>CM077557.1:67770661-69139877 GCA_039657345.1 Stephania japonica
CATCTCGGAACCAACCCCTCCATCTTCTCGCGTCGCATCAGCCTTCGATTTCGGAGAAGATGCTTCAGCTTTCGCAGGCTGATCGATCCCAATCTTCGACGCAGCAGCGCCGGAGCTGTTCTTGGCCTCATAATTCACAGGACTCTCCTCTTCCGGCTTCGCCGGGCGAGGTCTCTTCCTCTTCGGAGCTGCAGAAATCGAAAAACTAATCAGATTCACCATCAACAGAGTCAGAAAACACGAATTTTGAGTCGAAAATCCGAAAGACCCACCAAGGGCAGTGGATGGAGTGGTTGAGGAGTTGGAATTCTGCGCCAACAACACAGGAGAGATTGATGTTGGAGACGAAATTCTGGATTTCACATCGCTGCTGGATCCATTGGCGTCCTTCCAATCTGGTTTCTGGGGAGCGAAGTCTTGCTTGGAAGGGCAATGGGATTGCCTCATCAGCCCGTATAAGACCTCTGCGACCTCGATCTCGATGTCGTCCTGGACCGACGACGGCTTCGCCATTTTCGGTGGCCTTTGCTTCGGTCCAGAACCGCTACCGCCACCGCCGCCAGCGCCCAAGCTTTTCTGAAACACGCACACACGCACACACAACAATCAGAATCGAATCTTGCGAGAGGTAGTGCAAGACCAAAACAGCTAACCAAAACCAACCATCTTTTTCTTGACAGAGGAAGTGTTATTGGAGGGGGGAGAGATCGGAGCCGGCGACGACGAAGACGGCGCCGCAGCGGCGTTACTGCTTTGCTGGTGCGCCGGCGACGTTGAGGCCTGGCGATGGATCTGCTGATTCTGGTCTCCCCCAACAACACTTGGATTCCATGATTCATGACTCCTCTTCACTGAAGCTGCAAAACAAACAAATCAACAAAAAGCAATCAATTGAAGCTCCCAAATCAATTGAAACAACAACACCACCACCACCACCACCACCCAAAATCAGAAACAATCCTCTCAACCTGAGCGGGCTTTTCTGGGGATGGCGACCCCGATCATCTCATCGGCGGCCTTCAACACAGGCGGGGGTGGCGGGGGCGGAGCAGCGGTCCGCATCAGCTTCGGCGGGGGGAAGCTCTTGTGGCGATTGTGGTGGTGGTTATGGTGGTGGTGGTTAAGGATGTGGTTGTGGTTGTGGTTGTGGTTGTGGTGGTGATTGGAGATTGATGCAGAGGAGGTTGAAGGGATGGTTGGGTTTGGGGGGAGCATCCGAACTGGGCCTCCTCCACTCCCACTCCCACTCCCACTCCCACTCCCACTTCCACTTCCACTCCCACCACCACCACTAGCAGCAGTCGCGGCGAGGGCGGCGGCGGTGGCGGCGGCGTCTTCGTCGTCGTCTTCGTCGTCTTCGTCTAAGCTGTCCTCTGTACTGTCCTCGCCTTCGTCTCCACCACCGCGATTGTTCCCGTGAATCAATCTCTGCTCCCCTCTACGCCTCTTGCTCCTGCTCAATCGATCCCGATCCCGATCTCGATCCTTCTTGCTCGGTCCTCGATCTCTCAATCGAGCTACCGCTGTCGACACGATCGCCGTCTCTTGCATCTCCGCCATCGCTCCTCCTCCCCCTCCGTCTTCCTCTGCATCAGCAACAACAAAATCAAACGCGAAACCAAATCAGATCTGAGAAATCAATTGAAAACAGAGGAATCGAAGAAATAGAAGAACAGGGGAGAATGAAAACCAGGGGAATCTCTCAAACTACTACTCCTCTGCTGCCTCCGCCGCGACATCCCATTCGCCGCCGCGGTCATTCTTCTCCCATCTCTGTTCCTCTCCATCTATCCCTCTCGATCTCCCCTCCCCCCCCTCAAAACCCACACATCCCACACCCCCAGAAACCCCAAATCCGCCGATTCCCCCACCGAATAACACCCAGAAAACCACAGATTCACACTCCCCAAACACCAATCACCAATTCCCCCACCCGAATCGACACCCAAATCGCCCTAATCCCCCCCAAAATCCCACCTTTTCGCCCTCTCTCTCGCTCGCTCGCTCTCGCTCTCGCTCTGGCTCTGTTCTTCTCCTCTTCGCCTCCTCTGCTCCTCTCTTCTCTCTACTTGGTTTCCTCTCTCACCTCATCTTCATTTACTTTTCCGTGGTTTCTATCAGGTGCTTCCGCGCGCTCTCTACTCGACCTCCACTCCACAATCACACGTGCCTAGCGTAGCATCAAAAGTGGGCTAAAGTGCTAAACCGAACCACTGGAGCAGGGGATCGTTACTGTAGTTGATGGAGGGGTGGGATTTGTTGATGGTCTGATTGGGTGGGTTTGGGCCGTTGGATTGAAAACCTAATCTTGCGGTTCGTATAGGGGCTTTGCCTACGTGGCGAAAAAGTTCGCCGTTGATGGACAAGATTCTATTAAAGCTCTGTTAGATAACCACCACGTGTCAAGCTCCACATCACTTTTCTTCCATCCAAAGCCTTCGCTTGGGAAGGGTTATCCGGTGCTCCCGAGTGCGCTCTACCTAGCTCTCTACCTTGCCCGTCACTTATCAGTGACTGACACGTGTCGCAAACAAATCGCAAATATCTCATTCAAGTTACGGTTGACTGGTGGGTCCCGCACTGGGAGGAGTGGAACGGAGGGCTGAGATTTGATGGCTGTGCCCATGCGGTGACATCCGTGGCCGTTGGATTGGGCGGTGACGTGGTGACGATGACAGGTTGACTTGTCGAGCTGGCGATGTGGAGTCCGAGTAGTGCACGTTTCGGGCTTGTGGAACGGAGCGCGAGATCGCCGCGACGTTTTCGATCGGACGGCTGAGAGTGCACAGTGACGTGGCACGTTCGCGGAAGTTACGAGAGAGGTGGGACCCACTGCGCAGCTCGATTAATTTATTTGTTTATTTGGAAGCTTTTCTTGCGTTTGAGTGACACGTGGAGTTTTATGACTATTTTATTTAAAGAGTTTTTTTCATGGGATTGTGTATTAAAAAAGATGAGGTGGTGATTGTGTACGCACGTGATAAGTACGGCAGGTAATGCAAGGACTGATCTGGGCCGTTGGATGGGATTGTCGGTTTGAATTTTGGTTAGATCGTGTGGGACCCACGAGGGAGTAGCGTTAGGTGCTGGTGCTGGTGCTGGTGCTGGTAGGGTTTATGAGCCAGCGCATGAAGAAAAGTGGTGGAGAAGTGATTTTTATAATTGCTTCGTTCGAGGAGGATCGAACGACATGTGAGAAGTTTTGTGTGTGATTGGTGTAACAGTTGTATCCCGTGGAATCGGAGTCATTTAGAAAAAGGTTTGGTCTACAGAATTAAGAGTGCACGTTGAAGAGGTTTGGTTGCTTTTGTTTATTTGGTTATCTTCCATACGTAGATTGATTTTTTTTTTTTTTTTTGTCTTCAGTAAAAATCAAATTACGATCTTTGGAGAAGTTGTCTTTTTGGAAAGTGATGTTTTTATCATCTTACCTGAGTGAATTTAACAGTGTAAATGGAACTTAGTGTGGTGATCTAAAAATATTCTACTTAGGGTTTAATTAAGTGTAGGCATTATTTTCTATATGCATGTGAAATGTTTATTATAATTTGACTATGATTATTAGTTAGTATTGCTATTGTTTTTGTCAAGCAGTATAGACCCCTAGCGAATACATGTCTTACGATGACGGACCTGAACTATCTTAATTCTTAATTGATGTGACTATATATGAAATTAAAATAACTAAATAATTAAATAATCGAAATATTTACTCTACTACAAGCATTTAACTCATGTTTATTTGTTTAATCTAAGAAAAAATGTGAATGAAAAAAAAAGAAAAAGACTCACATTCATTTTTATACATCAATCCCATGCATTTTAAAATTATAGAAATGAAGGGAACCAAAATAGGTTGCATGATATATGTTAGTCGACATAAGAGACTTTCTTATAATTACTATCTTTCTTAATAAGTTTATGTAAAAGACAACTAGATGATGTTCACCATTTTCAAGTTGAAATCATGTGTTAAGGAATATCGTGCAATTAGGAAATATGTACAAATCACTCCTATAATTATGTTGTGCACAAATTACTCCCTTAATTATGTACTACCTTATTTAGATGTTTCATTTTGTATGTAATTGCATCTCTATATATAGAGACATGTAATAGATCAATAATACAATAAACTTATTCCATTCAGAAACTAACATGGTATCAGAGCTTGGTTTATAGTCTTAGGTCGGTCGACTTTTGAGTCGACGACCATATCATGGTATAAGAGTTTGGTTTCAAATTCAAGGTCGGTCGATCTTTGAGTCGACGACTGATCCTTGATACATCTTAGTTTTGTTTGCCTCATCCGCGTCGCTCAGTCAGTCAATCCGCCTACCTCTACTTCGTGATGTTCTCTCTATGCTTGTTCCACTACTCGTGTAGTCTGTGCACAATACCCGTAGGAACCTAAGTTCGGTCATCTCAAAACCATCTGCTTATCTGTTTGATTTGTGATCATCTGTGACTTGTTTTGCTCGCTTACATGTGCACTTCAGATTTGCTTATCTGTCGATCCTCTGGAAAGTATGTCGTGAATTGCATATCTTTTGCATTGATGACATCTGTATTTGCTCTGTTATTTTGGGTTGTCGTTCATCTCCTGAACGAAACCTAAATCTGATTTTGTTTACTCAACTCTGTTAGTCGTTTCGTCAACTATGTTTTTTCGATAGTCGTTCCGTCGATTATGCTCCGTTAGTCGTTCCGTCGACTTCACTCCGACAGTCGTTCCGTCGACTCCGCTCCGACAGTCGTTCCAACGACTCCGCTCCGACAGTCGTTCCAACGACTCCGCTCTGATAGTCGTTCCGTCGACTCTGCTCCGATAGTCGTTCTGTCGACTCCATTATTCAGTTATTTTGATGTCTCGTTTCCGTGCACTGTTCGTCGACTCCGTTATTCAAAATTCCAGATTGAAGTCAATCCGAAGTCTGATCGGGTTTAGTTTTATTTAAGTTTACAAACTTAAAGTGGTTTCGTTGTTCCCACTTTGAGTTTGAGGGGGAGTGTTAAGGAATATTGTGCAATTAGGAAATATGCACAGATCACTCCTATAATTATGTTGTGCACAAATCACTCCCTTGATTATGTACTATCTTATTTAGATGTTTCCTTTTGTATGTAATTGCATCTCTATATATAGAGACATGTAATAGATCAATAATACAATAAACTTATTCCATTCAGAAACTAACAATATGGCTAACTTAATGTACGTTATAAATGATTGGTAAGTAATTAGGATATAAGTTTATATCATAAATTTGACAATACATACAAAACTAATTCATCATTAAGTACGGCAAGTATCTTAAAGCTTAAGTAGTTCTTAAAACAAGTAGTTGAATCTTTATTTTTAGGTTGTTATTTCCCCCATCAAATTACTATTAGATCGTTAAACAATAACCTCAACTGATGTTAAATGTGTGGTCCAAATCGTATATATCCTCCAGGGTAAATTCAAGTACTTACTTTTAGTAGTTATAATTAATTTCGAGCATTTTCAATGGACGCCAAACTTGACATTTGATATTGATTGTGAAAAGGGTCTTATAACTTCACATTCAATTAAATTGATGAAAAGAGAGAAACTTTAAACTCATCAACTCCTTTTTTGTTTTGTCAAATATATCAAACTGTTGGAACTTCTTTGTCCAAATTACTCTTAGACTTTTTTTTTTCAAGAGAAATAAAAAATTCATTAATCATTCATGGCTCAATACAGGACCAGACATAAAATCAAGTATATTGATTCGCTAATCTTATTTATGCAAACAAACTGTCATTAATTTGATTTTTTTTTTTCAAAATTGAAACAGTTTGACAATTAGGGACTGCTTTCTACAACGTTGAAACTTACGATAATATACAAAAGTATTAGAACTACAAAGCGAATAATAAAACTTCTCAACAAGGAGAATACCTAAAACTTTCCGATAAGGAGAAGACAAATCAAAAACTTCTAATTAGGGAATAAAACTAACCATAAAATAAAAATTAAAAACAAATCAATCCATCGCATCGTGCAAATCTACGTAACACCGTTGATGAAGATGCACCGCAACAAGGATGGACCAATCTCTACAAATCTTATTAGATTTGTTGTTTATTAAATGAATAAAGAGCAAAAGGGATTTGATTAGAACCATCGCTGATCGTTGAGAAGATCAACGGTGGTTCAAGAACAAAATCACAAAAGTGAATCAAAAAATAATTTTATGGTTTTGGAGAAAAGGAGTGCAAATTTAAGTGGTGACAAGAAAGTTATCAAGTGAACAGGTCAAGTTTTTATTTTTTTTATTTTTTTTCTTTTTTTGTTTTTTTTTTGGGATTTCAAGTGAACAGGACTAGTTAATTATGCTGATACAAATATAAATATTTCATTACTAATTTGCTACGAGGGTTTGATTTTTTTTCAACTTTATGTTTATGCTCAGATTCAATTAGTCTCTCGATGTTCCCTCAAAAATTAATTTCACGAGATTTTATTTTGACTCTTACCGATCGTACTACCCTAAAAACTCATGGTTTTAAAATAGTTAAACGACAATATAAAGAAACAAATAATAGACGAAATTGCTCGAGCAATTTTTGCTCTTTATACTCAATTTTTGAATTTTTTTAACCTTATTGTGAAATGTCTTTGATGCCTCCATGTAACGGCTCAGCCCGCCCCGTGAGGCACGCCAACTGGTACCGCACAGGTGGTGTGGTACTCCCCTGGAGTCGGTCCATCTCAGTGTACAAAGTTCGCTAAATCCATTGCCTTGAGCCTCCAGGGCGCGAGTTCGAACTTTGGGGGGCGAAAGACTGTGCCTCACGTGAGGGCTTGCGGGTTCTCACGTGGGAGGGACACAGAGGTGTGGTGCGACTTCAGGGGAGTGCCACACCTCCTGTGCGGTACCAGTTAACGTGTCTCGCGGGGCGGGCTGGGCCGTTACACCTCATATATAAAAATATTTTACCCCACACCCCACTACTGCGACAAATTTTATTTTCAACCAAGAGCACTCAGTGAAAAAATCACAAACTCCACCCCTACACTCGACCTTTGACTGATCAAATAAGTGTGAAACCACACAAAATAAACTCGATAAATTCGTTCTCTAATCGATTCTCTTTCATTTGATATTTTTTGGAGTCATTTGGTAGTTATTTTACTGTTATAGGGTTATTACATTTTTTTAAGACTTTGAGTTTGGCGTTGATTGGCACATTGTAGGGCGGAAAATGTTGAAGGAATCACCAAAACAAAATAAACCCGAGCAATAAGAGATCATTTTCGTTGTTTTTCATGACTGTGCGGACACACAGGATCGAGATGTACAACATGCATCTTGATTTTGTGTGTCCGACAATATATAGTACATAGCGGTGTATGTTGGCTAAGACCCATAGTTTCATGTAAGCTTTGTTTGACCAAGAAGCACTTGTAAGTATCGGCCCTGCTGCGCCGAAATGCTGCTCATACCCCATTGAATTGCTCTACGTACCCCACTCTAACAGACACCACTTAAACTCATTCAAAATTTTCGGTCGAATATCTCCAATATGCACTCATACCTTCACACTCTATGCACCGATGTGCTAGTCATATCCCACCAAATTGTTGTGTGCACCCCATAATAGTCTACTTATTCTATACTAGAGTATCGAAGGAACGTAACCGCAATATCTGTTAATTTAGCTGTTGCACATGACTGATAGGAATTCATAAGCCTCGGTTTTGATTAATTGATACCAATAAAAACATGTCGATTGAGTGTGGTTGATACCTTATTAGCCCTATTGCTTAAACCTGACCGAGACCCTTTACAATATCTCAGCCCTGTGTGGTCGTACATTTCGACACCTCTAACTGAAAACCAAGGAAACCCACAAAGTTCACAAAAATGTCACCAATACATTGGGAATCTCATGGGGAACGAAACCCACAAAGTTTTAGGGCAAAAAAAGTTATTCAAAAGACCAAAAGAAAACGAAGATAATTGCAGTGGTTCCTCGTGTAGATCTAACGGGTTTTGAGTAACTAAAACACTCATAATGCACCGACGACTTCAAACGAGTATTGGATAAGGCAAAAAAAAACAAAACAATGAGGGTGGTGACGAGTTTGTTATGAGGTACGTGAGTTTGGTAGGTGTGTTGAAGACGAGGGTAGTTTTTGAATAATTACAAAAAAGTTGGGTAAAAGCAGTAAAAAAATTCAAAAATGGGGTACAACGAAGTAATGGGGTAAAGAGAACAAAAAGTGGAGTCCGAATAGCCGTTGCCTAAAGTTATTCTTAAATAATTGATTTTTTTTTTGATAAATTAAATAATTGAGTTATATAAGAATGAAAATTAAACACATAACAAAGGTGATTAAATTAGGTTTAATTAATGGGGAATGCTACAGACACTCCTATAAACATTCATCTTGATTTTTTTTTTTAACAATCTTGTAGTTGTAGTGAGTGTCCGTAGTGGGTATCCTTAGCATTATCCTTAAGCACAAAATTGTAAAAAAAGTAAAAAAAAATAATATAAATCAAGATGTATGCTCTTAGTGAGTGTCAATAGTGAGTTACTTTAATATTTTCCTTAATACTATACCAACCTAATGGGTGGCTTATTGATTTGGTACAAAACATCTTGTGTATAGATGTTGATGATGTAAACATTATTTTAATATAAGAAATATATCAAATAGAGAATTTTCTGCGAAAGCCTTTGGTCTCTTAAAGTCATTAAGATCTTATCGGCCTCATGAGCATTAGAACTTTTCAGCACATTGATACAAGTGTCCTTTTTATAGACTTGAGGAAGAACATTTAATCTTTTCATATTAATATCAATTTTCATCAAATTAATAATGTAAAGGAAGCTTAAAAGACTTAATGTAATTCATAAGCTGTGTAAATTAAACATACATTTATGAGACACATAATGATTTTATAGATCGCTTAAGATTTAGGGGAGACTAAGTATTTGGTTTTTCTTTTTCTTTTCTGTTTTTTTTTTTGGGTAGGAAGTATTTGGTTTCTTTCTTATCAAACAAAAAATATATTTTTTTAATTAATATATATTGGGCTAATACGTTGCCCGACATCCTCTTAACAAAGGAAAGTCTTTTATGACCTTTACGTGGCGACCTTATCTCGAGTACAAAATAAAAGGCCAGTCATTTGTTGCATATAATACGTATTGAGTCGTGCTATGAGTACCTAGCAGATACTGAGAACACCCCATTTATTTGGGCACCTACATTTTCGTTTGGGCACCTCCCATTTTACCCAAATATCCCTCGTTTGTCAAGTATTGCACTCCCACCTCTAAAAACACAAACGAACTAAAAATCATCATCCTCCTCTTATTTGCCCTACTTATCTCGCGCATAACAAACCATAATTCCTCATATATCCTTGTTTATTAAAATTTAGCCATCACAAGATGGTTTTTGTGATTCCCGTATTGTTCGGTTACACATAGGCGAAAGTCGTAAAGTAGTCTCGGTCATATCTTGTTGAACATAGTGGTTCAAGTTGTCAGATTCATCATTAGCACCACTTGCTTCTCCTCCACACATGCATCTGCTATCACTCAATTCCATCCCCACTTCTATATGTGCTTGTGTATGGATCTGTGTCAGTTGTTGGTTTGATATTTTCACTAAGTTTTCTATTTCAGTAAACTGTTGTCTTCCTTTGTTGGAAGTTTGTGTTTGTCTTCCCTTGTCAGAAGTTTTTGTCCGTCTTCTCTTGTCGCTATGGTTATATTATTGTATATGCAAAAGACAGGCATATAAGTTACGCACAAGTTTGCAAATTTTCGCAACGTCGATTTGATGATCTCAAAGCTAGAGAAGAAAAAAGGGCTACTATTGATGTAATTTAATTGTTAAATCAGATGTAATAATAGTAGACAATTTCTATGAATAGAAATATCTTTTAATAAAAAAAATAAAAAAAATAAAAAAATAAAATCTTAAACCTTTAGTCCCACACACACACTTCAAATATGAGAGAAAGGTTTTATTTTTCACTTCAAATATGGTCCAACACACTTCACTATTTGTTTATGTGACAATTGGGTTGCAGTGAATGATCCATGTGGTTTCACTAGGAGAGACACCCTATTTAAATAATCTTTGATGAAGACCACCTTTGGGGCTTTGGTTAAGACTTAGTGTCGAAACTGGCTGTTGATCTGAGAATGAACATGAGAAGAAGAAGAAGTAAAATGACTCTCTCACTCTCCTTCGTGATCAAGCACAGGAGAGTGAGTCAGTTATGTTTTATTTATAGTAGAAGAAGCTGTTTACATGAGAGCCATCAGATCTTTATCACAAGTTACAATCTAGAGAACAACTTAACCATCCAAATATACTCTACTAACACCTAACAGAACACAACACACAACACAATACAAACACACACTATTACAGCAATGTTATATCTTAACATCCCCCCTCAAACGAAGGGGAATGGAACATACACCAAGTTTGTCACGCAGAAAACAAAAGCGAGCAGCAGAGAAACCTTTTGTGAAAACATCAGCAATTTGGTCCTGACTGGGAACATGATTCACAAACAGTTGACCAGACAATACCTTATCACGGACATAATGAATGTCCAATTCAATGTGTTTTGTTCGAGAATGATATACAGGATTCTTTGCCAACGCTGCGGCACTCAAGTTGTCGCACCAAACAGTTGGAGGAGCAAAAAGAGGAATATGAAGTTCATGAAGTAAAGATACTAACCACGATAATTCTGCTGTGACCTGAGCAAGAGCACGATATTCTGATTCAGTGCTGGAACGAGACACCACTGGTTGTTTCTTGGACTGCCAAGACACTAAATTAGGTCCAAGAAACACAGCATACCCTGCAACTGACCTTCTATCATCTGGTGAGGATGCCCAATCAGAATCAGAAAAACCTGTGAGAAACAACTGTGATCCAGGTCTAAAACAAATACCTAATTCCATGGTACCCTTTAAGTAACGCAATACCCTTTTTAATGCTTGCCAGTGAGTAATTGTAGCGCGGCGTTGAAACCGACTTAACCTATTTACAATATAAGCAATGTCTGGTCTAGTGTTGACCAAATCTTTGTAAGCCCCTAATAGGCTTCTATACGAGTGGAATCATGAAATAAAGGACTTCCATCTGCATAGAGAGGCTTTCCTGCAGAAAATGGAGTGTCAATGGCCTTAGCATTAAGCATTCCACTTTTCTCCAGTAGCTGTTGAACATAAACAGATTGTGTGAGATAAAGACCACTCTTATCCCTACGAGCCTCCATACCAAGGAAAAAATTAAGTTCACCCATGTCCTTTAAAGAAAAACTGTTATGCAACTGTGTAATAAACGATTGAATAACAGATGTATGAGAGCCAGTGACAATAATATCATCAACATACACTAAAACATATAGAACAGACTCACCATTACGACAAACAAACAAAGAGTTATCAGCCCTAGAATTTGTGAAGCCCCAAGAGATAAGAGTAGATTTAAGTTTATCAAACCAGGCCCTAGGTGCTTGTCTCAGTCCATAAAGAGCTTTGTTAAGTTTACAAACATAAGAAGGACAAGAGGAATCAACATATCCTAAAGGCTGGTTTGTAAACACTTCTTCACACAATGTTCCATTTAGAAAAGCATTATTAATGTCCAGTTGTCTTAAGGACCATCCAAAATGTACTGCAAGAGATAGTATAACTCTAATAGTAGATGCCTTAACAACAGGACTATATGTTTCTCCAAAATCAATCCCGGGAACTTGTTTAAATCCCTTAGCTACCAATCGAGCCTTATAGCGATTAATCGACCCATCAGAGTTCTTTTTGAAAGTAAAAATCCATTTAGTTCCCACAATATTCTGATTATTGGAGTGAGGTACTAAAGACCAAGTATTGTTGTTTATTAAAGCCTGATATTCCTTATCCATAGCCTCTTTCCATTTAGGATTTTGGAGAGCTATTTCAGCTGAAGTAGGAATCTCAGGAACAGAATCGACCAAATTAGCCATAAAAACTTTCTTTTTACTGATACCATCTTTAGCTCTTGTTATCATTGAGTGTGTGTTGTGTGGTGCACTAGTATTAGAAACTGATGTATCATCTTCGAAAGTAGGATCACTGGGTTGTGAGTGTAAATCAGGTAACACAGTCGTACTAGGACACTGTGACTCAACAATAGCAGAAGGACTAGTAGAAATAGATGGAGAAACAGAAGCAGCATTAGGTAAAGTAGCACTTGGCAAAGGTAAGGAAACACATGGAAACCAAGTATTGTAAGAATTAGACTGAGCAGAAACAATGGACGGAGACTGCTTGGAAAATAAAGAAGTGTAAGGAAACTCATTCTCATTGAATAAAACATTCCGAGTTATAAACACTCTGCCTAATTGATTCAAACATTTATATCCTTTGTGACGAGAACTATACCCGATGAAAATACATTTTTCAGAACGAAATTGAAATTTGTTTTTATTATAAGGTCGAAGATATGGAAAACAAGCACAACCAAAAACTCGTAATAATGTATAATCAGGAAAACGAAAAAATAAAGTCTCATAAGGTGATTTACCACCTAAGACAGGGGTAGGTAAGCGATTAATCAAAAAAGCAAAGAAATTTCACAGCCTCCCACCAAAACTTCATTGGTAATTGACCTTGTGCTAACAAAATTAAACTCATTTCAATAATATGCCTATGTTTCCTCTCAGCTCTCCCATTTTGTTCATGTGTATGGGGACATGAATGTTGAAAGAGAATGCCATGAGAATCAAGAATATGTTGAAAAGGTCGAAACTCACCACCCCAATCAGACTGAACTTTCTTAATAGTTGTACCAAACTGATTTTCAACTAAAGTTTTAAAATGAATAAATGCTTTGACCGCATCAGATTTAAACTTCAAAGGATATAACCACGTAAATCTAGTACAATCATCAAGGAAATGTATATAGTAATTAAAACCATCAGAAGTGGTAATTGGTGCAGGTCCCCACAAATCAGTGTGTATTAAATCCAAGACATGTTTCGAAACAAGAGAAGAAGTAGAATATGGTAAAGCATGAATTTTCCCCAAAGGACAGTGTGAACAGAAATCAAGTGTTGAAGTAAAAGGAATATGAAGATGGTTATTCACCACCTGTCTCAGTACTTTGTTAGATGGATGACCAAGCCTTGAATGCCACCGGTTGGCTAATTCTTTACTCGAAGCAAGAAAAGTAGAATGAGTACTAGAAGAAGACGCTCGAGGACCAAAGAAACGATAGAGGCCATTGTGGAGATATCCATGAAGCAGAACCTCATTGGTTTTGATATCCTTCACAAGACACACATTAGGATGAAACTCGATTAAAACATTATTTTCCCTAGTTAACTGAGACACACTTAAAAGATTTTTCCTAATACTAGGCACACACAAAGTATTATTAAATGAAAGTTTAGAACTAGAAGATGGTATAGTTGCAGAGCCAGTGAAAGTGATAGGGAGATACTGACCATTTCCAACCATTAAGGAATGATTACCTCCATACGGCATGACATTATGTAGTTGAGATTGATCCGAAGCCACATGAGAGGAAGCTCCGCTATCCATGTACCAAGAACGGTCTGGTACAGCTTCAGTGTCCCGAAGAACGAGGTCTGAGATGGCATAGTAGCTGGTCCAAACTTCAATTGTGGCTGTTGATGAATAGGTTGAGTGTTGCCCATATACTTCATGTCTGCTCGAAAGTAGCACACAGCAGCCGAGTGACCAAACTTGCCACAAATTTGGCAAGTTGGTTTGTTATTGTTGTTGAATCGAAAACCGGCACGACCGCGATTTCTACCACCTCGACCTCGATTGCTCCAATTGGTATTACTGTTTCGAGGACCATTGTTGTTGTTTTGACCACTATTACTGGTATTCTTTGCCTCGACAGAGTTGGCAGTAGGAGAAGTGTCGGACAAGTGCAAAGTATTCAGACCTTGACCCAGATTCAGCTGATCTAAGGTACTTTCAAAACTCATCAAAGCAGATTGAAATTCTTGCCAGGAGAGATCTAGTTGACGCTGCAGTACTGCGGTAATAGGAAGGTATTCTGCATCTAATCCACACAAACAGTTGGTTATCAAATCCGCTGTACTTACTGGGGCACCAGCTATCGCCATACTATCTGCGAGTCCCTTCATTTTCAACAGATAGGAACTCATTTTTAGAGTTCCTTTCTTCAAACTCTGAATCTATTTCTTCAACACTTGAATCTGTGAGCGGTTGCTTGTACCACAATAGACTTCAATCGCATTCCACAGTTCACAAGCTGTACGTAGTGGATTATTTGGATTACAGACACTCATTCCTACCTCTGGAGTAAGTGCAGTCATCAACCAACCAAACAACATCCGATCCCTACCAAACCACAACCTATATTCCGGATTCATAGAGCCATCCGGCAAGACCTTCTCTGGACACGGTGAGGTACCAAACAGATGTCCATCTAAATCCTGTCCTTCGATCAGTGGAATCACGGTCGTTTTCCATAACAAGAAATTTGTTTCATCTAACTTGATCGTGACTAGTTGGCTAAGAGAGTTACCGAATGGAGCATTGGTATTTGTTGAATGACCACCATGATTTCCAAACCTTACCGGTGACTCGTGCATTGATGATGTACTGCCGTGCTCAACCACACCAGAACCAGTCTCCATGAGAGCAACTATCAATCAGACAACTCAGATCTTCAACTTCTTCGTCTAATCTTATCAAATCGCGTTCGGACTGGACAAAGCGTTGCTTGTTGCACAAGAAATGTCCAGATCTGATTCGACCAAAAAAAAAAAAAAAAAATTCTAGATCTGATGAACTAGACAATAGATCCGATTGAAAAACTCACAGATCTAGCGTTCTTTGACGTCGATCTGTAATAGGACTTGGACGATCCAAACTTCTCTGACTCAGATCTGGTGAAATGACGACGATCAGTGTCTTGTCTTGCAGATCTGACGCCCTTCAACATGGATCGAATGTTCTTCAACGTAGATCTGAGATTCTCAGACTCGAAGCATGTGAAACACGATGATCGGATTCTTGGATAGAAACCCTAGCTATTGATTCAAGAAGTTTCTCATATGAGACTTGAATCTTCTTCACAGAGACGGCTCTTCGATGCTTCAACCAGGATCGGTAGCGCGAGCTTTTCTGCTCTGATACCATGACGAAACTGGCTGTTGATCTGAGAATGAACATGAGAAGAAGAAGAAGTAAAATGACTCTCTCACTCTCCTTCGTGATCAAGCAAAGGAGAGTGAGTCAGTTATGTTTTATTTATAGTAGAAGAAGCTGTTTACATGAGAGCCATCAGATCTTTATCACAAGTTACAATCTAGAGAACAACTTAACCATCCAAATATACTCTACTAACACCTAACAGAACACAACACACAACACAATACAAACACACACTATTACAGCACTGTTATATCTTAACACTTAGCCATATCTTAAACATGTTTTTAATTTTTGAATTTGAATTTCATTTTGAAAATTAAAAAATTGATTAAACACGAACAGTTAGTCTTTTTGAAATTGGGAGTTACTCATCTGTTGATTATGATGCACTAATCAGACCACTAATGGTCATGGACAATTTATAATCAGACATAAACCCAAACTGTCCACAACGTGAGTGCTCTAAGAATTGCGAATTAGAAATTAGTAACTACTTTATACAGTTACAAATTTCTTTATATATTGGTCCATAAACATAGAAAAAGATATTGAATTTTCGAAATTATAATTTTATGTGTTTTTGGTGTACTGATAGAAATTTCATTTATGCTGTTTTGAAGATTCTTTGATTGGTGTCTTAATCAAAGTTCAAACCAGTTATATCCTTAGAACATAACTCCTAGTAGAATTTAACACCAAATTGGAAGAAAATATTATGTCTTTATATAATTTACTTGTCTATTGTCTTTATTTAGAACAATATGCTTAGTTCTTGTTGTCAATTATTATATTGTGTGTCATGTTCAAATTTGTGTTTACTATAGAAATCTATAGGCCCGGAGAGTGTTGAGCCACACGCGCACATGGTGGATATGCAAATTGAGTTTGAGCCCATCTTTGTACAAAATTAATTGACTTGTGTTAAGATCCAATCTACACCACTTTATACCACACAAACTCTTATTATATTTCCAATGAGAGATTATATTCCAACACTCCCCTCAAGTGCAACTAGGCTTGAACTAGTTGTCACTTGTCAAACATAGACTCTTTATAGGTCCGTAAATATGCTTATGCCTCTTTTTTTATAGACTCTAGGTCCACAAACAGGGCTAGACTCCACCACTAGCTTAATCAAGTCTTCAAATATACACACACTCACATGGTGCGTACACAAATGGGGTTGGAGCCTATCTTTGTACAAAATCAATTGACCTGTGTTAAGATCCAATCTACACCACTTTATATCACACAAACTCTTATTATATTTTCAACGTGAAATTATATTCCAACATTTACTTAGATTGTGTGTGCTTACGGGTGTAACATCAGTGGATTGGAATCACAACAACGCTAGGGAGAGCAAACAAACACGAACCGCTTCTATGTTAGCCGTGCCTCAGATAATTGAAAATACAAATTTAGTGGCGCGCCCAACTAAACAAACAGAACTTTAGGGGCATCAAACTCATAGCAGCCCTATGTTATGAAATGTGTCTTGGACAACGCAAAATATGAGATTCTGCCATCCACGTGCATTTCACCATCATTTCTTTCGCATTGAATGAGGTTTGAAGTGTCAAGGGTCGTCTCTATATGAGATTCTTCTTATCACCCTCCTTTTATTGTCTTTTTTTTAATTTTTTTTAATTTTTTAATTTTTTATTTTTTTTATAGTGGATGATATTTGATCCACCGTTATTGACACTAGACTGAAGGTGAACTCACCTAATTTCTTGGAGTCCTTAGTTGTCCTCATTAGATAACCCAATGCCCATTAGTTATTAAGTTTCAAACTCACATCTGCTTTAATTAGCGCATTAAAAATAAAATTTACCACTCGACCAATGCCCTTTGAGGGCATTTTATTTTCCTTGTTGAGATATTCAAACATTGAAAAAAAAAAAAAAAAAACTGAAACTAAAGCAAAAAAAGCGCAAATTATTTAGAACGTACTCTTTATATTTTGATAGCTCACATTGCATCAAATTAATCTTGTACACACTATTGGAGAACAAAACTGGCCTACCTAGGTATTGATCAACAGTAACATATGCACACCCCAGATTTTGCTTCTCATGACATCTTTATTTTTTGTTACATGGGTGGTGGTGTCACCTTCCTTTTCTTGATCTGCACTAATTTGAGATCACATGGAGTGATAAGTCAGCAATTACTCATTATAACAGCTACTCGGCCAAGCCTAAACTGTCATGTTTATGAGCACACTTTTTATCATTAATCTACAGTTATACAGTCCTTTGGCTAAAGTTAGTCGATCACGTTTTCCTGACTTGCCCCTTCTCGAAACGGTTGTGGGCAAGATTGGCAGAAGAGTTGGGCATGGCATGAACTTACCCTCGATCAATTAATACATGAATGTTTATCACTTAGAATTCATGGAGGGGCGCTAAACAAACGCAGGAAGCTTGCCTCGTCGGTTCTTTGGATCCAAGGAGTTTTGGGGGCGAACGTGGACAGACTTGAACGGAAAGTGCTTGAGAATGTTCTAATCACAAGCTTGAAGGAAGGCATGACTGGTATTCCGTATTCGGCAAGGGAAGAAGATTAATAATTTTGTAGTTCGGGGGTGGAATGATGTTTAACTTAGTTGATTCAGCGTTATTGTGGCACCACAACGAAAAACATCGCTTCATTTATTGCAATTGTCAGAGTGGGGGACTTGTATAGTTTTATTAAAAACGACGTATTTTTTTCTACTACATCGACTTTATTTTATGAGGAACGTAGTGTTCCTAGCCATGCACATACTCCTCTTTGGCTGTAATAAAATAAAAGTCTCGCTCCTATCAAAAAAAATAAAAATATAGTCCCTTGGCTAATTATAAAACACTACCTAAAAAAGTTATATTATCAATACCTCTAAGTTAATTAAGTAAAAAAAAAACTCCAAATTAATTTAGTTTAATTACGTAGATCAAATTCTTTCACTGTTCAATTTAATGTACTTGATGGTGGAATTCAAACTTCAATTTTTGTATACATAATCAGAAAGAAATATTGATCACATTACGTGATTAAAAAGAGGATTACATTTAAAGACCAAATCTAGTGCTATTGATTTTTTTTTCCCAAAAAGGGAAAACAAGCTCACTTAAATAGGAGCCAAAAGAAAACAATAACCTTCTTTTTAATACCGGTCAATGCACAAGTGAGACATTGCTTCAATTAATCTCAGACTCAAAATTGGTAGAACTATTTGAGTGGCAGTGTTCTTAATCAGCCTAAGAATTTAGGATGACTCCATCCTCATCCTCATAACTCGAAATGATTGGCGCTTCACGACCCCTTGGCCAAAGCAAAAACCTTTTGGATGAACAGGTAGGAATTCTTCAACCCGTTTGGAACTTATATAAAAGAGCTCCTCGATTTTCACGCTCCTCTCCCTTCTCTTCACTCACCTTTTATGCACGCAAGACGCTTTGATTCTCCTTTCGACGACCCACCACCAAAAGAAAACCAAAACCGTATGAACAGAGAGAGATAGAGGGAGATATATCAGATCAGATGAGATGCGATTCGTCGATTCATTCAACTTTTGCTTTCTCTCTTTCGATCTTCGCGGCGGTCACATTTTCAGATTCTGTGTGCACCCCCCAAAGAAAAAACTGGAAATAAATTAAATAAAAATTGAATGGCAGACACAGCATAAAGGACTAGCAGGATGGGTCCCACTGTCACGTCAGAAAACGACGTCTTTTTTTACATTTTAAACAAAAAAATATCTTCATTAATGAAGTGTTGACTGACGTGTCGTTGATTTTTACACAGTTTGTAGGCGCATTCGACGGTCCAGATTTATGGGACCCACTCTACGTAAATACGATACGCTATTCCACGTGTGACGTATTGGTTGGAGTGTGTAAAGAAGGAAAGGTTTTGATACTACTTTTTCAACTAACCCAACAAAATTACCAAATCAAAGTGATCGATCCACCGCTCACATCAACAATGGCCCCCCAGAGAGATGGAGATAGATTGGAGAGGGACTCCATTGAGATCCTCTTCACTGCTCTGTTCGTCAAAACAACAGTTCAGAAATTTTGATATAGAAATGTATGAATAGTTAATTTAATTAATGCGGCGCAGAATGAATCGATAATTAAAAAGCGGAATCCATCAATTAAGCAAATGGAAGCAACTTAAATCAAAAGGTTTGCAGTGGATGACACGGCTGCCTCCTCTCTTAACCAGATAACTTAAATTCGAGTTTTGAAAATGAAAAAACTTTAGAACTTTTAGCAACAGGCTTCCATGTGTGTGATTCTTCTTTCCTTGAGTACTGCTCTTATTACCTTGACAAATGACAATAATCGAAAAACAAAACACAAGGCAACTAAACTCCTCCAACTTCGATCAGAGCCGCCACTCGATCGATCCTCTCACGATTTCGTCGAATCAATGTTGAACAATTTGATCAATTCATCGAGGATCTAAACTCGAAGACACTTCACGCAATCGAAAAGGCCACCAAGAGGTTTGAGAAGAGGGAGATGAGCAATTCATTGCTTTGAAACTCGCCATGCTTTTATAGTGAGAAACAAAATGATCGTGTGGTCCAAGGCGCTTGATAAGGAGTGCACGATTGGTCGATGGAGTGAGACAGTTCTTGTCGGTTTTGACTACGTGGCACTCCGTATTGGAGAGATGATGCGGTGGATTCACTCGTACCGACGTCTCGAAGGGTAATTTATCAGTGAACCGATCTCGAGCCTGTACTTGGGCCCACGTTCACGTGACAACGTTGGAACGCCGCCATTAATTACAGTTTGCTGATTCCGCAGCTCTGGTAAAAAAATATATATAACGTTTTAAAATCTTTTTAATATCAAAAAATATAAAATGATTTTATATTCAAAAATAAAAATAAAAATAAAAATATTTTTAAAATTCGAGATAACTTTCTACCTCTTATACCTATTTTACTTTATTTTTAACTTAAATATTTAATTATAATTAAATATTTGTATTGCTTTCATTGAATGAAATAAAAAATTAAATATGGGTAAGAATGTAAATTAAACTCATAATTAATGTTTTCATAATATGTGTGTTATGAGCAAAAAAAAAAAAGTTTTATATTTTTGAATGGAGAGAGTTCTAAGTATATTTCTTATTAATTATGTCGATTAATCAATATTTGAACACTGTCCAACATCATTACAAAACTTAAACTCGTCGGATAACTTATCATTTAGACCAATTGATTGTTTGATAAATTATTTTAACTTACAAATTGATTGATCCGACTTCTGAGAGCATAATTGATCAAAATAGAATAAAAAAAAAACACCAGATGTTGATATATACTCTTTTCTTTAAAAAATTTAAGTTTTTTTTAGCTAAAGTTTAATTTCAAAAAATATATATCGTTTTATGAATTCGAGAGAGCATTAATACTTAATAAACCTAGAGTCTGGTTAAGTGCACTCGATTATGCGTGGCACCTCAAATTTAAAGTTCAATTTCTAAGTGCACCCCACATTTTTACCAAAATATCCTTCATCTGAACCGAAACACCCAACTCCAAAAACCTTGATTGAGACATCTATTTTATGTTCGACGACATATGGTCGAGACTTATCCTCTAGGCTTGGTGTTGTCCAATCGAACCGCTTTGATGAGATTTAGTTGACAACTGCCAACGTAAATGTTTGGTGGGTTCCGACTGACTCTCCAATTAAATATTCGGCAGGCTGTGACTGACTCCCCAATCAGAGATTTGGTGGGATCTAATTGACTTTCCAACAAGATATTCGGGCCTGTGAGGTCAAACCACTCGATGATTGTGACGGCCTTAGTTCCCCATAAAACTGGGCCCCACCCGTCTTAAACTAATATGGACCCCTGAGTCCACACTTACGAAGTCAACGCAAACTTAGTCAGCCTCAAATCCTCATTTCATCATTAATTTATCAATTTAAAAGTTGACTTATTGGATTATATATTTTTTAGGAAATTCACAGCGAAAATCAACTATAATCAACTAAATAACTCAATAAAGAGGAAATCATGAACAACCTATAGCTAGTGTGGAAACCCTTAGAATGGATAAACATTTAAATCATATGACAAAGTATAGCAATACGGTAATACATGATATCTTTAGTCACTCAATCCCAAAATGTACCCCATTGTATTAAAAAACATAATATATAAAAGTCACAAGTCAGAAAAGCAACACAAATTGTGGGGAAAAGAAAAGAACCGCTCCGAGAGTCCTTAGAGGAAGTCACCTAGCATCCGCTCTTTTCCCTTGCTCATCTTTTCCCTATTTGCACACAACGTCACAAACTAGACGGTGAGTACGCGATAAAATTGAAAGTAATGTCAACAGAACATAAATAGTAATTCATGAATAACCAATAAAGAAGTCTAAGAATCATGCAGTATTGAAAGGTGGATAATTAACACAAATTGCATGATAAACAGACTGACAAGAGATATTTGAGTGTTTATCGAGTCAAAACAGGCCCATAAGTGGTCAATAACCGCATCAATCCACAACCATTTCCACAACCAGTTCACATCCATTTCCACAACCACATCCACAACAATCCAGTACTCGGGGTGAAACTCAATATTAGGTCACGTTAGCCCAGCTAATACAAACCCAGAAATACCGTCACGATACACTAACGCCAAAGACACTCACCAAGGAATATGAGAATGACATTCCAACAAATGGATCAATTTAATAGAAACAACAATAATGGAAAATGAATTACTATGCACATTTTTACTGGCTTACTAACGTACCTCAAACCACGTAAAAATACCGATCCTCGCGCAACTCTAACTTGTCCAATTGCTTTCCTAAATTCATGACAATCATTTAAGTCAAATTTGGTTAAATTAGATGACCCTAGATAAACCCAAAAGTTTCTCAAAAGTTTTGAAAATTATTTAAAAAAAAATAGATTTTACTATTCTAGACGTCGTGGCACTACAAAAAACGCTCGTTTTCAGTGACAGGGAATACGGGGAATAGCGATAGGTCAGCGACGGGGACCCGTTGACGAAAATAGCGACGGCTCCTTGTCGCTATTTTTTGGGCAGGAAAACTCCCGCCCAAGTGAGTTTGGCCTCGGCCACATGGCATCATACCATAGGCCCACGTGTAGGAATAACGACGGTGTAACCCCGTTGCTAATTTCGGGATTAAATCTCGAAACTATTTTTCTCCCCCACTCGCGTTGTTCATCTTCTCCTCTCCCTCTCTGCCTCTTGACTCACTCTCTCGACTCCCCTCTCCCTCTCTCGACACCCCTCTCCTTCTCCTGCCGAACCCTAAACCCCCACCATCGCACTTTGCTGAACTCTAACCCTGAGCCTTTAATCTCGATCCCCCGCCCAACTTCGCCACCACACCCAACTCCGACCACTTTTTTGGTCTCTCTTCTCCTCGGGTCCCCCTCCCCCTTGTCTGTCGCCTCGCCTCGAGTCCCCCTTCTGCCCCTTGTCTGCCGAACCCTAATCCTCGCCCTCGCCTCGGGTCCACCGCCCCCTCCCCCCCTTGTCCGCCGCCTCCAACCATCCGACTATTGTGCCGGTGTCGCATTTCGCGGGCCGTTTAGGTATATTTCTTAATTATTTTTAAAAAATTTTGAATGTATTTTTTAAAATTATTTAGGTTTCTATGTTAAAATTTTTTGTATGTAAATTATTATATTTTTGGACAAATTTGTGTAAAAGGTATTTTTTAGATTTATTTTTAATATTTATGAATAAAATTTGTTTAAAATAAAATTTTAGATGTATGGTAGTATAATTTTTTTTAAAACATGGTAGTATAGTATTTATAAATTAAACTTGTTTAAATTAATATTTTTTATGATAACTGGGAAACCTACTAGCAACTCGAAGAAATTAGAGGAATCCCAAAAGTATTGAAAAAAGACATGTTCGCCATCATAGATACCTACAACATTATAATTCGATGGAAAGTGATGTTCAGTTATCAAAACACATATTCAACTATATAATTTTTTAAAGTTAAAATTTATATTTTACAAGGTGACACAACACGCTAATTATTAAAAATATTTGATAGGTTCATCTACAAGTAATATTACACATAGTTCAAGAACTTCAAGGTTTTCGTTAGATGACGAGGTTGCCTGCTTGCGAAAGAAAAGGCGTGCATATATTTTATGTCATTAAATAAATTCCTATATTTCATTTAAAAATAATAGTACCAAGTACTTATAAATATTTATTATGTCATTTTAGGTACATCCACAAATAGCATTGATCATAATACAATAACATACAGATTAACGAATATTAGACGACAAGCAAGGCTATGTCCTAGCCAAAGAGAAGGTACATAAAATGTGCATGCCATACCATTCAAAAAGTCTTACATCATGTATGTTCATTAAATCATAGATTTTTGTTTCTGAATTTAATTTATACCAATTCATGTAGGTCTCATGAATAATTTTTAAATTAATCAACATTCTAGGTCGATGATTAATTGTGAACAAGCAAAACCAAGCTCTTCAAACTGTGGACAATTTCCTAATAGACATAACAATGGTAGGAATTTTATAGCAACTAACAACTTTCAAACCCCAACTTTTCAGGAACCTAGAACTTGCCCACATTGCATGTCCAAATTGTTTCCTCACGTGACTTTGGATTTGTGTTGCTCTAATGGAAAAATAAATATTCCCATTTTGAAAGCTCCACAAGAACTGTTAGACATATTCTTAGTTCAAAATGAACAAGGTAACTACTTTAGGGATAACATACGTTCTTACAATCATGTATTTTGTTTTACGTCATTAGGTGTTAACATAGACGAAAACTTAGCAAGTGCTAGGCAAGGAGTGTTTAGTTACCGCGCACAAGGGTCTATTTACCATAGAATAGGGAGCCTATTACCAATAGATGAAGCAAGAGCAAGATACTTGCAAATGTATATATATGATACTGATAATGAAATAGACAACCGACAACAAGAATGAGAAGTAACACGACCAAGTATATCGCATAATTTAAAGACTATATTAGATACGTACAATCCATATGTTCAAGTATTGTGCCAATTAGGTCAACGAGAGGATGTGATAAACTGTAGACTCCTTATACAAGAAGTTAGTGTTAATCGACATAGGCATGCCCTACCATCTACGCCACAAGTAGCAGCAATTTTGACTGGAACTGACTGTTTAGAAGATTTTGGAGAAAGAGACATTATAATATAAGCAAAATTTGGTAACCTTCGCAAAATTGCTAACATGGTTGAATATTACGATCCACAACAATATTCTTTTCTCTTACCTTTTGGTGAACATGGTTGGCACTTGAAATGGGTACACCATCCAACAAAAGAATCAGCTGCAGGCAATACTACTCATATTTTACAGGTATCGTATACAACAATTACTTTCGCATACTTTAAAATAATTAAAGTCTAAACTTAACTAAGCATTTTCATGTGACAGCTCTGCCCAGAAATATCACTAATTCGGCGTGGTGGACGCCTTTTGCAACAATATGTAGTAGATATTTATGTCAAAATCGAAACAATGCGTTTATGATTTCTTAAAAAAATCAAAATATTCTGCGTATTGAACTATATCAAGGTTTACAAGATGCGACAGATACTGGGGAAACAAGTGCAGGTTGGTATAGTTTTTAATTATTTAACTTATCAACTCAAAGACCACTATATTTATATATTTTAACAATAATTTTTTTTTTTATAATTGTAGATAATATTGGTAAAAGAACTATTCTTCCCTCATCCCACACCGGGAGCCCATGAGATATGTACAACCGCTACCAAGATGCAATGGCCATCATTAGAAGGCATGGGAAGCCAGACCATTTTATTACAATAACTTGCAATACAAATTGGCCTGAAATAACAAGAGAATTACTTTCTAGACAAAAGGCATAAGATAGACCTGACTTAACAACTCGAGTCTTTAGAGCGAAACTTGAAGAGTTGAAATTTGATTTATTTGTTAGAGGAGTGTTAGGAAAAGTTGTAGCCCATGTGCATGTTATTAAGTTTCAGAAAAGAGGATTGCCCCATTCACATGTATTACTAATCTTAGAAGATAGTGATAAGATAAATAGCCCAGATGACTATGATTCTTTAGTTAGAGCTGAGATCCTGTGCCCTGAAACTAAGCCCAAGTAATACTCTATAATGACAAAACATATGATGCATAATCCATGTGGACCATTAAATCTTAATGTTATATGTATAAAAAAAACACATGTAAAAAATCATATCCTAGATCTTTTGCTGCAGTTACTTCACAAGGTAATGATTCCTACCCTGCATATAGGCGACGTGATGATGGGAAACACGTTATAATAGGTAGTTCTACGTTAGACAGTCGTTGGGTAGTTCCATATAATACTTACTTGCTTTTAAAATATAATTGTCACATCACTGTAGAAACTTGTTCAAGTATTAAGTCTGTAAAATATTTGTACAAATATGTCTACAAAGGACCAGACTGCGTTTCTTTTGGAGTGTCTACACATGCAAATAGAGATGACGAGATAACTCAATTTGTCAATGCTAGGTGGATTTGTGCCCAAGAAGCTTTATGGAGAATATTTAAATTTCAATTGAATGGAATTTCACCTTCGGTAGTTGACCTACAAATACACTTACCAAATCAACAACAAATCCAATTTAATATAAATGAGTCTATAGAAGAGATCTTGAATGACCTTGATAGATCAAAAACTATGTTAACAAAGTTTTTCAGTAAAAATGCTAATGACTTAAATGCAAGACAATATTTATACCAAGAATTTCCAGAAAGGTATTGGTGGGGTAAAGGTAATAAAGAGTGGATATGTAGACGTAATAACAATAAGGTAGTTGGTAGAATGTACGTCGTTTCGCCATTAGATAGAGAACGTTACTATTTAAGATTATTACTTAATCATGTTAGAGGACCAATATCTTTCGAAGATCTACGTACAATTGATGGATTTACATATGCCATGTAACGGCCCAAATTAATTTAATTGAATGTTGGTGTTAATCACAATGATTAGTGGTTAATTCGGACGTTACGTGGACAGCTGGGTTGACTCGGATAGGAGTACCCAGGGTATATTGTGTTATTTGTGCATGTTGTATGTTTATTATTGTGATGTGGGAATTTAATATTTATATAAACATCACATGTGTGTAAATTATTGTCGGGCGAGTTTGAGCGCCGGGGTTTTAGTTCGGTGAACGCACCAATGCGGGGTTTAGTAGCAGTGAGGCCGGGCGTTGGGGCTAATTAGATTTAAATTATTTAAACATGTTATGGTTGAAGATTTATTTAATTAAATGTAAATATATAAGCTTAGGCTAAGCTAAGGAAATTAAATTGGGTACACTAACTGTGGGACCACCTCGGGAAGCGTGCCGGACACGGGGCACGGGGTGTCGAGTGGTCGGGAAGTTAGTGTGACCCTATTTACAAATTTATGGAATTTATTGATGACTAGAATAGGTGTTATGAATTAAATCAATTGGATAAAGTAAAATCCTATAGTTTGAACTGAATAATCAGTACACTTAGGATAAGCCTCGAGATTCACAACAATGAGATTCAAGGCTAGATGGTGTCTTGATAAGTCTCTAGGAATTTGGTGACACAGGGTGATCAGGAACCGTCCGATCTTCCTCGAGATGCGCACAGACGCTAGATTAAAAATCCAACTATATATATGCACACAATCGATGGATCAAACATGCAAAAGGAAGCATTGTTTTTCAAGAAATTGTGAGGAGATCAAGGAGAGGTCTGAGGTTGGAGAGGATGATTTGAGGCTTGGGGGAGATGATTACGGGCGTCTAACACTCAAGCTAAGGTAATAAATTTTCATTTTTGTTGATTTTTCATTAAAATGGGTATTTGAGTGGAATTGTGATTTTGAGAGAATTCATCACTTGTTTTTGTTTAAATTTGGTGTTTTTGAGGTTGGTTTGATAAACCATTTAAGTTGGAATCGAATTTGTGGAAGATGGAGGTGTATTGTGGATTTCGAATTTTTGAAAAAAAAATTCTATGTGATCCGAGAATTGGGTTTGTTCTTGGGGTTTTGTGTGAAATTTGGAGGATTTGGAGGTCTTCGATGGATAGAGAATCGATAGGAGTAGAGGAGAGAAGAGGATTGAAGAGTGAAAAAAAAAAAAAAAAAAAAAAAAAAAGAGAAAAACCGAGACGAAAATCGTCTCTGGTTATACGAGACGATTTCGTCTCAGGGAAGAAGACGCACGCGCGCGGTGCGCGTGCGTCCCCAAACCCGGCCGGACCGGCCCTGGGGCCGGTCCAACCACCTGGACCGGACCGGTCCAGTGGGGCCCACTAGAAAAAAAAAAAGAAAGATTAAAAATTAAAATAAATAAATCTAAATAATATATTATATATATACTAATTGCTTTGGAAAATAGGAAAAAATATGTGAAAAATATCGGAAAATTGGGAAAAAATTCTAGAAAAATATAAAAAAATTAGAAAAAGGTAGAAAAGTGGTTTCGGAACTTTTCGGGTATTTTTGGAACCCCGACATAGCCCGGGAGAGGTACCACAACTAAAAAATTTGTAAATTTTTATAAAATAACATAAAATTATAGAATATGTTCTCAAAAAGTATAAAACACTATAAATGGACTTCAGGGACCGAGAAACCATAGCTCGGACATTGGGGAGCTAGGTGGGCGTACTGATGGGTCCGGGAAGTCGGAGTGCGATTTGAGGTGTGTAGTATCCCAATTGAACTTCACTTTAAGTATTTACCGTTTGATTTATTTGAATTCAGTTCCATTTATTCTCTACTCCATTTCATTATTGCTTTACGGTGGTGAGTACTCTCACTGGTGACTTTACGGTAGTGGAGTGTACTCCTACACAGTGTCTTTACGGTGTTGAGATCATTCCCCACCTGGTGCTTATTCGTTACGGCCATAGAGTCCATTGAGTCATAGCACTTGTCTATGCATATGCTTAGGTGAATAGGCTGCCCGGCTATGGTAGGCTTGTGTGGGTGCGTCGTGGGTCTACGCCGACCACCTGAGGGTCCAGGGCCAACCCGGTAGAGGTGTTTTCACGGGCGTGCACGGGGAAAGCCGAAGTTTGACTTAGTCGATTTTTATTGTGCACGTACTTTGCTTTGCTACTATTTTTTTTATGCATGCGATGATCCTTTCACAGTTGCCTGTAATTCTTTTGTTCCGCATGTTTAATTATAGTATTTTAAATTCCAGTACTTTTACTTCCGTAATTACTTGGTGAATTTCCTTGGGATTACTCACTCTGGACTCGTCATCTGTCTTTTGTGATGGCTTGAGTGCAGATCCTAGTACTAGCAGGGGTAAGGGGATCATCGGCGATTACATCTAACTTGCCTACGCCGAGGCTGTTTGGTATGTGTGTAGATATTATAATGTTTTGATATTTCGTATTATGTTTTGGGGTTGGGAAATTGGATACACACTTGTCTTGGTATACCTATTTGTTATAGTTGATCGCTTTGTATGCACGCATGCAGTGGGGGTTTTCCACTATAGGTTTGATCGGTAAACTTATATTTACATATATATGCATTTTGATAAACTTTAAGTTCTTCCGCTTTGTTAATTTCTTTAAAATGATAAATTAAGTGACTTTAATGAATTATCGATAATTATCTAAAGTCGAAAGCGATTATACACGTGGCGGTGGTTTCCGAGTGCACTAGCGGGGAAAACGGGGTCCACGAGGCGGCCTCGGGATCTTGGGGCCGCCGCGGTTGGTATCGAGCAAGGTCGATAGGGCTCGAATTAAATAAAGTAAATAAAAGAGCATAAATTTTAAAACAAATTAGATGTGGAAACTTAGATGAATTGCCTAGAACTTTTAGTTGGGAAGCAATAAGAAATGGGTGGTTAACGAAATTATATGTATGTGTTATGATTCTACTTGTGTATTATATATGTATACGTATATCATGGAGGATCGCATACGACGCACGTTTTTCGGTGCGGATCGGCATGGATGGACGGTCTACTATACCCTCCTCGAGAGACGAGACAAGGCGGCATTGTTATTAGGAGTCCGCAAGCTACGGTGAGCTTGGAGGATCGACTTACGACCCGAGAAGTTCGGATGACGAAGTACTCGAATATTACGGGACCGGGGGCGCGCAATTTCGAAATGGTTTGCATCACTCACGACCGAGCCATCGGAGCGACAACGACTTTACCCGAGGTACATGAGGGAAATGGTCGACGAGGGATTCGCGAGTACCGAGAGCGGCGGGCGGGCGAGTTTTGGGAGCGTACCACGCGAGCGAGAGCACACGAAGTTAGAGACGAGGAGACCGGTTTGTGACCGACGAGACGGGATCGGCGGGATCGACGGGATAGACATCCGAGCGGCGAGATAGGAGATGAGGGGCGATGTGGTGTATATTCTTGCACACTTTGCACTGTCGAGCGCGGCGACATCATCTCGGCACCGGCACCGGGATAGGGATCGGGGGAGTCGGGTCGGGAGCGAGAGATCCAGTGAAAGGCGGAGATCGGTGATAGGCGAGGATGCGAGAGAAAATGTTATAAATGCGGACGAGAGAGGACATCGGAGGGTCGTTTGCCAAGCACGGCGGCCGATCGCAGAGTATCGTAGGAGGCGACGACGACAAGCTGCGAGAAGTTGCGACATGGAGATGTTCGGGATGGACAATACGAGCCGGTGAGGAGTGAGAGCATGCGGCGACCAGCTACCACGATGAGGACACCATATGCGCCTAGTTTTGCTACATCGGGTATCGGTGGTTCACGGGAGAGACCGCGACATGTTCGAGAGATGTGCTCACTTTGTGGAGTTGAGGGGCATATACATTGGGAATGCGCATTGATCCTAATGGCACCGATATTTGTAGAGCCGTTGCGTGTTCGAATTCGGGTTCGAGATCGTATCGAACCATAAGTTAGAACACGACAATAAAGTGTCAACTATATTTTTGTGTAAATTATGGTAAAAACAACGTGCGAGTTGTGTTATGTATGAAGACTATCAAGTTGTTTTTTGTTATAATTAAATGAAGCCTAAGGATTTTTGCTATAAAATATATGTATGGGATAGATATATTATTGAGAAGGTTGTTTTATTCAAACATAATAATATGAGTGTAACTACCACATGTACACGATTTGGAGCTTGCGACGATTGTGTTTGCGGCGAAGGCTTGGAGACGCTACCTCTACGGAGAGGAGTTTATGCTTTACACGACCATCGAGTCTACGCTACATTATCACACGAAAGATCTTAATAGGCGTACGAGGAGATGGTTGGAGTTCTTTGAAGGACTATGACTTCACGATTGAGTATCATTACGCAAGGCCAATGTAGTGGCGGATGCTTTGAGTAGATGCGGCGTTGACAATCGAGACCGATGACGCGACACATGGGACTGTTGGAGCGGCATCAATTATGAGCATGTCGGACGTTGCGGCCATGCATGATGTACATATTTGTAGTCGAGATGAGAATGCAGACGGTGTCACTGGAGCGGGTATCGGAGTGTCGAAAGGGCGATGGGCTTTATGGGCGGTTCGGTGGATTTGGCACGGGATCCCGAGTGCACGATTGGGCGGAGACATCGATGGATATTTGTGGCATCGAGGCGACTTTGGGTACCACCGTGTCGAGAGATACGAGATAGTATGTTAGAGGACGGCGACCGATCGCGCTACACGATTCATCGGGCGAGAACCAAGATGTACCAAGACTTGCGTAGATTGTTTGAGTGGCGGGGATGAAGGCGATGTTGGTGAATATGTTCGAGGGTGTCATATATGTCGACGAGTAAAGGCGAACACGGCGACCAAGCGGATTCTTGCGCGCGTTACCCATTCCTCAATGGAAATGGGAACACCTTACCATGGATTTTGTCGATGGATTACCGTAGACGTTTAGGCGACACGATGCGATACGGGTGGTGATAGACGGATGACTAAATCGGCGCACTTCATACCGATTCGGATGCGATACACGTTTCCTCGATTGAAGCGAGCTGTTTGAGCGGGAGATTGTTAGGCTGCATGGGGTGCCGGTTTCCATTGTATTTGATAGGGATCCCGAGTTGATTTCGGGATTCGAGGAGCGATGCGGAGCGATTTGACACTAGGTTGCGGTTTAGCACGGCGTATCATCCTCAAACAGATGGCCGATCGAGAGAGAGATTGATACGGATTTTAGAGGACATGCTGGGCTTGTATTCTGCAGTTTGGAGGTTCGTAGGAGGATTACTTACCACTGTGTGACGTTGCCTACAACAACAACTATCAGGCTAGTATCGAGATGCCACCTTATGAGGCGTATGGGAGGCCACTGCGGTCACCGGCGTGTTGGCGAGCGGAAGATACGATTACGATTGGGCGGAGATAGTTGTTGATCACACGAGAGAAGATCCGACAGATTCGTCATAGGCTTCGAAAGCGGCACAAGACAAGCAAAAGAAGTATGCGAGATAGATATCGCGAAAAATCTAAGCTATAGAGTTGGCAAGGCCGAAGGTACGATTATCTTGAAATCAAGACGATTGCGGATATTAGCAACGATCGGATAGAGTCACCGAGAGACATTATTCACACAAGATAGAACATGCGTGAGGTGAAGGGCTGGTGGGGTGTACCATTGGTGGAATCTCGGATGGAAATAATTACGAGTGAAGGACCAATTGATACACACCCTAGTGGAGTCTGACATGCATTAGAAGTGAGTTCAATAAAATGTTAGAGTTCACACAATATATAAGTGAGAACCGAATGTACTCGAAGTGTTCTAATTTCGAGGACGAAATTCATTTTAGTTGGGAAGAATTGTAACGGCCCAAATTAATTTAATTGAATGTTGGTGTTAATCACAATGATTAGTGGTTAATTCGGACGTTACGTGGACAGGGGGTTGACTCGGATAGGAGTACCCATGGTATATTGTGTTATTTGTGCATGTTGTATGTTTATTATTGTGATGTGGGAATTTAATATTTATATAAACATCACATGTGTGTAAATTATTGTCGGGCGAGTTTGAGCGCGGGGTTTTAGTTCGGTGAACGCACCAATGCGGGGTTTAGTAGCGGTGAGGCGGGCGTTGGGGCTAATTAGATTTAAATTATTTAAACATGTTATGGTTGAAGATTTATTTAATTAAATGTAAATATATAAGCTTAGGCTAAGCTAAGGAAATTAAATTGGGTACACTAGCGTGGGACCACCTCGGGAAGCGTGCTTGGGACACGGGGCACGGGGTGTCGAGTGGTCGGGAAGTTAGTGTGACCCTATTTACAAATTTATGGAATTTATTGATGACTAGAATAGGTGTTATGAATTAAATCAATTGGATAAAGTAAAATCCTATAGTTTGAACCGAATAATCGGTACACTTAGGATAAGCCTCGAGATTCACAACAATGAGATTCAAGGCTAGATGGTGTCTTGATAAGTCTCTAGGAATTTGGTGACACGGGGTGATCGGGAACCGTCCGATCTTCCTCGAGATGCGCACGAGACGCTAGATTAAAAATCCAACTATATATATGCACACAATCGATGGATCAAACATGCAAAAGGAAGCATTGTTTTTCAAGAAATTGTGAGGAGATCAAGGAGAGGTCGAGGTTGGAGAGGATGATTTGAGGCTTGGGGGAGATGATTACGGGCGTCTAACACTCAAGCTAAGGTAATAAATTTTCATTTTTGTTGATTTTTCATTAAAATGGGTATTTGAGTGGAATTGTGATTTTGAGAGAATTCATCACTTGTTTTTGTTTAAATTTGGTGTTTTTGAGGTTGGTTTGATAAACCATTTAAGTTGGAATCGAATTTGTGGAAGATGGAGGTGTATTGTGGATTTCGAATTTTTGAAAAAAAAATTCTATGTGATCCGAGAATTGGGTTTGTTCTTGGGGTTTTGTGTGAAATTTGGAGGATTTGGAGGTCTTCGATGGATAGAGAATCGATAGGAGTAGAGGAGAGAAGAAGATTGAAGAGTGAAAAAAAAAAAAAAAAAAAAAAAAAAAAAAAGAAACCGAGAGACGAAAATCGTCTCGGTTATACCAGACGAAAATCGTCTCGGTTATACCGAGAGACGATTTCGTCTCTGGGAAGAGACACGCACGCGCGTCTGCGTGCGTCCCCAACCGGCCGGGCCGGCCACAGGGCCGGTCCAACCACCTGGACCGGACCGGTCCAGTGGGACCCACTAGAAAAAAAAAAAAAAAAAAAAAAAGATTAAAAATTAAAATAAATAAATCTAAATAATATATTATATATATACTAATTGCTGGAAAATAGGAAAAAATATGTGAAAAATATCAGGAAAATTGGGAAAAAATTCTAGAAAAATATAAAAAAATTAGAAAAAGGTAGAAAAGTGGTTTCGGAACTTTTCGGGTATTTTTGGAACCCCGACATAGCCCGGGAGAGGTACCACAACTAAAAAATTTGTAAATTTTTATAAAATAACATAAAATTATAGAATATGTTCTCAAAAAGTATAAAACACTATAAATGGACTTCAGGGACCGAGAAACCATAGCTCGGACATTGGGGAGCTAGGTGGGCGTACTGATGGGTCCAGGAAGTCGGAGTGCGATTTGAGGTGTGTAGTATCCCAATTGAACTTCACTTTAAGTATTTACCGTTTGATTTATTTGAATTCAGTTCCATTTATTCTCTACTCCATTTCATTATTGCTTTACGGTGGCTGAGTACTCTCACCTGGTGACTTTACGGTAGTGGAGTGTACTCCTACCTGGTGTCTTTACGGTGTTGAGATCATTCCCCACCTGGTGCTTATTCGTTACGGCCATAGAGTCCACTGAGTCATAGCACTTGTCTATGCATATGCTTGGTGAATAGGCTGCCCCGGCTATGGTAGGCTTGTGTGGGTGCGTCGTGGGTCTACGCCGACCACCTGAGGGTCCAGGGCCAACCCCGGTAGAGGTGTTTTCACGGGCCGTGCACAGGGAAAGCCCGAAGTATGACTTAGTCGATTTTTATTGTGCACGTACTTTGCTTTGCTACTATTTTTTTATGCATGCGATGATCCTTTCACAGTTGCCTGTAATTCTTTTGTTCCGCATGTTTAATTATAGTATTTTAAATTCCAGTACTTTTACTTCCGTAATTACTTGGTGAATTTCCTTGGGATTACTCACTCTGGACTCGTCATCTGTCTTTTGTGATGGCTTGAGTGCAGATCCTAGTACTAGCAGGGGTAAGGGGATCATCGGCGATTACATCTAACTTGCCTACGCCGAGGCTGTTTGGTATGTGTGTAGATATTATAATGTTTTGATATTTCGTATTATGTTTTGGGGTTGGGAAATTGGATACACACTTGTACTGGTATACCTACTGTTATAGTTGATCGCCTGTATGCACAGTACAGCCGGGTTTTCCACTATAGGTTTGATCAGTAAACTTATATTTACATATATATGCATTTTGATAAACTTTAAGTTCTTCCGCTGGTTAATTTCTTTAAAATGATAAATTAAGTGACTTTAATGAATTATCGATAATTATCTAAAGTCGAAAGCAGTTATACACGTGGCGGTGGTTTCCAGTGCACTAGCAGGGGAAACGGGGTCCACGGGGCGGCCTCGGGATCTTGGGGCCGCCACATGCCACTTTTAAACAATCAACTGAAAAAAGAGGTTTACTTGAAGATGATGATAGCGTAAAACAATGTCTACGAGAGGTTGCACATGTACATATGCCAGGTTTCTTAAGAAGACTATTCGCTACTATTTTAGTATTTTGTGAACCAGTTAGTGTACGTGAATTATGGGATGAATTCAAGACATATATGATTGAAGATTATAAAAAATCATGTATACAAGACCAAACGCTAGATGACACACTATTCTTAAATTGTTGCCTTAAATATTTAAAAAACTATGTCTCACAACATAAAGAAAAATAATTGATTATGATTTACCGCAACTATATCCTGAATCCATGACCAACGTGAACAAATTCTTAGTAGAAGTACAAACTATACAAATATCAACGAAAGATTTAGATTCTATAGGAAAATTAAACAATGAACAAAAAAATGCATTTGATAGAGTCATACACAGTATAAATAGTCATACAAATACAATTTTCTTTATAGATGGACTTGGAGGTACAAGAAAAACATTATTATATAAAACACTCTTAGCATATACGCACTAAAAAATTAATTGCATTAGCTATAGCTACGTTAGGTATTGCTGCTATGTCATTGCTAAGGGTCGTACAACACTCGCGATTTAGAATTCCTATTCTTTTAGATTCTACTTCAACATGTTTCATAACTAAACAATCAGACTTAGCAGATCTTTTACGACATGTTGCGCTTATTATTTGGGATGAAGCAACTATGGCTCATAAGCATGCTTTTGAAGCATTAGATAAAACATTAAGAGATGTTACAAATGTAGATAGATTTTTTGGTGGAAAAATCTTAGTATTAGGAGGCGACTTACGACAAGTATTACCAGTTGTTCCAAATGGTACTAGAGCTGAAACCATTGATGCCTCTCTTATTAGAGCAACGTTTTGGAAGATGTTAGAAAAATAAAATTGACAGACAATATGCGTGCAAGAAACGATATTTTATTTGCCAATTTTTTGTTACAAGTAGGAAATGGTGAAGAAAATTCTTTCTTGGAGGATATGATTAAAGTACCTAACGAAATAAATATTCCTTGGCGCGGAGACCAAATGATACATGAACTAATAGATTTCACATTTTCATCGTTGTCTGAAAATTTTGACAAATAATATATAATCTATATGGCTATACTAACACCAACAAATGAATCATTCGAACAAATAAATAATTTAGTTGTCGAAAAGTTTATTGGTGAACCATATATATTTTACTCATTTAATAGCGCAGAGGATGATGCATTACACCTATATCAACAAGAATATTTAAATTTTATTTCTCCAAGAGGATTACCACCTCATAGGTTGATTTTAAAAATAGGGTGTCCAATAATATTACTTAGAAATTTAGATCCTAAAATAGGCTTATGTAATGGAACATGTTTGATTTGTCGCGTCTTTCATAGAAATATTATAGATGCCAAAATAGCTAATGGACCTTTTTAAGGCACTAGGGTGTTTATACCACGAATTCCACTAGAACCTTCGGATAATATTAAAATGCCATTCAAACTCATTCGAAAACAATTTCCTATAAAACTAGCATTCACATTGACAATTAATAAATCACAAGGACAAACTATACCAAACGTAGGAATTTATCTACCCAACCATGTTTTTAGTCACGGCCAGCTATATGTAGCTTTATCTCGAGGAGTGTGTATTAGTCAAACTAGAATTTTAGTTAAAAATGGAAAATTAGATAGAAAAATAGGTACATTTACAAAAAATGTGGTTTATTGTGATGTCTTACACAATTGTAGCTAAGTATAATCATAACACACAATTTTTTGTTATATGTTTATACCTTACGATATCTATTTTCATGTACGATGCAAATGTGCTACTTCATATTTACACAGTTGTAGCTAAGTATAATCATAACATACATATAGATTTTTATGTTGCATAACATTTATTTGATGAGACGGCCCCAAATTCCGAGGCCGCCCCGTGGCTTCCCATTTCCCCTGCACGTGCACCGGAAACACCTACCACGTCACTCGTCTATCCAATTAATTTAAAAACTCTTAAGTTTCATGCCATTTAATTTAGTAGTTTACAATTTACAGCGGAAGTTTTAATATATCACCAAAAGAGCATTATATAATGTTAACTTATTCAACCTATAGTGGAAAACCCTGAAGTACTCAGTATATAGGCGACAACTGCCATCAGTGAATGTTTATATACCAGTACTGAAGATGTAATAACTACAAGTTCCCAATAATCAAAAGTAAAACAATTTAATACAAATACACCTACCAGTAGGTCCTCGACAGTGGACAAATAAAGATTTTGTCGCCCGTGATCTTCTTGCCCCTACTGATACACAAGGTCTGCACTCAAGCCATCACAAGATGCAGATGACGAGTCCAAGAAGTAAAATCCCAAGGAAAACCACCGTGCATCATAATTTAAGAATGTAAATGGAAACAAGTAAATAGTGTTAACCAAACATGCGGAATAGAAGGTAAATGCAGACAACTGCTCAAAGCTCATCGCATGAATATAAACACAAGATAAACAAATGAATGTGCACCAGCTATACAAGATGTGTACTGAGGATCAGGGGCCCTGTCGTGGTCTGTACCATCGACTCTACCACTGTGTCCTAGACCACACACCTAGCAAGCGACCGCACAACCTTCGGATACATAGAAGGGAAAACTCGACCGTCCCAGTAAGATTTGGACTCGAAGATTATGAATAACAATAGCTCAAATGAACAACAATAAGTAAATGCAGTAGTGGTGTTCAGTTGGGTTTTACGTACCCGAAAATATGCACTCCGACTCCTTGGACCCGTCAGTACGCCCCACCTAGCTCTCCAACGTCCGAGCTAAGGTTTCCCGGTCCCTGAAGTCCATTTTATAGTGTTTTATACTTTTTGAAACATATTATATCATTTTATGATATTATATTATAATTTTAATTTTTCAGTTGTCGTACCTCTCCCGGGCTGGGTCGGGGTTCCGAAAATATCCAAAAAGTCTCGAAACCACTTTTCTACCTTTTTCTAATTTTCTATATTTTTCTAGAATTTTCATAAATTTTTCTGATATTTTTCACATATTTTTCCTATTTTCCAACAATTAAGACTGTTTTTTTTAATAAATAATAAAATAAAATAAAAATATTATTTAATTAATAGGGGTGGGTCCCCCGAACCGGGTCCGACCCGACCCAACCGGGTCGGCCCGGTTCGGCCCATCTGGCCGGGTCCGGTCGGGCCCGGCCGTGCCCACCCCGGGTCCACGGGCCCAGGTTGGCCCGGCCCACTGGGGCCGAGCTGGCCGGCCCACCGGCCTGGGATGGGCCTGTGCGTGCCCCCCCCCTTCTTCTTCTTCCTGCACCGCGCACGCGTGGTTCTTTTTTTTTTTTTTTTTCATTTCATTTCTTCCTTTCTTCTCTTCTTCTTCTTCCTCTCGACTTCTCTTCACTCTCTTTTCATTGAAGATCCTCAAAACCTCCAAATTCCACTACAAATCAACCCAAAACAAACCCAATTCTCGGATTACATGCATGAACCCAAAAAATTCGAAATCCACAAATACATCTCAATTTTCCACAATTTCGATCCAAATTGACATATTACATCAAAATAAACCTCATGAGCATCAATTTCCAGCAAAACAATGATGAATTCACTAAAAATCCATTTTTCACCTTAACCCACAAAAACCATATTTTTTTTTATCAAAAATTCTCATTTAGAATGAATAGATTACCTTAGATTAATGTTTTGAGGCTTCAATCTCCTCTCCCAAAGCTCGAATTTGTCCTTCGATCTACCCACAGAGCTCCCAAAATCGTTTGAGAAAATGTTGTTTTGCATGCATCCTCGATCAATCGACTATTTATACCATTTATTCTAATCTAATGTGTGCACGCATTTCGAGGCTAATCCAACAGTCACTGATCACCCTGCGTCACCAAAGTTCTTGACACCTTATCATGACAACATTTGCCTTGAATTACCTTGTTGTACATGTCGAGGATTATCCTATGCATGATAGTTTTTCCTATCAAACTATAAGACTTTAATTAATCTATTAATACATTAATTCAACCTTAGGTTAATTCACCTTAATAAATCATATAAAATTCATAAGTGCGTTACACTAGCACTCAGCTACCCGACAACCTATGCCCCGTACCCCGGCTACCCAATACCCGGTACCCGGTCCCCGACACGCACCTCGGGACATATACCCGACTCGTCGCCTTGCCCGATGTCAACTTACATACATGTGATGTTTATATTATATAAATAAATAATAAATTATCACATCACAATAATAGACATACAACATACACAAATAACATAATATAACCTGGGTACTCATATCCGAGTCAACCCAGCTGTCCACGTAATGCCCGAATTACCCGTTAATCCTCGCGATTAACACTAATCTTGATTAAATTAATTTGGGCCGTTACATTTGATTTCCTTTCGCATTGCATATGTTGTAGGCAAAAAAGTCTTAACATTTTTTTAACAAATATATCCCAACTTTTATGTTTGTAGTAAATTTTTAAATTAATTTTCACTCGAGCTCAATTTTTTCACCACCTATCTAAGTGCATATATTAAACCTTCACACTATTTTTTTTTACTTCACACCAAATCATTTGACTTTTTCATTGGGATAAATTTGTTAAAAAAAGTTATATGTTAATAAGTTTTTGCTTACTGACAACGTTTTGAACTCCGCCCATGGAAAGCAATGCTTCCATTGCCGATCCCAAGCCCAGAAAAGGAGTAGGGAAAACGTTTAATCTCATGATAATATATTACGAAAAAAAGGCCTCACGTGCAGAGCACGTGCCTCTTTGACTAGTATATATAAAGCATGTTAATTAGTTTGAAAAACAAGTATTGTTAAAAAAAGTAAAATGAAAATATTAATTAATAGTGTACACTTTAGTAATAAAATCTAATTTATAAGATAATTTACATTTCAATGAGGAGAAAAAGTAAATGACTAATATATTATATTAAAAGTACTTTAAAAGAAATATAGAAATATATAAGTTATTGACAAGAATTACATAACAATACTTAATTTTATACTCTATATAAAAAGTTAAATACTTATGTGATATGTTATGTAAAAAAAAAAGATTAAACCAAAACTTTTAAATTAGATTGAAACCCTAAAAACTTAATTATATATATACTATATGGATTGATGACATGTATTAATTATACTATATATATATAGAACTTGTACTATTAATTTATTTGTAAAAGAGAAGCACTTAAAAGATTATATATAAGTTATAATAATTTATATTATATATGTACAAGGTTATTAATGTACTGTAGAAGAAAAGCACTTAAAAGATTATATATACATATATCTGTTTAACTAGGGCTATTTAGGTCTTTCAAGATGTTTGTGTCTCGATATTGGATGTACAATCGCATTGAAGGCGGTTATATTCGATTGGAATTTATGGCTGGCATGACGGAGTTCATAAATTTTGCCATGCAACACCATACGACTTTTCAACACGAAGGTAAAATTCGATGTTCATGCCGAAAATGTCACAACAAGAAATACTTCGATGTAAGCACAGTAGAGCTTCATCTAGTGAGTCAAGGATTCCTTCCCAATTATTATTATTAGACCAAGCATGGGGAGGAAGAATTATCGTACGATATGGACGATGAAGGTAATGATGATCCAGTGGCCCAAGTCGTCTTTGCACCGTATATCACGCGTATCTTGTTAATGGCTACAAGTTTCAGACAATATCACATAGCGCAAACAGTGAAATTACGCGTGGCAGCAGGGTGTGTGTTAGAGGTACAAATTACCCGTGATCAGTTGCATGAGGTTTAGCGATTGCGTCGCATGGAGCAAGCCTTGATGGAACGACTTGAGATTTCATTCACATCTTTGAGAGATGTTCCTAATGATGATGAGGATCTCGACGACGAGGTCGACGATTGATTTAATTGTGTACATTTTAGGAGCATTTTTTTACTTTGAACTTGTAACAAACTCCTTTGTTGTATATATTTCAACTCTTTTATTTAATTTGCTCATATTCATTTACTTCTTTAAATTAATTCGTTAATATTTTTTAATTAATTTTTTATATTTATTTTATTAAAATTTAGTTTATATTGTATTATTATTAAAATAAAATATTTATTTCAAAATAATATTTATTTTAAAAAAAATTTAAATACCAAGACTGTTTTGTGTTATTTAAATTATTTATTATTTAATAATTATCCAATTTCCAAATTAATATTTATTTTAAAATAAATTAAATACCAAAACTGTTTTTTCTGGCATTTATTATATTAATATAATATTTATTTTATTATTATAATTTTTTTTAAACCAAAACTTTTTTAAAAAAATAATTTTAAAAAAATAGCGACGGAAATAGCGATGGGTCTCGTCGCTATTTGTTGTGACGTGGCGCACCAAATTCTAAACCCTAAACAAAAAGCGACGGGCTTTTGCGACGGCCTCTCATCGCTAATCCTTGACACCCGTCGCTAATCCTGTCGTTATTTTGTTTTAACGACGGGTCGTACCGGATTAGCAATGGGATATCTGTGGCTAATCCGATACATTTTTGTAGTGGGTCACTGGTTTAGACGTCGTAAGTGATGCCACCAGGGTTTTGGCCCACGACGTCATTTAAAGGGTCAAACTCCCTAACGTCACTGGTTTGCACGCCGTGAGATAAAACACTCTACGGCATCCCTCGCGGCGTAACACCCTGAACCTATTTATGGGGTTTTCCAAAACCCCAGCTCGCGTTGCTGCGTTACGAGTCTATCTTAAACTCTTAGGGACGTCCAAAACCTACAAAAACACATTCGCTTTGTGTTGAATCCCCAACAAAAGATCGATTAAAAAATTACAACAAAAATCCCAAAAAATCCTCAAAAATTCACATAACTTCCAAATACTTAAAACAACTACTAAAAGCACCAATCCATCTTCAAAACTCATTAAAATCAAAACCCCAAAATGTCGTACGAATTCGTTGCGACGAAAACCCTCTAAATTACTGCCAAAACGTAGGGAATCACGAGAGCAGTCGGGATCTCACCTTATTTAACGTAGTCAGTTGAACCTCATCATGAATCCGAATTCGAAAAGCCTGAAACCCCAAGCTCACCCCTTTCTCTCATTTGAAGAAAATGAAATGGAGAGGATAAAGAGAGAAAAGGTGATGGGAGGGTATTTATATTTCTCACTCATCTTCCCCCTCGCGCATGTATCCCGATGCACATCCTAAGGTCCTCCTTTAGTCCATCCAACAACTCCAACTCAACAATATAACTTCAATAAGTGACTTGGATTTCAAAACTTGGTCATTTCTCGCCCACACGTCGCATTATCGGACCTGTACCACCTCACGACTCACATGTCGTGCATTCCCAGACACTATAACACATTCACATATTAATTAATTATTTATTATTTTCCAAAAATTCACTAATTACCATTTATGTGTTTAAATGCCCCTATTATACCTTTATCCGAAATTTCCCGTTTTTCCTAGTCAAAACCTCACTCACAAATCCTTGGCAATAAACAAAACAAAATCACGCATTATAACATACAGAGTTCACATTCGGGTATTAATAATAGCACAAACATCAGAAAAAAATAAAATATACCTCAGTGTCGACTCCCGAGGCTTAGACAATATGACAAGTCACGACAACCAGGTCACGGTCCTGAAACACGACACGTGGCACAAATTAAATTTGAGGGTCGTTACAATGATGCTTATAAATCACAAGAATAGAGTATGTGGAGGAGGATGATGGGGTCATTTGTAATGACCTTTTTTTTAAGTTTGATTTTTTCTGGGGTGCATTAAATAAAGAGTGTGGTGTACTTAGTTGGGCTCCGAATCTATTTTAGCCCTTACTTGACTAAGTATTTACACCCACATGTTGTGTAATTAAACCATTTTGTACTTATGTGTCAAGGGATAAAAATGTAATTTAAGCTCGTCATTAAAACTATCTTTAAACCTACCTTTGTTAGTGAGCTCCATCCAAAACGACTCATATTTTTGGATGGAGAGAACATATATTTATAACATGCACTCAACACTAATGATCATATCAAAGTAAAAATGGTTGATTTTTGTCTTTTTTTTATCTGTTCTTGCTTAGTTAATGCGTATATATGACAATTAAAAATCGGGCCTTGAAATTTAGTAATTTCTAACTTTATTTTATAATTGTTCATAGTAATTGAGTTGAATTATATGATATAAAAGATTATTTGATCATGGATCTTAATAAGATTTGTGAAGATTGGGTCCATTTTTGTTGCAGTACTTCTTCTTCAATGGTTATGTATGGATTTGTGTGGCAGTTGAGTTGGTATTTTCATTAATTAGTTTTCTGTTATTTTATAATTACTTTGTCTTTTATAGTTATAAGTCTTTGATTTGTCTTCTCATTGTTGAGAAGTTTTGTTATTGATTATGTAGTTCTAGTGGTTTTGTGTATTGTCATATGTTCCAAACGTAGCAGATAGCAGTCTCTGATGTCACACTGTTTTAATATCTCAATCGCATTCATATTAACGACAATTTTTTTAATCAAATAAGATTAGCGAATCAATGTACTTTTATTAGGGCGCACAATGTACTTTTATTACGGCACACAATTGATTCTCTGTCTGGTCTTGTATCAAGCCATCAATAATTAATGAAATTTCTCTTCAAAAAAGATCAAAAGATAATTAATTGGGGGATTCAATAATTTAGCATTATGATTGGAAGTAATCTCTTACTTCCAAACCTTGACAGGGGTAAATTGTTTATTTCTTATCAAACTAAAATTAAGATCAAAAGATGAATAAATAAGTCAGGTCTTTCTTAATGACACATCTAAGCTATGTTCTATCACCAATTACTTATTTTTATTTTTTTATTTTATTCCTTTAATGGGAGTTAAATTTACGACCTCTTCAATTACTATCTTGTAATAAAGGGCCTATCACTAAAAAATATCTTAACCTTTACAAGTTGTATCAATTATATCATAACGTTTGGAATTCATCAATTATATCCTAACCTTTTTGATTTATTATCAATTCTATCCTCAACTAATTTAGGACATTTTTTCTTTGAAATCAACTTAATCTTCTAACTTTTGTTTTCATGATCATCCACATTGATCAATTTCCATCAAAATCTTTTAAGTCTCATGTTTAAATTAAGTGTATAAGGACTCACAAAAATAATAATTTGTAAATCGATAATACATCAATACTCTAATTTAAATTTAGTTAATCGTAAATCACCAAAATTAAGTTGATACTCATGTGTATATACATATAAAAATGACATAAAACTTATTAGAAAGTTGTCCATAGTTGTTTGATTTGACAAAAAAATTATGTACATTTTTTTTGTGTTTGAGTAGGTATATGTGCACATAACTATATATGTGTTTTATATGTATCAAAAAAAAAATTATGTGCATTATACTTGAATACATAAAAAAAAAGAAAAAGTATATTGGGCTCTAATGCATATGTATGAATAAATCTTTAAATAGCACGACAAAAAAGTTGAAGAGAATGATATGTGGATACATGTTACGAAAAAAATTAGACCAAAATTAATTAAGGATATAATTAATAATAAATAAAAAATGTTAAGATATAATTGATAAATTTTAAATATTATAATTAATTGATACAACTTGTAAAGATTGAGATATTTTTAAATATTAGGCCTTAATAAAATGATGCCTCGTTCATCCATCTTTCTTCAATTACCAATTATTGTGACTTAGGTTTTTATTTTTTATTTTTTAATATTCAAAAATAAAATAGTTTGAAGAAAGTGACGTTGCGTTGGACAGCAAAGTCGTTATGGAATTCCTCGCGACCAAACAAACCACTAAGTGCTACATTGAATCAGAATTTTAATGTGTTTGAAATAGTGAAATATTGCATTGATTAATCATGTTTTAGATAATAGGGACACGTAAGCAATTCATTAAATAAAAGGAAAATAAGTATATAAATAAAATATTGACAAAATAAACACGGGAGGTGGAAAAACCGATATCCGCCCTTTTCAACAAACCTACTTTTTCTTGTCTCATTAGTCTTGCAACAACTCGATTGGATCCCATTGAGGCTTTACATACTTCAATTCAATGATATCAAATACGCGTCACAAAAATTAAAAGAGTGCACTTCCCCTTTTAACTAACCTAGTGACTTTTCACTAAATGACGTAACATTCAATTTCTACATCGTAATTTATTGATTTCTTTAGTTTTCAACTGAACTACAGGAATAATTTGAGGTAAGATTATCAGTTAATTTTGTCAAGCTGAGCTCTAACGAGCTCTAACGTCTATTTCTTTAACTTATTCATTTCTCGCCTTTTGAATGATATGAAGATGAACAGGAGACAATTGTGCTTGGAGTATAAAAATAGTGATAACTAACAAGACTTCAACAAATAAGTTCGGTGTACTGATTCATGAATATAAAAACATCATTTCAGATACTAAGATTAGAATGGTTTTTGTTAGTAAGCAAGCAAATATGGTTATTCATGTAATAATGTATATTTTCTCATTTTTATGTTAGCAAATTATATGAAAATGAACTTTTAAATAAGGTAGCTTTAGTTCTATTTGATCTTAGAGTTAAATGAATATGAAAAAAAAAAAAAACAATTCGTAAAAAAAAATCCACTATTTGATCCTAGTAATTTATAACATAAATTCTAAGTAAGTTTGTCATGTCAATTGCCGAACATATCTTTTAAGATATGCCTTCATAATCTTTTTGATCCTTAATAAGAGAAATCTTAAAAGACAAAACTCCAAAAAAAAAATGGAAAAAAATTCTCAAAAAGAAGAAAAAATAAATGCAACAAGAAAGAAATAATAACCTTTTCTCAATAATGACAACTAAAGATCATAAATTTAAAATGAAGTATATCTATTTTGAGGTGGTTTCATTTTATAATGCGACCCTCTCAGTTAACAAAATCAACCAAACATGAGAATCCAATTGGGGATCGAAAGGGAGACACAAATAGACAGCACAAACGATAAACTAATCAATCAATGTCCTTTACTGAAGAAAGAAATCAACGGACGTAAATTCCCCACGTGGGTGTGCAAAAGCTGGATCCATCATCACGGAGATCCCGGGGACGACCTCCCACAGCAGCACCACGTGGCAGTCACCCGTGACGTCATACGTGCGACCTCTGTCTCCACAAAATTCAACTGACGAAGGTGTAAAAAGTAAAAAAGAGAAAGGTTAAATCAACCCACTCTTGACAGTTGTTGGTGTTCTTTGGATGCACTTCAAAGAACTCTAGGACAAATCTCGATGAATAGAAGTTTCACAATTTGTGTCAAAAATTGTCAACCGATCATAAAAACTGTATAAAAGAGATTAGGTTTTCGCGCTCACTTTTATTGACCGGAATATCTCACGATCTGCAAGGCCATTTTCGTCACAAAAAAAAAAGAAACCAACAGAAAAGGTAGGATAACCTTTTAATGTCCACGTGGAGCGTTGGAAACACGACACGTGTAATATCTTCGCGCGAAGCAAATATCTCTCTACTTCAAAAAACTGTCGGTAATGTCAGAGGTGGGCCCCACAAAAGAACATGGACAGGCCCACACGGGTGGATTCTTCTTTTCCTCTCCCTCTCTCACTAGCTTTTGTCGCGACGTGGGGTTTCATTTCCTACTTTGCATTCCTTTTCGGACAATGCGTTAATGAAAGGCCCACCCAAACAGACCCTCAACCACGTGTACAGACAGGTCACCATATCACGTGGACCATCTCAAGCCGTGCACCATAGATATATACATATATAATTGATTAAACTATAACAATAATAATATATATATATATTTTTTTTGTAAGCGTTGTAGTGTTTTTTTTTTTTTTTTTTTTTGAAGAGAGCGCTGTAGGTGTTTTATTGTGACGTGTGTTTGTGGGAAGTACCATATCCTCTTTAAGTGGGACAAGTTGTTGTCAAGTAAATACACTATGATTCTTGTAATGTTATTGAGAGAGTATGTGGAGATGGGCTCGCACATTGAAGACAAAACAACAAACCGGCAAGTATCCGTGGCATGGAAACATTTTTTTTTATTATTTTTTATATTATTTAGTATTTTGAGTAATCTAGATTCTTTGTCTGACTAGTCTTATGGGCTCTGAAATTGTATAACGAGACTACCGGTGGCACGTCATTTAGTTGTCGTAGGGAATTAATGCACACTGGATGCGTTAATAAAATAATGACCTAAAATAACTATTTACAAAATAGTGGCAAATGGTCGATCTCACAGAGATTTCTAGTCTTTTTAAGGTCGAAAATAATAAAAATGAAAAAATTGGATTTTTAAAAGTGATCCAATTAACTAATCTAATTACTAAGAAATTAAATAAACAAAACAAATAGCTTTGCATACAATTAATCAAAATACCTAGGTCTAGACATACAAGTTTGGTTCGATAAAAGATTGTGTTTGGTCATCGATCTACGCATATATAAATAATTCAATTGAATTGTAGTGTAGCTATAGACGCTGTAATGTATGCGGTTCCTCACACTTCCTATTCTCGGTAGTCAAGGTATGACAATGACTACTTCCCTAACCAAAAACACATTCATAGACTCACGCGAATTGGATTTAATGTGTTGATTGCATAAAGTTTTGTGAAGGCACTACACTTAGACAACCAGATCGCTAATGCTCCCGATTCAGTCTAGATTCCTAAGGCACTTAATTGGTCCCAAAAAGGGCTAACCAATCGATAGGGTCAACTGTTACAAGGACGAGTTTATTACACAAGTATGGATGCTTCGTCTCGATACCGAAGAGTAGTCAATCTAAATTGTAAGAGAGAGCTCTTCACAATGTAATCAAATCTAACTGTAGAATTAAAACAATGCAAAAAAAAACACACACACACAAAAGAATAACAATGAAATTGAAATAAAATAGATCTCACAAATCCATTGATAGTAGTGGTCGAACTTCCTCGTAGTCTTACTTAGGCTAGAGAATTTAGCCTCTCATGGTTGAAGAACACAAAATACAAAGAAAAGCAGAGAGAGGAAGAATAGATAAGTCGACCCTCAAATATTCGGACCCTATTTTTTGCTTCTTTTATCCCATCCTTGTGAAATGACCCAACTACCCCTCTATATATGCATCCCCAGTCACCCCTTTTTCCAACCACACTTTCACTACCAATCCAAATATGACAAAATTCGAGCGAAACTCCATCGATTCGATGTCGTAAGTGCATTTTTCATCTATTTTAGTGTCAATTTTGTAGTTTTTTGAGTTTCTTTCTTCTTTTTAAGTCGGTATTGTTTGCGATTTTGTTGTTGAGTTTATAGCTTAAATCTTACATTTTGGTTATAAAGTTTCGATAGAATCAAATACATCAAGCGATTATGAGCAAAACCCAATATTTTTTTGTCATTTTAATGTATTTTTATGATTTAAAAAAAAAATTGTTCGTTCTTACTGCCCGCGGTGTTCGGACACACAGGGCTGACAACTCTTAAGGGATGTCTGTCATACAGGGCCGACACCTCTAAAGAGGTGTCGGTTAGATCCCTCCGTCATCCACAGAAATTGAGTTGTCTTCACAATTTTGATTGGATTCGACCGACACCTCTAAAGAGGTGTCTGTGATGGCCCTAAATTCTCAATGCTTTTGGGTACGCCCGGCCTAGACCCGTGCAGGTCTTCGAGTCAGTACTCGACAAGCCTGACGAGTCTAGTTAGCCTCCAATCAATAAATTTAATGATTTATGAAAGAATTATTGCAAGCTTTACACAATGGAAGATAAGTAAACTAAACATGTATGGGAAATAACTCAATCAAAGGGAAATCATGAATCTATAACTGTGGAAACCCTTAAATGGGAAATATTCATGTACAATAAGCGATAATCAAATGAAACAGCACATGATATTCAAACTACTTATCATCCCGAGTTCAATCTACCAAAACATGATATATATATATATATATATATATATATATATATATATATATATATATATATATATATATATAAAGTAAACAACATACAAGCAAAATCAAGATATAACCTATGCTAAGGTTTTCGAATCCAACCGCAAGTCTTCACAAAAAGTCTCATAAGCAGGGTCTCTTACCCTTCAAACGCTCTGGTAAATCTGCACCTACCTTCACAAACTAGACGGTGAGCAACTGAGAGAAATAGAAAGTAATGCCAGAAGAATATAAAAGTAATTCATGAAGTATTAAACATGGTTATGACGGCCCCAAATCCACAATGCATTTGGGTACGACAAGCCTAGACCCGTGCAGGTCCCGAGTCGGTGCTCAGCGAGCCTGAAGAGCCTAGTTAGCCTCCAATTATCAAATTTCGAGTTTTATAAAAGAGTTATTGCAAATATAACACAGTGGAAGAAAATTTAATACTAACTAATTATTGGGAAATAACTCGATCAAACGGAAATCAGGAATCTATATGAATGTGGAAAACCCCGATATATTCATGTCCAAGTCAGCATAACAAACTTATGGTATCTATCTCAAAAATGATCCCCAGTTCAAAAACTACTACCATATATATATAAAACATCATACAAACATAAATAAATATAAACCTACTCTCAGGTTCCTCAAGTCCAAATTAAACTTACAAAAAGTCTCCTAGGCAAGGTCCCTTGCCTCTACTGTACTCCACCCTATCTGCACCCACCGTCACAAACTAGACGGTGAGCAACTGAGAGAAATTGAAAGTAATGCCAAAAGAATATAACAGTAGTTCATGAATTATCAAACATTGCAGTCTAAATATCATGCAAAAATTGAAAGACAGGAACTTAAATAGGCAAGATGCATGATAAACAGACTGGAAATAATAATAATCGAAACATGCGTGTTCTACGAGTCAAAAGAGGCCATAAGTGGTCTAAAATCCACAGCAAATCCACAACAGCGATGTCGCAACATCGAAATCCACCACAATATCCACAACAATCCAATACATGGTATCACATAATCACTAGGGGTGGTCAAACACCCATGCGCACGAGTGCCTGCGTTTTATCCCTTCTAGTGCAGGTCGCATGTACCTTCGAGACACACACTTATGCCAAGAACACATATACAAGGAATATGGAATGGAATGCCAACAAGTAGATAATAACAAACACAACGGAATGAAAATGAATCACATAGTATTTTCTTAACTGGCTTACTAACGTACATAAGTTTTAAGACAAGTGTACTTACCTGGACTATCGCGACCCGCGAAACAACACTCCCGCGAATCCTAACGCGTATCCCCGAGTTTTCCACTATCTGACAAGGTCAAAAACTCATATTAATAGGTCAAGTCGTTAACTAAACCTAGGATGAATCCTTAGTATTTTTCCAGTATTTTAACGACTCGACAGCTCGATAAATCAATCGACAAATCGATCATAAATCCAATGAAAACACAATGTTTGAAATCACAACATGTATAAGCATCATCACGAATCATAGGCTCGGCTCAGTCGTATATAGGTCGCGCCATAGCCTCGAGGACTGGCAGCGTGACTACGACATAACCTTTTAACGTCGACGTATAAATAACATAGACATAAAACCATAACCACAAGTCATTACGAACATAAACCAACTATGTACTAGCGAGCACGGATTCTCTCTGGTGTTGTCCGGCAATAGGAAGGCACCACTGTGGCATGGGAAAGTCGGAGGCACGCTCCACCGCTCAGAGTTAGGTCAATATACGCAAATAAGGACTAGACGTTGACACCACATGAAATCACAATAATACACATTAACAACGTTGTTTTGGGCACGTCAGAGGTTGCGAGACACCAACCATAGCTTGGTATAGTCCCCGGCAACCCCCACGAGAGGTGGTCCGATAAACAGCGCCGTGGAATGTGGTGATTTCTGACGAGACTCAAACAAACATAACACATGAAATGACGATATCTTGCTCTATCAACGCTAGTTCGACCAATCCGGAGGGCTGTGGGACTCAAGCCAGAGTTTGGTGGGGTCCCCTACAATGTCCCAGTCATGGTGGTTCGGCAATGGCGCCGCCAACAGAGGCAGTTTCCGACGAACCATACAACAAAACACATACAATAAACAATAAAAAAATAGTGAGAGAATGAGAGAAAGAGAGAGGAGGGGAGAGAGGGAGAGAGAGAGAGATTTGGTGATGGTGTGACCTTCGACCACCACTAGTTCAGGTAGGAGTGGCGGTGCAGTGAGCGTGGAGAGAGAGACCGAGATGAGAGAGAGACCGAGATGAGAGAGAGAACCAAGAGAGATAGAGAGATCTAGAGAGTACGAGAGAGGGATGGAGAGAGACCACCTCTGACGAGTTACCCCACCATCCCTAGACCTCCGATGACCGACGGTGTGCACGGCCAGGCGAGGAGGATGAGTGTACCGAGAGAGGAGAGGAAACTCGAGAGAGATAACAGCTGAGAGGGAGAGGGAGAAAAGAAAATACATACCTCCGATGTCTCTGTTCGGTCACCGGTAAGAGGGAGGACGGTGGTGAGATAAGGGAGAGGGGGGGAGGCCGTGAGTGAGTGAGGGTGAGAGGGAGTGACGAGAGTGAAGGGAGACCGTGAGGTGAGAGTAGTGGAGAGGGTAGGGGTGGGTGTGTTTTTAAAATCAAATGGGTATGGTGTGAATAGTGGTGAATAGTATGTTAGATGGGGTGTTGTCTTAATTGTGTCCACCCATCTCCACCTAACCACGCATCTCGAGGTTGATCCAAGAGTTCTCCATTATTGGATTGTATCGCTTTAACAATCCTACATAATGGTCCATTTGTTGTATATTTATCCACCACCCGCGCTTTCCAACAATTTTCCCCGATTCGTCTTGCCTCCTCGGTCCATATTTCACTGTCACGTGCATCTTTTCGCCTTGTCTCGTACAAATAAATAATTAAATTATTCAATAATTCTTTTAATTATACTTTTATTGTATTTTTCTCCCTCGTTTACCTAGGTGGAACCTCACTTATGAAAAATCGCCGGAACGGCCATGAAACGCATTAAACTAAAATACTATTACACAAATCAAATAATCATAAAATTATCTCGGTGTCGACTCCTAAGATTCGAAATACAGTCCAATATTACGTAGCCGGGTCACAGTCCTGACAAGTGCCATACAAGCCAGGTTAAAATTTGAGGGTTGTTACAATGGCAGTCTTAAATATCATGCGGTAATTGAAGGATATAAATTTAAATAGATCAAAGTGCATGATAGACAGACTGAAATGATAGCAATCGAAAACATGCGCGTTCTACAAGCCAAGAGAGGCCATAAGTGATCTAAAATCCTTAACAGCGATGTTGCAACATCGATAACCACAACAATATCCACAACAATCCAGTACATGGTATCACACAATCACTAGGGGTGGTCAAACACTCATGCGCACGAGTGCCCGTGTTTTATCCCTTATAGTACAGTTCGCATGTACCTACGAGACATACACTTGCCAATAACACACATATAAAGAATATGGAACGGAATGCCAACAAGTAGATCATAACAAACATGATAGAATGATAATGAATCACATGGAATATTCTTAACTGGCTTACTAACGTACACAAGCTTTAGGGTAAGTGTACTTACCTGACAACGCAACTCGCGAACACACTCTCGCGAATCATAATGCGTATCCCCGTGTTTCCCGCTACCTAACAAGTTCGAAAACTCTAGTTATTACGTCGAGTCATTATCTAACCCTAGGTTGATACCCTAGCGTTTTCCCAATGTTTTAAATGACTCGAAACTTCAGTAAATCAATTGAAAAATCAAACCAAAAACACGACTCTCTTGGGTTTTGTAAACCAAACAATGTAAGCCTATTCACGAATCATATACTCGACTCGGTCGTATATGAGTTACGCCATAGACTCGAGGACCACGTCGTGACCACGACGTCATAACCATTCATCAAAACGTACACAACATGGACCCAAAACATGTAAACAAGAACAATCGTCATGAACTCGAAACACATGTCACATAATGTACAACATATCCTCATGGATTCAAAGAGAATACGCACACAAAACGTCTCACCATGCCGTGAGTAACCAACCATGAAAACATACACACATACACTACTTAATTGGCCATGATAACAAACCCCAAAATTGACCAAGCAAGTAAGATTGAGACCTCTATGGTGTCTCGCCGGTGTTGTCCGATATCGGGAGGGAGCCGCCACGACATGGGATAGCTGTATGTACCCACACTAGTTCAGAAATTCTAACGAAGAATAAAAAATAACAACACATGCAATAACAACGAAACAAGTTGCCACCACTAGTATGAACCACTCCAGGGTTGTGAGACACTAGCATGAGTGCAGCATAGTCTCCGTCAACCCCTGGTCACGACACTCTCAAAGCAGCGCCACCCAAACTGGTGGTTTCTGGCGAGAAAAAACAACATAACTCACATGAAATCATGAATTCAAGCAGCACAAACACTCTGATTGGACCACTTCGGAGGGTCATTGGACACAAGTAGAAGCTTGGTGGTGTCCCCAACAACCATCCAGTCACGATGGTCCAGTGGCAGCGCCGCCAAAGTGCTGTGGTTTTCGACCAGCAGCACAACAACGATCTCATGAAGAGAAAATAGAGTATAACGACTAAGATGAACAGAACCACGATGATGGGGGATGCTCTAAGATCGTTGGGGACTTTGGTGAGCCACCGTGAGGTCGTCCCTGACCAGTCCCTGGTCACAACAGTGCCCAACACAACAGTGCCCAACACCATTAACAGACCCTTGATAGCACCACACAATGCGGCATCCTCACTGCAACTTCTGGACTCTTGCCGCTGCCTAGGGAAGCTTCGGGGATGTGAGAACTCTGATGGAACATCAAAGACCATCCCTGACCATCCTCCGGTCATCACCAACATCTCTGGCAGAGGCTAGATGTGAGGAATGTCTCAACAGTTTGAAAATAGTTCACGTGATAGAGAGAAAATTAGAGAGAGAGTAACACTCACCACCTCCAGTGACCATGTGCGTCTCCGGTGAGGCCGACCACCACTGGAGCCTCTGGGGCCGGTGGCCTGCTCGCTGACGGAGAGAGGAGAAGGAGAGAAGAGGTGTGGCGGCCCCAAATTTCTCGGGCCGCCCCGTGGTCAGCTACCTCCCCTGCCTCAGCTCCGGGAGTAGCTGCCACGTGTCCCTCTACCTTCGTACTTTAGGTAATTTGTTAAAGTCATTAAACTTATCATTTTCAAAGAAATTAACAGCGGAAGAATTTAAAGTTTAACAAAATGCATTCATATTTATATATAAAAGTTTTCTGATCAAATCTATAGTGGAAAACCCGGTACATGCTTGTGCATACGAGCGATCAACTAATAACGATATGTATACCAAGGTACAAGTGTGTATCCAGTTTCCCAACCCAAAAGATAATACAAAATATCAAAACATGATAATATCTACACACATACCAAAGAGGCCTCGGCGTAGGCAAGTCGGATGAAATCGCCGATGATCCCCGCCCCTCGCTAGTACTAGGATCTGCGCTCGGCCACCACAAAAAGCGAGATGGCGAGCCCAGTAAGTAAAATCCCAAGGAAAACCACCGTGCATAAATAATAGAAATAATTAACAGAGCCAAAAAGTAGTGTTAAATAAACATGCGGAAGGAAGGAAAATATGCAGACAACTGCTCAAAGCTAATCGCATGTATATAAATACATTGATAGACAAAGGGGTGTGAACACAGCCACTAAGTGTGTACTAGGACCAGGAGCCCTGGTCGTGGCCCATGCCTCCGACCCTACGACTGCATCCCAGCGGCATTAACCCTAGTGGGCTAATCGAACGCGTGAAATGGAGTCCAACTCGGGATATCGTCTACCGAGTTTCTAGATCACGCGCTACACATCTAGCCAGCGACCTCCACTACCCGTGGATACATAGACGGTGCCATAACCGTCCCAGTAGGAATATAAATCATAGATTTTCAAGAAAATAAAGCTCAATGGAAATAAATAAGTAAATGCAGTAGTGGTGTGACGACCCTGCCCCGACCTAGGGTTATTGGATTTTGGGGTTCAAACGCAGCGGAGATTTCAAAACAATTTTGAGAAAAAACCCCAACAGGATCCGAATCTGATTCCATTAAAACACGTTTAGACTATGAAAACTTAATCATACCTCAGTCGCAATGTACCTTTCTGAAGGTTAATCGATCTCTAAGGCGCTGCCAACAACGAACGCCCTCTATCAGCTGTCCACACACGAATGGCGACCGAGATTCAAAGTGCTAGCTTCAAGAGAATTTCAAACTTTTTTTCTCTCCAAAACGATCCAGAGAATACCAAAAACTCTAAGTTGTTTCTAAAACGAAAAATAGAGTTTCGGCCTTTTAATAATTCTTTCGTACTTGTATTCTAACTCAAAGCGTCTATTTATACAACCCTTGTATATAGACGGTTAAGTAAATTACACATATACCCCTACTTAAAGAAGTATAAGTGTAATACACTACAAGGACGTTTCTGTCATGAATTTTATCATATAAAATTCATTTTTCTGAACCATCTTAAAATCTCGCAAAACCATTCTTAGTGTGCGACCCAATAGGCTCATACAACGTTGGCAGTGTACCAAAACACATTTTGGTATACAAGTCATAAGCGGCCTCTAGCAAGACATTATGACTACCCAATTTGTACGATTATCAAATCGATATAACCTAATCAATAGTATATATAACATCCTTTTGTCACACGATATCCTTTTGATCAAACATAAGGCATGGAATTGTCATCCAACATGTTCAATCGTACTAGTCTCGATTTCAAGGTAGATCGAAAACATCTAAGTGACATTGATCAATATCAATTCACTTAGACTAGGCCTTTTAACAGATCTAACATATCGAGGGATCCACTGGATATCTCTCTTTATATGAGAGGGACAAATTCTATCTCGATTACACAACTTCACACATTATTCACACAATAACCAATCACAACCTTTATAATTGTCCTGGTTAAAGACAACGTTTGATTGCGTCAAATCACTTTGTATTCCTAATGTTGAAGTCTCTGGTAATCTCAAGTCGAGGATTGAAAAATATACCTATCATGAGAAACAACTATGACTTAATCCATGTGATGTTCTCATAGCGGGTCGGTCCAAGTACTTTATTCTATAATAAGTACTCATGATCTTGATTCGTATTCCTATACGTATGATCATCGTATGATCATCAATCAAGACTCATACTAGTCTTAATTCATTATAGTTCCCGATATAATAATCGATTAGGGACATTTAGGATATTTCGTAAATACCCATGGATCTTATTATAATGTAAACATGCAAATCAATTATAATAAACAGCAAATAAAATCCTCTATTTTATTAACTAAAATGTATTCATAAAGACTGTTAATGGATTGACCTAGGGCACATTACCCAACACGGGTCGCCCGGCCCAAACCGTTACTTAGACCCGATACCTGAACCAGGCCCAAATAACGACTTGGCACGCCTAAATAACCTGCAGAATAATCATTCTAAACAATATATATATATAATAACCAGTGTGTGATAAATAATCACAACAAAACCATATAACCTGTATATCATACTAATATAAATCATCTTTAATATTAAATATCTTATACAACCTCAAATTAAAATTATAAAGGTTCAAAACTACCCATTAACTAGTTCTCAAGCTATAACCCACGTACGAGATTTACAAAACGATTAATATTAAAAAAACTAGCATTGTATGAATCTCACAAATGAAGGCACTTCAAGATAAATCTTTTCCCTTGCCTTTCTTGTCTATCGCGCTGGTAGAAGGACCTGTGGGTTGAGTGGGGTGAGCTAAAGAACCAACGATGCTCAATAAGAGGAAAGACTCGCTCAAACATTAAATATGCAAGTACTACCTAGTACTCATGCAAATTCTACATGACATTCAATCCATACGCATAACACAACATGTAATAACTGAATACATGTAAATCAAAACAAACTTATAAGCATAATCATTTAGCACATATTTCGAACCAATTAAATATATGGTTTATGCTCATCGTAGTTATGAAAAGTGGAATTATATTCTAAGAAGAAACGTTTAAATATTATTTCCATATCTAATTTAGATATTCTATAATTCTATGTATCAATATTTCAAATCATATTCCAATCACCATACTAAACATAAAAGCCTAACAATCTTACAACACATTTGATAAGCATTCATTTATGTCAAGCATAATATTATTCATCATTTTTCATTTATCAATTTACACATGACATACAAATATAGTCAAATGAAATATTTAAATAAAATGCGATAGATATAAATATTAATATAAGCCGTTGTTCCATTCAATGCGAACTAGATATTGGTAAGGATCCGGTGACCGAATCATCTATTTTTGAATTGGTACAATAATCAGTGGAAACGCAATGGCCGTTACGCCCTCTAGATAATCGCACCAAAACAAAGATAGATTCATCCAAGCCATCACCGCTACACGTCTCAAAGAATCATCAAGTAGCAAAGGATGGTAACTCCAAACCCTTACCCTTAAATAATTCACCTTATGCATTCAATTAGTCAAGCAAACCCTCGGTGGTTAACTACCACACACTCAGGGCGTCCATGATATAGACCACTTGCTAATTTGGCCCTCGGTGGTTAACTACCACACTACAGGGGGCACCGAATAACATAAAAGGCAAAACAATGTATTCACAATTCCATAGATAATAGAGATCCAAACCAATATCACGACGCAACCCATTCCCAAGTCTTTAATTCAAAACATGCATTCATAATTATCTAATAATCAAGCCATATTTAATGCATGAGAGAAGCTCCCCACTTACCTGGACCCGTCGCGACGCCTATACCGACTCCTCGTACGTTTGGGGTCCCACGTGAACCGCCTCGCGAATCTAAACAATTTATATAATACTACATAAGCATTTTACTCATTTAAAGTTGAGTATTTTAATTTTAATTCATATTTGGAAACCCAAATGGTGTGGGTCCCACGTGATGTGTCATTTAAGGCTTTGTCGAGGTTGTCGACGCTCATCGTAAATTTTCCTATTTTATTTTATTTTATTATTTATTTTTTTTCCATTTATTTTGGACAGGGACCAATTTGGTCCCTGTTTGGTTGGCCAGGGGCGTTCCAGCCCCTGGTCAACCGAGTCAAACCCCCGGGGGCCGGGGCCGGGCCCCTGGAAATGGTCCAGGGGCACATGCCCCTGGGTCCGAGACGCAGGGCCAGACGCCCCTGGCGTCTCGGCTCCACGGGGTGGGGGTTTCCCCCCACCCACCCCAACCCTCGGATCGAGATCCGAGGGTGGTCCCCAGTGCTCGCCGGCACTGGGGACCCCACCACCGCGGCCGGTGAGCCGCGGTGGCGGTGGTGGTGGCGGTGATGGAGGAAGTGGGGTGGTTTTGCCACCCCCTTCCTCCTCCCATAATGGGGTGGCTAAAGCCACCCCCCCCCCATAACCGGCAGCGACGCCGCTGTCTTCTCCGGCGGCGCCTGGTGGCGCCGCCCCCAAAACCGGCGGCTCCAAGGGGAGCCGCCACCCCTCCTTTCTCTTCCAAATCAAAGAGGAAGAAAAGAAGAAAAAGAAAAGAAAAATAAAGAAAAACCACCGAAATTTTACCTCCCCTTGGTTGTTCAAGTCTCCTCCTCTTCTCCTCCCTCTCCAAGTTTAGTTTTCAACACAAAAGAGGCTTCAACTTATAAGAGGTTTATATAGGTAGGGTTTTTAAAGTAGGGTTGTTCACAATTTAACCCCAAATTACGTAAATACCCCTTTTTTTGGTCAAATTTTCTCATTAAGCCCATTCCACTTATTTTCACTTACTCCAAGTCTTGTTAAGATCAATTTTGTGTAACAATCTCATTTGTTCACAATATTTTAATATAAAATTAATAAAATACCTTTAAAATGGGTCGGAGAATATTTGGGTCGTTACAAGTGGTGTTCAGTTGGGTTTTACGTACCTGAAAATACGCACTCCGACTTTTCGGACCCGTCAGTACGCCCCACCTAGCTCCCCAATGTCCGAGCTATGGTTTTCCGGTCCCTGAAGTCCATTTTATAGTGTTTTATACTTTTTGAAAACATATTATATCATTTTATGATATTATATTATATTTTTAAAATTTTCAGTTGTGGTACCTCTCCCGGGTTGGGTCAGGGTTCCAAAAATACCCGAAAAGTCTCGAAACCACTTTTTTACCTTTTTCAGATTTTCTATATTTTTTCTAGAATTTTTCTAAATTTTTCTGATATTTTTTCTGATATTTTTCCTATTTTCCAAAAATTGAAACTGTTTTTTTTTTTTAGAAAAATAAAATAAAAATAAAAATATTATTAAAATAATAGGGGCGGGTCCCCCGAACCGGGTCCGACCCGACCCAACCGGGTCGGCCCGGTTCGGCCAATCTGGCCGGGTCCGGGTCGGGCCCGGTCCAGGCCCACCCGGGTTGGGCTAGGCTAGGCCGGTTTGGCCCGCCCACTGGGATGGGCTGGGCGGCCCGGCCGCCCGGGGGTGCACGCACGCACGCACGCGTGCGTGCCCCCCTTCTTCTTCTTCCAACCAGAGGCGCACAGCGCCTCTGGTTCTTCTTTCTTCATTTTTTTTTCTTCTTCTTTGTTGTCTCATCACTCCCCTATCGATTTCTCTTCAATCTCACTCCATAGGTGACCTCAAAACATCAAAATCTCACCACAAATTCATCAAAACAACCCCAAATTCTCGAATAAAAAATACATGCAAATAACCCAAAATTTATCAAATCACCTCAATTTTTCCACAAATTCGAACCAAATCAATTTAAATCATCAAAACCAACTTCAATAACAACGAATTCACCAAAATCAGTGACCCAATCTCTCGAAATCGAAATTTCACTACAACATCCATTTTAATGGAAAATCAACAAAAATGAGAGTAAATTACGTTAGATCGGTTGTTGTGAGGCTTAATCTCCTCTCCAAGCTCAATTTCGTCCCTCCTCAAACCTCAGACTTATCCCTGATCTCCCTGCAAATTTTCAAGAAAAAAAATGTTTCATTTGCATGTTGGATCGATCAAGGTGTATATATAGTTGGTGTTTTAATCTCACGTGCACACGCATCTCGAGGTAAATCCAATGGTCACTGAACACCCTGTGTCACCAACTTCATGAACACCCTATCATGACACCATGTATCTCGAATTTCCTTATTGTGCATCTCGATGATAATCCTAGGTGTACTGATTATTGATTTCAAACTATAGGACTTTATTATAATCCAATTGATTTAATTCATAACACCTATTCTAGTCATCAATAAATTTCATAAATTTATGAATATGGTCACACTAATTCCCCGACCACTCGGCACCCCGTGCCCCATGTCCAGCACGCTTCCCGAGGTGGTCCCACACTTAGTGTACCCAATTTAATTTCCTTAGCTTAGCCTAAGCTTATATATTTACATCTAATTAAATAAATCCTCAACCATAACATGTTTAAATAATTTAAATCTAATTAACCCCAACACCCGGCCTCCTGCTACCAAACCCCGCGTTGGCGCGTTCACCAAACTAAAACCCCGGCTCACAACTCGCCCGACAAGTTTATTTTAAATGCACACCGGTGACAGATAATACATCATTATCAAGAAAATGAAAATATCAATAAATCACCGAAATTAGAAAAACAACAATACACAGTCAATAATAGGTCCAGAACATGCCTAATCTATCCACGACGTCCACGTGTCGTCCGAGCTGGCGTCCTAATCTGAAATAAGGTAAATAACGGCGTTAATAAAATAACGGGCCGTTACAAGAGGAGAGAAAAGAGAGGATCTGGTGGGTGTGAGAGATAATGAATAGTGAAATAGGAAAGTGAGTGTGGGTCCTTTTAGAGGTTTTTTGTGATCACCACATACACCCGCATCTCGAGGCTGATATGAGGTTTCTCTCAATTTGGGCTATGTCACTTTAAAAAGCGCATATATATGTTCATACACCCTAGCCCGAATGTTCTTTAGTTAACCAACTTCTTGGGTTTAGATGAAGTTCCTCGGTCCGTTTTGCCTTGCCTTAACTCCCGTCGCTCGCGTAGTCTCGCCTTGTCTCGTCAATTATTTAGTTTATCTGATAATTCATTTATTTGTATTTTTATAGTGTTTTAAATCCCCCGTGTACCCGTAACTCAACTGTCGATACTCGCTCGTCCAGTTTTCCTACTCGTTTACCGACTTCACTGTCCGGTCACTCAAATACGAGTATAAATACGTAATACATGTCATCATTCACAAATAGCCAAATTTTGGAGTCATTAATGTGTCAGTTGAATCCGACCGTTATTGCTTTAGAGGTCGCTGTTATAGTCAATAAATATAGAGCATTGAGGGTGAGGGTGAGGGTGAGGGTGATGGGGTATGGTGTAACGACTCGAAAAATGTGATATGTGTAACGACCCTAAAATTTAACTCGTGCCACGTGTCAATACAGGTGGCACGTGGGCCTATGCCGTGGTACAGTTGTTACGGCCCCAATTTTCGGGGTCGCCCCGTGCAACAGATACTTCTCCAGCCCATGCACCAGAAGTACCTGCAACGTCACTCATCCCTCCCTTATCTAATAATTTTGAATTTCATACCATTTATCCATCAATAAAAGTGGAAGTCTTGTGTTTACCCAAAAATGTGTTAGATTAATTTAGCTTGTTCAACCTATCATGGAAATCCCGGCTGTATATGCATATAGGCGATAAAACTATAACAGTAATATATACAGGTACAGAAGTGAGTATAGTCACCTATCCCAAAAACAATACAAGATATCAAAATAAATAACTACCAGCGCACGTACTAGTAGGCCTCGGTGTAGGTAAGTCAGATATAATCGCCAAGAATCTCCTTACCTCTGCTGGTAGTAGGATCTGCACTCAGTTATCACAAAAACCAGATAACGAGTCCAGTAAGTAAAATCCCAAGGAAAACCACCATGCATTATAATTTAAGAAAATATTAATTCCAATCAATAAATTGAGTGAATCAAACATGCAAAAATAAAAGGAAATTGCAGACGACTGCACAAAGCTCATCGCATGAATGTAAACACAAAGATAATAAAATGGGAGTGAACCAGCTATCTAAGATGTGTACTAAGGACCAGGAGCCCTGTCGTGGCCTACACCATCGACTCTACAACTGTGTCCTAGACCACACACCTACTAGTGACTACACAACCCAGGATGCATAGATGAAAACTAAACCGTCCCAGTAAGAATGACTCATGGATTATAAATAAATTTACAACTCAAATGGAATACAAAAAGTAAATGTAATAACGGTGTTCAATTGGGTTTTATATACCTCAATCAGCGCTCAAAAACCCCAAAAATACCCCCGGTCCAACCCTCGACTAGTCCCCGACTTCCATTATTGTCCTGGAACTCCTGGGACCTAATTCCGAGGTTTATTGGTCAATTAATTTAGTTTATAATTGATTAGATTCAATTTCATTTTTAATTAAATTCAGAGGATCATTAGCGTGCTAATCAGATCAATTAGCGCACTAATTGATCTTAATCACGGTTCATCTTTTTCCCAGAATGTAATTAGCGCGCTAATAGCGCTCTGTCCAGAATTTCCAGATTTAAATTTCTGGATTCCAAACACCCCCCACAAACCCATTTAAATCCATTCTCACACTTCCCACATACCTCAATGACCTCAGATACACCATTAAACACGAATTTATCAAGATTAGACCCCAAAATCAAAGAATCATAAAAAATCCTGTTTCAAAACCCATTTAATCAACTTACACAAACTTCTCTCAAATTTGATTCAAATCAATCAAAATCACATACTATTAACCTTATGAGCATAATATCTTTTAAAAATACCGTGTTTAATCCCCAAAAATTTGTTTGAACCCAATTCATCTAATGAAACCAAAATTTCCATAAAAACAAAAATTTGATAAATTCATACCTTTAATCTTGTTGTTGATTGCCTCAAAATCACACTCCTCCTACTTCAGCTAATGATCTTCTTTCCTTCTCCACGGATTTCTCTCTCAATTTTCCTCTCTTTGGTTGTCCATTTTGCACGATCAACCCATATATATAGTTGGTTTTTCATCAAGTGTGTGCACACATTGTTGGATTAAGTTGTTAGTCACTCTAACTCTGACCAAGATTTTGATGAAAATAAACAAGGTGAAAATATACTAATAAGTTTATCAAGCGTATTTCAGTTTCGTCAAAGGTTGCGAAACATCACATCACAGGCATTTAAGCATTCAAGCAATTCAAGTTCAAGACTCAACATACATAAAGGAATGAAGGCGAAAGATCAAGGCCACGAGTTGTAAAATTGATGTAAGGTATTCAAGTTCACTTAAGCAAGCCTATTGCATTAGTTCATGCATATCGTGTTTTTAAAATGGATTTTCAAATGTCAAGTGATTACTTGAAGATTCCAGTTCTATAAGTCTAAACAATGTTAAACTATATGTGTATGTTAATATCGTACTTTGAAAATCATTATGGAAGCTTTCGTAAAAGAAAAACTTGTTTTTGAAAAGTCTTTGAAAAGAAAACTGCATATTTGTAGAAAAGTCCCTCGCAAATCATGAAACCGAGATTTTCCATTTTTGGGATTTGTGAAAATATCCGGACTATCCAAACATTCCATATGACCCATAACAAACATGTATTATATGTTATATGAGTGTTTGTTGGGTTTAGGACGTGTTAAAAGGGTCGCTAACACAAGGGACATAACTAATTATTTTGAGGTCCCTGTAGTTAGCGCGCTAATACTGCTATTAACGCGCTATGTGCAGAGTTAGCGCCCTATGTCATAAAATTAGCGCGTTAATTGCATTCCTGACAGCTTTTTTATAAAGCTGAAAAATTCACTTTAATTCAAATTTTTGACTAAATGATGCACACAACGGTCATATACTGATCTATAAATATATACAACACTCTCAAACACATAAGGAAAACAAATTAGGTTTTGAAATCAAAGAAAAGCACCTCTACTCAAATTTTTCAAGAGGAGAAGCTTGGGGTTTTCAAGTTACACTTTGAAACTGTTCAATCAACATCAAAACCAACACTCTTGAAGCATTCTAAGGAGTATTACAACCTCTCCAAAATTGATTTTTCAAGTCATCTTCTTGGGGTTGTAAGAAAGTCCATGTCCTAGCTTTTCATGTGCTTAAATTATATATTCTTGTGTGATTAACTTAGGAAATTACTTATTGTGTTAATGAACACATTTGTCTTGGGTTTTGCACTTAAACTTGATTTATTAAACCCTTGGACTGATTTGAACAAGAGTTTGTGCTTAAACTTGATTTTTATCAAACTTCTTGTTCTTTGGATTTGAAACCGATTTTTGTTCTCATCAATCTATTTGAAAATGTTTAATATTTGAGTTTTGCATAAAATCAGTTTTATACTTGCATTTCTCAATTGCTTTCATACTTGCATGCATAAGAGTGGTTAGGCTCTAGGAGGCATGTTTGTATTTGAACTTGATACTACTTTACGTTGTAAAGTATATTTCAATTGTATTTAATCAAATCTTGATTGTAAGACTTAGTGGGATCTAAGTCGAAAGGGAAGTCCTAATTGAGGCTAGGCATATATCCTAGTTCCGGCTAGGTGGGAAAAGTCCTAGGTGGGTCTAGGTGGGAAAATTCTAGTTGCGGCTAGGTGGATGTATAAGACCTTATTGCGATTAGGCATCGTGTAAAAGACCTAGTTGAGGCTAGGCATTCACTAGGCTAGTTGGCTTAAGGCGTAACACTTATTGATAATATAAGTGAGGTTTAAAAATCCTAAACGGGGAGGTTAAGTAGTGGATGTAGATCGGTTGGATCAAACCACTATAAATCACGTGTCTTATTTCCATCTCTTCTACCCCCTTCTTGATTGCATAGCATTGATATTTATCATTGGTGCATGCATTATCGTTATTATTTGTGCATAAAGTTTTAAATAAAAAGGCGATAACTACTCGGTAACCCAATTCACCCCCCTCTTTGGTGACCTTCATACATATCAACGACAATCCTGTGGTCACTGATCACCCTGTGTCATCCCAGTTTTTTGACACCTTATCATGACACTAGTTGTCTCAAATCTCTCTATTGTGCATCTCGAGAATAATCCTCAGGATTCTGATTTATTCAGCTCCAACTATAGGATTTGGATTTATCTTTTGATTCAACTCATAATAATTATCTAAGCCCTCAATTAAATTTCATAAATTGTAGATAAGGTTACACTAGTTTCCCGACAACTTGGCACCCTGTGCCCCGTGTCCGATACGCACCCCGAGGCGGTCCCACACTCAGTGTACCTAATTATATTTTTATAACTTAGCCTAAAGTTATATTTAAATGAATTAACCCCTAAATTAAGATCATATTATATTGTTTAAATCTAATCTAACCCCAACGCCCGGCCTCACAGCTATAAACCCTTGCGTTGGCGCATTTCCCAAACTAAAACCCTGGCTCTCAACTCGCCCGACAAAATAATGTAAATACACACCTGTGATGAATAGTACATCAATGATATAAAAATACATCACAGAATTTACAAACCATCAACACAAAGTCAGTCACCTAGGTCAGTTTCTGGTCTAGCCTATCCACGCATCCACGTGTTGTCCGAGCTGGCGTACTAATCTGAATAATTACAATAACGACTTTAATAAATAACGGACCGTTAAAACAGTCATCAATTCTCAGGCGTAGACACCGAGGTATGTTATATTTGTTTGGTGTTTGTATTATACTGTATAGTTTGAACAGTCATTTTAATGTCTAAACACGTAAAGAATAGTGAGGAACTGAAGTCACCCAATCGAGTCACTTGAGTAGTTGAGATGGAGTGAATAGGCCTAGTGATAAGGGGTTGGGCCAAGATTTAAGGGAGGGTATATAAACCCACACCCACTCCCTTCTCTCTATTCTCTCTCTCTTTCCTCTCTCTTCTCTTTCTTCCTCTCCTCCCTAACTTATCCTTCAAGTCATTGACAAACAGTGGTGGCCTGGGCGTTCCGAGGTAAGATCCCTAATCTCCTCGCCACCCTTTACACATTGGTATAAGTTTTACCCGTGTTCGTCGTGTTGGAATTTGGACACCATGGCGAGATTTCAAACTCTATTAAAACTCTCGACGTTTTGGTGGTCCTCTCGACGATCATTATGAGATTTGTGAATGTGGTTTTTCAAAGGATTTTCGTTTTGGATTTTCCCTTGAGATTTTCAGACGTTTTGGAATGTGTCGTGGATGTTTTTAGAATTGTGTTATATCCTCGATGAAAAATAAACCAAATCAGTGTAAGGCGGCGCGAGCCGGGGGTGGTAAACACCTCGAAAAGTCCCACAGGCAGGGGCGTTGCGACTGACGCCTTTAGCCCCACGGTGCCAAGCGCGGCGCTGGGGACAGAGCGGGGTCTCTCTGTCTCCCACGCCGTGGGGATGCCGTGAGGGATAAACCCTCACGGTGCACCCTACATACGACTGTGGGCAAAGTCGATCTCGGCCCTACGTCGTGAAAGTGTCGTGGGGTATAACACCCCACAACGTTACCCATGTACGCCTGGGGTAAAGTCGATCTACCCCACGCCTTGGAGACGGTGCCGAGGGTAATATCCTTACGGCGTCTCGGTGGCGTCTTGAACCCAAAAAATTTCTCAACTTTTTGTGGAATCTTCAAAATGAATTGGGGTCTTCTCATGGTATCTAACGGGTCTAAATATAACCCAATAACTCAGAATTCGACCCGAAAACACAATAAACATAAATAAGGAAAATTGGATAATAATTAATGGGAAATCACAATGAATTGTGTTATCATGATTATTAGCACGCGGGGCTACGTAGGGACGAGTCGGAGTCCGTGAGAGTGCGATTAGCTTAGATCGAGGTAAGTAAATCAGTGAGGAACACTGCAGTTATTTCTTGAGCTTTGAATTATTTGTTGATATTATTTCTATGCTATCTTGTCATTCCATTCTTATGAGTTGTCCAAGGCAAGTATTTCAAGCATGATCCTTGCAGAATTCCAGACTCACGGTGTATTATACTGAGGTTTACGGATGGGGATACGTGTTTGGTTGTAATAACATGTACGGGGTGAGAGTTCTCCACCAGATTGCTGGAGACTCTGCACTCGCGTAAGGGTCTTAGAGGAGATTCTGTCTTCGACTCCTAGCCTTTGAGGAGATTCTGTCCTTGGCTTAATGACTTTAATTGGTCAGGACCACTTGTGCCTTTCCCTTGTATTCTGGGACACTCAATATCGATTTCTCATATATCTAGTCACAGTCTTTATACATTCATGTGCTCCCTGTCCTTTTATTTCTATCTGCATGAATTAACTGTTCATTTATTTAATTCAAAATGTTGTATGTATTGTTGTCCTGCTTAGTGTTACTTACCTGGGCTCGTCATTCTTGTGTTTGACCGAGTGCAGATCTGCGTAGTAAAGGAAAGGCCATGCAGTTAGGCGATTTACTTTGAGCGGCCCTTCTCTGTTGACATAGGTGACATTTTGGTATATTAGCTACTTATATTGTTTTTGTACATGGGGTTATGGGCTAAGAAATTGTATGACATTGATGATACTCTCCTTGCTTTACATGGCATATATGATATACGGGGTTTTCACACCCTAGTTTTTATTATAACTTGGAGCTTTTGAAGTCAATTGATTAGTTGAGATTAATTGCTTCTGCTTATTACTTTGATAACTCGCTAATTAATTGATTTTACATCTAAATACTTGATAATTGGTAGAATGGTAAGGAAAGGCTCACTGGCCCAGCGCGACTCGGCAGGATTGGCTCGGAGGTTCAAGCGGGTCCAGGCCGGGCCGTGCCTGATTCTACGATTGTGGAATTTGGGGCCGTCATAATGTATTTATAGCTTGGTGTAGTACTTATATATACTCGTGTCTGTGTGACAAGACAACGACATAAGGGTAAGAGTAGGGTTCGTCTTGAATAACGTATTGAACGGAGTCGGGCGAATGAGATATGGGTACGTGGTGCCGAAAAAACGATTATTGTGGGCGACTGACTAATAAAATACAATAATTAATTTACCTAGGAAAGGGTTCGAGCCATTAATATTCTATTCATGCGTGACGGGGCGAGCCCTGGTGCGATTTAGAGGTGGAAACGTTGTCGGGAACGCGATGTGGCACTTGGTGTAACCTAGCGGAGTCATACAACTGTGTCAGTTGTGCTAACACAGTGAGGCGGTTGGAGCGAACAGGAGCAGTCGGATGTGCCCCGAGATGCATGTTTGCAGGAAGATTAAGGAGATGGATATATATTCATCTATCTCTCTTCTCACTGCTGTTCATCACTCTCTCTTTCGTCTCTCATTTCTCTCGCATGAAGCAGGGGAAACAACTGGTTTCCGGAGCTCGCGACGATGCAGAGACATGGCAAACAACCAAGTTAAGGTAATATCTTGACTCATCATAGTGTGTATGTCGTTTTGACGTAGGTTTCAGGTGTTTTGGTTTACGTTGGGGTTTCGGTGTTGGTGGTGTTAGATTGGTAATGACGTCTCAAGGAGTTTGGGATAGCCTCAGAACGCGGCGACACGAGCCAGGGTGTCGAAAAATATGGTCAGGAAGACACGCTGCGAGGGACATCGTGGATCGTGGAACATGTGAGCCATGGCGTCAGTCATGATATAATGGCCCCATTAATAATTGTCGTTATTTTATGACATCATTGTAGACGTGGACGCCAGCGGGGACGTTCGTGGGTCCCACAGCGAGGCTAGACACGACTGTATTAGGTAAATAGTATTTTGTGTGTTGTTTTGTTTGATTTTGCGATGTTTATGTTAAAATAGGTTAACGACATCGCGACGTGTAATTATATTTTAAATTGATGTGTGAGATTGTGTGTTGAGTATTCGCATCGATATGCGTATCGACACGGGTACCGGGTAGATTAAAGACGAAATTTTTAAGTAGAGGAATATATTACACACATTAAATGAGTTAAATGTGATAAAATAGTAAATTGGTGGGCGCCTAGTAACACGCGGGGTTGTTGTCGACACGCGTGGGTGGTACGATAGTGTACATGCCTGAGTACGCTCGTTGGTGCGTACGATGAAACTTTAGGCGCGAAATTATAGGCGAATATATATATATATATGTATATTGGTAATTTAATATATATATATAAATATATATATTAAAATCAGAAAATAAAGAAATTATTTTGTAATGACCAATAAGGGCATGAACTTTGTAAAGGATTGTGGAAATGGATAGGGGCGTTTTGGTCATTTCACCCCAAAATTGTTGATAATCACCATCGAAACCCATTTTCATCACTGCCTCCACCATTTCGTCTGAGAAGAGATCGAGGAAGAAGAAGGAAGGAAAGAGAGAGGGATCGCGGAGAGATCGCGAGCTCGACGGGGTCGTCACAAGGCGAGGTGAGTTGTGTGGTTTTTGTTGTTGATTTGGTGTGCGTTGTGGTGGTGGTGACAGTTTGGTGATGATGGTAATGAGGAGCTCGGGAGCTCGGACGAATTGCAAGAGCAGTCGTCTGAGGAGGGAGACGACTCCCGTGTCGTCTCCCCATCCCTTCCAATCCATTGAAAAAAAAAAACAAAAGAACCAGAGTCTGAGAAGAAGAAGAAGAAGGGGTGCACCACTGGGCCAGCCGGGCGAAGCCAGGCCCACCCCGGTCGGGCTTGGGCAGGCGGTCAGTGGGCCGAACCAGGCCCGACCCGGTTGGGTCGGGTCGGACCCGGTTCAGGGGACCCACCCCCCATATTAATTAAATAATATTTTTTAATCATTTTAATTATTTTATTTAATTAATTTTAAAAAAATTTAAATAAAATAAAATACAGAAATAGAAAAAATAGCAAAAAATTATGAAATTTTTTGAAAAAATCATAAAAATACGAGCAATTAGAAAAAGGGTTCATAAATGAGTTTTGGAATTTTATCGGGATTTTGACGAGATGTTGTCGTGGTTTTTACCTCGTAAAACGTAAAAATTGATATAATATATCAAATTGAAGCTAATTCAATGACAAATAATCTTAATTACATTTGGGTGATCATTTTTATTGTTGAGTGTTTATTGGAACTCGACCGGGGTTTATTTTACGAGATGAGGAGTGCAGTTTGAGGTGTGTAGTATCCCAATTGAACTTCACTTTAGTATTTACTGTTTGACTTATTTGAAATCAGTCTTGTTCCTTTATTCCTCTATTTCCTTATTACTTTACGGTGGCTGAGTACTCTCACTTGGTGTCTTTACAGTAGTTGAATTTACTCATACCCGGTGTCTTTACGGTGTAGACGTCACTCCCCACCTGGTGTGTATTCGTTAGGGGGCATAGGGTCCACTAAACCATAGCACATGTCTAGGCATACGCTGGTGAATAGGCTACCCGGGTATGATGGGTATGCGTGGGTGCGTCGTGGATACACACCGGCCACTTAGAAGGTCTAAGGTCACCCGTTAGAGGTATCCTCACGGGTCGTGCCTGGTGGATAGCCCGAAGTATGGTTTAGTCCGACTTTGATTGTGGACGCACTTTGTTTCATTGCTATATTTATGCATATGATGGTCTTCCACAGTTGTTTATATTCTCTTGTTCCGCATGTTTATTTATAGTATTTTAAATTCCAGCAATTTATTTATGTATTTACTTAGTGAATTTCCTTGGGATTACTCACTCTGGACTCGTCATTTGTCTTTTTGTGATGGTTTGAGTGCAAATCCTGGTACGAGCCGAAGGAAGGGCAAGCTTGAGGACTACATCGATTGACTACAATTGCCCTACTCGTACGTTTGTTTTTAATTCATTGTTTTATGTTGGATTTTGGGGTATAAGAGATAGATATGACTTGTATATAATTTGTAGGTTATATATTTTTGATAATTTGAGGATCTCAGTTGATATGTATATTTGTATATTTTGATATGGTTTCCACCTTAGGTAATATGCTCATAAAACGCCTTTATGATTTTAATTATTAGCTGCGTATTTTGAGGTTAAATGTTAAATAAGAACCCTAGGCTAACTTGAATCAATAATTATTAAAATATAATTCAAAGTTAACAGATATTTAATTATATTGAATTTACGAGTGGTCATAGGACACAGCTAGATGATGAGTTGGCAGGGCTGTGGGCCCGTGGTGCACGCCGTAGTGGCCAATGGAAATGGGGCCGCTACACATGACGTCCAAAACAGAAAAGGTTTGGGGAACTCGCTCTTATGTGACGCCACCTGAGATTTTTCCCACGGCGTGAGTCACAACGACTGGAATAGTGCCAGTTAGGTTTTCACATTTTGATCAACGCCGCCAGGTGTTTTGCATACGGTGTGACCTACAACGTGAGACTATTCATCGCAATAAAATTCAGAAAAATTAATGAAAACTTTGAAATTTCTCTCGAGTAGCTATATGGGTTCAAATATGACCCAATATCTGAGGAAGTGACCTTGAATGTAGGGAAAGTGAATAAAATTATGGAAAATGGGGGAAAATTATAATGAAATGGAAATAGAACTCTAAAGCAACCAAAATGTATTGAACTGGTTATCAGGTATCTAAGTGACTGGTGGTAAGCGTAAGGGGTCAATTTGGTGACGTCTAAGAGCTGCGAACACGAGGTTTCGTGTTGTACTGGGTGTACTGTGAGTAAAACCAATGGAAGCTTTAATATTATTTCACTTATGCATTTATTTGGCTATTATGCTTGTTGAGCTTTTTGAGTTGTTATTGTTTTGTTATATCCTGGTTTATAATTCTATTCGGATTGAGTGGTCCATGGGCAAGTGAGTCAATGTGATCTTTGGGAGCATGGCTTATTGATGTAATATGCCAGAGTCAGTAGCTCGAGATGCACGATATTGTTTGTGGTTCTATACGGGATAGAGAATTACTTCATTAGATTGCTGGGTTATTCTTCATTCGCGTGAATTTTAGGATGGTGTGAGTGTACCACGTCATAAACTCCGAGTCTTAGAGGTAACATTCCTATGACTCAACGACTGTTTCACTAAGTTGGGACTACTTGCACATGTCCTTTGTTTTCCTGAACACTCCTTTATCATTGATATCTCAGTAATTCATTATCATGCTGTCTTTTATTATCTTTGTGATATTTACGCATGATATTCGATTAGCCGTTTATTTGACATTGAAATTATGTTAAGACTCAATTTGGTTATTACTATTCTACTTTTTTACTCACCATCCTTTTTATGACGGTTGGTGCAAACTCATCGTATTTTAGGGCGGATAAAGGAAAATTACCGAAGATAAGCGATTAAGGTGCAAGCCTATTAAGGATTTGAGCTCGCCTATTAGGTAGGTTTCCTATATTATATGTATATGTGTTAAGAATACTGGGTTATGGGTTGTGAGAAATGATGAACATGTATACAATGTTATATCTCCTCTGACTTGATGTTGGTGTACATATACTGGGTTTCCACACTTTAGATTGTTCTGACTAGTGTCTTAAGAATATTTACATTAGTTAGAGTTTAATTTGTTTCCGCTATACTTTGATACTTTGAATAATTCACTAAAATATAATAACTCAACTTAAATAACTTAATAAATTGAAAAAGGGTAAGGAAGGCTGACTAGGGTTACGTGAATTGCATGAGTGTTGACTCAGGATTTACGTAAGTCTAAGTCGCACGGAGTCCAATTTAAGGTTGTGGAATTGAGGCCATTACATATGGGGTGAACAAGAGTATTTTTGAAATTTTTTTAAAAATTGAAGTAAATTATATAAAAGGTGAGTAAACGAAGTAAAAATTTAAAACAAGGTAAAAGAAGTAAAATGTGGGGTCTCAATTGCCCCACCCTAAAATAAAATCCTCACTGTTTATATCTCTTGGCTCTTTAATTTCTTTGTGCGCAAGACTTCCAATTCAGCCTAACTTGATTTCCATTTCTTGATTAATTAGTGCGCACATCGAAGCAAATCCAAAGCATAAGAGAAATATATCCTCCTCTTTTGCGTTCTGTGCTCCTGACATGCATTGACTTCTTGAAATGTTAAGCCCACATGTCACCATGTCAAGCATTGCTTCACATATCATCACGCACCTAACACATGCTATCATCTCCAATTTATTAACCACAAAGCATGGAAAAAATTAGATCCGTACCGTTTTTTTTTTTTAAATTCGTAAATTAATGTAATTTTTCTTTTTATTCTTTAATTACAGTATATCGCCTTTTGAAAAGGCGTAATTAACTTGTAAGCGCCACGTAAGCGCCAGGTGGACAAAAATGGCGACGTGGACAAGAATGGCGCCTTTTGTAAAAGCGCCATTCTTGTCCACGTAGCCAAAATCGATTGGCGACGGGGGAGCCCGTCGCCAAAATCAATTGGCGACGGGCCCCGTCGCCAATCAATATATTTTATATAATATATAATATATTATATATAATATATATATTATATATAATATGGCGACGGCCCCCGTCGCCAATTGATTTTGGCGACGGAGCCCGTCGCCAATCAATATATATATATATATATATATATATATATATTATATAATATATTGTATATTATATATTAAATATATTATATATTATATATATAATATAATATATATATTATATATATTTTTTTTATATATATATTAGCGACAGGCTTCCTGTGGCCAATCGATTTTTGGCGGCGACCTCCCCGTGGTCAATTCCGTCGCGTTCACAATCACGCCACGTGATCGTCAATAACGCATTTACTAAAAGAGATATACATTATTTTTGAAATTTTAAAGAAATTTATCCTATTTAATGAATTTAAAAGAAAACCAACCCTATTTTTTTAATAACCCCCTATATTCAAATTTGATTGAGTTTATATTCAAATTTCATTAAATTCGATTGGAATGTATGAATTCATTGTTGCCCTCGAATGTATGAACGTATGAATTCATTGTATTGTTGTAAGAATGTATGAAGGAATGTTTCTTGCTCTCGAATGTAGGGCTGGGCATGAAACCCGATGACCCGACTCGGGTGGCGGGTTGGGTAGAGTGGATAAAAATAAAGAGTCGGGTCAAAATAACCCGACAGGTCAGGTATCGGGTCGGGTTTCGGGTATGATCAAAGGTCACCCGACCCGACCTGACCAACGCATGGATATATATAATAGGGGTCTATGACCCGATGACCCGACCCGACGACTGCCTGTTTTTTTTTTTTTTTTTTTTTTTTTTTAAGGAAACTGGGACACCCGACGACCCGACCCTAAACGAGTCGGGTATATATCGGGTCTGTTGTCTGGCGGGTCGGGTGACGGGTCAATTTTACAAAGACCCGATATGAGTCGGGTCGTCGGGTATCGGGTCGGGTTGACCTGAACCCGACCCGTGCCCACCCCTACTCAAATGTATGATCCCTAAACCCAAGAATATATATATTATATATATATAATATTATATATATATATATTCCTATCTATTTTATATATATATATATATTATAAAACCCTAAATATAAAATATATATTCTATATAAAATAGATTGGCGACGGGGAGCCCGTCGCCAATCTATTTTAGCCCGTCGTCAAGCCGACGTGTACACGAATGGCGCCTTTACAAAAAGCGCCATTCGTGTACACATCACCTGATGTGCCATGTCACACTTTATGACGCCTTTACTAAAGGCGAAATACATTATTTTTGAAATTTTAAAAAAATTTACCTTATTTAACGAATTTTAAAGTAAAACAACCTTACTTTTTTAATAACCCCCAAAGCATGCCTATACACCTTATCATATGTTGATGTCATCATTATTAATTCCATAAGCATATCCCGTTTTCTTGCTTGCTCCAACACGTGACACTCCTTGTATGTGGATTCCACTATTTTGTCTTGAGATTTGCATCAGCACACTTTCAATGCGACTTAACCACGGTCTGTAAAACACTCGTTTCACGTCATTTTCACCTTCGATTTTGATCATGCATCCCATAAACTTGTAGATTACAAATAAGAGCTATTAATACAATATTTTAGAGACTTTTAAACCTAATCACATATTAAATATACAAATAAGACTACCTAATTACCAACTTATCAGGAATCGATATTCAAATCGCGCACTTAATCTATACAACCTCGTCATCACCTTTATCACTAGACCACACCCGTCCGAGTTATAGTATGTTGTAAATTGAACACATTTATTAGTCCAAAAACATAATTGTAAGTTTGTATGCTCCTTCAACTTTCTAAAGTCGAGGTATTTTGTTTGATAAGATCCATTAGAGCGTCATTAAAAACTATATATATATATATATATATATATATATATATATATATATATATATATATATATATATATATATATATATATATAAACGTGTTCCACAGAGCCTTTTTTTAATTCACTAGAATAGTTTTGGCATTTAATAACATCTAATTGACAGGGGTTTTAAGCAACCTCTACATAATACCTATGTTAAAAATTAAAACACGACATATGAAACACATTTCTCACGTGACATTTAATAATACTCATCTTTAATAGTAGTTCTGAAACCTCTATTAAAGACTATGATTGTCCTAGTGATCGTTGCTTCTACAAAAGATAATTTCTTTTGTTAACATTGTATTCATGTTTGATTCAAATACAACAAAGAGTAGCAATAATTGACATAAAGATTAAGGAAAGAGTGGTTGCGGTGGTTTGGTCACCTACAAAAAGGCCTACGTACAAATGCCCGCACTACAAAACTTGACTCAATAAAACTTGAAAAAAATTGACAAGGCAAGGGCGATAGACCGAAGTTGACTTTGGACACATTAATTAGGAGAAAGATTTAAATGGTTTGAAAAACTCACATTTAATTGCACCAAATGAAGCAGAATATAAGAGTTTGATCCATATAGTCGACCCCAATTAATTTAAGACTGAGGCTATGTTGTTGTGTTCATATTTGAGTAACGTCGCATTGTTATTGTTTGGGTTTTTTTTAATTTTTTTTTTGTAAAACGACGCATTGTTATTGTTGAAAGAAGCCATTTGAGTTATCAGCTCAAATTTCTTGTTGTTGAATCATGTTAATTTGATCACGCCAACCTTCAAGTTTATTAATGTTATATGATTGTTATGTAACACAACAATGCATTCATAATTCCTCAAACAAAAATGTATTTAGAAATATTTAATTTTTTTAAAGTAGAATTCAATCAATCCATTAACTCTTGAATACTCTACCACCAGTGCTTTTTTAACAAGTACATTGATGTAGGACATTGATGTATGGTTTAGTGTACTCTAATATATGCTATTTATTTTGATTTTTTGATTTTTTTAATGTCATCAATTTCTCTTTTGAAAATAAGTTTGATGGTTTGGCAATCAAGAAAGATTGAGATATATTTTGGTGGACTTCAGACCTATTAGTCTCTGCAATTCTGTTTACAAATTGCTTTTAAAAGTTCTGGCTAATCAGCTAAATGGGATTCAGGAATGAGTTATCTCCCTATCACAAAATGATTTTGTTAATGGCAGAAAAATTGTAGATAATATAATTATGGCCAATGAGATCCTTCACACCATGGAGGACAAAGGTAGGGGATCCTTAGATCTAGCCCTTAAGCTAGATATATCCAAGGCTTGGTTTTCATTGTCACAATTAAAATGGCGTCCTTTCCCCTCTCCCTACCCCCACCCCCCTCTGCCTCCCCGCTGTTAATCCCATCCGCAAAACAACTCTCGCTACAACCAGATACCAGCACAACCACCCCAAACCACAATCACCTCTGTCCTCCTCTGACATCCTATCGTATATGACTCCAATACCCAAACTTTCCTATATGTTGGAAACCATGACTTGCCAACCAATGCCGCGATCAGCCGGCCACCACTACCACATGCAAGAACACCCTACCCCAACAATCCAATTGCCCTTCAAAATTGCCCCACCACGGGTTTCCCTTATTTTCGCCTCAACATTGACAAACTTCCTCAAATGTCCCCCACCACCTCCCGAATATATCACAACCCATCAAAACCCATGCTACATCACACAGACACAACCATCCCCAACAATTGAGCTTATCCTTAAATACGCTTGTTGGCAGCGAATAAAGCTGGAGTGCAACTGTACGACGTCCGAGTAACTACCCTATCACGTGCTCCCTTCCGCCCCCGATAACTGAAATAGTTAATAGACAAATCTACAGAAAAAGGTTCACATTCCAGTGGGTCCGTAACACTCTATGGGTCACAGAAAAATGCAAGAAAACTACTACGACGATGAGCTTCAGCCAAAGGGAGGGTCAATGGTGCACTCGCCTCTGGGAGGACCCATCCCTGTTTGACGGAAATGCATTTCAAAAATCCTAAAGGGGCCAGGGATCCACATCCATAAATATGGATAGGGTGGTAAATGCGGGAGGAAGAGCCCTAAAAATTTAGAGGTCATTTAACGATAGAAGTCAGGCGTTGTTTATCCCAGAGGGAGTAAGGGTATTAGGATGGAACATCTTCTTTAAATCCCTTCATGAAATTTTGTTCAATCAACGACCCCCAGCCCCAAGAATCGAACAAGTCATACAAACCCAAAAACCCCCTGTAGAATCTAACACTGAATGGGGACGAGCTATTGTATGCACCAGATTGTCGTCAGCTACTCCGTGGGATCTTATTAATGAAGCTATTGGCAAGAAAATCAAGCGCCCCGTCCAACTTATTGTCTTCGTGGATGATAAGGCTACTCTAGTCTGTTCTAATCTCCGACAGAAAGTATCGATGTTGAAATGGAATGACACTACCCCAAAGGAAAGCCGTTTCCATATTGAAGGATGGAGTCAAGAAGCTCACTGGAGAACTCAGAAATTCCACTGCAAAGAAGAGTGGTTATTAGTTGAAGGCCTTCCTTACAATATATGGGATAAGTGCATAATGGATTTCATTGGCAAACACTATGGTGGGCTACTCTGCTCTCATCTGGGTGTCACGGAGGATCGCCGACATCGAATCCTAATCAAGGTTAGAGGCGATAACCAATGTTTTTGTCCGAGGAAACTTGTCTTGATAAAACATAAGAGAGAGAGAGGTCCATGTCCTGTTTTTTCTAGTTGCTAATCTGGCCACCGGAGACAAAGTTACTCCCAAGAACCAACAAAGGAGAGAGTGACACGTCAGCCTATCAACCACCCTACAAATATGGAAACCTCGTCAACTGGCCCTAATGTCCCGGATGCCCAGGCACCAAATATAGAAAGGAACGGCGAGGGAAATTCAAATTTGAAAATTTTGGACATCAGCCAAACCCACTTATACAACCAACAAGCTCAATCTCGTGAACAGTGGACTTCCTCCAAAAGATAGTCAAACGATCCATCAACCTCCAAAGTGGGCCCACCCGATAACCAAATCCAAACAGCGGACCAAACACCACAAAACAAAGGAAGAAAACTGAGCCCAATACCCCAACTGAGCCCATCCTCAAACATCTTACCACTCCAAGAGTTCGACCCATTGACACAATTCTTGAGGGCTATTAGATTACTTGCGGCTCACAGTGGAGAGGCAGGGGCAGAACTGAGAAACGACTGAGGGAGAAAGGGTGTATCTATAGCGATCTTACAGAAGACATTATTGAGTCGTCAGAGACAACTGGGGATTGGCCATCAAAGGGTTCCCTCTCCCTCGAAGCAGGCACGACCAAGAAACCTATGATAGTGGTGGGAGACGATACAACAGTCTATGGCAATGATGACGAAGAGTATGTACCAGAAAACACTCAAGAGGATGACAACTCATCGACGACGTTCGATGAGGGTTACGGCAACGAGGAGGAGGAAGATATGGAGAACAAAATCGGTGAGTTGTCTTCCCGCAAAACGCAAACCTCTTCTCGCAAAAGCTTATGACCACGTCAAGTGGCGTTTTCTTGATTATGTCCTAAGGAAGAAGGGGTTTGGTATGAGGTGGAGAACATGGATTTCCAGCAGTGTCTCTTCGCCTTCTTTCTCAAATTTTGGTGAACGAAAAACTGTAACCCAGTTTCAAAACTCAAAGAGGCATAAGGCAAGGTTGTTCCCTCTCACCATTTCTATTCATCATGGTTATGGACGTTTTCTCTTGGATGATGAAACAAATGGAAAGGGTTAGTGGCGTAGAAGGTTTTCATATCGGGAGAGACCACTTTCATTTATCTCATCTCCTCTTTGTGAATGATACTCTTCTATTCATAGATGGTAAAGAGGGGCAAAGCCGAAAGTTTATGCATGTGGTGGAAGGTTTTTGTACAGTCTCTGGCCTCAGACTCAACATAGAAAAATGTATGTTTGTCAACATCAATGTGGGGGATGTAAATGTCAAAGCTCTTGCAGATAGTTTTGGATGGGTAGTGGCCCCATGGCCCATCAAATATCTCGGGTTGCCATTAGGGGGAGTCCCACGTTTTAAGGAGTTTTGGGCACCTATTATGGAGAAGCTAGTACGACGCTTGGAGGGGTGGAAGAAAGGTTATTTATCCAAGGGGGTAGAGTGACACTCATTGATTCGGTGCTCGATGCTATTTCGATCCACTACCTATCGTTATTCAAATTACCAAAGGAGGTTGCAAAAAAGATGAAGAGACTTATGCGTCATTTCCTATGGGAAAAATATGAAAGTAATCCTACTTCCTTGGTGGCTTGGGAGGAAGTCATGTGTCATAAAGAAGTGGGGGGTTTGGGAACAGGAAATATGGAGTCCCGAAACACTTCGCTAGCATCAAAATGGCTCTGGAGATTTCCCAGGAAGCAAGACAGGTTATGGGCCAAAATTATAAAAAACAAATATGGCCTTCATACAAATGGATGGTACTCGGGAGAGCCATCCAGGGCATCTGGAGAGGCTCCATGGAAATTCATTGCATCACTTCAATTAGGATTTAGTTTACTAGTACGCATCACGCTTGGCGGAGGTAATAAGGTATGTTTCTGGACAAATAATTGGCTAGGTAATGACTATCTCAAGAACCTTTATCCTAGACTTTATGGGGTGGCTCCACAACATAACATTGTGGTGAGTGAGATCATTTCTTGAATTGTAGAGGGCTACTGTTTTCCTGAATGGTCTCATGATGTACGGAGGAGACTGCCGGACTCTGATATTGAGGAGGCTTCAAAGCTAATGGGGAGAATTGCCGAGGTACAGTTGAGGCCCGGAATCGAAGATAAACGCTTGTGGGTGGCTAGTACTGAGGGCTCTTTTACTATGAAATCCATGTTCGAGCATCTTTACCGAGGAGACCGTCTAGTTGTGCAGTATTATAAAGCAACCTGGAAGAATGGAGCCCCAAATAAGGTAAAATTCCTATGTTGGCTCATCTGCAAGGAGCATATTAACGTCGCGGAGATTCTGCAACGTCGATTGTCGTCATGTTCCCTTTCACCTCACTGTTGTGGACTATGGAGAAAGGGGCCTGAGACCATTGAACACCTTTTCTTCAATTGCTCTTGCACTTCGAGATTCTGGGACAGGTTCGTTGATGAATTGGGTGTCGATATGAGTCCCATGTCCACTCTGGCTACTTGCTTATCTGCTAACCCTCCTTTTGTACAAGGGAAAAAAAGATAATGTAGAGATATGTAACTTTGGCAATCATCTGGCATGCATGGCTAGAGCGTAACAACAAAATTTTTCGCAACATTGATCGAGAAAGTGAGGAAGTATGGAGTGACATTAAAAGGTCGGCAGGACTATGGCTACACAATGATCATCATTTCAATCTATGGGACAAACAATCACTACAAGGCAGCTGGGAGTGTTTGGTCCAAGAATGGTTATTTCTAGGTGGTACACATTGTTTTCTCAATGTAATGTTTGGAACTTTTTGTTTTTTTCTAAGTCGGAGGTGTCTGCCCATATTAACTTGTGAATTGGAGCACATGTAGGATCTGAACAGGGGTACTCAATCCCTTTGTAAAACCTTTATTTTCTCTAACAAATAAAACTCGGGAAGCATCGCCCCCTTTCCCTAAAAAAAGAGATATATCTAAGGCTTATGATATGATCGAATGAGAATTCTTAATAGAGGTCATGAGACGGCTTGGATTTGTGGGACAATGGTGCAATTGGACTCGAATGTGTATAACCATAATCACTTATTGAGTTATTGTTAATGGAGAACTCTCTAAGATAATAATTCCTAAGAGAGGCATCTGCCAAGGGGATCCTTTATCCCCATTTTTGTTTGTTCTTTGGCACAGAAACTCTCTCAGCCAATCTTTTGACTACGGTAGCTCGAGGCACTTTCCGAGGATTCAAGTTTCACCTGCATACTCCCGTGATATCACACCTTTTATTCGCGGACGACTCTCTCCTTGTTGGGAAGGCTAATGTCTAAAATGTATATAACATCAAAAATATCTTGGATAGATACTCCAACATTTCAGGTGAACATATTAATAAGGCAAAAAGTTCCATAGTTCTCAGTAGAAGAGCTTCCCCAATTTTGAAAAGACAACTCACCCTCATTCTAGTCATGCCGATAGCTGAAAGTCTTGGGAGATACTTAGGGGCTCAATTGATCAGTGGTTCATCCACGAAAGGGAGATTTCAAGAACAAAGTTTTCTCGTGGAAAGAGAAGCTTCTGGCGTGTGCGGGTAGTCCGGATCTTTCAAATGATGTTTTTTGCTATCCCAAAGATGACATGTGAGTCGCTCATACAGGCAATGGCTTGATTTTGCTGATCCTCTGTTGGTTTTTGTGTGAGCCCCACAATAAATGGAAAAGTCCAATACATAAAGCAACGAATTGGTTGTGGAATAGGATTCTGGGAGAGAGAAAATAGGAAAGAAAATTTGAGTTAATTAACGACTTGGGTGATTCTTCTAATTAGCCAGCTTTTGTATGTTTTGGCAATTTTTCTTCTCTCTTCTACATTGTGCGTTCAAGGCGGTGAATGCAACAACAATTTTCTCTACATTGAAGATACATCAAGATCTTGAATTTGAAGACTCGCGACGAAGTCTTTGGTGGTTTCTTGGTGATCAAGAAAGGGTACAATTTGAGGGTGGGGTTCTTCAAGATCTTGGTGTGACCATTCAAGTTCTTTGAAGGAGTTATATTGTATTTTCCTCAATTGAGATTCTTGCACTCTTTATTCATATAGTGGATTTATTCGGAGTTTGGCCCATGGTTTTTTTCCCTCTGATTTGGAGGGTTTTCCATGTTAAATCTTGTGTTCTTTATGGTGTGATTGATTTGGTGTATAGTTCGTGGCTTAGTGGATTTTATTCATTTGCCTCTCGAGTTGAAGGGGTTACTTTCTTGTTGAGTAACCCCAACAAGTAGTATCAGAACCGCGGTTAGTTCGTGTTCTGGGAATCTTTGTGGGAATCAAGATGGTGGATAATGATGATAAATCATGCAATATGGTCAAGTTGACGGCTACGAATTATTCAATTTGGCAACCGATGATGGAAGATCTTCATTATTGCAAGGATTTATTTGATCCAATTGATTTTGAACAAAACAAGCCAGAGAAAATATCTGATGTCAATTGGAGGAAGTCGCACCGAAAAACTGATGGGACTGTTCGAAAGTGGATCGATCTCGGTATTTATCACCATGTCAGCAAAGAGGTTGATGCACAGGAGTTGTGGAGAAAATTGCAGAATATGTGTGAGAGGAAGGGGGCTCAGAACAAGGCTTCTCTAATTAGAAGGCTTGTTAACATGAAGTACAAAGATGGGCGGTCGATGATAGAGCACTTGAATGATTTCGAAGCATTGATCAATCAATTAAGTGCTATAAAGATTGTGCTTGAGGATGAGTTACAAGCACTTTTACTCTTGAGCTCGTTGCCAGAAAGCTGGAAAACCTTGGTGGTGTCTCTAATTAATTCTGCTCCAGGCGGTGTCTGTCTTGTCTTCATCCATAGTGCGGGATAGTCTCTTTGACGAGGAGACTAGGAGAAAGGATAAAGACATTGAAACTTCACAAGCTCTTGTTACTACTATAGAACATAGAGGCAAAAGTTAGTCTAGAGGTCTGAGGGGGCGGAGTAAATCTAGAGGCAAGTCTCAAGGAAAAGGAAAATTCTCTTGTTATCATTGTGGCAAGAAAGGACACATAAAGAAAAATTGTAGAGTGTGGAAAAGAGAACAGCATGATGAGAAAAATCAAAAGAAAGCGAATGATCAGAATACTACGGCTGCTATATAAGATGCAATTGAAGACTTGGTTGTGCTTTCTTTAGTTGAGGATCAAGGTCATGTCACTAATACAGATAGTGAATGGGTTGTTGATTCCGCAGCATCCTTCCATGCTACTCCGAGGAAGGATTTCTTCTCTGTTTATCGAGCAGGGAATTTTGGTAAGGCAAAGATGGGGAACAACAGTTTTGCAGATATAGTTGGCATTGGAGATGTCTTTGTGCAGACAAATATGGTTTGCACGGTAATTCTGAAAGAAGTGCGACATGTTTCGGATTTGCGTTTAAATTTGATTTCTACTCATGCTTTGGACCTAGATGGTTACTACAACATCTTTGGGGGCAAGGAGTGGAAACTCAACAAAGGCTCAATTGTTGTTGCTAGAGGAAAATTGAGCTATACATTTTACAAGACTCAATTGAAGACCGTCAGAGGTGACCTGAACGCAATTGAAGATAATTCTTCACCAAATCTGTGGCATAGGTGGCTAGGTCACTTGAGTGAGAAAGGGTTGCAGGTGTTGGCAAAGAAGTCTCACATTCCCTTTGCTAAAGGTAAATATTTGAACCCTTGTGATGATTGCTTATTCGGTAAGCAACATAGAGTTTCTTTTTCTTCATCATCTGAAAGAAAAAGAAATTTACTTGAGTTAGTATACTCTGATGTTTGTGGTCCCATTGATGTGGAAACTATGGGAGGTGGCAGATACTTTGTTACTTTTATTGATGATGCTTCATGGAAGGTTTGGGTGTTTGTGTTGAGAACAAAATGTCAGGATCTTGAGTACCTCAAGAAGTTTCATATGATGGTGGAACGAGAAAAAGCGTATCTTTGAAGTGCCTTCGTAGTGATAAAGGGGGAGAATACACTTCAAAGGAGTTCGAGAATTATTGCTCAGAACATGGAATCGACATGAGAAGACTGTTCTGGGTACTCCTCAACATAATGGTGTTACTAAAAGAACAAACAAAACCATCCTTGATAAAGTCAGATGTATGTTAAAAATGGCTAAGTTGCCCAAGTCGTTTTGGGGTGAGGCTTTCAGTACTGCTTGCTACTTGATGAATCGTTCTCCTTCAGCACCATTGGAGTTTGATGTTCCAGAGAGAGTTTGGTCTGGGAAAGATGTTACTTACTCTCACTTGAAGGTGTTTGGATGCAAGGCATTTATGCATGTGCCTAAGGAGCAGAGACAAACTTGATGACAGAACTATTTCATTTATCCTCTTGGGATTTGGAGATGCAGAGTTTGGTTATAGGTTATGGGATCCAGAGAAGAAAAAGATTGTCAGGTCCAGGGATGTGGCCTTTCATGAATATGAGACCATAGCAGATTTGAAAACATCAAAGAAAATCATAGTTGATGATGATGATGTTTCTGGATTGGAGTCTTCTTCCATTAGGACCATTACTGATGCCACACATGAGGGAGACTCATTTGAAGAACATGGGGTTGATGTGCCAGAACCAGTTGATGATGCTGAGCAGGGGGAGCAAACTCCTCCACCAACAGCTTTAGTTAAACCTTCACTTAGAAGGTCTGAGAGAGGGTTGCTTCCTTCTACTAGGTACCCAGATTGAATTATGTTACAATTACAGAAGAGGGGGAGCCAGAGAGCTTCTAGGGAGTTCAGATTCACAAAGACAAAGCTCAATAGATGAAAGCAATGCAGGAGGAGATCAGTTCTTTGAAGAAGAACAATACTTATGAGCTGGTAGAACTTCCAAAAGGTAGAAAACCTTTGAAGAATAAATGAGTGCACAAGTTGAAGACAGATGGAGATAAGCTAGTAAAACATAAAGCTCGTTTGGTAGTGAAGGGGTTCAATCAGAAGAAAGGAATTGACTTTGATGAGATTTTTTCCCCTGTTGTGAAGATGAGTTCTATTCGAGTGATTTTGGGTCTGACTGCTAGCTTGGATCTTAAGCTTGAGTGGTTAGATGTGAAGACTACATTCCTCCATGGTGATTTGGAGAAAGAGATTTATATGGATCAACCTGAAGGATTTGAAGTAACAGGAAAAACACATTTAGTTTGCAAGTTGAAGAAGAGCTTGTATGGACTGAAACAAGCTCCAAAGCAGTGGTATAAGAAATTTGAATCTTTCATGATGGGTCAAGAGTACAATAGAACAAATACAGATCATTGTGTCTACTTTAAGAAATTTTTAGATGGGAAGCTTGTGATCTTGTTGCTCTATGTTGTTGATATGTTGATAGTGGGGCATGATGTTTCCTTGATTGGAAACTTGAAGAAAGAATTATCTAGTTCTTTTGATATGAAAGACCTGGGGTCGGCAAAACAGATTCTTGGCATGCAGATTATTCGTGGCAGGAGATCCAAAAAGTTATGGGTGTCACAAGAAAAGTATGTTGAGCAGGTCTTGAGCAGATTCAATATGAACAATGCTAAACCAGTTAGCACACCTCTTTCTAATCACTTCAAACTTAGCAAGAAATCATGTCCCTCTACTTCTATAGATATAGCGGAGATGTCAGATATTCCTTACTCCTCTGCAGTTGGGAGTTTGATGTATGCGATGGTTTGCACCCGACCAGATATTGCTCACGCGCGATTGGTTGGTATGGTCAGCAGATTTCTCTCAAATCCTGGAAAAGTTCATTGGGAAGCAGTGAAATGGATTTTGAGATATTTGAGAGGTACTTCGAAGATGTCTTTATGTTTTAGCGGCTCGAAACCTACTTTGGAGGGATATACAGATTCAGATATGGCAGGTGACCTTAATGGCAGAAAATCTACTTCAAGGTATGTGTTCACTTTTGCAGGGGGAGCTGTATCTTGGTAGTCGAAATTGCAAAAGTGTGTTGCTTTGTTCATGACAGAGGCAAATATATTGCTATAACTGAAGCAAGCAAAGAAATGCTTTGGTTGAAGAGATTCCTTCAAAAGTTGTGGTTGAAGCAAGAAGATGGGTATGCAGTGAACTGTGATAGTCAGAGTGCTCTAGATTTGAGCAAGAATGCTACTTATCATTGTCGCACTAAGCACATTGATATTCGATACCATTGCATTCGAGAAGTTGTGAATGATCGTGAGATGAGTCTGAAGAAGATTCACACTGATAAGAATCCAGCTGATATGTTGATGAAAGTGGTGACTCGTGAGAAACATCAGTCCTGCACCAAGTTGGGGGGGCTGAGTTGTTATTGAGCATCAAATATGATTGAAATCTCCCCATGTGTTGGAGGGGGAGATTGTTGGTTTTTGTGTGGGCCCCACACAAAATGGAAAGTCCAACACCTAAAGCAACGAATTGGTTGTGGAATAGGAATCTGGGAGAGAGAAAATAGGAAAGAAAATTGGAGTGAATTAACGACTTAGGTGATTCTTCTAATTAGCCAGCTTTTGTGTGTTTTGGCAATTTTTCTTCACTCTTCTACATTGTGCGTTCAAGGCGCAACAACAATTTTCTTTACATTGAAGATACATCAAGATCTTGAATCAGAAGACTCGCGGCGAAGTCTTTAGTGGTTTCTTGGTGATCAAGAAAGGGTATAATTTGAGGGTGGAGTTCTTCAAAATCTTGGTGTGACCATTCAAGTTCTTTGAAGGAGTTATGTTGTATTTTTCTCAATTGAGATTCTTGTACTCTTTATTCATATAGTGGATTTATTCGGAGTTTGGTCCGTAGTTTTTTTTCCCTCTGATTTCGAGGGTTTTCCACGTTAAATCTTGTGTTCTTTGTAGTGTGATTGATTTGGTACATAGTTCGTGGCTTAGTGAATTTTATTCATCTGCCTCTTGAGTTGAAGGGGTTACTTTCTTGTTGAGTAACCCCAACATCCTCTTCATTCAAGGACAAAGGAATCCAGTTGTTCCACTGGAGTAAACTCGTCAGACCTTTCATTGAAGGTGGCCTTGGGTTTAAGGACATGGAACTTTTCAATGTGTCTTTTGGCGAAGTAATGCTGGAGGATTTTCAATGACGAATCCTCTCTACTGAAAAAGTTTCTCAAGGCCAAATACTATCCCAATTCCACATTTCTGAAAGCCAAACTTGGCCGACGCAACACGACGCCCCTCCTACCTACTGCTGGAGAAGTCTCTTAACAGGTCGAGCTATCTTAACTAAGGGTCTTCGCACAAGAATCAGGAATGGTGAGAGTACACATATTTGGTTTTCCTCTCCAGGTGGGTTGGATAGTGCCCTATTCTCTGCGGACTCTTTTGCGGAAAACTGGGATAAGCTATATCGAATCACTACGCAGCTGGATAATGGACCTGCGGTTCTGCAATGGTGCCTTTTTGGTATGTGGAACCTTTGGAAAAATCGAAATGCCAGAGTATTTGGTAGAGGTTGTGATGATCCCATTCAACTCGTCCAACTTACGACGAAAAGAATTGAAGAGTTTAGATCTAGTAAGGTTCCCAACACTGCTAGCACTCCCGTGGTCAGAGTACACTCACTCTTCACAGATGCTGCTACAAATCCATCGACAGGTCAGAGTGGAATAGGTTGGATTCTACTCTCCCCCTGTCAAATGACCCTGCTAGCGCAGGCTCACACTCCTCCTCATCTGTCAAGGTGGCCGAATGTTGGGCAGCCCTCACTTTTTGCGATGATATCGATGGCCCTCTCCATGTCTTCTCAGACGCATTAATCCCCCCATCAACTCTCTGAATTGCAAAGATTTAGGTGATGCGTCGTCCATAGAACCAATTTGCTTTGACATAAAACACTTATGTTCTGTGAGAGGTCCAACAAATTTCTCTCACATTCCTAGATCTCTAAATGTAACTGCACATAATTTGGCCAAGAGAGCCCCTCAATGTACAGATACTCGAATCTGGGGCGAGTGCTGTCCCAGAATGGATCTTTTCTTTAAAATGAAATATAGCTAGCTATTTGACCCAAAAAAAAAAAAAAAAGATTGAGATATATTTTATTCAATTATTAGATTTTTAAATCAAATCTATATTATCTTGCAATCGTCACATAAGAAAAGTAGGGTCACGTATTCTTTTTACGTGATTGATCGAGTTGGCAAGCACTCACGCTGACACGTGGACGATTGCTATGGCCGCACGTTCTCGAAAATGCAAGCACGTGATGTCACCTACGTGGGCCTTCATCGGTGTAACGCAACATTGTATGTGTATTTATCCACGTGTAGCGTGCTGTGATTGGTCAGATGCCTACACATGGTTGGACCCACAGTGCTTTTTTTATTTTTTATTTTTTATTTTTTTATTATAAGGTTGACGTAGTGAAGTGTAAGCAAAAGGTCAATGGTCCAACTTCATTTTGGTCACTTAAAAGAAAATAAATGTTATATTAATAAAAAATTCATATAAAATAAAGAATTGCCGAAAAAATGGTTTCGTCTGATTATTATTATTTTTTTTGTCAAGTAGTTTGATCTGATTATTGTAGTGGAGATAATGTGACAAACTATTGTTTAATGAGCAGATGTGCTGAAAGTACTGTTAATTTTATTGTATTTGTGCAAGGTGTGTCATGCCTACTTTTGTTTATATATGATTAAATATTGCTAAAAAAGGGCAAGAGAATAAAAAACAAATGATTATATTATAATCAAAAGGGTATATTTTAATTAATTAATCACAAATAGTATTAAAGAACTACCCTTTTAAAACTTGAAGTGAAAGCATTGACACCCAACTAATAAAATGTTTCTTTTGAAGAGTTCATGATTCGTGTTTAAATTTGATTACAAAAAAAATTAAAACCCTTGTCGTGGAGCCCTTACTGGATCAACCCACCATGCATGATCTTCAGCTCATTAGATTAAGGAAAATGATAATCTATCACACTTTTAACGCACACTTTAGATGTACATTCTTATTTTTTAGCCGTTTATGATATTTTGTCATATGTGGAGCCCACACTTGAAAAGACAAGAAAGAGCTATAAATGACTAAAAGACAAGGGTGTGCGTTCAAAGTGTGCGTTGAAAGTGGGTCATTTTATTATTACTTTTCAGTTTTCACTGTATATTTAGCCGAGTTATTTAACTTATTTATACTAGGTACAAACGCACCTATAAAGTCTTGTTTATACTGTCAGATACAAGGAAAAGGAAAAGGGTTCAACCCCTAAACTATGGTTGCATGGAATTACCCCCTAAAGTGAAGTTTGGAGGATTAATTAAAAAAAGTTAAGGATTTTAACCCTCCTTTAAGTTTTCTATCATCTTACCGATAACTTGCTTATGTGATGTTATGAGGTAAACAGAAAGTGGGATCCACATATTTTAATTAGCAAAAAAGAAAAAGCAAAATGTAGGTATATTTAGATAAAAATATTTTTGTATTTTTTAATTTAGAAATATTTATATTCGTTATGCGCATATGCACTCTAATTTGATGAAACGAAGTTGGGTTCCACATGTGTAGTAAAATATTATAAACTAGAAAGATATATTTTAGATGGTAAAATAGGCTAATGTTAATAAAGGGAGAGTGGGGAACTGAGTGCGACTCGGCCTAAACACTTTATTTTATTTAAAGAATATATATGAAACACAAGGAAATACGTATTTTATAATTAAAAATATTTTTTATTAGATTAAAAAATACTTGTGAATTACAAAAAATAAAATAAAATAATTATGACCACGAACATTTCCACCTGCATGGGATAGCCCTTAAAGTGAAATCAAGAGGATTTCAGCCACTAGATGGGCTAGCTCTAGATAGACTCATGCCAAATCTAAGTGAGCTCGAATCTAACAACTCTTGTTCAAACTAAGCCCAATAATTTTATCTATATTTTTTTATTTATTTATAAAATAAATATTTATTATATTTTTAAGAATTCTAATTTTTTAGCAAAAAAATAATTTAAAAACAATTTATTTTTACTCTTAAAATACATTTTTTAAGAAAAATGTAATTTTTTGTAATCCGCACGTATTTTTTAATCTATAAAATATTTTTAAAATTAAAATTTTCGTTTATTTTAATAATAAAATACTTTTTTTTTATCGTGCTTCACATCTATTTTTTGTTAAAAAAAATTATAAAAAAAGTACATAAGTTGAGTTGAGCCAGATTTGGCTTCCCACTATCCCTTATTACCATTGCCCACTTTACCGCCTAAATTATATATATTTTTTAGTTTACAATGTTTTATTACACATGTAGGACCTATCATCCTTCCACCGAATCAGACCACATGTGCACATATATAACGGATATAAATATTTTTTATATTTTTTTATCTAAATATATGTATATAGAATGTTTTTCTTTTCTGTTAATTAAAATATGTGGGCCGTACTTTTTGTTCACCTCATCACGCCACATAAGCAAGATAACGGTGAGATGATGGAAACTTAATGAATGACTGAAATCCTTAACTTCTTTTACTTTAAGGGCTCAAACTTCCTTACTTCACTTTAAGGGGCAATTTCTCCATGCATTCATAGTTTAGGGGTTGAAATCTCCCTTTTCCCATCGGATACACCTTAAAAGCATGTTTGATACTACTTATTTATACATTTCTTACATAAATAAAGTATTTCCATTTTTGAAGAATTAAAAAATATGTAGAAAAGATGATTTTGAAAACCAATTATTTTTTTGACAAGAAAGAGATTATTTAAACCTGTTCATGGGTCGGGCCCAATTGGACCTAGACTTAAATACCTTGGCCTAAGCCCAATCCACCACTTATGTTCAGGCCTATATCTTGGCTCAAGCCCGACCCATGTAAAAAATACAAAACCCAAGCCCGGCCCATCAAACCCAAATATTTTTTTTATTAATAAAAATAATTACATTTTTAAAAATATATATATTTTTAAAAATCTTTCTTCCATAAAATTAGAATAAAGTGTAATGTTTTGTAGATTTTGTACATATTTATATTAATATACAAATAAAACATAAAAGATGGATGTAGCATGTTGGTAAAGATCAATCATCAATGTAAAGGGTATTGAGTTCAAACCTTGTCTCCAACATATTTGTTTGAAAATATAGACATTAATTTAGTTGCGAGACGGGCTGGGCTGACTTGTAAGCCTAAGCTCGTGAACTGGTCTAATATTATTATATATGTACCAAAAAATGAGAATGGGAGTTTTTGCTCCTCACCCTGTATACAAGTAAATATTTACAAACCAGTAAGGCATCCTCTCCTTTTATTCAAAAATGAACTACCAAAAGACAAACTAATTAGAACACAAAAACTCCAAAAGTAACAGAAAAATGACAATCTAACACACTTTGAGCGCACACTTGAGGCGCACTTTATGTTTTACCTATTTATGGCTCTTTCCTGTCTCCCCTGGCTTCATATCTGACAAAACACCATAAATAGCTAAAAAATAAAGTATGCGCCCCAGTGTACGTTCAAAGTGTGTTAAAATTATCATTTTCCAAAGTAAAGGGTGTATCTCCCCTCATCAGTCCAAAACACAAAACACACAACAATCATCTGGCAGTCCTGTGAGGTCTCTCCATTGCTTAGCCTTGAAAGCCTTTGAGCCTATGAGCACAGCGGTCGAGCTTCGCTTTATCTTCTCCTAAATGTCCTCCCAACCATGTTCGCCTTCTTTAAAAATCCGATTATTTCTTTCCTCCCACATGGCCCAAATTAGAGCGAGCATTCCCGACTGCCACAAGATCCCTCTTTTTTCATGTAGAGGATGGGCTTCACCATCCTCCAAACAATCCCGCAAACTAAGGGACATTCCATGTCCGACCTAACTCGGCTGCCAATAGATGTCCATATCCGTGGGAGTAAGAGGATGGGTTCAAACAGTTGGTGTCTTAAGACAATCATGCCTCGCAATTCATGCTTGCGATTAATGACATTTACCTCTCAAGATACAACAATCACAAACCTATAACTGTAACACTTCAGAACGTAGGAATAAGTGGACCAAATTATTTGTGCTCACTCACACTAAAACAATGATTTAAAACCATAGAGGAAATATGATTATTTTCTTTTGAAAATACCGTAGACAAAAACCAAGTATTTTTCCTATTACGTAAGAAGATTTATATATATGTGTGTGTGTGTGTGTCTATTAGAGTGACGCACCAATTCAGTTTGTTAGACACGCAACCGTTCACTTTCAACTCTATTACATGTATTTCTATTGTTCTCGATCAGTTGTGTTTCCAAACAACACAGTCTATTCATGTCACATTGATTGTTCATCACACTTCTCATGATTCATGCATTGTATCTTAAAAGATCACATCCTTTCATATATGTAGATACGTGGCTTTCCACAACATTGTGCCTATCATCGAAGTGTTCTTCTATACATGTATAAACCCTTATCAAATACACCTATTTTCCATCCATATATTGTATATCTATGGTCAATATCTGTGGTCACTAATAAATTAGATGAATCATAAATTCCAACACTAACTATTGGACTAACTATTCCAATTAAGTTGTTTATTGCTTAGATGTCCATATTCAATTGGGAAGTGTTGAAGATGTGTGGACCAAAAGTTAGTCTTATATCAATTAAATTTAACTTCATATCTTACCAAAAAAAAATAAAAAATAAAAATAACTTCATAAAAAAGTATATAATTGATTAACTCTTTCAACTAGTATCAAGGGCTTTTGAGATAAAACCCCACATCTAAATTATTATTATTATTATTATCATCATCATCTACGAAAAGATATCTATTAATAAAATTGTTCACTATTACCTCTAATTTAACAATGAGATTACTAAAGTTGAAAGGTAGTTAAATTGAGGATAATATCAGTGCTAGCGGAGGAGATCTACGGGATTGTGCACGCGTATGCGGCGTGACCTTGAGAATTTGACAATTTCTTATAAAAAAAATTACAAAATAAATTACTAAGGGGAAAAATATGTTTTACACAATTAGAAGTACTTTTGCGTTTTGATGCCACATGCATTACTGCTTCTATTTTTTGTTTTCCGAATGTCCATTGTCCAACTAGAAAGTAAAATCAAAATCAAATAATATTATTGGCTGATAACCCTTGATCTCAGTATTTAAATTCAAAATTTGTTTTTTATAAGAAAGAGAAATATTTAATTAAAATCAGACATAATAGCACCCTTATCATTCAATAAATTAATTAACTGAAATTATGGGCTGTTTGGAATAAAATACTTCCATACATATTTTTCTCTAATATGCATGTGATATTAATTAATAACTTTATGCACAATCTTTTATTAATTAAGTTCTAAACCGCTTCTTAAAATCTTATTTTAGTTGTTTCTCAGTGCACGATGATGTGATTAGAAAACAAGACAAAAGTTAAACAAGTGGTTATCTTGAGAAGCCCATAACAATATTCTAAAAGCCATTAGGTTCTTATATCGGACCAATCAAATAACAATTATAATTAAGAAGATAGTGATATAAAATTAAAGAAATCAAATTCCCTATACTTAAGTACTTCGTATATTTCTTCGGAAAAAAAGTACTTCGTATAAGAAGTTTTATCATGAAAAAGAGGGCTAACAACAAAAAATAATACAAACTTTTTTCATTTTAATTTGCAAAAATAACACGAACTTTCAATTTCATCAGAAATAACACCAATTTTCAACATTTTTCAATTTAAGCACGAAGAGTAATTTGCGATTTTTTGGTATTGAGGTGACTACATGAGCCAAGTTTTTTTATAGTTTACTTGAACCAGGTCAACACAAATCCAAATTCCCAACATTTAATTTATGTGTTTTTTTTTTGTTTCTTTTTTTGCGATTAAAAAACCAATGGTGTTTTTACCAAATAATACGAAATTGAAAAAAATAAATAAAATGAAGTTCATTTTTTGTGAAGGTTTGTCATTTGAGTTTGATTTTGTTGCTCTTTTTTTTATTTTTACTTTTTTCGATTTTATTGCGTTGTTGGCTCGATTCAAGTGAACCATACAAAAATCAATTCATGTTGTCAATTCAACACCAAAAAGCCCCAAATCACTCTCCGTGCCAAAATTGAAAAATGTTGAAAGTTTGTGTTATTTCTGATAGAATTGAAGTCCGTGTTATTTTGGCAAAAATGTCGAAAGTTCGTCTTATTTTTGATAGTTAGCCTAAAAACAAAATATGGCTGCTTTAAAATCTACTCATAAAGTATAATTATTGAAGCACCCTACATTGGAGCTCAAAATATAACTGTCATGAGAACTATATGGAGCGTACTGTTGTGCATATAATGTGATTAATATGCAATAAATGCACAATAAATGTTTTATATTTTATTGCTTCAATTTCCTATCAAAAAATGAGTCCGACTATACACACCATACATTTTGGGCACCCAAATTTTTGGTGCACCCTAAATTTAAATTTCAATTTATGAGGGTATCCAACATTTTTTTTATCAAAATACCCTTTCATCACAACCGAAACACCCAACTCTAAACCCTTGGTCGAAACATCTATTTTAAGTTCGGCGACATATGGCGCCCGAGACTTATCTACTAGGTTCGGTGTTGTCCAACCAAATCGAACATTTTTAGTGAAATTTGGTTGACAACTATCGACCTAATTTTAGTGGAATTTGGTTGACAACTGTCGACCTAAAGGTTCGGCGAGTTCCAACCAACTTTCCAATTAATGGTTCGACAGACTTTAACCGACTCTCCAATTAGAGGTTCGGTAGGCTCTGATCGACTCTCCAACTAAAGATTCGGATCTATAAGGCCGAGCCATTTGATGATACCCTACATATCACAAGAAGAGAGTGTGTGACGGGATGAAGGTGGGGTACACAAAATGAGAGGAAAAGGATGGCGACGTGCACTAATCGTAGGGGTGGCAAAGTGGGTTAACGGGTCGTGTTCGTGTCGGGTTGACCCCTCAAGTGACCCGATTAAGGTCAACACGAACATGACCTACACGACACGAATTTTGAACAGGTTAATACAACACGACACGTATAACCCCTTAAGTTAAATGGATCGCGCTTAAGATTAAAATACAACACGACCCATTTAACTAATTTAGCTTAATAATCATATTTGTTTACTCTAACGTGATTCATTCAAATTATTTATAGACAATATTCTAATTATAACTTAGACAAAAGCAAGTGTCCATGTTTATATAATACGCTAAAATTGAGAAAAAAAAAGTTGAAATTGATATACATGGAAAGTATATATGAAATATCCTCATATAGAAAATATAGATAAAAAATAAATATTTTACTTTATTAAATAACCTAAGTTTTGGTTGGATAGTTTTGATAACTACAATATTATATATAGGGTACTTCTACCATGAGAACCAAATATATACACATGTCATGGGTACACTATTTAGAACCATTGGATTTAAATCCAACACATTAATCGATGCGACATAAATAAATGCATTATGCATTTAATGCACAACAAATTTTGAAGGGTTCCCATGACATGGGTATATATTTGGGCTCCATTGTAGAAGAATCCATATATATATATATATATATATATATATATATATATATATATATATATATATATATCCTTATAAATTGGCGGATCGTGTCATGGGTTGGGTAACTGCCCAAACTTAATTTGTCATTATTTGACATGTAATTGCAAACGTGGACGCAAGCTCAGACACGCGTGGACCCCACCGTTAGGTCAGAGCACACCAATAGAGGTATACAATCTGTTTTTGAATGCTTTTTGTTGTATTTGTGATGTAATTGTTTAAATTAGATTATTGGCATCGCAATGTTGTGTGTTATGTTGTATATGCTGAGCAAGGTAGTGTGACGAGAATTCGCCTCGGGAAAAATGTAGACGTGGGAACCGGGGAGGCGAACGGTTAGTGCACTAGGTTGGGGTTTAATAAGCACACAATAAATGATATAATACATTAAATAATCAATATAAAATGTCGTATATACGTGAGTGACGCGAGAGTACGCGTTAGACAGTCGAAATGGTTCGAGACCGGGTGTCGGAACGCCCGAGGATTGGTTTGGTTGTGAGAACAAGTGAGAGGTGTAAGCACATAGTCACACATTCAAGTCATTAAATAGAGACTATTTGACTCAATCTTGACCCCACAAAGGTGCCTTGGAATTGGATCTACACATTAGATGAAAAGTTTGATATAAATATTTCATTTGTTCCGCTCTCACCATATTTTCTCTCTCCTCACACAAGCTTGGATGAGAATTTGGTGAAGAAGCTAGGGTTTGGGTGATTTTGGAGCTCATCAGACGTGTTGGATCAAGTATGGATCGATTAGAAAGGTCAGATCATCGATCCCCGTATCTTTCTTTACGTTTCATACCTAATTTCTTGAGTTTTGACGAAGTGAGCACGCCAGTCATATTGGGTGTTGCTATGATTTTAAACGGGGTTTTAAGCAACAATATTGGTGTATGTGTTGAGTTGGATGTTGTTGCTATGGTTTTTGAAAGGATTTTATGGTTTTATCGAAAAAACTCAGGGTTTGCGTCTCGGACGGTTTTCGTCAAGGGGTTTTGTTAGATTATGGTATATTGGATGTTGTATGAGCGGTTTGGACGAGCGCCGACTGCGACGATGAGTCGAGGGGGTCCGAAAACTCAACAAAATGTTCCCTAGCTCAGATGTCGCCAGGCGCGCCGTGGGCGTTTGAGGCCTTTCCCAGCATTTAATTATATTATTTACTCTGAATTTCCTTGGGATTACTCATTCTGGACTCGTCATCTATTTTGTTGTAATGGCTGAATACAGACCCGAATACGAGCAGAGGAAAGGGCAAGCTAGAGGATTTCCTGCGATTGATCTACTATTTCCTTACTCATACATTTGTTTACTTTATTTGTTTTCTATTGAGTTTTGGGACTTGAGCATTAGTTGGACATGTATTATGACTTGTTGAGGTCCTTTTGATGATCAAACTGGATATGATTGTTATATATATATATATATATATGTTGATGATATACTTTAATAGGTTTTCCATACTAGGACAATTGTTCTTTTTTGTTTAATTTTTTCAATTAATTCTTCTGCTGGTTATTTAAGGATATGAACAAATGATTTGAAGTTCATAAGCTAACTTACATACTTAATTTGAGAATTGTTAGCAGTAATTTGGATAGACATATGATTTGGTACGCGTAGAACATAACTAGGCCAGTACAGGTAGGGTTGTGGGTCCATGACGTACGACGTGGCGGGGTTCGAATTTTGGGGTCATTACATTTGGTATCAGAGCCTAGGTTTATGGAACCTAGGGCTTAGTTTGAAGTTAAACAATAGCATAAACTTTAATAAACTTTTAGATGTGGAAACCCAAAGAGATGACTAGAATCCTAGTTAGGAAGTGATGTGAGGCGGGTAGTTTAAGGACTATTATATACGATATATGTATTGGTTGTATAATAAATATGGTATATGTATATACTGAGGCTGATCCGATACACGTTTTGCCATGCAGATTGAGATGGACGGACAATTTCCTATCGCTACTCAGCCGATGACTCAACAGGAGGTCGATGAGACCAGTGATCTCACCGGGGAAACGTTGACTCTGCAGTCGTTATTGCAGAGGGTCACATTGCAACAAACACAGATGGCAGAGATCCTCGAGTATATCAAGGCTCAGAGGGTGTCAACAGCTGCGACGACTACTACATTGGATGTGCCTACCACACAAGCAGCGTTAGCACCAGTAGTTACAACACAGGCAACATGTTTAGAGATTCTGGTTGAGAGGACTGCACCAGTGGTTGCTCCGGTGGATACGATAGTGTGATGTCAATTGAGGCAAATAAGGTTAAGAAGTTTATGAGGTTTAACCCTGGGTACTTTTATGGTGTTGGCAACCCGGGGTTAGCTGGGCGTTGGTTATTGATTTATAGGCAGCTTCATAAGCTGTTGAAGTTCGATGAGGCAGATCAAGCACGACTTTCCAGCTATTGCTTGCGAGGAAAGGCGGTTGTCTGGTGGATGACATACACCAATATTCATTTAGAACCTGCAATTTGGGCAAAGTTCAGAAAGTTGTTCTTAAACGAATATATCCTTATGGAGGTCCAACTGAGACTTAGGGAGGAGTTTCTGGCGTTGAGACAGGGCACTATGTCATTTATGAAGTATATAGAGAGATTTAGGTATCTGATTCAGTATGTAATCGATGTGGCAAGTACTGAGAGATTTTAGATATACTACTTCGTCAGAGGTTTGAACGAAAGGATTGCGGGTGTTATTGTGTTTAATGGAGCTCGTACGTTACAAGATATTTATGATCGAGCATTAGCCCATGAGACTTATCTATTGCAGAGTGCTTCTAGACCTGAGGCTTCAGTCTACCCAGATCAGTCAGGTCAGAGTTCTAAGCCTGAGCAGAGGCGGAAGAGGCAGCAGGATCAGCCACATCGACAGAGACAGGATCAGAGAGATCATTGGGGTGATAGATAGTCTGATCAAGGATGTCAGGGTAACAAAAATGGACGTGATGACAAATAGGTTGTTTACGCTGCTGCACCTGTACGCACTGAGCAACCACATCAGCAGACATAACAGACTAAGGACTGGGGAGGCCATGACAAAGGACAAAGAGGTCAGGGTCAGAGTCAGGGCCAAGGTTCAGTCGTCGTATACGAAAGGTATGGTACGGACGACGGGTCGACGGGAGAGGCGAAAATGTTTCAGGTGCCATCAGATTGGGCATCTGAAGATGGATTGTCCGGCAACTGAGCAGACCAGGGATAACTCATGCTATTGCTTATGTGGTTACTCAGCCGGATTAGGACGAGACGCGACAGCTGGTGGATGGTACATTATTTATTTGTGGTGTTTTTATCATGTTATGTTTAATTCCGATAGTACCCTATCTTTTATTACAAGACGAATGATAGGACAATTTGGGTTACATACACAAACAATAGACACACTTATCCTCAGTACGGTTATTGGGGATAAGATATACCCTAATCAGATATGTCGAGATTGTATAGTAGAGGTCACAGAATGCCAGTTACCGGTGAATTTACGAGTATTTGAGTACTTAGAGTTTGACGTTTTACTAAGCATGTATTGGTTGTTAGCATATCGTACGCAGATTGATTGAATTAGTAAGACCGTGACTTTTGATATTGAGGGTATTCCAGTATTTACATTTGCCGGAGTTACGACAACTTTGCCGATTACTAGAGGTCGTTTGGCGACAACTTAGGAGATAGAGGCATTTACGGCGACAATTGAGCCAGAGCCGAGGACAGTGACATGTGCTGAGGATGTCCCCGTAGTTTGCAAGTTTCCTGAGGTTTTTCCTAATGATTTGCCAGGTTTACCACCACCTAAAGCAATTGAGTTCATCATCGAGCTGATACTGGGGACACAACCGATTTATAGTCAACCTTATAGGATGTCAAAATCCGAGCATAAGGAGTTAAGAACCCAGTTAGAGAAGTTACTACAGAAGGGTTTTATTCATCCTAGTATGTTTCCTTGGGGCGCTCAGTCCTTTTGTGAAGAAAAAGGACGATAGTATGTGTATGTGTGTGGATTACAGGAAGGTGAATCAGGTGTTGATTCGGAATCGTTACCTACTTTCTAGGATTAATTATCTATTTGACTAGTTGGCAGGAGCCAAGTTTTTCTCGAAGATTGATTTACGCTCAGGCTATCATCAACCGAGGATTCAAGAAAGTGACATCGAGAAGATGACCTTTAGCACGCATTACGACTTGTTTGAGTTTACAGTCACGCCGTTTGGGCTAACTAATGCGCCCACTATCTTTATGAACTTGATGCACATAGTTCTAAGGCCATTTCTGGATCGATATGTGATTATGTTTATCGATGACTTCCTGATATACAACAAGACTCGTGCGGAGCACGAGAGACATCTCAGGGAGGTTTTGTTAACACTGAGAGAGCGTAGGATGTATACTAAGTTCAACAAGTGCGATTTTTGGCAGAGTGAGGTGAAGTTTCTCGGACACGTCATCAGTGGTTAGGGTATATCAGTTGACGGTGATAAGATTCGAGTGATTATTAACTGGAGTATACCTGAGTCAGTTGCTGACATTCGCAGTTTCTTGGACTTGCAGGCTACTATCGACAGTTTGTGCAAGATTTATCTACTATTGTAGCGCCAATGACGAGGTTGACCAAGAAAGGTGTCAGATTTGAGTGGTCGAAGGAGTGTAATGACGCATTTTGGGAACTAAAGAGGAAACTAAGTTCCGCGCCAGTTTTAGCATTACCAGAGGCAAGGAGAGGATTCTCAATCTACACTGATGCTTCCTGTATTGGGTTGGGATACGTGTTGATGCATGAAGAACACCCAATTGCGTATTTGTCTAGGCGATTGAGACCCGCACGAGGGGAATTATCCGGTGCACAACTTGGAGCTTGCGGCAGTCGTGTTTGCATTGAAGTCCTAGAGACACTATCTCTATGGAGAGCATTTTGTACTGTTCACGAATCACCAGAATTTGAGGTATCTATTCACTCAGAGGGATCTGAACATGCCACAGAAGCGATGGCTCGAGTTACTAAAAGACTACGACTTCGGGATTGAGTACCATATTGGGAAGACGAACGTTGTAGCTGATGCGTTACGCCAGAGCGGCATAAAGAGTCAGACAGTGCTGACGGATGACATATGAGCATGGATTGTTGGAGGCAACATCATTGATGTGTTTGACTAAGGCTATGGTTGAGCTGCTAATTTGTTGTCAGACACGGGTTCCTACTGTGTCTTTAAGGCGGGTTATTGAGTGTCAAAGGGCTGACAGACATTTCGCTTGCTTGAGTTGTCTGGCTCAGGATCTGAGTTGCACAGATTGGTCTGGTTCATCAGACGGGTGTTTAAGACACAAAGGCAGGTTATGGATACATGGGGTACAGGAGCTACGGGATGACATTCTAGAGGACGCACATCATTTACAATACACAGTTCATCCTGGCAGGACCAAGATATACCATGATTTACGGCATTTATTCTAGTAGTCAGAGATGAAGGCAGACGTGGGTTTGTACGTCAAAGTGTGTCATATATGCAAGAAGGTTAAGGCCGAGCATAGGAGACCAGCTGAGTTACTTCGGCCGCTGCACCCATTCCACAGTGGAAATGGGAGCACACCATGATGGATTTCGTCAGTGGGTTGCCGCAGACTGCAAGACGTCACGATGCATTTTGGGTGGTGATTGACAGGTTGACGAAGTTTACACACTTCATACCTATCTCTAAGAAGTACTCTATAACGACCCAAATGTTCTACGATCTGACTTAGGGGCAATTTAGTAATTTAAATACTAAATGTGTGTTGGATTTTCTTTGGATTGGATTATTAGTGATATAGTATAATATCATACACCTCGATATGCGCATTTTATGCGGTTTAAAGAGATTTCAGAATATACGTTCGATCTCATTAAGGAAACTCACAAAAAAATAAAGATTTAAACATGAAGAAAGTTATAAAAAGGGGCGAGATCTCTAAATTTATGAGATTTCATTAATTAGGGAAAGATTTGTGGGAACTTTCCTAGTCAAAAAGAGCAAGATCTCCAAATTTATGATATCTAACTAATTAGGGAAAGATTTGTGAAAACTTTTCTGTTCAAAAGACTAATTAAGTTAAACTAATGAAAATGAGCCTAAAACATATTAAATAGGGAGTTAGACTTAAGGCCCAAGTGGGAGGGCACTTTAATCTTTAACACAAAAGGATGTATGCAACCTAACCTAACCCTAGCCTATAAAAGGAGAGGTTGAGTAAACGTAGCTACCATTTGTTGTTCTACACTATTTGGAAAAAGATAGGAGATTAAGGGAGGATAGCTTGAAATTGTGATAATAAGTTTTGAGAAGTCAAAGAGATCAAAAAAAGTTTCGCATGAAGGTTCACATCGAGCCCTAGTGTGAGAGGATCGATATTAAGATTCGCAGTGAGTTCATGTTGTTGGTATGTGTGGACCGAAAAGTTAGTCTTAGATTGGTTATCTATGGCTTCTTGAAGAAGTTCATAAGAGTGCATATTCCATCTCATAGTACCGAGGCCTTTTGGAGTAAAACCCCAAACCTAATGTTGAGGTGGTTAAGTTGGGGATAATATCGGTACTAGCGTAGATCCACGTGCCCGCGCACGCAGCGCAGATGGGGCCAACAAGTGGTATCAGAGCCGATGGTGCGACTGGGACAAGGCATATTTGTTGGTGGTCGCATGCGTGCCTTGAGTTGTGCTCTCCTTCGAGATGGTAGCGACGACAGCTCATGCGGCATGCCCATCTTGGATGGATTTCGGTCCAAGGTGGAGATTATGGGGATGTGTGAACCGAAAAGTTTAGTCTCACATTGGTTATCTATAGCTTCTTGAAGAAGTTCATAAGAGTGGATATTTCATCTCATAGTATTGAGGCCTTTTGGAGTAAAACCCTACACCTAATGTTGAGGTGGTTAAGTTGGGGACAATATCGGTACTAACAGAGATCGACGTGCCCGCACAGATATGTGCGCGGACGGAGGCACAACAAGTGGTATCAGAGCCGATGGTATGACTGGGACAAGCCATGTATGTTTCTTGTATCAATGTAACGATAGGTAGAAACAATGACCTCTTATGACAAAAAAAAAAATGTAGTCCGGATGGGTTATCCTCGTGGTAAGGGCAAAGGCACACAGTCTCAAGTTCGATTCCCCATGACAGTCAAATGTCGGACCACTAGTGATCTTTTTTGACAATCTCAAGGATTGTGGGGCTAGTCAGACAAGTGTCTAGATACCCATGATTAATAAAAAAAAAATAAAAAAAAAACGTAATTCCTACATCCTAATGTATATCCAACATAAGTTAAATAAAGGGAAAATGATAAAATGACATACTTCCAACGCACACTTTTGGTGCACCACCTCATCTTTTAGCTATTTATAGCTCTTTTTTGTCTCTCCAGGCGTGGGGCCCACATTTGACAAAACATCATAAGCAGCTAAAAGATAAAAATGTGTGCTCAAAGTGTGTAGTGTGTTAAATTATCATTTTCCAAAAAAAAAAATACATTCAACATATATACTCGAAGGATCGCAGATTAGCAGATTGGGCCGTTCTTCAAAAATAAAATTAAAAAAATAGCAGATTAGGCTTGGGTTAACTCGTTAATCTTAGATATATCTGATGGGCTTCTTCTTTTTTTTTTTTTAATTTGATAGGAGTAGATAGTTAGACGCACGTAATTTTAGGAAGCTGGAGACCCAAATCAAAATTTTGTTTTTGCCTCCATACAAAATGACATTTTTTCCCCTTCATATAAAATGGCTTTTCTCCCACATACCCGCTCAACTGAGGTCTCAATGCGAGTCCTCTGAGATCTCTTTAGAGCATCTCTAATGATAAATATGGATTTAAGCTATGAATTGCCTCCACATCGTCAATGTAGAAGAGATGTGCACATTATATTGAGCAAATTCACAAAATCGCCATAGCGTGGATTGCCGTATGAAAACACACAACTTTCCTTTTTATAGGCTTTTTTATTTTTTTCTCACATTTAGGCGGTTTCATTTTTTTTTTCCTATTTTTAAGGCGTTGGAAGTTCTTTCGTTTCTTTTTTTTTTTTTTTTTACTTTTTTGTATTATAACTTTTATTGTTTCTGTTTTCATGCGCCTCTTTTTTGGGTATGCGCCTCTTTTTTCATTTTTGCGATGTGCCATCCGCACACTGTCTATCATACCCTTTAGAAATAGAGGGTGTGATGCACAGTGTGAATGGCTATTTGAACCACATCATCTCCACAGTGTGAATCCACATTACCATTTGAAAGAGTTTTTTTTTGTTAGGATGTCTATTCTATCCTACTGTATTCCACATCCACCCCCAATCCACAACCCCTTTGGAGATGCTCTTAGGGGTCTTGGTCCTGTGTCTGAAACTCGCATGCGACACTTCATCACTTTTAAGGTAAAGTGAGACCAAATCCGACCTTGTTCGCGAAAAAAATAAAAAATTCTACAACGCTTCCAACGTAGTACAAGTATTCTACAATGGCTAAAGCTGAGAAATAAAGAGAATTTGAGGGGTGTTTGGATGAGGGTGAGGGTGATGGGGGTGAGCAAGGGTATTTTAGGTATTTCAAAAAAAGATGGGTACGTTCGACAATTGAAATTGAAAATTGAGGTACGTATGAGTAATGTGGTACGTTGAGCAAGTTTTGGGGCGTTAAACAGCTTCCTAGTTTTATTACTCCTTCCATCCAAAAATATAAATTGTTTGACCAAAAACATGTATATTAAGTGTAGCATTAAATACAGGTTTGATTTACAATCCTACCCATTGGCACAAGAAACAAGCGCTTTAATTATATAAAAAAAGGTTTAAATACTTAAACTAAGGGTAAAATAGGTATAATAGATATAAATGTTATCTCGAATTCTTAAAACGACGTATATTTTTTGAATTGGACTTTTGCTAGAAAGACTTATATTTTTGGAAGGAGTACATCGGATATTGATGAGTAGATTCTCACAAATAAAACAAGGCAGCGCCAAAACGAATCCTAATTTTGCTAAACGGACACCAGTTTTGAAATTTTACTTCGTATACCCCACTTTTTTTCTTATTAAAATTTCAAAAATACCCTTGCTCACCCCATCACCCTCACCCTCACCCTCACCCCAACACCTTTCAATTCTCTCAATTTCTCAGTTTAAGTCATTGTAGAACATTTGTACTAGGTCACCAAGTGTCATAGGAGTGTTTTTTTCGTTGAACAAGGTCGGATGTGGTTGTGTCGTGTCCTAAAAGTGAAGAAGTATCGTCCACGGGTTTCGGACGAATAGAGCCAATACATCTAAAGAGGTTTTGGACATACAAGGCTGACACCTCTTTAGAGGTTTCGACTAACTCTGATCGATAATGTAAAGATAACTCGATCTTAGAGGTGACAGAGAGATCCAGCCGAAACCTCTTTAGAGGTGTCGACCATGTGTGTTCGACATCCCTTCAAAGGTGTCAGTTCTATTTTTTTGATACCTCTGTTAGTCCGAAACTCGCAGGTATGGGTTTAGATTGTTGGTAAGTGCAATTTGAGAGAGATGTGTGAGGTTTGGGTGAGTGGGGTATGAATAAGCGGGGTGAGTGGGATATAGGTGAGTAAAATCTTTTTATATAGAAAGATAGTTGGGTAATTTCATAAAATTGGGGTTCAATTAGCCGTTGCCTAAAACAATGCTTCACTTATGAGTTTTGTCGATCAATACAAGAAAACATGTGAAAAGAAAAAAAAGGTTTTCTTGTTCAACACTTCCCCATGCAACAACATCACGTTTATTATTCACGGCCAATTCTTTTTTTTTTTTTTTGGTACGAATTCTTTGTTAATTCAAATTCAACAAGAATATTGTCAATTGGGCATTAATTCATGAATATTACTCCCTCTAGTCATAAATGTAGATCGTTTAAGGTAAAAACACAAGAATTAAGAAGTTACTTAATCAATGTAATGTAATATTACTATATTTCACTTATCTTTATTAATACCTTTTGAAGTGACTTCTCTTCAACTTTTATTTTATCTTCATTAATGAGAGTAAAATAGGTCAAATATATTTGAGAATAAGAACGATTTATATTTTTGAATAATGAAAATAAGCTAGAATGACCTACATTTGTGATCGAAGGGAATATCAGACACATATAAGCCCTTTTTTGTTGCAAGTCTAAGATGCACCTAGATCGAATTACACGAAGCGCATGATTCGAGGAGCATCTCACAATAGATAAGATGCTTGTGTGTGTTTGATGTCTCAATTGATCTTAATGTAGCACATACAATTGAAAATACTTTTGCCAAGTCAATGAATTATTGTCTTTATGTACACCATAAAACACAATTAGTTGTAGGTAATTAGTTAAGTAGACTAGATGATAAGGTATGATTTCATAGAATATACTAATCTAATCAATTTGTAATTCTTTATGATCAATAAAGGGAAGGGTGGGACTGATCATGTCCCCATTACTTATTAATTGCTTAGCTAATAATTAATCTCTTTTCAACCAATGGTCCCTATATATCCTATAACAAAAAAAGCCAAATAAACCTCTAATCATCTTGTTGGTTAAAAATTTAATCATCAATACTTTAATTAATACTTATTAGTCAGTCTGCACGTGCTCTGCACATAATGTAGAGAAAAACAAAGTGATTTTATTATCTTTTTCAATTAATTTTTTGGTTAAAAAAGTTAAAGCTATTTAATTTGAATTGATAGTTTTTATTGAAATAAATTTGAAATCGAGTTTTATTGGAGAGAGAGAAAAGTAGATTGAAATAAGGAAAAGTTAAAGAAAACTTCTGTTTTGAAATCTAATAAAAAATTATTTTAATTATTTTCTAAAGATACCCTCATTATTTACTTTTTAAAGTTGTCCCAATCCAATAGAAAAAATGCATTTAAGGGCAATGTTGGAATTATGTTAAATTTTGGATTAATAGGATTGTAAGGACGATTGGCATTATATATAGTATAGATTATTACCTAAAAACCCATTCAATTTAATCAAGCTTTTATATATATATATATATATATATATATATATATATATATATATATATATAGTTTTATCATGATGATCTAAAAATATCACCATCTATAGTGATTTAATATGTTAACCATTGGATTTAGATCCAGTGGTTGCAATGAAAGATCCATTAATGACACTTAAATGCATGTACAAGTTTCAAGAACGAATATTGTCCATTAGATCTAACAATAAATCTACTTGGACTCATGAGTCCGGACTCATAGGGAGGTTTTTAAATTTTTTGTACAAATTTAAGGGGTATAATAAGAATTTTACAAGTGATTATGGTTGTTTCATTAATTGCTCGAAGGTGTCTTTAAAATTAAAAAAAGTTTTGAGTCCGAACTCACGAGTCCAAATAGCACTACCCTAGATCTAAAACCAATGTATATTATAACATATAAATACACTCAAATTGTTGGCAACTTCTCTGATTTCAACAGAACTCCAAAAAATAGTTACAAAAGCTCCTTTGTCTTCCTCTCCTTTTGTTACTTTCTTTTCAAGAATGATTGAAGACCATACACAAGAAGTAAAAGAAATATAAAAATCAGAAGAAAAAAATAAAATAAAGGTCAGTAGGCCACCATTAATGGCCTAAATTTGGACAAATAGTTGCCTTACCTTGAAAAAGTAATACATATTCAAAAAAGAATACAAAAAGTCCTATTAAGGTATTTGTGAAGACTGAGAATTGATGGGATCAGTGATGCCACATGTATAGCTTATAAGAAAATTTGAGGATTCCATAGGTCCCACCACTTGACATCTCTTTAGGATAAGATATGAAACCATCACTAGTGTCTTATGATCTTATTAACCATCCCATCCATAACTCTTTTGCAACCTTTTCTTCACAAATATCTTTTATTCTTGTTGTTGGGCTCAGTTAAATTCTACCCTTGGATCAATCTATCAAATATGGATTCATATCAGAGGCGTACTTCAATTTTAAGAGATTTTTAAGTACTATTATACAAATAACCTCACAATTCACAATCTCTAGAAAATTGAATAATGTGTGGTCAAACTCGTTAATACAAAATAAGAAATACGCAAAAATTTAGGGTGCATAATTGCAGTAGTTTGAGAACATCCAAAGATAGACTTAAAGTTTTCAATAGAAATCATACATAACGCCACACATGCATACGATACAGTCTACTTTGGGCCATGCGTCCACACATCTCGAGGCATTCATTTCACGGACTTCAGTAGAACCACCAAGAGAATTTTCAAGAAGAAATAAACACAGAATTGGACATCTGCATACAAAGGAACATGGGTACCCCAACTACTCAATCAGTATTTGTTGTGGCCCTTTCAACCCAATTATTTGATCATCAAAAAGTTCAATAGTGACCAACATGTCCCAACTTTCAGCCACAAACCTACTAAGGATTTGTCTCATATTAATAGCAATTTGGTGAGCTATTTTCGCTTGGTACTTGAGGTCCATGACTTTAATATAGCTTCATACTCTACACAAATAAAAAAGAAAGAAAATACTTGAACAACAATCAATATTAGACCAGACCTAAAAATCTGAAAGTCATTTTCAGATTCAGCGTTTTTCCCATTGACAAACACCAAAAAATGTATGGCAGTACAGGTAAACCAGATTACTAGCGATTTTGGCTCCATGAAAGTGAATCAAGTGAGGTACTAGTCACAATGTTAGGTTGTGAGAGGAAAAACAACTACATATTTCTTTCTTTCTTTCCAAGAAAATAATAGACCATAGGTTGTGATAAGAAAACAAAAAATTAAACCATATCCATACCATCGGATGATTTGTCAAAAAAAACTCTGATGTGTTTAAGAGTATGCAGCGCAATTTGGAAGTACACTTGAAAAACAAAAATTATAATCTTGTGCCTAAGAGTGACTTGCAAGTTACAACTGAGAGAGAGCAGGACATGTAGGGTTACACTTAAAAGGAGGCTTCACATCTTGGGTTTGGATTGGATGCTAGTGTTGTATTATATTTTCGAGGGCTATATATGCACCCACCCACTATCTCTATTATGAGACACATTTCCCTACCAAAAGACCAAAAGAAAAGGATAAGAGTGACATACTTTTGATACATACATTCCCTACAACGCCGTTGAAATCCATTGGACATGCATCGAGATGTGCACAAACACATCTTGATAAACAAGTTGAACCACAACAACTGTGTAGCAAAAGTATAAATGCCACCCAATCATGTAAGGGTACTCCGACAAAACCACTTTAGATGCTTGTTTAATAGTTTTGCTGAACATGAAGATAGGGCATTATCATACCCTTTATAAATCTATAAGAAAACAAACAAGAAAAGTGGAACAGAGAAAGCCCTTACACAAATGCAGATACATCTGGACGAAGAGAAGCAAACCTCGATGCCTCATCCAACAAACTTTAGATTAGACTTGAAATGTATGCGACCAAAATGTCAATCAAAATAGTGTTTTGACAATCACTTTTACTGAATAAGAAAAATGTGTTTGAAATTAAAGATTTGATACTGACCAACCAACAGACTCGGTTCTTCAAATTAGGGAAATCAAATTGGTTAACTTGTAAATCTAATTTGCCAAGACTTTGGAACTCGCAAAACAACATATTTAGAAGACATATGAAAGGATCAAAACAGTGACACTTTCAGAAAGACTTGGATAAGAGATTACTTGAATGTATAGCATTATAATATCTAACTACTTCCAGACCATTTTGATTTTTGCATTTGGCATCTAATAACAAACATTCCAGTGAACGTTGCAACAGCTAAATTTTTTTACCCTTCAAAAAACTTGGTATATGGTTCTTAATTCCAAGCAATCTAGAGATTAATATATCTCAAATGGAAGAAAAAAACCTCACCCGTTACAAGAAAAATTCATGTATCTGCTGCTAAACAACCTTTTGTTTTCTGTACATGAAGTTCCTAGACTGTCAGCAACTCCTGCACATAACAAACATGGTTGTGAGATTTTTAAGTACTGGACATGTAACGTCAACCATAAAATGATACCAGGGTTCAAGATCCGATCATGAAACTAGGGGTTCAGAACCAGCCCTAGAGTAACTTAACAATGTTATCAATAATCAATCTATAAAAACAATTGTTAGAAACAGACGTTCTATAACAGTGAACCAAACTCCTTGGTTACAGCGTACTGAAAGATGCGTTCAACTCTTACTGCTTCTCGTGAAATTACTAAAATCTGTAGTCTTTGACCCAAAGAAAAAGGGACAAGACAATAAAGGGTTGAAGGCCACGTAATGTATCAAAAAAATGAATAACTATGTGTTTGCAACCATTATTCAGTCCTCGAATGATGAAATGGAACATGCACTAATGACTCAGATCCAGTAAGATAACTCAAACTTGCCCTTTTCCCATAAGAAACCAACAACCTGACTCCAACATCAGGCGAACTCATGATCTCCCCCAACCTTTGCCTTTTAGCAAGTGATGCCTCATCTATCTTAGTATCTCATTAGATGTGCTTTGGTAAACATGCTCACGTAATTTATTGAAATTCAGAAACTGGGTAGGATTTGTCTTCGGACATGATTCTCCTAATATCTATCTGCACTGAAAACCTTGAGCAAAACCTCCAAAAGAACCATGATTTGATTACTTCATCTATTTCTTTTTAGAACCAGGATTGGACAAATGGGTCCAACCATCTTTGGTTGTACCAGGACACAGATAAGGGTTCCTCCATCACACTATAATGGTTGATTGGCTTCATCCTAAATAAATGATAAAGAATAAGGTTCTCAAGCCGATTGACGCACCTTCTCTTTCTGTTTGTAGATAGAATCTATTTTCTTCATGTACTCATCAATCACTTTCTGCAACAAGAAGAACGTGCGAAATTTAGCATGACCTAAATTTGGCAATCCATTTATTTATATGATTCAGAAGTCAAATCTAAACCTGCAAGTCACTTGATAAGTCTTTAACATTATCTTCTGACAGTTTCTTCTCCTATTTAGAGAGAACCATAACAGGGAGTTGGAATAAGTGCCAATAATATAGGAACAATAATCGGACATGAATATAAATATTTCAAATAGCAAAAAAGAAAAAATATGCATACCTTCTCAAGTTTATCATAGGCCTTTAGTGCATCTCTTCTTATATTTCTCAATGCCACCTGCAAACACATTACACTTAGATTCAAAAAAAAAATCAAGAAATGAGCTATGGGAGGGCGGAGAGAAGATGAAGATAATTATGCAGAATGCAAAAATTAGGTTCTATAGCGTACGTGTGCCTTAGTGGCAAATGAGGATGCTTAGGTGGATGTATGGTAAACCTCATTAACATAAAATAATAAATACTGAGATTCAAAGAAAGGAGGAGTAGCACCAGTTAACACAAAAAATAGAAAAGAGTGGTTTTGGTGGTTTGAACACATTAAAAGGCACCTTGCGAATGTCCCAATTAAAAGACTCAACAAAGTAGAAATTGAAGAAATTCGACGATTTAGATAGAACTAAGATACTTGAGATGCATTGATTAGAAAGGTTAACAGGATTTTGAAAGCGTGCCATTAAGAGTTTGATCCATGTAGCTGGCCCAACTAATTTAGGATTGAGGTCTGGTTGTTGTTGTTGTTGTTAGTCAAGGAAAGTGAGTCTGCACTCTGCAGGTCACCAATGGGTTAATGCAAAACAATCATCTCTTAAGGTTTCATTCTGTCGAACACATATGATACTTTTGGAAATAGTCTGAAGCCAGGAAATACAAATATTTGTTGAGTTGAAGAACAGAGTTTTAAAAAAAACAGAGATTCCTCCACAATCCAGGCAGTGTCCCCCTTAAGAAAATTAGAGACCAAATTCTCAAGCAAACACGGAATTCCCACAGCATTTACAGGCGGAATTTAAGTATACTGCCAAAGGATATTGTAGAATTAGCAAAGGAGGGATTTCTTACTATCAACAAAGTATCAAATTTACCTTGCCTTCCTCAGCCAGCTTAGCCACAACTTTTGACAATTCCTATATTTGGAAAATCGAAGAAGGGTCAGAATTAATTCACAAGGGAGGGAGGGACGTTTAAACATTCAGTGTAATAATAAGACTCAGCTGATAATTTAGCAACTTCATCACAGTCAGCACCACTAAAAAACAAAAGTAACAATAACTGATTATATATATATATATATATATATTGCTCAATAAGATGATGCATATCCTGATAAATAAAAAGCCTGAAAGAATATGCATATCCTGATAATAAATAACAGCAATTCACTATTTGCTCTAGTCTTAATTGAATATTCACTATGAGATTAGTAGCTCTTTCCTTCTTCATTAACAGTCAAATCATTTCTTTTTTAGAAAGCCTCAATTAACAACCATATTTAACTTCTAATTATAACAGCCTTTCTTTTCCATGTCAAAAGCTTGCAGGAAGAGTGTGGCCATCTTGACGAAGAAAACCATGGCCACATTGGGAGATCATTTCTCTTAGCTTTGGCAATCTTGACTCAGGAGATGCTCAAGAGTTGGTGGTAAGCTAAATAGTTATCCCAGTCTTCTCTCTAGGAAAAAGTGCATTTATTGTACCTTTAATCTTTGAAAAGAAGGGCATTCTCTCGTCACAACTTTAGTTAATCGGGCATCTTGGTTAAACACTACTCTAAACTTCATTGAGAACAAAGATTTTTCAGATCATAATATGGGAAAGTAGATATATTTTTTACACCTACTTTTCACTGTTTGAATCTCTTATTTCCTCAATCATTATCCCAATAATACTTTAGCTTCTTTTCTCTAGAATATCCTTTTTCTTTGGTAGGGAGAATGTCCTTTTTAAAAAAGGCTTTTTTTAAACTCAAAGTATGATATCCTAACTGAAGGAGTACCACAGATTACAAATCTCAATATAAGGTATGTTGGTTTGAGGTAAAATGTGCAGTCAACCACGAGATGAAAGACAAAAACATGTGAAAATGGTATGGTGCAATAATGTTCAAACCGTGTTTGGAATTTAAAATGAGCTAGAAAAACCTATTCAATAGGCGTATGCTTTTTTTCCCCTTCTTTCTTGATTATGACACCTTTACATCTCTAGATTTTTCAACATTTCAATGCAATGTTAGATGGGAAAACATACCTTCCTTCTATCAGATGTCAATTGTGGAACTGATAATCGAATTACTTCTCCGTCGTTGTTTGGAGTAAGACCAAGATCAGAGTTGACAATAGCTTTTTCAATAACTTTTAAGCTGTAGAAATTGAAAGGTCTTGTCTAGAGACTCAAGACTAATCATGTAGAGCTGAAGACATTTTCGCCTCCTCATAAAAACATAGTTTTCATACCCCAAAAAAGAAAAATCAGTTAAAACAAACTATAGTACATACCTCGATTTGTCATATGGCTGAATAAGAAGAGAGCTTGCATCAGGTGTGCTGATCTGAGCAATGCTCTTCAAGTTGACTGGAGTCCCATAGTACTCAACCTAGAAATTGAAAATATTGTAGTCTTACTAATGCAAGAGAATAATATCATCTCTTGGACCAAATCATAAGCATTACTATATGCTAAAAGACTAAACCATGAAAACGAAACATAAATCTTTCGTCAACATACATATGAGTAAATGCTTTTTTCAACATTTAAACATTACAAGAAAATCTTATGTAAAAAGATTGCCACAGTGAATTTTTGTAAGAAAAGATATCAAGTCAAACCCAAGAAAATTAAGAACCATGGAATTTAAGTCCAGCATAATGTAAAAATATTATGAACTACAATAAACCACAACAAACATCCAAAACAATGGCTATAAATAAAGCTTATAGATTTTGCTATAAATGGCTTTTTCAAAGGTTTCAAGTTTCAACATAAACCACAACAAACATCCAAAACATAAAAAATGTCCATGATAAAGTACAATAAATGTTTTTGAGGGAATAACCACGTACCTCAATTCTATCTAGCATGGACGGATTGGCTCTTCCAGTTCTCACCGCATTGAAATTATCTCGAACGGTTTCAATGGTCTTCTCCATCCTTTTTTTCTAGAAAATAACAATATTGTGACGTAAAATTTAAACTTGCATTGATCTTAACTAGCCTTTCCATATAAACCTTTTAAATAGTATCATGAAACTCAATTCAGACCGAACTTCTATCATCACCATCACCATCTACTTACAACATCCTTCTCAATCGCAGACTTCTCAGCTTCTATTTCCTCAATGGTTGCACACCTCCAAAACACTGTTCTGAAGAAGAAGCAAAAATATGTGAAAAAAGGCACAATTCAAACTGCAATCAAGTAAGCAAGTGGGGCCCATCCATCAGTGTCTGTCGCCAAACCACCAAGAACTACAACAACAATATAAGTACAACATACAATAATCCAAAGAACCATCAACCATACTTGCCTTTTCTGTATCACCGGCCCAGAAACAAGTTTGCTAGAAAATCTACTGGCACCATCTTGCAGTCTCACGTAATTCGCAGCTGCACTCCATGAGGACGCTTTTGCAGAAGTAGGTTTCACACAATCAGTTCCTTTGTGGCAACAACCTGAAATGCTCTCATCACTTAGCTCCTACTTTGCAACTTAAGACGGTATCTCAATGAAGCAACGATGGAACAGCCACACATAATGAGATAGATCAAATCTACAACATAAATCACTAGACTCTACATCAACTTATCAGCACCTGCCATTTTAGCTACACCAAAACGGAAACTGATGAGTGACGTTCAATGAAAGTTGACTGCTAGCATAAGAAGGCTGTGTGCGCAAAGTTGATTGCTAGCATAAGAAGGCTGTGCGCGCAACACTCTTCAACCACCATGAAGTAAGTTTTGTTTATTATTCGACACAATGTACCAATACTAAACAGCTAGAGTCGCTGCATTAGAATCAATGTTATTTACCAATATCAAATCAGTATTAAAAAAGATCTTCCATGTCAATTGGCTACACTAAAAGACCAAATGCATAGCAATTCAACCAAAAATGGAATTGATTGCTAACGTCGACACGAAAATAGTACTCATCACTGTTACATTGCCAAAAATCAAGTTTCATTTCTGCTTCAAAATCATTTGAATTCATCAACAACAATGCCAGTAATGTAAACGATCAATCATAGTTCAGGATTTCCCAAACCAAATCAACAGCCCAACGAGACCGATATCTAACATTGTACCAAAACCGTTCACTCATCGGCACCAGATTTCCAGAAATCAAGCTCGATTTCTGTTCAAAAACACCATTTCCGTGATGAACTCGATGAATTTCTATCATTGAACAGTCTACTTGCATTACAATAACAGAACAACACAAGAACAGTGATTAGAGTACCGATTACTCAGATTCCAAGTGAGTCGCTCAAAAATCGGCAATCGAAAACCAAAATGCTCTCAATATGAAGCAATGATAGACGAACCAGTTCGATTTAGGGTTCGGCACTGACCTTGGAGAGAGAGGAGTGGTTTGGTATGGTCGGACCTCGAAATTGGTTGATAGATCGATCGAAGCGGCGAGAATGGAATCGCCATTGAAGGAGACGAGCGAGGTCAGTGTTGTTCTTTCAGTTTCAGACCAAGTTTTCAAAGCGAGAGAGAGAGAGAGAGAGAGAGAGAGATCGACCTATCTATCGACCTATCTATCGATGCGGATAAGAAGATGTGTAGCGTCTAAAACGAGTAGTTCGATGCTTTTGTATGTCCATCGAGGTACATCGACGGAAATGTGTACCACATCTCGATGCAAGTGCGTAGTGTTTAAACTTTAAAATATTATTTTCATGTGTTGGCACTGTTGTGCAGCGCCTGGAGCACCAACTAATCCAAGCTCAGCAGAAATTATTTTTGTTCGAGATGCAGATCCACTTGTTAGAAAGAATAATACTACTTATATGTTTTTAAAATTCACAACCACTCTCAAATTAAAGCTAATTCATAATATACTATTAACTATGTATCACACTCTCTCACTTTGGATCAGGGTGTATTAAAAAAAAAATTCAAACACTATCAAGCCCAATATATAAAGGGTGACCTGTCCAACTCAATTTTTTTCATCAAGAAAAATGAACTTCAGACTTTACTTAAAGCGAGTCCTTATCACTCGGACCAATTCAATTTTTTCCATCCACAAAAATCGACTTCGTGCCAACAACTAGTTGGCCCAAGTGATAAGTGGCAAGTGATTTAATCCCCTTAAGCACGGTCTCGAGTTCAAGTTTTGTGAATGAGAAAAATTGAATTGGAAGGATTGCACTCTATATGGGGCATGACAATGCCCGAGCATGAATTAGTCGGTGCGGTTGCATTGGACACCATGCGGGAAACCAAAAAAAAAAATTATACTCCATACTTCACTTAAAGAAGGAAAATACTATAATGCCAATTGGTAAGTCACACTCCAATACGTAATGGCCCACAAGAGCCCTTCATGCAGCTTTGATTTACATGTTATGCACCGAGATCTTTGTGTGTCCATACTCGAGGTGGGCATAGATGGCTCTTGTAGGCTAATGAGTGTTGGGGTGTGACTTCTTATTGTCATTGTAACACTTCTCCTTAAAGAAGCCCCTGCTCGGTGGTTGATTATATTTTGTATGTTTGAGAGACATCAAAATCAAATTTTTTGTTTCCACTAAAAAAAACTAATTTTTTGTTAAAAAAAATATCGAAAGGCAATGATCAAAGCCAACACTATCTTACAAAATGCCAAAAAAAAGAAATAAATTGGTGAACAAATGCAAAAATTGCATGATCTTGCATTTAGAATTTGGTTCAATCTAATTGGTCTCTTCCTTTAACAAATCATTTGCATATGTGTTGTAAGATATGGCTCTATCACATAAAGCGCATCATTTGATGAAGAGGCGAAGGCAAGAAAAATCAAGGGAAGAATTTTTAATTATAGACAAATACAACGGCTATCAAACCCACCGTGAAATGAGGGAGGGGGGAGGAGATTTTATGTAGATGTCACGCCCCTCTCCTTTCACATCACGTATGATTTGATGTATAATTAATAAATATTACACTAATATTATTGAAGATGTGTCGATCGAAAGTTAGTTTCACATCGATTAAATGAAACTTCATAAAGAAATATATATTTGATAAATTCCTTTCTAATTAGTACTGGGGTCTCTTGAGATAAAACTACACACCAAAAGTTGAAATGTGGTAAAGTTGAAGACAATATCGGTGCTAACGAAGAAGATCCAAGGGCGTATGCGTGTGCGGCACGCCCGTGAGAATTTGACAAATATTTTATAGTTTAATTTTTATTATTTTTTTATAAAGAATGGTTGATTTCACTACAAAAATTTTGATTTTTTATGACACTTATTTATGTTGTTAAATTATGCAATGTTAAAACTTATTAAATCTTAAATTAATATATAATTAAATATTATTTAAGACAAAAAATAATGATTTATTAAATTGCATAAAATAAAGAATTTAATTAAATTTATAAATTATTACAAATTAATTTTTTAATTATAGATATTTTGGTTGCAATTTTTTTTAAACTTGGTTGCAAATTAATTACATATTAAACAAGTTTTAACTTTTGAAAAAAATAAAAAATAAAAAATAACAACTTTTAACAACCGTTGAGTATAATAACATTTCTCGATGTTGTAAACCCCATTTTTTATTTTAGTGTTTTGAAATGATTTCATATATATATACTATACATAGCGTCATCATAAAAAAATGTTGCATCTTAGATGTCTAATAATCATTTTGATATATTAAGCTTTGTCTTTGGGATTACGTACGGAGGAGATTGACTTCCAGCTCCTACATTGTCGTTGAAAAGACTAAACTTAGAAACTATTAGTTGAAACTTACTTGTGTTTGACATTTTTTAGCATGTAATGCACAAAATGCCCCTTTTAGAATCGATTTTTGATGTATAAATAGGACTACTTGTTGAGAACCTCAAATGTTCAAATCCAATTCAATAGAAATTACTCACCAATTCTCTCTTCTTCAAACACTTGAAATCAATACCATGGCCTCTCTCCTCAACACCATTTTCATCTTCTCAATTGTCATTGCTTTGTCTCATATCTCCCTTGCATCTAAAATTCACATTGTTGGAGAATCTGGTGGATGGGATGCTGGCACTACTGACTACGAAAAATGGGCTTCATCACAAACATTTAATGTTGGTGACACCCTAGGTAATTACATTAGTCCATTTTCCTTGCGTTGTCGTTGTTATATATATATATATATCAAATAAAAAACAAATTAACAACTTGGCTTCAATATGAGTTGAACTTGCCACCATCCCCAAAACTGACGCATCGTCTTTCTCACCAGATTGCTTCGGCTACCTGAATAGTCTTTATGTTTCTTGATATTCTTCTTCTTTAGCTTGTTAGAATTTATTTGTGTAAGCATGGCTAATTTCATTTTGTCATTTGTGTTATGTATAGTCTTCAAATACCTTCCCAACATTCACAATGTGATGCAAGTGACTCAAAAAGACTTTGAATCCTGCAATCCTCCGGCAAAGGCGATTGCGACCTACACCTCGGGCAAAGACACCGTTATTCTCAAGACGAGCGGCGACTTCTACTTCATTTGCGGTGCTCCGGGCCATTGTGATGCAGGACAGAAGGTTCATGTCAAGGTTGGGCAGGGGTCTGCTTCGTCGTCGTCTGCTCCTGCAATGTCACCTAAGTCATCATCTTCTTCCTCTTCGACACCTCCACCTACTTCATCATCATCTGCTCCCCCTATGTCGACATCTCCGAGCGAACCTATGGCAAAATCTCCGAGTGGTTCGGTAAATGTGGTTTCTGCAAAGGCTCCTTCTCCAAGCAGTGGTGCCATGGCTGTTGCTCCTTCAAAGGCCCTGCTCTACACATTGTCCATGGCCATGTTGGCTATGTTATTGTTTGTCAATGGTCATCATTAATTAGTTTCTATGTCCCTTCTATTATTAACTTCTATCCTTTTTGGGAATCCTTTTTTTTTTTTTTTGGCTAAAGGTACATATGGGGTTGTCTAGAGGATAAATATTCTCTGGTCATTAGATTGCTAATTTGAGTCTAATTTTCTCCATTTATAGTAAAGAATATGTGTATGTGCCAACTTTATTTAGTTCAACTCTAGCAAAAATGTTTATATACATTATGGATCTCATTTTTCATGAAGTCAAATAACATGGGATGGTATTGATATTAATGAGTATGTACATTAAAGGGTTCTAAAACCATGGGAACTACTAATAAAAGTATGAAATTTCATTTAATTCAATGGCCACTAATTTGAGACATTTGCTCTTGAGCAGTGTGGTATAGTTGTAGCAACTCAAATTTAAGACGTTTGGAGTTTGAGTCGCAGCAACTACATTTATGCCCCCTTACTACTTTAAAGTCTTAGGGAAGGTGCTCACAATTATCCCTAATTGGACTACTCAAACTTTAATCAGGAGGGGCCGAAGGCGGTTTGGACACCCATGACATTTATTTCAATACATGAGTCATAAATACATAGGGGTGCACACATATTGGATCCAATCCAATTTAGGTCAATTTGCAATCCAATCCAATTATTACGGATTGAAAAATTACAGTCCAATCTAATCCAAATAATTCATCAATTCATCAATTCAACTTAGCCCAATTTACAAAATGTGGACCAGACTAGATCAAGTTCTACAAATTAACGTTTTGTTATCCAAAGATTCATTAAATTAAACTTAATCAAATGAATCACAAAAATCATACATCTAATGAACGACAAATTTACAACATATATCCCATAAATATATATAGCATATTTCCCACAAACTTATTATCACAATAACATTCAAAATACAAGTTCCTATATAATTAAATATGTCATCCCCAAATTTGCACCGTATACCCTCACAAAAGCACAAAAAAGGTGGACGTTGCAACATACAACCTACAAAAAAATGTCGAAAGCTTAATAAAAGAGTTAAGACAAGCATAGTTTTTTATATGGAAAATGATAATCTAACACACTTTGGGTGCTCACTTGGGACACACACTTTGTCTTTTAACCTATTTATGGTGTTTTGTTAGATGTGAGTCCACGCCGATGGAAACAAAAAAAAGCCATAAATAGGCTAAAAGACAAAGTGTTCGCCCAAAGTATGTTAGATTATCATTTTCCTTTTTAGATAGTATAGTTTAGAGTTAATAGTTTTGGTTGATACTCTTCGAGATACTATACATATGATCAAATATGTATATGTGTTGATTTGTTAAATGGACTAGATCGAATTGGATTCGCGATTTTTTAATACATGATTCGTAATCCGATCCAATCCAGTAGGACTAGTGATTTTTCAATTCGGTCTAGTTCAAGGAATTAAGAAATTGATCCAATCAGTGATAATTGATCCGGATTGGACTGAATCCGTGAATTAGTTCAATTTGTGTGCACTCCCAAATACACAATACATTTTGAAGAGTCTCATGACATGGTATATATTTGGGATCTATTGTAAATTAATTACCAACACTATAAAGCTTTTTAAAAAAAAATTACCAACACTATATAATTAATGAATTTAAGAAGTTATGTACTATTAACCTAAAACAAAAAGTATTGATTAATTTATAAAATATGAAAGACTTAATTATGTATAGCATGTAATTCTATCCATTTAACATAGTTAACAATGCGTGTTTCTCAGAAAAAAAAAATTGATTAAGGGGATCAATTATATAAAGCATATATATTAGAGAAATGCTAGGGATACATACTTAATTTGTATACCACCTTTAGGCGCAACATTAATAAGGTCCATTGGATATACATTGAAATATGCACGCACACATCTTAATGCATGATCCAATGGACCCACATTAATAATGTAGTACTTAAAGGTTGTAATTAGCATAAGTATGTATCTGGTATCCCTATCATTTTCAAATATATTATATCTATTTCCTACCAAAATAAAATATATTATATCTATTTATCACAACAACAACAACAACAAAAACAATAACAATATAGCTTCGATCTCAAAATAAATGGTTTCTTATCTCTTTTTTATTAAAAAAGTTAAAAAATGTTGAAGTGTCTTTAGTAAGATGGACAAGGTATCACTTGTCAAAAGACAAAGTTTAAAAATTATAGAGGTCATGGGTTCGAATCTCTTTGAAGTTAGTAGAAAAAACTGAAAAAAAAGATTTCTTAATTTTGTCATTATCCGTTGCAACTAAACTTATAAATTTTCATGATATTGTTAGAATGAACCTTAAATAATTAAAGGTTGTTAAAATTTTGAATAATTCATAAATCTTATATGACTAATAGACCTAATCAGGTCACGGGTTTGGGTACCCGCTTGGTCTGCCTAAGCCCGTGAACAAATTATCGGGCTTGAGTAATCATTTCTAAGAAAGGCTCAACCTGGGACTGAGCTCGAGCCTAGTTAGGCCCGCTTTTAAGTGGGTTACATTTGGGTCACCTTAAAAGTCCAAGCCCGACCCAGGTTGGGCCCGAATACAAGTTAGTGACCAATATATTTTAAAAATAATTAGTATTATAGGTGAGATTTGATCTTAGGACACAATGATCATATTACGTGATGTTTACCATTTGAGCCATTTCTCTTTTTTATGCATAACAAATGAATATATAATAGGAAAATAATAATATAACACACTTTCAATACACACTTTGGGCGCAGACTCTTGTCTTTTAACTATTTATGGTGTTTTATCAAATATGGAGCCAATGTCTGAGGAGACAAATGGCTAAAAACAAGAATTTGTGCTAAGAATGTGCATTGAGAGTGTGTTAGATTATTATTTTCCTATATAATATATATACATAGAACACAAAAGTTATCGAAAATTCGTAAATAATTATTAATTGCATAAATAATTTTTTTAATATTTTTTATTATTTAAATATTTATATATGGGTTGATGGGTTGGGCTTGGACTTTGCATTTTTTTATAGGAAAATAATAATCTAACACTCTCAACACATATTTTTTGCACGTACCCTTGTTTTTTAGCATTTTATGTTGTTTTGACATATGTGGGGCCACGCATAAGGAGACAAGAAATAGCAATAAATGGCTAAGAGATCCTTTTTCTTTTAGTCGTTTATGGTGTTTTGACATATGTGGACCCACACATAGGGAGACAAGAAAAAACTATAAATGGCTAAAAGACAAAGGTGTGCGCCCAAAATGTCTATTGAAAGCGGGTCATTTTATCATTATTCATTTTTATATAGGTCGAGCTTGGGCTTATGTGTAGGCTTGTGTATATATGGTGGGTTGGAGTTGGGGTTGGGGTTGGGGTTGTTAGGCCCAGGTCCGGTTGGGCCTGATTCGAGCCCACGCAAGTTCAGCCTATGAACAAATATAATAACTAACAATAGATATAAAATCAATTAGTTAGCTCATATAAGATTTAAAAGTAAGAGGTTTAGAGTTAAAACCTTGCGGGGTAAAGTTGTTTGATATTCATGTAATATGATCTTATGGTGCTCCATCGTGAGCCTCCTCAATCTAGACCGATCAACTGTGCGCGTCTCAATTGTATTTTTTCCATCATTTATTTTCTTAGGATTGAAGAGAGATTTTTTTCATGTCTTCATACCAGATAAAAGGGCTTTGTTAAAAAAATAAAATAAAATAATAATAATAATAAATAAATAAATAAAATTAAAATTAAAATTAAAGAGAGGCTAATCGTCTAGTTGCATCAACTAATCAAATTAACACACCAAAAAGCGTCTATAAAAATCATCCAAAATCATGTCTTCATAACTGATAAAAGGGCATGTTCTTGTAAGTGGGAAGTCACATGCTGTGACCAGCAACTTTTTACTGCAGTAATTGCAAACTATCTGTGAACAAAGTAAGAACTGCTTGATCTTGATCAGCATATCCAAATTGGGGGCATGTTGTTGTAAGTGGGAAGTCCCATGCTGTGACCAGCAACTTTTTACTGCAGTAATTGCAAACTATCTCTGAACAAAGTATCAGCATATTCAAAAATTGGGTGAACTTCTTTTTTTTTATTATTATTATTATTATTATTATTATTATTATTATTATTATTATTATTATTATTATTATTATTATTATTATTATTATTATTATAGTCCAAACTCAGGCTAACCTCGAGCTCAAGGAATATAAAACCACAAAGGCGACGCCTCTATCCAAAAATTTTAATTATCTTTTTCTATTTTTTGAGACTCAAACTTGAGACCTCAGCCGATTAAGGAGGACGGAATGGTGTCATCCCGCCAAAACTCTCTTGGTTAAATTGGGTGAACTTTGAATGCACAAAAACAACATTTGTTTTTTTTTTTAATAAGAAAAAGAAAACAAATGTTAAAAATTCATAGAAAAAACTTGATAAAATACAAGCCTCAACAAAAATACTAGATAAACTGTGGTCTCTTGCCCCTGTTGTGATTTTGTAACTTTGTTTGGATGAAATGGAAATGGAAGCATGTACCGACAAGTGGATGATCTAATGATTTGTTATGTAGTATTATTGTAAGAGGGTGATAATTCGAGCCCCGTGGTAAAAAAAAGTTGGTTTCTTTCTTATTTAAAAAAGATTGAAAGTTCGTTTTTGATATAAAAAAAAAAACATATTAGATAACTGGAATAATCAAAAGAGGAAAACGACTGGGATCCTACCTTCCTCAAGTTGGCTTGTCAATACAAACAAGAGAGGGAGAATTAAGTTGATTAGTTTGAGAGATCGAGACAATGATTTCGCACAGAATGAAATCTATAGAAAAAATGAGGAAGGGCCGAATGTTATGTGAATTTATGTGGTCCACGTGAATGCTTAATTAGTTGCTAGTACGATTTTTTTTTTTTTTTTGGGCAAAGGCAGCTAATACAGATTGATTTTTAAAATAGGATTACGGTCGCTACATGGACATCACACACCTAAAATGCACATGAACTTCATGAGTTGTTTGTATGCGCTTCAAGACATGTGCCTCACAGTTTTTGCTGCAAAACACATGAGTTATGTATCTTGAGGCAGACGGTTACTTTGCATTCTTAAAAGAAAATTGATAATTTAACACGCTTTGGACGGATACTTGGGGTGCATATTTTATTTTTTAGTCATTTATGACTTTTTTTTGTCTCCCAGACGTGAGCACTACATTTGACAAAAAATCATAAATGACTAAAAAATAAAGTTTGTGCTCTAATTTTGCATCCAAAGTGTGTTAGATTATCATTTTCCTTCCTAAAATTAATATTGTAACCTTTAAATACAAGCTATGTAGCAATAACGTGTTACAATTTTTTTATTTTTTTATTTTTATTTTTTATTTACTTTAGCTATAATCTGTTAGATTTAGGTGAACTTATTCTTTTCCAATTTGGTAAAGCACGACTCTCCACAAAAAAAAAGTAGCACCGTACTTTCAAAAAAGAATACCTAATGTACTGTGTACGATGTGTACGTATGTATGTTGGATCGAATATTACTCACGATGAAATTGTTAATTTTATTTTTAATTCGATATATGTAATACAAAATATATTTTTTTCAAAGTAATACTGTATTCCTAGCTAACATCTAATTCAAATGACTATTTTTTAAGAGAAATCGAAATTTCATTAATCATTTATAACTCAATACCGGATCAGACAGAATCAAACACATTGATTCACTAATCTTATTTGTTCAAACAATCTGCCATTAATTTGGTTGTAAATATGAAATTAAAACAGTTTGACAATGAATGTTGAAACTCATAACAATATACAAACTATTAGAACCACAAAACGAATAACAATACTTCCCAACAAGGAGAAGACAAATCAAAGACTTCTAACTATAGAAGAAAACTAACTATAAAATAGAAACTAAATATAAAATCAATCCAGCGCACTGCACAAATCTACGCAAACACCGTTGATGAAGATGCATCACAACAAGAATGGACCAATCACCACAAAACTGATTAGATTTGTTATTTATTGTATGAACAAACTGTAAAAGAGATTTGATTAGAACCACTACTGATTGAAGAGAGGATTGGCGGTGGTTCAAGAATAAAAATAACAAAAGTGAATCAAGAAAAGAAATTTAGAGTTTTGGAGCGAAAGATAGGTAAAAAAGAGAGAAAAAAAAAGAGCACACTATTTATAATGCAAATAACTATTAAAACTATGCAAATAATTTTCTAAAATTAATAACATTTTACCACGTTATTTTAACTTTTAAAATTATAATTCAACCATTAAAACTATGCAAATAGTTATATTATGTTATCGTGTCATGCGTCATTTTGTCGCCCCTACTTCTGGGGGCTAAAAAAAAAAATGGGTTGGTTACTTTTCCTAAAACAAAAAGTGGCCTTAACAGTTACTCAAGTTTTTTTTTTTGTTTTTTTGTTTTGTTCAAAGACAAAAAAGTTAAGTGATCAGAGAAATATATAGTGTATTTTTTGCTACAACATATGGTATGTGAATTTTTTTGCCGTTTTGCACTTTTATGGGCTCTATGCCTACAAACTTTTTGTTTATGTGTCCTTGCATGGATCGATCATACTGGGCACATCTAGCCACAAAGCCCATTAAAAGTCCAGAACGAAAAAAAATATGTACACATTACTATATGCACATAATTTCTATTTATTTTTTGGACAGGTACTCTTTCTATTTATTACTCCGAATCGTATTTTATTAATCGTAAATTTATTTTACCAGCACAGTATAATATAGGCAAAACGTATTTTTTGATCCTTCAACTTTGAGTCTTTTATGCTTTTGGTCCCTGAACTTTCAATAGTGTACATTTAGTCCCTGAACTTTCATTGTTATACATTTGGTCCCAGAACTTTTGAGTTTTATGCTTTTGGTCCCTGAACTTTGAGATTTTTATGTTTTTGGGGGAAATTAAAATTTTTTTTGGCTTTTTTTGGTCGATGCGAGTCGTCCGATTCAGTAATATAAACCATTTTACTCTTCTTGACTAATCACACAACACTTTTGTTGCCCACATTGACATAATTTAACACTTTAAATGGTGGAAGGACTAAATGTAAATCTTTGTGAAAGTTCAAGGATCAAATGTATAGTAATAAAAGTTCAGGGACCTAGAGCACAAAAAATACAAAGTTCAGGGACCAAATGATAGGTTTTGCCTATAATATATTAATTATGATCGAAGTACTCTTGACAAATAATCACCTAAAGTTTTCTTTTTTTTTTTTCCTTTACTTAGCGGGAGTTAGATGCTTTGGCATATATCACCTAAAGTTATTAATTAGAAACCTCAACTTTCCTAATTCATCAATTTTCTTATCAAATCTACTCTTCTACACGTATATTAATAAAGGGTAGTGCTATTTAGACTCGTGAGTCCGGACTCAAAACTTTTTTTAATTTTAAATACACCCTCGAGCAATTAATGAAACAATTATAATCACTTGTAAAATTCTTATTATACCCCTTAAATATATATAAAAAATTCAAAAACCTCCCTATAAGTCTGGACTTATGAGTCCAAGTAGATTTATTGATTAATAAAATCCAAAATTGATACTTTCCATATTAAAATTAACCTAATTAAATACAAATCTCATTAATTAATAATTAATAGTTATATAAAAGGCATCGAACCAATTGAACTCAACATTACTACACCAATACCGATTCTTCTTCATCAAATTATTTTTTTTTTCTCAACTGTGCAGACATTAGTTTGCAATGGCTTTAGCAACAAATAGAGCAGTCGCGTTGTTACTGATGGTGTTAATAGCGGTTTTTAACCCAACTATGGCCACTGTACACACTGTGGGAGACGGTGCTGGATGGACAATAGGTGCAGTTGACTACCAAGAGTGGGCTGCTTCCCAGACATTCAGAGTTGGAGACTTCCTTGGTATGTATGTATATATAATTTAATTTGTTTTGTATCTTTATACTGGTCGATTTGTTTGATCACTTTAAGAGTCAGTCACATACTCACATTGTCCATCATGTTATATATGCAGTTCTGAGATATTTTCAATTAGGCATTAATTATTGTTACTTTTTTTTTTTTTAAAGGAGAAGGTACTCCCAAGAGTTTTATATATTTTAGTTTCTCTGTATATTTCAGGCGTTGTTTTAACATAAAATAAAAAATACGTCGATAAAGTGGTTGCTCTGCTGATGTGGCATATATTAACCCCAATACTTAAATTCTAAGATTTAAGTGAATTTGTGAGACGACGTTACTTCAAAAAAAAAAAGTATATGTGTGAGACTAGAGTCACTAGATATGGCTTAAGTGTGTTTATAATTGTATATCATTAGATCAATCTAGTAGCTTTTTTATGAAACATGTGCATTATTATTTTTTTTTTTGGTAATTATGTGCATTACTTTCTAAACAACTTAAAAGTATACATACTCTATTTGTTCTAAGTTTTTATTCATTAAAATTAGTCAAATTGTATTTTTTTTTAAATCTTATATTTTTTTTATAAGATACTAATTTGATTACAACACCATTCACTTTAATAGAAGTTGAACCACTAGTTTTATTTTTTGGCAATGTTCGGAACAATTTTTTCTTAATTGATGTACAACTCTTCCCTCAATTAGCAAATAACTGTTATCCTATCCTGTCATCCATCTCACTAGAAATGCTTAGATATGTCCATTACCAAATTAATGTATTAAAAAGATTAGGAAGTATTGAATAAAAAAAAAAGTCTTGTACAAGTAAATTTATTACTTTAGCATCTTCTAATTATTTTTTTTTTTGAGAAAAACATCTTTTACTTTATTTTTTTGACTTAAGTGGGAGTGACCTCATCATGACCTCCTTGAACTTTATTTTTTGATAAATAATGTCTTTATCATTAGAGAATTTTAATGAGCATCTTCTAATTAATAAATTAATGGTTTTGATGTTGGTTCTCTAGTTATATCCATATTAATTAATTGGTGGTGATGTTGGTACAGAGTTCCATTACCAACAAGACTGTCACAACGTGATGAGAGTGAGCAAGGAACACTTCGAGGCATGTGACAAGTCGAGGCCAATGGGTTTCTACATGTCCGGATCAGACTCCATTTATCTCCAAAAAACAGGGCCTCAGTACTACATATGTGGTGTGGCCAATCACTGTGACATCAACATGAAAGTTTCCATCAACGTCACTGCCGATCATAAGCACTGATTAATTATAAATGTTTATTTTCTCGTAGACATGGAGTTGTAATAGATAGTGTGATATATATTAATTTATTTGAATGCAGCTTTATTTCTTTATTGATTATAATTTTGAACGCATAATGCTTGATTGTGTAAGTTCGCTGCAGTATATATAAATTGAGATGAACACTCATAATAAATTGAGATGATCTCGGATAGTTTATGTATACTACTGTCATTTTTATTTTATTTTTTTTTGATAAGCTTTATACCAGTGTCATTGTAGCATGCAATTTCCCCATTTTAAAATTAAAATGTTACTTTTTATTTAAGTGGGAGTCGAATTTGTAACTTCCATAAACTTTGTATTTTGGCAAGTAATACCTCTAGCATCTCACCAGAGATCAATGGTTTGGCACAACAGACTTTTTCTTTACAAAAATAATTAATTGTCTATCTTATTTATTTTTTATAAATAGACACTACAACAAAAATCCCTTTCTACGACTCAATATTTATGACATTTTTTGAAATATGTCATTGAAAATAGGTTAAGCATGACAGTTTCTAAATAAAATGTCATAGAAAACTTAAAACAATATCTTTAGACCTGATATTTCTTTTAATGACAAGAGTAATTGATAATCAATGACATTTCTTAAATGTCATTATATAACATTGCTAACGGTAAAGTTTCCATTTCCATTGGATTTATTTAAAAAACACAAAAGTGGAAGGAAAGAAAAAAAGCGAAAGTCGCCTACGTTGAAGGAAAGTAGCGCCTGCATTCTCGCTCGCCGAAAGGGTAAATGTGACGGCCCCAAATTCCCAATGCATTTGGGTACGCCCGGCCTAGACCCGTGCAAGCCTCGAGTCAGTTCTCGATAACCTTGACGAGCCTAGTCAGCCTCAAAACATCAAAAAATTCAAGATTTATGAAAGAGTTATTGCAATTATAACACAGCGGAAGCAAAAATCAAATTCAAATCAAATATTGGGAAATAACTCTATCAAATGGAAGTAAAGGAATTCTATAAGTGTGGAAACCCCGGGCATTCATGTACAATTCGAAATGCAAAGGTACATGATACCAATCTCATCAAAATTTGCCAAGTTTAATAATCCCAAAGCATGTATATATAAAACGGTGTACATAAAAGCAAAACATAATAAAAACCTATAAAATAGTCTTCAACTCCAAATAGCTAATCCTCACAACAGATTTCCTAGGTAGGGTCCCTTGCCCTTGCGCTCTCTCGCCTATCTGCACCCACCGTCACAAACTAGACGGTGAGTAAGCGAATAAAATTGAATGTAATGCCAAGTGAAAAACAACAAGAATTCATGATAATTCAAATAAAGTAGTCTAAATATCATGCGGAAATAAAAAGACAGAAATTAAATAGACAAGATGCATGATAAACAGACTAATGGATATCAATCGAGAGTTAAGTGTGTTCCAAAGAATCAAAAGAGGCTCATAAGTGGTCTAGTCCATAGCATAACGGCGAAGACCTCGCGAGGTCTTCCCGGCATCGACACAAGCGAAGGCACAGCTATGACTGATCGGAAAGGGACTCGAACCCATCCACCCAAGACTCGGTGTCACACGATCACTAAGGGTGGTCACACACTCGTGGCGCGAGTGCCGCGTTTTATCCCTCTAGTGCGGTCCTAGTACTTTCGAGACAAAACACTTACGCCGGAATCACACATACAAGAAGTATGGAATGGAAGGCCAACAAGTAAATAATAACAAACACAATGGCATGAAAATGAATCACATGGCATTTTCTAACTGGCTTACAAACGTACAAATGCTTGTTTAAGGCAAGTGTACTTACCTGAACTATCGTGACTCGTATGACAACTCCGAGATCCTAACGCGACTTCCCGATTTCCTATACCGCACTCCAATTATCCAAATTAAATTTGAATAAATGCCAAACAAATCAAAATTACCACCCGAATTATACCTAAGATTATTTGTCATTAAATTAGCTTCAATTTAATACATTATATCAATTTTCACGTTTTTCGAGGCTAAAACCCCGACTATATCCCGCCAACATTTCCGAGAAAATCCCAAAACTCAGTTGTGAACCATTTTTCTAATTTCTCATATTTTTCTGGATTTTTCTGAATTTTTCCATAATTTTCCTATTTTTCTGGATTTTCTTTTCCATTTTTTTTTTTTTTATATTTCTTTTTAAGGGCGGTTCGGCCGAACCGTCCCGGCTCAAGGCCGAACCGGACCGGTTCAGGGCCGAACCGGCCCTTCATCTTCTTCAATTTTTTTTTTTGAACAGAGGCGCACGGCCTCTGTTTTTTTCTCGTTTCCTCTTTTTTTTTTTTTTTTTTTTTTTTTTTTTTTTTCTCGTTGTATGGATCGATCAAGAGAGGGAGATACACACACTTACCTCGGTGACGTAGGCGGTGGTGGTGGTCTGTTCCAAATGCCGGGAGAGGAGACCGCCGAGAGCGTGAGAGATGTGAGGCCGAGAGGGAGGGAATGACCGAGAGCGTGAGAGACGACGAGCGTGGGGAGGGAGATCGAGAGAGAACAAATGCGAGAGTGAAATGGAGTGGGAGAGGAGAGACCGTGAGTGAGTGGTGTGGTGAAGGGGTCAAGATGGAAGAGAAGGAGAGGGCGGCGGTTTTCATCAAAGGAGAAGATGAATAGTGGGGTTTTGTTATGAAACGGTTTGTATATATTTATAACATCAAATGACCTTTTTGCCCTTCTCCCTTCACTTCATACATTTAAACACATCTACCCTTATGGGTCTTTTACCACATCATCTCATCTTAGCACACACACACATCTCTAGGCCAATCTCATGGCTCCTCACCATTAGATCGTGTCACTTTAACAATACAAACTACATAGTCCGCATGTTACGTAATTAACCAACTCCCGTTCCAACAACGTTCCTCGGTCCGTTTTTCCTTGTTTCGACTCTCATAATGCGCGTAGTCTCGCATTATCTCGCCAACTAATTAATTAAATTAATAAAAATTCATTTATTTATATGTTTTACTCCCCGTTTGACTAGTCGAAACCTCACTCAATTAAATATCGTCCGACCGGCGCGAGACTCGTAAAATACTAACATACTATTACACACAATCAAAGAATCATAAAATCACTTCGCGTCGACTCCCGAAGTTCGAAATATTGACCGGTATTCACGTAGCCGGTCACAATTTTGACAATTGCCGTACAAGTCGGATTAAAAATTTGGGGTTGTTACAGCTCCCCACTTATTAGAATTTCGTCCCCGAAATTTATCTAATAAGTAAGCTAGATTAACGACTCTTCGCAACTCCTAACGAGACCGAAAAAAACTCGAGTGAGTCATTTCTTGACTCCGAACCGTTCGTGACCCTTCGAGAGAGATCTTTAGGTATTCATAATCTCCCGAATCATACTTGAAGCTCATCGTGATACTCGACAAGTATTTCCTATGCCACTCTGGGCAATCTTAAGTCTCAAATAAAATTTCTCACAACTACCCGTACGCTATCATGACCACGAGGAGATCGGGGCAACCACTAACGAAATCCATATCAATATGTACCCAATTCCATCGAGAAATGGGTAAGGCATAGTAATCCTCCAGTCGTCGATACCCAACCTCTAAGCGCGCATATCTCACGTTTGAATAACTCCGACAACTCGGAAATCATCCCCGCCACCAAAAGAATGTCGCATACCGGCGCACATCTTAGGTCAACCCGACACACAAAGAAGATCGAAACGGTGGATTCTCCCGACGTACTGGTCACACACATCACCCACCAATGGAAACCCCAGGTCGCCGCGATACCTCAAGCATGAGTCCGTCGACCGACTCTTGTCTGGGCAATCGGAACTATCCACCATCTCACTTGCGCACCGTGTTATGACGCATCATCTTGCTTGTCCTCGCGCACAATGCCAAATGAGATAGTCTGCAATATCGTTTCACCACGTATCTAGGTCCCGGTAGTCGTCGGCACATCCTCTAAATTCATCAACTCGGTTACCTCACGTAAACCACACTCATTGGTTCTTTGACACACGACTACCTCCGCATTCAATCCTTTGAAGTGCAATGCATCAACAACAACGTTGATCTTCTCGTATCCACCAAACAACGCACGTAATGTTTATACCTAATTCGCACCAACCAAGGCTTCGAACTCTAACAACTATAGTACTCGCATCTTTACGGCAACTCGTAGCCTCCTAACACTATCGAAATGTCAAGACTATGCACATTCAAGTATCTCGCATCCCGACATCTCGTGACTAGGATTAAGGTCTCACTACATCTATTGAGTTTTTCAATCCTAACAGTCTACCAAACGCACAACAATCAAGGGATTAACATAACTTGAATCGAATACGATATGCATGCAAGTACCGCAAATGAAAAGCATACCCTCATTAATGTGTCCGGACGCCTCCCGTCCGCTCAACAACAAATGAAACACGCTCTCTCTCGTACATCTTGGTGATGCTTTGCGACGATGCTTTTACCGGGCCGAGAGCACTCCTCTCGAAGGTGACCGACCCGTCCGCATCTCGTAACACGTACGGTTATCCCGCGACCTCTCGAGTCCGACTCGGCCTCGTCCTCGTGTAGAACCATGAGTTTGAGTCCGAAGACCTCTGCGTGCTCCTTCGCCTAACTCCTCGATCGCATCCTGTTCTCGAAATCGCTCTCGCGATCGCTGGTCAAGTCGATTAGATCGGTGAATGATCGGCAAAGCTTGGCACGGGTGGAACGGCTTGTACCAAACGTGTGGTTTGTTGTGCAACGAGATCCTACACTCTGCGCCCGATGCTCACGATTATCCCATCTGCTCATTTTTCTCTTCCTATCCTGCTGAAAATGACTATCTGATCGGGTTTCCGCTCTGTTCGCTCCAACCTCATTCGGATGCGTGAGTAAGTAACTCTCCTCGCTAAAACTCCGTTCGTACCCAATCTGAAAAGCCTCCGGCTGTGTAGTGACTACGTAACCTCCAATCGTAGGTAGCAAACCCTCGGTGAAATAATAGACTCGATCGCCTCTCGATATCTGCATCCTCCAAAGATAAGGTAATAGTGCAATAAACCTACCCATGTAATCCATCACCGACTCATCGGTGCTCGCCCGGTGCCATAAACTCATTCCTCTTCGCACGAAGAACGATCGGTGGAAAGTACTTCTGGTTGAATTGAGTCTTGAAATCGATCCAATCTCTCGGGGTGCCTCGGGTAGTAATGATAGTCGTCCACCAATCATCCGCTTCCCCCTGGAGCATAGATGAGGAAATCGTCGCTCTCATGTGATCCTCGGTCGCGATGATAGTATGAATTTTCTCGTGATTCTTCAGGAAAAGCTCTGCGGGCATTTACGTCTCGTACCACCAAAGAACTTGACTGGATCGTGTCGCTTGAATTCTCTCCACTGCCTCGCCTCAGCAGTGGCCTTAGTGCTCTTCTCCGGAGTAGTGACCGGAGTAGTAACTGGAGTAGTCTCTGCAGCAACAATCGGCATAGTCGGCGTCTCCGTCGTTTGTACTATCTCCGTCTGTAATGGAGGTGTCTCCGCCTCGATCGGCGTACCTGTCGCATCAACTATTCCCTCGGGAATTGCCGCTAACGGAATCGGGGCGGTGGAATTCGTAGCTACTGGAGTCTCCATTCCCTGAGTAACCGAACGGTGGAATAGGAGTGGTCGGGGTTGATGGTGTCGCGATAGTCGGTGCGGGTATCGTCAACGACCGCACTAGATCTTCAAATCTCTGTGTCCAAGCGCGAAACTCCTCCAAAGTGACAAATCGAGAATCAGTCGTCCCGTTGTCGTCGCTCGGACCGGTTTGATCCGCCATTACTGTTTGAACCAATAAAGCGATACTTCGGATCAATACATAGCTACCGCATACCATATAGTACACTCAACAATCATAATATGTACAAATTTAAATTCGACTCATCCCGAACTCCCCCATTTAAGTTTTTTAAAAAGGCTTGTAGGGTTTCCACTCTAAGTTCAACCATTCCTAACTTCCGCTGTCTTAATGGTTTGTGTTTTAACTTGAGAGTCAGGTCGTTATAACCTTAAGCTCTGATACCAACTGTGACGGCCCCAAATTCCCAATGCATTTGTACGCGCCGCCTAGACCCGTGCAAGCCTCGAGTCGGTTCTCGATAACCTTGACGAGCCTAGTCGGCCTCAAAACATCAAAAAATTCAAGATTTATGAAAGAGTTATTGCAATTATAACACAAATGCGGCAAAAAAATCAAATTCAAATCAAATATTGGGAAATAACTCTATCAAATGGAAGTAAAGGAATTCTATAAGTGTGGAAACCCCGGGGCATTCATGTACAATTCGAAATGCAAAGGTACATGATACCAATCTCATCAAAATTTGCCAAGTTTAATAATCCCAAAGCATGTATATATAAAACGGTGTACATAAAAGCAAAACATAATAAAAACCTATAAAATAGTCTTCAACTCCAAATAAGCGCTAATCCTCACAACAGATTTCCTAGGTAGGGTCCCTTGCCCTTGCGCTCTCTCTCTATCTGCGCACCCACCGTCACAAACTAGACGGTGAGTAACTGAATAAAATTGAATGTAATGCCACAGAGAAAACAAAAGAAATTCATGATAATTCAAATAAAGTAGTCTAAATATCATGCGGAAATAAAAAGACAGGAAATTAAATAGACAAGATGCATGATAAACAGACTAATGGATATCAATCGAGAGTTAAGTGTGTTCCAAAGAATCAAAAGAGGCTCATAAGTGGTCTAGTCCATAGCATAACGGCGAAGACCTCGCGAGGTCTTCCCGGCATCGACACAAGCGAAGGCACAAACTATGATGACGGAAAGGGACTCGAACCCATCCACCCAGTACTCGGTGTCACACGATCACTAAGGGTGGTCACACACTCGTGGCCGCGAGTGCCCGCGTTTTATCCCTCTAGTGCAGGTCCTAGTACTTTCGAGACAAAACACTTACGCCGGGAATCACACATACAAGAAGTATGGAATGGAAGGCCAACAAGTAAATAATAACAAACACAATGGCATGAAAATGAATCACATGGCATTTTCTAACTGGCTTACAAACGTACAAATGCTTGTTTAAGGCAAGTGTACTTACCTGAACTATCGTGACTCGTATGACAACTCCGAGATCCTAACGCGACTTCCCGATTTCCTATACCGCACTCCAATTATCCAGTCCAGCTTGAATAAATGCCAAACAAATCAAAATTACCACCCGAATTATACCTAAGATTATTTGTCATTAAATTAGCTTCAATTTAATACATTATATCAATTTTCACGTTTTTCGAGGCTAAAACCCCGACTATATCCCGCCAACATTTCCGAGAAAATCCCAAAACTCAGTTGTGAACCATTTTTCTAATTTCTCATATTTTTCTGGATTTTTCTGAATTTTTCCATAATTTTCCCTATTTTTCTGGATTTTCTTTTCCATTTTTTTTTTTTATATTTCTTTTTAAGGGGCGGTTGGCCAACCGTCCCGCTCAAGGCCGAACCGGACCGGTTCAGGGCCGAACCGGCCCTTCATCTTCTTCAATTTTTTTTTTTTTTTGAACGAGGCGCACGGCGCCTCTTTTTTTCTCGTTTCCTCTTTTTTTTTTTTTTTTTTTTTTTTTCTCGTTGTATGGATCGATCAAGAGAGGAGATACACACACTTACCTCGGTGACGTAGGCGGTGGTGGTGGCTGTTCCAAATGGGAGAGGAGACCGCCGAGAGCGTGAGAGATGTGAGGCCGAGAGGGAGGGAATGACCGAGAGCGCGAGAGACGACGAGCGTGGGGAGGGAGATCGAGAGAGAACAGCGAGAGTGAAATGGAGTGGGAGAGGGAGAGAGAGACCGTGAGTGGTGTGGTGAAGGGGTCGAGATGGAAGAGAAGGAGAGGGCGGCGGTTTTCATCAAAGGAGAAGATGAATAGTGGGGTTTTGTTATGAAACGGTTTGTATATATTTATAACATCAAATGACCTTTTTGCCCTTCTCCCTTCACTTCATACATTTAAACACATCTACCCTTATGGGTCTTTTACCACATCATCTCATCTTAGCACACACACACATCTCTAGGCCAATCTCATGGCTCCTCACCATTAGACTCGTGTCACTTTAACAATACAAACTACATAGTCCGCATGTTACGTAATTAACCAACTCCCGCGTTCCAACAACGTTCCTCGGTCCGTTTTTCCTTGTTTCGACTCTCATAATGCGCGTAGTCTCGCATTATCTCGCCAACTAATTAATTAAATTAATAAAAATTCATTTATTTATATGTTTTACTCCCCCGTTTGACTAGTCGAAACCTCACTCAATTAAATATCGTCCGACCGGCGCGAGACTCGTAAAATACTAACATACTATTACACACAATCAAAGAATCATAAAATCACTTCGGCGTCGACTCCCGAAGTTCGAAATATTGACCAGTATTCACGTAGCCGGGTCACAATTTTGACAATTGCCGTACAAGTCGGATTAAAAATTTGGGGTTGTTACAGTAAATTAGTCAATTCGGTCAAAAACATAAGAGTCGACCTAATTAAGTTCTCGATCTCGACATTTTGATCTGATCGTGAAGGAGCGATTCCTGTTCAACTCTCTCACATATTCATCCATGGCGACCATCGATTGGAGTTGCTTTGATCTCGCGTTTCTTCAGTTCGACTTCTCATAGTGCTCATTGACTCTTGCTATCCTCCCTGTAAGTATGCCCTTGATTGGTCATTCTATGGTTCTTATGCGAGTGATTAGGGTTTCTGGTCACGGATTTGTTGATCTGATATTGTTATAGTTTGGTTTCTGTTTGATTGTAAATCGAGATCTGCTGCAGTGTTTCCATGGTTTTTTGTTAGGGTTTCATGAAATTTTGCAGTCGATTGTTTGAAATGCGATCAATCGGTGTCTGCTTTTGAGACAATTTTTAGATTTCATTTGAAATTTAGGGATTTAGGGTTTAATTGTTGATGAGCTAGTTAGTAGTTGTACAATACAACTAAAAAAATGCCAAATAAATCAACTTTTGAAAGAATTTAGGGATTTAGGGTTTAATCGTTGATGAGCTAGTTAGCTTTTGGACTACTTCATGAGAAACCAATGACCTTTTTTTTTCTCTCTTACATAGTCTTTATGTTTAGGAAATTAGACTAGATATATAGTCATGAATACAAGAAGGGGCCAAAAGTTTTATTGTTGAAGGTGAGAAGCATGCTAGGTGTCGCTCTCTCCAATCGTTTTAGCTCAGTTTCGTTCTCCAGTAATCTCAGTACTGTGTCGGTGAACAACAACACCAGAGAGTATGAGGTATTTAATCTTTAACTCTTGTCTTATTTCAATTGAAATTTATATAATCAGTGAGATGTGATGAATTTGTTGTTTCAGATTACCATGTTAGGGTTTTAGTTTTGATTTATGGTTTACTAGTCAGTGGAGGTGAAAAGTTTGTTTTTTTAGGGGGACAGAGCATAGAAATGTTTAATTTGTGTGTAGAGGTAATGGGGGTTCATGGAATTGATAAATTAAATGATGAAATTTGTGGTAAAGGGTGACCGAGGATCTAGCTAGAATGACATTCACAAGTTGCACAATCTAGTTTTGTTGTGTTTTGGAAGAGTCATCTTGGCTTTCCTTTTTATTTATTTATTTTTTCCTTTGTGTCATAATGTATATTGGCACATATCATAAACTTCTTAATAATAAATTCTCTTTCAAAGCAGGTTATGTGTGTGTCCTTCAATTTTTGGGGATCTCACCATTATCTTTTTGTTTAGGAAAATAGACAAGAAGGTTATTGAGAAATTCTAAAATGGATAAAAGTTGGACTAAATATCCAAGATTTAGTCATGAATACCAAGAAGGTGTCAACAGATTTATTCTTGAAGCTAAGAAGCATGCGAGGAATCCCGATATGGTTATTTGTCCTTGTAAATCTTGTAAGAATTGTTCTCAACAAGAGGATAGTGTCTTGTATAATCATTTGGTCATGAATGTTTTTGATTCTAACTACAAGATTTGGATACTCCACGGGGAATCTTCAGAAGTACCTCAAAATTTTGATTCATTAAACGATGATCTTGATATGCCTGAAGCTCACATGATGTATAATGATGCATATTTTTTTTTAATGAAATGGGAACAAAGCATGTTGGAACCAGTGTTGAGGAGAATTATAGGAAGAAATTTGAAGATGCTACAATTCCCTTATATCCTGGTTGTACGAAATACACGAAGCTATCAACAACTATAGTTTTATATAAGCTTAAAGTGTCAAACGGTATGACTGATAAGGGATTCAATGAGCTTCTCAACCTTTTAAGGGATATATTGCCGGAAGACAATTGTCTTCCAAAGTCGTTGTATAAAGTGAGAAAATTGTTAAATGAATTTGATTTGGGATATGAGAAAATACATGCTTGTATAAATGATTGTTGTTTATTCAGAAATGAGAATAAAGATTTGAATTCATGTCCCAAGTGTGGAAGCTCTAAATGGAAGGTTAATTCTCGCACTACAAAGATTAAAGTAGGGGTGCCTGCTAAAATTTTACGCTATTTTCCTATTGTGCCAAGGCTTAGAAGGATGTTTATGTCATCTGAATTTGCAAAGCACCTCAAGTGGCATTCAACTCATCATAGTCAAGATGGTATGGCTCGACACCCTGTTGATTCATTTGCATGGAATTTGATTGATAAAAAATGGCCAAGCTTTGCCTTAGACCCAAGAAATATCCGATTTGGGCTTGCCTCTGATGGATTCAACCCATTTGGTTATCAAAGTCCTTCATACAGTTGTTGGCCAGTGATGCTAGTAGTGTACAACATTCCACCACACATGTGCATGTCACTTGAACATTTGATGTTGAGTTTGCTCATACCGGGACCAAAGCATCCCGGGAACGACATTGATGTATATTTACAACCACTCATTGATGACTTGAAGATGCTTTGGAACATTGGTGTTGAGATGTACGATGCATATTCCAAGTCTATATTTAATTTGAAAGCAGTCTTGATGTGGACTATAAATGACTTCCCTGCATATGGTAATCTTGCTAGATGTACTACAAAGGGTGAGTTTGCGTGTCCTGTGTGTGGTCCTGGTACATGCTCGCGTTGGTTAACATGTAGTAACAAGATGGTGACATGGCTCATAGAAGATTTCTTTCACCAAATCATTTGTGGCGTGACAAGGAAAGTTGGTTTGATGGAACTAAAGAGAGAGGGGGCTCGACCAAACCAATGACCAGAAAAGAAATTTTAAACATATTGAAAGATTTTAAGAATGATTGGGAAAAATGCAAAAAAAGTGAGAGTAAAAAAAAGGGTGATCCAATGTACATGTGGAAGAAGCGATCGATATTTTTTGAATTGTCATATTGGAAGGTAAACCTTTATTGCTTAATAACATCTTTAGTTATTTTCAAATTTACAATTCTAATTTGATTTAAAACATCTTCATTTTTTTGTTAGCAGGACTTGATTTTGCGTTATAATTTAGATGTTATGCATGTGGAGAAAAATATTTGTGAGAGTATTATTGGAATAATTTTGGACATGAAAGGAAAGTCAAAAGATGGGCTTGAATCCCGTAAAGATCTAGAGCTATTAGGTTTAAGAAAGGGTTTGCATCCCCAACAAAAAGGCTTTAAAGTCTTTCTTCCTGCGGCTCTTCATTCATAATCAAAGAAAGAGAAACATATCTTTTGTCAGAGGCTATTTGATCTTCAGCTACCCGATGGATATGGTTCTAATATCGAAAATTGTGTCAAAGTGGAAGAGTGTAAAATGATTGGTCTCAAGTCACACGATTATCATATGTTAATGCAACAATTAATGTCTGTTGCATTAAGAGGACTTTTAACGAAGGGGCCTAGGAATGCAATTTTACGTTTAAGTTCATTTTTCAATGAATTATGCCAGAGAGTCCTCGACAAAAATAAGTTGGAAGAACTTGAACATTACATCGTGGAGACGTTGTGTATGTTGGAGAGGTATTTTCTGCCTTCATTCTTTGACATAATGATACACTTAACAATTCATTTAGGACGAGAAGCAAGATTATGTGGACCGGTCCACTTTAGATGGATGTACCCATTTGAGAGGTAATATTTAAGGCACAACTATTTCTTTAAATATTATATTTTTTAATATCGATTTTGTTTTAAAAGAAATACTACTTTAGGTTTGTGAAGGTGCTTAAGGGATATGTTAGGAATTGTGCACGCCCAGAAGGATCTATTACTGAGTGTTATTTAGTCGAAGAATGTGTGAGGCATTGTAGTGCTTACATAAATATAGAAGCTGTGGGATCGAAACATCTTCGTAATGCAGATCATGGAGATGAAAGGATTTTGCAAGGGCGTCCACTTTTTAAGGGTGAAGAGTTTACATTTTCTGATGAAATGTTGAAGGTTGTTCATCTTTACGTCTTATTAAATAGTGCAATAGTTGAACCATATATCACGTAAGTATAACCAGATATAGTCCTTAAAACCTTTGATTTTTGTTGATCAAAATCATTATCTTACTTAAATTTTTATCACACTTCCTAAGGATGCATAAGGATGAATTGAAGCAAGAAGATGAACAACTTTTGGAGGATAACTCGTTGTTATATAAGAGACATGTAGACACATTTGCTTCTTGGTTATTGAACAAGGTAAACAAAATTACTTTGAAAGTAATCTTGATGTGAACAATAAACTTATTTAGGACTTTACTTATGAACAGATTAAATTACAAGAGAGTGCAAATACCACAGTTCCAGAGAGGCTTATATGGCTCGCGCAAGGTCCTAGACACATAGCAACTTCTTTTGATGGTTACATCATCAATGGAAAACGTTCTCATACATTAGATATTGAGAAGGCTACACAGAACTTTGGTGTGCATCTTGAAGCTGAAACTCCTTGTAAATCGAGAGATAAAAGACAAGTCATTGAAAAGTACTCTTACTATGGAGTCATAAGAAAGATTCTAGTGTTGGATTTTCGTTATTTTGTGGAGCTAGTATTTCTATGTGATTGGGCCAACGCAAGTTCTGGTATAAGAAAGGAGGATGGTTTTATTTTAGTTAATTTGCATGATGGATTATGGCAATTTAAAAATGATCCATTCATATTGGCATCGCAAGCCAAACAAGTTTTTTACTCCAAAGAAAGTCCAACATCACACTGGTATGTTGTACTTAAGGCTCCATCCCGAGGTTTTCATGACTGGAAGCATTTGATGAGAGTATGTACGCCTCTCATTCACCTTTAGACATGTCGAGTATTGATGTATGTAATGTTGATGTTGACGAGTCACATGTAAGAGAGGATTGTGAGGGTGTACTTGTGTAAATGAATTGAAAAGCTTGAATGAGCAATATGTTAGAAATTGTTTTTATGTATTTTAACTTTGTGTTTGTTTTTATATTTTATCATTATAATCATAAAAATTTACTTCATTCATTTCTATCATATGAAAAATGTATCTCGCTCATTAGCTATTTGGGGATGGAACAACGTGATCACATAGAGGTAAAGTAATAATTTGTTTTTTCCCTTTTTTTTTCTATTACTTGTTCTATATAGCATTGTTTTAAATGTTGCTTAACAAAAGTTTAACATTAAGTTTTTGTTTCTTCTTTTGATAGTCCTCTCGAACAAGTTTAAAAAGAGAGCAAAAAGAGTTTGCAAGCTTTAATTGCTCACGCCTTTCGAAATGAGAATGAAGGTTTGAGAATAGTAGAAGAAAACAGTGATATCAATACAAATGAGAAGAGGAAAAAGATGACAACGACAAAAGAGAAAAGGAAGGAAGTGAGAATAGATGAATCTGATTTTTTTAATCTCTTAAATGATATACAAAGGGGCAAGGATGCGCCAAATGACAAAGGGATGGAAGTGAGAGTACCAAAAGACAAAGAAGATGAGGCAAGAATTACAAAAGACAAAAGGGAGAAAATGAGAATATCAAAAGAGAAAAGGAAGGAAGTGAGAATAGATGAATATGATTTTTTTAATCTCTTAAATGATATAAACTTGGGCGAGGATTTGTCAAATAGAAAGAAAAAAGGAAGAGGGCCCACTAAATTGCTTGCAGCAAACATTATTGGCGGAGAGAACCCTCGATTAAAAGTTGAATGGAATGAAAGAGGGCAACCCGTAGGAAAGAATTCTGAAAAGTTTGTTTCACTATTAGGAGTCCTAGCAAAGGAAATGGTACCACTAAACAAACCTAGCTAGACAAAGGTGAACATGGGTATCAAAAATACTATTTGGCTTCTTTTACTGGTAAGCCTAGCATATATTATTTTCTTATTTCTACCTAAGTATATGTCTTACACCTGTATTTTTTTTATTTTGTTTAATATTGAAGCAAAAATGCATAATTGAATAATGCCGCAAGAAGATTGTATTTCAATTAATTGGGAAGCTATGGCGTAATTGGAAATCAATGTTGTCAAAAAAACTGAAAAAAGCAGTTTCACCATCAGCATGTAAGCCTCTTGAAGTGAAAGAACATGAATGGAATGAATTCGTGCAAGTTCGCAGGTCACTTGAATGGAAAGTAAGGCTTCACAATTATTTTATTCTAAATAAATTAATGCACTTATTTTGATTTTTTGTTTTGATTTATGTATATGTTTAGTAACTTAGTACGAAAATGAAAAAAGTGAGATCAAAAGTGACTTATCCATACACCTTAAGTCGAAAAGGTTATGAGAGACTTGAACATGATTTGGTAAGTTAAACTTTCTTTGTTTATTTATTATCTATCCTTTAAGTATTTCATTTCTTTAGATATTTAAGTTGGTCACTTTTTTAGAAATCTGAGAAGGGAAATGATGAGTCTATACTAAGGGTGGAACTTTGGATTAAAGGGCAGATAAAAAAAGATGGCAATGTTGTTAATAGGGCATCGATGGTTACAATGGCAAGGAATATAAAGTAAATTCTTAAAATATTTTGAGTTCTTTGACTATTACTTATTCTATGGGTTGTGTTTTTCAAAAGAAAATAAAGGAAAACTCTCAAGACCCAAACTATAAAAGTTCGTTTTCAATCAAAGATGATTTATTGAGTCAAGTTATTGGACCCGAACATCCTGGATGTGTACGAGGTTTAGGGTTTGGAGCAACGTCTTCAAACATAAATGCTCAATTACAAGTTGTTTCATGGAAGCAAGCAATGAACAACAAAGTGAATGAAGTAATGGAGCGTCAAAAGGTGATGGAAGAAATAATTTCACAGTTGACTTCGAGCATGGTAAGTTAACATTTTATATAAAGTCATATGTTAGTTGTTTGATGTGTGAAAAGTACTAATTCTATTCCTTTTTTTTTTCTTTTTTCCATACAAAAAGAATATAGGTAGAAATGGTGTTGGAAGTGCATGTCCATCCAAAGATGTTTTAGCGGTAATTGTTTTTTGTATAACTGTATATTTTCTCTTACAATATGTATTGAAGCTCTTGTGATAGCAATATAATATTTAGACAAATGTTTTGTTTGTAGTCTCACCGTGATGATAATGGGAACCTTGAGGGGAAGCCATGCAAGTTACTTCATTGGATTGCATCTGGAGAAGTGGCGTATGGAGAAATTTCTTTGACAGATCCTTCTGCTTTAGTGGATGATGTGTCTCTAGGGCCAGACTGTTATAAGGTTTGGGTAAGGGATGTTTTAATTTCAAATATCGCCTTGCCTCGACCTTCACGTCTTCACTTTACTGTGGATGACATAATGACGAGTACAGTTGCTTGGCCTTTGAAGTATATTGATTTGTTTTGAAATTTTGAAAGGTAATTTATTTAATTCTTTCTGTATTATGTATTTAAGTAATTAATTTTTTTTTTTGTTTTTGAAAGTTTTTTTTTTTGTGTTTTGATCGGGTTCTTTTGATCAATATTTGAAGTTTTTGCTTGTTTTAATGAATGATTTCAATTGTTGTTTCTTGTTGTTTCTGTGATTGATGTTTATGTTGATGCAGGCTCTTGCAACTATCCCATGCAACTTTGCAGCTATCCCGTCTATTAACAGTGAAATAGTTTGACAGAGATTAGATCGTGTCAGGGCTTATTATGAACTGCTCAACTTGCTGTTTGAGGTTGGTTATTATTTACATAATGAGAATTTCCTAATTGTTGAAGGAAGCTCACAAATGGCAAAAATCTTCGGTGATAAGAAAACAAATTTATATATCTCAGCCTGCATTTTCCTTAATTAGACTGCTTTGTATATTTTGATACATTACTTATGTTTCACCCTCTACTTCCTGTTCTCAGGCCTTGGTTGCCTTCATCACAAAGCATGAGTATTTGTTTACTGCTGCAAAGTAAGTGATGTTGATCCTTCAATTACTTTTCTCAAATCTTCAACTTTTATGACACTAACGAAGTTTTCTTATGGTTTTGCTCTAATATTCTAAAAGTTAAGGTCCCAGGAAGAGATATACCGGACGATGTTAGGAAATGTGTATCTGAAATTTTATCCCAATAGCTTCACAAAGAACTTTGAACGATTTTATTGCCATCAATTGTGTTACATGGTGCAGCCTTTAGTTGCTACGTTATTGAAATTGTTATTTGAATTTGAATTTGAATTTGAAATTAGATATTATCAGTGTATAAATTTTAGCGCAATGAATTTGATTGTTTAATTGGTTTTATATACATTTGAATAGTATTTATTGATTTTTTTTAATTGTCATATAGTTTTAACAATATTTAAAAATTGTTGTTAAAGCTCTTTTATGATAGTTGTTCAATATCATTGTATAGTTACGATGACAGTTTTTAAGTGTCATTAAATGTTAAAGATGACACTAAACATGTTGTCATTATAAAGAAATACTTTCTACAACACCCCCATTCTATGACTGTTGAAAATTGTCATCCTTTACTTTTAATGACAGTTTTTAAATGTCATTAATAGGCAAGTTTCTTGTAGTGAGATGTTCTATATATAGTTCTAAGCACATATGGCAATTTAAATAAAATTAGTTAAATGTTGAGAGTGAAGGAAAAAAGTTAAAGATAGTTCAAGTAACTATTAGAATAAAGTTTATATCGAAAAGAAACTATTAGAATAAAGTTATATCGTTTTTTATTTATTTACTTGAGATGAGTAGCCATTTGAAATATCATAAATCAACCATTGCCAGTGGCACGTTGTTAATACTATTAATTAAGGCAGCGGCTAAATTAACCCTAGTTTTGAATTTTTACTGTGTACCCCACTTTTTACTTAGTTTACCCCACTTTTATTTTTAAAATTCTAAAAATACCTTGCTCACCCCATTACTCATACCCCACTTTTGAAGAAGTGTCACCCACGGGTTCTGGACGAACTGAGCTGACACCTCTGAAGTGGTGTCGGACACACAGTGTCGACACCTCTAAAGAAGGTTTAGACACACATGACCGATACCTCTTTAGAGGTCTTGGCTGACTCCAACTAATAATGCGAAGATAACCGATCTCAGTGGGTGACGGAGGGATCCAACTAAAACCTCTTTAGAGGTGTCAGCCCTGTATGTCCGAAACCTCTTCAGAGGTGTCCGCCATGTGTGTTGACACTTCTTCAAAGGTGTTGACCATGTAAGTTCAAAACCTGTGAGCGACCAGAATGAACAAAAAAAACTTCAAAACTCCCGAAAAATACATGAAAATAATAAAAGAAATAGTGGGTTTTGCTCGGAATAGCTTAATATTTTTAATTCCATTGAAACTCTGTACCCAAAAATGACAAATTCAAGCTTCAAACCGAAGCCCTAAACCCAAAAACAAATTCAGAAACAAAATGATTAAAAAAAGAAAAAAATCCAAGAAAACCTCAAAATCGACACTAAAAGAGATGATGAATGCACTCACGGCGTCGAACTCATGTGGTTTTGGTCGAATTTCGCCGGATTTGGGTTGTTGATTAGTGCGATTTGAGATATAGGTGACTGGGGTATGGGTGAGTAAAAACTCTTTTATATGGAAGAATAGTTGAGTAATTTCACAAAAATTGGAGTCCTTTTAGCCGCTACCTTAATTAATTAATCAATCAATCAATTAATCAATTAATCTGGGGTCCTTTTAGCTTAATGATTTGGTTCGTATGTAATTATTTATGCAAGAAGTTGAAGGATCGAGTCTTAATCATTTCATTAAATCTTCTATGGTGTACATACAAAAATATTTTTTCTAGTTATATAGAAATAAGGGATAACTATAAAAAATAACACCAATTTTCGTTATTTTTGCAAAAATAATACCAACTTTCAATTTTTCATGAATGACACAAACTTTCAATGTTAATACAATTTCCTATTATGAGCTTCCTTCTCTCCAAAGCCCTAAAATTATTTTTTATTCACTTTTGTGATTTTTGTTCTTGATCCACCATCAATCTTCTCAACGATCGATGGTGGTTCCAATTAAATCCCTTTTGCTCTTTATTCATTCAATAAACAACTGATCTAATTAGATTTGTAGAGATTGGTCCATCCTTGTTGTGGTGCATCTTCATTAACGGTGTTGCGTAGATTTGTGCGGCGCATTAGATTGATTTATCTTTAGTTTTTACTTTATAGTCAGTTTTCTTCCCTAGTTGGAAGTTTTTGATTTGTCTTCTCCTTGTTGGTAAGTTTTAGGTCTTCTCCTTATTGAAAAATTTTGTTATTTATTTTGTGAATCTAATACTTTTGTGTATTGTCAAGAGTTTCAATATTGTAGAAGCAATCTCTGATTGTCAAATTGTTTCAATTTCAAAAAAAAAATCAAATCGATGGCAGTTTGTTTGCACAAATAGGATTAGTGAATTGATGTACTTGATTTTATTTCTGATCTTGTATTGAGTCATGAATGATTAATGAAATTTTGATTTCTCTTAAAAAAAACACAAACTTTTAATATGTTTTCGATTTTGACACAAAGAGCACTTTAAGTCTTTTGAGCGACATAAATCAATTTTTTCATAGTTCACTCGAACTGACCCAACAAAAACCAAAACCAAAACCCGATTTACCTAATTGGTTTCTTTGTGTGTGTGCATGTGTTTCTTTTTTTTGTGATGAAACTCAAAACTCAAAAATATTAAGTAATTAGCTAGAAAAAAAAGCTCAAAATTCAAATTCACAATTGATTCAAGTTCTTCAATGTTTTCCCTTTAGCAATGTTTTTTAGTTTATTTAATTTCGTCTTTTTATTAGATTTCACGATTTTTTTAATAAAAAAACGATTTGCATTGTTGTTGCTTTTCTTTTGTAGGAGTGTCAAATTCTCACTGTCATGCGATCGCACATGCATGCACGAGCTTGTGGATCTCCTCTGCTAGTACTGATACTATCCTCAACTTAACCACCTTTCAATTTTATGTGTGGGGTTTAATCTTAAAAGGTCTCAGTTCTAGTTGGGAGAAGTTAATCAACTATATACTTCTTTATTAAGTTGTATTTAATCGATGTAGAACTAACTTTCGGTTTACACATCTTCAACACTCCTCCATGGACCAAAAGTCACATGATCAAAGGGGTTTTTTTCCTCTTAGGTCTCATTCGAACTATGAGCTTTGATACCATGTCAAATTCTAACAGCCACGCCGCATACACATGCATAAGCCCGTAGATCTTCTTTGCAAGCACCGATATTGTCCCTAACTTAACTGCCTTTCAACTTTAGGTGTGAGATTTTATCTCAAAAGGCCTCGATTTTAGTTAGGAGGAGGTAATCAATTATATACTTCTTTATGAAGTTGTATTTAATGGACGTGGGACTAAAATCAATTTGTTCGCCCAAATTGTTGTTCGTGCCAAAATTGAAAAAATGTTGAAACTTCGTACTATTTTTGACGAAGTAAAAAATTTGTGTTATTTTTACAAAACTGACCAAAGTTTATGTTCTTTTTTATAGTTAGCCGTATAAATAATCAGTGGTTTCAAAAGGGTAGAAAGAATTACATCACATGTGAATGATGGCATTCATTTAATTAATATTTATACTTCAAATATTAATATATAATTTATTTATTTTTAACAACAGTCAATTGGTTTCAAAAAAATAACTTACACTCAATTGTACATTTGTTTAAATAAATTAAATATTAATAAATTGGTGTATGTTCTACATTTAATTAATATTTGAAATTGCCATGCCAATGTATGTTACAACAGGAAACATCGTAAGTTATAACAGATAATTAAACCGTACTAGAATGTAAATGAAAGCAATAAAGAAAATCAAATCAGAACAATAAGGTATTGTTCATACAGTTCGGTCCATTACCTACATTTGCGGGATCACGCCTAAATGTAAAATCTACTAAGATAAAAGAGTTGCATATTTACGCAACACCTAAAGCAGCGATCCCTCACTAGGCTTGCAACATTAATCTTCACCTTCACAATGGACTTTACCCAAGTCTCCCGATACTTGCACAGTGAGGCTCCCCCTCACTAGAATACTCAAGTTTTTACTCGGTGCGTCAAGCTCCCTTCACTGGAACACCCAAGTCCTCTTGGTGTTTATATCTTGACAAAGAAATAAGTGAACACACATGTTCACTGTACAAAACAAAGGTAGAAGAGATGAATACATACTCTCTACTTTGACATATATATAGATGATTTACAAGACTATCAAATCCTAACAACTACTAAAATCCAGTTGTCTTGATTCTCAGAAACTTCCACATTCTTCTCATGAATCACGTAGGCAATATTACTCTCAGAATTTGCACCAAACTCCAACAACTTCTCGTTTAGTTGTGGATAAGGATGGATCATAAAAAATTGCTGCTACCAGATTCTGGGCCTTGTTATTACAGATACTATATTCTTGTTATAACAACATATCTTAACAGATTGTGGTTCTCCAAATCAGCACGTGAACTACATTAAATCATTAACTCATTATAAGACAATTGATGACAATCATTCACGCCACTAACAATTTTTTTTTTTTTTGATAGAAACAAGACTTTATTTTCATATAACCAAAAAATATGTACATGGTGACAAACAATGTGTTTCCCTAAAAATAGTCACGAAAAACCCTATCAATGTAGTAGGAGAAAAACACGCCGTCCTCCTAAATTTGTCTCATTCCCCCTCATTGAGACATTAGGATAATTTCTGTCAACTTTGAGATATTAGGATAAATTTATAAAGTGGATGAACGTGAATATATATTTGCTTATATAAAAAAGATGGATAAAAAATTGATTAGGCCAATCCACCTTATCTAAAAATTTAGAAGATTCATCTCGTAATTAAAACAAGGCATTAGTCTTATCTATTGATTCAATTAATTAATATATCTAAATAAAAACAAAGTAATTTATAAGATTTGCTAGATTTTTTTTTAAATCATTTCATTTTCTTTTTTTCAGACTCCTTTAATTTGATCAGTTTTATCCTCGAAATTAAACAGGGTCTTAAGAGATAAAAAAAGGAAAAATAGACCTGTAAACAATAATTCATCCTCTACTACCAAAATCCCGAAAAAGAAAACAAAGAAAAATCTTCTCTTTTTTTTTTTTAAAGTTTTATGCATAACAAATCCATATCAGATGTCATATCTCCTATATAAAAAATTAATTAATTAATTAATTCTTATGTTTTCACACAAAAGATTACAAAGGCTATCAAAGGCCTCGTTTGGTTCATTTTTGCTAACATACAATATTAGTTCGGAGTTAACTCATTGGAGTTAATATTTTTATATTTGGTTCAACTTTAAACTTGCAGGGAAGTTGCTAAAAAAAAACTTAAAGTTACAAATTTTTAAACAATAAAATATATGAATTGACATAAATAGCTTTCAAATAAGAGAGAGATGAGTAATAAAATAGTCATTAATGAGGGTAATTGTATCCACAACTCCTAGAGATAACTCTCTATAGGGGGTGGGGGAGATATCTCTCACCCTATGGTGAAAGTTGTGAGATAACTTGCAGGGAAGTTAGACAACCAAACATGTGACGGTCCCAGTTCCCACAAATTGGGCCCACCCGGTTCCGAGACAATCCACGCGAAGTCAACGCAAGCCTAGTCAGCTTCCAATTGCTACATTCCCATTAGTTTATTGTTTTAGAGTTGAGTTATTAACTTATGCAAGTTTTAATAATTATGCAGCGGAAATAAACTTTAGCAAATTAAACAACTCAAGAAAATAAAGTTGGGACAACCTATAGTGTGGACCCTGCAAATATATAGATAATCATGCATATCTGGTGATACACAGTATGAAAGAGCGATAATATATTAATCTATGTCACTTGATTCCAAAATGCCCCAAGAGTTATCAAAACAATGTATATATATACCCATGGGTACTTCTACAATGGGAAACAAATATATATCCATGTCATGAGTACACTATTTAGAACCATTGGATTTAAATCCAATACATTAATTGAGGCAACATAAATGCAGAAAACATTTAATGCACAACACATTTTGAGGGATTCCCATCGCATTGGTATATATTTTATCTACATTATAGAATTACCCTATATATATATATACAATAATCACAAACAACAATGCAAAACTTACGAGTAGTAAGAGGAGAAACCGCTCCGAGTGTCCTCAAAGGAAGTCACCAATCACCGGTCTCTTGCCCTTGCTCGTCTCAGCCCAATCTGCACCCACAATCACAAACTAGATGGTGAGTAAAGTAAAGTATAAAATAATAACTAGAATGATCTAAATAGTAATTCATGAATAATTTTAAAACAGTCTAAGAATCATGCGAGAATTTAAATAAGCATGATAAATAGACCGAAAGGTAAATAGCAATGATAATGAGTGCCTGGAATCAAAATAAGACAACTAAGTGGTCCATCCATTGAGAGCGGGTGCCACATCTTGATTTCTTATAACAGTGACTCTGCAAGTCGACAGCTCAGTTCAGTATGGTGTGGGGGCATTAATGGTGCCCCGAATACCTCGTCCACATTTAGTGACCTACAATCTAATACTCGGGGTAAGGTCAAGTTTGTTCTGGTTAGCACCAAACCTGAAGTTAATGTCACGTTTGGTCATCTAGCACCATACCCAGGATTATGTTATTGACGCACTTAGGCCTTAAACACTTAACCCAAGAAAATAAAGAATGGAATTCCAAAGGAAATCTCATAATCGATAAACAAAAAAGAATCATAGACAATGAATTACTGCGCATTCCCTGTCTGGTTTTACTTACCTAAAATGTCGTGAAAATCGACTTTCGCGGCTCCTACACGTCACCAAAGTTGGCCTCCAAACCTCCGTCTCTAGTCCACTAGATCTCTGGTATTCATTTGGATCAATTTTGGTTGTGTTAGATTCTTGTACACTTATTTTATAGTTTTATTTCAATTTAAGCTTCAAACTTCGACATGACTTGCAAATACGCCGACCCGATCCTCGTCACCCCTTTTGACTATCGTACTATAGTCCCTAAAGCTTCAAGGATCCATTTCATAAGTTTTAAGGTGATTTGGAGTTATTTGTTCATATATGAACTATTGGAGATCCTCGAGAAGAGGACCAAAAAGTCTGAGGAAAAATTAGACAAAATTGTCCAATTTTTTTTTATACCTCTCTGCCCTTCACGCAGCATGAGGTGTTATGGGTACAAATCCCACGGAGTCCTTCACGACGTCAAGCTGCCCAGCATGCCAAGGGTGGAGCCAGTTTGATAGAATTTCTTTGGTGGTTTTCGAACTCTAGGCCTTCGTCACCGTATTCCGAGCCTATTCTCTCCTCCTAAAGACTTCCATAACTACCATATTACATTCACAAACATTCAAATACATCAACAACACAACAAATTATCATAATTCATCATAGTAATCAAATTCCCTAAATTTTCCAACAATTTCATAAATTCTTACAAAACCATCAAACCAACCACAACGTACACTCATAATTGATAAGATAGACTCCAATAATTCCCTATCAAACCATAAAATCAGTGAGTTTGGTTCCCAATTCATTTTTCCCATAATCTTAGCTTAAATTAAAGGAAATTGGAAGAAGATGAAGATAAAGAAGCTCACCTTATTGGTAGTGTTTGATAATCAATACACCTTTCAATCCTCCAAGAAATCACAAGAATCTATCTTCCTCTCCTCCAAATTTTGGATTTGTTGTGTGGTGGTGAGAAGGTTTGACTAAAAATATCCTAAATGTTGTATTTATACTCTCATTCTCATGCTATACATATCGCAAGAACATCCTGTGGTCATTAATTGGGTCATCCTACTCTCTTCGATGACTCTATTGGGACATTCAAATGTTTGTGCTTATCCTCAACTCCCTTGGTTATCCGGTATAATATTTATTATTATTCTCAAGAACATCCTATGGTTACATCTTGGCTCGCACGGCAAGTCGTGCCATAACCTATTAATTCAATTGCCATAATCTATTAATTCAATTAAATAGTCTTGGCTATGGTTTAATATTTATTATTGTATCACATTTATTTTTTAAAATAAAATAAAAATTTTTATTAATTATGATGGCTCAATGCATTCGGTAGAACAAGACGAGACATAGAATCAATTACCTTGATAAAAGCACATTGATTTGTCAATCATAATTGTTCATCAAAACATTCAATTGTCATAGAGTTGATTTTGATAAACTGCGATTGTAACAATGGAACAATTTGATAATCAATGATTGTTCTCTTGACAAAAGTTTATAATACAACAGTACACAGACATACTAAGGCCAAAACGAAAAATAAAACTTTGTTTATATAACTCATTTACCAAACTTTTGTATCCCCGTATTTCGCCTGGTACCCATATCGACCTATTTTTCTAGGCGAAACCTTACCCGCAAATTCTGCACGATAAAAGAAATGAAATAATACATTGAGATAATTAGATTTTACATTCGGGTATAAAATAAATAATACAATCACTACTGAAAAAAAAAAAAAAATATATATATATATATATATATATATATATATATATATATATATATATATATACCTCGGTGTCGACTCTCGAAGTTTGAATAAGCATGCCAAGCCACAACGAGTCCTTGTCACATTCTTGAAATGTGACGCGTGGCACAGATTAAAATTGAGCATTGTTACAAAACAAAATTAGTTCCCAACTTCGTGTAAGTTATCTCTCAGGAGATAACTCCACCTCTAACCAAATGTAGCCTTTGTATTCATGTTTCTTCTAAAATATATGATTAAGATGACTGATGTTTAACTAACTCTCATGCGATTAGTTAATGAAAGTAAATAAAAGCTATGAAAAAGGTCAAGAAACCTAATATTTTTAAAAAATAAAATAAAAAATGCATCCACTTAATTAAATCACCTTTAGACTTCAGTAGACTCTATTCGGCGGTATAGGGTTTTAGTCTTTTAGGTGGGAGCCCATCCCAAGGCCAAAAAAGAAGGGAGGTGTCCCTTACAACTATTTTGGCCCAATAAAAAAAAGTACTTAAACCAACCCTATCCCTTTGTGTTGCAACAACTTTTTTTTTTGTTAGTCCAGTGAATTTTTTTTAGCCAAAGTATTTTTATTGAGATAGATGATGCATCATTTGTTAAAAAATAAAGTTTAAAAAAGGCGTGAGTTTCACTCTTGATCACTCCAGATCAAAGTATCTCCAATGCAAATGAGATTGGGGAGAATGTTGCCCGTATGATCTAATAAATATTGAAATTAAGAACTCTTGTTCAATGCAACTATAGATTGATAATGTGGAGCTGATGTGGCATGAAAAAATAGCTTATATTTTTTTTTAATGTCTACTTTTATATGGTGCAATTAATGTCATTGCATCATTATAATTAATACTAATTATTAAGTAGTACTTAATTTTTTTTAGATATAGTTTAATTTACCAAAGATGTATATATATAGACAGATGTTGGAGATGCCTGGTTTTACTAGTCAAATCCAATTAAGCATTTCCTTTGTTTTTGATGTATTCATTTGGAGTATTGCATAATGTAATGCTTGATTTTTTTTTTCTTTGAAACCTAATGTAATGCTTGATTAAATATTGACTTAATCTTAAAATGTATTCACATTTTTTTAATTAATTCAACTTTTTTGCCTTAAATAATTGCTTGCCCCTCTTTTTTTTTTTTTTATCAGTTTCATTTCTTTTACAATTTTTTTTGGTAAGAATTTCTTTTACAATTTTCTTTAGGTAGATGTAAACAACTTGCCCCCACTAGAGTTTGAACTCATAACCTTTTACACTCAAACACTATATCAAATCATTAAGCCACCCAATTAATTTGATAAGACGTACATGACAATTTAAATAACACAATTATACTTTCCTCAAACAAAAAAAAAACTCAATTATACTAAATCTTTTTTTGATAGGAAATTATACTAAATCTTAAGAAAATAAGGAAAAAAAATTTTCCTCATTTTCTTAAGATTTAGTATAACAAACTAATTACTATGGGCTAATCTATATACATGATATAATCTAATTATTATGGGTTAATTGAACATAGCAAACTAATTACATTGTGTGCTAAATGCATTTGACCTTACACCAACAATTGGGTAGCCTAATAATTTGATACGGGGTTTAGGGTATAGGGTTGAGAATGGGACGTCATAGGTTCAAATACCAATGGTCACAAGTTGTTTCTTCGTTAGCTTATAATAAAAAAGGAAAATGCAAAATTAACCCACTTTGGGCATCGACTCAGTCCAATGCTGACATTTCTCCTCAAAATGCGCACATATGCATCTCGACGTGTATTGCATGGCATCCAAGTACTGGGTCAGTGTCCAAAGTGAGTTACTCTAGCCATTCTCATAAAAAAATACTATGTATATGTCTTTAAGATTTGACCATTAATCTCCAAAGAATCTATTTTTTTTTATTTACTCTCGGGATTTCTTTTAGAAAGAAAGTAAACATTAATTGCTTTGTAAAGTAATAAATCTGCCTATTATTGATTTGCAATATCAATTATTCATAAAAAATAATAAATTTGCAATGATCTCAATTTATATAAGAAATAAAATATAATTATGACTAATTAATCTGCCACAAAAACGATCTTGGTCCATTTTGTTGAAAATCTTTTCTATTCGATGCATGATCCATTTCAGTGTCATATCTCCTAAAGCTAGTAGAAATTAAACTCTTAATTTCATACGCCATATATCACAAGATTCACAACACATTATATAAAAGGCCATACATACTCCAATACATTATATCTCTCCTTTCTCAATTAAAAAAAATAAATTATATATCTCTCTTGCTCATTTCAAAGTAATGTCTTTCACTAACATGTTGAGAACTGTGTTTTTGTCAATTATGCTCATTGCAGCTCTGCGCCTAACCATGGCCGCTGTCTACACTGTTGGAGATGGTCATTGGACCCTCCAAGGGCCTGACTATCAAAAATGGGCCGACTCGAAGTCATTTACAGTTGGAGATTCAGTTGGTATGTACAAACTCACGTATATGGTTCATCTCTTTTTCTTTTTTTATTTTTTCTGTCAAATCCACTCAATATTTCGGTACTACGACTTTGCCCTGAGTCACGTATCGTATAAGCGGAAGGAGCTCCCTGCTTTTGTGGTTCTTCTCTTTTGACGATATTGTTCATAACTCGACCACCATTTAGGCTCGACATCAATTATTTATTTGTTTAGTACCTTTATCTAAAAAACTATTTATTTATTTACTATATTAGGCAGCTAGCCAATTGGCCCAACCCAATGGATTTGTTATCCAAGCCCAAGGCCCAAGAGAAAGTAAGGAAGGCTAAATCAGATTTCAAACATAACCTTGATGTCTCGTCCATCTCATCAAACTTACTTCGCTAAATATAGAACTATTAATGCGCAAAGAGATCAAAGTTTTGGCTCCTTAATGTTCCGAAGGTGATTATCAACAGCTTTTTCTCATTAATAATTTTTGTCGATAACTGAATAAATTCTTGTAAGATTTGGTTTGACATATATTTAACAATAAAATGAAGGCATTAATGTTATAATATTTATTAATTAAAAATATTATACTATATATAGGCTAGGTTTTGGGTTTACCGTTTTCTTTTCTTTTTTATATTTTGATAGGGATAGTATTTTATTGATGAATAAATAATATTATTATTTTGACGAAAAGATAATTTTATTCATAAAAATTGATCACTATTATTTCTAATTTAATAGTGAAATTAGCATCTACAATGGTGCCCTTTTACCGTGGAGTGAATGTCATGTGATATCCACTCCACTCCCTATCTTTGCACTCCCTATACGAGAGTGCGAAAATCTGCTGAGCGTTCGTCTGTGGACAACCGCTGAACGGACGGACCCCACGAGGCCAAAAGCTTATTTAAAAAAAGTTTATTTCAAACCGCAACTTATTCTTTTTTTTTTACTCTTTTTGTCAGTAAAATGACCATTTTAATGTATTTGTTACTTATTATCAACTTGTATTGCATTTTTTATTTTTTGATTTTTTAAAATATTTTTTGTCTTTATTTTTTAAAATTTATATATATTTGTATTTTTAAATGCATTGAATTAATTGATTTAAAAAATGTAATTTTATTTTATTAAAATATAAAAAATAAATTAAGTAGAAATGATTTATGTTTTTAAAAAATAGTGATTATTTATGCAATTTGAATTTGAGAAATTTATATGATTTGAAAATAAATATTATATATGCAAAAAAATTATGGAAAGTGTGACATGATTTGTGGAATAAATAATTATAAAAGGTGTGATATAATTGTGGGTCACAAAAAATTATGTGTAATAGGTATGTAGTTGTAGTGGAGAAGTGTAGTAGAAGAAAGTTTACTTGGAGTTAGTGATGTAACAATTTATTACTCACCAACAATGTCTAACCATTGCTCATGTCGTCATGTATAATATTTCGCTATTTCTATTCTTGTTGCAGTGTTCAACTACGACAATAAAATCCACAATGTGCTGCAAGTGAACAGTGATGCGCTGAAGTCATGCGACAAGACTAGTCCATTGGGTACGTTCACCTCAGGAGCTGACACCATTGCTCTCAACGCGACTGGCCATTTCTACTTCTTTTGTGGAATAGGGGCTCATTGCCAAGCCGGCATGAAGGTCGACATCAATGTTGCTGCTTAATTATATACTGATCAATTGATATCTCTGGCTGTTTCTCCAATAATCCATTTTAATTACTAAGAAATCCTCAGCTTAATCTGAGAATAAATTGCAAGTCTAATCATATATAGACCTTTTTAAAAAAATAATATTTAATGTTAATGAATTTGTATTGCTTTATATGTTTCTCTTTTTATTTCCCTCATTTTTTTTTTCTTTTTTGTTTGTAATCTTATGATGTGGTGTTTAAAGCTAATCGCACCGGCTAATCCGCACTCGCACGAGACTTTTTTTTGAGAAAAAATAAAATTTTCATTAATTATTAATGGCTCTGTACAGGAACAGACATAAAATCAAAAGTGCATTAATTTGCTAATTCTATTTGTTCAAAAGAACTGTCATTATTTTGACTGTGAATGCAATTATGAAATTAAAACAGTTTGACCATCAGAGACTGCTCTCTACAAATTTGAAACACATTGCAATACATAAACACCCGCTAGAACCACAAAACGAATAACAACACTTCCATACGAGGAGAAGAAAACATAAGACTTCCCGATAAGGAGAAAACAAAATCAAAACTTCTAACAAAAGGAAGACAAACCACCTAAAAATAAAATTAAAAATAAAGACCAACCCATCAGTCACACAAGTCCAAAAACGAGCGTTCGCTTAAGGTAAATTAAATATTTTATCATCGGGAGTGGAGTCATGTTTTTTTAAAGCCCTAGTTTAAGGGTTCGTTATGATCGCCTATGCTAACATTTATGTAACGACCATAAATTCTAACTTGTGTCATGTATCAATTTAGGTCATACGTGAGCCCATTTGCCGTGATACAAAGTTCAATTCTCGGTTGTTGACACTAAGGTATGTTATTTGTGTTCGGTGTTTTGTACTATATTCTATTACCCGAATGTATAATTTCCAATGTTCTAAACATGCGAGGATGTTTGAGTGTGAGCATTGGTACGGGGAGCGGTTCAACTAGAGCAATATGTCAAATAACGGGGTTTCAGACGAACGCTAGTCCGGTAATTAGTAGTCCAGGGGACTTAAATGAATTAAAAACATTGACAAAATACAAAAATAAACAATAATTAAAAGTGTAAAGCATGTTCGATACGTTGGTATGTCCGGGGCGATGCGATGAACAAGTTTGGTGTTTGACAAGAGTCTGGAAACACGAGTATTGTGCAAGAAAAGGCTTGAACAAGGAATTGCATCACGTATTGGAGTCAACTATGTGTGTCAAAGTTGGTGGATGGGATGAGTAGTGACCAAGGGATTATCTTCGAGATTCGTGTGGGAGCAAGGATTATAGGGGGTATAAAAACCCCACCTCGTAACCTTTTCTCTCTCATTCCGTTCTCTCTCTCTCTCTCATCAACAACTTCAACGTAAATAACGATGGGGTTCCGAGGGTTTTCTATGCGGTTTGACGCCACAGGAGCGACCAATCGCAAATTCTAAGGTGAGAGTTCGATTTCCCGCGTGTATATCTACGTTTTGGCAGTGTTTTCGTTGGTTTTCGTCACGATAATTTCAGACAACGAATTTGGGAATTCAGTTTTAATGCCTTATTTTGATTGATTGGGAGTCAATGAGGTGATTCAAACATGATTTGTGAAATTGTATTGATGTTTTAGAATTTTTCTGGATTTTTAGAAATTTTTGGTGATTTCGACAAATCGGTGGTTTTGTCAGGTTTTAACGCGAGCTGAGGATGAATTGGTGTATGTTTGGATGTTTAGTAGTAGTTGGGATAAGCTCAAAGCACAGTGACGTGAGCCGGGGTGTTAGAAACCCCAGTTCAGAAGCGTTCTGCAAAAGAAGCCGTGGCAACGTCGTGAGTGTTCCAACTCACGGTGTCACCCACGTACGTCTTGGGCAGGGTCTTATGGGAAGACGCCGTGAACGTTTCAACGCACGGCGTCCCTCAAGTACGAGTTGGACAGTGGGTATCGGCTCCACGCCGTGAAGATGTCGTCTAGTCATTGGACCACGATGTATCGACGGCGTGATACTGTTCACATGAGTGAATTTTATAAGAATTTTTGAAAACTTTTGGAGATCTCTCGGGTATTCAAATGGGTCCGAATATGACCCAATACCCGGATAATCGACTCAAATGGGTTTACAAATGAAATTATGAAAAATTGGTTAAAATGAGGGTTAATTTCAATATAAATGCATTATAGGGGTTTTGGAGCATTGACGAAACACGGGAGGTCATGGGAGACGTGTTAGGGATTCGTTGAGTGCATAATAGTTGAATTAAAAGTAAGTAGACCAGTGAGAACTTTTACATTTATTTCTTGAGCTTTAATTTGTTATTATTACTCTGTTTATCATTATATCTATTGGAATCTCTTTTGGTTGAGTGGTCCACTGCAAGGGAGTCATTGGTTACTTTATATGTGATATGAACTCTTATCTAGACGTTGTCGATATCTTCCGGCTGAGTGTACGCTGGGAGCTCTTATCCGGGTCTATGGATATCTCATAGTCACAAGGATTAAAGCTGGTAGGCTGTGTTCTCGTCCTGAACCCGAGTCTTGAAGGTTCTACCTTGACTCAACGAATGTTGTCGGGACTCCTTGCAATTCCATTTCGTTACTCGGATACTCACATTTTAATTGACCTCTTTACAGTCTTATACATTTCATGCTTTCCTTATTCCTTTATTTCTATCAACATGAATGTGGACTGATGTTTATTTATTTCGAAATGCTATATTATTGTTCTGTTTGACGTTACTTACTTGGGTTCGTCATTCTTGTATTTGACGGAGTGCATATCCACAATTCAACAAGAGGAAGGCACCGAAGCTTAGAGATTTGCTTTGAAGATACTAGAGCACGTTCTTCCACTTAGCTAAGTAGGTGATTTTGTATTATTGTATATATTTATTGTTTTGAAACATGGGTTTGGGTATGTGCAAGATTTTGGCATGTATATCTATTGGGTTGTTCTCCTCTGACTTATCATATTTGATGATATACATATGTGGGGTTTCCACATGTTAGGATGTCTTGTTTATTATAGTTGTGATTAGTTGATTAGTTTGAACTTTGCTTCCGCTATTTTGATAATAAATCGCTAATCAATGTTATAAATTGCAAATAAATGGTAAATGGTAATGGTTAAGGCTGACTAGGCTTGTGTGACTCGTCGAGACAGGCTCAGGGTTTTGCGTAAGTCTAGGCCGAGCGGGACCCCATTTAGTTTTGAAAACTGGGGCCGTCACAATTTAATTGAAACTCAAGTTACTCCTTGTGAGCTTGTTATTGAAACAAATATGCCTCTGAAGGGCACGGGTTACTCCTAGTGAACTTGTACTTTTAAGAAAAAGCTTTAAGATTTGACCATCAATCTTCAAAGAATCTCATTAATTTTATTTTAGTCATCGGGGATGCAGAAGTAGAGAAATGATTGTTGCAAATAGTGAATTTGATGGTCACAACGAGAATGAAACTAATCATCTCAAAAGATTTGTTTAGATCTGAATCTATTCAATTAATAAGAGGCAAATAAAGAATCAAGAAAATCAGAGAAGAAAAAACTAGAGTTTTGAGCAGCCGCTGTTATTCTTATTTTAGAAGGTAATTAAACCTTAATTGCTTTGAAAAGTAATAAATTTGTCTATGATTAATTTACAATCTCAATTTATTTATTTATTTATTTATTTTACTTAAGTGGAATCGAACCACAATTTCTCAAGGTCTTGTATTTTTTTGGCAAGTGATGTTTTTACCATCTCATCTGAGAGGCTTTGACAATGAATGATTAATTCTTCACAAGGAAATTAATCTGCCACAGATACAAACGGTCTTATCTGAATTGAAATCTTTTTTTCTTCTATGCATTATATCCATTTCACCAAAAGATCGATCGTAACAATTATAAAGGCCATCAAAGCTACCATATGATACAATGTTTCATTCTCGTACATATATTCAATCTCTTGATCACCTAAGTAATGGCTTCCATGTTGAAGACTACTGTGATGTTGTCGATTATGCTCATGGCAGCTCTACGCCTAACCATAGCTGTTGTCTACAATGTTGGAGATGATGGTTCATGAACCACTGGTAGCTTATGGCAACATTGGGCCAACTCCAACTCATTTCAAGTTGGGGATTCCATCGGTATGTACATACATGTCCCTTCTCTCTCTCTCTCTCTCGTTCTCGTCCCTATTGTCCTCACTTAACCACTTTTAATTAATTATAGGTTCGACTTTAAACTATACCATATTACAAGAAAAATGATCGATTAGGGCGATCTACTTTTGGACATGCCAAAACTTATTGGCTTCCCTTAGATTGACTTGTGCTCCATGTTTGTGAACACACAAATGGAATCAAGAAGTGCATGTCCACTTCACTGTTCAAAATGGGTCACTCTAATATCTTTGTGCCATTCAGCCCAAACGGGAGAGAGTAGATTGAGTAGTTAATGTTATGAATTTTATTTTTTTTTTAGGTGAAAAGGAATTTTTTTTTTTTTTTTTTTTTGAAGAATGTTAATGTTAATTAGGATTTTAGGTAACACCAGTGGCATATTTGTCCAAACAATTACAAGCTTATAAGGAGCAATTACAAGTAAACTAAATCATGCAAAAGTAAATAAAACGGGTTTTAGACATTTTTTTTTGTCATTATTTTCTGACAACAATTGAGCAAAAGCGTTATATGTATTTTTTGTATATATATATGCTTTTTTATATTGAGAATTGATCATCCGATCTTATAGAGGAATGAACTTAATATTTACCTAAATATTTATTTATTTTTCTATCAATTTTTGTTGTAGTGTTCAGCTACACCCCACGCTCCACAATGTGCTCCAAGTGAGTAGAGAAGCGTTCGATTCATGCGACAAGGCCAAGCTTTTGCGTGTGTTCACCTCAGGAGCTGACATCGATCGTCTCCCTCAACGAGACTGGTCATTTCTTCTTCATTTGTCGAATTTAAAGTTACTGCGAAATCAACATGAAAGTACATATCAATGTCGCTTAATTAGTCAATTGTGTTTTCCAATCCAATAGATATCTCTGCTTATTCTCCAACAATGTCAATTTCAATTAGAATAAATTGGAGGTCTGGTCTAGGTTTTGTAACTCAAATATAAATAAATAAATACTAATATCATCCAAGTGGCAGCTCACTAAATTGGTAATGGGTTACTTGTGTAAGTATAGGGTTACTTAGGTAAGAGGTTGTACGTTTGAGTCTCAACATAAGCAAAGTTAGTTTTTGACCTATAAAACCAACTTCATGTTGTCTTGATCCTTCATTGTTGAGACCATCGCGTAAGTGTCAGTGAAAACCATCTAACACGTAAAAGAGAGGGACCCCAAAGACCTATGGTCGTGTACCACCAAGACTTGTAATTTTATTTTATTTTTTTGATAATGTAAGTTGCGCACCAAGACTTACAATTGGTCTCAGTGACATATTATCGAGACATTGACCTATGCATTGATTGATACTAACCGAGTCTCATAGGGAGGCTTGTATGGGGTTCATTTCGGTGGGTACCCATCCATCCAGACTCGTCACTAGATCTTGGTTGCGAGATACCAATAAGTCATATCTTTTGGTCCCTACCATGTGTTGGAACAAACAATCTAAATTAACACAAATCTGAACATGGCATATATCATAATAAACGAAAATAAGAACTAGTCATGTTGTTCTAATACAGAGACAATAACAAGTAAATAACACAAATAATTTTTTACCAGAGGCTTGCAATATGCAATGTCATAAGACAAATATTTTTCCTCCAATTCGGTGTAGAATTCTGCTAGGAGTTATGTCCCCAGGATACAACTGGTTGAACTTTGATTAATACACCAATCAAAGAACCTTCAAAACAACATCAATTCAATCTCTCTTAATCCACCAAAAACACATGCATTGTTGTTTCGAAAATCTATATTTACTATGTTCTTAAACTCTACATTTATAGAGAATTGTTCTTTAACTACCTCAATAGTTATTAACTTTATCTAATTCGAATTAAAGCAGTCCCTAAGTGGACAATTTATTTAACTGTCCAAGTGGGCCATTATTGATCTAATTCGAAATCCATAACTGTTGGTGTCTTATTTCAAAAACAAAATCAAATTCGAAAAATTTAAAATAAGGTTATGAGTTGGCTAAATGTTGTATCAAACCAAAGACCCAAAGGCCCAGGGCCCTTTTCAAAGATATTTATATATAAGGTGTAGCCCCATGAGCACCCTATTGGACCACCCCATGGACCACTCCACTCACTACACTCCATTTATCACTCAAACAATAAGGAGGTGTGTTGGATAACATTTAAAGGGACAAACCAAACCTTTCTCTCCTATGTGGGACTAAAGATTTGTTGTCACTTTTACAATACAAAATTTATACATTATGTTCAACAATACCCCACATTTGTATTGTAAATAGTAACACCTCATATTAACTTTTGCCAACCTCATAATCATAAAAATATAATAACACGAGAGAGAGAGAGAGAGAGAGAAAGAGTCATGCTTTTAAGGAGAAGCGTTTTGAAGACTTGAACTTACCTTAGTAAAGCATATCGGGTTTAGTTGATGTATATATCTTGAACTGTTCACTTCTATAGTAAATCAAGACAGTTTGTCTTACTCATAACTTGACTCCAGATGTAGTTTATACGCTTTTGTTCATTTTGGTCCTGGACAGATCTTGGATTCATGATAGCTTTAGAGAACTTAGCATTTTTTCATTCTCATAAATGTAACCCCACATTTACTACCATATAGGTGACAGTATTATGTCACTAAATGCATTGCATAACCTGATCATCTTATAATTAACACACACAATATCTTAGGAACGGGTAATTGTGTGTTATTCTTGTTAAGTCGAGCCTAACTAGTTTGCCTATTGAACCTAGACCATGGGATCTCCAATCAACTAGGTTAGGTTTTCATCAGGCTTGACCTATTTTATAAGTTGTAAACCCATTCCCCTTGATAAAATCATCACTTGATATCTTGGTAAGCCTTTTGTCAAAGGATCTGCAATGTTTTCTTTTGATTTAATATAATCTATGCTAATTACTCTACTTGTGAGTAATTGTCTAATACTATTATGTCGGCGCCCTATGTAACGACCCATTATAATTATAACAATGTTATTTAATTATTTCATATTAGGACGCCAGCTCAGACGACACGTGGACGCCACAAGTAGGCTAGGCATGACCCTAACCTAGGGTAATGACTGTGTACTGTTGTGTTTTCTTGAGTTCTGTGATGTATTAATATTTTATTATTATTATTATGAATAATTCATCACAGGTGTGTATCTATTATTACTTGTCGAGCAAGTTTGAGCACCGAGGGCTCCGTTTCGTAGAACACGCCAACGCGAGGGTACGGTAGCTGTGAGGCCGAGCGTTGGGGTTAGACTAGATTAAATCATAGCAACATGACTATGGGAGGATTAAATATAATGAGATTTAAATATAACCTTAGGTTAAGCTAAGTAAATCAATTAGGTACACTAAGTGTGAGACCGCCTCGGGAAGCGTGTCGAACACGAGGCACGGGGAGCCGGGTAGTCGGAAAGTTAGTGTGTGACCCTATTTACCATTTTATGGAATTTATTTGATGGCCTGGATAGGTTATATAAGTTAAATCAAATGGAATTAATAAAGTCCTGTAGTTTGAACTGAAAAATCAACACACCTAGGATTGTCCTCAAGATTAACAACAGATCAAAACAAGGCAGCTAGTGTCATGATAAGGTGTCTAAGAATTTAGTGACACTGGCTTGACAAGGACCGGCCGATCAACCTCGAGATACTTGCGAACGTTAGATTAGAATAAACATATAAATATCAACTTGATCGTGGATACATGCACACAAAAGCAAAATCCAAATTTGTTTATGAGGTTCTGAGGAGAGAAATCTTTGATCTGGAAACACAACTGAGGGTTTGGAGGCTGGATTGGGTAGTCAAAAAATGAGATATATGGTAATCTACTTACAATTTCCTTAGTTGTTGTGGAAACTTGATGTATTTGCGTAAGTGAGGTTTAAACAAATTTTTGGATAAAATCATCACTGTTTTTGGTGGATTTGATGTTCTTGATACTGAATTTGATCGAATACATAGTTTGGAATCACAATTGTGGAAAATTGAGGGGATTTGGTAATTTCGGGTTTATTTACATGCACACTTTGATTCTCGATTTTGAGTAAAAACTTGTTTAAATTGATGTTTTGGAGAGAAATTTAATGCTATTGAAGTGTGTGTGTTGTTTGGTTACTGTTTGTGAGGTGTTAGGAACCAGAAAAGCCAGAATTCGTTTTGAAAATTCTGGCCAGTGTACAATTATCGCACCAGGTGATGAACACTAGCGCGCTAATCCCGCTGGGGAAGATGAAGTTCTTCATGCATGAACAGTGCACGAAAATCAATTAGTGCGCTAATCACCCCAACCTAGCGCGCTAATACCAGACCCCTGAATTTTATAAAACATGAAATCGAGTCTAATTGATTACAAACCTACTTAATTAATCAATAAACCCCGGGATTAGATCTCAGGAGTCACGAGACAGTAATTAGAGTTGGGGACTAGTCGGTGGTCGAACCGGGGGGTGTTTTCAGGATTATTGAGTGCGATTTGAGGTACGTAAAACCCAACTGAACATCACTACTGCATTTACTTCTTGTTTATTCATTTGAGTTGTAATTTTTGATAATCTGTGAGTCTATTCTTTTGGGACAGTTGAGTTTTCTCGTCTATGTATCTGAGGGTTGTTGAGGTCGCTTGCTGAGTATGTAGCACGTGTTTTCGGCCTCGGTAGATTATATCCTGAATTGAATACCGGTTCACGTATTCGATGTAACCTACTAGGGCTAATGCCGCTAGGACATAGTCGTAGGATCGATGGTGTAGGCCACGATCAAAGCTCCTGGTCCTAAGTACACACTTTGGTAGCTGTGTTCACACCCATTTGTATTTTTGTGTGTTTATATTCATGCGATGAGCTTTGAGCAGTTGTCTGCATATTTTATTCTTTCCGCATGTTTATTTAACACGATTTATTGGTTCTATTATTTACATTCTTAAATTAATATACACGGTGGTTTTCCTTAGGATTTTACTTACTGGGCTCGTCATCTGCCTTTTGTGATGGCTGAGCGCAGATCCTAGTACTAGCAGGGGTAAGGGGATTCTTGGCGATTATATTTAACTTACCTACGCTGAGGCCTGCTGGTACGTTTGTTGATAGTTATATTTTTGATATTTTGTATTATCTTTTGGGGTTGGGAGACTATATTTCACACCTGTACTTGTATATATATACTGTCATAGTTGATCGCCTATATGTACAGTACTGCCGGGATTTCCACTATAGGATGAATCAGTAAACTTTATATGCTCATTTTGGTAATGTAAAGACTTCTACTTATTTCGTTATAAATGTTGACTAGTTTAATTGGTTCATCGAAAACTATATGTAAGTTACTGAAGAGATTGATAAGAAACACAATGGTATCAAACAAATGATGAGTATGAGTGACGTGGACAGAGGCTTCAGGTGCTGAAGCAGGGAAGTAGCTGACCACAGGGCGGCCTCAAAATTTGGGGTCGTCACACCTTATATGTCTTAACTTACCATTATATATTTTATTTTTAGCTCTTGCCTGTGCTGGCATACTATCACAATGTATGCATATGGTTGTAACCAGCTTTGGCCAGCATGGAATATCTTCTAAGAAATTCCTTAGTCATTCACTTTCTTCAGCTGCCTTGTCAAGAGCTATAAACTCATATTCCATAGTGGATCGTGCTATACACGTTTGTTTAGTTGATTTCCAAGAAATTGCTGCTCCACCCAATGTAAATACATATCCACTAGTTGATTTGGTATATGTAGTATTATCAGAAATCCAATTTGCATTACTATAGTCTTCAAGTACTGGTGGATATCTTGTATAAACCAAACCATAGTTCAAGATATATTTGGGATACCTCAAAACTCTTATCAAAGTTATCCAATGATCATCATTTGGACTACTTGTGTATCTACTTAACGTACTTACTGCATAAGCAATGTCAGGTCTAGTAGAATTCATCAAGTACATTAAACTCCCAATTACTTGAGAGTATTCCAATTGACAAACCGATTCTCCAGAATTCTTCTTTAGATGACAATTAGCATCAAAAGGAGTTGGTGCAAGTTTACAATTGAATTGATTAAATCTCTTCAGAATTTTCTCAACATAATGAGATTTGTAAGGACATAACCTTGGTTATTCCTTTTAATTTTAATTCCTAGTATTACATCAGCTTGACCTAAGTCTTTCATATCAAAACTAGAATTCAACATCTTCTTAGTTGTCATTATGGCTTCCTTGCTCGAGCTCATAATTAACATGTCATCAACATAGAGACATACTATAACAAATGAGTTTTTCATTTCTTTAATGTACACACATTTGTCACATTCATTTATCTTAAAACTATTTGCTATCATAGTATGATTAAATTTCTCATGCCATTGTTTTGGAGCTTGTTTAAGTCCATACAAAGACTTAACAAGTCTACAAACTTTGTTTCTTGGCCTTTCACTACAAACCCTTCAGATTGGTCCATATAGATTTCTTCTTCTAATTCCCTATTTAAGAATGTTGTTTTAACATCCATTTGATGTATTTCCATGTTGTATAAAGCAGCTATGGAAATTAACATCCTAATAGATGTTATTCTAGAAACAGGAGAATAAGTGTTGAAGTAATCCAAACCTTCCTTTTGCCTATATCCTTTTGCAACCAAACATGCCTTGTATTTATCAATAGTGCCATCAGCTTTTAACTTCTTTTCGAAGATTCATTTGTATCCAATTGGTTTGATTCCAGGCAGTAGATAACCCAATTCCCATGTATTATTTTATAAAATGGATTCAATTTCACTATTAATAGATTCCATTCATGATGGAGCATCTGGTGAAGACATAGCTTCTCTATAGGTTTGTGGCTCATTTTCAGTCAACATGTTGACAAAATCAGGTCTGTAGTTTTTTGTAACTTTGACTCTTTTTCCCTTTCTAGGTTCTAACTCTTATTTTTGAACCTTGGAAGTGGATGGTTCATCAATACTATTTTCTATAGTTCGTTTAAGTGATGAACCACTTTGTTTTTCCTTGGAAGGAAAAATAATCGAATTCTCACTAATATCTAAAATATGTGATTTAACTACTAAGAATCCATATGTTGCACTATTATTAGCAAAACCAATGAACACACAATCTATAGTTTTAGGTCCTAACTTAGTTCTCTTTGGTAAAAAGAATTTGGACCTTTGCTAAGCAACCCCACACTTTCATAGTCTTGTATGTGGGTTTCCTTCCTCTCCATATCTCAAATGGAGATTTATCAGATTTCTTGAAAGGAACTCTATTCAATATGTGATTTACAATGAGTAATGCTTTACCCCACAAATTTTGGGACATTCCAGAATCGTTCAACATGGAATTAATCATATTTTTAAGTGTTCTATTTTTCCTTTCTGCTACACCATTTTGTTGAGGTGTATATGATGTTGTTGTTTGATGTATAATTCCATATTTGCTACATAAATCTGCAAATTCGATGGATTCATATTCTCCACCTCTATCTGTCCTTAATGCCTTAATTTTCTTTCTAATTGATTTTCTACTTCTGCCTTATATATTTTAAACATATCTAAGGCCTCGTTTTTTTAATCAAGAAGACTTGGCAATATTTACTACTATCATCAATAAAGGTGATGCAGTAATTTTTACCTCCTCTAATGGAAATGGATTTAAAATTACAAAGGTCACTGTGAATTAATCCTAATAACTCATTTAATCTCTCTTGGACAGATTTAAAAGTTCGCCTTGCAAACTTTGATTCAATGCATATTTCACATTTCTTATTTAAATCAATGTTGAACTTAGGCAATAAGTTTAATTTCACCATTCTGTAAATAGATCTCTTATTCACGTGTCTTAATCTAGCATGCCATAAATTACATGAATCAACCATGTACACAAAAATGATCATTCTATTTCCAGCAAAGTTAACAATTACAACATTAAGCTTAAAGTCGGTGAGGTATCCCTTACCTACATACATTCCAACCTTGGTGAGAACAAAATTATCAGACTCAAACACCAACTTGAACCCTCTCATATTAAGTAAAGGGCCAGATACAAGGCTCTTCCTTATCTTAGGAAATAAATACATTGAGTAAAGTGACTACTTTCCCACTAGTAAACTTCATCATAACAATGTCCTTGCCTTCAACCATAGAAGAGGATGAATTTCCCATATAAAGCTTTTCTTCAATATCAACAGGATGAAAATCTGAAAATAAGCTTTTGTCGCTGCAAAAGTGCCGAGTTGCACTGGTGTCAATCCACCATCCGCGAGTGTCGAAGACCATATTAATTTCAGACATAATAGCAATAAGGTCAATGTCCATTTTATCAATCTGGACATCAACAACATTAGCTTGCTTGTTGAAACCAGAATTACCAGAATTCTGTTCTTTCTTGTGACGACACTCTTAGGCCTTATGACCTAGTTTTCCACACACCCAATAACTTCCTTGGATTTTCTTAAAATTCTTCCTCTTTGGTGTAAACTGTTTTATGGGAGTTTCTTTCTTGAAATTCTTCTTCTAGAATTTCTGAAATTTGGACTTGCTTCCTTCCACCATGTTTGCTTTTGTATCATTGCCACTTACTTCCATCTTGTCTCCTTTTCGGTGATATTCTTCAACACGCAGCCTCAAGATCAAATATTCAATCAACATATCTCTGCGTTTATTCTTTAGATACACCTTGAAGTAATTCCAAGATGGAGGTAACTTCTCAATGATAGAACCAGTTTCAAAATGCTCATTTATAATACAGCCTTCAACATGTAACTCGTGAACCAAGACTTGCAGTTTCTCAACTTGCTTCACCACGGACCTTGAGTCTGTCATGTTGTATTTCAAGAATTTTCCAACCACGAACTTTTTTGCTCCCGCATCTTCAGTTTTATATTTCTTTTCCAGTAAATCCCAAAAATCCTTGGCAGTTTCACACTCAGAATAAATATCATAGAAAGTGTCATCAAGCCTATTCAGAATATAATTCCTGCAAAGGAAGTCAGAATTTTTCCATGCTTCTATGGTTAACATGGTTTCCTTGCTCAGCGGGTTCTCCTCGGTCTTGGGAACCTTCTCTCTGACGATGTTGGTTAAATTCATAGTGGTCAACCAAAACATTATTTTTTCTTGCCATCTCTTGAAATCTAGGCCCTTAAATTTCTTTGGCCTCTCATCCTTAGGATGCAGTGGTCGAGATTGGTTTTTCATTAATAAAACGAGCAGATGCCATTTTTCAGATTCTAAAACATGCAAAAAATAACCAGTGTATGCAGATTAGAAATCAACAAGATGCCACGCTATATATTTTTCAAAATCAAAACAATGAATATAAATATATGTCTTAGATTGTTAGAACAAGCAATCTAAATTAACATAAATCTGAACATGGCATACATCATAATAAACGAAAATAAGAACTAGTCATGCTGTTCTAATACAGAGATAACAAGAAGTAAATAACACAAATAAATTTTTACCAGATGCTTGCAATAAGCAATGCCCTAAGACAGATATTTTTCCTCCAATTCGGTGTAGAACTCTGCTAGAAGTTATGTCCCCAGGATACAACTGGTTGAACTTTGATTAATACACCAATCAAAGAACCTTCAAAACAACATCAATTCAATCTCTCTCAATCCACCAAAAACACATGTATTGTTGTTTCGAAAATCTATATTTACTATGTTCTTAGACTCTACATTTATAGAGAATTTTTCTTTAAGTACCCAGTTTAATTAACTGGCCAAGTGGACAGTTTATTTAACTGTCCATATGGACCATTATTGATCTAATTCGAAATCCATAACTGTTGGTGTTTTATTTCAAAAACAAAATCAAATTCAAAAAATTTAAAATAAGGTTATGAGTTGGCTAAGTGTTATATCAAATCAAAGACTCAAGGTCCTTGTCAAAGATATTTATATATAAGGTGTAACCCCATGAGCATCCTATTGAACCACCCCATGGACCACTCCACTCAATACACTCCATTTGTCACTCAAACAATAAAGAGGTGTGTTGGATAACATTTGAAGTGACAAACCAAATCTTTCTCTCCTATGTGGGACTAAAGATTTGTTGTCACTTTTACAATACAAACTTATACACTATGTTCAACACCCTGTACTACCGAGACTACATATACTGTGGACGCAACGACAAAATCGATGTCCAACCATTGATGGAGCGAGTGGTCTCGGTTGGAAGATATGGGAGAACACGGATGGAGTGGACGGGAATGTGAAGGGACGTAGGCAAGTGAGTGAATCGGTTAGGTTAAGGAGAAATGTGTCATTTACTTTTGGAATCAACATTAATTCAAAAAAATGGAGTGCCCTTAGTCGACGATGGGTGCCTATAGTGCGACTCTACAAAAAGGAGGCCGCTAGTGTGCCCCAACACAGACAAGCAGCATGAGCATATGCTCTTTATCTGCCCCTTGATATACCTCTTAATGCGTGCACGTCCTGAGAATCAATAGCGACTGATAAGATGTGGGTCCATGCATGTTGGGCACGCCAACATTTCCATTTGCTAATGAATTGTGTTGCTTTCATATATGTTCTATCTTTATCTTTGTTTTTTTTTTTTTTCCCATATGGTATTGACACAAATTAATCCATGCTCGAGTACAGTTGGCTCTATATGGGCCACCAACCGCCATACCTTTATCCTGATATAGTCAGATTAGACCATATGGGCTTTAATGGGCCTGGCCGCAACATAATTAGGTAATCGCATCAATTTCATGATTAATGGGCCTATAAAAAACTACCTTACACCACCCGACTCCCACATGGGAAAGTTTTTTTTTTTTTTCATGATCATTCTCCAGATGGGAAGATAGTTGCTAGGAGCAATTCCTGCCCCGTAAAGAAGCACATCTTTCTGCCTCTCTTAACTAATTAATATGTTGCACCTTTTTTTTTGATAAGAAAGAAACAACTTTTGCACTCCCAAAGTTTGAACCCATTTCCAAATCCAATATCAAAACCATTGAGTCACCTAATTAGTTGGTAATTAATATATTTTTTTTCTTTTTTTTTACAGAATGGTAATTAATATGTTACATCTTTTTAACATAATCACTATATACATAGTGATTATCAAAAAATAAAAATAAAAATAAAAAAACATAGCGATTTCTTGTATATCTTCGTAACATCCTTCTTTCTTCCGTTGCTATTCTCCACGTCCACTTCAGGTTGTTGGATATTTAACACTTAGTCTGATATTAAGTCATCAAATATTTGCACCAAAAGCAACGAATTGACAGAGTGGCCAAATAATTTAAGGCTGAATTTTTAACTTTATATATAATATTTTTATTGTTTTGGATTTATATAATACCTAAAATTAATCTTCAAGAAAAAGTTACTTTCGTATGTATACCTTTTTTTTATTTAGGCGAAACGCATATGTATATAGAACTTTGATTTTCATTTCCTGACACAAATTATAAGTCTATTGGTTGTATGCCTTGGTGAAATTTGGATCTTAGTTCGCACAGTAAAATCCTATCCCAAATCATGCATCTGAAAATTGTATATATATTCACATGGTCAAAATATTAAATTACTATATAATTATATATATATTGATTAGCATATAATTATATATTTAAACGCTATTATATTGGGGAAGTTTGTTTTTCCTAGCTCCTTTGTTTGTAAATATTTAAAGTATTTTTTTTTGAAGCCGAAGCCATTTGTTTTTGGTTTGCTATATTTTTTTATTAAGGCTCTATTTGATTGGACGAAAAAGGAAAATATTTTAAAGAAAATGATAAATCCAGTGAGAAAATTATATTTTCTTACATTTGATAACAAAAAATTTCTCATGGAACATTTTTTCACGAAACCCAATTTTTCTTATTAACATTTATATATTTTCCCACCTATTAAAGTGGGAAAATTAAATTTTCTTCCTACCAAAAAAAAATTAAAATTTTTTTTGAGAAAATGAGTTTTCATATTAAGACCCATATTAAATTTATATTTTAAATAAAAAGATTAATATATTTAAATATATGTGGTAATTTTTATTTTATTTTTTTGAAAACATATGTGGTAAGTTTTAATTATCTTTATTTCAAAATTTGTTGTTGGTGAGTTTTGAGGGATATATATATATATATATATGTAATCATACAACTAGAGAAAATCTTCATATGAATTCTTACTTGGAAAAACTTTCTTAAGAAAATGTTCTTTACCCATAAAACATTTTCTTTGTAATCAAACATGGCCTAGCTTTTAAATAAAGAGCTCTTCAAAAAAAAAACTTTTAAATAAAGAGCATTTAATTCATAATAAAATTAATGTTTTTATCAAAAAAAATGAAGGTATTTAACTGTATATATATACTATGTAATATTAACTAAGAAGAAAAAAAACTAGAGGAAATTAATTATGACACCATAACATCAACTGCTTCAAATCAAGTTATATAGGACTGACACTTTTTTTTTTTTTTTTTTTTTTGGCAATTGTCATCATTAGTGTTGCCGTTGCTTGTTCAAATAGTGTAAATCACTCTTAAATTATCTAGTATCGAAATATTTATTTTTGAGGCAAAACTCTAAAATATATGATTGTCATGCATAGGGATGCAAATGGGCAGAGTAGGAGATGAATACCTCATTCTTATACTCGTACCCATTAAAAAATTTATCACCCATACTCATACCTATCTAGGGATAAATTCTCGTACCCATCCCTATATCCATCAAATCCCCATAAGTATGGAGAATCCCGTGGGTAAAATATTTTATCTATTTCATTCTCCATTGGAAATCTCCATAGAGATTTTCATGAGAATTTTTGTAGGGATAGAGAATCCTTGTGGAGAAAATATTCTTCGATCCCACTTAATTTTCCTCAAAAAAATAATTATAAGAAATAAGGAATCAAAAATACATACATAACAACACAATTGTTGAAATTCCAACCAAAATAAAATATAACATATCATGCAATTAAAGTTCTAACTTCTAAGTGTTAACAATTCAAAATCTCATTAAGGATTTTATCATGTGTATAATGAATGTTTTCGGGTAGAAATTATGTAATATTATATTATATTTATATATAAATATCATATAGTGTATAAATAATAAATATCATTTGGTATATAATTGATATATGGGGATCCTTATGGGTAATCCTCATAAGTATCCCCATTGAGTATCTCCATGAGGCTCACCCATGGGTATCCCCGTAGATACCCATGGGAATCACCCGTGGGGATCACCCATGAGTATCACCAATGAAGATCCCCGTGGTTATATTTTATCACCTATCCCCGTACCCATACTCGTGTAGGTATGAGACTAATGGGGATCCCCGTGGGTATATTTTATCATTCATCCTTGTACCCATACTCGTATGGGTATGAGATTCCATACCCATCTCCGTCCCCACACCTATTTAAAATCCTCATACCCGTACTCATTAAGGTAAATCTCTGTCACTCGTGGGTATTACTCTACCCATTTGCATCTCTACGACTCATGCATGTAGGGTTATTTGCTCAATCGTTTGCATATCCAACAAGCTAATTCGAGAAAAATGAATATTCAAGAAAATCTAGGCTCAATGGTGTTGCGGCAAATATGAGAAAAATAAATAAGTGTCCAAATCAGATTTTAATAGAAAAAATGAAAAAGAAACCTTCGTAGGTACCACCAACTTCTAAAAAATAAAAAATGAAAAATGAAAAAGAAATCTTTCTCTTAACTCAAAATTTGTTTTTCACAATTTATAAAAAATGTTAGTTACCACCAACTTCTTTAAATTTTTTTTAAAAGAAAAAGAAAAATAAACCTTTGTAGGTATATATCCTTTTCTATACACAGCAATTAATTAACTGGCCATACATATCAAATTTCCAAAAAAAATATTTGCCACATAAGTTATTCACTTCTTCTTGAAAAAAAAATATTTGAAGGACATATATACTTAGATTAAAAGAAATTATATGCGCCATCAATTACTTTTAGGCGGCACTATATGCACCCCAATTATTTTATTAGGGCAAGTCGTATTATATGTATTTTATGTGAGGCACTTCAAACATTTTGGGGTGTCTTAAATTTAGTTGTGCCCGCACTTCGTACAATATAGTATTTTTTATTTTTTTGGTAGGAACAATATAGTATTTTCACTTTACTCAAATAATGATTTAATACATCATTTAATTTGGAGTCGTGAGAAAGATTATTTTGAGATTTCAAGTTCATCGAGAATATTTCAAATTTGAGCCGTGAGTACTAAAAGACTCAAATCAAGATATCAAATAAATTCGAGCACTAAGTATAAAGAAAAATAAGTTTCTCTATAAAGTAAATTCATATTAATCGAAAAATCCAAACTTTCAATACTAATTAAGCATGTGGCACTTGAAAGTATTTCGTCCAATATAGGTTTTTATATTTTGAAATTCTCACTTATTATTAAATGGCATAAAAACTAATTCTATATAATTTGATTGTCCATCAAAAAGTTTTCTTTTCAAAATATTCAAGGTGGAAAAAACTTAACTATACAAAAAACTGATCGATACTGAAATAATGAAAAAAATATATACAAAAAAAAAACTGACATTAAAATATTTAAGAGGTGTAATATACTAATGACTGTCTTTTCTCAAGAACAAATGAAAGTATTAGACATTACTAATTTACTACGCCCTCCGTTTCATATTATCTGTCAGATGAGGGGATTTCTTTTTTATTCCACAATATGTGTCACATTAAAAAATAAAGAAATCATTAAATGTTTTCCAATTTTAACTCCATTGTATTTAGTTAATAACACCACCAATCACTTTTTTTATACAATACATATAATAAATGAAGTCATTTATGAGAGGGTAATATAGTCTTGTTATAAAATCTTAATGGTAATTAAGAATAACCCTTTTTTTATTATAAAAATCATCACTTTAATTCTTGTGCAGAAGTCAAAATGTGACAGATAATATGGAAGTATATAGTAAAACTATGCATTTATTGATAACAGTAGCATTAAAAAAACAAAAAATCTGTTTGGACTAAAAAAAAGAATAGTGCTATTTGAACTTTTAGAGTCCAGACTCTTAGAGAGTTTTTAGAAATTTTTTATTTCAAAGTTATCATCGAGCAATAAATAAGTTTAAAATAACAACTTATAACTCTCCTTTGATATTTGTAAAAATTTTAAAAACTCCTTGTGAGTCAAGACTTTAAGAGTCCAAACAGATTTTTTGAAAATAAAAGATTAAATCGACAAGATTTGTGAAGGTTAAAAATAGAGTTGTGCTATTTGGACTCTTAGAGTCCGGACTCTTAAAGGTTTTTGAATTTTTTTTATTTCAAAGTCATCCTCAAGTAATAAATGACTTCAAAATAACAACTTGCAACACTACTTTGATATTTGTAAAAATTTTAAAAATTTAAAAAAAAATAAATAAATGAGCATTACTCTCATTTTCTTGGTTGGAGAGATATGGCGGTCTTCCAGCAGACAGCTCCACGAGTGGAGCCGGTGCCGGTCCAAGAGCGCGCCGATTACGCGCTCGCGCGCTGGGCTCCAGATACACGTGCGCCAACACATGGAGCCTTACACGTGCAGTGCAAAACCTGTTAAACAAATTGTATTCTAAACCAAAATTAATGTAATTTTGCATCCAATCCCTAACAAATTACATAGATTTTCTTTTTTCTTTTACACTTTGATTTTAAGTGAAGTCAATTTCGAGTCTTCTATAAGACCTGATAAATTTCGAGCATGACAAAGAATTCACAAGCATTATTTGTTACTAATTTTCTCAACTTTTTTTGAAGGCATAATTTTCTCAATTTTAACACATTTAAAATTGTTCTTAATTGAGTTACAAGTTCGTTAACATCAATATATCTTCTTGAATGTTGGTAACAGCGGGCTAATCACAATTTTCTAAATGGTTAGTATATATTCAAATAAAATTGAACTCTTATAAAAAAAATAAAAAATGGTACACTTACATAGTTGTGCCCCAACAAAAAAGATGTGTTAGTTAACTAAAGTAGAGGTGATGAATTTGATTTGCAGTAACTACAATATTTCTCTTTTCAACCTCTAGATTAATGGTAAGGGTGACCTCATAACCTGGTAGGATTAGTTGATTTTCTCTTGAACTTGAGTGGTAGTCTTAAAACTTGAGTAGTAGTTGCCCATAAAGACTTTTAACTCTTCCAACAAAAGGAAGTGCATACTTTTTTTTTTGTCAAAAGAGAACTAAGTGCCTAAAGCTCAACCAGTGCTACCTAAGATGCACTTGTGCATTGGACCCAAAAAAAAAAAAAGGATGCACTTGTGCATTGTGATTTAATTAGGATTGTCATTTTAGCATTTCCTACTCTTACGAGATTGAATCCATGCCCATTTCAATGTAATATCTTATTATTTGGGGGGGTTGAACCCTAATTACTTTAGGGGAGGGTCTCATCTCCAAACAGTAGAAAATAGAAAACATATAGTATTTTTTTTGATAAACATATAGTATATAGTATTAAAAAAAAAAAATCAAAACAGCGAAAGCGAAAGGAAACGGAGCCAAAAAGTACACTAGAGAGAGAGAGTGTGGGAGTGAGAGAATCAGAATCTTGTTTAAAGACCAAGCACTCTCTCACACACACAACGCGCGAGTCAGAGAGCAAGTAAGAGAAACTCAGTTTTTAATTTCCGCCATTAATGTCCCTCAGAAACAAAGCGTGAGCTCTCTCATTTCTTCACGGATTCCCACTTGATCTCTCACATTGGCAGCTTTTCTTCATCACCACCATCATCAATTCATCATCATCATCCTCTCTCTCTCTCTCTCTGCACCCGCGTCAATGGCGAGACCGCCGACCAAAACAGCTGTTCTCACCGACACCGACCTCGGCAAGATCACTCTCGAGATCTTCTCCAAACTCGAGCAGAAATGGCTCTCCCACTGCGACACCGACACCGCCACCGGAACCGCTACCACCGCCGCAAAGAAAACCAGAATTCTCAGCATCGACGGCGGAGGAACCCTCGGCCTCGTCTCCGGCTCCGCCTTGATCCACCTCGAAAACCAGATCCAAACCAAAACCTCCGATCCTCACTCTCGAATCGCCGACTTCTTCGACCTCGTCGCCGGCACCGGCATCGGCGCTCTCTACGCCGCACTACTCACCGCCGGCGACAGCGCCGGCCGCCCTCTCTTCACCGCCAGAGACGCCGTCCGCTTCGTCGCCGAAAGCCACTCCGATCTCTTCAAAACCTCGACATCGCCGTTCGGATTATTCCTCAAACGGAGGTTCGAGTTCTCTTCGCGAAGCATGGAGAGGACGTTGAAGGACGCGATGAGACGGAGAGTTGACGGTAAGGTCTTGACGTTAAAGGACACGTGTAAGCCGATCCTAGTCCCATGCTACGATCTCAAGACCTCCGCCCCCTTCGTCTACTCCAGAGCGGACGCTCTGGAATCGCCGAGCTTCGATTTCGAGCTCTGGAAGGTCTGCCGTGCCACGTCAGCGACTCCGAACCTGTTCAAGCCGTTCGAGTTAACGTCCGTTGACGGAAAAACGAGGTGTCTCGCCGTTGACGGAGGTTTGGTCATGAACAACCCAACGGCTGCCGCCGTCACTCACGTCCTTCACAACAAGCGTGACTTCCCGTGCGTCAACGGAATCGAAGACCTCCTCGTTCTCTCTCTAGGTAACGGACCGTTAACTGCTCCTTCTGCCACGCCGTTAAGGTGTAACGGCAAGTGTTCTACGCCGTCTGTTGTTAACATTGTTATGGACGGCGTTTCCGAAACCGTCGATCAAATGCTTGGGAACGCCTTCTGTTGGAATCCCTCCGATTACGTCCGAATCCAGGTATACATTTATTTTTACATCGGGATACGCACAGAACGTTTTTTTGTTTGGTTTTTGACGGTTGAGATTGATTGGTGATGGTTGTGCAGGCTAACGGTTTGGCAACGGAAAAGATGGGGACGTCGTCAGGAGAAGAGGTGTTGAAGGAGAGGGCACTGGAGTCGTTACCGTTTGGCGGGAAGCGGTTGCTGACGGAAACTAACGGTCAAAGAATAGAGACGTTTGTGCAACGGCTCGTTGCGTCGGGAAAGAGTACGAGTCTCCCTCCAAGTCCGTGTAAACAAACGGTTGTTTGTTCTCCTGCCAACGGACGTTAACTTTCTCGTTTAATTCCGTTAAATCGCCTAACCATCTATTGTTCTAGATAGATAGATGTCCAAAATTCCAAATAAAAATAGTTGATGAAATCTATAATTTTTCCGCAATTTTTTTTTTATGTGCATAGATCTCTTGTGCTGAGCTTACGCATCTCGAGGTCGTGAGGTGCATAACACAATCGTCAATTAAAGAGTCTGTTTTGTTGGGCTGCGACGAGGGACTGCCATTTCAATTTTTTCATGTTCAAATTATTGGTGCAAAATTTCCTTGACCTTGAAAACAAGATGAGAATGGAAGAACCAAATAAATACTTGAGGCGCATGATCATCCTTTTTTAAACAATATTTCTCTATCGATCAAAATTGTGTATACATATTGGGATAATCAAAACTTGCATTCAGGATAAAATAAAAGGCTTAATTGATTATTTCTCCTTGTTGGGAAGTTTTATTATTTATTTTATGATTTTAATACTTTTGTGTATTGTCATGAGTTTAAAGAGTAGCCCCTGATTGTCAAACTGTTTCAATTAAAAAAAAATCAAATTAACAAATAGGATTAGTGAATCAATGTAGTTAATTCTACGTTTGGTCTTATTGAGCCATAAATAATTAATGAAATTTCAATTTCTCTTTAAAAAAAAAGCTCTAATGGTTGTTGAATGTTGTGTGTGTAACACAACTCTAATTTAGAACACTCTTTGAAGAACTTGTAAAAGAGTGATGCTAGAACACACTAGAAAACCCTTTTGATTCAAAACCTTAGTTTGCAATGTGTTATTCAATGTATTTCATATGTGCTAGGACTCTATATTTTATAGAAAATTAAAAGTTATTAAGGCCGTACACAACAACACAACTTCTAGTACCAAAAACGAACAAAAAATGCATCTTTCCGCATGGCGCTGGCCTTTGGTGCCCAGGCGACGATCTAAATAGGCCAACGCTACTTTTTTTTTGGTGTTTGATACAAAATAGAGTGGCACTGGCGTCTAGACATCAAGGGCCAACGCCATTCTCTATTTCGTGTTTTTTTAAAATTTTTTCAATGCAAATGACAAAACATAAGAGAAACGAAAATAATGTTGTCCCCGACATGAACATGCACAACCAACACGCAAATGTTGACATCCATCGATTTTTACATTGACATATGTGCACATACATTTTGATGTGTATTGCACAAACTTTTATGGATAAGTGTGTATTGATTGTGCATAACGGGCTCCTAAGTGAATTTTGAGAACTTTTACATGCTTGGCAAATTAACTTGCATTCATTAGGGTTTAAACTCATGACCTCGTATTCTTTTATAATTCATACCAAACTATTGGACCACTTAATTGGTTGGCCCACTTAAACAGTTTTTGACTTATTACTCTCTTCATAACCTACGTATACCAAACCATTGATAATTAGTTGGTATATTTAAACAATTTTTTGTTGCTAACGAAAGTGAACCCGCAACTCCTGAAACCTTGACATTTGGTGGTGGACCTAATTCGTTAATACATGAAAGAGCAGTGCTATTTGGAAATTTTTGAACTTCTATGGAGTTTTTGAAAGTTTTTTATTTCAAAGTCATCACCAAGCAATAAATAATTTTGAAAAAACAACTTATAACTCTCCTTGTATATTTGTAAAAATTTTAAAAACTTCCTATGAGTCCGGACTCTAAAAGCCCAAAGTCATTTTTTGTACATGAAAAATGATGTTTCAAGACATTTCATAAAAAAAAAAAAAAAAATTGTTTGAACTCTTTGAGTGCGGACTCATATAGGGGGTTTTTAAACTTCTTACAAATATCAAAAAAGTTTTACAAGTCGTTACTTCAAAGTTATTTATTACTTTGGTGATATATTTCAAGATGTGTGATTAAATGGTACTAATATTTATTGCACGAATGACAAAAACAAAATAAAATAAAATAAAAATAAAATTTGTCGCACGGTTTTTAAAAGGGGTGTGACTTAATGCGTGTGATTGTAACTACTAATTAAAGTGTCGCTAGTGATTAGTGAGATGGACCACAAATACATAATCATGTTATGTTATCTTATTAACCAAGAATAATGAGTGAAGATTGATTCTTAATCTTCAAGTAGTACTAGATGCTAAAACTAGTTAAAGTAATTTGGTCGACCCATGTTGTCTCGTTTAACTAAATGATTGGACTGCTACTTAATAATGGACATGAGTTGGTAAAAAGTTTGTGACCATATGCTTAACTACCAGCAGACCCTTTATATACTGTTATCAAAATGCATTAATAAATATTTGTCAAAAAAATAAAATAAAATAACATTGATAATTTTTCTTTTTCTTATATAGTTTTTTTAAAAAATGTGTTTGGACTCTTAGAGTCCGGACTCATAGAAATTTTTTTAAAGTTTTACAAATATTAAAGGAGAGTTATAAGTTATTATTTCAAAGTTATTTATTGTTTGAGTGTGACTTTGAAATAAATTTTTTTAAAAAACTCTCTACAAATTTAGATTCTAAGAGTCTAAATAGCACTACTCAATTTTTTTTTTTGATAAGAATGAGACTATATTTTGTAATAGTCAGTTAAGTACATGACGAGAAATAACATGTTTTCTTAAAACAATGCAAAAAAACAAAAATTTCTACCAATATAGTAGAAGGGGAAAACCACATTGTCCCTATGAACGAAGAAAACCTCCCTCCCACAATGGGGCGAGCCAATAAGAAAACCATATTTGTTAATCGAGATTTCCCATGTATTAATTTATGAATGAGGGCAAAATAGGGTGAGCCTATAGCCTTTAGGAACTAGTTATGTACGATAACCATATTTTGTATGTGTATGCGTCATTCATTTTACTACTTAAAAATGCGTGCAGACGCATCTTCATGCAAAATTTAAAAAACGAAACCATCAAAGCAAAAGGATGTCACCCCAACATTTTCCTTTCATGATATATAAAGACGTTAAATCCACAGTTCAATAAAAAAATCTTTGTAAACTAAAAATAATAAAAGGTGTCTACACTGGCCGAAAGCGGTTATAAAGCGTTGGTGGGATCGATCGATCTCTCAAGAGAACATCCTTCAAAACTTCAAGTGCTGGCCATAGTTGTGGAAGATGCAAGTATGTACCTCCAAAGGTTAAAAACTTTCTATGGAGGGCAGTCTAGAATACTCTTTCAACAACACCAAATCTCTATACCAGATGAGTGCCTATAGATATGTTATGTTTAGTTTGCAAGAAGGACGTGAAGGAACTAAACGCTATGATAGGGTGTCGGTTTGCAACAAGATATTAGTAAGAGCTGGCGTTGTCTCCAAACCCTCGAGATCGAGTCTTATTTGATCGATATTTGGTGGGCTTATTTGAACTAAATGAAATAGTGGTAATGGAGGTTGTTGCGGTCCTACTATGTAGTATATGAAACAATCGAAACGCTATTGTGTGGAAGAATGGTGGACAATCCCCACGCCAACTAGTCATATATGCTAAATCTCACTTGGCGGTGTAGAAACAAGCTCGATTGGAGGACTCCAACCGCCACAAGGATGACACAGGGAGGGTGATGAAAAATGGCAGCAGCCGGTAAGGGGAAGAGTTAAATGTAACATTGATGCTGCAGTGTTCGAGGCAAAAGGGGTAAGCTCGTACGGGGCAATAATTAAAGATGACGAGGGATATTTTTGTGACAACTATGGGAGGATATGAGGGAGAGTGTGGTTGTGCTCAAAATAGCGGAGGCAATAGGGGTTCGAAGTGGATGCGATGGTGGTAGTTCAAGCTCTTACTAATAAGACTAGAGATAACTCCTACTCCGAATCTATTATTGGTGATTGTAAACAATAATTAATGGACATAAGGATCTATTATGTTACTTTTGTGTGTAGATCGGCGAACTTAGCAGCTCACACTTTGGCGAGGGAGGCTAGTTCTTTGTCTGGTCGAAATGAGCGGTGTTATATTATGTACCACCATTTTATCCTCGACGTACTGGCTAATGATTTGAAATAAAATTAACTAAACAATTTTAAAAAAATAATACTCTTTAATTAGTATCGTTTAATGGCAAGTACTAAAAAAGGGGTTTCACCATCAATGGCATGTCTATCAATCCTATTCAACTAATTGTGCAACTCATCAAAGCCTTTCAAGTGAGATGGTAAATACATCACTTGCCAAGATGGCAAGACTTTGGGAGATCGTGATTTGATTCTCACGTAAGTAAAAAAAAAATACAAAGTGTGCTTCTCACTATTTCGATATGAGGTCACTTAATTGACCTAGAGATTAGGGGTTTGAGCCTCAATGAAGAGTGTATTTGAAATTAAAAAAAGTTTTGAGTCCGGACTCACGAGTCCAAATAGCCCTACCCTTACTATTAAAATTAAGAGTAGTGCTACTTGGACTCATGAGTCCGGACTCCTAGGGTGGTTTTTAAATTTTTTTTATTTCAAAGTCATCCTCAAGTAATAAATGACTTCAAAATAACAACTTACAAAACTCCTTTAATATTTGTAAAAATTTTAAAAAATATTTTATGAGTCCGGACTCTAAGAGTCTAAATAGATTTTTTTGTAAAATTAAAGTAGTCACGCAATGTCTTTGCGTTAGCGTAATGGTGGGTCATCGTCACGCACACACAAATATGCACAACATATACAAACGAGGAGTACGTCTTCGTAGAAGTTATCGATGTGGACGTAGGAACAACAACGTGTCACCTTTAGAGTTGATCAGTGAATCGGGCACCAACATAACCAGTAGCAGTTTTGACAAAAAAAAAAAAAAAAAACCAGTAGCAGTTTTGACAAAAAAAAAAAAAAAAAAAAAAAAAAAAAAAAAAAAAAAAAAAAAAAGTGCCCAACAAAAAAAGTCAAACTAAAAAAAAAGGTTAATCTTATTTTGTAATGCCCTTGTGCCTTTTACTGTGATTACTACACTCACTACAATTTTTAAGTACACGTCACATACTCTCTTCTTAGTGATTTGTAGGTCTGAATCTTTTATTGAAGAGTCGGTCGAAGCCCGCCGAACTTCTAGTTAAAGACTCAGTCACTGCTTACTGAATATTTAATTAGAGAGTTAGTCGAAACACACCGAACCATTAGGTCAGCAATTATCAACTAAATCTTACTAAAAAAGTACGGTTAGACAACACCGTGGATAAGTTTCGGCTACATGTCGTCGAACTTAAAATAGAAGACTCGACCAAAATTTTGGAGTGGAGTGTTTCTGTTTGGATGAAAGAGTATTTTAGTAAAAATGTGAGGTGTACTTAAAAATTTAAATTTAAATTTAAGGTACCACACAAAATAGAGTGCACTTAGTCGGATTAAAAAACACATAACCAGTAGTAGTATGGTACTGTACTACTGTGTATATATAACAGCTGTTGTGTACATGGATTAAAAAAAAAAAAAAAACAGCTGTTGTGTACATGGTAAATGATTTTTCAGACAGTGCACATAGTAAATAATTAAATAATTTATTCGAGTTTTATTTTGAGAAAAATATTAATTCAAATAGTTTTTGTGCTAATTATTAAGATATCTTTAGTAGGATTAGCAAATCAATGTACTTGATTATATGTGTAGTCCTATGTTGAGCTATGAATGATTAATAAAATTTTAATTTCTATTAAAAAAAAATTAAGTGTCGAGTTCTTTGAATTTTTTTTAATATAAAATCGTCGTTGGTCTAATTTTTAATTAGAGATCTCAGGATTAAGCTTAACTTATAGAAAAGAAGCCCAACGAACTTTCAAATATTTGAGTGCTAACCATAGAAAACAAATTATGTGAGTATTTACATGCACTTTCTTTCTATATTGGTAAATTGGGATGATATTCGGTAATCAATTTGTAGTTAGTTTCCTCTTTCTCCCAATTATAGAGGAGGTGGCATAGGGGATGGCCATGGATGCCTTATCCTATATTTGATGATCTATGTGCATGGGTTTGTGTGTATCTTTTGGAATTATATTAATTATGAGATATTGTGATGAAAAGGAATTAGAGATACTTTTGAAACTGCATGCAAGTAGAAATGATAAGTACTGCATGCACCAGTAAATATTCCTGACTGTAGAGCATTAACCCAATACAAATAATGGTTTTTCTTACAAAAATTAATTATATTTTTTTGTATTATATAAGCTTGATTCGTTTTTGCTATTTTACGGTGTTAGTTCAGAGTTATCTCCTCATAATTAACTCCTTGTAAATAATATTTTTATATTTGGTTCAACTTTAAACTTGCAGAGAAGTTTTAAATTTTTAAATAATAAAAAATATGAATTGACATAAATAACCTTTAAAGAAAAGATATGTGTAATAAAAAGGTCATTAATGAAGAGTAATTGTGTCCACAATTCTCGGGAGATAACTCCCCTAGGGAGGGTGGGGGAGAAATCTCGCACCCTCCTTGTAAGTTATCTCTCTATAATCAAACAAGATTAGTTCCCAACTCTCTATAAGTTATCTCCTGGGAGATAACTCCACCTCTAACCAAACAAGATTATAATTGTTATTGATATATGTATTTATGAATTTACCAACACTAGTTACGGGCCTTACGGCCGGTCTCCGTCGCTTGGCCGAAGTTTTTTAAGTACACGAAATTACATATAAAGTGTTAATTAGCTCAAAAAAAAAAAGAAGTTTGGGGTAGCTTTGGATTGATTAGGTATGGCGCCCCAAGTTGTAAAAATATTGAAGGGTTTAAGGAGGAAACAAAACTACTTATACATTTTTTATCTTATTTTTCATTTTTATTTTATTTTTAGAAGCCCAAACGGATATATAAATTCCATTTTATCATCGAAGATCCAAATATACATGCAAAGAGATGGCTAGAGGGATGGCATCCTCCTGATCTGAACATATTCTATATACTATATAGTCCATCAATTGCCATTTTGCTAAACAACGTGCTACGTAGCACAATTTTTCAATAATTGATTCTATTCTGTACGTAATTGATTTCCCATGATACAATATGGCGTAAAAAGTCATTTAAATAAAATTACAAACATTTACATATTTCCAACCCTATGAGTAAATGTAAATTAATTGATCTCCATTTGGGGACACCCCAAGATTTACACAAGGGCCCAAGACGGCATGCATGGTGCGTCGACTGATAATAGTGCCCCCACCATGCCACTCAATGACGCGAGCCCTAATATATTGTGGAGTGAATAGGCCCTGCTTGTATTTAACATTGTGGTGTCCTATTATGAAGTTGGCCATGTACTTGGCCTAACTGGAGAGATAGGTCAGGTCAGTGGCTAGAACTTTGTTAGCAGAACTTTCTGATTGGATTCTGTCATCACCAACCATCCAAAACAGACAAATTAAATCAGATTGAGTGGCCATGCATGCACACAAAAGATCATACAGGAGAACGCAAGAGTGATAAAATTTCAGTTCAAAACAAACTTTCTTTCTACTGGGTCCCCTTCAATGCTCTCCTTTCATGCTTAGCTTAGCTTCGCTAGCTGTAGCCCACCATGCAAGCACTTTTGTACATTCTAGTTCACTCTCATCACTAATTAATGTATATATAATAATTGATTTCAGCTTTCTTTTCTTTTCTTTTCTTTTCTTTTCTTTTATATATATATATATATATATATCGATTGAACACAATACACAGAACACAATACACAGGAACCTAACAAATGGCTTATCACGTCTTTCCATTTTCGGTTTCCAGCCCCTTTTGCATTCACTCTATCAGGGTTTACTTTTCAGTCGATTCCGCACACACAAATATGCACAACATATACATACGAGGAGTACGCCTTTGTAGAAGTTATCGATGTGGACGTAGGAACCACAACGTGTCACCTTTAGAGTTGATCAGTGAATCGGGCACCAACATAGCCAGTAGCAGTTTTGACAAAAAAAAAAAAAAAATCCAGCTAAGTGTCCTAAAAAAAGTAAAACTAAAAAAAAAACGGTTAATCTTACTTTATAATGCCGTTGTGCCCCTCACTGTGATTATCACACCCACTATAATTTTTTTAAGTACACCTCACATACTCTTTTTTTAGTGATTTGTAGGTCCAAATATTTTATTGGAGAGTCGATCGAAGTCCGCCGAACCTCTACTTAGAGACTCAGTCACAGCTTACCGATCGAACCTTTAATTAGAGAGTTAGTCAGAACCCACCAAACCATTGAGTCGGCAGTTGTCAATTAAATCTCACTAAAAAGGTTTGGTTGGACAATACCGTTGATAAGTCTCGACTACATTTCGTCGAACTTAAAATAGAAGTCTCGACCAAGATTTTTGGAGTTGAGTGTTTCGGTTTGGATGAAAAAGTATTTTAGTAAAAATGTGGGGTACACTTAAAAATTGAAATTTAAATTTGGATGTCACGTAAAATGCGGTGCACTTAGCCGGACTAAAAAACACATAACCAGTAGTAGTATGGTACTGTACTACTGTGTATATATAACAGCTGTTGTGTACATGGATTCAAAAACAAAAAAAAAAAAACAGCTGCTGTGTACATGGTAAATAATTTTTCAGACCGTGCACATAGTAAATAATTAAATAATTTATTCAAGTTTTTTTTTGAGAAAAATATTAATTCAAATAGGTTTTGTGCTAATTATTAAGATACTTTTAGTAGGATTAGCGAATTAATGTACTTGATTATATGTGTAGTCCTATGTTGAGCTATGAATAATTAATGAAATTTCAATTTCTCTTAAAAAAAAATTAGGTGTCGAGTTCTTTGAATTAATATAGAATCGTCGTTGGTCTAATTTTTAATTAGAGATTTCACGATTGAAGCTTAGCTTATCGAAAAGAAGCCCAACGAACTTTCAAATATTTAAGTGCTAACCATAGAAAACAAATTATGTGAGTATTTACATGCACTTTCTTTCTTTATTGGTAATTGGGATGATATTCAGTAATCAATTCGTAGTAGTTTCTTCTTTCTCCCAATTATAGAGGGAAAAATTACATCCGTACTGTATATATAGTTTTAAATTCGTAAAGTATAGTTTTTTTTTTTTTTTTTTTTTTTTTTTTTTTTTTTATAAAAATAATGTATTGGGCCTTTAATAAAGACATTATTAGGCATGGTATCAAATTACACGAATAGCGCCTTTTGTAAACGCGCTATTCGTGTAATAGCAGAGGTGATGTGGATGCCACGTGTACACGAATAGCGTCTTTTGTAAAGGCGCTATTCATGATGTGGATGACACGTCAATCATGAATAGCGCCTTTAGAAAAGGCGAAAGGTGATATTCTTCCACGTGGATCACGAATAGCGCCTTTAGAAAATGTGCTATTCGTTCCACGTGGATATGACGTGGACTCACTCTACACGAATAGCACCTTTTCAAAAGGCGCTATTTGTGTAGATAGTCGCCACGTATATATCACTAATTTTTAATTTTTGTTATTCATGATGTCATTGCAGACGTGAACACCAGAGTAGACATTTGCGGAGAGGACTTCCCTACTAGTACGTTTGTTTATTTTTATCGTTTTATGCTAGGTATGAGTTATGAGTGATACGTTTTGACCTGTATATGACTTTGTTAATTTCGTCGTGTTGTGTACTTGAAAAATTAATTGTTAGAGAAATTCAATAAAAATGGTATTAGGTTTGAGGAATGCTACATAGACATACCAAAATACACATTGGTGTTTGAGTTATCTGTATGTGTCTCGATTTAGTGTGGAACACATCTAATATGTATTTTAGTATGGTTAGGATTGATGTATGTGTAGTATTTTTAATATAGGCGGCAAGGGTATAGGTAGAATATAAGTTGTATGAATGACTCATTTTGAAAAGGAGTCATTCATACATTTCATATTTTGTTCAAATGACTCCTTTACAAAAGGAGTCATTCATACAATTGGAATTGCCATATCACACACCCACTGCCACGTCACACACTCAATAACGCCTTTACTTTGGCTATATACATTATTTTTGTAATTTTAAAAAATTTACCCTATTTAATGAATTTTAAAGTAAATCAACCTTACTTTTTTAATAACACCTTATAGAGGAGGTGGCATAGGGGATGGCCATGGATGCCTTATCCTGTATTTAACGATCTCTATGTGCATGGGTTTGTGTCTTATCTTTCGGAATTATATTAATTATGAGATATTGTGATGGAAAGGAATTAGAGATACTTTTGCAACTGCATGCGAGTAGAAATGATAAGTACTGCATGCACCAGTAAATATTCCTGACTGTAGAGCTTTAGCCAAATACAAATAATGGTTTTTCTTAGAAAATTAATTATATTTTTTTGTATTATATAGGCCTCGCTTGGTTCATTTTTGCTATCTTATAGTGTTAGTTCAGAGTTATCTCCTTAGAATTAACTCCTTGCAGATAATATTTTTATGTTTGGTTCAACTTTAAATTTGTAGAGAAATTTGAAATTTTTAAATAATAAAAAATATGAATTGACATAAATAACCTTCAAACAAAAGAGATATTTGTAATAAAAAAGTCATTAATGAAAAGTAATTGTGTCCAAAACTCCCGAGAGATAACTCTCCTAAGGAGGGCGGGAGAAAAATCTCACACCCTCCCAGTAAGTTATCCCCTAGGAGATAACTCCACCTATAACCAAACAAGGTCATAATTGTTACTATATATATATATTTAATTATGAATTTACCAATACTAGTTACGGCCCTTACGGCCGGTTAGGTCTGGCCTAAGCCCGACCCAAGTGTTGCCCATGAATTGGTCTACTAACAGTTGTTAAATTCTGAAACAAGACGAAGATATGCACTTCATGAGAAGTACTATACAACTTTCCTTGTTTGATTTACATATATAACTAGTTGGCATCCCTCGCCTTGCTCACGGGCAAGACTAAGTATTAAAATATTATATAAAAATGTTGAAAAAAAGTGTTAAAAGAATTATTATGCAATCTCTGATATGAACTCAAAGCCGCTCCATTTAGGTCCCTCAACAATTAATAACAAAAATATTTACAGACATTGCATATTTACAAATTTACATAAAAACAATTAAATATTTGCAAGAGTGCATAGAAATAGTCCTTAATATAATTTTAAAGGGCAATGGATTGAAGAAATTTGATATATAAATTTCAAGATAATAATTGAAAATCTTAATTAATAGCTATTTTTATGTTCGATCGACTAATAAATTTTTTTCTCTTTCGACTTAAAACCTATGACTTCCTAAACCTTACTTTTTAGCAAATGACGTTTAATCTATACCAAAGATGTTTTGGCATCAACTAATAAAATTTTAATTGTTTTAAAACTTTATTTAGACAATTTTATACTAAAATAATCGAACTAATGTTTTAGAAGGAACAAAAATAGAAATAAAAAATAGCTAAAAATAGCATAAATAAGTTTTTTTTTTTTTTTTTTTACTTAATGAGTGAGAGCCGAACCACGATATTCCAAAACCTTGCCTTTTGGCAAGTGATGTCTCTACCATCTCACTAAATATGCTTTGAAAATTTGATACAATAAATAAGTTAAAATAGTAAAAAAAAACATAGATCAATTTGATGCAATTTTTTTTAAATATAGCATAAATATATAGATAGATATCGATCAATTTGATACGATTCTTTTTATAATGTCACACGTTACGTTGTTAGAGCTTCTCACATAAACAATTCATTTATAAATATAGAAATAAAATAGCTAAAAATAATATAAATAAGTTTTTTTTTTACTTCAATGGAAGTCCACCTCTCGAAACCTTGCCTTTTGGCAAGTGATGTCTCATTGTCTCAACCATCTCTCCATAGATATTTTGACAATTTGATATACAATAAATAAGTTAAAATAGCTGAAAAAATAAACACATAGATCAATTTTGATATAATTTTGTTTTAATAATAGCATAAATATATAGATAGATATAAATATAGATCAGCTTGATACAATTTTTTCTTAATAAGAAAGAAACATCGATCTTGTCCCTATTGGGGTTTGAACCCTAAATCTCATACTACGCCATTAGCCCATCTAATTGGTCAATTCGATACTATTTGTGTAATACATAATGATTATGATTAATGAGGCGTCAAATGTAGTAACAATGAGTACTTATAGTTTACTCAATAAAAAAACAATGACTACTTATAATTTTACTTAAACTCAAATACAACACTCACTATATGTCATTTTATTTCTTTCGTATATATATAGCCTTAAATCTAATATGTCATGTACTTAGTATCTAATAAATATAAAAACTCCGAAAAAAATTTAAAAACCAAAAATCCTATTTTTTGTATAACAATTAAAAATATAACCTAAAAAATAGCAAAAAAAAACGAAAATTAAAAAATTAAATCCTATTTTTTTTAGATATATATAGCTTTCTTTTTAAATAATCTAATATATCATGTACGTAGTATCTAATAAATAAAAAATTCTAAAAAAAATTTTAAAAACCGAAAATCATATTTGTATAACAATTAAAAACATAACTTAAAAAATAGTAAAAAAAACGAAAATTAGAAAATTATGAAAAAAGCTTAAAGCCCAAAAAATCAATTTGTATGATAATTAAAAACATAACCTATTTGTATAATAATTAAAAACATAACCATAAAATGATTTTTTTAATCAATTGAGTAGCCCAATAGTTTAGTATAGAGTATGGGATTAATTAAGATGTCATAAATTCGAATCTCAGTGGAAGCAAATTACTTCTTTCTTATAAAATAAGTGTAAATGATTTTAAAACATATAATTGACCTAATCCTTAAAATTCAATTATCTACAGTATGTCTGTATCGACAAAGTACTGCTTTTTATTTCTGCATTAAGTGCATGTACATTTCTATATTTTGGGTCAGAGTCATATATTATAATTAATTAATAATTAATTAAAGTAAAAGTATTTGTGAGAACCAATTAAGCGTTTTGTTTTTCATACATATAGTATTAGTACTGCTACTAGTAGCATGTAGTAGTTGTTGAAACAATTAATTATATTATTTAATTATTTATAATTTGAATGAAAATTATGTGAAAAGGTGTGTACTATTGTGTAGAGACATAATAGACCAAAAGGTGTATCTATTCGCCAAGAGGTGTGTCTTTTTCTAATAGACACATAAAAGTCTATATATATTCACTTGATGGATTGTTTTAAAAGATAGATATATAATTAGAAGGAAAAGCAAATAGGTCAAATCAAAATGTCTTTCTCTATTTTACATGCTTTTGAGTCAGAGAGGGTATTGAATCATAGATTGGTTCGTAGACTAGTGATTCGGAGTGCAACAAATCACTAGTATGATCGTTGTATCTTGGGAGACTATCGTCATTAGACCGTGAGCACCGTAGCGGGGCGAAATAGTCTTAAGGACATTGAGTATAACTCAAGCCTCGATCAATTGCATCAAGTTATTCTTTCATTTCGCACCAAATTTTCTGAAATCCCACCAACAATCTTAAGACTATTTTCCCGTATGTTAGCGGCTTTGGTTGATTGAGAATTTCACGAATTCTTGATGAATTTCGGTGGTGATCCGTGATGCATGATTATTCAGAATTTTCAGAGCATTAGGTATGTGGCATGCAAGTTCCATGATCATATGCTAGTATGTGTTAACAAATTGATTCATTAATTCACCGAATCAAGGTATGTGTCAGTATGTGTTATTATTTCTAATTTGCCTGCGTGGTTACCAATTAAAAGTCTCCTGATGACGTGATCTTTGTTCAAGAGAATGAACATATTATTGGTACTTTCAAACTATTTATTTGTGTTGAATCTATTGATCAAATCTGATCATATTTATAATTAGAATATTAAGGTGCCATGACACATGATCACATTGATGAACAAGATTTGAGATAACTATAAAGCAGTTAGAAAAACTACAATAGAACAGGTATGGTTCTTTTGAATCGGTGCATGCATGTGATCAGTGATGTGATTAAAAAATTTTGTCCTATCCGATTCAATGTATGTGCATTTGCTAATGATTCTGATATGTCAATAAATTTTTATGAAAACATGTGTCTCAATATTCCCATGAAGTAAATTGGCATTTTGATTACCCTCTGCAATTTGAAGATATGTGTAAATGTCCCAAAAAGTGTAAAATTGGGTTGCAACAACTTCAAGAAATAGAGATTATGATGCATACATTTGCATTTTGTGAAAAAAAAATAATAGAATCTCTCTATGGTTGGAGATGGTTGTTGTTGCGGTTGGTGTGGTCTATTTAAAAGGATTAATTTCTTGTTATACGGAGAGGGCAAAAGATTGGGTAAAACAGAGGCATGCAGGGCCTTTGTGCCATTATTTTGAGATTGTAGATGTATGTATGTGATTGTTGCTATCTCATACATGATGTCCATCAACCGTGCTTGTCATGGGCTTAGAAAGTTATTTACATATATTTATTAAATCAGTGTATGGAAACAATGAAGGTATATATTGGTAGACTATATATGTGTGGGTGCCACACAATAAGGATTAATGTTGTGTGGATCACCATAAGAGATAATTAAAATTATGGGAGACGGAAGCAATTTAGTTGTGCGCAATCCCTAATTTTGATAGTTATATCTTTTAAGTTGAAGATATATTATTAAATGTTTATGAATACTTGAAAGATGTGGGGGTGGGCATAAAACTCTTGTCTTTATTTTTGAATTAAAGAAAGTAAATTATGATCCCCAATATAGTATTTGAAGAGACATTTATTGAATAATGTATGGTTTTTTTTAAAAAAAAGTTATCAATAGTGAGATTGAATCCATCAAGTTGAATCCTTTAAAGAGTAAATGGATTTTAAAAATCTAATTAAAGGCAGATGGATAAATTGCTTAAAATATAGCAAATTAAATTAATAACTTAAGGCTTTATTTGAGAGAAATGGAGCCTTGATTTCTTCGAGAGAAACTCACTAGTCCCTAATGACATTCAACATATTGGTTGCTAATAAAGCACGCAAAAGATGTTGAGAGACACATCTTAAATGGTGAATTTAGGAAAGAAATGTTGTTATGAATGGAAATCCTCAAAGAAATGAGAGTATTGTTAGATTCACAATGGAATCTAAATGATTGCGCGCAAATTAATAAGCTAGAAAAGTAACATTATGGCTTTGAAAGAGCTTGGAGGATATTCCATATTGCATGCAATTGTCTCGGTAATGCATAAGATGTATGCCGGCTAATAATCGCAAGTGACAGAATAAAATGATGTATAAAATGGTAAATCTTGACTTATGTGTCGAAGATTGTCATTGAATAGTTACTTGATTATAGAATAATTTTCATAGAAAATGAGAAATAAGAAGACAAACTTGTGGCCAACAATTGAAGGTTTGTCAATATCAAGTAAACTGTTATTGAGGGGAATGAGTTTAAAAGCCTAAAAAATGAGTTAAGTCTGGCGGAAACCTAACCTAGCTGATTGGAGATCCCATGTACTAGGTTTAATAGGCAAACTGGTTAGATGAAACTCGAGAGAAGAACACACCTATCTAATTCCTAAGATAAAAAATGTGTTTAGAAGAAGTTAAGGATATGCTAAGCATTTAATGACAAATAAAAATGTCACCTATATGATAGTAAATGTGGGTCGCATTTATGAGAACGAGACAGGCTAAATTCTCTAAATCTATCATGAAACCAAGATTGTGTCCAGGACCAAAATGGACAAAATCGTAAGAACCAATAATGATAGGGATGAAGTTATGTGAGTATTATTGTCTCGATTTACTACAAAAAGTGAACAGTTCAAGATCTTCTATATCCACTGCGTCACTAAGTAAGTCCGATAATATTTCATTAGGGTAAGTTCAAGTCTCTATACGACACTTTTCCTGATGTAACTTTATTCCGCCAATGCTCTCTCAAGTGTGTCTGCATTAAAATGATTTTTAAAATCCATTTATGTGGAGGATATATAAAGACTTGATGATCAATTTTCATTCATGTGGGGGATTGTTGAAACAATTAATTATATTATTTAATTGTTTATAATTTGAATGAAAATTATGTGAAAAGGTGTGTACTATTGTGTAGAGACATAATAGACCAAAAGGTGTATCTATTCACCAAGAGGTATTATGTAGAGACATAATAGACCAAAAGGTGTATCTATTCACCAAGAGGTGTGTCTTTTTCTAATAGACACATAAAAGTCTATATATATTCACTTGATGGATTGTTTTAAAAGATAGATATATAATTAGAAGGAAAAGCAAATAGGTCAAATCAAAATGTCTTTCTCTATTTTACATGCTTTTGAGTCAGAGAGGGTATTGAATCATAGATTGGTTTGTAGACTAGTGATTCGGAGTGCTACAAATCACTAGTATGATCATTGTATCTTGGGAGATTATCGTCATTAGACCGTGAGCACCGTAGCGGGGCGAAATAGTCTTAAGGACATTGAGTATAACTCAAGCCTCGATCAATTGCATCAAGTTATTCTTTTATTTCGCACCAAATTTTCAGAAATCCCACCAACAGTAGTACTATATATATTTCCAAGTTAAATTTTCTAAGCACGACAATTAAGCAGCAATCTTGTCCGAGTTGTCTCTACAGTTCTGAAAACTCACAAGTGATAATAAACCAACGTAGGTGAGTTTCAAGACTAACTACGTTGATTTGAGTGTTACGTACTTTGGCTCGTGATCTAACAAAAAAACAGTTTTGAGAAAGATCTTAGTATTAATGAGCTAGCTGAGATGAAATTCATAATTAATAATGTTTATTTAGAGAGCTAGTTTTCGATCTGCTAATTAGCTTCTGTCTCTGCTAATTTTAATTAATTGACTGGCTAGTACCAGCTGACTTGCATGTGATATGGGCGTTACGCTCTATGTATATAGGTAGCTATATATGTGTGCTCTTTTTATTTTTCTTTTAAATGGGCAGTGGCACATGATTTCTAATGGAATAGATTTGGTTATCCATATATATGAAGCTTCTGTGTCGTTGCAAAGATTCTGCCGGGGCAATTTGTATATATGTGTAAATTATAACGGCCCGGCTATGGGCAAACTACATTTTATTTTATTTTATTTTATTTTTTAAAAATACTCTTGCCCTTGTGCGCCCCTATTTTCAACAACACGAAGAAGAAGGAGAAAACACTCGAGCCCTAGATCGATCTTCGCGTTCACCCACGGTAGTGGTTCATTTTTGCATCAACTCGGTCGATCTTTCCGTCACCTCTGTTTGTCTTCGCTCTCACCGTAGGTCTGGCTTCGTCTTACTTTCAAGCAGTCGTCGCGCAATCAACGACTAAATATGGTCGATTTGGTTTTTCCATTAATATGGATGTTTTATCATTTTTTTTTACTGTTTTTGAACAATTTTGGTAGTTGTATATGTGTTTGTAACTGTTTTGATATAATATGTTGTCCATTTGTGCGCTGTTGATGGTCGACGCTTGGTCGATGGCACATGACCGATTGACAATGCACTATTTGGTCGAAGGTGACCGAACAATGCATGTTAATTGGTCTTTGATGACCAAACCACATTGTAGCATTCAAAATTTGGTTTGAACAAATGTTTGTTCGGTCACCTATGACTGAACATGCATGTTTCAATCGCCCTCGACAAACCAAGCAAAAACCATGTGTTCAGCCCTACGAGGCCAAACCAGAGGCAGAATCCTTGGTTTGAATACGAAAAAAATACAAAAATTGAATGAAAACTCATGAAATATCTTTCCATCTTACACATCCGTATCTCCTATACATTCATCCTCCATTTTTATGGTAAATAGCCACCAAACAACGTAAACAAATAATGCCCTACCAAGACAAAAAATTGTTCAAACCTTAACAGTGTAGAAACAATGATTTTTCTATAAGAAATATGAAGAAATCGACTCTTATGATGGTAGCTAGTGGATTCCGAAATTGCAAGTTTGCGTCGCCGGTGGTCGGAGGGGATTATCTAAGTCGAAGGTGGCGTGTGTGGGGTGCACAATATGAGAAGGAAGAAGGACATTTTTAGAAAAGGAGTGAAAAAATACAAAAAAATAGTTTGCCCATAGTAAAATGTGGTTTGCACATAGCCGGGCCGAAATTATAATCATGCAATATATATTTAGACAATATGCAATTTTAATATTTGGATTAAATTAATTTAGGACTCAAAAGTATTTTTTTAAAATTTTTTTTTGCTTCAACTGGAATTGAACCACGGTCTCCCGAGGTCTTTTTTGGCAAGTGATGTATTTGCCATCTCACCAGAGAGGCTTTGACAACTCTTAAGTAATTAATTAGTGAAGCAATTCAAAATAATTAATGGATTAGACCTGCCAGTTTAATTCATTACAAAGACCATATAACTGATAAGAAGAATCTTTTAAAATCCTTCCTTAATTAACGAATTGGGTTGGTGGTCCAATAGTTTAGTACATATTTTTTTTTAAAGCCGTTTGGTACATTTCTTTTTTTTGTAGCCCAACTAAGGGCACTCCACCGTTTACTTAGTGCACCCCGATTATGTGTGGTACCCCAAATTTAAATTTAAATTTAAGAGGGCACCCCACTTTTTTTACCAAAATACCTTTTTATCCTGATCGAAACACCTAACTCAAAAACCTTAGTTTAGACATCTATTTTAAGTTCGGTGACATATGGCCGAGCCTTATCTTTTAGGCTAGATAAGGCTCGGTGTTGTCCAACCGAACCTCTTTGGTGAAATTTAGTTGACAACTGCCGACCTAAGGGTTTGGTGGGTTCCGACTGATTTTCCAATCAAAGATTTGACAGGCTTTGATCGACTTTCTAACTAAAGATTTGGTATGTGGGTTCTGACCGATTTTCTAACAAGAGACTCGAACCTACGAGTCCAAGCCACTCGACGATGCCATACAAATCACAAGAAGAGAGTGTGCGAAGGGATGGTAGTGGGGTACATAAAACGAGAGAAAAGGATGGAGGGGTACACTAATCACAGTGAAGGACATAAGGGTCACTTTACAGTTGAATAAGTCTTCTTTTAAGTTTGACTTTTTTGCTAGGGTGCTAGGTGCCCTTAGTCAGGTTCATTTTTCTTGAACCTGTAATTGGTACTGAGTTTAGGAGTAAGGTCATTATGAGTTCAAACCAGTGGGGCAAGTTATTTCTCATAAAAAAAAATCTTTAATTTTCTCAATTATATTTTTATTTTATATAAGAGATAAAAACAATTTTTTTTCTAGTTATGGGATTTCAGGCGCTTGACTCATTCTTGTGGAACTAGTCGAGCTAAAAAGGAGAAATGTAAAACAGTTGGACACCCAAAATTAAGGTAGATTAATCAATTAGTACTTACTACTGTTTGATTTCTTTTTTATGAAAAGGGTTAGTTTCTTTTTTATGAAAAGGGTTAGAAGGCACCCCCCCACCCCCCCCCCCACTCCAACCATTTTTGAATATGAAGATACGTAGGCTTGAATTTCAAGGTGGACACGGACGGTTGGAGATGCGCCTTTTAGAAGTGTTATTCAAGCAAAGTCTATTTTTAGAACTGCCCAAGATCTAATAAGTCCTTATTAATGACAGTACTTATTAATGACTGCAGAAGATCTAATAACTCCTTATTAATGACAGTACTTATTAATGACTGCAGAAGATCTAATAAGTCCTTATTAATGACAGTACTTATTAATGACTGCACAAGATCTAATAAGTCCTTAATTACAGTACTAACGAGCATTAATGAATATAAATTGATCTTCCAAGAGCAGTACTATAGCTTAATTAACTTCGAGTAGTGCTATTTGGACTCATGAGTCCAGACTCTTAGGGGGTTTTTAAAATTTTTTTATTTCAAAGTTATCCTCAAACAATCAATAACTTTGAAATAACAATTTGTAACACTCCTTTGATATTTACAAAAAATTTAAAAACCTCTCTATGAGTCCAGACTCTTAGAATTCAAATAAATTTTTTGATTAACTTCCATTAAAAAAACCAATACAATAAATCTAAAAAAAGAATGGTACTTTAGCAATAGCCCAAATTCCAATATTCCTGAAATCTTTCCGAGATCACATGTGTAATTTAATTGACTATGCTTGTTGGCCGCATTTTCCTCTTGTACCCGGTCCCTGCCAGTCCGAGTCCAGTAAGTGATTACTCTAGGTAAGGCTCAACGCATACAACAAAAATGTGTGTCCAGTTTTACTTTACAATATTTTTTTTTGGAAGGAACACGGCATTAAAAAATGGGCCGAGAATTACACTGTGCTATCGCACTTATCTTGTGCTAACAAGAGGAAATACAATGAGGCCCTATGTCTAATCTATGAGCTCCATACTGCAATTCGAGCACATTCTTCGCTAGAAAGTCTGTACAAACATTAGTACATCTGGAGATGTATCTAATGCAGCTACCCTCCCTCTGATAAAGAGTCCGTTGAATCTCCTCGATCTGGTAGTCCATGAAAACCAGAGTATGACGAGGATCCATGAGCGAAACAACTTCTAATGAGTTTGTCTCGATCACCACCTTAGTGAGTAATTTTTCCTTTGCCCTATGGACTTCGTACCATAACGCCAAATTTCTGCTAAGAAAGGTGGACAACTGCCCAACTTAACTTGAAAACCAGAGATGAACTCTCCTCTGTCATCTCGTAACAGCCCTGCAGTGGATGAACATGCGAGGTCGTTCGTTACTGCCCATCACAATTCAGTTTTGCCCAACCCTCATCCGGTTTCCTCCATCGTATCTCTTTTAGCTTGCCCATTAAGACCAGCGGTGCATGTTCGAGCACCACATCTAATTATCTCATCTGTTCTATCTCGAGCTTGAGAATCACCTCCAAAACTGACGCCTGGATATCCTTGAAGACAAACTCGTGTCTTGTGAACCAAAGAACCCAACACGTGACACCAAATAGGGTCTTCTAAGAAGAGACACCTTCTTTCAGATTGAAGTCCAACCATTCTTTTTGGTTATCACTAAAGAAGTTAGAACTCTGTCTTCCCATTAAAAGATTATCCCAGACCGTCCTTGCTATAGGGCAGTCCTTAAAGGCGTAAAGAATCGACTCTGATTCTGTATTTAGTAGGGAGGTGATTATGTCTAGCCAACCATAGGAAAGTCTTGATTCTCTGCGGATCCTCCCAATCTCACACTGACCTCGAACCTGTATCATCAGATTGGATATCTTCATTGGCAATTTGCTCATAAGCCTTCTTAATTTAAAACTTCTCAAACTTATTGTACATCCAGGAGATCATATCCGTTTCTTTGCTACCATTATGGTAAGGAGTGGCCAAGACTTTGTCGTACATCTTACTAGGTAGAATCTGTACAAGCTTCGAGAGGTCTCAACTTCCTGATGTTGTGGTATAAAGAGCCACCTTCTGCTCTACGTCCCTGTTGGAAAGTGAAGTAGTAGCATAGAAGAGAGTCCACATTTTCCACCACTTTACTAATTTTTTAATAATGAGAATTACAATCAATTTCTTTCATGTAAACAAACCTTTTATGCAACCTAGCTTTCAAATATGCTATTAAAGGTGGAAGAGTCTTAATAGCATTTTTTGCAATGCAATATTATCTGAAATTAAGCATTATTATGCAGTATAATCATAGCATGCAAAGCTCTTTGAAATATCCAAATTAAAGAGGGGTTTGGTATGATGGCTCGGGTTGCATCAGCCTACCGAGTAGTCTTGAAGGAGAGCTCTTCTGCCACTCAGTGGTCCTAAAATTTGGCTCAAGCTCGGATTAGCCGATACCTACTAAACTTTGAAATGCTATATATATAGAATTGCACTAAGAGCACCCCGCAATCCTTTCAAGGCACCCCACAATCCTCTAAGGGCACCCCGCTGATTAGGGCACCCTAGTACTTTCACCAAAATACCCTTTCATTTGAAGTGCAAGCACCCTACCACCAAATCGAATGAAACCCTTCTTTTCTCCCTTCCATCACGATATCAAGGCCCCAATATACCAAATCCCCTCACTTTTTTGCTTGTTTAAAGTAGATTTATTATTTTTATGATCGGATGATGTATTTAACTTCAATCTCGTAGTGTTTGGTCACATAGGGCCGTGATCTGTCTTTTGGTCTCGGACGTCCATTGTCGATACCATTGTGTAAGTGTCGATTTATATCAATTGACACCTAAGTGAGAAAGACCCTTAGACCACGTGACTGTGTATCACCGAGACTACTGATTTTGGTCTCGGTGACCTGTTATCGAGACATTAAGCTATGTCTCGGTTGCTTCCAACCAAAGTGTAATAAAAAACTATGTTTGAGATTAAACTCGGTTGGTAATAACCGACACCTTTTGTTAGTTATCGGTTATAGGGTATCAAGATACTAAAACATGTCTCGATCCTGTGTAACCGATAAATTCGCGTCCGTGGTTTACCTTCGAAAATGAAAAAAACCTATAAAACTATAAAAACTAACTTATCATGTGCAACGTTCGCCTCCTACTCATTTTCTTCAACCATTAGACTCTAAAAACACTTAAAACTCGTCGAATCTTCGGGTGGTGATGGATCGACAAATGTGATTGACAATGGCTAGTGCACACTCTTTGATCGACAAACGCGATGTCCAGCCCACGACGAATCTACTTGACTTCATAAGAAATCGAGTTTTCAAAAGTGGGGTGCCCTGAGAGGGCATTTGAATAGGCATGTGAATTGTTGGGTTGGTTGAAGATATTTTTGTCAATTGGTTATAAAACTGGTTTTAATTAAAAATGGCAGAATATCCTGAGAGGATTGCGTGGTGCCCTTAGCGCGACTGAATTGCTATTACCAAAAGTAACATCGTTTCATTTATATATAAAGGATCTTGTCTCCCCCATTTTATGATTCCCATTATGCTTCTCTGATCCTGCACTTGTCTTCTTCCTCTACAACTTGATTTGTATAAATTTATATATGTACATATATTTATATTCTTGCCTCCTAAAGTATTCTTTACTATTATACTGTCTGCAACTTGGGGAGAATAGATCTGCAAAGTTGTGAAACCATGCTCTTGTTGCATATATAGCTCTTACTCTTAGAACTGCTCCTCAGACCACATTGACTTACCTTTCTCATCCAAATGCTATTGCATACATCTATTTTTCTTTTGGCTGAGAATCAGCTCCCATCTGCCCATGTCTTAGTTGATTAGCTTTTTGCATTTCGTATACTAGATCTGCCACTTGGACAACACGTGTGTGCATGCGTGGATGTGTATTTCTTAATATTCTCAAGTGATATCTGTCATCTCAATAATATAAAACACCAAGTAATTACCACAACAAATTTGGTCTTTAGCAACGAGTATTTTAGTGACAAATAAGTTTCGTTGCTAAAGCCTATTTTCGTGACGACCAAGCAAGTTCGTTGTTAATGCATTGTATTTTTAGCAACATTAATTAAAGTTGTCGGTAAACATACTCTTTAGTGATTACTTTTACAGTGACGACATTGTTTTGGTACTAAAGCATGAAATCGTTTGCGACGAGTAAAAAACTCATCACTAAATTTACCATATAGCGACATACTTTATTGCGACAAAAACAATGTTAAAAAAACTATTAGCGACAAATTAAATTTGTCGCTAACAATTACCCATAGCGACATATTTTTATTTTGTTTCTAAAGCTTGATATCTTTTGTAAAAAAATTTGTTGCCAAAGTTATCCTTTAGTGACGATGTCCATTGCAACAACAGGTTTGTTACAAACTCACTATAGCTACTTGCAAAATTCATTGCTATAGCTTATCGAATAGTAATGTATTTTCATGTCGTTTCTAATGCGTTGAATATTTAGCAACGTGTTCAAAAATCCGTTGCTAGAGTTACCCTTTATCGATAATGTCCGTTGTGAGAACAACCTTATTACAAATCTCTATAGCGACGCGCAAAATTTGTTGCTAAAACTTATTGAATAACAACATAATTTCATACCATTTCTAATGTGTTGAATTTTTAGCAACGTGTTAAAAAATTCATCGTTAGAATGTTCATTCAGCAACGTGTTTTGTTGCTAACCTTTTATAAAGCATATTGAAAAAATTCGTCACTTGGCCTCAAAAAGAAGGAAAAATAAATTTGTCGCTCGAGTTGCAATTTTACAAGTCTCTCTTTTGATGGGGACACAGGTTGGTTACTCACTTGTGCATGCACCCTAATCTTTGTCGATGTATGTGCGTGCACGCATCCCAAGGCGCATTGAAGGGACGCGCAAAAGTGTATGCCCAAAAAGAAATTATTATAGCATTCTCTAAAAAATTAATAAATATGTTCCTAAAAAAGTAATGTCCTTTAATTTTCGAGGTGTACGCGTGCACACATCCTCATCAAAGGGACGTACACAAGTGTGTACCCAAAAAAGAATTACACTAACATTTTCCAAAAAATAAATATCTTCCTAAACAAATAATAAATGTTTTTTGACGCCTACTAAATACTAACGTTATTTTTTCTTGAGTATACTCTTTTAATATTTTTAGTTTATATATATATATATACTATTATAATAGCAATCTTTTGGCAATTGACAGTGAAACTTATTTAGCCACCAAACTGTCAAGAATGCCCTTCTCTTAAATTGATTTTGATATTGTTGTAAAATAGGTTGATTAAGCCTATTTACATAATTAATTATAAAAAAAATTCATTTATATAAGTAATTGAAATCATTTATAAAAAACTAATTTACATAATTTACATAATTAATTTTAATTAATGAAAAATTGTCAAATAATACAATTGAATTTGGAATTTCTGTTTAGTTGGCAATGAACCCATTTTAGCGTCAAGAATTGTGCTAAAAACTTACAGCAATAATTCTTGTCGCAAAAACTTATAGCAACAATTTCGTACTTGTTGTTAATTTTTATTGGGTATGTATAAAGTTTGTAGTTTTAACTTAGATATGTTTGTTGCTAATGCACATTTGTTAGGGATTTTTCTTGACGCAAAAGGATACATATGTTGCAAAAGAGATGTTTTAGCAACGAGGTTTTTTCACCATCACAAAATGTCTTTCCCAATCACAAAATGTCTTTCCCAATCACAAAATGTCTTTCCCCATTATGCTATAACAATGAACCATGAGTAACGAAAAGTTCATTGCAAATGATTAGCAACGACGAATACTTATCTTTAGCGACAAAAACTTTTCGTTGTTAAAGACCGCTTTAATTGCAGTGCGCACGTGTATTTTTTTCCTATATTCATATAAAGACCGCTTGATAATCGCAGAGGAGCTTCCCCAAGAAGTAACGACTTTCACTACCCTATTATATATTTGAAATATTTTGCTAGAGGATATTAGAGGAGCAACACATCCTAGAATGTATCGAATGTAATCACTATGTCTGGACATATACCCCCCTTTTTCTATCTAGAAACCAGCTTGCTAATGTCCCGCTTAAAAAATAAATTCCATAATAATTGAAGAAACTCAATAATATATGAGTACAAATAAATTCGGATGATGGATGGCCATAAAGATAAACCTTAAAAAGGCTTACAATCGGTTAAGGTGGTTCTTCATCAAACAAACACCAACAAAGCTTTCCATCCCTGAAAGCTTACAACAAAGAATCATGATTTGTATTTCATGAAGTAGGATGCAGATCTTATGGAATGGATGCTTATACGAGTCTTTCATCCCTTCAAGAGGTATCAGACAAAGAGATTCACTTTCTCTATACCTCTTTGTTTTATGAATGGAAGTTTTGTCACAGGGCATTTAGAGAGCAATGGACAATGGCCAATGGCGAGGCATTCGTATGGAAAGATCGGGGCCAATACTATCTCATCTTTTCTTCGCAGATAACATGCTCCTCTTTGTGGAGGCCACCCAACTTAAGTTGGTGTCATAAGAGGAATTTTGCAAGCTTTCGAATCGAACTCAAACCAGAGAGTCAATCACCAAAAGACTAAGATATATTTTTCAAAGAATGTATCAGACAACATGAGAAAGGAGATCATTGAAGGATTCGATTTTGGAATGACAAATAACCTGGGCTCCCCACTACTACATGATAGAGTATGCAAAGACACTTACAAGGAAGTAATTGAAAAGGTAAGAAACAAACTATCGAGTTGGAAGGTGAAACAGTTATCGTTAGTAGGGTGATTAACTCCGATGAAGACGTGTTTACAAGCGATACCAAACTTTCTTATCCAATCAACTCGCTTTTCTGCACAGATATGTGATGAGATTGATTAATTGGCTAGGGCGTTTGTTTGGAGATCTTCGGTAGAGAAAAAGAAAATGCATCTTGTAACGAACCAATTCTAAATTGTCGTTATTTTTGACGTCATGTGCAGACGTGGACGTCCGCAGGGACGGACGTAGGTCCCACAACAAGGATTCAGAGGGCACGGATTAGGTATACAATTTGTCTGGTGTGCTTTTTGATGTGCAATTGCAATGTTATTGTCCAATTTAGTTAGTTTGCATCGTAATATGCTTGTTTATATTGTTTATTGACGTGCGAGCTGGTGTGATGGGTGTTCACCGCGACTAGTGTGTAGAAGCAGACACCAGGCAATGAACAGTTAGAATACTAGGCCGGGGGGTCTAAACACATTAAACAAATGATAAAATACACTCAATAATTCATAATAAATGGTATGAGAGCGTTCTGGATTGTTAGTTTGCGGAAACGGGGCAACAAATTGTTTGGAGCCAAGCAACAAAATGCCCGAGAAATAGAGTTGTATATAGGATTTGTTGGACCAAGTCAACAAGGTCAAGGCTTTTTGGCATTATATGGGACAAGTTGACTTAATCTTAGCCATTTAAATTGCATAGAGATTTGGTGTGTAAGAGATGGCAATTTAAGGATAGATATATGAAGTTCACCAATTTTCTCTCTTATACTTAGAGGGAGTTAGAGAGGGTTTGTGTAAGTTCAAGAGAAGATTTGGAGCTCAAGAACGTGTGAAATTCGATAAACGAGGTAAGATCCTCGACTATCTCGCAGTTATTTACACTTTGGCATCAGTTTTGTGGGTTTTGACAGGGTTTTCGATGGGGTTTTGAGCACACCAGCTATGTAGGGGTGTTGCTATGGTTTTGGTGTTGGAATTGAGGTTATGGTTGTGATTTTGGTATTATTGCTATGAGTGTTTGGATTTTCAAATGATTTTTAGGGTTTTTGGACGAAAAATGTCAAGTTTGTGTTTCAAACGTGTGTTGTCAAGGGGTTTTGATGTTATGAGTAGTATGGAGCGTTTAAAGAGTTGTTGGAGCGTGCACGAATTGCGAAAACGAGCTGAGGGGGTTCAAAAATTTGAGCCCTCTCTGCCGAATACGCCGTCAAGCGCGCCATGGGGTTCAGAAGCCACGATGCCACTCGCGGTGTCTTGGGCAGAGGCAGAATGTGAGAAATAGTGAGTGATGTTTTGGGAAACGCCGTGAGAAGGGACAACGTGACTGTGTTGTCACGGTGCCCAGGACGCTGTGGAGACGTTGTGCAGAGTTGAACTCGGCGGCGTCCACGACAACGTCTTGGACAATTTTGGGACTAAAAATTTAATAAAAATTTACCAAATGGGGTGTAATCTAAGGTTTAATCTAGGGTAAATTTAATAAAAATTTACTAAATTTTGCTATATGGACTATTTGGAGGGTTTAATCGATGATTTGGGGTTTTGAATCGAGTTTTTGAGGTTTAAGGAATTGATCGGGCTTTTGTGGACTTAGGTAATACGATTGGTGAATTGACTGACATTAGGGGCATTGTTTGAGCTAGGAACAACGCTTGGAGTGCGGTTTGAGGTGTGTAGTATCCCAATTGAACTTCACTTTAATATTTACTTCTTGATTTATTTGAATTCAATCCTATTCATTTATTATTCTATTCCTTAATGCTTTACGATGGTTGAGTTTACTCCCATATGGTACTTACTATGGTGGTTGAGCGTACCATTATCTAGTGTCTTTATGGTAGTGGAGTTTACTCCTACCTGGTGTCTTTACAGTGATGTGATTACTCTCCATCTAGTATTTTATCATGTGAGGTATAAGGTTACTAAACTATAGTATATGTCTAGGCATGCGCCAATGAATTTGTGCTACCCGGGTATGATAGTCATGTGTGGGTGCGTCAAGGACTTACGTCGACCACCTAGAGGGTCCAGGGTCAACTCGTTGGATGGTTTTTACTCACAAGCCATGCTTGGAGGATAGCTCGAAATATGATTTTGTCTGATATGAGTGTCTATATACTTTGCTTTACTGCTATTTATATACATGCGATGATCTTCCATAGTCGTCTATATTCTTTTGCTCCTCATGTTTATTTATAGTATTTCGAATTCCAACATTTTATTTATGTAATTACTTGGTGAATTTCCTTGGGATTACTCATTTTGGACTCGCCATCTGGCTTTTTATGATGGTTTGAGTGCAGATCCGAGTAAGAGTAGAGGGAAGGACAAACTCGAGGATTACCTGTGATAGACTGACTTAGGAAAACCCTTCTCGTACATATGCCTATTTACTTATGTGTATATTGTTTTACTTGGGATGGGTTGTGAGACTTATTTACCATGTATATGAGCCATGCTTACATTATGATACATTGAGGTACTCTTAACTTTTATATATGACATGGCCACATTTTGGTTTGGTTTCCACATTAAGCTTGTGTATTATATATTTGCTTCCGCTGTACATTATGATGTTTAAGACTTCCGCTGTATGATTTGAGGAGAAATGATGATTAGTTTGGTGTGGGACACAATTGGCAGCCACGTGGCTGGTTGTGGGCCCGCATGGCCTCCCGTGGCAGTCCAATGTGGTTTTGGGTCATTACATTTTGGTATCAAAGCCTAGGTTGTTTGAAAACCTAGGCCATATTTGAGGAAAGAATATGTATTGAATTAAAGAACAAACCTGATTATAAAACCTTAGATGTGGAAACCAAAAACGATTGACTAAAGCCTTAGTTAAGAAGTGATGTGAGGGGGTAGAGTTAAAAAGTTATATATATGTATGTTCTGAAATGTATAACGTATATTATATGCGTATATATATGTTAAGTCTGATCCAATGCACATTGGTTATGCAAATTGATATGGATAGACAGACTCCTAGTGCTATTCTACCGATGACTCAGTAGGAGGTCGGTGAGACCAGTGAGCCCACTGGGTAGGTTGTGACTCTACAGACATTGGCACAAAGAGTCACTGAGCAGCACATACTACATCAGGCACAGATGGAGGAGATTCTGGAGTACATTCAGAGTATGATAATGCATGTAGCGGCGCCTACGACTACCACTTTGGCTGCTCCTACCACACAGGTAGCCATAGAGTCAGTTGTTCCTACACAGGTCGGGTCAGAGATGTCAGTGGAGATGTTCAAGCCTGTAGTTGCACTAGCGGAGACTACCGCTGTGACACCGGCTACGACCGAGCAGCCTATAGTAGCTTCGTTCGCCAGGAGTAGGATGTTAAAGGCGGCGAAGATGGTGAAGGATTTCATGAGGTTTAATCCGACATTTCTCACTGGAGGCAGTGATCATGAAGTTGTTGGGCGATGGTTGTTGACGCACCGGCGGCTGCATGTATTATTGGAGGTGTCAAAGTCTGATCAGGCACGCATATCAGGGTTCTGTTTAAGGGGACAGGCGACAGTTTGGTGGACCACATATACTGATACACATTCTGAGCTGTCGAACTGGGCGGAGTTCAGCTAGTTATTCTTATATGAGTATATTCCTATTGAGGTTCAGTTGAGACTCAGGGAGGAGTTTCTTTCGCTGAGATAGGGCAGGATGACAGTGTTGGCTTATATGGAGAGATTGAAGTATTTGATGCAGTATGCCATAGATGTGGCTAACATTGAGAGACTCCAGATCTATTACTTTATTCGAAGGCTTGATGAGAGGATTGGTGGAGTCATAGTGGCGAGTGGAGCTAATACTTTACAGGCAGTGCATACCAGAGCCTTGTCACGTTAGACATATTTACGATGGCATGATGTGATGGCTGAGAGTACTGGATAAGTTTCTCGGTCTAACTAGAGACAGAAGAGACAGAGAGACCAGTCTGATATGCAGAGGCAGGATCAGCATGACCGACGGAGAAACTGGCAGGATCAGAGTCGCAGAGATAGACGCCCTGAGCAGCAGAGGGTTGATGATAGGCATGTGGTACATATTGTTGCACCTACACCTGTAGAGCAGCCGCGACAGCGTATTAGGGACGAAGGAGGTCGTGGCAGAGGACGGAGAGTTCAGGGCCGTGATAAGGCTCAGGTGCAAGCGGTGACTCAGATAAGGTGGCAGGAGAGACGGAGATGTTTCAGATGCCAGTAGGTGGGACACATACAGACAGACGGTCTTATGGCACCACCGTCACCACCACTGGTTGAGCCTGATAAGAACTGAGGGATCATAGGTTATACGCCAAGTTCAGCAAGTGTGATTTCTGGCTAAGTGAGGTAAATTTTTTGGGACATGTTATCGGTAACCAGGGGATATTTGTGGATGGTGACAAGATTCAGGCGATCATTGATTGGAGAACACCTGAGTCTATTGTTGATGTCAGGAGTTTCTTGGGTTTGGCAGGTTACTACTAGCGATTTGTGCATGAATTTTCTTCGATTACAGCGCCGACGACTGGATTGACCAAAAAAGACGTCAGATTCGAGTGGTCAGAGGAGTGTGAGGCAGCATTCTTAGAATTGAAGAGGAAGTTAACTTCTGCGCCTGTATTGGCATTACCTGAGGCAGGGAGAGGCTTTTCTGTATACACTGATGCTTCTGGTACTAGATTGGGAGCTATTTTAATGCAAGATGGGCATCCAGTTGCATACTTGTTGAGATGTTTGAGACCCCAAGAGGGGAACTATCCAGTACATGACTTGGAGCTTACGACAGTTGTGTTTGCATTGAAAGCTTGGAGACATTACTTGTATGGGGAGCGGTTCATACTTTTCACAGATCATCAGAGTTTGAGATATTTGTTCACACAAAGGGATTTGAACATGCGACAAAGACGTTGGCTCGAGTTACTGAAGGACTACGACTTTGCGATTGAGTATCATCCTGGGAAGGCGAATGTTGTTGTTGATACGTTGAGTCGGAGTGGTGTTGAGAGTCAAACTATACGAAGGCCTATGACACATGAGTATGGATTGCTGGAGGCTGCGACGGTGTTATGCTTGACTGATGCTTTGGCTGATGTTCATATTTGCTGTCAGATGTGTGTTCCTACTATGTCGATCGAGAGGGTCGCTGAGTGGCATAAGGATGATGGACATTTTGCTCATTTCAGTCGTCTGGCTCAGGATCTGAGTTGCACAGATTGGCCTGGTGGATCAGACGGGTGCTTGAGACACAGGGGTAAATTGTGGATACTCGATGTGAAGGAACTACACGATAACATTCTTGAGGATGCGCATTGCTCACATTATACAGTACATCCTGGCATGACTAAGATGTACCATGATATGCGCCGTTTGTTTTGGTGGCCTGGTATGAAAGCTGACGTGGGAGCATATGTTAGGGCTTGCCATATTTGTTAACAGGTCAAGGCCGAGCACAGGAGACCAGCTGGATTGTTACAGCTGCTGCCTATTTTTGAGTGGAAGTGGGAATATTTCATGATGGACTTTGTGACTGGCTTGCCACAGACTGCGAGACGTCATGATGTTGTATAGGTAGTTATTGACAAGTTGACCAAGTCTGCACATTTCATTCCTATCTCTATGAGGTATTCATTCTTTCAGTTGAGTATCATTTTTGAGAGAGAGATCATCAGATTGCACGAAGTGCCGATATCTATTATGTCTGATAGAGATCACAGATTGACTTCAAAGTTATGGGAGAGCATGCATGAGCAGTTTGGTACGAGAATTTAGTTTAGTGCAACCTATCATCCTCAGACAAACAGTCAGCCAGAGAGGTTGATTCAGATATTGGAGGATATGCTATTTTGCAGTTTGGGGGTTATTGGGAGGAGTATCTGTCGTCACGCGAGTTTGCGTACAACAGTTATCAGGCGAGCATTGGGATGCCACCACTTGAGGCTTTGTATGGTAGATCCTGCAGGTCACCAGCTTATTGGGCATCACCTGAGGATGTGGCAGTGATTGAGCTTGAGGTTCTTATTGATCATACAGAGAAGATTCGGTAGATCAGATAGAGGTAACAGGCAACTCAAAACAGGTAGAAGAAGTATGCTCATAGATATCTTGAGGGTTTGAGCTACTCAGTTGATGATATGGTGTATCTGAAAGTTTCACCCTGAAAAGGTCATCAGAGGTTTTGGATCAAGGGGAAACTAGCATCGAGGTATATAGGACCGTTCAGGGTCATGGCACGCGTTGGCACCGCAACGTACATATTAGAGTTACCAACAGAGTTAATGGGGGTTCATCCGATGTTTCACATATCGATGTTGAGACTGGCTAGATCAGGACCAAGGTCGATGGTAGATATTAGACAGATTGAGGTTCGTCTTGATGTTTCTTACGAGGAGCAGCCGGTGGAAATTATGGATTACCAGATACAGATTCTGCGGAACGAGGAGATCTCGAAGGTATTAGTGCGATGGCAACATCACGGGACTGAGGGACTCACCTGGGAGCTCGAGTCTACGATGCGACATACATATCCGCATCTATTTACCAGTAAGTATAGTTATGACTTAAATTTCAGGACGAAATTTTAATTAGTTGGGAAGAACTGTAATGCCTCAATTCTAAATTGTCGTTATTTGTGACGTCATGTGCAGATGTGGACGTCAGCAGGGATGGACGTGGGTCCCACAACGAGGATTCAGAGCGCACGGATTAGGTATACAGTCCGTCTGGTGTGCTTTTTGATGTGTAATTGCGATGTTATTGTTCAATTTAGTTAGTTTGCATCGCAATATGCTTGTTTATATTGTTTATTGATGTGCAAGCTGGTGTGACAGGTGTTCGCCACGACTAGCGTATAGGAGCGGACACCGGGCAATGAACAGTTAGAACACTAGGCCGAGGAGGGTCTAAACACATTAAATAAATGATAAAATACATTCAATAATTCATAATAAATGGTATGGGAGCGTTCGAGATCATTAGTTTGCGGAAACGGGACAGCGAATTGTCTGGAACCGGGTAATGAAATGCTCGGGAAATAGAGTTGTATCTAGTATTTGTTGGACCAAGTCAACAAGGTCAAGGCTTTTCGGCATTATATGGGACAACTTGACTTAATCTCAGCCATTTAAATTGCATAGAGATTTGGTGTATAAGAGATGGTGATTTAAGCATATATATATAAAGCTCACCAACTTTTGTCTCTCTTATACTTGGCTAGAACGAAATTGAAGGAGCTGGAGAGGGTTTGTATGAGTTCAAGAGAAGATTTGGAGCTCAAGAACGCATGAAATTCAATAAACGAGGTAAGATCCTCGACTATCTCGTAGTTATCTACATTTTGACGTTAGTTTTATGGGTTTTAATGGGTTTTCGATAGGGTTTTGAACACACCAGCTATGTAGGGGTGTTACTATGGTTTTGGTGTCGGAATTGAGGTTATAGTTGTGATTTTGTTGTTGTTGCTATGAGTGTTTGGATTTCCAAATGATTTTCAGGGTTTTTGGTTAAAAAATGTTGTGTTTGTGTTTCGGACGTGTGTTGTCGAGGGATTTTGATGTTATGAGCAGTATGGAGTGTTTAATGAGGTGTTGGAGCGAGCATGGGTTGCGGCGACGAGCCAAGGGGGTTCGAGAATTTGAGAAAACCTTCTCTGCTGAAGACGCCGTCAGGCGCGCCGTGGGGTTCAGAAGCCACAGCGCCACTCGCGGTGTCTTGGGCAGAGGCAGAATGTGAGAAATGATGAGTGACGTTTTGGGAGACGTCGTGAGAAGGGACAACGTGACGGCATTGTCACAGCACCTAGGACGTCGTGGAGACATCGTGCAAAGTTGAACTCGGTGGCGTCCACGGCGGCGTCTTAGATAGTTTTGGGACTAAAAATTTAATAAAAAATTACCAAATATAGTGTATTCTAGAGGTTCATATGGACTATTTGGAGGGTTTTGAATCGAGTTTTTGAGTTTTATGATGTTTGAAATTGATCGGGCTTTTATGAACTTAGGTAGTACAATTGGTGAATTGACTGGCATTGGGGGCATTGTTTGGGCTAGGAACGACGTTTGGAGTGCGGTTTGAGGTGTGTAGTAACCCAATTGAACTTCACTTTAGTATTTACTGCTTGATTTATTTAAATTCAGTCATATTTATTTATTACTCTATTCCTTAATGCTTTATGATGGTTGAGTTTACTCCCATCTGGTGCTTACTATGATGGTTGAGCATACCATTACCTGGTGTCTTTACGGTAGTAAAGTTTACTCCTACCTGGTATCTTTACGGTGGTGCGATTACTTTCCATCTAGTTTTTATCGTGCGAGGCATAGGGTCCACTAAACCATAGTATATGTCTAGGCGTGCGCTGGTGAATTTGTGCTACCCCGGTATGATAGTCATGTGTGGGTGCGCCGAGGACCTATGCCGGCCACCTAGAGGATCCAGGGTCAACTCGTTTGATGGTTTTTACTCACGGGTCGTGCTTGGCGGATAGCCCGAAATATGGTTTGGTCTGATCCGAGTGTCTATGTACTTTGCTTCACTGCTATTTATATACATGCGATGATCTTCCACAGTCATCTGTATTCTTTTGTTCCGCATGTTTATTTATAGTATTTCGGATTCTAGCATTTTATTTATGTAATTACTAGGTGAATTTCTTTGGGATTACTCACTCTGGACTCGCTATCTGGCTTTTTGTGATGGTTTGAGTGCAGATCCAATTATGATTAGAGGGAAGGACAAGCTCGAGGATTACCTATGACAGACTGACTGAGCACAACCCTTCTCGTACGTGTGCCTGTTTACTTATGTGTATATTGTTTTGCTTGGGATGGGTTATGAGACTTATTTACCATGTATATGAACCATGCTTACATTGTGATACATTGAGGTACTCTTAACTTTTATATATGACTTGGCCACATTTTGGCTTGTGTATTATATATTTGCTTCCGTTGTACATTATGATGTTTAAGACTTCCGCTGTATGATTTGAGGAGAAATAATGATTAGTTGGACGTGGGACACAACTGGCAGCCACGTAGCTTGTTGTGGGCTCGCGTGGCCTCCCGTGGCGGTCCAATGTGGTTTTGGGCCATTACATATCTCGTCCATTGGGATGCTTTATTCTTAGCCAAGAACAGAGGAGAACTGAGACTACGGAAGACTCAAGATCAAAATCAGGTGTTCATACTTAAATTGTGCTGGGAGTTTTACACTGAGGATGAATATCTCTGGGTCCGAGTCCTAAAAGGAAAATATTGCAGAGAGGAGGAAAGGGAATTGAATTGCTCGAAGCCTCGACCAGCTTCAATGGTTTAGAGAAATATGAGAAATAAATGAGAGATCTTCAAATCAGGACTCACGTGGAGCCTAGGGGATGAAAAGAATGTTTTGTTCTAGAAGGATAAGTGGGTAGAAAATTTGGTAGAACTCTCGCATTACACCATCAATAATATTGAGGAATCTGATTGAGCAAAGTATGTGTCCAGCTTCGTTATGAGTTCGAGGACCTAGGACTTTGCCAAATTACATTGGTATTTGCCATTGGAGGTATGTGAAAAGATTAGAGCTATTCCCGTTTCTAATCAGCGGAGGGGACTGGACCAAACTAGATCAGTTGGATGTATGATAAAAATGGTATTTTTATAGTGGCAAAAGCATATGCCTTAGTCACAAAGAGGCATTACTAATTACCACCGATACATTGAGATTACATTTGAAATTGGAGTGGCCCTCAGTGGATTTGTACCGTCCTACGACTTGCTCTACACATTCAACTACTTACAAAGGTCTTGTGTTGTAAGAGGAATATAAGAGAGAATGAGATTTGTAATTGATGTTGTGAAGATGACGAATCCACTTTACATGGTTTAAGGGATTGTAAACTAGCTTGCCTGGTCTGGGAATCCCTACCCCAAATGATATCATCTCTACTCTTTTATACATCAATATTGGTGGATTGGATAATGTCGAACCTCAGTCAGAAAGACCATCGCAATAAGGCAATGTTTGGTGTCTCATGCTGAAAGTTGTGGTCTTGAAGAAATAACACTATGTTTGGAAATGGATCTGATATAGGATATGAGGTCAGACAATCCATTATTTACAAAACTGATGAAATCCTTCGTTTGGAAGGTTTGTGGTCGACCTCGAGGCAGGTTCTAGCAAGAAGAAAACATTGCCATTGGGTAGCACCGGAGGATGGGTGGTTGAAAATAAATTGTGATGGGGCGGTACGAGGGGAGGATAGGGAAACCACATCGGCAGGAGTGATACGGGGGATGAAAGGCGATTTTCGAGTAGCATTTCAAGCAAAGTTGGGTCGGTGTTCACCTATTTACGTCAAACTATGAGGAGTTAAACATGGCTTGCAACTGGAGTGGGATAAAGAATGTAGGAAACTCGTTGTGGAGCCAGACTCGCAGGAAGCAATTGATCTTATTTTAGACTCATCACATGACCAATTTCGAGATCCACTGATTCATGATATTCTATGGGAGACAAATAAGGAGTGGAGTGTAGTTTTCACTCACACATTTCGAGAGAATAATGCTTGTGCAGACCACATGGCTAAGGAAGCTTTTCAATGTGATATAGATTTTAAAATTTGGGAATATATTCTCAATCAAATTTTCATGTTGCTAGAGCAGGATATCTTGCAGTTATAAATGTAACATAGATCGGATTTGGTCTTTGCTAATAAAAAAAAGATTTGAAAAGCATAACTTTAATGGATTGAATTAAGGGGAATGGAGAAGTTTGATTCACATAAAAGACCACAACTCTGAGAATTAAACCTTTTTCATCCCCTCATTACTTTGATTCGATCAATCTAAGGGAGTTAATCGAAGCCAAGGTTTGAAACTAAGTTTTGCTCACTTAAAATTTGGAAGTAATTTGAGGAAGTTAACTTCGACAAAGGAAGTTTTACAAAAATTTGCTGGTGTACAGAAGTTTATGAAATTTCTTTAAATGCTAGAGAAATCAAATTTCTCCTTAAAGATGGTAGAAATATACTTAATTATACAACAACGATGCCTAATAATCATAATACGGTTGTTTAAAATAGTTATTTTGTAATAAACACGTAATTTGCAATACAAGTGATATTAGTATTTATTTTAAAATTGCTTTATATGATAAATTTTGACTTTATTTGCTACTAAATGCGAAAAGAAGTTAGTTTTAAAGTTTTATTTTATTTAGTAGTAATTTCGGTAACTTTCCCAAACTTCCTCAAAAACTTCGTTGATTCCTTCAAATTCTTACATTTTATGTCTTTTTTAATTGTTTTGATGGAAGTAATTGAAGTTGATCGAAGTTTGGCAAAACATGTCGAAGTTTCAGGCGAAACTTTGTAAGTACATCGCCATGTAATTTCGCTTCCCCATTTTCATTATCAACAAACTTCCACCGAAGATATAAAAAAAAAAAAAAAAAAAAAAAAAAAAAAAAAAAAAAAAAAACTACCGAAGTTTGGTAAATTTTCAAACCATGATTGAAGTTAAAAATGTAACTATGACAATTTGTATAAATTAGTGTCATGACTTAATAAGGGTGTGCAACGGTATCTGCAAAACCCCTTAACCGACCTAACAATGATGGTTTGGTACAGTTATTTATCATTGTAGTTTGGGCGTGATTTAGAAAAGTGAAATTGATTGAGGTATCCTGTTTGATTTGCAGTTTACTAGAAAAGCAAACTGCGAAAACTGCACTGCACCACATTGAGTATTAATTAATATTAATTTTAATTTTATATTTATTTTGAAATTGAAGCTAGGTTATTGCGGTTTGAGGTATGCACACCATCAAACTAGACAATGCACACCTCTAGGCTTAGCTAAGTGGCTAAATGAGACAATTTATAAGCTTCATCTAATGTTATTTCATCAAATAGTAGTATAAAATGAAGTCCCTTTTATTTAGGCAATGGTTAAACAGACCCCACTTCTTGCTAAACGCACTCCTTTGTTTCTTGTACTTTACTTTAAAGTTTACTTTTTCAACCTCAGCTTTCAATAACACCCTCACCCTCATCCTAACACCCCTCAATCTGCTCATTTTTTTTTTTAACCATTATATAGTAAAAATTAAAATGCAAAAAAGTAGGGCACGAAGGTGTAATAAGATCCTCTAAGCAAAAAGTAGAATAAGTTTAGCTGCTTCCATTTATTATTAAAAAAATAGTAGTATAAAACAAATAAAAAACAAATAAAACGAGATCGAAGTTTCCACATAGATAATACTTGGATGCACGTGTTGACCACGTGAACATGTACGATGTAGTGAGATATATGTCCTGTTTGGAATAAGATGTATTAATAGATGTATTAATGTTGAATTGAAAGTATGAAAGTGAGCGGTCGTTATAGATACGATCTTGTCCATCTCCAAACGCTAAGGTCACCACACGAAAGGGGCTCTTTTAATTATGTCCCACGTTCTCATGCAGTCATGATATGTAATATCCCGTGACAAATAGGCAACTAATCCACCCTATGACACTATCGAGTCAGTTGTCTGTTCCAAACCCAATTTGCTCCATCTAAAAAATTTAAAATACATAGAGATCTAGCTTCTATACATTGAGTTCCTTACCACTTAGGTTAATCTGTCCTATAGCGTTTGACAAAAAAAAAAATCTGTCGTATAGCATTCAGATAAAGTAATTAGTACTCTTCCAAACCCATCATGCACCCACAACTATGGTTTGTGAACACATCCAGATTTTGGGTTTGCTTAACCGAACTAAGATTATCCTTGCTGTCCCAACAGAGATGCACCTAAATTAGATGACTAGGAAAAATTGAGGCCAAATTATATAAACATATCAACTCAACACGGCCAACAGCAACCTTAAAGCAACAGTTGCTGTTATATATCATTTCACGTCAAACAAAAGGCTTAAAGACAAGCTAAGAAAGCATAGGTCAGGGTTTTCTTTAGCTCTTTGGCTCTTTGGCTTTGTCGCTTGGTGTGGTCTTTTATCCATTTGTCAATTCTTGGATCTGATATGACCATATTGAAAAGAAAGTTTTTTGACAAATATATTGAAAAGAAAGTTACTTCGGTGGGATATGAAACAACATAGAAATGACATGGCTGATTGCGTCAACCCTTCTCTTTGACAGTATTAATTAATTATATAAAAGAGGACTTCATGTCTATGAATTGAAATAATTAAATAGCAAAAAGAAAAAATATATTTTTACAAAAATCAAATGGAAGAAAATTAAAGTTTAACTAAACTTGTATTAAAATACATAATAATAAATAAATAACAGAGCTGCGCTCATTTATCTCAAAAGTTTGATACATCTCTGAATGATTTTGAGACCTTACATCAAAATTAATGCAAAGCTTGCTCCCTTGACCTTGTGGTTTTATTACGCCACTTGGCTTGCCTACTTGTGTTAGGAACATAATCGTTTATTCTTTTTCTCCTTACCTATGAGCTGTATTTCACAACATTTTCGATGGCGTTGAATCGGATACTGCAAGCTCAACGTACATGTCTGATATCGCTTTGGCAAAGTAAGCCTTTGCTTGAGGTCTCTTGACCTGTAACAATAAAGAATATGAGTGAATACGCATTACATCATAAGCTTATCTAAGAGTTAGGTTTCGACTTAAGGGTTGAACAATAAAATTGAGGTTAGGGCGCCTGACTGACTCTCATGGAAATAGTTGGGTTTAAGTAGGGAGGGATCAAAGAAAAGGTTCGAAAACACACGTGACACGACTATTGAAAAAAAAAAAGAAGTAAATATAAGATATTCCACTAATGTTCCCCAGTAAGTAAACTCCCATCTTGCACTAGAAGAATCAAAAGAGAAGGAAAACAGTTCCAAGACGTTAATACCAAAAAAAGAAAAAGAAAACAGTTCCAATATGTAGATGGCTAACAACGTTGCTAGAAATGAAGATTTCTCAAAAACCAAGGTCGTCTATGGTGAACTTTAAAGCTAAAGACACCAATCTATCGGTCAACCTTTCCACAATAAATCAACTACAAATAATACTAGTCGTATCTGGGATTCAAAGAATGTAGGTTTGTCGAGGTATTAGTTGAGGTATCAGTTCGACAAGTTTAAAAACAAAAGGATGAACACTAGCTCGACCATAAGAAAGTAAATAAGAAAAAGAAAACGCAAAACAATAGCAACATTTTAAAGTTTAAACATTTCATACCTTGAATGTAGGAGTAAGAAGGCCGTTCTCGACAGTGAAGGGTTCCAGTACCAAAGTTACAGCTTTGACAAATTCAAAACCTCTCAACTGTTGAGCAGGAGAATATAAATAAAATTAACCAATTGAGAGCAATAGAACTGTTGCTGCTAGTGGGAAAGTGATAGAACATTCACCTGAGCTTCTCTGCCCACGGCATCCATGTCAGCCAGTACAGCTGCTCTTGCTCTAGGGGTCTTGCACAGCTCCTCTAGATCGCCATACTACATTCATGCATTGACATTGACAATGCGAATATAGAATCAGATCTCCATTATTTTATTGATCTTATGCACAGCTCCTTAATTTATTCATGTATCCACAAAAAAATAAATGCAAAAGCAGAATCATAATTTCTTCCTTCTATAAATCTTGAATCGATCAAGGAGAGGTGGTTTGATGAGCGCATTTTAATCATGCATGGACAACTTAGCAACACACATTTGAAGCCATATTTTATCCTATATTTCCCTAATAATCTTATGTATATTTTTTTAATAAGAAACCAACTTATTGCTCCAAATCTTGTAAACGGGGAGGAGATTCGTACCCTTCACCTCATCATAGGTAACCAAATACCAACCGTTGAGATACCACTTGGTTGGTCCAAATAATCTTATATCCACTTTCGGTCATGATTCATGAAACAAAATACAGGTACTTCATCCAAAGCCCATCAAAATAAAATTGGAGTCCACTAGTTAGAATGCAAAAGAGATGCTAAAGGGTTCGGAATTGGACTTGGATCTAAACCTGTTTCTTAAGAACTACAGGACTGACACTGCTGCTTTAAACTTCTTTCAATTTATAAATGCGGAACTCAAGAAGATTTAAAGCAAATGTAAGTCAAAGACTCAAAAAGACTGAATTTAATGTTGACGATGAAAGCAAAAAAGACAACCTTGATTCCTTCAGATTCAGCCCAAGCTTTCAAGGCATCTTGATCCACTGAGATAACAGCCACTAAGCAAGAATTCAAGCTGTCCCCTTTTTAAATGAAAAAATAATAATGGTCAGCGAAAGCAGGATGGAGGAGGAAAAAGCACATTATCATGTCCACTTCTTACCATAAACAAAACATTGAGCAACAAATTTGCACTTTGCATAGACATTTTCAATCTTCTCCGGTGCTATATACTCCCCCTGTGCCAGCTTAAAAATGTTCTTTTTCCTGTCCCAATTTAAGAGGACCATTTCAATATTAAAATAAAGCATTTTACTTGTACTCGACAGAAAGATCAGTCTACTTCAGTTAAAGATTATTGAAAATCATTCAAAAGCCCCTCTTTAAAAAAAAAGAAAACGAAAGAACTAGCAGTCAAAATAACTGACACTTGGAGAATTGGAGATCTTTAGGCTCATAGTTCCGGGATTTAATCAAATGCATCGGGTCAAGCAATAATGACATTGATAATAAGCTCTATTTCCAAGTACTAATGAAGATTCGTAGATAATACCAATGATGGAATTGGAAAGCCACAGAGAATTCAGAGACAAATGTAAAAAAATTATCTTTCCTTGCATGTACACCACGAGCTCATTTCATATTTTTTTCGTTTACATATGTGATGCGATTTGAATCCTTGGACTCTAACACTTGCATGTCTCATGTCAAACCATTGAACCAAGGGATCAATGCCCCAAGCTGATTCAATTAGTTGACTCAAGTTCCAGATTGTAGCTTTGAAATTCCAATAGTCATAACCAATATTACCTATCAATGATCTTTAGACGTCCTGCGGGCAACCACAGCCCTATATCTCCCGTATGCAGCCAACCATCATCATCTATCACTTCTTTCCTGTCCAGGTTAGTTGAATTAGCATATACTACATATAAAAGAAACAGATCCTTGGTTATAACAAGGATTAGATGAATACGTCTGCACTTCGTCTTTGTAATAGCCTTGGAAAACAATGGGACCCCTGACGCAGATTTCGCCACGAGGGTAGGGCACATCCTCAGAAGTATAACTCATTTCAGGAACATCCACCAGCTTTATTTCTGAAACACGCAAACCAAAAGGAATTTAGGTTCAAAACATAGAATTACACATGTAGGCCTTCTACCAGTTATGGTATACCCTGTCAACTGAGTCATGCCTGATCAGGCATGCATGTTTTCATTTATTGCAAAATAATGATCACAGTTTACAAGTTTAAGTACATCCTATAATTTTTTTAAGAGTATCAGACAAGAAGAATGAGCGAACAGAGAAAGTTGGAATGAATCACACTCTATGACATGGACTGGAAATGCATAAATCTTCAATTTTCAATGAAATTAGGTATAATAGACTCTGAAGTGTACATCAGCAGGAAACCTATTTATTGTTATTTTCAGCTAACGCTAGATACATGTTTAAAATTCAGTACATCCATAATATGGACCCACCCAAATCTGTAAGTTCTGTTTAGCAAAAGTTGTCATAAAGAAAAGTTGGTCTTTTTTTGTTATTTTTTGGCTATTGTAGAAAGTTAGTCTTTATGACTAATGCAGTTTGCATGAATTTAAAGTTCAAACAAGAAGCACAAAATTCAATTACTAGTTCAAAATATTTACATAAATCGTATGCTTAAACAACAACAGCTCTCTTTGCAAAGCAATATTTTTAAAGCCATACTCTCCCTACGAATTCTTCCATATGCCGATAATATCAGAAACAAAATTACTTTTCCAAAAAAAAAAAATGATAAACAAAGTCTATCTATGATTTTTTGCTTCCAGAAAGAAATTGCAAGAATCATTTCATAAAATGGTTGAGACCAAACTTCTCTCATATCATCAATCATTATCTAAGTTGAAATTCCAATAAAATAAGTACCTATAAATCACAAAGTATGCAAGTCAAAATAAGCATGTTCTTATAAGTTATAACCTCATATTCTATTATACTTTACTTTAACCAAACTTTAAACAAACTGATATCAACAATTGTAAATATAATATTAAATTAAATTGTTAATTCCCGAAATAATCCAACATAATTCATTACAATACATAATGGAACATGAAGGACCAAGTTACAATCATATCCAACTATTTAATTTATGTTTATTTGAAAGGACACTATGGGCGCACACTTTGGTTTTTGGAAAATGATAATCTAACACACTTTGGACGCACATTTGGTGCATACACTTTGTCTTTTAGCCTATTTATGGTGTTTTGTTAGATGTGGGGGCCATGCCTAGGGAGACAAGAAAGAGCCATAAATGGGTAAAAAACAAAGTGTGCGCCCAAAATGTGTTAGATTATCATTTTCCTTATTTTTTAGCCATTTATGATGTTTTGTCATATGTGGAGCCACGCTTGAGGAGACAAGAGACATAAATGGCTAAAAAACAAAGTGTGCGCTCAAAGTGTGTTAGATTATCATTTTCCTATTTGAAAATAAGTTCCATAATTTACCGAAGTTAGGATCACAAGCAGACGTGATCTTTACCAGATTTTGGCATAAACTATAGTCAACAAATATGACCGTGAAGAAGTACTAAAAATGAGACGCATATTTGTTTATAATGCTTCTCATATTCCTCTTCTTCACCTTCGATAAAAATGCATGGTATGCAAGCATAAATAAAAACCTCCTCCATTCCATCAATATCTCCTTTTTTCTGGCCACAGCCTCTAGACAAGTTCCATTCCCACTCCGACTTTTTCCTCATTCACCTCTCCACAATACACAATGCAGTTATCATAATTTCTTGTCAATAACTAGGGTAAGTTAAATGCTCAATAAAAAGGTGACCATTGTTTATATTCACATACTTGTTTTACAAAGATAAAATAAAATAGTTAAAAATAAATCATGGAAACTAAGAAATAAAAAATTCTTGAATTGCAACATTCAATGAAGAAATAAATATCCTGCAAATAGTTTAGTTTTCGTGTATTACATACCAAACAAAAGTTCGTGCGAAATAAAAATAATAAAATATATTATTGAATTTACTCTATATAAAATAAGAATATGGTGCTACTAGTGTATATTTTGTCATCTGATTACCTCATGTACACTATGTTGTTAGGTAAGATGCAAAGTTCACTATAACCATGAGACAAACACATCTATATCTCCATCAACTAATAAACTTGTTTTCTCCCCCAAACTATGGTTGTATATAATTAAAGCCCTGATCGTGGTTATGTTGAACTCTTTATTAGATTCTGAAGCCCATACCGAAATTTCTTAGTTAACAGCAGCTCCAGACATAGCTTTCACCAAATACCACAATTTCACCCAAACACTAATAAAATTTCATACAAACACTTTTACTGAATTTGCAGATGACCGTGCAAAAGCCTAGCTAAAGAAAACCATTTCAATCTAACTGGGAGACGTTAGTTGCTAGTAGAATAATATTTACTATGATTGCCAACATATATAAATAGATATGATAATAAATATCTTCCCATAAGTTTATTGGAAAAATGAATGCTTTCTTGACATAGCTGGGCACATATATTGATCTATTAATGATTTAAGAAGTTTTTGCAGAAGCTAACTTTTATTGGTGTTGAGTCTGTTGACTAAAGATAGATCTAAAGTCATTTTTAATCATTCATATTTGTATTTAAGAAAATAGAGGCTGTAGGGGTAGACCTAAGATTACTTGTAGTTTGTTCTATTTATTTACTGAAGAAATATAGTAGTAAAAATCATTGCACACTTTGAGCTATTAATTCTTAACCAGTTGAAATTAGTATCGCAAGGAGTCAGTGTCACCTAGATTCTAAAGTAAAATGGGCTATAAAAAAAACTAGAACTCAGTCTATAGCAATCTATATTTCCAAGACTTGGTTTCAAATCAAGTAAGAACGTCATGGAACACGATAAAAGAAAATGTCCCAACAATGTTCTAAATGCATCCTCAACTGCTTAACAAGATGCAAGTGTGAGATGAAATCTGTTAATTGATCATAAGTCAACTACTCACCACATGCAGGATTAGGAGAACCAACATGACCAGGTAAGTTGTCGCTTAAATCCATTGCGCTTATAACACATGAAGTTTCAGTCATTCCATAACCTTCAGTGACTTGACAACTAAAGCATCTGAAAATTAATCCATAAGACTATTGTTGAGGATAAGGGGTAATGAATCAAATAAGAAACACAATGCTAAGTGGAAAAACTTGGAGAAATAGAACTAACATCTTCAAGAAATCCATGACATCTGGAGACAAGGGGGAAGCGCCAGAAACCATAAGTCGAACCCGACCTCCAAGTCTTTCCTTTATTTTATTGAACACCAAACGGTCCCACATTGGAGATGGATTCCGACCTAAAACAAATAACCATGACTTTGAGAGTAAATTACTACCAAAGGCAACAAATTAATACAAGAAATATACACAACACAATAAAAGAAAAGAAAATTAATTAGCTAAGTTTGTCATTTGGAAAACACTTGACAGTCTAACATATGAAGCAAAAAAAACACAGCTTAATGATTATATACTTTTTTCTCAACTTGTGATACATAATTTACTTCCTCTATTGTGCTGGAACAAGCCTAGTTCATCCATTATGTTAGAAGTGGTCAAGTATTTTTTTAATCATCTACAACCATATTATCATGCGATGACCACAACTAATTTGGGATTGAGGCTTTGTACAACCATACTAGTTTAGTGAATGTGCTTCGCACGAATGAGACCGCTCACTACGCTCACGGAAATTAATTAAACTACAAGAACACGTTCTTACTATATAAAAAAAAAAGCACGACACTGCCTCTTCAAATGTATATAAAAATATACATACAAGTTAAGTCCTCAGTCATGTACAATTGAGACATACAATGGCTGAAAGACCCTTGATCGTAATTTGACAAACTCATAGCAAACTATCATTGATATTAATAAATAAAAACCTTTCTCAAAAAATGTTAAATTAATAAATAAAATAAAAATCCAAAAAACATGTTTCAATGTCACTAAATTTACAAGAACGAGCAAATTTTAATTGATCAATGCCCTATCATAATTATTAAACTTAATCTCATATTTGTTACATTAAATAATTGAAGTCCATTCCTGAAAGTACAAGACACATGTAACGGCCCAATTCTTAATTAACGTCGTCGAGTATTTTCGGACGTGGACACCAGCTCAGGTCCACGGTAATGCCACGTTGGTGGGGAAATGTTATTTTTGACTGATTGATTTCGTAAATGCGATGGTAATTATTATTATGTAACTTATTACATCGCATGTGTGAGTTTATATTGATGTTACCGAGTGAGATAGTGTGACGGGTAGTTGCCCCCGAAAAACGTGTAAATGCGGGTACCGGGGGGGCAAATTACGGGTACACTAGGTTGGGGGTATGGGTTCACATAGATGAATACAATTAAATGCGACAAATAATGGATATGGGAACGCGGCATAGGTCAGATGTATCGTCAAAGTTGCGAACGACAGGTCGAGATGTCGGGTGTCAGATATTAGAACACCCGGGAATTCAATTATTGGAGCTATGGGATGGATAAGACCAAGTCACATATTTGTGTCACTAGGATGGACTTTTTTGACCAAATCTTGGTCATTTGATGGGTCTAGGGATGGACACAACACACAAGATGACTTATATATATATATATATATATATATATATATATATATATATGAACTTTTGCTCATTTGTCACCAACTTTTCTCTCTCCCCAACAAGAAATCTGAAAACTGGAGCAAAGTATGGGGGTTTTGGTGAGCTTGGCTTGGTGATTTGAAGAGGATTGAAGAAGTATAAGAGGTAAGATTCGTAATCTCCTCGTCGTTCTTCATCTTTCGATCGTGGTTTCGCACGTTTTGGCGAAGGTTTCGAAGGGTGAGCCGAGCTCACTAGTTTTTCAGGTTGAGTTTGTGATTTTAGTTGTGATTGTTGAGCTTGTTGTTCTTGTTGAAGAAAAATGAGTTTTATTGGAGTTTTGACGAGAAATCGTCGGGTTTATTGAATCAGTCGAGGTTTGAAGGCACTTTATGGTTGTTTTGGAGAACCATAGGATGTTGGAGTAGGTTTGGACCGCGGCGACGAAGCCGAGGGGTTCCGAAAATGACCCTAGGAGAAAACAAGGGAGACGCTGCAAGCGGCGCCGCGGAGAGTAATTCTCCACGGCGCGAGGTTCAGGGGCTCACTACTCTGCACGCTTTAAGTCACGTCATGGGTATTAACCCATGGCGGCGCCAACCATAGCATGAGAGCATTTGCTCACAGCGGCGCCACCCACGACGTCTTGAAAGTACTTTGAAAAAAAATTAAAAATAAAAATAAATAATAAATGTTTGGAATTCTGAGTTTTAAGGATTTAAATGATTTATTAGGACATCAATGACTCCGGATACCATAGTCGATATCGGGCACGCATCCCGAGGCGAGAACAAGATTGGATAAGGGATTGTTTCCAGAGCATTGGAACGCTTATTGAGGTGCGTAAAACCCTAGAGAATGCTTCAGCTTATTCATGGTTTATTCGTATCGCATTTATGTGTCTACTGGTGGGCACACGAGTTTCACTCCATAAGTTCTGGTTGCGTATATATGTTGGTGGTGGCTAAATTTCCTTGCATGAGTTGTCTTGGGACAGGGCTAATATCGACGGCAATAAGATATACTTGCGAACGTCGGGAGAGATTAGAGTGGTTCCTAATGGGCAACACCGTCGGAGGGATCATGTCGTTTACTGAAGTTGGGGTTTAGTCACTGGATTCCCGAATAGTATATATGCGTGGTTCCTATCTTGTTTTATCGATGTCCAGCCGAGGTAAGTCGAGGGATTTATCGTGATTATTCAGTTGGTGATTTACTTAACTGCTAACCGTTCGAGCCAATTTATTTACTTACTGCTGCTTTTGAGGTATTTTGGTGATGCTTCATATTTCTAGTTGATGATTTTGGTATGACGTATGTTGTTTACAGCCATGGGAATGTGATTTTCTCTTGTTAGAGGTCACATTCACATGCCTTGTAGATTTATTAGTTTTTATTTCATGAATATTGTGTAGACTTCTCTAGAAAATTTACTCACTGGACTCGCCACTGTATTTGTTGGGTAACTGAGTGTAGATCCTTCGACGAGAGAGAGCAAGGGCAAGGAAGTACTAGGTGACTACTTCTGAGTTTGTTGCTTCTTTAGTTCGTGTTTCTGAGAATACAGTATGTATTTATATATTGTTTTTGTTGGGTTTTTGGGAACTGTAGACCACCGAATACATGTATATGAATTTGTCTATATTCGCCTCAGTTATATGCATGGTATTTTACCGGGTTTTCCACATTAGGTTTGATGCCCTAAATTAAGATGAAATGAAATTTTAAATTAATATGCTTTTAAGTCTTCTGCTGTAAAATTGAAATAATGAATGCTAAACTCTGATGAAAGAGGAATAAAGTGGTTGGGTGCACGTGAGACACAGCAGGGCGGTGATGTGGCAAAGTTGTGGGCTTGCGGGGCATGACGAGGTGGCCTCGGGTTTTGGGGCCGCCACAACACAAATCATTGTCAAATCAAACAGGCTTATGTGTAGTTATAAGAGGGTTGTAAACCAACTGTCTTGAACTTTGGTGTTTGAAAGCTTCAAAAACACAAGACTTCACCTCTTAGAGTGTCCTTCGATCGATAGGGAGATCTCAATGAGGAGACTCCACACATAACCTTATAACGAGTCCTCAAGGTAATCCTTAGACTTCACCTCTGAGTGTCCATATTATCATGGGTTTTCATCTTTCCATAGTGATTTTAGTAAACAATTTACTCTTTGTAGGAACCACTGTATGTATGTAAACAAAATACAGCACAATTTTAAATTCATAATCAAAGAGATGAAATTTTTTTAAGTTCAGTATTGGAAAAAAGAAGAGATGGATAACAAGAGTACGATCATCATCCACACAAAGGAAAAGAAAACATAGATTCATGAAGAGCTCAAGAAAAAGTAGGCACTGCTTCAGAATCAATTGACTGATTTCTTATTTCATGCCAAAATGAACTGGAAAACTACTGCTTAATCTCTTTCTACGTATTACCGAAGCAATGAAACATTTAATGAACAATTCTTACCACTCACAATTGCTTGCTTCTTTGCAATGTAAGCAGCATTAAATAACCTCTGCTTTAGAGCTCCTGAAGTCTTTACAGCACTCATAATTCTGTTGCATTTGAATCGGAATCAGTGCTTATTACAGGCAGAAAAAATAGAGATAAGTTCAAATAAAAAATGTGGGTCATACCCCGTGTAGATTCTGTTGTACAGCCGAGGAACACTAGCAAATATTGTCGGTCTCAAAGCAGCAAAGTCATCCATTAGTTTCAAATTATCCTGCGTGCACGGAGAAAATGAACATGAAAGGATAGCTACAAGGAAGACTAGAAAATTCAAAAAACTAGTAAAATTCACTGACACGGCTGTCAACATAAACTTTTGTGTGCGTGTTTTTTGAGTGTCGGCTTCGTTTACAGTCTTCGACAAGGGTAGTTTAACTTACAGTGAAGGTCCGAGTAACATATATATATATATGTACACACACACACACACACACACACACACACAATTTCAAGATATTCAATGATCCAACTTCTCAAGTTTCAATGTGCTCCCAGTAATGAAAAGATACAAGTTTGGCACAAAACCAGGTTTGGTCGGACTCGTTTCAAGTGTAACTTTATATGCAGTAAACACATCATGCTAATGTTTCACTTTAGCTGTTCCAAGAACTTTCATTCAATTACGCCACACTGAGCAAGTAGATCACCAAACTTCCATGTACAACAAAAATAGCATCATCATCATCATCAACAACAACAACAACAACAACAACAAGAAGCAAATCATGTTTGGAGAAGTTCAATACCCCCTGGTAGAAACCAATAGCAACGCCACAATATACACCCATGATCTGGTTAGCACGCTCATAAATATGTGCCAATGGAAGATAGGATATGTAACTGCCACACATACAAATGTTTAGAAACAGCTCTGTAAAGCAGACAAAGCCATGAAAACCTATGCATAAGTGCCGAAAATAGAAATGCTCACAATTCACCAGGGTAGAATCTGACGGAAGTACTGCAACCAGCAACATTAGCAATCAAGTTTCCATGAGACAATACCACTCCCTTCATGAGTGATAACAATATATTTGAAGTCAGCGGCCGACCATTTATTCATACAATGAAATGAAACTTGCAACTTGCAACATATTAAGGTTTGAGTTTGCCCAGACCCTTGGCCAGATACCTTGGGAGTTCCAGTTGTACCACTTGTGTAGCAGATTGTTGCAGTATCTTCTGGTTTTGGAGGGCGAAAAGGCTGAAGATTACTCCGGCCCTAGGAGGAGTACGAAAGTGAGTGACAAGATATTAAAGACTTATAAGATAGTTCCGACAAAATAAACATTCATGAGTACACCAGTTCGTAACCATTCATTCATGCCCGAACAAAGAAAACTAAGTGTTCTAACCGGTAGAAATTACACATTCATGCCCGAACAAAGAAAACCTCACAGGAAAAAACTAAGCTGTAATTGAAATCCAACACTAAAATTGTATGCCCTCCTTGCTAGTTATTTGCCTACAATGAGAACATATTTCTCTCTTCATAGATTTAATAGCATGCAACATGTGAAGCTTTCAAACTCATTGGCTAGGCCAGCTACAAGTATGAGTTCTAAAGCAAGATTGAAATAAAAAAAATAAAAAATAAAAAACTTACAAATTAGGCTTAATGGGCAAATATATAATGTTGCGTAATTTTGTGAAAAATATCCTAACATTTCAATTTTAGCAAAAATATCCTAATGTTCGAATTTAGTGAAAATTGTATCTTTAGTCTAATGATTCGATTTTTCCCCTACTTAATTCTTGATGTGTCAATTAAAAAATTATTAAACCTTTTTGATGTATAAACAAAACCAAAATCCTTCAATTCATCCAGATAGAATATATATATATATATATATTCTTCTTCACATCCCCACAACCAGAAGACCCGTAAAAGCTCTCTCATTGAGAATCGTTGATTTAGTTTCGTTTTGCTGTGCAACTTCTCCTATGCTTCTTCATCGTCCGGCAATCTCACAAGCTTATACTGTTGAAAGGAAATCAGATTATGAGCCAGCTATGTGATGAGATTTACATTGTGGCCGAAAGCAAGACTTTGCACACAATCGATGACAGTGTGGAGATTCCTTTATGGTGGAGTAGAATCCTCATATACACGGCCCAAATGGTGTATTCCCAAGATTGATTGTCAAGATCAAACTCTCAAAACCTAAAAAGCTAATTAGATAGTTTTGATTGATTTTTCATATTAGGGTTCGATTTCGGGGTGGAAAGGATGCCAGCCATGTGGGTTCTTGTTCGTGCTCCTAATAGTCATCTACCTTCTAATATTTTTCTTAAATGACCAGTCGGGGGTGAACCTAGGAATTTATGTCACCCTGGACTAAACTACATGTGTAATTAAGTACTATTTGCGATCGGTTCTAATCGGGGCGAACCTACGAATTTATAAAATATTATTTTGTATTATAAAAGTACTTAAAAAATAATATAAAAAGGTGAAATAAAAAACAAGTGAAAATTAATTTAGAAGAAAAAAGAAACATCAAATTTAGAATTTGAAGTATAAAAAACGCAAATCTATAAAATTATTGTTGAAGAATATTAAAAAAGAATGTTTTAATAGGAACAAGAAACTTATTTTTTACTAGAAAAAAATACAAAAAAGGAACTTGTCTTTTATTCACAAACAAACATTTGCCACACTAAATGTATTGATTGACATAATCCAATACATACATTGCTACACAATTGTTATAGTCTTTAAATTATGTATCATGATATGTCTACACATAACAAAAATATTGTGTGCAAAGGAGTCCAACAATTTTTTAGCAAATGTATGTAGCCATCAAAGAACATCACCCTATCACTTTCTTAAAGTTCTTTGTACTTTTTACTTAGAATTGGTGGGGCTGAGTAAATCTTTGTACTTTTGTCTTGTTGATTGGGTGGGGCTGTAACTACTTCTTATTGAGGTGTAAGTAAAAATAAACATTGGTAAAAAGTAGCCCTGGGCTAATACAAGCAGTTTCTTATTTTTTGTTAGAGGGTATACAGCCCAAGGCAAGTAACACCTGGGTCTGCCAGTGTGACCAGTTAGCTTTATTTAAGAGCAAAATTGAATTATTAAAAATTAAGGATATTACACTAAATTAAAACATTAGGATAATTTTGTCAAAACTGTGAAACATTAGGATATATTTGCCTATTAGGCCTCAAAATTAATAATAAGGGAAAATAAGGAAAGAACGAAGAACATCATTGAAAACTATACCATAAAACTGGCCCTTAGTGCATCACCACCTACACCTAATGGGGTTAGGCAACAAGATGTGAAGCAATATGTGCTTCCAGATAAGGTTACAGTCATTTTTTCGCTTGTTAAACGTCTAAAAAAATAAGCAATAACAAATTTCGTGAAGAACAGTTTGGTATTAAAGTGCAAATACAGAAAATAAGCTAACAATGATCAAACTGCTTTTATGGGGATAAAAAATATTAAACAACAATTAATCCAGATGGTACCTGACTGAGCAATTTCAAATATGATATCACCTTAACTCCACTGGATGATGGAAGAGATGGCATATGTTCATCCATTCCTCCAACTACCTACATTCAAGTACAAGCAGAAACCATTTTAACAGATCAACAGGACCACTTTTCAGACACTTAACAAATTCATTAAGAACATCAAGAATGATCTCATACCACTATCAGACGTACAGACGGAATATCAGATAAGAAGCTTAATAACTGTACACAATGAAATCTAAATGTGAGAAAATTGCCGAAGAAAGACTAGGAATAGAAGATCTTGTATCAACAAAAGATTCAAGGCAAAAAAAAAAAGTAAAAATTTCTCACACTGTTCAATGTCTGAGGGACACAACAGATAGTTTGTACGGTAGCATGGTTTACAATGAACTTGACAGCATCAGGACCTGAAAAGGAAATGTATGGAATCGACTCAATTACGTATTCACACTTAAGAAGAAAAAAATTCAACCGAAGCTTATTTACCAAGAGTGTCATATAGAGGAACGGAGACGTAAGAATATGCTGAGCAGGCATGGTCAACAACGACCCACTCAGGTCTATTAATAAAATATATACCAATGCTTGCTCCCTGTTCCATAGCAATTGTCAGTAAAGGTTAAGTGATGCAAAGAACTACCCTTTGCTTTAACTTTCATAATTTAAATTAATAAACAAAGAGGTGCACAAATGCTCCCTAGAATTTATCCAAACCTCCGTTAAAAAATAACAAAGGCGAAAAATATACGCATATTGAAAGCCAATACTAAATAGCATGAGCACACACAAAAGACATATAAGTATATGCTCACTTTTGGCATTCCATGGTACATGAGGCCAGAACCTATTGCTGAGCGAGCAGTGCCTACTTCACCAAATGTCATCCACTTGTACCTTGAAGCGTGCAAATAACAATGATTAAAATTTTCAATTAAAAGAAAAGAAAGGTAAAGATTGACACAAAAAATTATATATATATATATATAGCCATTACTCTCCAACTGTTCCATCAACCCGAATTCGTGTGCCTAAATACTTGTAATCTTGGTAACTGTCAACAGCATGCCTGAATACATAACATTAAGAGGACAAGTATTGAAGTCGTATGCATATATATTTATGGAATAATCATCAGTATCTTCTAAGAAAATGAATTATTCACAGATTTGAAAGCCAGATGTATCAGTAAAGGAAAGAATAAAGAGGATACTCACACAAAGTTATCATGTAAAGTTCCAATTTCAGGATGTTCTTCGAATCTACTCAAAAGCTTCATAGGAAAGTGAGCAGATCTGAAACCCAATGGTGGGACATGAATAAACAATAATCAAGAAGTCCAGCATGCAATGTTAACAGCAAGATGCAGCTCACCTATAAACATTCCACTTTCCTGTCTGCAATTTTTCAGGAAGAACTACACTATAGCCTTGCCCTGTTCAATATTTTATAAAATCTCATTTCAACATCAATTGCCTACAAAGTAAATCAGAAGATAAACCAATTGGGAATGCTTTCTTGCACAGCATCCACAGAGAAACTCCAGCAAATGCTAATAATCAAGACAGCAACCATGGATTTAGATGGCAAAATCAAGAAATTGTTTAATGAAAAATAAATGAAAACAAACAAATGAAATATCTATGATGTAGGATACAAACTCATTCAACCATGGATTTAGAATTTTAGACAGCAAATCTCACCTCATTATAATCAAATGAATGTGTTTATCATTGAGACTTCCTTTGCACCAAAAAGTATCGCATTATCTTTTCCACCGTATTATTTTGCCGAGTATAGACATGAAGTAAGTTGGGATGACCCAAATACAATGCGTAAGAGAGAAAGCCACAATCCCCCACCAACAACAAAGACTCAATCCCCCATCAAAAAAAAAGGTAACAACAAATATTTTGTAGGTCATGATCCAACTGAGCACCCAACCATTTTTCACAACCTCTCCCAGTTTTTCCTCTGCGCCCAATCTCCACAACCTCAATCTCTTCCGTGCCCTTCGCAAGGCCATACACAACATAAAAGCATTTACAATTTTCTATGTAAAACACAATCTATTCCACATGATCCAATTAGCAGCATTGAGATTTGAGAAGGAAAAGACTGCTCCATAGGATAGAGCAATGGACGTGGGATCGTCAAGAATGCTTGATGTGTTGGAACCCACACAAAAAAAAAAAAAAGAAAAAAAAAACACACACTCGAAATTCATGAAAGCTTGTTTTCATCTACCCTTAATTTTGCTAAGCGGCTTAAGCCCCATGTTAATTTAAAGTTCCCAGGCTCATCTCCTTTGCCTCTTATTATTCCCTTCCCAATATTCGATCCCTTTATGATACACAACACCCATCTTAGCCTTCCTTCAAAACCCCCCAAAGGTGCAATTTTTACTTCTATTATGGCCACCCAATTGGGAAATAGATGGACTAGCTAGCTTTATGGTTGTCATTTCATATAAATCAAGAGGAAAGTAAATACTTCATCTGTTCCACATTATCTGTCACATTTTGGATACTTTTTTTGTTCCACAATGTGTCACATTAAGAAATCAAAGGAATTCTAACCCCATTCTATTTAGTTAATGACACTATCAATCATTTTTTGACACAATAACCATAATAAATGAAGTCATTTATTGGAGGGTAATTTAGTCTTGTTACAAAATTTTAATGGTAAATTAACCATCTCCTTAATTCTTGTGCACAAGCAAAATTGTGACAGATATTGTGGAACGGAGGGAGTATTTGAACCTTGACAAATGAAGCTGCAACACTTGCAAAAAATTGGACCCGAAAATTAGTTTTTTTTTTTTTTTTGGGGGGGGGGAGGGAATGGACACACTTAATTCAGTTAGGGCTTTATCTTTGCACCACAGAAGTTTTTAGCCATTCTGCTTACTTCAGCTGAGCAATATACTGTCTTTCCAATTATGCCCTTGTAGCTTTGATTTTGTATTTGCAACTAACATAACAAGTTCCTATAAAAAAAGTGCACCAAATCCTTTCCTCCCCCAGTTAACCATTGTACCAATCAAAATTCCTAGCTCAAGTAATCCGAACATCACATCTCAATTTCGAAACTTTTGAAACAAACATGTGTCGTTGAAGACAGGTGTTCAAGACCACAACTAGCTCATAGCATGCTTGCAAGCAAGTTCAATCCAAGTGGTCCTCTGATCCCTCATAAAGGCTTCAACTTTATAACAAACTGAATTGAAAAATTGGAGCAAATGAAAGCACAAAGAAGTATATACACATGTATACACACACTTCAAAGATAGAGCACAAACAAGTCAATCAAGCCAATCGAAATACTTCACAAACAAGTCAGTCAAGCCAATCTGACACCATAGACTCCGCACCAAAACATCAGAACCGATAAGAACACTGAACAGCAACGCCAACATTCCACCAACACAAATTTTCCAATCACAGATTCACAGATCACCTGAAACCGTAACTTTTCCCCCAAATTTGACAACCATGACATTCCGTTCCAAAACCGTCACACAAAACCAACCAAATCAACATCAAACAACGAAGAAGATTCAAATGAAGGAGTCACCGTGAACGAATTCGCCCCCAGCCGTGTCGTTGGTCGAAATCTGGGACTCCGAGTCCGCGCTCGGCGGCGCGAAATGGGATTGAATCGCTCGCAAGCGCCGCTCGGCGACCGAAGAAGAGCAATTCATTGAATCGAATTGAGTTTTCACGAATTTGTTCTCGCAAAATCTCCCTCTCTCTCTCGATCGATTGATCGCTCTGCGTTTGAGAGGGTGCGATTGGTTTGCGTTTTTTAACAGGTGGAGCGAAATCAGAAATCGGTGTGGCACGCTTTCCAACAACAGCGATGGCGTTTATGCAGCCGATTTAAGCTTCAAACTTCAGTTATTACTATTAGGAAAAAAGGAAAATATTATCTAACGCACTTTTGGGGATACCTTTTATCTATTAATTTATTTATGACTCTTTTTTATTTCTCTAAACGTAAGTTTCAATAAAATATTATAAATAATTAAAAAATAAAGAGGTGTATTTAAAATGTGCGTTAAGAGTACTTTGAGAGTATGTATGAAATTAGTTTATTGCGCAATAAAAAAAAGTTGTAACATGAAGTTTGAGTGATCAATTTTTAAAAAAATTATTTTATTATCATCAAAAAATATAATTAATAATTAAAATTTTTATGCTTACTACAATATAATAAAAAAATTAAAAATTTATTTGATGCATATTTCAAATAAATTTATTTAGAATAGATCATTTGTTTAGCAATCGCATGGTGATATGTGATTAAGATGAAATAATGCTAAAGTTTTTCAGTAATACTTTTTTTGTGAATGTCAAATTTTGTTGGTCATTCTAACTTAAATTTGAAGAGTTGCAATAGTTTAATACTAACTTACGTAATTGAAATGAAAATGTATGTATTAATATTAATGAATTATTAAATCTATAAATATAAAAATATATAAAGAAAGTAAAAAAAAAAAGAAAAAAAAAAGAAGAGATTGTCCGGAAATGGTATATCCCATTCCTAACAAAAATAAATAAATAAATGGTATATATATATCCCATCCTCAACAATGTTTGGCTGCTTGTGCCGGGTTGTTATCTCGTCACAATCTCATGGGTCTCGATAATGTGCTCCCGGGAGACACGTAGCTAATTAACGTCTTCATCTTTGGCAATTGGCGCTTGCTTATGGTGGGGTCCAACATAATTGGACAGTGGAGATGGCTTGAGACTGGGGTGTTATTGTCTGAGTCACACGCCGTAGTTTAATTTGGATAAGAGTGTAGGAACCCACGTGGACGGCACAGCGCCTTTTCGAGAATCTCGACTTCCGTCACGCTTACGTTGATATTGACTCTTTAGTTCTTATCTAACCGTGTATAGTCTTGGGATTTTGGAGACGCATCTCGATGCTCGTCCAACTATAGAAAAAGGGGTACTTATTTGGAGTCTTGCGTTGTGGGCCAGCTACGTGGGCGATTACCTTAACTTTTTATTCATAGTGGGGCCCACCGGATGAAAGCAGATTTTTCTTCGACAAAAAATAGCAGATATTGATTTGAACAGAGGTTAAAAATTCATAAATTTCTACTTTGCACAAAAGTCAGATCTTTGATTCTTAATTTGTCAAACCATTTTAAGCCTCAAAACAACTTTTATAGAAAATCATTAAAAAATAAAGTCAAATTATAAGACCAAATCAACCTTCTTTGAAGTTGAGTCAACGGTCAAACTTTTTAGTTTAACAAAAGAAAAATGATCTTCACACTTTAGGCACACTTTATCTTTTAACTTATTTATGGTTCTTTCTTGTCTCATTATGTATGAGCCTCACATATAACAAAATATCATAAATAGACTAAAAGATAAAGTGTATTTAAAGTGTGTTAGATTATCATTTTCTTTAAGAAAATGATTGGATCATCTAATTTGAATACCTAGTTGTTGATGTTTATTAATTTTTGCTTCAACTTTTGAGTTAAGAATGTCGCACTTCATTATTTTGTAATCTAAAGTGATTGGTTAGAGCGTGCCGCTCTGCTAAAACCCTAAAATAGAGGCTTATTTCATCTTCCTTATTCTACCAGCGGTCGTAGCCATTGGATGGCCCTTTCAATGTCTCTCTTCAACTTCTCCATGACGCGTCCAAACGGAGGTTAGCCTTTATTCTTTTGCCTTTTTTTGTAGGGTTTGTATTTGTGCTTTGTTTTCCATTTCCCTTTCGTCATTATCTCTCTACACATTCTTCTCTCTTCTTCCCTTCTCTTTGTCACGATTGTGTCAAGAAGAGGGGTTTTTAGGTGGAAGAAACGAGATCTACAAGGGTAGGGCTGAGAAAAGAGATTTTGGGATATCGGGTGTCTTGGAGGCTTCGCTTGATCAGATTCGACGAAGCTCAAGAAAGTCGTCAATAAAAGGATGACATTTAGACCCATGAGTATGGATACCCAAAGGTACCTGACCCTAAAGGATAGAGTTATACCCGACCGACATATATTGAGTAAGGGTATGGGTTTATAAATGAGATACCCAATGGGTATGGGTAGGGTAAGTGTAACGGCCCAAATAATATTTGCCGTTAATTATGATGTCATGGCAGATATGGACGCCAGCGAGGACGGTCGGGGGTCCCACAGCGAGACTGGAACGCACTCGAACTAGGTATACAGTCCGTTTTGTATGTTGTTGTGGTAAATTGTGATGAAAATGTATAAATTAGTTAATTTCATTACAATATGTATGTTAAGGTAGTTTGTTGACGAGTGAGGAATTTCTCGGGGTGCGTGCGGACACGGGACACGAGGCACGGGGTGCCGGGTAGTTGGGGAAACTAATGTGAACTTATTTGCAAATTATGGGAATTTATCGAATAGAGTAGATAATTAATATGAGCTAAATCAAATGGGAATTTAAAAAGTGTTATAGTTAAGGAGAATAAATTAACATCAGTTGAATAGGTCTCGAGATGCACAATGGAGAGAATCAAGGTGGCTAGTGTTATGATAGGGTGTCATGAAGTTGTAGTGACACAAAGTGAACAGTGATCTTCGGATTGTTCTCGAGATGGACACACACACTTGATCAAATATCAAGTATATATATGTATATGTTGATCGATTCAACAAAAGAGAGAAAGAGAGTGAGATTTGAGAGGAAGCTTGGAAGTGGGAATCGTTGGAGAAGAGAGGGTGAAATCATCAACCAAAGTGTGGAGAAAGTGATTTTTGGCAACAACAACAAGAATCTAAGGTATAAATACATTAAACTTGGATTTTTATGAGAATTTTTGAGTGGGTTTGAATTTGTGAAAATTCGAATTTGTGAGAGATTAAACATTGTATTTTGTTGAAATTTATCATCATGAGGTTAGTAGTTATGATTTTGAATGTTTGGATTCAATTTGGGAAGGAATTGGAGGATTTTCCAAAATGGGTTTTGAAACGTGATTTCCATGATTTGTGGATTTTGGGGTTTGATTATGGTAATCCATGTTTAAATGGTGTAATTAAGGTCATTGATGTTTTATGGAAACATGGAAATTGAATTTATGAGTTTGGAGTCAAAACTTGTAATTTGGAAATTTTCTGGACAGCGAGCAATTAGCGCGCTAATTAGAGAAATTAGCGCGCTAATCACGCTGAGTAATGAAGATGATGAACAGTGATTGAGATTAATTAGCGCGCTAATTGTTCACTGGACTCCCAAAAATTGGAAAATGACAAAATGAGTCAAACCAACATTATGAACCCATTAATTGATTATTAACCCTCATAAATGAATTCCAGGAGTCCCAAAATAGTAATTGGAGTCGGAGTTTAGTCGGGAATTAGACCGGAGGAAATAACGGGGATTTGGAGGTATTGGACCGGGGGTTGATTTGTGGAGCGAGGAGTGCGGTTTGAGGTGTGTAGTATCCCAATTGAACTTCACTTTAAGTATTTACAGCTTTGATTTATTTGAATTCGGTTCCGATTATTCATTATTCCATTCCATTACCGCTTTACTTTACGGTGGTTGAGTCCTCTCACTTGGTGTTTTTACGGTAGTGGAGTTTACTCCTACCTGGAGCCTTTACGGTGTTGAGATCACTCCCCACCTGGTGTTTATTCGTTACGCCATAGAGTCCACTAAGTCATAGCACTTGTCTATGCATATACCGGTGAATAGGCTACCTGGTTATGGTAGGCTCGTGTGGGTGCGTCGTGGGTCTACGCCGCCACCTGAGGGTCCAGGGACAACCCGTTGGTGTGTTTGAGGGTTGTGCCCAAGGAGAGGCTCGAAGTATGACTTAGTCCGATTTTTACCGTGCACGTACTTTGCTTCGTTACTATATTTATACATGCGATGATCCTTTCACAGGTTGTCTCGTATTTCTTTTGTTCCGCATGTTTATTTATGGTATTTAAATTCCAAGTATTTTTACTTCCGTAATTACTTAGTGAATTTCCTTGGGATTACTCACTCTGGACTCGTCATCCGTCTTTTTATGATGGCTCGAGTGCGAGATCCGGCACGAGTCGAGGGAAGGGCAAGCTTAAGGACTACATTGATTGATAGCTCTAGCCCTACTCGTACGTATGTTTATATTTACTTGTTTTATGCTGGGTTTTGGGATTGGAGAGATAGGTTGTATACTTTTGATATTTTGTGGATCTCAAAGGACATGTATATGATGTATATTTGGTATGGTTTCCACTTAGGCATTTTGATCATGGAATTCAGGATAAATCTTTATGTTGTTCATTTAATTTTCCGCTGCGTAATTTATGGTTGAATGATAATGAGGAAATAAAAGTTAACTCATAACATCAAGGTTAACTGATAATTAATTGATAATGGATAATTGGGCGTGGAACACAGCTGGCGGTGACGTGGTCAGTTGTGGGTCCGCGTGGCCTCCCGTGGCGGACCAATGTGGAAATTGGGGCCGCCACAATAAGGATATGAGTATCTACCCACACCATATACCCAATCACCCACCCCCATATACCCATTTATATTATATTTTTTATATATAGATATTAACTAGATTTTATTATTAAGGGATGTATATATGGTTTAAAATTGAAGGTAGATTCTTGCAATTTTCGAAGATTGAAAACTTTTTTTTGGCTTAAATGAATACTTTAATATTTTAAATTTTATAATAATTACTAGACAACGTACATTTTTATTCATATTTTGTAATAATTATAAAAATAATATGGTGTATAAGTCCTATTGATATTTTATGCTCAAAAAATTTATTTTACTCATTTTAAATTTTGAACTTTTTTATATCATATTAATTAATAATGGGTATGGATACCCACGGGTACTCTACTATCTAGACGAATAATACTCATAGTCGCTCCACCAAAAAAATAAGGTAAATAGGTAAGGTATGGACAGAACACTCATACGATGGGGCGAGTATGGGTGAGGCGTACCTGCCCTATACGCCACACCCATATCCTACCCATTGACACCCCTATGTCGATTGGATGGGGTTTTGCATCGAAGAAGGCGAGCGAGGTTATGCTGGAAGAGGAGGCCACTCCTCATGGCACAATTTGTTCCGGCGTTTGTCCTTTAACTCTCGGCTGGATCTGGGTTTGTCCTCTCTTCTCTACTATGTAAGATTTTGAAGGAATGTCAAAGGGATGTTGCAAAAAAGGGTGATGGTGTCGAATCTTGATCAATTAGTCTCTCTTCTATCTGTTTATTTTCCGTAAGCATATAATTATGTGTTTTATGTGTAAGTGTACGTTGTATGTGTCTTGTTGTTTTAGTTGTTAGATTTGTTGCCCCTTATTGGGTTGGTTGGTGTCTCTTTTGTCAGAGCTTACTCCCCAGTGTTAACTGGTGTTCATCCCCATCTACTGTGCCTAAATGGCCTGGATGGTGGCACTGCAAGTCTGCGACGAGGCGTTGATGTGCCTCTCGATGTTCTCAAAGAGATTGATCTACCAATGTTATATTGAAGTTGTAAGGGATCTCCCACAAAATTATCAACGAATCTCATTGAGCTTTAACCAAAAAAAAAAAAAGTTCGAGTTTAAGAAACACAAATAATTGACTGTTCATTTCCGTCATAAAACACTACCCTTTTGTTTATACTTTAGAAACCCAAATTATGACAACAGAATAGTTTTCTACTCCTGATATATGATTGCATCATAATATATATAAATTAAGATTTTTTTTTTGATAGAAACCCAAATTAAGAATTTTTTTGAAGAAAGTGATGGGATTACATACATTTTGAAACTTACATTTGTCATATACTAGTTGGTATGAATTGCCAAACAATTGAATTGAGTGGCAGTGCTTGGAAATTGGAATGCGAGCATAGCATAATATTGTGCTACATAGGTAGGTGTGCTTAATTAGGTGAGTGTGTTTAATTACTAAGGAAGTGTAGCATTGGCTAAAAAAAATTACTGTAGCATTTGAGGAGTAAAAATGTGTTAACCGATTATTTGACTTCAGAATTCAGTAGTTAACTAATTAACGAGAGAGAGAGAGAGAGAGAGAGAGAGAGAGAGAGAGAGAGAGAGAGAGAGAGAGAGATATGAATCAAGCTTTGGTTAAATGGAAAATAAAGAATATAAGTACTTATGAAAAGCTCAAGTACCACAATAATAATCAAGTATATTTTTTTTCTTTTTTTTTGAATATAAGTATATGTTCCTACCAAGAAAAAAAAATAAGTATTATGTTTTTTCTTGTATTAAGATGTTACAATTGATGTTTCTTTTACATAAGAATGTCAAACTAAACAAGTATGTTACTATAAACCCATAATGCAACCCAAAGAACAATTTTGATCGATGAGCAACAACGAACAAAAATAAGCTAGTCAAAACCAATCACAACAGAGCAACAATGACAATAAAGCCTCAATTCCAAATTTAGTTAATTTGGATTTGGATGGGCTAGCTACTTATCCCAAATTTAGTTAATTTGGTTCATCTACTTCTACACTTTGAAATTTCTTCAATTTCTATGTGAAGAACCGAAATCATCCAAAAATAGAGCCTACCTAAACTTCCTATATAATTGCACCCTTAAAAGAACCTAATTAATGGATCCAGACACCCAAAAGGCTTTTCTCAGTGCACCAGAGCAACAAACAATGTAGGAAAATTGCCATTCCTACTAGCTTAACAAGAGGGAATATTGAAGGAACAATATCAGCACTACTTGGAGACGAAGCACTGCTGACGGACCACCCGTCTCCATAAACTGCTCCGGCGGAGACATGAAATAGAGCGAAAATCGTGACCAACATAAGCATAAGTTTCATAATAGAAGAAGAGGAAGCCATGTTAAATGAGAAGATCGAGAGCTGATATACGACGAGATTGTGAGAATTATATGATCTAGAAAATGAGCAATTTTGTGTGTGCCGTTGAGACTAATTGTCACGAGGGGGCTATGTATTTATAGCGCGTTTTAGATAATGTGCATTTACAGTAAAATGTACGCGTTTAAGGACCAAATATTAAAGCCTCTTTGAATCCACGTAGAATTCCGATAAAGTTTCTTTCGTCAACACAAACTATCACAGAATGTTCCAATTGAAACACTCAAGCCCCCAAGAGGCCAATTAGGACCATATCTACATATCTACAGGGCCAAATTTATTTTCTTTTAACTTGAGCATTAGTTAAACTTAGCATTTTGACATTTTGACATTTTGACAAGTGATACTTAGGTATCACGCCTATACCATATTCTCACACGGCTCGTCGACTAATTCAAACATTGTAGGATCTCATATAAAAGGGTGGTAATTTCAATTTAATTTGTTAATTAAACTACTCAAAAGTGAAACCTTGCTTAAGAGATTAATACATCATCGATAATATATCAGTTTTTTTAAAATGTTTTATTAACGAGTATCATATTCTAATCGAGAAAAATGATAGAATAGAGGGGTTGGCGTGAGGGTGAGGGTACGGCTGTAACGACCCTCAAATTTATTGGTGACACGTATCGTGTGTTTACAAGACTGTGACCTACCATTGTGATCTATCATATTACTCAAGCCTCGGGAGTCGACACTGAGGTATATTTTATTTTTCTTTGATGTTTGTATTATTATTTATACCTGAATGAGAATACTGTGTCCTAGCGCTTGGTTTTCGTGTATTAATCGCCACGAATTTCTCTGTGAGATTCGGCTAGGAAAAACAGAAATTTGGGGTATAAAACGGATAATTAAACACCGAAAAATAGTAATTAGTGAATTCTCAAAAATAATAAATAATTAAATAAAATGTGGGAGCGAGGTTATGTCCGGAACATACGTGGTACGAGTTGAGAGTTGAAACTGGTCCGTTAACATGTGTTTTGAGCGAGAAATGGAGCGGTTTTGAAACTTAAGTCACCTATTGGAGTAAAGATTGTCTGTTAGAGTTGATGAGTAGATAAAAGAGGAACCACAAGATTTGCCTCGAGATCCGTGCGTGAAATGAGATGAGAGATTGGTATATAAGTCAACTTTTATCTCTCCTCATCCATTGTTTCCATTTCGTTGAACAAGGAGGAGAGGAGACATGGGTTTCGAATTTTGCAGACACGTTGCGACATCGTGGAGCGACCGAATACGCGTAAAAAGGTAGGATTCCTAATCCTTGCGTGTTAATCTACATTTTGGCGTTACTTTTGGGGTTTTTATCGCGACGATTTCGGATGAATTTTTGGGAAAATGTTGGAAAATGGTTTTGATTGATGAATTTGGTATCAATTGATGGTTTTATTGAGGAATTGGTGGTTGGTTTTGTGGATTTGAAATGAATTGAAATTTTTAAAAAATTTTGAAGAATTTTGAGTTATTTTCGAATCGGGGTTTTGACGGAAAGGGAGTTGAATTTCAAGTTGTTTTGGATGTCCCAAAGGGTTTGGGATAGACTCGAAACGCGGCAACTTGAGCCGGGGTTTCGAGAAACCCCAGAGTGATTGTTCTGCTAGACACGCCGTGAGAAGGGTCTCACACAGCGTCACTCACGGATGTGTTGAGCAGAGAGTGAACCAAACAAAATTTAGGAAAGACGTCGTAGGGACGTCGTCTAGAGTAATGGTCACGACGACACCCACATACGAGTTGGACAAACGGGGTTTTTCTCCATGCCGTGGACGACGCCGTCCACCCAAATGTTCACGGCGTCTGTGGCGGTGTGACACTGTTCACATAGACCAAATTTTTTGAAAATTTTGAAAAATTTTGGGGATCTCTCGGGTATCCAATTGGGTTCAAATATGATCCAATATTCCAAAATCAACCCAATTACACTAATTAAATTATTATAAAAAATTGGGTAAATTAGTAAGACATTAATAGGATTTGTAAAATTGGTTAATTGATAGACTTTGAGAATTTGAGAGGATAGCTTAGAGGTATGCAAGGATTAGAGATTTCCAGTTAACCGAGGTACGTTATTGTACGATTGTAAGCTAGATAGGAAATATGCATTAATTCATTATCCATTTATTGCCAATTTTATGGAATTGAGCTTTGTTTGGAATTCAATTCTTTAATTGTTGGTTGAGTGTCTTGGCGTAAGTGCGTTGCGAGGTACTTTTGGGGTTCATATGAGTAGGTTAGCATGAACACTTCTGCGGTTGTGTTGTTCCACCCCACTGATAGCGAATTATACCCTGAGTACTGGGTTGTTTGGACGTTGCGGTGTCTATGATATGTTGGTCACATTAGTGATTGTAAATGTGGTGCTACAGTACTGCATTGATTTTAACCACTTATAGGCCTTCTTTGATTCTGTGGACACTCAAACTTCGTTGCTCAGCTTGTCAGTCTGTTTATCATGCTATTTGTTATTCTTCTGCTTTTCAATATTGCATGATATTTAGACTGTTTATTTGAAATCTTGAATTACTGTTTAATTTCTTCTGGCATTACTTTTTCTTTTTCAAGCACTCACCGTCTAGTTTGTGACGGTGGTGCAGATAGAGGTAGAGATATAGGTGAGACGAGCAAGGGGAAGGAACTGATGCTAGGTGATCTTCTCTAAGAACTCTCGGAGCGATCATTTCCTTTACTCAGTGTAGGTTTTGTTCTTTTGTTGTGATTATTGTATATTATGTTTTGTTAAACACTGGGACATGTATTTGGGGATTGAGAGACTAGGGATATCATGTATAATTGCTCAGTATAGCTTTGATCACCAGACATGTATGTATTTATCCATTTCTCAGGGTTTCCACATTAGTAGGTTTCCATTATTCTTTATTTCTATTTTGTAGTTATAGTTGATTATAGTGTTTCCGCTGCGAATTTCCTAATAACTTTATAATCCTATAACTTTCACATTTAAATGATTAATTAACGATGTATTCGAGGATTTGAGGCTGATTAGGATGCGTAGACTTCGCGAGTAAGGACTCGGGAGCCCACATAGACCTAGACCGAGCGGGATCCAGTTTTATAGGGAACTGGGGCTGTTAAAACGGCGGAACCAAAAAATTTAGTTAGGGGAGCGAATATTACCTAGGTCTATATGTACTCGATCATTAGCTTAGTGCACTCAATGTGCATCGAGCTTGAGTTGTAAGACCAATATACAACCAATCCCATCAAGCGTATTAAAGCCCGATCATAATTTAACGGGCAAGTTTTGTTAGACCAAAAGAACAAGCAATGACTTTAAAGCGTGTAACACTACCATTTTCCTAAAGGAAACTTTTGCACTCCTATTTGTAAGAGTTCAACAAAAATCCAATAGGATATTATAAAGTCCCGATTTACACTCATAATAGTGAAAATCAAACCAGAGCAAATGTTGTGAATTTTTGGTGCGTTGTTTTTGCTCACATGCCTCTCTTCTTATAGACCCCTGGTCAAACCAGTAGAGAAAAAAATGGGTTAGTGGGGATGAGTAGGGAGTTTCAACTGCCTTGGCAGTTGAAACTGCTCTATTTAGTCTTTGTTTAATGGGTGTTTAACTGCCCATTTGAGTGAGTTAATTAACTACCTATGCACAACAAATCCCAAAATTACAAACATGGTAAAAAAATTTAACCATTGTTAGTTCACAACACACACGCACGTGCCTAGTGCGCCTATTAAAAGCGTCATATGTATCGCGCCGTGCATGCGGTTTACTTTACACACCTCTAGTGTTTCCTTTTATACACTTAGAGTAGTGTAAGATTATATATATACTCTTTAAAGTAGAACTTTCTATCCCATGTGGGACTAAACACATTTAATTATTTTTGAAAATATTCAACAAGTTTAAATTTGTATTTATTGGCATAGGTAGTGCCCTGATAGAACTTAAAAATTATTTTGGCATTTACTTCAAAATGAGTTAGTTGGCTTTAAAAAAATTTACCAAAGATAAGGTTTAGTTGGAACTACCTTGACTCCAATTTCAAGCCATATCAGACTTAGGTAGGCTATATAGAATAATTTTGTGTGCCAAATAAAAAAGCTAGGAAAATCCAAAATTGAGTAATAAACTAATAATCATCATAATTTGCAATATAAAGTAATAAGATACAAGCAAAATTTTACGAAAAGAGAGCTAGTTTTGAAATTTTTTATTAAATAAAAAAGATTATTAGATCACTTCTCAATTATTTTTCTTCCTTCCTAACTTTAACTTAATTATTTTATAACTTGAAACAATAAAAAAAATGAGGTCTCTTCCACCAAAAAAATATAGGTTTGAGAGTTTTTTAAACTTATCTTTACAAAGACATTTCGCATTAAATATAAGTATTATCATTCTTAATTAAATGTGCATAACTCGAAATTAAATTTCATTAGTAAAACTGGGCTTCAATATCTTTACAGATTTTTTTATAGGAAAGAAACGACTTTTGCACCCAACAAGATTTGTACTCATGACACAAGTTTCATTTATTAATGTTCCTAAATACGTGACGAAAATTTTTTTTTGAATTTTTTTAGCATATTTTTTGGTTTTTCACTATACATTTATTATTACATGATTAATTATGGGGGGCGTTATGTGCACCTCAATCATTAATGAGGGCACCCCAATTTACATACATTTTGGGGTGCCTTCATAAACAATTGGGGTGCACATAGCGGTGCTTTTTATTATGAGCACCGCTATGTGCACCCCAATTGTTTATGAGGGCACCTCAATAGTGCATCAATTTACATGTATTTTGGGGTGCCCTGAGAGGGTACTGGAGTGTACATAGCGTGACTCTTTATTATTCTACCGAAAGAGTGTTGGCAATAAGGAGGATGAAATAGATTGACCGTGAAAGCATGTATATATGGATGGGCAAAAAAAGGTTAGAGGGGGCAGGAGTGCATCGATGGGGTCCCGAGGAGGAGTGCATAGATGGGGTCCCGAGGTGCGGATTCACCCCTGCTTGGGAGGTGAGGTTGAGAAAGTAAAGTGGGATACAAGAATTAAATAGGTAAGTTTAGCCAGAAGTTTGGTTCATTTAGCCCTTGCCTTAATTAATCAGGTTTAGCAAAGACTTAATTAATTACTTGATCATTTTTTATACCTATACCTTTATCTCACAATTCTTTTATCAAGATCCACGTTTATCATTATCAATTGAAGATGTATATATTTGACAAAAAAAAAATAAAATTGAAGATGTATATATCCACGTGTTTTTTTTCAAGGTAAGGTTCACGTTTTTGTTCTTTTTTTTTTTTTTTTTTTTTTTTTTTTTTTGAAGAGTCCACGTTTTTGTTCTTAGCAAGTACTGTACGCGGCTGATACATTACATTTTGGCATGAATAACAGATTTTTTTTTCCTTCTAAGCAATGCTACTAGCTACATACACATAATCAATGTCACACTCACACACTCACACTTTACTAGTAATGCACTAGTGGCTAAATAGTGGTCCATTTAGCCACTAGTGGTTCACGACGCAGTAAGAGCATCTCCAACCATGTTACTCTATTTTCTCTCTATTTTACAGTTCAGTCACATCAAACTCTATTTCTTCTTCATCCACAAACTCTATTTCTCCTCTAAAAATGAATATTCTCTCACTACTATTTTTTACATATTACTTACAATTCTCTCCCTTTTATTTTTTATCTACTCACTCCTAACAACACACAAATATATAATAATATTATTTAACATATTATAAGAACTAATAAATTAATATATATATATAATATTAGTAAATAACGTGATTAATTAATATAATAAATAATTAGATTATATTTCTAATTATATAAATATATTTATAATGAATTAGTAAATCTATTTATTACTATATGATAATATGTCACTGAATGCTCGCAAGAAAATAGTAAAAACATTTATTAATTTGACAATACTATTACTTTAAAGGGACGACAACAATTATCGATGAAACATTGAAGATTGACTCTTCATTTGTCATAAAATAACCACAAAGAGAAGAGTAACATTTATTTAATCATCTCCATTTGTGTACTCATCCCAAATATGATCAATCAAGGCATTACGAAGCACATAATGAGCATCTTTATCTCTAATGTCTTTGTTGCGTTTAAGAAATTCATCGAATCTTTCTTTTTCATCCAAGGCCACTTCAACATCAGGAATTGGTGCTTCCCTTGCTTGTCCAATTGGTACACTAAGATCTCGTTCGTCTTCAATAATCATGTTGTGCATAATAATACAGACTCTCATAATGTCTTGTAATACGTTTGTAGCCCAAAAACGTGACGGACCTGCGACAATTGCAAATCGAGCTTGAAGAACTCCAAAAGTATGTTCCACATCCTTCCTACACGCTTCTTGCTTCATAGCAAATAATTTTTTCTTTCGCCTTTGCGGCTCACAAATAGTTTGAACAACAGTTGCCCACTTTAGATATATGTTATCAGTTAAATAATAACCCATGGTATACTCTTTAGCTTGAATAGTGTAATTAGCTGAGGGGGCAATGTCGTTGGCAAGATTAGAAAAAAGATTAGAGTTGTCTAACACATTAATATCATTATTGCTGCCTGGCATACCAAAGTAAGCGTGCCATATCCAAAGATCGTAATCTGCAACTGCTTCAAGAATTATAGTTGGGGAGCCACTTCGACTGGAATATTGTCCAAATTTCATGCGCATTAGACAATTCTTCCATTTCCAATGCATATAATCTAAGCTGCCCAACATTCCAGGAAAGCCACGTTGTTGCCCAATATGAAGCGGTCTTGCAATGTCATTGGCATTAGGTTCCCTTAGATATCAATATGAGAATATCTCTACGACAGCACGATAAAAATCTTTTGATACTTTCAATTGCAGTAGACTCTCTAATTTTCAAGTATTTGTCTGTGGCATCTGCTGGTAAGCCATATGCCAACATTTGGAATGCAGCAGTTACTTTTTGTAAAGTCGATAATCCCAATTTACTAACTCCATCTCGTCGTTACTGAAAGTAATTATCATGAGATTTCACTGCATCAACAATACGAAGGAATAAATTTCGTGACATTCGATACCTACGACGGAACTTGTCTTCATTATACCTTGGGTTCTCAGCAAAGTAGTCGTCGAATAAATTACGATCTGCATTTTCTCGATTGCGATTAATCATTGCGTGACTAGGAACAGAGCCAACACTAGTGCTTGTCTTATTGCCTTGTCGCTCCAAGTAGTACATTAGAATCTTGTTGTTGTTCATAATCATACAACTTATCGTCTCCTCCGTTTTAGCAATCTCTGCCAGCAAGAAATTATCTTCATCCGAAGAATCAGAGTCATTTAGCAAGTAAGATCAACCTCCTCTGCTAAAACTCATTTTGGATATCGATTTTGAAAATGAACAAAATAATTATAAATTTTACTATCAAATAGCTGGTGCCTTAACATCATAATGGAGTTTGTATTTATATCTTGCAAGGTTGGAAATGTGGATTTCTTATCCTCTACGCATTGGATAATGTTCGTGTTTTTCAATATCCTTTTTTTGCCTTGTCTTGCACTCGAACGGATACTTCCTCAATCTAACAGTCATATATTGTAATGAAATCCAATCAAACGGTCATTGTTTCGAAATGTGGATTTCTTATCCTCTATGCATTGGAGAATGTGTGTGTTTATCAATATTCTTTTCTTGCCTTGTCTTGCACTCCAACAGATATATTCTCAATCTAATGGTCATATATTGTAATGAAATCCTCTATGCATTAGAGAATGTGTGTGTTTGTCAATATTCTTTTCTTGCCTTGTCTTGCACTCCAACGGATATATTCTTAATCTAACGGTTATATATTGTAATGAAATCTAATCAAACGATCTTTTTTTGAAATGTGGATTTCTTATCCTCTATGCATTGGAGAATGTGTGTGTTTGTCAATATTCTTTTCTTGCCTTGTCTTGCACTCCAATGGATATATTCTCAATCTAACGGTCATATATTGTAATGAAATCCAATCAAATGGTCATCTTTTTGAAATGTGAATTTCTTATCCTCTATGTATTGGATAATGTGTGTGTTTTTCAATATTCATTTTTTGCCTTGTATTGCACTCTAACGGATATATTCTAAATCTAACAGTCATATACTGTAATAAAATCCAATCAAACGGTCATCTTTTTGAAATGTAGATTTCTTATCCTCTATGCATTAGAGAATGTGTGTGTCATGTGGATTTCTTATCTTATACGTATTGGAGAATGTGTGTGTGTGCGTGTGTTTGTCTATATTCTTTTCTTGTCTTATCTTGCACTTTAAAAGTGAATCAAATGGTCATCTTTTTGAAATTGAATTTTCTTATCTTAAAGCCTTGGACCATTATATATAGCAACCTTGCATTGGTTAGGAAGCACCACTACACGTATCATATCCTTCAAACAAGTTTTGTACTCATCTATTTATTTGTTTTCTTCTTTAACAATGTCTTGATCAACTGGGTACTCTGCTCGTGAGGATCATATTCTATGCGAAACATGGCTTGAAGTTTCTCAAGACCCCATTGTGGGTCGATACCAAACTGCAGATAACTTTTGGGGTCGTATTGTGGCAAAATATAACGAAACACTTAGCAAACAAGGAGAGTGTCGCAACTTAAGATCCGTACAATCTCGCATGCACAACATATTAACGGAAGTAAAAAGACTGGTGAGTTGCATGACAACGATTGAGAATAGGCATCAAAGCGGTGCTTCAGATGAAGATAATATAAGTTTCCTTTTTTTCTCCTCCAGTTGTATTATTTAATACTTCTTATTATTAAGTTCTAGCATCATTCTTATATATTTTTCATATAATTACAGATGCACCAGGCAAAAATATTATTTATGCACGATGCGAAGTACAAAAAAAGGTTCAAATTCGATCATGTTTGGCATATTATGAAGGATATTGAAAAATTCAAGGACAATGTTCCTACCTGAGGCATATGTATAGGGAACCTAACTATGATTCTTCTCAATCTGAAAAGGGTTTTGATTCTCCTTGCACAGAATCTCCCGATCTTTCTCCATTTGCTTCTTTAGATGAGCTTGAAGATAATCACGTTGCAAATTCATCTTGGCGACCTATTGGAGTGAAGAAAGCCAAATTGAGGAGGAAAACAAGTGAGGAGTCGTCAACTGCAGTGAACGAGATAAGAGAAGAAAATCGACAACTTTTGGAGCTGTTATAGGATGCAAGATTGGACAGAAAAACAATAATGTCCCGCCAAAAAGAAAAAGATGAAAATAAAATATTATTTGCGAACTTGAAAGATATTGACGATCCAAGTGTTATGGAGTATGTGCGAGCCCAACGAGCAAAAATCTTAGAGGAAAGAAGACAACAAAATATTTCTTCTTCCCCCAAAAATACATTTGACCCATTATTTGATAACCGTGGGGGACATGGGACTAATTTACCTAATTATGATTAATTTTATAATTAACTTATTATTTATGTCGTACTACGTTGTATTGTATTGTAATAAGTCGAATCATATTTTAGTTGTAAGTTATTAAGTTTGTTAATGTAATGTTCATTTAATTTTAATGATAATATGTAGTTTAATTAAACCTAATTAAGGGAGAACCTTAAAAAAGACCATTAATTTTTATTTTTTGGGTCAAATGGAGACCATTCATTGAATAAAAAAATAAAAAAATTGTCCAACACCATTGGCCGACTCCTTCATTTTCTCATGTCCAGCACCCCAACTTCTTCTTCTCATCTTCACATCTTCTCTCTTTCAACTTTTTGTGCCGCCACAGTCTTTCACCGCTGCCACAACAGTCTAGCCCCGCCGATGCAATTGTCGTCACCGGCGCCGCTGTGTGGTAGAGAGATGGCTGAGATCGGCCAAATCTGATTTTGTGAGAGGGAGAAAGGGTGAGATTTTCCCAGGTATGCAATCTTGCAAACTAAAAAAAATCAGTCAAGGGTGTCTCTGCAATTTTTTAATTGCAGAGACACCCCCCCTCTATTTTAGAGGGAATGAATAGTGGAATGCCAAATTTGGCGTTCCACTATTCATCTCCTCTAAAATAGGGGGGGTTTTAGCGTTGGATTGAAGTAAAACGAACGCTATTTTATCGCTCGATTGGAGACGCTTTAAGCACAGGAATCGAGAATTTTGGTCCAGGCACGCTATTGTTTGAAGAGAAATGCTAGGGTGACCCGGTGATAGGACACCGATAGACAGCTAATAATGATGTCCATCCATTTGGCATCAAGATTTCACATTGATGTACGAATATGGATGGACACCATCATCAAGTGTCTCAAAATGAGTCATTCTAGTATTTTCCTTGTTTGAATTCTCTATTAATCCTTTCATCCCCCAATCTGGACTATCGAACAAACACAAAATTAGTTACCCCTTGCAATCCTATAACTTACTAGCATTGGAGATTCATGGATAGAAAATTAGTCAGATAAGTGTGACTTCATAATAAAAGGAAAATGAGTTTTTTGATCGACATACTTTGGGTACATACATTGGATACACAATGATGTAGATTTTATTGGGATACGTGGGACTCATATCCCAATGAAATCTAAACAATTGTATGTGCAATGTATGTAAACAAAATATGTAACAAATAACGTTTATATAGGTGTAGACGCCCCTTTAATAATGACTGAAAATAGTCTTCAAACATGTACCTGCTTTTATAACAAACATTTTTTTTTGTGCAGTCTCATATGTCTATAAAATATACAAGATCCGTTTCCTATCCGGATATGTTTTTTAATATAATAAAATAATTATTTTCACCTAATTATTTACAAAATGCACAATTTCATGCTACCATGCATTCCATTTCATACAAAAAGGACGTATGTTCAAAATTTAAGTCTCAGAAGTTTCTACAAAAAATAACACGACTATGAGATAAAGTTCAATACAAAAATCATGAAAGTTTTCAAATGCCCCCATAAATTAATAAAATAATTTATAAATCAATCGCTAAATGAGTACCATTTTTTAAAAAGTTGTCTAAACTCACTCATTTTTTTAAAATGCTCAAGAAAATATATCTAGACCCGTATTTATTTTGAAAAAAATCATGTCCAATATGGACAAATAAGTCTGACACTTTTTGCCACCCCTATGTCATAGGTGCCCCAAACTCAAGTTTTCCTCAAATGAACCCTACAACAATTAGTCATCAACTCTAATTGGATGGTGCATCACTCGCTAAAAGGCAAAGTAGGTCAGTATTGGCAAAGATCTACGGGGGCCCACAAATACATGTCCTGCTACGACCCCACAACAATTAGATATCATCTCAATTTAGATAGATAAGGCATCACTTGTTAAAAGGCAAAGTCGATATAGACAAAGATCCACTAGCTTGCAATACGTGTCGTGGACAAGACCTATAATTCAGCTTCGACTCCTGTTGAAGTCCACTAATAAAAAAACTTAATGTTGTTTTTTTTTAATCAAAATAGAAATTTCATCTCATCAATGACTCGATACAAGACCATACATAAAAAGATAAAATCATTTGACGTAACAAAAGTACATCGCTAATTCTATCTGTTCAAAGGAACTGTCATCCATTTGGTTGTGAATGTGACAATAAAATTAAAATGGTGTGACAATTAGGGGCTGCTCTCTACAAACATCTAGAATATACAACAATACAAAAACACCACTAGAACCATATAATGAAAAACAAAACTTCTAACAATGAAAAAAAAAAAACTAAATCTAACTATCAAATAAAAACTAAAAAAAAATCAACCCAGTAGCCGTACAAATCCACGTACACCGATCGTTGAAAGAGATGTATCGCAACAAGAATTGAACCAATCTTCTCAAATTTGAACATATATGTAGTTTTATTGAATAAATCGAACAAGAATTGAACCAATCTTCTCAAATTTGAACATATATGTAGTTTTATTGAACAAGAATTGAACCAGAATTGAACAAGAATTGAACATATCTATAGTTTTATTGAACAAGAATTGAACCAATCTTCTCAAATTTGAACATATTTGGCGTTTCTACGCCTTTCGTTGAACTTTTGTATTTTTTATTTTATCTTTATGAGTTTCTAAAAAAACTTTATGTGGTTAGTCATCCACTTCCCTTATTTGTTGATAAAATTAATTAAATCTGAGCCTAATCAATAATCATTACACATTAAAATAAAAAGAACTATATATTACCTGAAGGAAATCCAAGTTATACATGCAGCAATCTATAAATTGAAAAAAAAAAAAAAAAAAAAAAAAAAGAGTGCCTAAAGAAACTAAAAGTTTCATGTCAATCCTACCAAAAAAAAAAAAAAAAATTCATGTTGAAAAGACAAATATAACTACCTAACAAATAATTTTTATTTTTTATTTTTATCAACACCTAATCAAAAAATCTACAACCTGAATATAAAGAGCAAGAGAAACAGACGAAGCAATGCCAAGCCCAAGGAGAAGGGGCGACTTTGAAGCATCATATGTTGATAGCAATGCAATGCCAACTAGCCCGATGAGAAGGAACTTAGAAGCAGCATACTTGACTGCAACACTGCTTGTATTAGGAGGCACCGGTGAGAATGCACTTGGAGACAAAGCAGGGTGAGAAGCGCCAATCATCGATGAAGACGGCGAAGAAGGAACAACCATGATTTCAACCTTCTGACCCACTTCACAATGGCCTGGTGCGCCGCATATGAAGTAATAGTTACCGCTCATCTTGAACGTAACGGCGTCATTGCCGGAGGTGTAGACGGCAAGTGCAGGCGCACTTGAGTTGCACGATTTGAAGTCACTAGGATTCACTTGCATCACATTGTGAGAATGTGCATGGTACTCGAAAACTATAATTAACAAAGATAACTAATTAATTATAGAAGAAACAAATAATAAAAAACTAATTAATTAAGATTAGTTAGTGATTAATTTAATTACCAAGAGTGTCTCCGGGATGGAAGGAATGCGAAGAAGCCCACTCATTGTAATCTACATCGCCGACCGACCACTGGACTCTATGAACAGCTCCGGCGGAGACATGAAATAGAGCGAAAAACATGCTGAATATAAACATAAATTTTGCCATAGATAAAGAAGCCATGTCAATATTTATGCTTAATATATCAGAAACGAAAGTCACTGTTGAGAGTAAGCGATAAGAGAATTGAAAGCACTCGGGGCCTATTTATAACGTTTAAGAAAGTGCAGTTGTACTAGTTCAAGGACCAAATTAAGTTTCTAAATTAAGCTTCTTTGAATCCAACTACGAACACAATATATATCCTAATCACCAATAATAATTGAGATGTTTAGGAATTCCAACAGCGTTTCTAATTTAAGCTTTTTTTGAATCCAACTACAAAATACAAACACAAAAAACTCTATCCGTTTCATAATTGAGATGTTTTGGAATTCCAACCAAGTTTCTTTTTTTTTGAGGCCCAACTAAGCTTCTAAATTCAGACAGCAATGCAAGTTAATTTATAAAAGAATAAGATTAGAATCTTTTTACTGAGTCAGCGCAGAACACAATTGAACAGTAAGTTGCAGGCCAGAAAAGAGAGCCTAAGCACCTGACAAGATGTAGCAGCGCAAACAGACCGACATCAACAAGGTCGCTGTGGAACTAAGGATTGCCGATTGCTTTGTAAGTTCTTCTAAGAACAAAAAAAAAAAAACCCACCTAGGCCAAAAAAATAAATTAGCTTATATATATATATATGCAAAACATGTAGAACTCTAAAAACTAGATTAGCAGGCCCACTTCATCAGAAAGCGTGAAAACGTCCAGAAGGAACAACAGATGGAGAAACTGAGAACTCCTAGAACTCTAAAGACAAGTTCGAAAATTTCAACCGCCTTTTTTTTTCCAATGAAGGATTATATCGTGCCTTCTATCAAAGGTTAAATGCCATCAATTCGGAACCACTGGATAGAGTATAAAGGCTAAAAAGTTTTTAAAATACAATCAAGAAATCTAATTAGCTCTCATGATATCAAATCACACACAGAAAGGAAAGAAGAAGAAATTGTATAGGCCAGAATATTACATTGAATTAGGCCACATATTCTTCAGAAAATTTGCGTTATGAAACCAGGGTCTCGTCAACCATCTTTTCTTGCTGATGCACCTGTACAAGATCAAAGAAGGCTATTCTCAAGGTTAGAAAAATAAAATTCTTCACTAAATCAATAAATTTTTGTCCATAAATTAGATACAGTTGAAGCAAATAGTTTACAATCTTGAAAATAAAAATGTAAATAGCATGAACAAGAAGGAAAGTATCATAATGATGATTTTCGAAATCCCATTAACAATAGAGAGGTCACATTCTTTCATTTTGATTTGATCATAGTAATAGAATCCTCCCAGCTCAACTGATTATAAAACACACTAACTTCATAATAATAACTATTTCAAAATATGGTACAAGCAAAACATAATTTGTTTATTCTCTGCGCCAATATAAATATATGACCATTGCAATACACACACACACACACACAATATATATATATATATATATATATATATATATATATATATATATATATATAATTATTGGAAATAAATATAAAATACATGCTGGTGCCACAGTGCTGCTCGTGCAACCCATGCAATTTCATTCTTTGGATCTATGTTTGGTATAGCAGCCATCTTTCCAAACAACTTGATCTTCAACCTGATGAAAGGACTTGGTCGCAGCTTTCCGTTCATTCATTTTATGGAAAACGGCATCACCTCTCTCATAGCAATCCAGTGTTCACATGTGGCCAATGGAGGAAGTTTGATGGCTTTTAGTGCAAAGTCTAAAGGAACCATTCTGACATTTTGCAATTGATCGTGAGGTTCGCTCCCCTCTCCAACTTGCCATTGGTCACACAATGAGCGATTTTGATCAGACAGCAGTCGCATCATCAATCTTATATGCCAGGATATGAAATGGCAAGTTCAAGGCATGCCTCATCCCCGCCGAGAATTCCCTACTTAGGGTGTGTTCGTGTTGGGGTAACAAGTGCAACATTCCCAGGATAGATCGCGACACACGTTTGGTTGCGGTAAATGCATCCCTCGTGAGGATTTGCGATTTCGAGACACGAACACCCCCTCAAGGCAGTCAGACGGATATGAGTTGCTTCTTTACTTCATCATGGCAGACCTCTAGAGCTTTTAATTCCTCAGTTTCTGAGAAATTTACAGCCTGAGAATGTAGGTAAGCGTCATCGTCATCATATTACATTACAACAAACGAAAGAGAACACTATACTTGTATGCTTGCACACACTCAGATCAATGAACAATGACCTTAATATTTGACATACAGTCGGGATGCAGAACAATTCAACTTATCAAGTCAGGAAAACTAACATCCCAGACGATCAAAAACAGCAATGAATTTTTTATTCTTAATTTTTGAATCTCTCTCATGAGGTATGTAAATGACAATCTACATGAGAAACAAGGCAATGGTTTGCTGGAATCTTTCAAGTACCAAAAGACAAATTTTACGAGACAAGAAATGAAGGGAAGAAAATGAAAAACAAAGAAAATCAGCCACGCTAACACCTCCATTCATGATATCTACCATCGAAGTATCCAGAATGAAACTTAAGAAATCTGGATCATCTTTAAGAGGAAACATAATTATTCTCCTAAATGACATAATTTAGAAGAGCAAAATTATGAGAAACTCATAACACACAAACTCAAGATGAAAATTTCTTGCCATAATTTAAAAAAATTGAACAAAAAGAGCAACCCACTTCAAATGCTACCTTGTGATAACACTACTTAAACCTTTAAAATACTGAGAAGCTTCAAAAATAAGTACAATAGAAAATAACATGAAAACCATGCACACTTCAGAAAGTTACAATTATATATTCGCAAATAGTGACAGCAAGCCCAGGCTCCAATAAGATGCAACAGGAAATCAGCATTCATTGAACATATGAGAGGATAGTTCAATACCTGCTTAATTGAGTTTCTTAGGTGCATCTCAGCTGCATTCAGTTCTCGACGGCTACTGGTAGATGCAGAAATTTCCATGTATACTTTGCAAAGTTGCAAAGAGGCATTTGCAAATTTCTTAAACCGATCTTTGTTATTCCATAACTCAGCTCCCTAAACAGTACACAACAGCAAAATTACTATATAAAACTGCTGCAAAGATATATCAACCCTTACAAAATTGTTGCAAAGTTTGCCAAAAAAAAAGTTGGTATCAACTACCGTTTTGCTCATTTCATTTTAGTTGTGATTCGGCCACTTACAAAATGGACTGATGATAAAGTCGAAAAATGTGACTTAGGATTTGCAATTAATATCACTGAATTGCAAATTCCAAATTTCCAACTGCTAACAATAAAACTGTATATCGTATAGACAATGCAATCGGTAAAACAAGAGTGAAATTAAGTGACAAAAATAGCATAAAAAGAAGCAGGGCAAATTGTAATAGAGAAAGGGACCTAAATTTATGTTATTCATGTTTTTCTACAAAAAATCATGTTAGGCCAAATGACCCTATTAACTTGTGCATCATTTTTTTTTGGAGAGACAAAATGAATATTGTGTTGAAGGCATAATATAATTGTACAAAAGCTAAAAGAACTGGAATTCCCATCTATACCGTCACTCACATATATCAATTCAAGAGTGTCCTATAATAGTCTAGATAATTACAAACGAAATCCGTGCAAAATTTCATGAATATGACCAGGGACCAATTCCTATCCATTCCTACATACCATAGTTTATTAACTTCTTAAGTAGGCCAAATTGGTTAAAATGTCCTAACCTTTCATAACTTTGTTATTATATTCTAACGTTTTGAAATTTATTATTATATCCTAACCTTTTTGGACTGTTTAATTTGTATCTTAAACCACTTTTAAACTCTAAATTTGATGATGTGACACTTTAATAATGAATTTAAATCATAAAATTAAAATTATTTTAATAATTATGGGCGATGAGGTGGCATTTTAAACTCATAATTAAGGTGCCACTTCATCAAATTTTAAGTTAAAAATTGAGTTGGGATACAAACCAAACAATTTAGAAAGGTTGGGATATAATAACAAATTTCAAAAGACTACGATATAATAAGAAAAATTGTAAGAGTTTAGGATATTTTAACCAATTAACCCTATTAAGTATTAACTTTACCAAAATCCTTATGGAGACCATAATTCGAAAGGATTCCAACACAATCATGCGCTAAGACTTCTGTAACGCATGCAAATGAGAGAGAGAGAGAGAGAGAGAGAGAGAGAGAGAGAGAGAGAGAGAGAGAGAGAGAGAGAGAGAGAGGACCTAGTATGGAATTTAATGGTGGAGGTTGTCTAGGCCCCACACGTGACTATTTCCCTGGAACAATGAGCAGACCTCCATATTGTCATCATAATACAACAGGACATTACAGACTGGGCATTTTCAAAGGAATGAAGGATTAGACATTGCTCATTCACTTTATAATCGGCTACAAGAACCCATAGAGGTTAAATAGAGAAAAAGTAATAAGTGACTTCGGATGTAAAACGCAGAAAGGGATACAAAGTACCGGTGTCCAAGTGACCACTCAATGACAATAGAAGCAAACAGAGCAAAGGGTGGGGACAACATGGCCAGGATGTTATTACAAAGGATCACTTGCAAATATATCACAATTTCAACCAACTAATTAGCTGAAGTTGTAATCTTCTGCCCTTACTAATAATATGATGTTTCAACAACAGACTCAAGTCCAAATTAGTTGGGATCAGCTACATGTATCCAACTCTTCCACTAAAATAAACATAAGATAATAATATTAAGAACAAGAAAAGTGATGATCACATAACATCCTAGTGCAAGTGATATGTCAGTAAAATATGCAGTTATACCTGGTATGATCGAACTTGTTTTAGAAGGGCTTCAGAACACATGGTGAGATCTCCTTTCATTCTATGCCACCTTGCATATAGTCCCCATATATTCTCTCCCTTACCACTGCGAACAATCTAAGTGAAGAAAAACAAAAAGGTTAAAATGAGAAAGCAAATAAAAACATTACATATAAAGTCGAACAAAAGAAATAACAAGTCATCAGCACTTTGCAAATAAAATATTTGCATCTAGCATGGGACTCAAATGAAGATATCGACTAAGTTATTAACTTTGATCTCTACTGACAAGTTGCCGACAAAAATGTATCAATTGTTTGCCAAAAGAGAAAAGCTATTAGCAAACACTTGCTTGCCTGCTTTAGAATATCTCCAAGCACCTCCATCAAGTGATTTGTTTCCCTTGAACTTGCCAAATCAGGTTCCTCATGATGTAACTCCTCAATTTTCTTCCCGTACGAATCAGAAGGAGTTTGTTTAACAGCAACGCCAACTGCAACGCCGCCAATAGAAGATAGATTAAACCTTAAGGTTCGCGCTTCCATCTCCATCAATACCCTTTCCAATAGGTCAGCATCTATTCTTTTATAGCTAGTCATATCTAATACCATCTTTGTCGCGTGCAATGCCTTTTCACAGAAATTAAAACAAAAAACAAAACAAAAGTAGCACATTAATTCAGACAGTCACACCATATCAAAAACTCAGATAGTAAAACAACCTAAACTTGCAATGGCATATGAAGGTTAGAGCAAATAGTGAAGCCTTTGAACTCACTAATATGTAACACATCAGAACCACTTTAAAAAATCTACATGCTTAGATAACAATTCGCGTTTCTTTGACTTCAATTCACATACCCAGCTCTACAGCAATTAGAAATCCCATGTCACTAATATTTTTCAAGCATAAATATCTAATGCAGATTGTAACATGAGCACACATGCTTCAAATGTTGATGCAGTACAGATCCACTCTAAAAGTTCTCTTATTGCTTCTACATTAAATATTCTACGCAGGAACTGTGCATATATAAGAAATACTAGCAACTCCAACAATAATAAAATCTCACACCACGTTTTCATAGATTTCCCATATCAAGCAGGTCAACTGAATATAGACCCAAGCACCGAGGCATCACGTGCCAAAAGGCAAAATTGGGGGAGGTTGGGGGGTTCGACTCATGTTGTAGTCAAAGTTATTAGTTTCTTATCAGAAAAACTGAATGTAGATCCGAACCATATCTGATAAAGGTGGTGTATCAAATAAAGAAAAAGAACCAAGTCAGCACCTCTGAACAAAAAATTACAGCTCAGCGTCAACAGGATCAACCCGAGTCCATCCAAGACATATAGGAGCAGGGACTCAGGAGCACTCTATCATTCAATTGCAAGCAAGCGAGATAAGAGGCTGGGTGCCAGAAGGCGCGCAACAGGAGATCGTGTAGTTGACAGGAAGAGTATACTAGTTACAGTCATACATGATCATCTTCTTGTTTTTGAGTCTAGGGAATAAGTCAGTCGACCCATTGGTTAGTGAGAGAAGCTTTAGTTTTTTTATTCAGTTCCAAGGAAATCTGTAGTTATTAGCTTCAGTTCCTTGTTAGAATCAATACATTTTGAGCTAATTTGGCTCGACTGCTAAACTTTCGTTGTAATTTTGATTTGTAAAAGCTTCAAATGAGAAACCTCAATAATATCCTCCAGGACCAAATCATAGAAAATTACCTGACCAAAATTACCGATATCAACAGCAACTTGGCTGTAGTTTTCCCACAATTGCCAACTGTTTCGCCTGTTAAATATCCATGAGCAACACAACTACATCAACAATGAAGGAAAAAGGAGAAACAATCACAAACAGTAGAAGAGCAGAGTGTGAACCTGTACTTCAATGCTTCCTTGAACGCAATAAATGCCTCCTTGCTCCTTTTCTTCATCATATGCCTGCACAATCAATGAAGGGCGTAAGATAAGAAATTTCAACCTATACTGCAGCAAAAGAAAATGTCATTGGTACTTGGTATGTATCAATCATTCTTGGAAAGCTCATTTAAAGATTGATCTAGTGCCTTATCCAACCATCACTAAGATATTTACTTAAACATTATAGCTTGAAACATCAATGCCATATATTTTACCCACATTCAAAACTATATATAAACTTGCTGACAAAGTCAATAATGAAGCAATGAAGCATGCGTAACAAGCATCTGAGATGGTTCAGATGGATAAAAGTAAGGATAATAAGAGCCTTAAAATCATCTATGACTTTGAATTAAAAAATCTCAGATCCTAACCAGCTGACCCAATGCTTTATAACTTCACAAAGTACAACTTTTCTTTTGTATCGGAAATAGCTTTTGTATTGGTAATAAGATTTTACTATAAAAAATGCAAATAAAGATCAAAAGTACGACAAGAATCATGACACAACACAAACCCATTTCCTTGAAAATGCCTAGGCCTTCCTCTTTCTAGAATTTGTTTGCCAATTTCGAGTCTGCACATTTTTTTATAGAAAAGTTTAAGTTTATTGAAGCCACTGGCCATGCTGCCACATGATGCTTGATCACATTTCCTACATTGGAGGTAGATCTATCCTAAAAATTATCCTATTTCTTTCGATCTATGTATACCATACTGCTGCCATCATGAATGCATTCCAAGATATTTTAATAATTTTAGTCAACCCATGGGTCCTCTATATGAGAGAATTGCATCCCAATCAGCAAAAGACAAGTTCAGCCTTTAAAAATCTGCCCACATTGATCTCAAAATTCATTTTGTAAAGCTGCATTCTACAAAAAGGTGCTGTGATGTCTCATTCTTTGTTCCCATGTTAACAAAGAACATGTCAGCTGGGAAACAAGCAGATGTGCGGCAGTTTTCTTTCTATTACAAGTAGTTATGCCAAGCAAAAACTTTGACCTCACGGGGGCCTAGGTGCCTTCTAAATGAATTTATACTGAAGGAAAGATTTGTTGTTGTTGTTGTCGAAAGATTTGTCTCTTTGGTTAGATAAGGTGGTTGAACATAGATTTGCATTGAGTAGAGTCCACTCTTATCAAATCTAGCGTCCAACTGTGAATTTCATTGGGTTCCCTATTTGTGAATTTCATTGGCTTACTATTATGGATCAATGGGAACCCAAAAGGGTTCTAACATGGATAGCAACTGCGAATTTCATTGGCTTCCCTATTTGTCAATGATCTAGATACGTGAGAGTTCCAACAAGTTTGATATACTACTTCAAACTTAAGATATCTTGGGAAAAAGTTATCGAGAAAGGTTAACCTCATAATCATAATAGAATCACAATAAACTATGGCATTGATTGTCAAATATTGCTATTGAAAATTTTCTATGACACTTCCTCTCAATGGTGTGATATGTGATAGAAATATCCCTACCAAATTAAAAGAAAAATTTTATAGGACAGCAATTAGGCCAGCTATGCTCTATGGAAGTGAATGTTGGGCGGTAAAGCAACAACAATTACATAAAATGAACATAGCAGAAATGAGGATGCTTAGGTGGATGTGTGGTAAAACTCATAAAGATAGAATAAAAAACACAGAAATTCAAAGAAAAGTAGGAGGAAGGGCGGTTGCGGTGGTTTGGACACCTGCAAAGACAACCTACAAATGCTCCTCCTAGAAAATTTAACTCAATAAAAATTGACGAAATTCGACGAGGAAGGGTTAGACCGAAGTTAACTCGGGATGTATTAATTCGAATGGACTTGAATGGTTTGGAATGCTCACCATCAATTGCACCAAATCGAGCACAATGGAACAGTTTGATCAATTGCACCATCAATTAATTTGGTATTGAGGCTATGTTGTTTTTATCGTTGTTGTTGTTACTCTTCTTCTCAATGTATCAGGGGTGAGGATGGAAGTTTGTGTGCACATCTCAATGGACCAATGCATGGGCAAAGTCCTCAATAACACCCATACGTTTATGGAATAAATAATAGTATGAATCCTCAGTAGATATCATATCCTACAGAAGAAGAGAAGAGTTGGCTACCTTATGTAATTATATGTTCTGAAAATTGAACTTGTTTGTCCAATAAAACACAATTTTCATGTTCCAAAAAGGAGTAACAATTTTATGGAATAAACAATTTTCATGTTGTTTGTCCAATGGCGATGTACCAATTAAAGCATCTCACGATTTTCATATCCAACATAAGATGTGGCAAACATATCAAGAAGGCATCTTCTTAAGTCAAGAAATTCTCACTGAGAACTCTGAATTAAAACTCAATAACACATTATGATAAGATTTTGGTGACTTTCTTTTCAACTAGGATGTGATTATTAGAATGAGCTATAACATACTATGATTTTAGTTTTATGAATTAAATCTTATCATGTTATTGACTACTGCACGACCTTTCTTATCCTTCCAGTTAAAGACATAGAAGAAAATTAAGCACAAACAGGAGAAAACTAAAGAAGATAATGATTAGACATTATACATAACATATAAAGCATTTTTGTATAATATCACTAAGCTAGAATGCAGTCACTGTAATTTTTATCTTGCAATAGCATATAAGTCATATCAAGAGCCAGAGACATACAGGCCTGCAATATTGTTCCAAGCCTCCCCATTGTCAGGATCAAGTTCAACAGAGCGAGTAAATGCGTACAAAGCCTTGTCAATATCTCGAGCCTGTAAAATAAAAAACTATTGGATACTGGATGAAATTTACTTCCAACTTCCACCATGGATTTTTAAGAAGATTGTTTGTGAACAATAATTGCATACTGATACATAAAACATTCAAAAGGTAACTTAATTGCTTATAACTAAATAGTCACGAGAGTCCCTAATGTTAAAGCACAACAAAGGAAATATAGAAAATTTATGCAAAGAAAGACACCTTCAAAGCAGCTGCCCCAAGTGCAAACCATCCATCTGTATATAGAGAATTCAAGGCCATTGCTGACTCCCTGCAATTTAGGTAAGACAAGATAACTCAATATTGCCAATAGATTTATGAATTCTCTAATAGAAAAGGTCCAATGAGCATATAAATACTTCATGAAACAACTAAACTAAAACTTGAACATTTGAGTAACCTTACCAAAGAATTTTAGATGCTTCAAAATCTCCCCTATCGTATGCACCTCGAGCAAGAGAACGCTGTAAATTAAGAGACACCAATGAGATAAACAATCATATGGACTTCCACCATATACTTAACTATAAAACTGGTAGAGAACTGAAAAGACCTTCGCTCGGGCAGACTTGTTGTTTGAGACTTCTAAAGCCTTTTCATAATAGGCTTCATTGTTGGTCACGTCACCCAATGAACACCTGGAGGAAAACAAAAACCTATCATATTCACCATAGAAACTTCAAAAAAATTGTTCAGTTCAAACCCTTCTAAAGGCATTTTTATGTGAATATAACTCGTGCTAATATTTAGTTGATTGGTCATGCAAACTGAAGTTTTTTTTCCTGAAGTATGAAAACTTTTTATATAGGGTCTGAAGTATGAAAACTGAAGTTAAATAGCTATTGATTGTGAGGATACAGGATCCAAGGAACAATATATATTCAGCATTAAATTCAAAGCCCAGATCCCCAAAATATATGAAACATCTGACAGGATCCACCCGCCTTCTCTAGGTATGCTTTTTGACAAATTGATTATCGTGCTAGACAAGATTCTGGCAATTAACCAACGAACCAACAAAGACTTGGAAAACAGATTGTATCAAGTGTCAAATGGGATAAACAACCGACTGCCTATCATCTTATTCATGCCATTCAACTTTTAAATTAAAAAGTAGCTATGCTTGTCTAAATGAGGTCAGTGCTGGAGAAGTTCATACTTCTTGCATTTCTTGAACTATATATTAGCTCAAGAGATGAGATCATGGGAAACTTTCGTCAACTTTCCTGTCACGACTCTACTTTTATGTTAGCTACATCAGAATAACTATGTTATTAATCAACTAAACTAGAAGTGAAAGTGGGCCAGTCGTGCCATAGAACAACTTTAGAGCTTGTACAAATTACTGACTTCTAAACAAGACCTACGGAATATAGGAAAATACAGGAGGATTGATGTTGTTGTCAATTACATACCATAGCCCAGGATCATTGGGCATTTCACAGAGTCGTGCCTTGATAAGTTCAGCAGCAGCAGCTTTCTTCTCTAGCAGGCTATTCAAAATGATATTATTACCAAGGTACCTGACAATAAAATGAGCTAGAAGAAAAAGGACATAACAAATATAAAAACAGCACGATGCAATACCGGTAGCAAAATATCAGACTATCCCATAATTCGAGATCCTCAAAAATCTTAAGAGCTTCCCCCACCATACCACAGCCAACCAAAAGTTCTCCATATTCCCTGACGACCAAAAGGAAAGAAGTTAAGAGAAAAATAAAATTTTCAGGAGGTTTAAATACTCTCTGGCAAGAATCTGTGGACAAAGAAAGCAATAACATACTTCTTCAGTGCTGGAATAGGAGTTACATAAACCCCATACAAGTAACGAATTCTTTCTGCAACCCCAGGAGAGGTCTTATAGATATCCTGGACCTGAACACAATGGGAGTTTCAAACGCAACAAAGATTTGATCAAGCACTTGTATATCAAAACATAATAGGTGGTTGTTTATGGACAAAGCCTCATTGAAATCATTTTAGTGTCAAAAACAAGAAACTAAACATTATTTTTCAATACAAGTATATAACAAACACACAAGGAAACAACAAAAGAGTACTAAGTAAGTGATCGGCTGAGAAGAGAACCATCACTGATATCACAATTAAAATGAGAATTGTCTTTGACCCCCCAGCCCTTAAAATACAACAGGATCAGTATGTCACGCTTTTATCCAATTTAAATCTCCCTTTCCCAGCTTTTAGCAATAGACATCGATATTTCATATTTTATCTATTATGGGAGAGTTACATTTGTCAAATCAAAAACCATTAGTGTAAAAAGAAATGGAGTCAAGAAGACAACCAACGAACACTGGGAAACCTTGTATCCAATTTAAAAACTTAGAAATACATAAAAAATAAAAATAAAAAAAAAACATAACAACTACGCAGCCCTGTTAAAAGACCATCCAAATCTGTAATTAGCTCCACAGTAGTGAAACCACGTATGCTCTCATCCAAGACATCCAAGAAGATGCTTTGACTCTAATTCCATTCCCATGTATATGCACTAACCCCAAAGCCCTTCTTAACCTTCTTCTACAGAGTCCAATATTTCTACTAGAACACACCCACTTTTCATTGATGATTTTACTTAAGTCAACCTTGTCCAACGATCGAAGCTCACCACCAAAAAAAACAGTATTAAATGCTAACGTAACTTCGGTCGAGCACGCAGGTCAGGCAACCGCTCGTGCACTTCCCTTTGATGCGCTTTGGGATGAGTGTGCAGAAGCAACTTGGCAACAACGAAGGGCCGCACATGTGCGTGCTCAATGTGCGTCACACTAGCATTTTCCTTAAAATTTAAACTTAAAATTTAACAGATGCCAAGCAAGTGCACTCCTACTACTATATGTTTCAATGACTCAATTTCTTTGGAAGTAATAATTCATTTACACTTACGGTATTTTGAAAGATTGACTGTTTAATATTCAGAAAAGTATGAATTATTAGAGGATCACTTTGTAGTTTGTACATATATGGCTCATTCCGTTAAGGATTTTTGTACGAGAGGAAAGCTTAAAGTAATTAATCTTGACCTACAAGCGGCCCGTCTTGGATATTCAGTGAAACATAAAGGTGCAGTAAACTTATTTTATGAGACCCAGTTTATGAAAAGGTAATTCTTATATCATTGATACATTACCTCCTCAACCCAAGATTAACTTGATCTTAACTTTCTTTAAAATGCACATCAGTTCTTCATCCTTATGTTACTTCCATCATATATTTCCAATAGTCTTTCCACTAGTTCATAACAGCGAGGCACATAATAATGTATGTGTGCCAATGCACACCAAGCAAAACTCCATTGCTCCAAGCTTTCTTTTTAATATTCAATAAAATGTTAGCATTAAGTGATGGCTATTTTTTCAAATAAGTGATAGTCATAAATATCCAGTAAATCAACAAGCTGTTGAAGTAAAAGCTACAAACACAAAAACTAAACTTCAAAAGACCGTTGAATTAGATATTCAGTATCAAAAGCTAATTACCACTTTGTCCATCATAGTCACGGCACGCTCTTTCGTGCGACTCCGAGTAGACTCCCATCTTATTCGCAAGATGTCACATAAGTTTTGAATCTGACAATAAAGATGGAAGTAAGAACAGATTGAAAAACCATTGTCACACTTGTCCATTGTCTGTCAAAAAGCAAGCAATTTGGAAATTTACAGCACCAGATTTTCAGACCTAATTGGACAAGGTCTTAAGCTCTGGAAGCCGAGATGACAAAATGAAAAATATATATACATATCAAATCCGTTAACTATTCAAAAACATTCCGAAACAGTTACTTCTATGAAGAAGCCAATGAAGAAAGTCTATGATGTTTCGTTGACAATAACAATGCAAAAATGGCCAAGGCCAATGGAAGGTATCAGTCGATTAGTACCCAATGAGGTAGAAAACTCACTAAGTCAGAAACAACTCAAAGAATGCATAATGTTTGGGTCCATCTGGAGCCCACCCATTTATGCTCATTTCAGTAAGTAAATGAACTCGCGACCAGTGAAAAAATAAACAAATATTTCAGCATATTTTTAATACAATCTGTCAGTGAATGATCTGATTAATGTAGAAAGTAGAAACTTATCTCAAGTAATGGCATGCAGTGACGTAATGAATAATTTCAAAAAGAGCGAATGAGAAATATGGTACTAGAATGTGTCGATACCCACTATTATAGCACTTACAGTGAGATAAGAAATAGGTTGAGCATCAACAGCTTCTATGTAAGGAGCCATATCCCACCCTAAAAAAAAGTAATAAATAAATAAATTGAAAAGCATGTAAAACAATTTAGTTACATGCCAAAAAAAAATACTAATCTAGCAAAATAATGATCATTTCATGCCATTCAATCTGCTCAGTTAAATTCCCGAAATTAATACGCATGAAATTGTTGAAAACGCAGAGTCACAAAAGCATGGATGATCATGAAATACCTTCAAAACATCATTTCAAGTGTGTTGAGAAATTATAGTAAACCAGATAATAAATATTATGCAGTCCCTCCATGACAGGATGACTTTTTCAACCATAAATATCAGCAAGAAAATATTCTTATGAGTTATGTGACATATGTCCCATGTTAACATCAGAAAAATATGTCACAATTCACTTTTGCTACTTATCATTAGTATTAAGAATTAGCATTAGCATGTATGATAAAGATAAGAATAAAGATAAGAAGTGTGCATATGTTTGCCAGGAGTTCTGAAAACATACTATGTAATTCATCGTGTGGAGTGCTCTTTTCTATGAGAAGGCATCTCGCTAAAATAACAGCCTGTTGGTCTGCTTTTAAAGGCACAGAGTCAGTGCCACTCTTATGAAACCCATTTGCGTCAATTTCGGTATTGTTCCCATTGGTTACCAGTTTTGGAGCTCTCAATATGTCTGAGACATTTTTAGTCTCATGAGAATGCAAACCAGTATCATCTCCAGGGTTGCTAAGAACACTTTTTTGAAGTTCAATGCTTTCGATAGGACATCTGTCACCAGTTCTTGGCAAATTTGAATTTGCAACAAGCACCTTCTGAACCTTGGCCTCTGTCTGTCCCAAAAATCAATATATAAACTTAGATTCCAAAATTATAAAGAACAAGCTTACCAAGAATCCAGTAATATACAGCAAATAACCTGATGAAGAGTTCGAAATCCAAGAACACCAGTAACAGAAAGGTGCAGCCTCGATGCTTGCTCAGCAGATTCACAATGTTGCCTGAGTTTTGCATATTTCAACATTTAACACTAGAGATAATATGAAGAGGAGCACAAATTTAGTGGGAACTGAAAAATGAGCATATTTCATCTTCTAGAAAATATTGCGATCTGATGGCTGAAGCCACCCAAATAAAAATGAAAAATCAAACAGCCGTAAAATTATGGAAATTCAAAGAAAAAAAAATCCTTATAAGGAGGTAATTCTAGATGTTTGGCATAAAAATTTGGCATACAGCAGAGGTAGGTTTCAATATGCGTGTACTGATCCAATAAGCAATAGTGATTTTCGGGGAAAAAATACCTGAAAGCGTCATCTCGACTATATGCATATTCTATCATTCCAGCTTCAATATGAGCCATTGTAACAATAGTCGATGCCTCTCCAACTTGCAACTTGCTACCCCAATAACTTTCTACATTTTCCAACTCACCAAAATAACGTAGAGTTTGAACCTTGAAGACTTGCAACAAATCAAATAAAGAAGCTGAACTTTCTTCCAACATCCTCTGTTGAAGAAGGAGAATTCTACACAGCCACCAGAAGATGCTTTTAGTCCCATGGCACGAATCCATATTGATGGACAAATCAGAGATCTTCATCAAGAGCAACTTGGCATACACCATATACTGCAAATGTAAGAATCACGTAGAATTCAATAAACCCATGACAACAAGAATTGATGCATCAGATCAAATGTTAACCCATCTAGAAATAGAACATATGCAAGCGCCCATCATCGTCAAATAAAAAAACAAATAAACATGTTCGCAACAATAACTTAGAACACCCAAATATATATATCCAAATATTTGAAGTCAAACAGAACTATAACAATATAGGCGTGGTGCCTACATAGGTTAATTAAGCCAGTGCTTCCAAAACTGCACCAATTCACGTAGTTACGTTGGAGTTAGGAGACCTAAAAATGGATATTATATATATATATATATATACACATACCTTCTACATTCAGTTGAAACAACATAATAGTGAAATTGAATCTCAAATTCAGGATTTTCAAATAATAAGTCTACGAGCTAAGTCCCCAATTTTGTAATGCTTCAAGACACAATCACCATATAATAGTCCGTTAAAATCAAAACATAACCAGTACACTACCTGCACGGCCGAAAATTTTCCTCGCAATGCACAACCGCTCGAAATGAGCTGATTGCGCGCCCATGCCGTCCACTCCTCTCCGCTAGTGGCAAATTCATCATCTTTAGATTGCAAACAAGGGAATGGGACCGACGGAAACTGCTCTGAAGGCCTGGTAGAACATACATTACATTGAAACCCTAATCAAATTAGATGACTTTCGATTCAACAAATACATGAATCAATGTACTCCAAAAGGGGAGATGAGATTCTCAGTTACTCACCCAGTCACATTACACTGAGTGAACACAAGGAACGCTGCGACGCCGACGCACATCACCAGAACCGCCCTGCACCGTCGATCCTCATCCCCACCCCCGCTGCCGCCGCCGTCAATTTGGAGAAACCGCTCCACGCTTCTCTCCGCTTCCGCGTAAAACCGGTCCGCGCAATCGATGGAATTCTCAAAACTCCATGAATCGGCGAAATTGAAGATCGTGCGCACGGCATCCGAAGCTAGGGCTTCCCAGTAATCCCCTTTCTCGATCAAAGTAACGATCTTCTCTGCTTGCGATAGGAGAGGATGAGAATTCGGTGATTGCACTGTGATAGGAGTGGTGGCGTTGGGCGAGAGAGTGCATCGTAGGAGGCGAAGCTCGAGCTCTGTAATGGCGGATTCCGCCATTGAAGACTTTCAAGGAAGGAATTAAGCTAGCTAGGGTTTAAGAGAGAAGAATAGTAAGTACTATTAAATAAGTAAATAGTATTAACCTAAAAAAAAATAAAAACAAGTACTCTAAATTACTTGTTCTATTTATAGTTTGTGTACGGAGAAGTATTTATAGTTAGTGGTCCAGCCTATTCCTGTTGAATTACTAAAACACCATTATTCTAAATACCACACCCAACCCAACGCTCTGTATGGTTTAGTTATATGTTCTTATTTTTACTACTGACAATCAATAAGCACTTTTTATACAGATCCATTTGGTTTAGTTTATGCTCTTATTTATCAGTGATGTGGCACTTGATAAATACTTTGTATATTGTTTAGTTGCATTTTATATTTTTTGTGATTGACTAACGTGACGACTAAAACTATCAATAATACTGATTCTCAAAGCATCTCCTTACATGGGTTGATGATGTGACATCACAACTTAATTTAAAAATATTGTTTGAATAATATATCATTGAGTCCTAAATCACATTGGCCCAACAATTGCGATTCGCAAGCTAGTGTTGAGAATCGAATAGGCGAAGGCGATATAGGAGCGGGGCACTTCCGTAATGTTGCATTTCCTTAAGTAGCGGATTAAGTAACGAAAGGGAGGAGGCCAACTGTTTGTAATCGCATGGCTTCATGATTCGCTAATCCCAGACAACTAACGAGACTGGGATAAGAGCAACGGCTCTTCCTAATCTAGTCAGCCTAAGCAAACACGCCATTAATAGTTGTGCATGGTAGAGTAAATGGAGTGTGCTTTCTAATGGACTCTCATTTTTAAATCAAATCTACTTTTTGATGAACATACCTCGTAAAAAAAATTTGGACATTTTTCGGGTGTATTTGATAGCAAAATAAAATTTAATAAGAAAAAATTATTTTCTTTAACAAATTTTCTTTAGAGAATTTTTTAAGAAAAATTTCTCAATATTATTTGATTGCACGTGAGAAAATTTTGTTTTTCAATTTTCTAGTGTTTGATAAGAAATTAAAATTTTCTTTAATTTTCAATTTTTTACTAGATTTTTTCGCAATCCCACGAATTTAAACATGCTTAAGAGTCACAATTCAACAAGTCCAACACTTGTATTTTCGAGCCCACAATTCTATCATGCACGCCAACAAGCATACTCGGACGTGCACACTACCGTACAACCCACACGTGTCAATCACAACCCCTCGTGTCACTAAGCGACCATAAATTTATTTATTTTTCCTAGCCCGTGTAACTGTATCTCGCCCGTTGAAACCCATTCGACATGTTTTCTCAAGGCAAACACTACTCGCAACTCGACGTCACCGCCCTGTTACACAGACACGAATATAACTCGATAGTACACGTCATAACACAAAAATAACATAAATTTTTGGGTCGTTATAGTCTTCCCAACTAATAAAAATTTCGCCCTTGAAATTAATATTAACTCGAGCGACATCTTAGTAAAACGCACACAGCAAGGAAGTATTGTCTAACCAATCCCTCCACCCATACTCACGTGGACCCGTTCAAATGTGAGTAGGTGACACCATACTCTACTGGTGGGCACACAGCTAACTTAACCAGTTTATTGTCATTCTGTAAATTATAGGCTCACTTAGAGTCTTTTTGGAGCAAAATATCGGATTCACATAGAATACGAGCACTTTGCTCGATATCTTGTTTGAATTTACGGACCCACTTAAGGTTACGAGGTAGATGTCGAATTCACATTGAATTCGTGCACCTAGCTCGGTATCATTTCCTTCGAAATGTAGACTCACCTAGACTTAAAACACGTAACTCCACTCAGGCTCACACAAATCTCAGACTCCATCGAACCTAAGCACACAACCTACTCTAACTCATATAGAGTCTAAACTCACACAAAGACCTAACACACAGTCCACTCTCACTCACACAGAGCCTAAACTCACACAAAGTCCTGAAACACAGTCCCTTTTTCCCTAGACCCACGCAGAGTCCCGCACGTGTGCCCCTTCTTCCTCAACTCGCTAGAGACGCATAAGCGTCTCTGGTTTTTTTTTTTTTTTTGTTGGGGTTGGCTTCCAACCCCAACCACATCCGATTCGACAGGGGAGTAGTCTCCCCTGCTCTCTCCGTCCTTGTCCATGTCTAACACCATGGCCGAGCCTCACTCAATAACTGCCCACACCAAACAACAACAATCAACACACAACACTCAACTTGATCTTGACCACGTCGTATTCGATCTCTCTCGTTCTCTCCTCCAGTTTCAATCCCACGATCCTTCAATCCCTCTCTTCAATTTTTTTTTGGAAGAAATAGTGAATCAGTGATGTCGGTGGTGGTGATTTGTGATATTTTTGGGGTCAAATGACCATTTTGCCCCCATCCTTATCTTTTTTTCTTCACAATGCTCATGCCCTTTTTGGTCTTTTCACATATTTTGGATTTTCAATATATAAATATATATATACACATTTGTATTTTCGCGCCTAAAATTCTGTTGTGCGCGCCAATGAGCACACTAGGGCGTGCACACTACCGTAAGACCCACACGTGTCTACCACGACCCTGCGTGTCACTAAACGAAAACAAATAAATTATTTTCATGTGTTTATTCTACCTGTAATTCGCCTCGACATGTTTTCCTAGGCAAATCTCGCCCGTAAATTCGACAATAAAATTTGTATATTTACACACAGTTATAAATAAGTAATACACGTCATCATCCACAAATAAAATATTTCCGAGTCGTTACAGTTGGTAGCTCGAAGATGAAGAACACGAGGTTGACTAATGAATTGACTTAGCTTGTGAACGGTAAAAGTGATATCTGGTCATGACAAAGTGAGGTACAGAAGTCGTCCTATCATGCGTCTGTATAAAGATGGGTTGGTAAAAAATTCACCTTCATTAGTAGTGAGGCGAACCTTTGGGTCCATTGGAACTGTAGTCGGTTTAGATGCTAAGAGACCAGCATTTTCTATGAGCTGTAATGTGTAATGGCGCTGGCTAAGAACAATGCCATTATGAGAACGTGCGATTTCCAAGCTAAGAAAATATTTAAGTAATCCAAGATCGTTAAGTTGAAATTGAGTATGTAAGAATTGCTTGACAGAATCAATGGTGGTTTGTGAAGGGCCTGTGATAATTATGTCATCAACATATACAAGAAGTGCAATGAAAGAATTAATCAGACTTGGATTGAATGAAGCCATAATGAATAAGTGAGTTGGCGAATTTATAATACCATTGTCGTGACGCTTGCTTTAGACTATAAATGGATTTGTGAAGTTTGCAAACAAGCTTGTTTGATGATGATACAATTTGAGAGGAATAACCTATTGGAAGATCCATATACACTTCTTCAAATATATCCCCATTAAGAAATGCATTATTAACATCTAGTTGGGTAAGTATCCAATTATGGCTGGCAGTAAGAGCTAAAAGAACCTTCACTGTTACAAGCTTAGAAACTGGAGAAAATGTCTCAATGTAGTCAATATCAGGGCCGGTTCTGTTATTTTGGGGGCCTGGGGCGAAAAATTTTTTTGGGGTCTTTATATTTGACTTTCCAAAATATATTTTTTTTGTGCATATAGTTTACAACAACAAAACCATAATCCCAAATAAGTTGGATTGACTACATAGGTAAAAAAAAAAATTCCTCTATTTTGCTCTATTTTTAGTGCAATTGATGGTGTACTTTTTGTACTTATAGTTAAGTTTACATATATTGCTAACTATTCTCTTACTCAAATTTAATTTTTTTTAAAACTGTTTTGATTTTGGTTTTATTAAATTTAGTTGGGTGGAGATGTAAACTTCTTTTATTTAGTATTATTTATTTATTGAGACTAAAACTTTATTTATTTTGAGATTGTAGAAAAAAAACTCATTTAAAGGAGTAGACATAACATATAAAAAAAATTATTGTGTTTTACAAAAAAAAAAAATTGTGTGACATTCAACATGCATTGACTGATTTAGTCATTAAGATTCACTCAATGTGCATTGAGATCGGTACTTACATATTACAATGAGTTTTCATGAATGAACACCAACAAGTGTGTACAAAGATGTTACTTTAGCAATATCCCACAAATGTCCAAACTTCTCAGTAAAGAAAAATACTTGTAAAATTGTTGAAATATAGGGGTCTTTCCTACAAAAAAAAAAAAAAGGGGATTTGGGTATGGGTGGGGGCCTAGGGCGGTCGCCCGCCCCGCCCATGCCCAAAGCCGGCCTTGGTCAATATATACCTTCTTGTTGGGTATACCCCTTAGCCACTAATCGAGCTTTGAAGTGCTCAATCGAACCATCTGACCCATACTTAATTTTGTATACCCATTTGCAACCAATGATGTGTTTACCAGCTGGAAGAGGAACACAAGACCAAGTTTGATTTGCTTTCATAACGTCTAGCTCCACTTTCATAGCTGCACGCCACTCGTCATACTTTACTGCCTCATGATGAAGTTGGGGCTCATAATGAGAGGAAACTTGCATAACAAAGTTTTCGTATGTAGGAGAAAGAGAATGATAGGATAAATAATTGGATAATGGGTAGGAGGAAGTAGATGCATTTGAGGAATGAGAGATTAAAGCACAATGGTAGGCTTGTAAGTAAGAAGGTCTATGGGTTGTACGGGAGGAACGCCTAAGTGTGTCAAATTCATTAGATGAAACATTAGGAACATCTAAATGTGTAGCGAGCAAAACAAAGTCAGGAAATGGGTCATCAATAAGTTCATTAGATGAGGAAACTTTATGAAAAGGATAAATTTCCTCATGAAAAATGACATCTCGTGAAATAAATACATGTTTCGTTTGAATGTCATAAAGCTTGTAGGCTTTCATGTTAGGGGAATATCCAAGAAAAATGCATACTCGCGCACGTGGTTGAAAATTTGTGCGATGTGCTGATAGTGTAAAGGCAAAGGCGAGGCAGCCAAAAAACACGCAACGAAGAGTAATCAACCTTCTTGTTGTAAAGCAATTCAAATGGAGTTTTGTTCTCAAGAAGTGGAGACGACGTGCGATTAATAAGATATGCAGCTGTGAGAATGCAATCTGACCAAAACTGAATAGGAAGTCGAGATTGAAAATAAAGTGCTCGAGCTACATTTAATAGATGTTGATGCTTCCTTTCCACAACTAAGTTTTATTGCAGCTTTCGACACAAGAGAATTGACGAAGAACACCTTATTGCTCAAAAAAATCTTTAAGTACCAGCTCCTTAGCATTATCATATTGAAACGCCTTAATTTGCTTTCCAAACTGAGTATTAATTAAAGCGAAAAATCTGGGAATGATCAAGGAAGCATCCGATTTTTGCCGCAATAGAAATACCCAAGTAAATTGCATACAATCGTCAACTAAAGTGAGAAAGTATTAATGACCAGAATATGAAAGCAAATGATATAGCCCCCATATATCACAATGAATCAGATCAAAAGCATATTTAGACATATTGTTGTTGGAAACAAATGACAATTTTCGTTGTCTTGCCAACAGACAAATCGAACATGGTGCAATATCATGAAGCCTTGAAACAAAGCAAGGCAGCAGACTATTTTTCAACAAATTGAAACATTTAGTTGATAAATTACCAAGCTGATTGTGCCAGGTGGTTGCTGAAACATTATTCACATAAGTTGGTGAGTCATTAAGAAACTTCTCCTCATGTAGATGTTTGGTATCCAACACATAAAACATTCCAATCTTTTTACCCCTGCCAATCGTCCTCCCTGTGGTGATTTCCTGGAGCAAAAAATATCCCGAATAGAAGCTCCACATCAGCTTGGAAGATTGACAAAGAGCGCCAACTAAAATCAGATTAAAATGGAATTGTGGAATGAATAAGACATCCGTAAGAATCAATTGTTCATTGAGTCGCACATCCCCAAGTAGATAAACTAATATTATTGTGCAGTTGAAGAGTGTAACAGAGGCATTCTCTATTCACCTTAAATGAGTAAAAGCTGCAGCCATTGAGCAAATGTGCCGAGATGCGCCATAATCGACAATCCACTGATAAGGTGAGGATGTAATCGAATTTAAATACACAGATAAACATGTACCTGAAATGTTGGATGAAGAAGGAACATCAATAGGTGGTTCTAAGATATTTGTGGTTGTACACATTTGATGAGATAAAAGACTCATAAGTTGCTGACATTGAGTGGCATTTAAAGTTTGAAAAAAATTTCTACGCCAGGTTCATCATAACTATTATTGCCAAGTGTAGAAATCTGGCTAACTGATGTTGTTGTAAAAGATGAATAACTCTTCTTTCCTTGTCTAAAACCAGGCGAGTAGCCATGGATCTTGTAGCATTTTTCAATTGCGTGCCCATGAAAATTGCAGTGTGTGCAAAAAAGGGTCGATTCTTGGACGGAAATTTGTTCCCATTATTTGAATCAGAATTGGCACTTGATTTTCCATGACGAGAACCCCCATTTTTCACAAACATAGTCAGAGAACTAGATGAAGACATGTTTCTTTGGTGTTCTTGAGAAACCAAAGAGAACACCCGATTTATGGATGGTAATGGATCTACAAGAAGGATTTGACCTCGAGCATGAGAATAAGAGTCATTAAGACCCATGAGAAAGGACATGATGTACTCCATTTGGTAGTGAGCATTGAGTTCTTTGACCCCTCAACAAGTACATTTCCCACAGGTACATACAGGTCGAAAATTAGTTAAATCCTCCCAAAGAGTCTTCACTTTGGTGAAATAAACACTTACTGTGTTCTGCTCTTGTGTGAGGTTCAATAAATCACGACGTAATTGGAAGATGCGAGGACCATTTTGTGGTTGAAAACGGTCTCGTAGATCAATCCAGATATCTGTTGCTGATTTGGAAAAAATAATGCTGGCCGAGATGTCTTTGGAGACTGCATTCAATAACCATGAAATGACAACATTGTCGTTCCGAACCCATGTGCTTTGGAGAGATTGATCCCAACCATTGGGCTTAAGAATTGATCCATCTATGAATCCAATTTTGTTCTTCACAGAGAGGGCAATGACCATTGCACGGCTCCAAGAGGAGTAATTGTCGCCAGTCAACGGTTGTGAGATGAGTACTAAATCAAGGCCATCACTATGATGAAGATAATAAGGGGTGAGTGGATCATCAACAGGGGACCTAGTAGCATTAGATGAGGCATGGATGCCATAAAAAAATGTGAACAGAGATCAGAGGAAGGATATGGATGTTTTTTGATGAGAAAGAAACACAACACAACTTGGCCCAACTGGGGTTTGAGCTCATAACGTTTTACTCCCAAAACGTCGCACCAAACTATTAGGTCACCAATTGATTGCTATCTTACTAAAAATCTGACTTATTCGTGCGCAAGTCACCTTTAATCTAGCTAAGGTAGTTCAACCAATTTTTTTAATATATAATTAAAAATACACTTTAACAGTTAAAGAGGTTTGTGAGAGAGAAATTTGAAATGGGAGCGAATTACAAGATTTTTGAAACCGATTCATTGCAAATGGTGGGTGGTGTCAATAAGGATGTTCCCAAATCTCCTTCAAGTATGATCGATATTTAAAGATTTCAAAATTTTGTTGAGAAGTCATGCTAGCTGGAAGGTTTGTCATGTCAAACGACGCACGAATGAGGTTGCCCATCAAGCGACAAAATCATCATTAAGTCATGTGGGAGTACATAATTGGAGTAAATTACCAGATTATGTGAGAGCACTACGTAACCTGGTTTTCTTCAATGAAATCATTATTTTGAAATAAAAAAATCTAAATCCGATATACACCCAAAAATAAAATTAATTAATTCAATTTGAAATTTTTTTTTAATTTCTTCGAATTCACTACAAGAACATTAATCTAATTAAATTAATTTATATTCTTTGAAAAACTTAAATTAGTTTATTTATTTGTGGGAAAAAAAATTTAATGCGGAGCACGACTCAAAGTGAATTTAGAGTAGTTGGATAATCCATATATCAAGTGGTTTAAATAAATAAAAAAAAACCAAGAAATTAATTTTAGCATACTTGAGATGAGATCCGTTACAGAAGATAACATTTTGGAAAATGATAAAATGACCCACTTTCAACACACACTTTGGACGCACACTCTTGTCTTTTAGTCATTTATAGCTCTTTCTTATTTTTTCAAGTGTGGGCCTTATATATGACAAAATACTATAAATAACTAAAAGACAAGGGTGTGCGCTCAAAATGTGCGTTGAAAGTGTGTTAGATTATCATTTTCCTCACATTTTAGCATACCAAACTAGTCGTTAAAGTATTTATTTTTTCATTATTAAATTTAAACGCTCGCTAATGAACTTTTGATATACACTTAACAGATACACAACTCTCAAAGTCCATCCGATGACATCCGTAATCAGTCGTAAGGTCTATCCAACGGACTGCAACAAACTCACCTCCAATTCGCCCCTTCCCAACATTCTACACTTTATAATGAGAAAAAAGGCCGAATCTGGTCCTACATACGCTGTGGGGCCCATCAGCCTTCATCGAAATTCCTACATATCTTGAACACAGCGCGAGATCTTCTGCGACAGCGCAACGTGGTAGATGTCACGTAGGCCCACGTGCATTAATTGCAGCACCATCGAAGATCCATCTCGTACAACTAAAAGTATATCCTAAACCGATATTAAAACCATAACTAGCACCAAAATCTCCGCCATTAGTAGTACTTTAATTAGTCACTAATATGGACGCACACGACTCGATATAGTCACACAATCTTCGCACTCTTGGGCCCCGTTTGATAGGGAGTACGAGTGAGAGCACACTTCTAAGTTCTAACAGAGATTTTTTACTTTTTTTCTGGCCTTTTTTTTTTTAATTAGTGACTCCCTCGTGAATCAAACTTGAGAAATCCCCAAGCTCATATTTTAGGAAGTGATAACCTCGTTCATCTCACAAAGTTACCATTTTTATTTGGTTGATCATTTCAACAAACTTTTTAAGAAGTAGAGATGTCAACTTTCTCTATAAAAAAAAAAGATCTCAAAAAATTCTCTATACAGACAAGTACAACTTCACTGAGGAATTACACTAATTTGACAATTATGTCATCTATTAAATTAGCTTTTTCTTGAGAAATTTAAATCTTTAAAGAGATTACTGTATTTTTTTTAGTTATTCTGCATAATATCTAGTGCCAATTGTACCTATTAATTTATGCTCATACATTTGTAGACACTATATAGAGGGACCTTCAAAATTCAACAAGTTTCGAATTTAAAACATTACATAAAAAGAATATAATCCTTTACTACTCAAACCAATCAATCATAATTATTTTTTTATTTTTTAAGTCAAAGCCTTTCATGTGAGCTGGTAAAGACATCACTTGTCAAAAAGATAAGACCTCAAAATATCGTGGTTCGATTCCCACTGAAGTAAAAAAAAAAAAAACTATTTATCTTAAAAAACAAACACTTTCCACTTCAATACAAGTTCAGTCAAAATATTTTTAAACATTACCTTTTGCTTAGTAAAACCTCTTCTATTTTATTAGTAATACTTCAACAAGAGGGCACTAAAGTTTTTTTTTTGTTTTTTATTTTTTTTTATTTCATTGGGAATAAAATCACAATCTTACTAGGTATTGCCATTTTGCCATTTTGGCAATTGATGTAAAAACTTAAACCATTCATTACCCAAGGTGAGAACAGTTGAGCTAAACAAGACTTCGCATAAATATATGTCGAGAATAATCCGACGGGTTCAAAAGCAGTGGTCCAAAAAGAGCGTCCCAAAGTCACTCCCTTGACTTCAACGGTCAAACGGCACTGTCAACTCACTCAATGCTTTCAGACCAGACTCACAGAACACAAAGGAGACACAGAGGAGACACGACGAGAGCTCATTTGTTGATAACATCGTCTCCCTCTCATTTAGGGTTTGGAGAGACCAAAAATGGCGGAGACTGGGAAGACGAAGAAGCTGGACTCGGGATGGCTCGCCGCGAGATCCACTGCCGTCGATCAGAGTGGGGTCCACCTCACCACCTCTCACCCCCCAACCTCAGCCAACCCCCCTTGGATCCCAGCTCTGGTTCCCGGAACGTAAGGCCCTGATCACTCCAGTCCACCTTCTGTGTACAGATTCAGTGTTCTTGATGCTTTCGTTCCTAATCATTCCTCAAAGTTTTGATTTTTATATATGCAATGTGTTATTTGTTGGTTTTTTCAGTGTGTTGGGAACTCTGTTAAATAATGAGCTCATACCGGACCCGTTTTACGGGTTGGGGAATGAGGCGATTATCGATATTGCGGATTCCGGGAGGGAATACTACACGTTCTGGTTCTTCACTACTTTTCAAGTTAAATTGGTATGTTGATGGATTTTGAATAAGTTTTGTTTGTGTTTGTTTTGATGATTGGTGACTTTGTAATGGATCAAATTGGAGTTGTTATGCACCTGGGCCTTGTGGAAATAGTCAGGCTCGTCTGGATACCCACTAGAAAACTTGACTTAATAGAAACTGAACAAATTCGACGAGGTAGGGGTGGACTGAAGTTAACTTGAGATGCATTGATTAGGAGGGATTTGAATGGTTTGGAATGCACACCATAAACTACACTAAATCGAGCACAATGGAAGAGTTTGATCTATGTAGCCGACTCCAATTAATTTGGGACAAAGGCTATGTTGTTGTTGTTTGTTGTATAACGTTTCGTGGTTGTGTTTGGTTTCGGAGTTCGGGTTGGTGTTAGTTATGGGTTCTTAAGTGTAGCGTTGGAGATGTGGTGGATCAAATTGGACTTGTTATGCACCAGGGCCTCGTGGGAATAGTTAGGCTCGTCTGGATGCCCACATATAATAAAAATTGTAGTTGTTGTAATGTTTCGTGGCTGTGTTTGGTTTTGGAGTTTGGGTTGGTGTTAGTTATGGGTTCTTAAGTGGAGTGTTGGAGATGTGGTGGAGTGGCTATGAACAAAGCTTAAGTACTTTGACCAACACAGAGGTGATGAGTTCGATTTGCACCATTTTCCGTTGACATTTAGTTGTAGGGGTAGGGGTAGGGGTTGGAGTGCACTCCTAGCCCCCATGGGATTAGTTGGGCCTTAATTGGAAGGGGCTGAGGTGGTTTGGACACCCACGGTCATCAAAAAGAAAGTAGAGCGTTGGAGATGTTATTGACTTTGTTTTTCATGTTTACATACCGAAAACGTGTTGGAGTGAATAGAACTTAGTCAGGGCCTTTCCTCTTATTGGTAGTTTGGTTTTACTTTTGCTTTAGATTGTTTTGGAAGTCTAATGTTTGTGTAGGTATGAACTTTATAAATCATGGCTGGCACATTTGGGTTTCTTTCTTTGCATTGAAGAGAGTCATTTTTATTTTCATTGATTGAAAGTGAGATAGGAATTGACACGGTGGCTCCAATGTCATTTTATGAGAAAGGCCGACGAGGAAATGAATGATAAAATATGTATTTGGATGTGATCTAATCACTTGTACTACTGGATGTCGTCTTGTCGTGTCCAAAAATGCTTATATGGAACATCTCAAAAGTGAAAATAATGAAGGGCATTAGATTAGTCGATGAAACAAACTTATCTTTTGATGAACTTGACCTTTTTTTTGTGGATCGACCTGAACCATCAAGTGAGGCATATTACTCCAAAAATGTCCCGACTCGTTAGAAATTTTGTTTTTGCCTGAAACCATTTCGAGGCAAGTTGGTAGGTCACCTGAAAATGAAAGCAGACAGTGGAGAGATCAAAGAGAGAGAAAGAGATGCGGGGAGGGGGTAAATGGTCACGGTGTATTATTTGAATAATTATACGACAAGTTTGGGATTTGGGCTTTAATAAAAAAGGGTGGTTTAAAATCTTAGCTGTGCCGCACGAATTGCCTTCTATTAGAATTTGTAGGATGAAATTCCCATGACCAAGTTTACATGGGAGGGAGAGTGTAAAATGAATTAAGGCTTAAGGTTTGGGGTACAGGCTTCACCAAAATGTCAAGGCAAGATGGTTTTTCAATCCAAACTTATAACTCATTTATTTTATATTTATATACCTAATGTGGGATTAATCTTAACACTCTCCCTCAAGTCCAACAGGCGATAGCCAAGTTGAGACTAAAATTAATTAGGGCAACTATAACCAACTGGGACAATTCAAATCCAATGGGGTACTGACCAACTATAAGCAACTAGCCAATTGAGACGGTCCAACGGGGCATTGGCCAAGACCAAGAGGATAACCTACTTGGTAAATGACTTGAACTGAAACATTGGGCACCCACATTTTATTGCTCTGATACCATATTAAAATTTTTAGGATGAAATTCCCAAGTCCAAGTTTACATAGAAGGGAGAGTGTGAAATGAATTAGAGCTTAAGGTTTGGAGTAGAGGCTTCACCAAAATGCCAAGGCAAGATGGTGTCTCCAATCCAAACTTATTACCCATTTATTTTGTATTCATATACCCGATGTGGGATTAATCTTAACATCTTCAAGTCATTCAACATCATTGTTTTTGTTTTGTAATGACAAAGTTTACGTGACTTAAGAATTCCCAAGATTTTAATCTTGAACTTCTATGTGTGCTGTTATGTTTTTACCCAATTACATGGTTGTGATTAGAAACTTGAATTCTGTAGTCAGGAAATCAGCACTTCGATTTAAACTTCCGTGCAATCAATTACTCTGCAGAAGTGTATCTGAATGGGCATAAAATGGTTCTGCCAAAGGGAATGTTCCGAAGGCATTCTCTTGATGTTACTGGCATCCTGCATCCTGATGGTCGAAACTTGCTGGCAGTTCTGGTTCATCCGCCAGATAATCCTGGAGAAATTCCTCCTGCGGGTGGTCAAGGCGGCGATCACGAGGTATGCATCTATTACTCTATATTTTATTAGACGAATTCAGTTAATCCACTAGGAGAATGAGATATCGGTGCAATTAATATTATATATTCTTGAAAGCTCATCATAGGCACTACCTTTGTTGGATAGCAATGATGTAAAATTACAATGTTGTTCAATCTACGTTGAGATTGCCCGATTCGGTGAAATTTCTCTTCCATAAATTCTGCATCCTTGCTTCACAATTTTCTCAATCTCACGCAAATATTTTTCTAATTATTCCTTATTTAATATTGAATTTTAACATATGTGAAAAAGACATGTTGGGCAAGTCGTATTGCTAAGATAATTTCGCACAATACCATGAATATGATATTTCCGCTCTTTTCTTAATCTTAAGCTACAAAATGCGCAACTTCTTGAGTACATACTCATTTGCATATTTACATACGGGTATCTTGATGATAGTTGTTGGTTATGCATGCAGATGTTTCTCTATTCTAACGCTGCTCTGTATCTGTTTACTTAACGTTCTCATTCTGTGTTTGGCCATATCTTTAACTAATCCTGGTCCTCCTTCAAGTGGATTCATTGTCTTTCTAATAAAAAATACATGTGCATTTATTATTTAATGTTTTGACATCTGGTTATTTCTTTTCTGAAAATTGAATCTAAATTTCTACAATTAAAACTAAATTAAATTATTTCTTCTGCTTATATTTGGATTTTTATTCTTTGTATTCAAGTATAAAGGCCATATCTTTTCTGTCAGCTTGTATATAAAGCTAATTGTGAATTTCTGGTAAAAGATCTTGATCAGGTTGCTTTGTTGTGAATCCTAACTGTGTCTGTCTCTGTTCAATGCTGGCCATCTTGGTTTTTATATTTAATGATAATTTAATCACTTTAGAGCGTCTCCTTTGAAAAAGTTAGATAAGAGTCATAAGACAGTTCGGAAACCAAAGACACCGATGATATGGGGCAAATCCGTAAATATTCAGACAAAAAAGATTAAAAGTTCTATTTGTATAACTTGACACGCTTGAAATCGAAAGTATTTGGAGTTGCAAGAATGGCCCTAAGATACTTAAATGCATTAATCATGAAAGATTTAAAAGATTGTCAAATCGCCCCCAAGGGATGTGGTGTAGTGGTAAAGAAAAGAACATTTTAACTAGGTAGATGTCATGGGTTCGATTCTTGGCAGTGACATTATATTTCATTGGTTTCTCCCAAGTTATGGGGTTGGGGTGCCCAACTAACTCCCATTAAATTAGTCAAACCAAAGTAAGGAGGGGCTGAAAAATGGTTCGAACACTCATGGTTATTTTCTGGTCTTGAAAGCCATGGTTTCTCGTTCTTGATTTGTGGTATGGGTTCCTTCAAGTAATTCGTCTTTTAATTGTCAGTTTTCTTTTTTTTCCTGCTGCAAAAACATTGAGTTCGATGAATCTGATCGAGAAAGTTGCATATAAAAATTACTTTCACGCTAACAGGACTTTTTTTTTTCATGTTAGATTGGGAAAGATGTTGCTGCACAATATGTGGAGGGTTGGGATTGGATGATTCCAATAAGGTAATCACTTACTCAGTATTAATAAAACCAGGTCTTTTGTGTGGTATGTATTTAATCAAGCCTTTTGTCTGGAAAATATTTTATGAAGATTTATGCAGGCTGATGCTAATGTGTTTTCATCTATGAACAGTGCGATCAAGAATTAAATAGTTCTAAAGAATTGCTTTTAGTAGCCTTTGAATATATTCATCTTGTCTGTTGATTAGCTTATGCTACTAAATTCATGGTATGAATATGTGAAATCCTATAAAATTGATGTATATGTTGGTACAGGGATAGGAATACGGGCATTTGGGATGAGGTGTCTATTTATGTTACTGGGGTAAGTTGGTATTTGTTCACTTGTGACCTATCCATTTATATCTTATTTTTCATGCATATAGTCTGAGTGTCAAAGTCTCCATCTCTGATCTCTGATACATGTGTGTTTTTTTGTGAGTAATTCTACAAACTGTTCTCTTGAGTTCCTTTTTTTTTTTAACGTGGAAAATCATTATAGAACATGTGGAAAAGATATATTTTGTTCACATAATCTGCCCTTTTATCTGAAAACAGATCCCAAAATGCTTTTCTACAGATTTTTTTCCTTAAAATAAGCATTTGCCTATTCAAATTGCTCGAATTAAGTGATCTTTATCTTGATTGGTGAGAAGCAGCACAAGCTATTTATTTTGGATTATTTGATAGTCCCATATTATTCTAGTTCCCAAAAAATTGCTTAAGTTGTGTCAGAGTCGTTCAATACTTTGAAGTGATTTTGCTATGTGCTACTGGTCTCTGCTTGTTTCTAAGTGTTCAATTGAGGGATGGAAGATAAAAAATGAATTATTTCTTTAAAAGTGGTGTTGAAATGATTTTCTGAACAACTCCCTTATGTAACCAAAAAAAAAAAAATCATCTCTCCATGTTTCATGGCACTTCCTCATGCATCATATGTCTTCATAGAGCCACATAATGTTAGACCAATGAACAGAACAACAGCTTCAAAGCGTGTAGCAATGTCACTTTCCTAAAGGAAACTTTTGCACTCTTATCTTCAAGAGTCCAGCAAAATCTTAAAGGATACAATGAAGGCCCAATTTGCACTTGCAGAAGTGAAAATTGAACCAAAGCACATACTGTAATTCTTGTTATGTTTTTCTTGCTCCTAAGCCTCTCTTTTATAGAGCTCTAGTCAAACCCACTTGGAGAAGAGAGTGGGATAGTGGAGAGTGGTGGGCAGTTGAAACTGCTCAGTTGATTGGGTCTTATAACTGCCCAAACCATCCACTTTCCGCATACCCGAAAATTGGCAAAAAATGTGATCATGGTTAGATTGATTAACCGCCCACACACACGCGCATGTGCCTCGTGGTAAGTGTGCCTATAAAAGCGCCTAAAATGCGCCGCGCGCGAGTGGTCATTTGGGCGTAGCTCTAGTGAGAGCTTTTTATTTACCACTCAGACAAGTGGAAGAGTATATATACTCTTTAAGTGTGGACTTTCTAACCAATGTGGCACTAAACATTTCTTTTGAAAATGTCTTAACACTTAACAGATATGTCTCCGGAGAGACCATAAAGCTACTTATGATTGTAAAGTCTTATTTTTATGCTGATCATTGTTGTTCCATTTCAGCCAGTGAAAATTATTGATCCTCATTTGGTTTCATCATTCTTTGACCGCTATACAAGAGTATATCTTCACACTACAGTCGAATTAGAAAACAGAAGTTCCTGGGTTGCTGACTGTAGTTTGAATATCCAAGTAACAACTGAAACAGAGGGAAGCATTTTATTGGTTGAGCATCTTCAAAGTCAGCATTTGTCAATTTCTCCAGGTGCAAAAATTCAATATACTTTTCCGCAGGTCAGTAATACCATCTATTCTGCCATAATGAAGGGAACATATATATGATCCGTTCTCTCTATTTCCAGTTTTAAGTTCAAATTCATTCACCTAACAATAATTTCCCAACTGTCTACTGACAAAACCTCAACAAAAAATACACAAAATATGAAAATTAATATTTTTGGAACAAGCGGTTATTTTAGACTAATCTTTTTTTTTTTGGAATCTTCTTAGACTAATCTAGCTTAACCAAGATTTTTGTTTTTCAGAACCAAGTGAATGTCCACATTTTAACCTAAGAACTTCGTAAACAGCTTGATATTCATTGAAACAGCTTGATATTTATTGTTATGCACTTGGTAACAACTATAAATTTCTGGTCAAGTGGTGATTTAACTTGTGTCAGATTGCTTTGTTCTGTGACGTTCTCTAGTCTCTTTGGTATCTTGAGTTTATATTCAGTTTTTGCACTTGGGGGATAGTAGAGATTGTTTGAAACGTCCGTAGCTTTTTGTTTGAATGAATCATGCTTCAGAATTTATTTTTTGGTGTAATTCAGTTGCACTTGTGCGATAGTAGAAATAGTTTGAAACAACTGTATCTTTTTTATTGAATGATGATAAAACAAGTTCAAACTTCAAAATGTATTAAGATAAGATGCAACTAAACACTACAATTACGAGAACGAATCTGCTGATGGTGTTAGTGTGAAATGAATGTGGATTCATCATTCATTTATTAAATTTTCCTAAGTCAGTAATCACACTTCTATTTCTTTTTGTAAATAAGTTGAAAAGTAACTTCCTAGGCATCCTGAGAACTGTTATCTAATCAAATACACCCTTAAGGACAGAGTTTTAAGGTTAGAAAATTATTTTTTGACCTTTATTATGAACACTATGGGTCATGGGAATGCATCGCACGTTCAACCAATGATTTTTGAATTAACCAATGATTTTTTGACCTTTACTATGAACACTATGTGGTTTACCAATGATTTTTGAATTTGCGTCGATGAGGATTTGAGAACTTCAACCAATTTAGAAAGTAAAATTTTCATGCTATATTAGTTTTACAAACATTCTTCGCTGTGCTTTTCTTTTATTAACCCACTTCAGTCTTGTTCAAGCGCTCATGTAGAATTTTTTCCAGCTTTTTTTCTACAAGCCCAATCTTTGGTGGCCTAATGGCATGGGAAAACAGTCCTTGTACAATGTTGAAATCACTGTTGATGTTAAGGGTTATGGAGAGTCTGATTCCTGGAAACATCCATTCGGTTTCCGTAAAATAGAGAGCAGTGTAGACACTACTACTGGTGGAAGGTAAAATATCCCATATGTTGATAATTGGATTTTTTTTTCGAGTCCAAGATCTTAAAATTGTGCTTTATATACTACTCACATATTTGCAGGTTGTTCAAGGTCAACGGAGAACCAGTTTTTATTCGTGGTGGAAATTGGATATTATCAGATGGATTGCTACGCCTTTCTAAGGAACGATATGAAACAGATATCAAGTTCCACGCAGATATGAACTTTAATATGATCCGTTGTTGGGGTGGTGGATTAGCCGAGAGACCAGAATTTTACCACTATTGTGATATTTATGGTTTGCTGGTATGCTTGACAATCCATTTGGTCAATCTACAAATAATCTGCGCCACCTTCAGTTGTTGCATTTGTTTTGTTCACGTTCTGCTTAACTACTCTAATTTTGCATCCCAGTACAATGATTGAACCATATAGCTATAAAAGCTGCATAAAACCGGGCTCCTCTTTTCAATCAATCATGAAACACTCACCTTATAATGGTTTAGTTGCCGATATGCTCTTGCCCTGATGATTTACACAATTTTGCAGGTGTGGCAAGAATTCTGGATAACAGGCGATTGCGATGGAAGAGGTATTCCAGTGTCTAACATTAATGGTCCATTGGATCATGACCTTTTCATACTTTGTGCGCGGGATACTGTCAAGCTCCTTAGGAATCATTGCAGTCTCGCCCTTTGGGTTGGAGGAAATGAACAAGTTCCTCCACCTGACATAAATGACGCCTTAAAAAACGACTTGAAGCTCCATCCATTTTTTAAAACCTCAAATGAAAGCAACAACTCTTTGAAAGGTGCAAGGGATCCTAGTCAATACCTTGACGGAACTCGCGCTTATGTTCAAGGATCTTTGTGGGAAGGCTTTGCAGCAGGGAATGGAGACTTCACCGACGGCCCTTACGAAATCCAGAATCCCGAAGACTTTTTTAAGGACGACTTCTACAGCTACGGTTTCAACCCGGAGGTTGGTTCTGTGGGGGTGCCAGTTGCAGCTACAATTCGAGCAACAATGCCCCCAGAGGGATGGACAATTCCCATAGTTAGAAAGCTCTCGAATGGTCAAATAGTCGAGGTACCGAATCCTATATGGAAGTACCATAAATACATTGCTTATTCAAAGGCAGGATCAGTTCCATATCAGATTGGTCTCTATGGTAATCCCAAGGACCTCGACGACTTCTGTGAGAAGGTATTTCCAAATAATTTTCAAGTTTCACATGATGCTTTCCAGACATTTGCTTCTTATTAAGCCCTCGTTCAATCTTTTGATATATTGTGATCTCAGGCACAACTTGTTAATTATAATCAGTATAAAGCTTTGCTAGAAGGTTGGAATTCTCGAATGTGGACGAAATATACTGGTGTTCTAATATGGAAGACTCAGAATCCATGGACGGGCCTTCGAGGCCAGTTCTATGATCATCTCCATGAACAAACAGCCGGCTTCTATGGCTGCCGGTCTGCAGCCGAACCAATTCATGTCCAGCTCAATCTGGCCACGTACTTTATAGAGGTATTGCATATGCTATTGCATCAATTGGAACTGCATAATCCTTAATTTTTCAATGTCTAATCTAATCTTCTTTTTCGTATTGTTTTCGACAGATAGTGAATACTACATCAGATGAACTATCCGATATAACATTAGAAACCTCAGTCTGGGATCTAGATGGCACGTGCCCATACTACAAAGTTACCGATAAACTCACTGTTCCAGCTAAAAGGACTCAAGCCATTACAGAGATGGCGTATCCCAAGTCGAAGAACCCGAAACCAGTCTACTTCCTTCTTCTCAAGCTCTACAAGATGGCAGACTTCGCCATCATATCTAGGAATTTCTATTGGTTGCACCCGAAAGGTGGAGACTACAAGCTCTTGGAGTCGTACAAAACAAAGAAAATACCACTAAAAATAAAATCCGAAATCTTCATAAGAGGATCGACGTACGAGATGCAGATGACAGTAAAGAACAATTCGAAGAAGCCTTCGAGCTTGAAAAGTTTGAACCTTATCTATCCTCCCCATGATAGGCAGGATAACCATATTGATCATGAAATGGTATCAAAAGAACAAGTGCAGGGTTGGTCAGAGGAGATAAGTAAAGTTGGCGTCTTGCAGAGAATCCGCCGACATTTCTCACTGGAGGATGATGACCGAAGGCTGACTGAAACGAGTGGAACGGATACAGGAGTTGTATTTTTCCTCCATTTTTCAGTCCACACCGCAAAGGGTCACAAGCAGGAGGGAGAAGACACAAGAATTCTCCCAGTTCATTATTCTGATAACTATTTCTCATTAGTTCCAGGGGAGGAACTACCCATCAAAATCTCTTTTGAGGTGCCTTCGGGTGCCACTCCTCGTATCACGCTTCGTGGCTGGAATTTTCATCGCGGCCATTCCATACATTGAGGTGAGACATCATTTGCTTATTTCACAGTTCTAATCTTATCATGTTCATCATGAAATGTCTTGGAATAAATTGGTTTCTGAGATTTTTTAGCCCAAGAGCTGAAGTCCTCAGGAGTATCAAATTGTTATCCTGAAGCCTCTGCTTCTTTTTAGCTGAAATTCTTGTAACAAAAACTATTCATTGGTTACGACAAAAATGTCGAAATCGCGATTGGACATTCATTCCATACCTATCAAATGATTCTGTGGTCTACGACATCACTACAAGATAGTAGCTTTTTTTACCACACGTTACTTTTTACCACTCAATCTACAACAAGCGGTTTAGTGATTTTTATCACATTTTGCCTATTGCAATAAAATAACTTTATTACTACAAGTCCAACCCACTATAAATCAACTGCAAGTGAGTTGTTTGTTTACAACAGGTATTTTTACCTATGGTAAAAACTTTTGTTGATATGAGCAAGATTGCTGTAGATTTGACAGTTCATGATTTCAACAAGCAGTATGAGGTTGCTTGTAATTAATTATCTAGTTTCTTGTAGTGCATGAATGCTACAATATTTGAAGCAACAACCATCAATGTTTTGAAACAATATGAAAGTTAACTTCTCTGACGTGTTAATTTGGGATTGAAGCTTTGATGTTGTTGTAACATTACTGATTCGGTTTAAGGCATGAGCGTATGATAGTTAACTTCACTGAAGTGCTAATTTGGGATTGAAGCTTTGATGTTGTTGTAACATTACTGATGTGGTTTAAGGCATGAGCATATGATAGTTAATGTCATTGATGTGCTAATTTGGGATTGAAGCTTTGATGTTGTTGTAACATTACTGATGTGGTTTAAGGCATGAGCATATGATATCAAGGCACGAAGGCATAAGCATATGATATCAAGGCAATGAGGGCATGAATGATTTTTAATCCATCTCAAACATTTAGATACAAGGCTTAAAAAAACATATAGATATAAATCCTAATCAAATATAGACTTGCTAGGGCTTCTTAATATGGACTTCCTAATCCGGATAGATAGCAAAGCTTAGGATATATATATATATATGTATATATATTTATCATTAGGCCAGTTTTTTTTGTTTTTGAGATAAAAAATTTCATTAATCATGATGGATCAATATATTCAAAAGAACAGGACCCAACATTGAATCAATAACGTACATAAAAGTACATCGGTTTGCTAATCCTAATTATATGTTTAAAAGAACATTTAAATGTCACAGATCTAGATGATTTCTGAAAAGGTAACAATCGACATTATGATAATTAGTGCATGACTATTCTCTTTCCATCATTATTTACCTTGTACCATCCTGTTAGAGGTCCTGCCAACCTAATCCAGGGATACTGTCAGAAGAGCAGCACAGTAGTGTCAAATATAGAGTTCCAACTGATGAATCAAGATAAGAGAAATCATTGAATTCGCTGGGTTTTAGAAGGAAATACTAAATGCCCACATTTTAAGGCACGCACGGACGAGCCTTATGGGTCGATGTATGTTGCGGTGTGATATACTTGTTGTCATTCTAACACTTCTCTTGCACACACACATATATAGTTCCTTCACTCCACATGTATGACGTGTTTGACAAATACTAAATATAATAGAGGATGATAATCTAACATACTTTGAGCGCAATAGTTTTTTCTTGTCTTCCCAGAAGTGGGTCTCGAATCTGGCAAAACACCATAAATAGTTAAAAAACAAAGTGTGGGCTTAAAGTGTGTTAGATTATTATTTTCCTATGATAAAAAATAATTTTTTTTAAACAATTTTTAGAATATAAGAAAATTAATATTGAAAGTATATTTAGGTATGTTTTTTTATTTATTTTTGTAAATAACCTCGGACATGACTTTAATTTTGTTTCGAGTATAGTTACACACTTCTAGTTGTTTTACGACTCCAACACAAACACTTTCTCTAGCGTTAGTTTTTTTTTTTAAGAAAATCTCTAGGCGTTAGTTAATTAATATATATATATACTTCCTTTGACACCTGGCAAAACTTTCACAAAATTCTCTCTAGCTAGTTTTTCTTTTGGTAGGATCGATCATCTTTAGTCTTTAACATCTGTTTCATCAAGTAATTCGTTCACATCATAGTTCAATTACATAGTTTTTCATCAACAATGCCGAGTTTGAAATCCATGATCAAGTGATGGGTGAACAAGTACTTGGTCGGTAAGGTCGATATTAAAGAAGTTAAAACTGCAAGAGAATATTTTCCGGTGGTATGCGAGGGCCAGTGCTATGCGGTTCCTCTGAGTTATAGGAAGTGGGAAATCTTCTTCTCGCTGCTAACACCTCCGGAGAACGACAAGGTTGATGATAGTACAGTGGCCAACTGCACGCGCGAGATATTCGAAAAAGTCTTGAAGCATATACAGAAGAAAGAAGGGAAGCGATATTTCCTATTGCAATCAGGGTTGGCGTCAGGATTTCAAGCTCTCTTGAACTAGACGAATGCCAACCTAAGCATTACTTTCAAAGGTGGGTTAGTCTAGGCATTTTTTATAATTTTTTCTTTGATCAACTATATATTAAAGGGGGTCACAGACAGTCCGATGATGATCTGTATTAGTAGTATTTTTTTTATTTTTATATTCTTATCTGAATATATTCTTCTTGAATTCTTGTAACCTCCATCGAATTAAAGGTTGCTGATTTAATATTTGCTAATTGGGTTTGATTATTGAATTCGGATGTGCGCTGAACTCTACTTCTTCTTGACTTACAATTGCTAGAGCATATCACGTTTTTTTTTTTTTTACTGCATCAAACCAATTAAATTAGTGAAACAAGGTGACTTTTTTTTTTTTTTTTTTTGAAAACGTGCATGAAACATGGTGAATTAGCTAGTGACGTTTATTTTTATTTTTATTCTTTTAATTTTTTAAGAAAAATAGACGTTTCATTAATCATTAATGGCTTAGTACAAGACCAAATATAGAATAAAAAAGTACATTACTTCGCTAATCTTATTTATTCGAAAGAACTGTCATTACTTTGGTTGTGAATGCGATTATGAAATTGATACGATTTGATAATCAAGGGTTGCTCTCCACAACGTTGACACACATAACGAAAAACTTACTTTGTGTTAATGAATAGGAGGTTTCCTTTGTGTATTTGTAATAAATTACTGTTGTTGACGTGAAAAACAATATTTCTTCTTTCAAAAAAATACAAAATTTCTTATTCGTGGTTTTTTTTTCTTGTTTTGAGATTTTTTTCGTAATTTTAGGTGTTGATTTTTTTTTATTCTTCTTTGGTTGTGGTTTTGTCACTACAAGCTAATTTGAAATTGAGAATTTTTTTTTACGTAAAGATACTTCTATTCATACGAATTGTTCACTATTACATCTGATTTAACAATTAATTACATCAATAGCAACCATTTTCCTTCTCTTTGAGATCAAATCGACGTTGGGAAAGTTACCAAACTTATATGTAAGTTATACGCTTGTCTTTTGCATCTATAATAATATAACCATAACGAGAAATAGAACTTCCAACAAGGGAAGACGAACAAAAACTTCCGACGAGGGAAGACAAACACAAGCTTCCAACAAAAGAAGACGATAATATACTAAAATAGAAAACTTAGAGAAAAATATCAAACCAACAACTGACGCATATCCATACACAAGCATATAGAAGTGGAGACGGAATTGAGTGATAGCAAATGCATGTGTGGAAGAGAGGCAAGTGGTGCTAATGATGAATTTGAGAACTGCTGAAGGCCAAATAAAATGGAACATTTCAGATCTAAATAGATCCGACTTTTATTGAATAAGTAAAAATAAATATTGTTATTGGAACCGCCACCGATCAAAAGAGAAGATCGACGGTGGTTCAAACTAAAGAATCACAAAAAAACAATCAATGCTTCAAACCCTAGCCGCTTCCTCAATTGAAATTGAGACTTTTTTGTTGTTATATAATATTTTTAGTTGACAAAAATCTAATTTATGTGGCAAGGCCATGCACAATATGACTCTGACTTGGGAAGACCTAGACGGACCTAATTCAAACCTTGATTTGAATTACTCCTTTCTTTAAGACCAACAACTATTTTTTTAAGTAATATATCAATAAAATTTTAAAAATTCTTCGCGAGTACAGCTTGGGTCAGAAAATGCAACCTTAGGTTTGTCTATCAAATGATATCCAACTTTAGCATTCTTGGATATGGTCGTCTATAGTATTTTTGAGACCTAAATCTAACCCCACATTGGACGAGTCAGTAAGGTAAAATTCACCCCCCTCTGATTAAATTTTCTAGTCTGCCACTACCACTACACTACACCTCTTGGGCTGGGGCACTGTTTACATACATTTTCCTTGTTTAATGAAATATTTTTAAATACCTTTCTCAAAAACAAAAAACAGTTTTGTTGTGATATTGTGGCTCAAATTGTGCGCAACATCTTGTGTTGTCTTGACAATTAATCAGAGTACTACACTACTACATGAAAAATCTTGGTGTGATGTGGATTTTGTGTTGGAGTCTACATAGGTTTTATAGTTGAAGTCACACGTTGAATTAGTGTTTGTGCAATGAGCACCATGCTCTCAAACATACGTAACAGCGTGAGGTCATACCAAGTGAATATGTACTTAGGCCTTGTTTGATTAGAGGTGGAGTTATCGCTACAAGAGATAACTTACATAAAGTTGAGAGCTAATCTTGTTTAATTGCCCAACTTCTATGCAAATTATCTCTCAACTTACACCCTTGTGCAAAATATTTCCCTCACCTCTCCCTAGGGGAGTTATCCCTAGGAGTTGTGGATACAATTACCTTTCATTAATTACTTTTTTTATTATACATCTCTTTCTTGTTTGAGGTTATTTATGTCAATTCGTATTTTTTATTGTTTAAAATTTAAAACTTCCCTGCAAATTTAAAGTTAAACAAAACATGAAAATATTATTTCCAAGGGGGTTAACTCCAAGGAGATAGCTCTGAACTAACATTGTTAGATAGCAAAAACGAACCAAACGAGCGCGTACACATTCGCATCACTTTCATTTTTCTTTTTAAAAAAAAAATCAACACCTTTGACACCAACATAAGCCAAATCCCCAATTGTACATGACAAAGTGTTTTTCATCCATTCGACAACGAAAATTGATGCCTCACTTTAGTGGATTATAGAATGATGCCCGAAAAGAGAATTGTGCAACGCCAATATCACAGCGAGCCTCCTCCAGGGGAGTGCTACATTGACATCACAAAACTCACACCCCGAAGTCACATCAGCCTTGAAAGTCACCCTTACGCGGCTCGAGATCCATGCACACATCATTTCCAATGCATAACATGCTAGATGTGTATCCTGACGCACACATAACGGCTACCAAGGCCAATGTTACTTTGGAGTGTAAGTTCGGTGATATCAAAAAATCATTTCCCACTTTCCAAAGTCAGCTGTCTAGAACTTGGAGAGTTTGAAACTATTATCTATCCAGCAACTCAAATTCCAAAAAAGCTGCCTTTACCTTCAGAAGCTAAACAGATAACAAAGCTTTGCAACTTGTTTTCCGAGTAAAGCCAAGACAAATCTCGCTAAAATATCAGAGATCAGATAAAAAAAAAAAAAAAAAAAAGGCAAGAAAACCAAACAAGATTTTATTGTATTTCTCAAGATATTAAATCATTTGTAAAGCGCACCTCGCCGCAGCGAGCGTTCCGCTATCCTTCATTAATTTAGAACTCTCTTTCTGGATTTTAGCACCCAGTTGTTACATAAGTACCCTTAAATCTATTGCTCCCACCGCCGGCATCTGTATTGTTTCTCAAACTATTTGCAGTATAACTGAACTGCAGAAATCCAGTGCTAGTTCTAAAGGTACATTTGGTATCGACAAGCAAAGAACGGATACTCACAAAGTATTTTATGTATACCGCGCTAGTATGAAGCATTTAGAAGAGCTCCACCAACTGCTGGACGACATCTGCAAAACAGAATAACAAGAGTTACAAACATGTACCAAAAAGCAAGATTTCAAGGAGAATTCCAAAATCGGGTGATGTAGAACACGTGCGATGCAGAAGATATAGAACCTTCGTCACAATAAAAAAATAAAAAATTGAAGGAGCTTCAAATAAATAGAAGGAACAATGCTTCACCTTTAAGCACACAAAACTACTATTATCGCTTGAGATTATCAATAACAATATAACATGTTATGAGTACAGTAGGATTTTTTTAGCATGAACTGCAAGTATTTTACCATTCTTTCTGAAGCGCAAAGACATGCTCAAAATGCACAAAGTAACCATTTAATGCAACTGATTTGTATAATGAAATGCACAAAACAATCATACTAAAGACATCTAAATCAAGAAACTTCAATTTCTAAGCGAACCGCAGGCCACTAGGGTTAAAAAAAAAAACTGACAACATTGTTGCCAAAATATAAAGAAAATCGTGCTCGCCATAACATTGCTTCTTCTACCCAAGTATGAAAGATGATAAACCATAGATTTCGAAGAGTATTTCAAGAAAATGCTCAATTTTATTGAATAAACATAACAAGAAAGCAGTCATTAACTTCAGGCAGATTTGTTGATTATAATCATATTCCATGAAAACCGAGTTTGATGGATCAAACTCTTCCATTGCGCTCGATTTAGTGCAATGGAAGGTGTGCTTTCCAAGTCCCTTAAATACTAATCAATGCGTCCTAAGTTAGCTTCAGTCTACCCTTGCATCATCTAATTTCTTTAGTTTTCATTGAGTCGAATTTTCTAATGAGAGGCCATTTGTAGGCCTTCCTTGGGTTTGGACCAAACCACCACAACCACCCTTAATAATCTTTAGGTCAATTGAAGCTGCTAATGCTTTTCTTTGAATTTCTGTATTTTTTATTCATTTTATTGTATGCAAAAAACTTCAAAGCCCCTGCAAGTTATTATGACCATCTAAAACAGTGGTAATTAACTACTAAAAAGATCTTTCCATACAAAAGTACTGATCATATCAATTTTTCCTGAAATATACTTGTTCGCAAATACAACAATCACACAGAACTTGGTAATGAAATAGAATAAGTACCTTGAAGAATAGATGGTGTCGTCTGGAACTCGTTCCACATTCTTCCATTAGAAGCTAGGTCAAGATTGAGACATTTGGCAGCAAGGTATGCTGCTCCAGCAGCAATGTGATGTGGTTTAAACTGAAGCCAAAGAGAGCTCCTAAGCCTAGCAAAATTCAGGAAGAAAAATTAATTGAAGTTTAATTATCAATAATAAAAATCTCATTCAAAGCAGTCCGAATAATAGATCGCTAGACAAACCATTCTTCTTCACCATCACAAAATATGAAAAGGCAATGTCACGTACAAGGGGGGTATTTCAACAGCAGTCATTAACAGTCTCACAAGGGCAAAATATAAGTTAAGCCGCATGAAATACTCCAAATAAACAGCGCAAGCCAAGTTCTTAAGCATTCATTATCCTTACCAACTATAATAGCAGAGCCCCCCCACGTGGAAAATTTTCCAAGACTCTTCGGCAAAAATGCTGGCAGAGTGCCAAAAGAATAGCAAATATCCAAGGGCTCAATTCTGCTCCAAGGGTGTTTCAACTCCAATGGTTCATCCACAATAATTCAACAAGAAATGTAAAAAGCTAGCAGTATGTCATAAGAATGTGAACTTCTTGATGTGATGCTGCATATTCTGCTAAAAAAATGCAATGTAGAAAGCATGCAACATGTCATTGCATGCATCACCCATAAATCTAAACCAGCATGCAAATAAGGGAAAAAAATTATGTGCATGGCCGTAACAGTGGTGAAGGAACAAATATCAACAGACGGTCCAGACATACAGCTAGGACAACAATTAAGGAGCTACTAAATCTCTAGAAAAAGCTATGCTGCAAGACTACAAATATATTGCAAATATATGACAATAACGTAATTCAGTTTTCAATAAGCATTGCAGTGATGTTTAACATATAATGTGCACCAGCGCAAAAAAGATGCTGGAATTTTAAACAGAGCAAATATTAACTTAATAAATTCGAGATTTCCTGAAAATTGAACCCAGTGGCAGCTATAATCATCACCAAGCCCTACTCTTCAAGTCTTCATCAGTTCAGCTTCCCCTCAGAATAACAACAAAGCCTCAAAACCCTACACCCAGCTTCCTCTCACAATGTAAAACATATATACTTTGCTCATTCATTATTTTCACTATTCAAGGACTCAACATAATTCCTTAATCACATCTAATCAGCACTCAAAACCATTTGTCTTGTACTTGTTTCACGACTAAGTGCATTCCTACGCGACAAGTAAAATGCCCCGAACCATCAAATCCAATTTTCCACACTCCATAAATAATTGAAAGGCCTTCCACATTTTCCCCAGATACATTTCACCTCCAATCCTTCTCACCCTTCAGAAGCTCAAGTCTTTCATTTTACTTTTTTCATTCAATATCACCATCAGCATGCTCATTAACTACTCAATGACAGGGGTCGTCGATAAAAATGATGAAAAAAAAAAAATACTGGTAATCCTTTTTACAATATCCCTAAAAGGTTCAGTTATAAGCCTTCTCGCTCACACATCTCAACATCAAATCCCTTGTAACATTTCAAAATGAAAGTTAAACGATGACAAGCTCTGCATCACAGAAATTGGGTAACCTCCAAACACAGTCAACAAAGCCATCAAAATGTCAAACAACACAATATATCCAACCCTAAACCTAACTAAACATGAAACAGTAAATAACCAAATATTGGTGGCAATCCTTTATACAATATCCCTAAAAGGTTCAGTTAGAAGCCTTCTCGCTCACACATCTCAACATCAAATCCCTTAACATTTCAAAAAGAAAGTTAAAAGATGACAAGTTCTGCATCACAGAAATTGGGTGGATAAAGTGAAATGAACTTGACCTCTGAAAAAAAATCAGACGTAACACCCAGCTTGAAATAGTTAAAAATAAAAAGAAAAAGAACACATGAAAATAAGTCAGGAGAGCTAAAGATACTACTAGGTATATACCACATACAAATAATGACTGAAAAGTGGGAAAGAGATCCGAACAATACAATGGACAGGCTTTGTCTTCGAAGGACAGAAGCCAAGAAAACTACATCAACCAAATCAACCTAACAAGTCATATACTTATTCGGATATCATCAAAATGAAATGGAAACCAATACACAGTACTGACATGTAACCAGTATATCTTGATGTCTAGCATTAACAAGTTTGAAGAAGCTCGCCGAGAGCACTTTATGGTCAGTTAAAAAAAGTGAAACTACTTCACCAAAACGGGAACAGGGCTGATATTCAATCTCAACAGAGCATCAGTAATGAATACTTCAACTCCAAGAGGAACAGGCACAATAAATCCTTCAACATATTATCAAGAAAAATTATAATATTAAGTTTACAATCCTTTTCGAAACAAAATACTGAACAAAATTGATAAATAATAGATGATATATAAATATACATATTTTTGAAACAATGAATTAGCTCCATAAGATTAGAAGTAAATTATTTTATTATACACACTAAAAACAAACTATACAATGCTTCACTTTAAAAAGTATATATTATAATATATATATATATATATAAATCGAGAAAAGAAAAAAAAATCCAAGATAACACGGAGTCGGCAAACACCAGCCACACTAAGGATTAAGAACTCATCTAAAGAAAACCTTAAAAGTGGAACACATCTTCATGCATTGAGACATGCATTACGGTGTGTCAGTGAGCTTCCATCTGTCAAGTGTCCGTGATGAAAACATCAAAGATGGCATAGCCTTTTTTTGGTGAATATGGCATAGCCTTTTTTTCAGTGAATATGGGCTATGGCACAGCCTATTTAAAAAGGTGTAAACAGTGAACACCAGGGCCAAGGAAATGGAAAGACATTTACAAGCTTTTTGAGTTTGTAAGGGTATACGAGGGGTCAGTAATCAATGAAATGAAGTATAACATATCACTGAAAAAACTCGTCTTGGAAGGTCAATAGCAATCTCAAACAACCGGTGACCCAGTGGAATAGAACTTGCATGGCAAAGATTTCCACAACAATTCAGCCATTCAACTCGATGCAAAACAAAACTTTCCATGAACAGCATATCAATCCTCCAGCTAAGCTATCAAACAGATGATCAACGCTATTCTTGAGAAGATCCTGCAATTAATATGCCACGCCAAAAATAAATCAATACTCTAAACCATAAAACCCCTGGTGTAGTAGCTATACTCAAGAATAAAAGTAGAAGGGCAATATTTCTGAAAGCAAAAAAGCTGCTCAATAAAGCGTAGTTTCTCCTCAAGTCATTTCAGCCAAAACCACATTTATGCTTCATCTTCATAAACGGGATTCATTAGCACCCAGTACCATTCTGCAAACAAGATCACAACGGCATATCCTGCATCCTATAATCTCTGATATTGGAAAGGCATCTAATTTCCCAGGAGTTTCCATGACTCTTATCTGCCTCAAACATCTGCCTTGTATGCTGACCCACTTTATACACCAAAGAACATTAATGAGCGGCTTGCCAACAAGTACATCTTCGAACAACCAGGCAATGTTTGCTAATACAGTAACGCACAACTCAAGAGCCTTTATCAAGCTGGAATGATTTAGGCAAACATTTCTATCTCTCATCAATTAAGTATGCTGGGGAGAACCAATTATATTTCACAGAAAGATTCTAAAGCCCAGATAAGTGTTCAACTATACAAAAAGTGCATGGAACTTACCCTTCACTAACCACGCTCAACGCCAAACTGGTGAGAGCAGTTTCTGAAAGGCCTAATTTGCTAAGAACAGATGTAACAGAAGCATATGGATGCTGCACATTAAGCTCGAAATCAAGAGTTGTTAGTATCATTTGCTCAGCTTCAAGCACGCGTTCCCGATACTGTTCAAACCAGTCCTGTCAAATTAATATCAAAAAGTAAGAAGAAAAAAAAAAGGAATTAAGTTCAAAATCATAGCACATAAAGAAACCCAGACTGACATGGTCCAAATCAATAGCAAAAGTGGTGTCTAGAACTAGCAGTCTCAAGCAATGTTTTGGACCATGAAAACTTCAGTTCCAAATGATTGAAGTAGGAATTTATTAAAAAAAGAGAAATAAATGCTTTGAAAACATCAAGTTGTGCAGAGTCTGCTAATTAATACCTTGTATCATAAGAAAGGAAACTGATTTTTTGACATTCTTTTGGTACATACATTTGCTATACAAGGGTGTAGATTCCCTTGGAATTTGTGGCACATATCCCAAATTCCCAATAAAATCTGCACCATTGTGCAGCAAATATATGTCTCCTAAAATGTTGGATTATCATCGTAAGTTGCAGTTTCCTAATATGTGTAATATAAACCGACAGTATCTTCATCAAACCCTCAGCACAAACATGAACATGTCAATGCCTCCACTAATGATTAAACAGAATGCACCATAGACAATAAATCATTCTTATTAATGTTCTTCCAAATTGTCAGAAGCAAAGCTTAGCGAAGAAATAGGATTGGTTATAACCTTGAGTAAACTCATCATACACAAATTTTCTGGAAAGGTGTAACAAAAGCCAATGACTTGGAAGATGGCAAAATGGCATTATGTTTACAGTAATACAACTTTTATGTCATAGAAATATCCCTACCAAGTTAAAAAGAAAATTTTATAAGACCGCAATTAGGTCAGCTATGCTCTATGAAAGTGATTGTTGGGCGGTAAAGCAACAACGATTACATAAATGAACGTAGCAAAAATGAAGATGTTTTGGTGGATGTGTGGTAAGACTCTTAAAGATAGAATAAGAAACACAAAAATTCAAATAAATGTAGGAGTAGCACCAATTCACATAAAGATTAAGGAAGGGCGATTGCGGTGGTTTGGACACATGCAAAGACGGCCTACAAATGCTCCCACTAGAAAACTTGACTCAATAGAAACTGACGAAATTCGTCGAGGTCGGGGTAGACCGAAGTTAACTTGGGATGCGTTACCATCAATTGCACAAAATCGAGCACAATGGAAGAGTTTGATCCATGTAGCCGACACAATTAATTTGGGATTGAGGCTATGTTGTTGTAATACAACTTTTATGCAGTTACAAATGAAAAACAATATGCATTCCAAAAATGATTATGATCATGCTTCATACTACAGGTTTCAATAAAAATCTTCTATTACCAGTGACTGACACACATCAAACAATTTATTAATGTCATTAAATCATCCAGGGTTCGGAGACAAAATCAGATCAAAAAAGATAATAATTCAATTCTATTCAAGATAAGTAAATAAAAGCTCAGAGGACAAGATACTTACAACAGGAAGCAGATATGAAAAGAATTGGAGACCTTGCTGATGGCAAATTTCGCAAGATGCTCTAAGCACATTGTTCAAAGGACGTGGAGTCTCCTCAGATTTTGCCCCAAGAAATATAGCGGCTGTTGCAATTAACTGCAAAAATTGCTGCGTTAATTTGCAGAGAGTTTTGAATAAAAAATAAGAAAGACACTAAACAAAGCGGAACATACAATGAAAAAGACACTAAAAAAAGTTGAACATAAAATAAAAATTAAAAACTTTGATGCGCAATAATATTGAAAGTGCGAAAACGTTTTGGGCAAGAAATAAAAGCTACTGTTGCGAAAATCATCTTTAGAAAATCAAATATCTTCTACCTTAAATGCCATAATACTAGGGCATGGACAAGAACAAGCCATCAGATGGTCTTTCGGTAATGAATCCAACATAAGAACAACCAATATTCAATCCCAAATCCAATGTTATTAATATGCTTGGATACCATAATATCTCTAAATTATGTATTCACTATTGATAGTTGTCGCAAATTAAAAATGGAAATAGTGCAGTGCTAAATCAGCAGCTAGTACTACATTAACTGGCCTTAATAAATGATACTTAGAGAGATTTGCAATTAATTCTGAATAAAAAGGCGCATTTTGAAAGCTATTAAGTGAGATTCCCCGCCGTGCATTTCAAGTTTGCCTTACATATGAATAAAAGGGCACTGTTTGACATTAAGGATCTGATTTCATACTTAAAATCTGAATCCAGCACTCCAAGGATGAAAAATAAAACGGTGTCATCAGGTCAACAAACCAAAAGTTGTTATAAGGGTACAAAATATGCAAATATCAATGATTTGGAGTACCATTTCCATAGCATAGATACTTCCTACAACATGCTTTCTCATCTCCATTTTCTTTCCGTACTTCTTAGATCCACAATAAACTTAGCAACAGATATTTTCCTTAGAAGTAGTATTTAACTTGAGCAGCCTGAGTAGCAAAAACTATGCGGCGACAATAATATGCACCAACATATGATTTATTGAACTCTATAGTGCCAATGGACCACAAATGTTACCGTTTAAGTGTTACCCTTACAATAGGGCTACGATGTCACCAGTGCACGATTTTTTTAATCAGATATTCAGAAGCAATGTATTGAACTGATATAGAAACATGGAAGTTAAAAGAGTACAAGAAAATAGGTCATGCTCTTTAGCAATCTGCTACAGCTAATAAAGATGAAAAGAGAAGATCAGTTATGATAGTTTCAGAACCCTATGATTAGACCATAAAACTAGCAGAAACTTTGTATACAATTCGACCTGATATCATACACCTAACCAACCCTATTTAAATATTTGCAACTGATTCTTTCTTTGTAAACCCCTGGATGTCTCACTAATTTTGCACCATAAACTGAACACACTCAGTCTCAGTCCAGACTAGTATGTCCGAGGAGAGGAAAAGCTGAAACTCACAAATCGATCATGACAAGCATGAGACCTTCGGAGGAAAAAACGGTGGCAAAGCACCATTGCGGTCCCTATGGTGGTCTGGGGCCTGCAAAATGCCAAAACGTAATGGTAATAAGAAATTAATAAATATACACCAGTGATATTAATAAATAAGAAAATAAACCTGATAATGAAAACTTAAACTTAACAAGTCGCATTACTAAACAGCAATAGATAGAAGTAACACGAAAAAAATAGAACTTACAGTTCAAGCTTCATTCCAAGGCTCTGAAGAAAACCACAGTATGAATAGCGCAAATATGTTTCACGGAGAGAATCAATCCCATCCTTCCTGGATGGAGACAATCTCTCAATCTCATCCTTTGACATAAACACCAGATCATCTTCAATGGCGGATCTGTCACGTTTGCAGCCCGCTCCATAGTAGCTATCACTGGGCTTTGACGGAACATAGGGTGAATCGCTAGTGGAGGGAGCATTATCGAAAACAACATTGGACTGTGGATAGTACCTCCCACAGTCTTTCCAAGAAGAAGATGAGACTTTTCTTCTCTTCATAGTTGGTGGAACATCATCATCATAATACCTAATATTATTCATGTGCTCCCTGGATCTTCTAGGAAACTCATACAAATTACTATCGTCATTGCTCCAATTCACGTTGTTTTTGTTTCTGTTAAATGAGGACTGGTAATTCAAATTACTTTGGTAATAGTCTCCTGGTCCTCGATAATTCTTCGACGGAGGCATTGTTCTGAAAAATCACAAGATCGTCACGCATCAGTCAAGGAAGCATCCTAAACTTTAACCAAACAAAATTCATTGGCACGCTCGCAAAGCATATAACACAAGAATCAGAAAATAATACTTTTTCAAACAGTGGAACTGAATGACAAAACCTAAACATTTCGAGGTCGAAATTCTGCAACTTTTGAATCACAAAGAAAACACGTCGGAAGAACAAAATTAAGGTTTGCAATATATACAAAACCTAAGTGATTGAGATCAGACAAACTCAACGAACAATCGATCCTCCTCCACTCTTTGATGAATTCAATGGTCAAGCATGATCAGATGACACAACAATCAAGACCTAACATTTTCGCGACCAAAATCCTGAATCTTTGAATCACAAGGAAAACCTATTGAAGAGCAACATCAGGCTTTACAGGATATACGAAACCTAAGCGATAGTGCGATCAGATCAACCTTCTTCGAAAGATACAACGAAATCCACCAAATTAAGGCCGCACAATCAAACAAAAAGAACAAAAAACTCACCTTTATCGTCCAATCGCACCTCAATCGTTTCCACTCGACAACCCACAGATTCACAGAACAAAATCAACCAACATAACCTCGAAAAACCAGATCTTTCCGCAACAAACGAACACGAAAACACGAAACCAAACCTTAACAGATCCAATCGAACCTCAAATCGAAGAACACAAGGAAACCCCTATATACAGATCGAGAGAGTACCTGGTTTGCATCGAAACGATCGTTGCGAAGAGCTCTTTCCGATCTACTCGTCGCAGATTCTCGAATTGCGAATAAATTTCGTTGAAGATCGGAGAATTTGAGATTTCATTGAATTTTTAAGTTGGATTGGTTTTGCGTTCGCAAGAGGACACAACACGAGTTGTTCGAGAGATAGGAATGAATGATGCGAAGATATAAATAGCAAAAAACAATGTTTTGTTATTTCGATTTCACAGACATTTGTACACGGTGCTGATTGTGACTGTTGGTATTTGCATCGACGTCTATGATAATAAGAATCGATGTGCATCTAAGTGACTTGCAATCTCTCGTGTGGTATTAAAGTTAGATTAACAGATTCTAGTTGGAGTTGTTTAACCAACTGCGGACTGGACACAAGTTTTTTTTTTTGGGAAAAGATATTTCTATTCGTAGTATAATAATGAAATTACGCAGCCATTCTAGCGGCCCAAATTAATTTACCGTCCAAATTAATTTAATCAAATATTAGTGTTAATCGTGATAATTAATAGGTAATTTGAACGTTACGTGGATAGCTAGGTGACTCAGATATGGGAACTTAGATGATATATATGCTATTTGTGTATGGCGTGATGCCTAGTATTGCAATGTGGGGTATATTAATTATGTTTACGTATATAAACATCGCATGTGTGAACGTTGATATCGGGCAAGGTCACGAGTCTGGTATATATCTCGAAATGCGTGTTAAGGACCAGGTATTGGATAGCCGGGTATGGGACATGAGTTATCGGGTAGCTGAGAGCTAGTACGACCTCACATATGATTTTTATAATTTATTAGGTGGCCCAACCTAAGGTTGAAAAGTGTATAAATGGATTAATTAAAATCCTATAGTATGGATAGGAAATCAAGGGTGCACAGGATGATCCTCGAGATGCACAACAGAGTGAAACGAGGACTGTAATGTCATGATAAGGCGTTCAAAACTGGAGTGACACAGGGTGATCACTGACTGTTAGATCATCCTCGAGATGCTTGCACACATCAGATTACAACACACATTATATATACACCAAGATCAGGGGCATTCATGCAAAACAAAGGAAATTTCTCAGAGAAATTTCAGAGATCCAGTGTTGGAGAGGACGAACTGGAGCTTGGAGAGGAGATTGAAACCTCAAAACATCGATCAAAGGTAATCTCTACATCGTAAACTTGTATTTTTTTTGATAAAAATGTGGTTTTGTGGTTGAGGATAAAACATATTTTTGAAGGATTTCATCACTGTTTTTTGTAGATTTGATGTTCTTGAGGTTTAATTTGATGAAATACATCGTTTTGAATCGAATTTGTGAAAATTGAGGTAGATTTGGTGATTTTGAATTTCAAAAATGCAAACTTTAATCCTCTGTTTTTGGTGAAAAACTGGATTAATTGGTGTTTTGGAGAGGGATTTTGGTGTTGTTAGAGTGTATGTATTGATCTTATGGTGTTTATGAGGTGTTAGGAACCAATTAAACTCATAATCCATTTTTAAAAATTATGGGCAACGTGCAATTAGCGCGCTAGGTGATGAACACTAGTGCGCTAATCACACTGGGTAACATGAAGATCTTCGTGTATGAACAGTGCACGAAGATCAATTAGTGCGCTAATCCCCAAGCCTAGCGTGTTAATATCAGAACCCCAAAAGTTTATAAAAATGAAATCGAACTTAATTGATAACCAACCCACTTAATTAACCAAGTAACACCGGAAATAGGCCTCAGGACTTCGGGGACTAGGGAACTATAGCTCGGATACTGGGGAACTAAGTGGGTCAAATTGATGGGTCCGGGAAATCAGAGTGCGTGTTTACAGGAGCGTAAAACCCTTGAGAATGTTACACTTTAAATTCATGCGTGGTTTGTCCATGTAAACGAGTGTTTATTCATTTATTTATTTACCGCTTTGTTTACTTATTTTGGTTGTCATGTATATGCATTGTGATCATGTGTTGGTCGGTGTTTGATTTGTTCACATGGTCGAAGGTTAATCGAGATGGTCGTGTTACGGAATTGAGCATGCTAGATTGTAGCGCATGTACTGGGCTCAACCGATGAATAGCTACCCGCATAGTGGGGTGCATGTGTCTGGTAGGTTGTGATGTGTTTTCGGTCACCATTAGTAGTTCGGGTGTGGTCTAGACTTAATGTGCTCAGCCGAGTCATCCTAATCTACAAAGTATGATCTAGTTTTGTTAGACTCCGTCACACCTCTGTCTAGTTTTAATTGATATCATGGTTGAACCGGTTTTCTTTCAGGTTGTTTTATTTCCACTGTGTGTGGTCGATTGTTTTATTATAAATGTTGTTTGCTACAAGCCATGAGAATATGATTCCTATTGCTATGATCATATTCACATGTTTTGCAGGTTGCTGTGATTTTCATGATTATCGTGTAAACTTCTCTTGGGAACTTACTCATTGGGCTCGTTGTTGTATGTGTTGGGCAACTGAGCGTAGACCCTGGTACGAGCAAGAGCAAGGGAAAAGAGATACTAGGCGACTATCTATAAGGCCGTTGTTGCTGACAGCTCGTGTTTTGACTATCATGTATTTCTATATTATTTTGCTAGGTTTTAGGGACTTCAGAACTTTATCACATGTAAATGGATTACTGTTTACTTCGTCTCAGTTATATACATGGTGTTTATTTTCGGGCTTTCTACTACTTAGGTTTAATAAATTCTCATAAAATACGAAATAAATGTTTCCGCTATGATTAACTAACCTACTAGATGTTTAGGAGAATTAAACAATTTCATATAGTAGGATTAGCTAGACGGAGCGTCACTTCACAGAGCTGCTGATGTGGCAATAATGATGACGTATCTGGTGACGTGGCAAGTACTGCTGGGCTTGCGGGCGGAGAGCGTGGGTCACGGGACGACCTCAGAAATTGGGGTCATCACAACCATTTTCATTCTCTTTGAAATCAAATCGACGTTGCAAAAGTTTGCAAACTTATGTTGCATTTACAATAATATAACCACAACAAGAAATAAAATTTATAACAAGAGAAGACGAACAAAAACTTCTAATGAAGAAAGACAAACACAAACTTTTAACAAGGGAAGACAAACATAAACAAACATAGACTGGACACTAGAGTTATTTGTCAAATTCTTGCTCTGAACAATACAATTCTTAAAACAACGGCCGTTTTAGGATTTTTTTTTATTTTTTTTCATTTTTTATTGGAGAGTTATTGGTTTTGGTTATACTTTTGATTTTGCATTGAGATATGTGAGTGGAAATAACGATGTGTATCTAAGAGCATCTCCAATGGTTCTATAAATTAGGGTGAAAATAGATCCCTATGACACAATCTACATTCAACTCAAAAAGAGGTATCCAATAGTGTGACAGCCCCAATTTCTCCGTGCAATTGGGTACGCCCGGCCTAAACCCGATGCAACAACAATTGACGCCCTCAATATCGCTAGAATCTCCTCCAACTGTCGCTTCTGAGCTGCGACTCTCTGCGTCAAGGTCTGAAACTCCTCGATACTAACAACTTGAGTACTCGACTTCCCGCTTCGTCACTAGGACCCCGTTAATTCGTCATCACTATCTGGTAACGAAAACGCGTTTCCGGATCAGTGGATAGCCATCGATACCAAATAATACACACATAAAACATACTTATATCAATAAGATTTCAGTTTCCATTCCCCGACTCATCCTCACTCCCTAAATAGGATTCTAAGTCAGGATCATAGGTTTCCACTTCTAAGTTCAACCATTCCTAATTTTTCGCTGTCTTAATGGTTTGTATTTTAATTCAAGAGTCAGGTCGTTATAACCTTAGGCTCTGATACTAACTGTGACGGCCCCAATTTTCCCGTGCAATTGGGTACGTCCGACCTAGACCCGTACAGGCGCCAAGTCATCACTTGGCAACCTGACGAGCCTAGTCAGCCTTCGATGAAGTCAATTGAGTAAGTTATGAAAGAGTTATCGCAATAATACACAGCGGAAGACTAAACAATAATAACAAAGGGGAAATAACTCAATAAAGGGAAATATAGGAATTTTATAAGTGTGGAAAACCCCGAGTATTCATGTACAATTCGATAAGCATATATACATCATACCAGTCTCACCAAAAATGTCAAGTTCAATAATCCCAAAAACATAAGTATGAAACGATATACAAATCAACAAAACATAAACACATACTATAGAGTCTCTCCAATCCTGTTTCTAGTCCTCAAAGTAGATCTCCTAAGTAGGGCCCCTTGCCCTTGCTGCTCTCCACCTTATCTGCACCTACCGTCACAAACTAAACGGTGAGCAACTGAAGAAATCGAAAGTAGTGCCAGAAGAATATAACAATAATTTATGATTTAACAAGTAAAACAGTCTAAATATCATGCGTAAATAAAAAGGCAGGAAAGTAAGTAAATCAAGTGCATGATAGACAGACTGATAGATAAACAATCGAAATTTGTATATTCTAATATTCAAAAGAGGCCCATGAGTGGTCTAATTTCACAGCAATACGGCAAAGATCTCGCAAGATCTCCCCAGGCAATGTCGCAACACTAGCGCAACGTGAAATCGAGAGGCATCGCAACACCTCTCGAATCCAGTACTCATTACACACATCACTAGGGGTGGTCAGTTACCCCTGCAGGAGGCACCCTCGTTGTCTCAGCTAGTGCGAGACCACATGATACCTTCGAGACACACACTCATGCCAAAAATATATAACCAAGAATATAGAATGGAATATCAAACAAGGGATCGATTCAACAATATCAATGAATAGAAGATGTATAAATCACATGTTATTTCCTTACTGGCCTACTAACATACACACATATAAGGCGTGTACTTACTTGAACTATCACAACCCGGTACCACTCCGAGACTTTAACGTGTTTCCCGCAGTTTCCCGACTACCTGATAAGGTTTTGAATCTTGAATATTAGTTTAAGGCTCGCATTTAGTCTTAAGGTGGTTTGCATATGTTTGTTTTAAAACCCTTTGTTAAGGCGACCTAAACCGCTAGGAAACGGTCCACTGATATAATGAACATACCCACACTTTCATAGGTAATGGGCCTTAACACTATTTTATCCCTCTTTAGGTTTTTGTTGGGCCCAAACACTAACTCCATAAACATTTAAATGTTTTGTTAGTTGGATTCTTGTTGGGCCTAAATACATAAGCCCATACCAACACTATCATATAATGGCTATGGGCCTTACTATTTAATTGTCTTGTTGGGCCCTTATTGGGCCTCATCACAAGCCCATATATATATACCATATCCTATTCACATATATCACATTTTATTGTTAATACACTTCCACATGTAATGATACACACCACACCTAAAATACACCCCATACCTTAACTGTTATGTACATCCACATATTATCACGCACCCCACTGTTATGTGCACACAACACCCCACTGATGTGTGCACCACACTATTTTACATACACACACAAGTCGATTCACACTATACACATTTTTACTATGCACACATACACACACCCAAAACCGTCACATATACATATATAAAATAATACAATTTATGGCCACACACCTTACACACACGTAGCACAGTTTATGATCACATACCCCACACATCATGCACACTACACACAAACAACAAACATCTCAATAGCAAAGAAAAAACGAAAGAAAACACACACATAACTCACACAACTGTTGCACCTTGAGGGACTACCTCCGGCCAGTAGAGTAGTCGGAGGTTCACCTCTGATCAGCCGTGACCGGGGATGGTCCCACCGGCCACGGCAGCCCCTAAAACAGTGGGCAAAACAGTCCCAAAAACAATAAAAAATAGCTAAAACAGTTAGCAAATGACCCTCTTATCTTATAAAAAAAGTGACCCATTCGCCGGACGTGAGGCCCTCCGAGAACGTCGAGTCTTACGTAGGTAGTCTACGCCTAAGTTTCCGGTCGGAGATGGCCCACAGTGACTGGATAGTAGGTGAGAAATGGGTGCACAATGAGACAAAAAGAGAGAATTGTTAAGGGAGGATGACGAACTGACGTCAGGGAAATGAGAAGCTAGGTGCAAGGAAACACTTACCCAGGCATCTCCGGTGGATGGTCAAGGTGGCAGTGCCGTGGAAGGTGGCGGTGGTGACGGTCCAAGGAGGAGGAGGGAAGACAGCCGAGAAGAGGAGGAGAGGGAACGTGAGGCCGAGAGGGAGGGAGAGAGAAAGAGAGAAGGATCTCACCTCGTCGACGGCGGTCCTCCGGTCTCTCTGGCCTCCTCGAAGTCAGCTGGTTTGGTGATGGCAGTGGGGGAGAGTGGGAGGTGTGAACAGTGATGGCTGTTGAGTTGGTGATGAATAGTGTGTATTAGGGTTTTTATTTGTTTATATATATATATAGGTGAAAATGACCTTTTTGCCCTTACTTTCATCTTAAAACACACCCTTATCTCGAGGTGACACCCACCTATGACACATCTCACCTTAATACCCTCATGTAGTATATCCCAAGATTCATCCTAAGTTGGTTACATTTATCCCACTCAACTATAGGACTTATGTAAATAAAATCCAAAATAAATCATGTAACTTATGTGAGCACATCAGTTGAACTTAATAAATCTGTATCCAATGTCATACTAACTCTCGTCTATCCGATACTCAGTGCCCCGCGTCCGGCACGCTTCTCGAGGCAGTCGTACACTTTGATCAAATCACGTTTCCTCAACTAGGGTCATATTCATGGTTTGACTTTGTTTATCACTTTTAATACCCATTTAATCGACTATCGGAACCCCGTTTACTTAGTCGGAACCTCACTCGGATTTATACTTGCCCGAACAGCTCGAGACCCGTAAAATACTAATATACTAATACATGCATCATCATCCACAAATAACCAAATTTCCGAGTCGTTACAAATAGGACCATAAATTGTGAATGTCTAGCTATTGTGGCAGGGAATCAAAGTAGAAGTGTCTACCCCAATGTATAGACATTTGTGGTTAGGGGTGGCAAAAAATTGGGTTTAAACAGGTCTGGGACTGGATAACCCCTACTATAAAGAAGTATATTTATTGTCTAGAACCGGTCTGGTTTCAAATTCGGACAAGACTTGCTTGTTCAGACCTGCTTTGCTTAAAATTCGAGTTGTCTAATTGTTCAAATTTGTCGCAATCTTGAAAACTAACTTATGATATTAAAACCTCTTTAAATGTTAAAATATACACATTAGTTTTCAAAAAAAAAATTATACATATTGTTCATTGGAGACCATTTTTTGTTATAGAAATTAAAATAAAAAAACAAAACAAAGTTCTGTCTTATTCTATTTAATCATAAAATAAAAAGACTCAATCCACATTGTTCATTGGAGACCATTTTTTAGTTAGAATGTGTATCAAATGTTACATAGGATAGACATTCTGCCTACATTCAAAAGGTGGCACCAATCTATGGTCTAAGGCCTCGTTTGGTTCAGGGGGAAGTTGAAGGAAGTAAGATAACTTCCAGGGAAGTTGGACATTTTCACAAACTTCCCTGACAGTTTCAGACCCCAACTTTCCTCACATAGGAGAAGATATCTCACTTAGGGGGATGGGCAAGTTATCTTCTTGAAGAGAAATGGACATTTTTACCTTCTTTCAATGCTCTTTATCCTTTATTTTCTCTCTCTCAAAAATAGTGTAAATTGCATTTATGTCAATTACATTATTTTACTGTTTTAAAATGTGGGACTTCTCAGAAAGTTTAAAGTTGAATCAAACGTGAAAAGTGCAACTTCCCAGGAAGTTAAACTTCCTTGTAAATTAGCAAAATGAACCAAACGGGCCTAAAACGACATTACCATTGGAGAAGCTATAAAGAACGCCAACAACTGTATAGCAAAAGCGTTTACCCAATCACTTTCCTTTTCTTTCTCAAAAAAATTGCCTAATTGTCATGTTTTTACTTTTTACCTTATAACAGACTTTTATGGATTGTTGGAGTTTTTTTTAGGATTCAATCACCCATCCTTTTAAAGATGGGGGGGGTGGGAGCTAGCAAGTCTTTTTTACACTACGATATACACGCACATTTGGTGTCGTGTATTTAATTAGAGGTATTTTTCTTAGAAGTAAAAATAGTAAAAAAAATAATAATAAAGCTGCAATCCCAAATTAGTTGGCTACATTGATCGAACTTTTTCGATCCATTGCGCTCGATCAAATACTTTTTTTTCTCTACATTCAGATAGTAATATGAAGCACACTCTTGCTCATTTTCACTATATTTGAGCTTTGATGCAATGCGTTGCTAGGTGGGAACGCCCCAACATTTATGTTTGTTCGATCCATTTTATTATAAAGAATGACAACAACAACAACAAAAAGTTACCTCAGCCCCCTCTATTTTTCGAGTACAAATAATGAGTTTATTTGGACCTCCTTCTCCCACTTTTTCTGGTATGAAAATAAGCTTATGACATTCCGACCTTGATTGGTTAGTGGTGGAGTTATCTCCCGGGAGATAACTGTGACGGCCCCAATTTCCCCGTGCAATTGGGTACGCCCGGCCTAGACCCGTTCAAGCCCCGAATTATCACTCGGAACTTTGACGAGCCTAGTCACCTCATATTTACTCAATTTAGCGAGTTTATGAAAGAGTTATTGCATTTATACACAAATAAAGACTAAAACAATTATAATAAAGGGAAATAACTCAATCAAAGGGAAATTAGGAATTCTATAAGTGTGGAAAACCCCGGGTATTCATGTACAATTCGATAGGCATATATACATGATACCAGTCTCAATAAAGATATACCAAGTTCAATAATCCCAACAAAATAAATATGAAACGATATACACATCAGCAAACAAAGTATAATCACCTACTATAAAGTCTCTCGATGTCCCGAAACTCCTCAAAGTATGTCACCTAGGCGAGCCCCTTTGCCCTCTTTGCTCGCTCTCCACTCTATCCGCACCCACCGTCACAAACTAGACGGTGCGTAGAATCGAATAAAATTGCTAGTAGTACCAGAAGAATGTAACAGCAATTTATGATTATAATAAGAAAAACAGTCTAAGTATCATGCGGAAAGGAAATAACTGGAAAGTAAATAAATCGAATGCATGATAAAGAGACTGAAAGATAAACAATCGATATTTTGCATGTTCTAAGATTCAAAAGAGGCCCATGAGTGGTCTATTTCACAACAATACGGTAAAGATCTCGCAAGATCTCCCCGGGCAATGTCGCAACACTAGCGCGGCATGAAATCGAGAGACATCGCAACACCTCTCGAATCCAAGTACCCGACACACATCACTAGGGGTGGTCAGTTACCCCTGCAGAGGGCACCCTCGTTGTCCCAGCTAGTGCGGAACCACATGATACCTTCGAGACACACACTCATGCCAAGAACATACAACTAAGGAAAACGGAATGGAATATCAAGCAAAGGATCAATGCAACAATAGAAATAAATAGAGGAGGTATAAATCACATGTTATTTTCTTGCTGGTCTACTAACGTACATACATACGATGCATGCATGTACTTACCTGATCTAACGTGACCCGGTACTCGCTCCGAGACTTTAACGCGCTTCCCGTGTTTCTCGACTACCTGACAGCGATTTATGTCCCGAATATAGGTTTAGGATTAGTATTTAGGTTTATGATAATCCTCATAAACTTTGTTTCAATTCATTTAATTACTGCAACCCATGTTATCGTTGATGTCCTTTATACCCTAGTTAGGCTCTTGGTGGATCCATGCATTAAACCTATTTCCACCTAAGTAGGCTCGTTATGTGGATAATTATTATTAGGCCTAGACATATAGGCTCAGTATTACATTTTATGCATTTGTTTTGGGCCCTAAGTTGTGCTTATCATATTAAATTCTTATCGAGTCTTACACAACCCCTACACACACCAATTGAGACTCGTTATGGACTTATATAAAAAATGAGTGGATTGGGCCCTTGTTGGGCCTTTTTACAAGTCCATATTCATTTAATACAAATGTCTATACTTATAATCTTGTTTACTTATTCTTAAACTTACAATATTATACATTATGGTCACACACACACAATTGTTGTGTACACCCCACTGGTGTGCGCACTATCACTTCACACACCCCACTGTCTTGTGCACACACACCCCGCTGTTGTGCGCACCCCACTGTGATTTTCCATGTTCACATGCATTAGAACATTAATTTATTACTTGGAATTATGTTATATACCCATTTTCTATCATACCCCCACATACAACTGTTGTGTACACCCCAATGTGGTGTACACACACAGTGTTATGTACACCTCACCGTGGTGTACACACCCACTGTTGTGTACACCCCACTGTGGTGTACACACAGTGAGATGTGCACCCCTTGCACATATACACTCAAAACCGTCACACATACACATAGAATAATACAATTTGTGGCCACACACACATAGTACACTTTATGATCACCCACTAAAGTGCACACACCCACACCCCAACTGGGGTGTGCACATACACAGCCACACACCCTACACCATCACACACTTCATTGTTTCCCATCAACACTCATTTTACAATTGATCACCTTCATCAAAACGTCCCACATACACCCCCAAACAGCCACACATGGGGGGGCCACCTCCGGCCAGCAGAGTCGCCGGAGGGTGGCCTCCGGTCAGTCTCGGCCGGCACCAGCGCCGGTCACCCCAAACAGTCCCAAAAACCATCCAAAGAACAAAACGTGAAAACAGTGGTAAAATGGAAACACCAAGCAATGGAGAGAAGAAGAGAACCGTGGGAGGGGAGCTCACCTAGCTACCTCCGGTGGTCATCCTTGGTTCCAGCACCGTGGTGGGTGGCGGTGGTGACTGGAAAAACAAGTGAGAAAACAGCCGAAGGTGAGAGAGGATGCATAACTGCCGATCGAGAGGAAAGAAAGGAAAGAGAGGGAGAGAAGCTCACCTCGACGTCATCGGTGGGTGTTGGGATGTCAGGCTCGTCGATGGTGGCGGTGGTGGTCGTCCAGCCGAGGAATGGGAGCCTGTGGCGTTAGAGAGGGCCGAGAACCGAGAGTTGAGTGAGAACTGAGAGTGAGTGAGGAAACGAGAGAGAGAGAGAGAGATGGTGGGGAGTACCTCGCCGGGGTTAGTGTCGCCGGTGGGAGGCGGCGGCAGTGGCGAGAGGAAGATGGGATGAACAGTGACGGCTTGGAGTTTGGGGGAGATGATGAATAGTGCACATTAGGGTTTCCTTTGTTTTTATATAAGTGACTTAAAGTGAAATGATCCATTGCCCTTGAGTTTACACTTGCCCAACCCTTGGACAGCTACCCTTATGAGTCATTTGGCTCATCCCCCTAATCTAACCCATGTACACATCTCTATGACCATCCAATGGTCCTCCTGACTCAAGTGTGTCATTTTAACAATCCTATCCATATTAACCTATTAAATTAACCCCATTAATTTTATTAAATTACCAATAAGGTTACACAAATTCTCGCCTACTCGGTGCACCGTGTCCCGCGTTCGACACGCTTCTCGAGGCGGTCCCACTTAGTATTCAATTAAATTTCCTCATATCTAAGTTATACTTTATTGTTAGAATTTTATTTCCTCAACTTAGGTCATGTTTTTCATTTGACTTTGTTTATTTATAATGTCCACTAATAAGGTTCCCGAAAACCCCGTTTAACTAGGCGACACCTCACTCCATTAAAACATAGCCCGAACGGCTCGAGACCTGTAAAATACTAATATACTAATACATGCATTATCATCCACAAATAACCAAATTTTTGGGTCGTTACAATAACTTGCAGGGAGTTGGGGATTATTCATGTTTGGTTGCCTAATTTTCCTACAAGTTATGTCTCAATCCACAACTTAAGGTGAGTGATATCTCCCTCACTCTCCCCGTAAGGAGTTATCTCTTAGGAGTTGTGGGCACAATTACCCCTCATTAATAACTCTTTTTATTATCCATCTCTCACTTATTTGAAGGTTATTTTTGTGTAAGTGGTCGCTTAGGATTTCTACCTTCCTCCCTCCCATCAAACTCCTCCCAAATCTATTGTGCGACGATGCCTAGGCTCGCTCCGACATCCATGAGCGTCGTCGATGGCCCTTGAGGTATCGGCATCGTTGTTCCTTTTGTTTCCCCCCCATCTCTCTATCCCTCATCCCGTCCCTCCATCTCTGTGTGTCTCTCTCTCTCTCATGTTTCTTCATCTCTTCCTGCCGCCACTTTCTACCACTGTTATTTTGTTTTTTTGGGTGGTCCTTGGAAAGAAGGTGAAGGGAAAGGTGGATCTAGCAACGAGCCAGATCTAAAGTTTGAGAAGATGCTTTTTAGAGTAACGACACATCAAGAAGCTCATTGGCATGCTAGTATTAGCGATCAACGATCGCAGTCATGGCCGAGATGATGTTGTGCTTTGATGCCGCCACCTCTTGTTGGTTCGTTGACTTTGATTGCTGGGGTTCTCCTTCTCTCTGAGTTTTGTTCTTTGTTGTATGCAAATAATAGTAGTTGTATTTTTAGATTAGTGTTGTTAAGGTCTTTCCCACCTATGTGCCGTTTGTTGTCCTCGTTGTCGTGGTGGTTGTACCCATTTTTAGGGTGGTTGTCCCTTCTTTAGGGTTAAGTTGTGGTTGGGGTTGGGGTCGCACTATATTGTGCATGTTTTCAAAATTTGTTTCATGCTTCACTGTTGTAAGATATATTTGTACTAGATGCTAGTCCAATTGGACTAGGAACACCTCAATCACTTTGACAACAAAAAGCTATTTATGTCAATTTATATCTTTTATTGTTTAAAAATTTACAACTTCCCTGCAAGTTTAAAATAGAAGCAAGCATGAAAATATTAACTCTAAAGAGATAAGCCCGAACTAACACGGTAAATTAGCAAAAATGAACCAAAATTTGGTTTAATTCTTTACATTTTTTTGATAAAATAGGTTTAATTATTTGTTGTGCAATTGTTTTCACAAAAATGTAATGTTTCTTCATAGATTTTTTATGTATTTAATTTTAACGATATTTTTATGTATTTCTCAAAAATTAAATTAAATTAAAAAATACGATATTTTTATGTACATGTAGCATTTCCCTTTCAACAATAAGGTGTGAGATCAATACTACTTGAAATCATTATAACATTATTTTTTTTATAGGAAACGGGACATTATTATTAATGTATAGATAAGAAAGCATTAAACCATTATAAGGAGCATTAGACCATTATAAGGAGCATTAGACCATTATAAGGAGTGAGTATTCTATAATGAGTTCCAATTTAATTTCAGTTTGAATATTTCTATCTACAATGTCAACATAACAAATATTTTGCCTAATTATTTTTGTTAGACATACACATTAATTAAGATTGTGTAACATCTACATTGATTGTGTAACGTCTACGCTGAGCATAAATCACTTATGTGCATTGATTGTTTAATGTATACGCTAAGCACAAATCACTCCCTTAATTATGTGCAGTGATTTGTGCTACCTTATTTAGATGTTTCCTTTTGTATGTAATTGCATCTCTATATATAGAGACGTGTAATAGATCAATACATAACATAATAAATACAATAAACTTATTATATTCAAAATCTTTCATGGTATCAGAGCAGCATAGGCCTTTGCCATGGCGGAATCAACGCTAACTATGCAAATTATTGGCGGAGTCAAGTTCACTGTTTTTTGATGTTTCTCTCTATCGACAAATTATTGGTGGTTTTCAATACCTAACACATACTCAACCAGAAATTTCCTTTGTGATCAATCGCCTCAGCCAGTTTCAACAGTCCCCTTGAATTCCCCATTGGCAAGCTCTTAAGCGTGTTCTACGCTATGTTGCTGGCACAATGGACCTCGGACTTCACATCAACCCTAGCTCCTCACTTCGCCTAGTTGCCTTCTCGAACGCTGATTATGCCTCCTCGCCAGAGGATTGAAAGTTGATTGGAGGTTATTGTGTTTTCTTTGGCTCCACACTTGTGTCCTGGAGCTCCAAGAAACAAATGTTGTCGCAAGGTCTAGCACTAAAGCTGAATACTGAACTCTTGCACAAGCTACTGTTGAGATCATGTGGCTTGAGTCACTTCTCGAGGAAATCCAATTTGTTCCTACCTCCTGCCCTGTTTTGTGGTGTGACAACCAAAACGCAAATACATTGGTTGTTAACCCTGTCTTTCATGCTCGTACAAAGCACATAGAGCTTGATATTCACTTCATTTGAGATAGACTTATCCAACATAAATCGGATCTTTGTTTCGTGCCTTCTGATGATCAATTGGCTGATGGCCTCACCAAAGGACTTTCCACTTCTAAACATCAATCTATGAGGTTTAAACTTGGCGTTACAGCTACATCGCCAAGTTTGAGGGGGATGTTAGACATACACATTAATTAAGATTGTGTAACGTCTACACTTATTGTGTAACGTCTACACTGAGCACAAATCACTCCGTTGATTATGTGCATTGATTGTGTAATGTCTACGTTGAGCACAAATCACTCATTTGATTATGTGCAGTGATTAGCCCTTATTTAGATGTTTCCTTTTGCATGTAGTTGCATCTCTATATATAGAGACATGTAATAGATCAATACATAACATAAAAATATAATAAACTTATTCTATTCAAAATCTTTCAATTTTATTTTCTTATATCGCCTATTAACTCAAATTCCTAAATTAAAAAACATGTAGGTAACAGTTTTAAATTTTCTTTCGAAGGAAACATGAAATAATTTGACATTGTGGAGATACGTTTTCATTATTGGATTTTGAATGTAATTGTTTCTTTCTTTCAAAAAACTTGTGCATTTCATGCGGAACACGTGCCAATTGACTAGTATAATAGGTTGCATTGCCAGACAAACTCTTGTGGAAACAACCAAGTTTAAAAGAGGGGCCAAAAAAAAAAAACTTGGACACCTACAATCATCAAAAAAAGAATATAAAGAAAAGAAAATCAATTTCATACATATATGGTGTTGCCTTGCCAAATAGTACCCAAAATGGATGAATCCCCAAATTATCTTCATCACAACATACACTAACATGCGTATACAAAAATTAAAAAATTAAAGGCGGCGTTTTAGGCACCCCAATTTTTTATGAGGGCACCCCAATTTACATGTATTTTATGTGAGGCACCCCAACATTTTTGGGGTTCCTTTAGCCTTGCTCAAAATTAATTATAGTTTTTTTTGTTCTTCTCTTGATAATGGTTCAATCTTTTGCTGGCCTCTCACTACTCAGAGCATCTCCAATGCATTACATCAAAATAATGCAAATCAGTGTAAAAAATACAAAAAAAAATATTCCCATCTCCATTCCAAAAACACCAAATTTGACATCAAACTACTTTTTTTTTTTTTTTTGAAAACGACATCAAACCACTTTATTGAGGGGATATTTTATTTTTTTGTTGGTTTGTTGGTTCCATACCTAACAAAAGTTAAAATAAAAATAAAAAATCAAATCTAATTCTAGTGCCAAACATGGCGCAAGGTAAATAGTGTTGCGCGAAATATGACGCACATATATATATATATAATAAAAATTGGTTAAGAACCCAACCTCATGACTCATAAGTTATAATAAACCATATATATTGGCACTCTAGCATATTGTAATATACATGAAGCACGGTGCAAGAGCTCATATCAAAATAAATTAAAGAAGGACCAAAAAGTGCTAGTAAACAATTATTATAAGAATTACATTGAAATTTTTTTTCTTGGCGTACTACTATTCAGAAAGCACACCCTATCGTGTAAGTGTCGTGCCTCAAAAAGTTATATAAGATTCGAACTTGTAACATATGAGAAGTCAAGCCTCGAGGTCTCTTATGTAAGAGGGTGGAGGTTTGAGTCTCAACTGGGGCATAAAGCCTCTCTATCTCTTTCTTTATTGCATTGCCCGAACATTTTTTTATTTTATTTATTTCTTAATAAATAAATAAAAAATATTAATGTGATGTCTTGACAAGATTAGGGTGGCAAAAATATGGGTCCGGATCTAGACAACTCTTACTATAAAGAAGTATATTCATTGTCTGGACTTGGTCTGGTTTTAAATTCGAGCATGACTTGCTTGTCTAGACCGGCATTGTTTAGAATTCAGGTTGTCCAATTGTCTGAATTTGTCACAATTATGAAAACTAACTTCTTATATTAAAAACATCTTCAAATGTTAAAATATACACATATTATAATCTCATGTGATGTAATTTAAAAAAATAACATCAAATTCATATAATTTAAAATTTAATGTCAAGAAACAATTATTCTAATATAAGAAAATAAAACTTAATCATTCTACGATCAAAGATATCCTTAGTACATTAATTTTTATATGTATTAAAATATATTAATGTTTGTTAATCTATTTAATTAAGTATTATGCGTTTTTTTTGAAAAAAATAGTAAGTGTTTAATATACTCTTTTATCAAAGACATTTTTAACTCTATTTTAAATTCAGACCGGGTCCGAGTTTACAAGGCCTTGTCCAGACCCAGCCTGATTTCAAATTCGGACAAGTGGTCTTTGTCCAGACTTAGCCCGAATTTGTTAAAATATTGTCCGAACCCTTTTTATTCCAGGCCGGCGAGCCCGAACATGAAATTGCCAGCCCTAGACAAGATCGACCTTAGCTTAATTAGTAGAGTGTAGGACTGTAGATCCTTAGGTCACCTATTCGTATTACAAAAAATACCATCTTACCCCCAAACGCCATTTTTTGAAGAGAAATTGAAATTTCATTAATCATTCATGGCTCAATACAGAACCAGACATAGAATCGAGTGCATTGATTCGTTAATCCTATTTGTTCAAACAAATTGTCATTAATTTGATTGTAAATGCAAAATTTAAACAGTTTGGCAATCAGGGACTACTCTCTACAACGTTGAAACTCATCTTACCCCAAACGTCTTCAACATCACTAAATCGTTATTATTGAAACTACCATCTTACCTCCAAATGTCCTCAACATTTGCTCAGCTATCCTGCATTTTGCGTATGTTGTGTGTGTAGTATGTACAGATCAAACTATCCATCCGTACGAAAACTGTTGCAATTTGATAGTAACCAGGAAGACTTAAAATCGATTTCAATTGTATGTCAATGATACAATTGGGAGGCCTAATGGTAGGTATGTGATTTGAAAGTAAGTGGACATGAGTTCAAACCTTGATGATGCAAAATTGTTTGTTTCCTACAACCTTAGCACTAGCATGTGCTCATCACGTGATCAACCTATAATTAACCATCTTAACCCTAACACTATATATTTCTCCTTAAACCTCTAGGTTAGTGGTAAGAGTGTCCTCATAACCTCGTGGGATAATGCCTATTCGAATAATCACAGTAGTAAAAAAAAAGGAAGCGACTATTCGGATCTCATTTTTTGTTTCTTTTACCCCACCCTTGTGAAATGAGCCAATTACCCCTCCATATAAAAAGGTTTTTACTCACTTATACCCCAATCACCCATTTCTCCAACCGCACTCTTACCACCAATCCAAATCCGAGCGAAACCTTATCGATTCGACGTCGTAAATCCATTCTTCATATTTTTTTAGTGTCGATTTTTTGGTTTTTTGGATTTTTTTCCTTTTTTAAGTCCGTATTGTTTATGGTTTTATAGTTGGGTTTATGACTTCGATTTGGAGCTTAAATCTTATATTTTGGGTATAAAGTTTTGATGGAATCGAAAATATCAAGTGATTTCAAGCAAAACCCATTTTTTTCTCATTTTCATGTATTTTTTAAGAATTTTGAAAAAAAAATTGTTCGTTCTTATTGGCTGCGTGGTTCGGACGCACTGGGCCGACACTTCTAAAGAGGTCTTAGTTGGACTCTCTGTCACCCACTGAAACTGAGTTTTCTTCACAATCTCGGTAAGATTCGACCGTTACCCCTTTAAAGGTTGTGGTTTGGGTCTGAGTCGGTCGATACCTCTTCAGAGGTGTCAGCCCTGTGTAACTTAATACTGCGGACGGTACTTTTTCGTTTCTAGGACACATCAGGACTACATCCAACCTTGTTCAACGAAAAAAAAAATACTCCTACAACACTTGGTGACGTAGTACAAGTGTTTATAATGACTAAAACTTATAAATATAGAGAATTGAGGGGTGTTGGCATAAAGGTGATAGGGTATGGGGTGAGCAAGGGTATTCTTGGAAATTTAAAAAAGTTTTTGAGGTAAATCAAGTAAAAAGCGGGGTAAAAGAAGTAAAAAATTCAAAAATGGAGTACAAGAAGCAAAAGGTGGGGTCCGAATAGTTGCTGCCAAAAAAATTCACCGATCATTCAAAAAAAAAAGAATGAAGCTAAGCAATCAATATAAGCCATTAAGTGAATTTTGTGTAGTATTAAGAACAAGAATTAAACATTTCTCCAATCTATGTAACTAAGAATGGAAAACATGAAGGTGGAGTGACTTAAGTTTGAGTTTTCCGAATGAGAACACCATTGTTGGAAAGCTTTAACCAATAATCGGATAGGTGAGATATGAAGTTTGATAAGGCAGATAAGAAACCAAGTGGTAGCTTAATGATAACAAGGTTATAATGATTTTTTATCCTCTTCTTGTTGAGAGGTTTGATATTTTCCTCTTATTGTAGAGAGGTTTGTGAGTTTTCTTTTCTTGTTAACATGTTTGTGATTTTCCTCTTCTTGTTAAGAGGTTTGTAAGCTTCACGTTCTTATCGAGAGGTTTGTGAGTTTCCTCTTATATTTGAGAGGTTTGTGCGTTCCCTCTTCTAAGTTGAGTGGCCCTTAAGTTTCCTCTTCTCTTTGAGAGGTTTTTTTAACTTGCATGTGAGTTTTCTCTCCTAAATTAATTTGGGAGGTGTTATAACTTTTGATCTGTCAATCTAGCGGTCTGTTTTGGAAGGTTGATCTTGTGGGAGGTTCTTGTTAGATAAAAGTTAAGTTCTTTCTTTTTGTGGAGATTTTGCATTGAAGGTGACTTTTTAGAGAAGCAAGAAGCAAATATGTCATGGCGGTGACACTTGGGATGAATCAATAAGGAAAGTCCAAAATCGATGTGAAGGCAAGAATTCTTAGGCTTTGATTGAGGTAACTGACTAAGAGTTTTTTTAAAATTAATAACCAGCTGGTGTGGTGAAGGCAAGAATTGTTAGGCTTTTATTGAGGTAACTAATTAGGAGTTTCTTAAAATTAACAACTAGTTGGTAGGGTTTTAAAAATTCAAATTTGAATTATAAGGGTAAGGTGAAGGCAATAAATTTTTAGGCTTTGATTGAGGTAACTAATTAAGAGTTTCTTAAAATTAACAACCAGTTGGTGGTTCAAAATCCCAAACCTCATGCCCATTAGTAGAGGTCCTTAGTGCTATTGTATTGGCAAGATCTGTGGAGCAAGTCGGGAGCAATGAATCACCTGAGTCGGAACTGTCAGAGGTTTTTTGATACCCTCTTCAATGAGAGAGATGCAAAAGGAATCAAAAAAATTGTGTTAAGTAGGGGAAGTGAAAATCAACTAATATGACACCATACAAAAAATGGGAAATACACTATAAAATCAGGTTAATACATTGCTCAATCATTAATCCAGGGAGGTTTACCTCAACGTCTGGAAGGAAATTGAGCTCAGATCTGGAAGATGAAGGTGCCATCAAAGGTTAAACATTTTACATGGCGAGCAATATAGGGATGCCTCCCCCTCAAGTCCAAGTTGATAAAGAATGATGTTCAGCTGGATCCATTATGTGTTTGTTCCAGAGAGAAAACCGAGTTACTGGAGCATATCTTGTTTCAGTTTGAAGGCCAAAATGGAGGAGCAAATCTTCATTATAATGGGGGTGATCAGTTCAATCTGAAGGAGTGGTTCGCACAGCTCACTGATCAGGGAGATCCCATGGAAATTGCAAAGATATGGATTACTCTATAAGCAAAATGGAACCATAGGAACAATGTTTTGTGGCGAAATAGATCTAAACCTGCAATGTTGGAGACCCAGGAAAGCATTGATTGGTGGAAGTCATGGATAGAGGGGAAGAAACCCCAAACAACTCCATCTTCTTTGCATAGCAGTCCACCACCAATAATCAGCTGGGAAAAACCTAAATTAGGGATGGTCAAATGTAACTTGGAGGTGACAATCTTTCAGGGTGAAAACCAAATAGTGTTAGGGGCAGCACTAAGATATGCAAATGGGCACTTCAAAAAGGGGATCATCAAATTTTTTCACTCTAATTACACATTGAGGCCGAAGTAGTGGCTCTTCACGACTTACTAAAGTGGGTTTCTAGTTTAGGACTTAAGAATGTGACTTTTGATATTGATGCTCTGAGCATAGTACAAGTGTGGCGGCCCCAAATTTTCGAGGTCGCCCCGTGCAACAGATACCTCTCCAACTCATGCACCAGAAGTATCTGCCACGTCACTCATCTGTTCCTTTATCCAAAAATCTTGAAATTATTGATATTTATCCATAAGTAACAACGGAGTCTTGTGATTACCAAAAATGTGTTGTAGTAGTTTACATCGTTTATCCTATAGTGGAAAACCCGGCTGTTCATGCATATAAGCGATCAAACTATAGTAGTGATATATACAAGTACATTAGTGATTACAGTCTCCCATCCCAAAATAATACAAAATATCAAAAGAAGATAACTAACAACGCACGTACTAGCAGGCCTCGGCGCAGGTAAATCAGATATAATCGCCAATAACCTCCTTACCCCTGCTGGTACTAGGATCTGCACTCAGTTATCACAAAAACCAGATAACGAGTCCAGTAAGTAAAATCTCAAGAAAAACCACCATGCATCATAAATTAAAAATGTAAACAGAATTCCAAAATAGTGTTAAATAAGCATGCAAGAAGAAAGAATAATGCAGGCAACTGCTCAAAGCTCATTCGCATGAATATAAACACCAGGATAATCAAATGGGCGTGAACCAGCTAAATAAGAGGTGTACTTAGGACCAAAAGCCCGGTTGTGACTAAAACCCATCAACCCCACAACTGTGTCCTAAGCCACAATCTAACAAGCGATCACACAGCCCCCTCGGATATATAGACGGTAAAATAACCTGTCCCAGTAAGATTAACTCATGGATTTGTCAAGAATATACAGCTCAATTGAATACAACAGATGAATGCAATAATAGTGTTCAATTGGGTTTTACGTACCTCAATCCGCGCTCACAAACTCCGAAAATACCCCCAGTTCGACCCTCGACTGGTCCCCGACTCCAACGACTGTCCGGGCACTCCTGGGACCTAATTCCAAGGTTTATTGGTCAATAATTTGGTTTATAATTGATTTTGTTCCATTTCACACTGTTTTCCATTCCAGATGATCATTAGCGCGCTAATTGATCTTGATCACTGTTCATCATCATTTTCCAGAGGGCAATTAGCGCGCTAATAACGCACTGTCCAAAATTTTCCAGATTCAAATTTATGGATTCCAACTCTTCCCAAACACATTCAAATCATCCAAACACCCTCACAACTCATCAATTACCCCAAATACATCATCAAACATGAATTTATCACGGTCAAACCCCAAATTCAACGAATTTAAAAAACCAACGTCCAAACCCATTTCCACAAAAATTATCCAATTTCTCTCAAACTTAATCAACTACACAACCACATAAAACCAAGCTTATGCACATGAAATCTCAACAAAATACAGAGTTTAATTCCTTAATCAAATTCGAATTTCCTCAAATTCCAACCAACACTAAAAATTCATAAAAACCCAAGTGTGATGAATCCATATCTTGGATCTTGTTATGGATGACCTTGATTCACTCCCTTCACACCTTAGCTGATGATCTTCACCCTCTTCCTCTCCTCTCACCGATTTCTCTCTATCAAATCTCACTCTTTTTTCCCCTTTAACCGATCAATCATGTATATATATATACATTTGGTTTTTGATCAAGTGTGTGTACACATCTCGAGAACAATCCTGTGGTCATTGATCACCCTGTGTCACTCCAACTGCTTGACACGTTATCATGACACTGATTGCCTCAACTCTCTCTATTGTGCATCACGAGAATAATCCTAAGAATGTTGATTTCTTCAGCTCTAACTATAGGATTTGTATTTATCCTTTGATTCAATGCATATAACTTATCTATGCCCTCCAATAAATTCCATAAATTTTTGAATAAGGTCACACTAGTTTCCCGACTACCCGGCACCTCGTGCCCCGCGTCCGACACGCTTCCCGAGGCGGTCCCCCACTTAGTGTAACTAATTGAATTTTATCCTAAGGTTGTATTAAAGTTCCATTAAATTTAAATCCTCAACCTTAGTCATGATTAATAAACTTAATCCAATCATACCCCAACGTCCGGCCTCACAGCTCCTGAACCCCTACGTTGACCTGTCTCATGACACGAACCCCGGCTCTTAACTTGCCCGACAAGATAATTTAAACACACACCTATGATGAATTTCACACAAATGATATAAAAATACATCATAGAATTTGCCAACCATAAAAAATCAGGCAGTTACCTAAGTCAGTCTCAGGTCTAGCCTCTCCACAGCTTCCACGCGTCATCTGAGCTGGCATTCTAATCTGAATAATTAAAATAACAGCGTTAATAAATAACGGCCGTTACAACAAAGGTTGAGTCAAGCCACTGAGAATGAGTCGGAGATAGGTTTAATCCTATAAGAATATCTGCGTATAAGTAACAATCATCTGACATGAAGAATAATCCACATACGTCGACAAGTCAGCAAGCTTACCTATGAGATGACAAGACTTTTGCGATGTCATGAGTATGCGACTCTTTGGAAAATAACTCCTTCAAGTGTAATGTTTATTATTCACTAAGATGTAATTTTGAGCTGAGATTAATAAAATCTATTCCCTTTTATCAAAAAAAAAAATCAATATATGCCATTAATTTTGATCCGTTCTGACTCGGCCCATTCGACACCTCTCACTCACAATGTCACCATATTATTTTTTTTTGATAAATTAATATTTATTTATTCATTTAAACAATTATCATTTCTTGTCATTATCTTCGACAGCGTAGTACACATGAAAAAAAATATGGCATTGGCACGGTCCCCCCTCTTCACTTCCGTACATGTTTCCTAATTTGATTTTTTCAAAAAAAAATTCAAAAAAATAAAAATAAAAATTGAACTTTCTTTTTCCCAAAAAATAGAAAATAAAAAACAGAACAAATAGAAACCGACGGATAGATATAAAAAGAAAAAAAGAAACCGACGGATCAACGGTAACCACGGAGCATCCCGAGGCCCCACAACCTCATCACAGCCGTCGATCTCACAAAGTCGATTCTCACGTGCTCATCACTTGGTCAATCCCTAACCACCGTCACGACCCACCACGTTGAACGTGAACAAATACTGACTAACACAACTGTCCTCTTTCTCAAAAAAAAAAAAAAAAAAAAAAAAAACAACTGTCCTCTTTTATAACAGTCAGTAAAACATGACGATCTTTCTCCAGATACTAACTTTCCTAGCTTAAATTTCCGTCGAACGGATATGAGAATGTGTTGGATGGTAATAAATTTTCACATATTATTATTAGGCCATCCCAAACCTCTCTTAATAGTTTTTTTTTTTTTTTTGATGAAAAGGATGCAATACTCTGTATAATATATTATCTTAATAGTTATGTGTTGTCAAGAGGTTTGAAAAGGTCTAATAATAGAAAAATTCAAGGATAACTACTTTTGACACGTACATTTGACATTTACCTGATGATTTTATAATTGAGAGCAAACACGGATGCAGAAATCAAAAACACTAATAATACGTGCCAAATATACGCGTCGAAAGTGACTCATCCAATTGTTTTTGAACTGTAACAACAAGAAAGAAAAATCACAGCCATGCAAACACTTAAAACTACCATGTGAGCTCATGTTAATCCTCCTTTAATAACGCTTTAAACAAACCCCAAAAACAACCAAACAAACAACACACTCCAATATATTCCCTCTCCTCATCTCTCCTCTGCTCCCTTTCGTCTCAGTCTTCCTTTCAATGTAGAGTTTATTTCAAACCTTCATCGCCAACGCCAAAACTAAGAAAAATATGGCGAAAAAATCGACCCAATCTCCACAAAACGCCTCGCAGATCATGGCATCCCCGGCAAACTCCATCTCCTCCTCATCATCTATGTCGGATTTTGAATTCACCCTTTCGGTCTCCCCTCGCAAGGCCTCCGTGAACCTATGCCCCGCCGATGAGCTCTTCTACAAGGGCCAAATTCTCCCTCTCCAGCTCTCCCCCCGCCTCTCCATGGTCCGAACACTGACGAACTCGTCTGCGTCCGACCGCTCCAGGGACTCCACCGGGAGCTCAAACTCGACCGACTCGAACACGAGTTCGAGCTCCTCCTCAGCTGCATCTACAGACTTTCTTTTACGCAATGAGTCCAGTTCTAGGCGTTCCTTTCACGACAAAGATGATGATCTTACTAGAATGCTCAGCTGTCCGGTTGACGGGAATAGGAGAAACCCCCGGACTAGGAAACTGAAGTACTTTACATTGCCGAGATTACCCTCGGTCTTTTCAAAAAAAGACGGCAGAAATAGAAAAGTTCATCACCACAAAGAAGTAGGCATTGCGAACAACAACTTAAATAATGTGAAATCTGTGACGAAGATGAGCGCGTCGGCGAAGGAGATGATCAGGAAGTACTTGAAGAAAGTGAAGCCGTTGTACGAGAAGCTCTCGCACAAGCATCAAAATCAAACTCAAGAACAGCACAAAATTTGCGAGAATTCGCGAGAGGCAACAAAAGAAGAGGTTTTAAACAATGGGGGGTCGAGGATCTCTCACTCCTTTTCTGGGAACTTGAGGTACCCAATGAGGAGGAGGTCGAGCTGCGTCTCGAGCTGCCCGTCGTCGATCCGGTCGTCGCCTAGCCACTCTGGGGTGCTGTGTGGAGTTAGTCCGACTATTGCTGTGGATTCTTCTTCGATGGAGGAGTTGCAGTGTGCAATTCAGGGGGCCATTGCTCATTGCAAGCAGTCTTTGAGCAGGCAATTGAGTCTGGAGAGTAAGTGATGAATTTAATTAAGTAGAGAATTGTTGGTGGTCATCACAGATTTCACAAATCGTCACAAATGTATTTGTTGTGTGATTTTAGATGCTCTGTTTCTCTCTGTTTTGTGGAATCCGGAGATCTGAAACTTTTTTTTTTCTTTCCATGTCAAAGAAGTAAATCAATTATTGTCACTTTCTCTTCAGTCATATATCTATAGTTGGTTAAATTACAAATTCCCCCATATATTACACTTCGGTCATTCCAATATACTTTTTTTGGAAAATGTTGTCGTGTCCTGGACACTCAGGTGTGACACGCACTCGTTCAATTGCCCTTGATCCTCAAGGTGCTTACGCATTATGAAATATATTGAGGGCAGATAATTAGTGCATGTCGCACCTGTATGTTTTACCTAGGGCACCTTAGCATTTCTCCTACTTTTTTTTTGACAAGTGTAGTGATAGATATGTTAACCTAAAAATGAATTACAAACAACATTAATTAATGGTGATGCAGGTTACTTTTGCTGTAATTTGATCTCAAATTTTTAAAAAATACTCATAGGTTAGGTGGGAGTCAGGGGTTAAAGTGCTCATTTTTTTTAAAAGGGTTAGTAGGCAAACCTTTTGATTTATTAAAACTTTGATCTTCGATCGATATTAGTATTTGATTGCATTAAATTTGAGAAAGTGAAAAAGAAAAATGCAATAAATATGTAAATCAAGTGGCCGTTCATTGTTTTCATTTCCATTTACAAATAATTACAATTTTTTTGAAAATATTAGAAAAAAGGTTAGGTTACGAAATACTTGAAAGTTTAGGATATACTACAAATATCTATCCATTAGAAATTTAAAAAATATCCCGAGTCAATGGATATCATGATAATGTTCAAACACTTATGATTATAACAAAAAAATGTATATACTCATTCCATTCCACAAAATTTGTCAATTTCATAACATGACTAAATTATCTTCCCATAAATGACTTTATTTATTATCATTATTGTGTAAAAGAAGTGATTAATGGTGTCATTAGCTAAATAGAATAGCGTTAGAATTGAAAATGAATATGCTTCTTTAATCTTTTTTAAAGTGACACATTTTAGTGAAATGAAAGAAGTTCGAAAAATGTGACAAATATTATAGAAGGGAAGAAGTGTCCTGATAAGGGTATATGGGTAATTGAACTGCATCGAACTACACTATGTAAATGATTCGAGGAATCTTTTACGTGTATATATTTTCTACACCATAATTGATTTGTTATTGTGGATTCATATATGAAGTTATGTACTTCTATCGTTGATAATCGTGGCATTAATTTGATAGCGTAGTCAGCGTCAAGTTCAACGATGAGGGGAACATCCATGTGAGCTAGCTGTGTGTTTGTTGAAGCTTAAAAGCTTTGAATTGGATTTGAAAGGTTTAATTCTGTATTTATGAGAATTGGACTCCTATAGTTTATGCCACTCCTTGAATTGATCTAGATATGCTCTCTTAGTTCAACGCGTAGCTCGCCGTCACTTAGGAATATAATTGATCTTTTAAAGTTCTCAAATTATAATACTAACACCGACATGAATGGTCCTTGAGTATTTACCAAAAAAAAAAAAAAGAATGGTCCTTGAGAAGTACGTACAAAACTTCATACTCTAAGGGGGTGTTCCATTAATTGCAATATCAGATTGAATCACAACTGATTCACAATGCATGCGAGGTCGGCAGTCTATTTTCTTGGAGCTACTAGGAAGCATTAGAGCTCGCAAAAGTAAGTTTATTTGTACCTTGCTAAAGTACTCCAGTTCTTACACCACCAAATGGACACTAATTGGATCCGCGTATTGAAATCACAATGAATGCAAGGTCGGTAGTCTATTTGTGCTACCTTGGGTCCTGCCAATTAAGGAAAATGATTGGGGTATGCACTTTGGGCACCTACCCACTCGGTGCCGTGTCATGTACCTTGAGAAACGTGTGTGCTCTCGAACTGTATTGCATGGCATGGGTAGGTACCCAAACTCGATGTCCAAAGTGTGTACCCTAGGAGCCTTTGCCAATTAATAAGGAAGTAATGAGGGCTAGCAACGTAGTTTTATTTGGACCTTGATGTAGTTACCCACTTTCAACACTAACAAATGGGAACCAATTGGATCTGTACCGAGCAATACACCTCGAAATGAATGCATTGGACGACGCAGATCTAATCAGTGTCTATTTGGCAAAGTGAGTTATAAAATTATTTTCCATTTTATTTAGATTCAAAACTTAAAAACATTGGAACTTCTGATGAAGAGTGCATTGGACGACGTAAATGCAGACCCTAATTGTCAAATTGTTTCATTGTTATAGTCACATTCGCAACCGAATTCATGAAAGATATATGTTATTTTGAACAAATAGGATTAACGAATCAATGTACTTTTATTATGACAATTGATTCTATGTCTAGGCCTGTATTGAGCCACTAATGATTAATGAAATCTTTATTTCACTTCAAATTAAAAAGTTAGTTTGGAAAACATATGATTAGAAAGGGAGAATAATGGTTTGTTTTGTTTGCTTTAAAATTAATTCAGACATGAACTTGACACAACGTCAATTAATATTGAAATATATATAGCTCGAATATTAATGGAACACTAAATAATTAAGTCAAAAAAATGGAACACTGCCCTCAAAAAATAAAATAAAATGGAACACTAAATTAAGTCACAGTATCTAATTGAAGTCACGCATTATATTTACCAAAGGTACAATTTGAATATATAGCTCCAATTGTTTGGTAATAAAGCGCTCTTCTGTAATTAATGGATATATAGTCAGAGCGCTTAATTTTTTTTCTTTTTTTTTAAGAAAAAAAAAAAAAAAAAAAAACTAGACAAGAGTTTCAGTGATTAATTTGAGACTAAATAGATATCTAATTAACGCGAATACGATGCAAGCATGCCATAATATTATTTCAACACGCATACAAATATGTACTGGATGTCATCATATGTATAATTAACAATTGGAAACAGATAACACATTTTGCTTGAAATTAGATTCTTTGGCTAATTGATGAAGTTTGTCATTTTTCTATTTTGTATACATATATAGACTGACTTTATAGATATAGCTAGGCTATTTTAATTTTTATCAAACATTCTCCATAATAGATGGTGATGTGAGACAACCACACCATGCAATAATTCAGTGAATGCAAGGAAAAGGGTGCAAGAGAATGATGTAATGTTGGGACCCTATATATGTTTGGGATGTAACCCCCACGTGGATCTCAATCAGTATATACATTCTCGTATTTATTTGTTTCTTTGGGACTCAATAAAATGTCGTTTTTTTTTCGAAAAAATAAAAATATAGTGTCATGTTTATATTTGTTGTAAAACTAATTAGAAATTAAAGCTAGAAGAGTAAATTAACAAAGAAATAGAAAATAAACAAGACAAAAGAAGAGAGAAATAAAAGACCTTTCATTCTATCTTGGTATGTCGCATTACATAATTGTAACCCCCTTATATATTTCTTTGGTTATAAAGGCAAGAAGGCCTAAAGTATGCGTTACATATAAATATAATTAAGGATATATGTACATCTCATAAAATCGGTGTTGTATATATAATGTAAATAGTTGCATGGAACTAGATATGTTCATGAGCTGGGTTTGAGCCAATAGCTAGTTTGAGCCTTAAAACCTTAGCTCGAGCTCAACTCATCACCTATATGCAGGTCTATACATTGGCCAGCTCAACCCATGTAAAAACTTAAGCCCGGCACAAAAGGCCATGCATATTTTTTATTAAAAATAAATAAATTATTTATTTTTAATATTTACTTTTATTTACTTTTTACAATATCATTCATATTTCTATATATTTATTTTGTATACTTTTGATGTCTAATAAGGAGGTTTAACTTAAATGGTAAAGTACCAAACAAATATATACATGTTTGATCTTATGATGAAATTCCACCAATATCACTATTTGTTTTAAAACTTTTATACTATTTACAACACTCCTCCTTGGATAACAACTTGCTAAGAGAACATGTCTCATTAAAATTTTTATAAAAAATTTTATAAAAAAAATTTAACAAAGAAAAAAGAGTATAACGTTCTCATCAATCTTGATATGGAGTGCAATATGTTAGGATTGTCCTCATTAAAACCTTGGTAAAAAAATCAGGTGGGATAAAATTATAGATAACAAAAAAAAGAATAAAATGCACTAATCAATTTTGATATGGAGTGATATTGTTAAATTGTCTCATTAAAATTTAGAAACCTTATTAAGAAAATTTAGTGAGATAAAACCATAGGTCCAATTTTATGAGGAAAAAAGATACACACGACACCCATATCGATACACTCATTGCATGAAGATTTTTTTTTTTTTTTAGAGATCAAAATTGCATGAAGAATTAGAAATTAAGCTCATGTTAGACAAGTGGCTTATACCGACGAACATATTTTCTAAGATAGAAGCATATGGAATCAAAAGATGCAGTTCCAGGCTGTGTTTTGGCACCAAATGTCAATCAGGGCTTCACCCCAGTTAACGTACCTTACTCTGCACACACACGTGGTGTACAACCTTCTCTCTAGATACATATAGAGATTTATGCGCATACCTTGTAGGGGTATAGTTGAGGAGAGATCATCACTTACATACTTCAATGCGAAGTCATCACTTACATACTTCAATGCAAAGTTTCATTTATTTGATGTAAAACTTTTATTTAAGAAAATGTTGTGGTAATTCAGTTTTTGACACCGACTTTGGGCGAAAATTAAGTTACTTTAGTAAGCCTCTATTATTTAGCATCCACAAGCAACTTGTCCGTATCAATTCTTCCTAGGTGTGTGGATCTGTGCTAGTTTCAATGTTATCTCCAACTCAATCAACTTCAATTTATTAGTATGAGGTTTTATCTCAAAATGCCTTGTTACTTTTTGAGAAGAGATCATCACTTATATACTTCAATGTGAAATTTCATTTATCTGACGTGTGACTATTATTTCCATCGGCACATCTAACACATGCCTCTTCTATAAAATAGGATGGACCACACAATTATTTGACAGGCAATTGCCGCAATTCCATCTAACATGTAAGACAAAACTATAGTGATGCCTACATTGCCAGAATTAATATATATATATATATATATATATATATATATATACATCTATGTTCGTATTCATCTAAGTTTAACCACTATCAATTTCTTTTTCCTCCTTTTTTTTTTTTTACAAACCTGTGCCATACCTTACATGCGTTTTCTTAGGGCATGTTTGTGTTAGGTTTGATATTTTCTTTTGAAGATGGATTGCTTATTCAAAAAAACCCTAAAAAAGTGACATTAATTCAAGGAGATTTTTGAATTAGTTAGTTTGTTATATGAATAATGCTTTTTGAGCCACTTCAGACACGTTAAATTGGCATGCCTTTGATTTTGACTATTGCATCGATATGTGTGCATAAATGTGTGCAAAAAACTTGATGTGCATGTAAGGGACTCCCAATGAGTCCATGTCAAATTGACATCAAAATAGCATAACTCTTATTACAATATTTTGAGACAATTCGTAGATATAAAACTTTTACTTCTCCTTTAAGAAAGTGCGATTGGATGAACATAGGATATAATGGTAGGTAGCTGACAAATAGTTTTAAAGGATTCTAATTTAACACGAGTATTGTATAAAGATATTTAATCGCTAGAACAAATATGGTTTCCAACTTAACTACCTTGACCAAAACATAGTATAAGGTTTTACTCCAAAAAACATTAGAATTAATTAGAAAAGATTTACATTTATATCTTTTGTTACAAAATCACGGATCCTTAATTAATATGTGCACATCATCAAGAAAATAATAGAACTTTAATACCGAATTAGTTGAAGTTGGTTGTTACTCAAAAAAATCCTGATTATATAGTACTAGCTTGTGATACCAAAATTTTTTAACCTCAGTCAAACACTTCTTTTAATTATAAGTACTTTGTTTTTGAATTCTTGAAGTTCAAAACAGGGCAACTACTTCTCTCAGTGCCCATTCATAATGGTACTTAATTAGTTGTCTGATTACATGCATAGAGGAGAGCATTTGAAAATTTAAACTTAACAAGCTTGAGTGATTTGAGAGAGAACATGGTGGCCACACCACCTTCCAGGAATATACATGGGACAAGAATGCCCTTTCTCAGTTTTCTTTGTTTGTCAAATTATTCTCATTATTCAATTATTGATCTTAGTTTTGAAAGGGTAATTAAGTCAGCTAAAAAAGATTGGTTTGCCTAACTCTATGATCTAGTTGGCTTTTAAGATCTCACATGGCATCATATTGCCATCACGTGAGCACATGCTTATGCCAATAAGCATGTGATCATAAATTGTAGAAACAGAAATCAAAACCCCCTAATCTTATCCCTTCAGCAAATTAAACAAAGTTAACATCATTTGATGACATTAATTGCACAAACTTTGCTAATTACGCATGCGTTTTCCTTTTTTTTTGGTATTCGTGGGTGACGGAACTTTTCTCAGCCCTTCTCTTCTTAGGCTCAACTAATCCCACCAGACTACCATAGTCAAATAGGCCCAATTACATGTATATTAAAAATTGGACCGCCTTTTCCACCATTCTCAAGCCTAATCAAGAACAATATTGAAGCAGGACATCAATTAAAGATTATACATATCACTTTATTAATACATATGAGTAAATACTCTCTCCATCGAAAAATATAAGTTGTCTTAACAAAAGTTTAAGCTCAGAAAAAATAAATTATTGTGAGTTCAAGAGCATTTATACCTATTAAGCCTATTTTATCCTTCATTTAACCAAGTATGTACACTTTTTTTTATGTAATTAAAATACTTGTGTTTTGTGTCAAGAGATAAAAATGTAATTTAAACTGTAATTAACGCTATACTTTATATGTGTGTTTTATGTCAAGGGGACTTGTATTTTTGGATGGAGGAGTATTTTTTTTGGATAGGATTTTTTTTTTTTTTTAGTTACCTTCAAAGTTCAAACAAACTTTCAAACATGAAGAGAGTAAGCGCAACTGTAAAATGGCTGTGAAATCAGTTGTTTAATTTACTTGCACAGACATTTTTGTCTTTCAGTTCCTCTGGTCACCATGTGATCTTCTCATATAGTATTGCAACTTTAGTTCATGTGTTTGGCCTTTATGAGACCACATAGTTTTAAAAATCTATGGCACCCCTGCATTTACTACCAAAAGGAGATTTCAACTGCCCCTTTATAATACAAGATGAGAGAACATCACAAAACATATTGCCAAGCTTTTGCAACTAATATACCACTCTCATGTACTTCCCTTCTAATTGTCTCCTAATTCTTCAAAAACATTGCCAAATTTGCCATGACCATGGTTTCCAGGGAGGCGATCTCTAGATCGGTGGAGCCGACTTCGAGCCCGAGGATCTCCTTCTCCGCTGAATTCTTTGTTAGTGATCAAGTCTCCATGAGCCCAAAACATGGTCATGGTCACATTGAAAAGGGCAAGGAATGCAATGGAGACTTCGAGTTTCTCTCTACCGATCGCTCTGTTGCTGCCAACTCCATGTTAACCGCCGATGAGCTCTTCTTCGAGGGGAAATTGTTGCCATTTTGGCAAGTCGAACAAACCGAAAAACTCAACAAGATCACTCTCACACCAAAGATGCAAGTGGAAGATCATCAAAAGGAGCCCAATAATAATAGGGAGGAATGTAGAGTGACTTGGGTGATGGATGATGACCCTTCCCCTAGACCTCCTACTTGCACTGTTTTATGGAAGGAGCTACTACGGCTGAAAAAACATCGGTCGTCTTCGTTGTCATCTTCGCCTTCAGTGTCTTCCTCCTCCTCGTCTTCTTCATCTTTGTCATCGGTGTCGAGTAGTAATTCCGAGGAAGGGATCAAGGAAAGGAAGGGAGTGTGGGATAAGGAGAAGCATGTGAAGAGGATAAAGAAAGGGTTGGAGAGAACAAGGTCAGCTAGTTTTAGGATGAGGCCCATGGTCAGTGTGCCCATCTGTACTCATAACAAAAACAATGCTTTGTCTCCAATGTTGCACCTAAAGAAAGGAAATGTAGAGAGGTAATTGATTAATTAATTAATGGTGTTCTAGCATAACATCGTGACCAAAATAATTTGGTTTGTAATCTTCAATTTGCTTGTATTCTTTTTTCTTTTTTTTATAATTGGTTTTTGGTTTTTATAATTTTTTAAATGCATATGTGAGTTTACTCACTTTGGTGAATGGGATGCATTATGTCTACGTTGAATTATTTTTCTTTTGGTACGTAATTTGTCAGAGTTATACTAACATTTAACTTTTTGTGAAATGATATATGCTTTGGAAGCCAAATTTCATATGTCAAGATTGTCTAGTTTATTACTCCATTCGTTTCATATTATTTGTTACATTTTATATTACGCACAAAATTTAAAATGATTAATTATCATTAAAATTTTATAAACAAAACTAAATTATCCTCCCATAAATAACTTGTATTATATAAAAAAATAATTTATGACATCATTAACTAAAAAGAATGGGGTTAGAATTAAAATAAAGCATTTAATGTTTTTTTGATTTTTTAATGTGACACTTTGTTAAAAAAAAAAAAAAAAAAAAAAAAAAAAAAAAAAAAAAAAAAACTTTATGAGTGCAGACTCAAATAGTTCAAACAGAGTTTTTGAAAAATAATACTCAAAATTTGACAAATAATATAGAATGGAAAAAGTAATTGGGATGTACAGTTTAGTTAGTTTCACTCTTTATTAACTTGGACTCTCAAACTTGATATAAAAAAAAAACTTGGACACTCAAACTTTGAGGCATTTCATGACTTTTGTCATCTGTTCTCGAATTTCATATCATTTGGGTCCTTTTCTTTCAATCTCTCCTCTGATTTTTATATTTATTTTTATTTTTTTTGTATATATACGACTTGGTAACAGAAAATTATCGCTTCTACCACTCATCTCATATTAATAATTTACAATTATAACACCTTGTAGACATTTTGAACCAGTACACACCCATCAAAAATGAAGGCACGTGCCTTCAACAAAAATACAAATTACTGAGGGCGCTGGAGTTGGTGAATTGAATTATGTTGGGTTATGATTTGCTTGTGTGGCCCAATATAATGTGTTGATAAACGTGCAGAAAGGTAGTATAAGTAGAGTAGTCTACTTGGACTCATGAGTCCGGACCCTTAGGGAGTTTTTTGAAAATTTTTTATTTCAAAGTCATCCTTAAGCAATCAATGACTTCAAAATTATAACTTGTAACACTCCTTTAATATTTACAAAAATCTCAAAAACCCCCCTTTGAGTCTGGACCCTTAGTGTCCAAATAGATTTTTTGGTATAAGTAAATGGATAGTAAAAGTGTCTTGTCTTTCGTCGCCAAGTGGTATATATACAAAAAAATCCATCGAACACATCACCTTTGTCTTAATTAGATGAATCTTTTTTGAAACTACTACATACACCACACCTTTGGATGCAATTATAATCAATGATTGAAGTGTTGAATGAAATGTGAATGCAATTTTTTTTTATCAAATTAATTATATAAATAAAGGAAATTAGTATAGATTTTTATACTGTGAAAATAATCGATGAAATTTCAGGTGCTTTAAATTTTTTCTATTGAAAAGCAAATAAATTGCGTCATTGCCACGCTATTGCAATAAAAACTCGATATGGTTTTTTTTTGTTTGAAAACAACTCGATATCGATTTTAAACTCCGAATCTCTTAGGATTTGCTTTTTTAATTGTCCAAAAGATTTAGTAGAAATTTTTTTTTTTCGCAATTAATTTTTCACTTTTTTGATAAATTAATTTTATAAAGTAAAATTTTGACAGGATTCTAGTACATTGAAAGCAATTAATGAAATCTCAATTGCTTTAACTTTTTTAATAAAAGTCCATTACCACCACTTATTATCATATAAGATCAAAATATATTTTTTTTTTGGTAGAAGATCAAAAAAAAATTTATTGCAAACCCTTTTTTTTTTTTTTTTGGTAGAAACAAAACCCTTCTTTTTCAAAACTAATTGCAAATCCTTTTTAGATTTTGCCCGAAGGGATCTACAACCAAATTCTTTTTCACAACTAAAATTTCACTTGATAATTTTTTTTTTGACGAAAAGATATTTATATTCATAGAAATTGCTCATTATTACATTTGATTTAACAATAAAATTACATCAATAACAACATTTTTCCTTCTCTTTGATAAATTAATTCTTTTTTCACAACTAAAATTTCACTTGATAAATTAATTTTATAAAGTAAAAAACTGGCAGGATTCTTATACAAAAAAAAAAGAAATATAAAGGTATGCATTTCCACTGAAAGAACCAAGGTTGACTCTTATAAAATACACAATAAATGTTAGACCTCTAATTGATATTTAGTCAAAGTAACAAAGTGTGATTGCCCCAATTTTCCGAGGCTGCCCCATGGCCAGCTACTTCCCCTGCCCGTGCACCAGAAGCACCTGCCACGTCACTAGTCTATCCATTTATCTGACAACCTTGAGTTTTGTGCTAATTAATTTAGCAGTTTACATATAGTTTTAGATTTAAAGATTAAGTTGCAAATATATAATCAACATTTATAATAAATAAAATCGAAAGTCTTAATATTACAAAAGAGCATATTAAGTTAACTTGTTCAACCTATTGTGGAAATCCCGACAGTACTATGCATATAGGCGATCAAACTATAACAGTAATATATACAAGTACAGGTGTGAATATAGTCTCTCAACCCCAAAAGATAATACAAAATATCAAAAGTAATATCTACCAGCAAACGTACTAGCAGGCTTTAGCTCAGGTAAGTCAGATGTAATCGCCAAGAATCCCCTTATCCTTGCTGGTACTAGGATCTGCGCTCAACCATCACAAAAACCAAATAACGGACCCAGTAAGTAAAATCCCAATGAAAACTACCGTGCATCATAATTTAAGAATATAAAAAACATAGCCAATAAATAGTGTTAAATAAATATGCGAAAAGAAGGAAAAATGCAGACAATTGCTCAAAGCTCATCGCATGAATATAAACACACAGATATACAAATGGGTGTGAACATAGTTGTGTACCTAGGACCAGGAGCCCTGGTCGTGGCCTACGCCATTGACCCTACGTCTGTATCCTAGCGACGTTAGCCCTAGTGGGGTACATCGAACACGTGAACCGGTATTCTACTCAGGATATATTTTACCGAGGCCGAGAACACGCACTGCATACTAACAAGCGACCACAACAACCCTCGGATACATAGACGGGAATAACTCAACAATCCCAGTAAGAATTAGACTAACAGATTATCAAATATTAACAGCTCAAATGAATAACAATAAGTAAATGCAGTAGTGGTGTTCAGTTGGGTTTTATGTACCTCAAACTACGCTCAATAACCCCAAAAATACCCTCGGTCTGACCCCCCGACTAGTCCCCGACTCCAAATACTGTCCTATGACCCCTGAGATCGATTTTTGGTGTTTATTGGTTAATTAAGGGGTTTGTTGTCAATTAAGCTCAATTTCATATTTAGAATTTTAAGGGTTATGGCCCCTAGCACGTTAGGCCTGGTGGCCTGTGTGTTGGGTGATCTTGTTACTGTTCCTAGGCGTTAGGTCCCCAGCGCGCTGGGCGATTCTTCGCCTAGGAAGGAGAGTCATCTTCTCCAGCGTGCCCAACGCACTAGTGTTCATCACCCAGTGCTCTGGGTACACCCCCTGCCCAGAATTCCAACAACGAATTCTAGGTTTTAAGGGGTTTTACAACACCCAAACATGATTATTGACCCAACAACAACTCAATCACACCAAACATGTCCAAAACACAGATTTTAACACAATTAAACTCCAAAACCAATAGATCAAATATGCATGTCTAAAAACCCAAACTTTATCCAAATCACTTGAATTTCCCACAAATTGGATCTAAATCAACATAATTCACCAAAACAAACCCCATGGACATCAAATCCTTTAAAAACAGTTGTAAATTCCCACAGAAATCTAAATTTACTTCAACTTATCAAAACCCATATGTTCATGGAACTTCAAAGATTGGGTAAGTAGATTACCTTTAAATCTCGTTGTTGGAAGCCTAAATCCACTCTCCAACTCCTTAATTAGCCTCTTTACACTGAATTTTCCTTTCATTGAGCTCAAATTTTTGGTTGCAATGTTTAGATTTGCATGTGTCCACTAATCGGGAATTATTTATAGTTGTTCTTTTAATCTAACGCGCGCACGCATTTCAAGGCTGATTGGAAGGTCCCTAATCAGCTTGTGTCACTTAATTCTTGGGCACTTTATCATGACACTAATTGCCTTATATCTCTCTGTTGTGTGTCTCGAGAACAATCATAGGTGTGCTGATTTGTTTGGTTACAACTATAGGATTTATATATGTTAATTTGATTCAACTTATATAACCTATCAAAGTCATCAAATAAATTCCATAAAATGGTAAGTAAGGTCACACTAACTTCTCGACTACCCGGCACCCCGTGCTCCGCATCCAGCACGCACCTCGAGGCGGTTCCACACTTAGTGTGCCTAATTGATTTACTTAGCTTAGCCTAAGGTTATAATTAAATCTCATTAATTTAAATCCTCAACCATAGTCATATTGTTATTATTAGATTTAGTCTAACCCCAACGCCCGACCTAGCAACTACCGAACCCTCGCGTCGGCACGTTCTACGACACGGAACCTCGACGTTCATTCTCGCCCGACAAAATAATATAGATACACACTTGTGATGAATAATACAAAAATGATAATAATAATAATAATACATTACAGAACTGAAAATACAACAATACACAGTCGGTACACTAGGTCAGTATCATGCCTAGCCTATCCGCAACGTCCACGTGTTGTCCGAGTTGGCGTCCTAATATGAAATAATTAAATAACGGTGTTAATAAATAACGGGCCGTTACAAAAAGTCTATATATAAAGAACTTGGTAGAATAATCTAGGTCTATTAAATATTTGTATTATGCAAGCCCGATGATTAAGATTACATTGGCTTTTATAGATTTATTACGATTCACTTAGGCTCTGTAGGTATACTATGACTGGTTATATTTCTCCACTAAAAGTAAGGTTGAGATTACTTTTAGTGAGTTTGTAATTGAGACAAAATTACCTCTTAATGAGACGAGGTTGCTTCTTGCGAGTTTGTAATAATAAAAAAAAAAATTATGAAAATTGAGTGCAGCCGACACTTCTATATCTTCCCCAAAACCCTATAAAAAATTTGATTATCTTTTGTGATTTTTGATCTTTAACCACCGTCGATCTTCTTTTTTGATTGGTGGTGATTTTAATCACATCTTGCACACCTTGTTCATCCAATGAGCAGCAGATCTAGTCAAATTTGTGAAAACTAGTTTCATCTTTGTTGCGGTACATCTTCTTCAATGATTGTGCGTGACTTTAGGTTTCATAAATTTAGTTACATCTTCCTTGTTTTGTCTTCCCTAGTTAAGTTTTTGATTTATTTTTCCTTGTTGAAAGTCTTAGAGCATCTCCAATGGTAATGTGGGTATAGACCCATGGATTGGTGTCTTTGTCATGGATGTGGGGAAGATGTCTATCATATGTGGCATTAGATGAACATTCAAATTTCAAAATAATCTTCAATGGTAATGTGAATTTCAGTCATGGATTGTGACTTTTTGACTTTATGTAACAAACAATTGATGATGTGGCAATAAATCACAATGTCTAGAAGCAGACATTGTGGTTAGGGGTGCACACGGATTGACATGATTCGCGGATCTGGTCCAACTTGAACCAATTAGCACTAATTGGATCAATTTTTTGATCCCTTGAACTGGATTGGATTGAAAAATCATTAATCCGATTGAACTGGATTGGATTACAGATTCTTATATGAAAAACCGCAAATCCAATTCAATCCAATCCGTTTACCACGTACGCACATATAAATATCACCTCTAAACTAAAACCCTAACTCATTATACCAAAACAAAAATAGCCGACACCCCCTCTCCCCTCTCGTTCGTGACTTTACAATCAGTCCCTCTATCCGCGCCTCGCCTCTCCCTCCCCCTCTGTCCGCACCTCATCTCTCCCTTCCCCCTCTCGTCCGTGCCTCTCCCTCCCCCGCCCCCTCCGTCCGTGCCTCTCCCTCCCTCGCCCCCTCCGTTCGCATTACACTCCCTCCCCCTCCCATCTGTGACTCTCCCCTGTTTCTAGGGCTTTGAAAACTGACATCGACTACAAGCCTTTGATGTCTGACTTCGAGCCTCCGACCTCCGACGTCCTCTCCCATCTTGTATACCTTATAGGGCTCCAAGTTTCTCCATTTTCGCTCAACAGTGCAATCGCATCAAAAAGTAAGTTTTTTTTGTTTCGATTCAATCTTTCGAATTAGCGTTGATTCGTGAAAGATGATCCATTCACTGTCTATTGTTTGTTTTTTTAGTTTGGTCGATTCAATCTTTCGTAACTCTTGCTAATATTTTTTTTTGCACGCCATGAATCCACGATGAACAAAATGAAAGAGAGTGGACCGCAATTGTAACGGCCCAATTAATATTTGCCGTTATTTTATGACGTCATTACAGACATGGATGCCAGCGGGGACGCTCGTGGGTCCCACAGTGAGGCTGAAGTACCGCCGTATTAGGTAAATAGTATTTTGTGTATTGTTTTGACTAATTTGCGATGTTTATGCTAAAATAGGTTAACGACATCGCGATGTGTGTAATTATATTTTAAATTGACGTGGGAGATTGTGTGATGAGTATTCGCATCGATATGCGTGTCGACGCGGGTATCGGGTAGATTAAAAAATGAAATTTTAAGTTGAGAAAAAAAAATATTACACATAAAATGAATTAAATGTGATAAAATAATAAATTGATGGGCACCTAGTAACACGCGGGGTCGTGGTCGACACGCGTGGGTGGTACGATAGTGTGCACGCCCGAGTACGCTTGTTGGCGCACACGACGAAATTTTAGGCGCGAAAGTATAGGCGAATATATATATTTATATATATATGTGTATATAGGTAATTTAATATATATATATATATCTATTAAAATCAGGAAATTAAGAAAATAATAGTGAAATGACCAAAAAGGGTATGTGGTTGTTTAGAAAAATGGATGGACACAAGGGTATTTCGGTCATTTTACCTGAAAAATGTGATAAACTCATCACCGCCACCACATTTATTCATTTGGAAATCGAGAAACAGGGAGAGAAATCGAGAGTCCGTGAGAGAGGAGAGAAGAAATCGACGAGGAGGAGGGACAACGAAGATCAAAGGTGAGTTGTTGTGTTATTTTTGTTGTTGTTGTTGTTGTATGTTGTTGGCGTCGTTGGTGGTGGTGGTGGCGGTTTGGTGATTCGGTGGTGAAAAAAACAGAGGCGCACAGCGCCTTTGTTGGGGAAGAAGAAGACCCAACCGGGTCGGGCCGACCCGGCCCTGTCCTGGGCGGGTCAGGCCGACCGGTTGGCGGTGTTCACCTCACTCTAAAAAAAAAAAAAAAATCTGGAAAATTCATAGAAAATTCATATAAAATAGGAAAATTTTAGAAAAATTACATTTTGATTAAATAAAGGAAATTTGGGGTTTTCTTGGAAATGTTGGCAAGATAATAGTCGGGGTTTTAGCCTAGAAAAACGAAAAAATTGACATAATATATTAAATTGAAGCTAATTTAGTGATAAATGATAATAGGTATGTTTCGGGTGATAGTTTGAATTGTCGGCATTTATTGGAGCTGGACTAAGGTTTGGTTTTCGGGACGAGGAGTGCGATTTGAGGTGTGTAGTATCCCAATTGAACTTTACTTTAAGTATTTACAGTTTGATTTATTTGAATTCAGTTCCATTTATTCTCTACTCCATTTCATTATTGCTTTACGGTGGTGAGTAGTACTCTCACTGGTGACTTTACGGTAGTGGAGTGTACTCCTACCTGGTGTCTTTACGGTGTTGAGATCACTCCCCACCTGGTTGCTTATTCGTTACGGCCATAGAGTCCACTAAATCATAGCACTTGTCTAGGTATACGCCGGTGAATAGGCTACCCGGGTATGGTAGGCTTGTGTAGGTGCGTCGTGGGTCTACGCCGACCACCTAGAGGGTCCAGGGCCAACCCATTAGTGTGTTTTCATGAAAAGCCCGAAGTATGATTTAGTTTGATTTTTATGTGCACGTACTTTGTTTCGTCACTATATTTATGCATGCGATGATCTTTCTTTTACAGTTGTCTGTATTATTTCTTTGTTCTGCATGTTTAAATTATAGTATTTAAAATTTCAGTACTTTTACTTCCGTAATTACTTGGTGAATTTCCTTGGGGTTACTCACTCTGGACTCGTCATCTGTCTTTTTGTGATGGCTGAGTGCAGATCCTAGTACGAGCCAGGAAAAGGGCAAGCTTGAGGACTACATCGATTGATAGCTCTAGCTCTTCTCGTACGTATGTTTATATTTACTTGTTTTATGTTGGATTTTGGGACTTGAGAGATAGGTTTTATATTTTGATATTTTGAGGACCTTAAATGATATGTATATGATGTACAGTTGATATGGTTTCCACTTAGGCATTTTGCTCATAATATACATGAAATTCAGGTTAAATCTTTATATTGATAGTAAATCTTCCGCTGCGTAATTTATGGTTAAATGATATTAAAGGAATAAAAGTAAATTCATAACATCAAAGTTAACTGATAATTGATAGATAATTGATTAATAATAAATAATTGGACGTGGGACACAGCTGGCGGTGACGTAGACAATTGTGAGCCCGCGTGACCTCCCGTGGCGGACCAATGTGAAAATTGGGGCCGCCACAGCAATCAACTATTTTCACCTCTAATGCAAACTCAATGCCTAATTATATACTTTTAGAGGGGTCCATCCAGTCATCACCATTTTTTAATGCAGCTGAGGTCCTTAAGGAGAAATATTGTTCTAAAAGTACAAAGAAAATACCACGTAAATCCGCTTCACTAGTTTGGAATTACTTTTCTAAGAGTGAAAATGGTAAAAAAAATTGCATATTTTACAGGATGTATTTGTTAATTTGCCATTCATAAAATGTATGATTTGTATGCTTCATTTGATTAAGTTTAATTTTATAAATCTTTAGATATAAAAACACCAATCCGCAAAACTTGATCCAGTCCGGTTCACATTTTGCAAATTGGATTGAGTTGGATTGATGAATTATTTGGACTGGATTGGACTGTAATTTTCCAATCCGCAATTATTGGATTAGATTGCGGATTGACCCTAATTAGACTAGATCCAATCCGTGTGCACCCCTAATTGTGGTAGATACCCTCCACTTTGATTCATTGCCACATAAGATAAATATTTACAATCCATTGTCCTTGAAGAGCACTTTTTAGGTTGGACGTGTATTGCATCCTAGGTGGATCCATTTTTACTCCAATCCATGGTCCCATTGGAGATGCTCTTAGGTTTTACTTCCCTTATTGGAATTTTTGTTACTCCCTCCATTCAACAAGACGTTTTGGGCAAAACACACCGTTTTAGGAGAGCACTAATTACATTATGAATTTACGTTAATGCCCTTGACAGAAAAAATAATTGCTTTAATGGAGCTGATACGTTTTCCCATATCAATAGTGATGTCACCCATTTCACCTCCACCTATTGACGCGTTTTCTCATCTAAAACCCATTTCTACCTACCATTTCGAACTTTTTCACCTCACCTCTAAAACCCATTTTTCATCTCTCTGAATATAGAATAGAGAGAAAGCAATGGAGAAGTCGTGAGATAAGCAATAACTGAGTAATCAAACGCAATTAGTCGAGAGTGATGCAATTGAGATCTATGTAATTCTTATGCTCGCAGGGAACACATTCAATCATTCATGTTGAGAGGCCTAGAAAGGGCTGCGTGGTCAAATTTTTGGAAGTTTTGGTTGTGTGTCTATCGTTGGTAGTGTGTTATGTTGGGGCCGTTGGCATTGATCTCTTTTAATTTTTTCCTCCACCTATTTCGATGTTAACAGATCTAAAAAAAGAAGGATAGGAACAAATACACTTTTGGGTTTTCTCAAGTATGTGAATGTAACAATCCCAAATTTTTAACTGACTTGCGTTACACTTATCAAGATTGTGACCCGGCTACTTGAATACTGGACAGTATTTCGAACTTCGAGAGTCGACACCAAAGTGATTTTATGATTCTTTGATTGTGTGTATTAGTATTTTAGTATTTTACGGGTTTCGAGCCGTTCGGACGATATTTAATTTAGTGAGGTTTCGACTAGTTAAACGGGGGATAAAAACAAGTAAAGAGTACAAATAAATAAATTTTTAATTAATTTAATTAATTAGTTGGCAAGACAAGGCGAGACTACGCGCGCTACGGGAGTCGGGGCAAGATGAGACGGACTGCGGAATGTTGTTTGAGCGTGGGAGTTGGATAGTCTCGTAACATACGGACTATGAAATTTAAATTGTTAAAGTGACAGCCCAATGGTGAGGAGCCATGAGATTTGCATTGAGGTGTGTATATATGTTAAGATGAGATGATGTGGTCAAAGACCCATAAGGGCAATTGTTTGAATTAGGTAAAAAGTAACTTAAAGGGGCAAAAGGGTAAATACACATTGTTACATATATATATATAGGTCGTTGAAAACAAAACCCTAATCCTACCCCTCTCCTGCCGCCCTCTCATCTCTCTCATTTCATTCCTCTCCTCCACTTCTTCTCTCTCGGCTTCCCATCTCTCTCACCCTCACGGTCTCTCCTCTCCACTCACCGCCACTCTCTCGATCTCCCCCTCATCTCCATCACTCTCGGTCTCTCCATCTCCACTCTCCATTTCCTCACTCACCTCACGGTCTCTCACCCTCACGGTCTCACTGAAGCCGCCGCTGCCCTCCTCCTCTCGCCGACGAGCTGCATGTCCCTGGGAAGCCTCACTAGTCGAGGGTAACTCTCTCTCTTTCTCTCTCTCTCTCTCTCTCTCTCTCTCTCTCTCTCACCTCACACACCTCTCCCTCTTCCTCTCTCTGGTGCTCTGCCCTCTTCGTCGTCTGGTTTTCGTGGCTGGTGGCGTTGCCCTGGTCACGGCTGGCCATAGGTGGAGCAGACTTGGCGAGGACAGTGATGGGGTGTGGGTAGACAAGGGTGTGGTGTTGGTGTGATGAATGTGTGTGTGGTGACTGGTGGGGTGCGTGATGATGGAATTGGGTGGACAGCCAACTAGTGGGTGTGTGTGTATGACTGGTGGGGTGCGTACTGGTGTACCATGTGTGTGTGTGTGTGATTATGTATGTGGCTGGTGGGATGGTGAGTGTATGCCCATGTATGTATGTGTGTGTGCATGTGCATGCAGGTGTATGCATAGGTGTGTAGTGTTTGTGATTTTGGTGTGGGTGTGTAAGTGCATGGGGTGTACATCTCACTGTGTGTACACCACAGTGGGGTATACACAACAGTTGTACATGTGTGTGTATAATTAGATGTTTGTGAATAAATGAAAAGGAAAAGTATGGACATTTTTTTAATTAATTGTTGTAGGCTTGTGTTAAGGCCCAACATGCACATTACATAATAGAGGTCCATGACAAATATAAATGATATGTAGATAGATTGTGTTAGGACCAACAAGGGCCCAATAACATAAACACACCTTAAGGTCCATAACTATGGTATAGGATTAGATTAATGGGCTTAAACATCTAAGCCTAGTAAGGGTCCTATAAGTGATACACTTAAATGATTATGGAGTTAGACTTTGGGCCCAATAAGATCCCAAAGAGGGACAAGAACGTGTCAAGTCTGATATCTAAGAAATTATAAATAGGTTAATCATAACGGAGAGCTGTTTACCAACGGTTTAGTTCGCCTTAATAAATGGGTTTAACCTAAACTCACACCGACCACCTTAGCACTAAATGCAAGTCTTAAACTAATACTTGGGATTCAAACCTTTAACAGGAACTCGGGGATACGCGTTAGGGACGTGAGAGTGTCTACGGGTTGCGATAGTTCAGGTAAGTACAATTGCCTTAAAAAACATTTGTACGTTTGTAAGCCAGTAAGAAAATACCATGTGATTCATTATCATTTATTCAGTCTTGTTATGCTCTATTATTGGTATTCCATTCCATTTCTTGTTGTGTGTTTCCCGGCGTAAGTGTTTCATCTCGAAAGTACTAGGACCTGCACTAGAGGGATAAAACGCGGGCACCCTTAGTGACCGTGTGACACCGAGTACTGGGTAGGTGGGTTCGAGTCCCTCCCGTCATAGATGTGCCTTCGCTTGTGTCGATACCCGAGAATACCTCGCGAGGTCTTCGCCGTTATGCTATGATTTGTACCACTTATGAACCTCTTTTGATTCTTTGGAACACACTTGATTTTCAATTGATATTTATTAGTCTGTTTATCATGCATCTTGTCTATTTAAATTCCTGTCATTTTATTACCGCATGATATTTAGACTGCTTTACTTGTATTATCATGAATTACTGTTATCTTCTTATGGCATTACATTCAATTTTCTTCAGTTGCTCATCGTCTAGTTTGTGACGGTGGGTGCAGATAGGGCGGAGAGCAGCAAGGGCAAAGGACCCTGCCTAGGTGATCTACTGTGAGGATTAACAGCGACATCAGAGAGGCTCTTTAATAGGTATTTATACTTTTGCTGATGTGTATATCGTTTTATATTTACATTGTTGGGATCATTGAACTTGGTATTTCTTTTGTGAGACTGGTATCATGTATATTTACCTATCGAATTGTACATGAATACCCGGGGTTTTCCACACTTATAGAATTCCTCTACTTCCCTTGATTGAGTTATTTTCCCCTTTTATTATAATTGTTTTAGTCTTCCGCTGTTTACTATTGCAATAACTCTTTCATAAATTAATAATTTGATTAAATTGAAGGCTGATTAGGCTCGTCAGGTTGCCGAGTGATGACTCGGGGCTTGTATGGGTCTTGGCCGGGCGTACCCAATTGTACGGGGAAATTGGGGCCGTCACAGTGAACATGTGCTCTTTTGATTTCTTTTTTATCAACACTTAGGAGTGGGCACGGGTCGGGTTCGGGTCGACCCGACCCGATACCCGACGACCCGACTCTTGTCGGGTCGTTGGAAAACAGACCCGTAACCCGACCCGACAGGTAGTAGACCCGATTTAATCCCGACCCGTTTAGGGTCGGTCGTCGGTCGGGTCGTCGTCAGTGACCGGTTTCATGAAAACAAATGTCGTCGGGTCGGGTCGGGTCGGGTCGGGTCTCCAAGAAGACTGTCGCAAGGGGTTTGTTTCCCAATTTGAGAATCAACCACCATCACATTGCTTACTTTTCATATGTATTTGTTCAATGCCATTCTTAGCTTGTAGTACAAGCCTTGTACTATGTGTATGCCAATCGATCACCGATCATCTCAAAGAAACAATGCTTGCCCATATCTCTCTTTTAGTCGCTTCACGATTGAAATTTGAAATAAAGTTCATTGATATGTTTGAGATTTCGATTACTTGAAAAATTGAAACACAAAACTCATAGAGAAACACAACAAATTCTCAAGCTCATTACAAAGTGGACACATCTATTTATCTATGTAGTTTTCATTACGGTACTTCTCTGCGCAGTGGAACTGCAGCTGATCGAATAAGTTGTTGCGAGTCTTCTTGTGGGTGGTGCAAGCGATTGCACCATGTGTGCTAAGCAATGGACCATAGTGGTGACCATAGGCTGCACCAATCGGTGCACCATGGGTCCCAACCATTGGACCCTGTTGGGCTCTCTTGGCATTCGGTTTCTCGGCCATGTGATTGTGAGCGAGCTTTGGCGCATGTAATTCTGCTCTTGGCTCCATGTTCTTTTGCCTTTCTCTTCTCCTTTGCTATCTTTTCTCTTCTTCTTTTCTTGTGGACTTCTCCACCTGCACGGACCAATCAAACATTAATTATTCCCCCACAACCACAAGACAAAAACCCAGTTGAGTTCATGAATTAATTTGGCGATGTAGCTTACCTTCTCATCTACTTTGGCTCCACAGATCTTGGTGTGCGAAAACAATGAGTTCAAGAAGAAAAAAAACAAAAAAAAAAAAAAAAAAAAAAAAAAAAAACAGCAAAAAAAAACAAGAAGCAAAAAACAAAGAAAAACAAAGAAAAAGCATGATGACACACTTGAAGATTAAGTAGTCAAGTCATCTAGTCACTCAATCACAAGTTCACAACATAAGTAATGCAGTTAAGCAACCCATAACATGCATGATAAACATTACACAATACACAAACACATGTTGTATTAAAAGTTTCAAAAGCCACAAAATAATTAAAACAAGTCTTCTTTCCCACAAAAAAAATAAGTATTCTTCATCTCCAACGTCCATGAGAGTTGAGGCTATGATTCCATCTTCAATACTTTAAGTTTTCATCTCTAAAACAAACTACAAAATGAAACAAACAAATATATAGTTAGTAACTTAGTACTACTTGCAACTTGCAACTTATAAGAGAATGAAAGAGATAAAATAAATGATTAGTGGTTAACTTACAAGAACTACTCTTTAGCACACAAAATATGATGAGAACTCAAAGCTCCTCTAAGACTAATGGTTCTCCTTCAACCTCCAAGTCTTGAAAATAAGATAATAATAAAAAAAAGAGTTTAGACTTACAAGTTACAACTCATAAAACACTTAACACTTAGTAGCAAGTAAGAAATTTAGTAAATTTATGCTTTCTACAAGCAACTTACCAGATTGGTCGCCAAAACTTTCTAAAGCCCCTTTAAGATCGAGAGGACTACCATATTTGAGCCAATTTTGAGTGCAAATAAGGGCCTCAACGGTGTTCGGGTTCAATGAACTACGAAAAGAATCCAATACACGTCCACCGGTGCTGAATGCTTGATTCGATGCAACTGTAGAAATCGGGATTGCTAAGACATCTTTCGCCAACTGTGAAATGACTTTGTATTTGGAAGAGTTTACTTTCCACCAATTTAGGATGTCAAATGGCTCCACATTTTTTTCACAAATCTCTGCCAAATATTTGTCTACTTCATTCTTATTCCCATTGCTCTCTTCTTCATAAAGATGTCGTGTGATTTGCCCAAATTGTGGAATATCATCCAACTCTAAATCAACTGGATAGTCTGGATTTGGAGTTCGATCATCTTCACTATCATTATCATTGTCTTTAGAAGAAAAAGCCTTGTACGCCTCGTACAACCTCCTAAATGTCGTATCCACATTCTTCGTCATGACTTCACCCACTTCTTTCCCATACATGAGATTAAAGCAATATGAAAGTGGTTTTAGTTTGAATCTTGGGTCAAGCAAAACAGGTACATATAACATAACATTGGTCTTTTCAGTATTTCCCCAATACTTGTCGAACTTTACTTTCATTCTCCTAGCCATTGATGATAAATACACATTATTGCTCTCACAATACTTTTGAATTATACCATGAACCAAGTAAATCTCTTGAAAGTATCTATTAGAAGTCACATGCAAGGAAGCTGAAACTCGTTTAGTGATTTCATAAAATGACTTCAAAAACTTTACAAACATCTTTACCTTTTCCCAATCATCATCAGATGGAATCTTTTCCAAATTTAAATCATCACCTTCTCCTTCCATTCTCACAAAAGCACGTTGGTAGGTCAACGCAAAGATCCAACATCAAGAAAGTGGAATTCCACCTTGTACTTACATCTAAACAAACACCACCATTAGTATTAAGTTTTTCTTGCTCCACACACGTCTTAAAGGTGAGTGTCCGCGCAAAGATGACCTCACATACCTCACAAAATAGCGGATCTTTTCAATAGATGAATCCAATTCCTCTAACCCCTCCTTGACTACAAGATTCAAGACATGAGCAACACATCTAACATGAAAGAACTCACCATCTAATACCAATCCACCCCAATTCCTAACTTTCCTCGCCAAGTAAGAGACGGCCACATCATTTGAAGTAGCATTGTCAACTGTCACAAAAGACTCGTTCGATGCCCCATTCTAGCAAACACTTCTCCATTGCTTTCCCAATGGTGTCGCCTTTATGATTTGGAATTTGAAAGAAGTTTAAGATTTTTTTTTGCAACTTCCATTCACTATCAATGAAGTGCGCAGTGAGCACCATATAGTCGATCTTTTGTATTGATTGCCATGCATCCGTTGTTATGCACAAACGCTGAGACGACCTACGAAACATCTTCTTCAACTTCGTCCTTTCAATTGAGTAAAGACTCATACAATCCCTTGTAATTGTTCTTCTTGATGGAACAATAAACTTAGAATTCAAACCCGCAATAAAATCACGAAAGCCATCATTTTCCACAAACTTGAAAGGTAACTCATCTAAAATAATCATCCTAGCAAGCAATCTCCTACAATTGTGATAGTCATAGGTGGTTGCGAACAAGTGAACTGTACTTTCAGCTGAGGACCCATCATGAGTAGAGGAGAAACAAAGGTTTGCTTGCTTGGAAGGATGCCTATCATTTTCAATTTTCCACGGATGATTGGGGTTCGAACACTTCTCCAAATGCAAAATCAAGTTTTTGGTCCCACAACTTTTGGAATGACATGCATAGGATTTGGGACAAAATTTGCAATATGCCCTAGGCTTGTTAGGCTCCTCTTCTCTGATTGTGAAATAATCCCAGGCTTCCGAAGTTCTCTTTCTTTTATTACTCGGATTAGGTGGTAATGAGGGGAGGCTTGATTCATTAGTTTCATTTGTAGGTGGAGGTGTGGAGTTGGAGTTGGAATGTCAAATGGATTAACACTTTGACTAAGGTCTAACTCGGTTGAAACAGTTGGAATTGAATGTGGAAAAGTTGATGCCATCTGAAGAATCAAACAAAAAATAGAAAGTTTGATTTCTATAAGAAATCAACTTTATGATTGCACATATATTAATATAAGTCAATTCAAACTTCAAAATCAAAACTCCCCTAATTTCCGTAATAAATTATACAAAACTAACCATCTATTGCACTAAATCGAACACAATGGAAGAGTTTGATACTTTGATCCATGTAGCCAACCCCAATAATTTAAAAACTGTAGGACCGATTACTTGATTTCACTGACAAATCAATGCTGCTTCTACTATATACATAATATGTTTTAAATGAATGAGTCCAAACAATATGGAATTTCATGTCAAGGCATTTTCAAATTTATAACGAAGGCAATGCACATATAACATAATACAAGCAGCCAGAGAGAGAGAAACTCAAGAGGTTTCACAACTATGTAGATGTGAAAGCAGGCAAGGCAATGCACATATAATATAATACAAGCAAGCAGGCAAGGCACATATAATATAATACAAGCAACTAAGCAAGCAAGCAGGCAAGGCAATACAAGCAAGCAGGCAAGGCAATGCACATTTTCGAATTTCATGTTCCACAACTATGTAGATGTAGCCAGTATATAATATAACACAAGCAGGCAATGCACATGGCCCTATTCATTAAGATGTCAAGTTGGTGAAGGAATTGTACTCTTGTTGCCTATAAATGAGGGAAACTCAAGAGGTTTCGAGTGGCGCGAGAGAGAGAGCACATGTGGATGCATTGCCTAGTCGACAAGGCCTTGATTGGTCCACGATAGGCGCCAATCCGCCATCACTGATGTATCATGTAGGTCACACTCTCTCTTGTAATGGGAAATTGGGAATGTAAGCCACTAGTGCTTGCTTCAAGTCTCAACTGTTTCTGCAATTCAATTTTAATTCAAGTGTCTACATCTCTCAGACTCTCACTCACCTCAGACCTCACTAGGCAACGATGGCAGTTATGTGCTTATGTAACTTATGTTCATGAAATCAACAAAACCACACACATACGAAATAAAAAAACCTAATAAAGGCAAAAATTAGGGCTAAATTAGGGTTTCGCTCCTGAGGGCTACAAGGCTACAACTCTCCCAAATCTCTCGAATACGAGAACATGAGCTCAAAGAAGAGTTCAATTACCTATGATTATGAAGATTGAAAGAGAGAGAGAGATCTTCAACGCAGTTACAAACGGAGGTGAGGCGGAGCCGCGGAGGATGTGCGCGAATGTGTCACTTGTGTGCGAGCGGAGGTGAGGCGAGGGTGAGGGCGTGAGGCGGATGAAGAAGATGATGGTGGATGGCGCGGAGCGATGGCGGTGCGATGGAGCGAACCGAACGAGAAGAAGAGCCGAAGAGGGGTGATCGATGAGGAAGGCGAGGACGAAGGAGGCTCGCTCGACGAAGAGGGGATGAATCGGATGATCGATCGATGATCGATGAGGAAGGCGAGGAGGCGAGGGATGAGGCGGTTGGGGAGTGGCCGAGTGGGGATGGAGAGGAGCAGTCGAGCAGAGAGTAGAGACGCAGAGAGCCAGAGAGAGCAGGGGCGGGCCGCGCGCGGGACTTAGACTTAGGGATTAAGGTATTTTGGTCGGGTCGGGTATCGGGTCGGGTCGGGTCCATTTTGTGACATACCCGAAACCCGACCCGATACCGGACGGGTCGGGTTTTTTGACCCGATTTTTTTTAAAAAATCCCCCTACCCGACCCGCCACCCGCCACCCGAGTCGGGTGACCCGACCCGAGTCGGGTCAACGGGTTTCGTGCCCACTCCTATCAACACTCTTCCAATTTTGCTAGTTGTTAAACTCTTTCTATTTCTATAATCTTCTTCACGATATCTTTTCTTGAAAATATCTTCTTTTTTTTTTGGTAGGACTTGAAAATATCTTTGATGATACTAATTATTGACAAATTCAATGTTAAGAAATTTAAGAAGGGTAAAATAGGCAAATACAGTCGGGAAATTTTTTACCCCTATTCCTCATCCGACGGGGATTCCCATCCTACAGGATTCCTACCTCCACTATTTTTTAATATAATATATAAAAAGAAGATTAAATAAATTATAGATACAAAATTTCATCATTAAAATCTTTTTCTTCACGACTCTAAGTCGTTTTTTCAAAGCTTTTCAATCTATACAAATACTTTAAATAATATACTTACATTATTATATATAAAATTTCAAGTTATATTAGTTTTTTTCTTGATAAACTTAGTTGTATTTGTTTAGAGTTAATAAATTTAGTTAGATTATCCTCATGGGGAATTTCCATATTAAGGCGGGGCAAAAAATCTTCAAGAGGTAACGAGTAATACCACCTCCACCCTACTCTGCCCTACCCCGTAGAGGATAGTTTGCGGGAATCCCCTCCCAATTGGGGCGGATCCCCACAGGGAATGAAGATTCTCCGCCCCACCTACATCCCTAGTTTTAGTAGTGTTTGTATTGTCATGTGTTTCAACGTTGTAGACAACAGTCCATGACACTGTTTCAGTTTCACCATTGCATTCACAACCAAAGTAATGTCAACTTTTAAAAAAAATATTAATGACATTTTTTTTGAATAAATAAGATTAGCAAATCAATGTACGTACTTTTTTATTATATGTTTGGTCATGTACCGAGACATGAATGATTAATGAAATTTATATTTTTCTTCAAAGTAAAATAAAATAAAAAGAAATTAATGAAATCTCAGTTGCGTTTTCTGATAAAAATCCATTAATCAGTGTATAAGATTAAAATATATATATATATATTTGAAAACCAGATTAATTTTTTTTTAATTACAAATTTTAAAACATTTGTTTTTTTAGTTGCATTTTTAGATTTGGGCGGGATCTACTACCAAATAATCTTTTTACTATTAACTTTTCACTATTTTTGATAAATTAATTCTATATTCCCTCCGTCACAATAGTTGTCACATTTTAACTTTAACATAAGAATTAAGAAAAATTTGATTCATCGTATATAAAAATCTTATAAAAAGACTAAATTATCCTCAGGCCCGGTTTTGGTGGGCCACCGCCCTAGGCCGCTGATTTGGGAAGGCCCGCAATTTGGTTTAAACAAATTTGGTGTAAGAAGTAATTTTGTGTATTTTTTTATTTGGGAGCACCAAATTTGCATTGGAAACACGCACACGGGAAACACCCTACTACAACTCTATGCTTTTTCCTTTTTTTACTTTGAGTCTGATTAAGTGCACCCCAACTTTTAGGAAGTGCGCCACAAAAAAAGTCAAACTTAAAAAAAAAGGGCGAAGTTATTCGAACCTCACATTTTGCTTCTTTTACCCTGTTTTTGAATTTTTACTTCGTTTACCCCACCTTTTACTTAATTTACCCTGATTTTTTTTGAAATTCTAACAATACCCTTGCTCACCTATACGGGCATACCCCATCACCCTCAACCCAACAACCCCCTCAATCATCTATATTTTTCGGTTTTAGTCATTGTAGAGCACTTCGTACTACATCATCAAGTATTGTAGGAGTGTTTTTTCATTGAACAAGGTCGGATGTAGTCGCGATGTGTTCTAAAAATAAAAAAATGTCGCCTGCAGAATTCGATCGTACAGGGCTAACACCTACGAAGAGGTGTCGGCCGATTGTGACCACAACCTTTAAAGGGGTAGACCGACATTGTGAAGAAAACTCAGTTTTAATGAGTGACAGATGGATCTAACTGAGACCTCTTTAGAGGTGTCGACCCTGTTTGGCTGACATGTAACGGACTGAATTTAATTCGTCGTTATTTGTAACGTATTGCAGACGTGGCAGACAACTCAGACACCCGTGGGACCCGCAGCTAGGTTATTATGCGCCTGGAGTTAAGTAAATTGTATTTTGAGTGTTGTTTTGACTAAATTTGCGATGTTTAGGTTAAAATAGGTTAAACGACATCGCGATGTGTGTAATTATATTTCAATTAACGTGTGAGATTGTGTGTTAAGTATTCGCCTTGATATACCTGTCGACGCGGGTATCGGATATACTAAAAGAAGAAATATTAGGCCAGGGAAAATAATACACACATTAAATGAATTAAATGTGAAATAAAATAGTAAATTGGTGGGCGCCTATGGACACGCGGGATCATGGTCGACGCACGTGGGTGGTATGGTAGAGTGCATGCCCGAGTATACTCGTTAGTGCACACGACGAAATTGTAGGCGCCAAAATATAGGTGAATGTATATATATTTGTGTATATATATGTAATTTAAAGTATATATGTATATATATTAAAAATAGAGAAAAATAGCTAAAAATTATGGAAAAATTCTGAAAAATCCAAAAAAAATATGAGAAATTAGGAAAAAGGGTTCATAAATGAATTTTGAGATTTTATTGGAATTTTGGCAAGATGTTGTCAAAGTTTTTACCTCGAAAAATGTAAAATTGACATAATATGTCAAATTGAAGCTAATTCAATAATAAATAATCTTAGGTACATTTGGGTGATACTTTTGATTGTCGGGTATTTATAAGAGCTAGACCGGGGTTTAATTTTTGGGACGCGGAGTGCGGAATGAGGTGTGTAGTATCCCAACTGAAATTAATTGAGTATTTACTTCTTTTGGCATTTGAATTCAATTTCTTTCATTTCAATACTCTATTCTTGGTTATGGTTATATGGGCGGACGTTGAGCGGGGCTCTTTCCATTCCATTCCTGTGTGTATGTCCACTACACCATAGCACGTGCTACCAGATCGGTTTCGGTGAATAGCACACCTCGAGTATCACGTCGTGGCATGTGTCGGTGCGCCGTAGGTGTAACGCCGACCATCGAGCGGATCCAGATACTTGCCCTGCTTGAGTAGGACTCGCTGACAATATTCTGTGGAAGAGTCCGAATTATGGTGTAGTCTGACCCTAGGGGCTAGGAATACACTTTGAGCTTTTCCTATTATTTATTCATGTGATGAGCGCAATTGCTTGTATTTATTTCCGCATGTTTATTTAATAGCTTTATTTAAATTTCAATATCTACTTTCAGTATTGCTTACTTTATTTCCTTGGAAATACTCACTCTGGACACGTCATCTGCCTTTTGTGATGGCTTGAGTGCAGATCCTAGTACGAGCATGCCAGAGTACTATTGATCTGAGATTTCCTGACTCGTACATTTGTATTATATTTATCTTATTTCATTTTGGATTTGGGATTTTGAGATACCTTGTGTATATTGATCTTTTTGTGACTTCAGAGGTAATTATAGTTGTGTATGGGTTTTTCACATTAAGTTTATAGTTTAGGTTACACATTTATAATATCATTATCCGAGTAAATGTGTTAGTAAGGCTTTTGCTGTGTCGATTGAGGATTTTAAGATGATTTAACATATAATTTATTTTCAATACAACTTAATCAGTAAATGGATAATTAATAAGGTTTAAAAAGATAAAACGGAGGATGTAATCCAATGTAGCGCATAGCTGTCGCTGGTAAGATAGACTGTGGGTCCGTATTGGCCCCCGTGATGGTCTAATTAGAAAATGGGCCGTTACATTTTGGTATCAGAGCCTAGGTTTAGGAAAACCTAAGGCTCAAATTTGAGGAAAACCTTATCATAAACCTATTGAATAAACTTTAAATGTGGAAACCCAAAGGAATTGTCTAAAGTCTTAGTTGAGAAGCAATGAGAGATGTGTAGAAATCAGGGATATACATGTTATATTTTTGTTTGTATATTACCTACGTTGTACGTATATTTGTACTGAGGCACGTTCTTCGATGCAGATTCCGATGGACGGGCAACCTTTAGGTACGACTCAGCCAGAGGTTGGGGATACTAGTGATCCCACTAGGCCGACATTGATGTTAGAGTCGTTAGCGCAAACAGTTGATGATAGGTTCGTACAGTTGTTAGATTTATTGAGGACTCGTGAGACTGTGACAGCTAAAACTATAGTAGGAGTTGTCTTCATCTCTGGCTCCACCATAGCTGCATACGCCTTCATCTCCTATGACGTAGCTAGTCTGCCTCGAGTGATAGGTAATGTTGACGCAGCTCCGGCAAATGAAAACTCTGGAATCTCCTCGATGTGAAATGTCACCGTCTTGCTGAAACAGTCGATCTGTGCGTGATAGGACGATAACCAATCCATATCGAACATCGTGTCAAAATCTAAGTACTCCAATACTCTCAAGTCAGTCGGTAACTAATGTCTCTCAATCTCAACCACACAATCCTGGTAGATCCGATTAAGGTAAATCTTATCTCCAACTGCTTTGCTGAGAACAAGATGTGTATCTAAAGTCTGTACACTTAACCCTAACAATCCTACCATACGTCCAGATATAAAGGAAAGTGTGCTTCCGGAATCAAACATTACATGCATAAAAGTATCACAGACAGATAACATACCCTCAACAAGCTTTCTGGTCGCCTCCCAGTCTGGTTGTGCAACCCCAAAAGAAGTTATCTGAGCCCTATCTATGGCCTGGTCTATCAGTGATGGTACTAGCGCTGGTCTGGTACACTCTGCTATAAGATGTCCCACCTGGCCATAACGATAACTAGCACGAGTGTCTGATCTGTCAATAGTTCTCGACTCTGTGCCTGGCTCTGACCTCGGCTCTGGCCTCTCTGACCCCGACCTCTATCCTGCCTCTGCTGTTGTTTCGGACGATCAACTGATGTAGAAACCGCAGAATATGCTAACTCGCGATCATTACGTCTATCCCGATCATCCCGACGATCTCTATCACCTCAGCGATCCTGATCTGACTGCCAATCACCTCTACCTCTACGAGGTCTTTGGCCCTGTCCCTGTCGGTCCTGATCTTTCCTCTGTCTCTTCAGCCTCTGATCAAATCGAAACTATAAGCTGGATGACTCTGCTGACCCCGAAGTGCAGTCTGAATCGCCAATCTTCTAGCACTCTATACTATATAAGTCTCCTGAGAAAGAGACCTGTCGTATACCTGAGCTAAAGTAGTCGCTCCACTGGAAACAACTGTGGTAGTTATCCTCTCATCTAGTCCTCGAACAAAGTAATATATCTGCAGCCGGTTAGTCCCTGTCATATCCATAGAATAGGACAATAAATATCTGTACCTCTCCATGTACTCGGTAACAGACATATCGCCCTAAACTAGTGTCAAAAACTCCTCTCTCAATCGAATCCTGACCTCCATAGGTATATACTCATCCATGAACAATGTTCTGAACTCAACCCAAGTAGTAACTGCAGGATGTGTTACTTTATAAGTGGTCCACCATATAGCAGCAGCAGATTTTAGCCAATAACTAGCCAATCTCAACCTCGTCAACCAATAACGTCTCGTGTAATCTCTCATGAGCCAATAGCCACCTTTCGGCTATCTTTGGGTATCCGGCTCCATGAAAGTATCCTGGAGAGAATCTAAGATAATCCTTCAACTTCTTCGCCTCCACTATCATCAAACTCCCTGATGAAGATGCTACAGCTGACTACTCAGTAGTCGAAAGAGTCACAACTAATGTAGTCTCTACTGGAACAACTACTGGTATATCTCTCTTGGCATGTGTCTAGGATACTGCAGCCTGTCCCTGAGTCTCAGCAGTAGTGGGAGCAACAACTGCAGGAGTAGAAATCAATGGTGCAACTAAACATAAACATTACGTCGACACGCATATCGAGGCGAATACTTAACACACAATCTCACACGTCAATTGAAATATAATTACACGCATCGCGATGTCCTTTAACCTATTTCAACATAAACATTGCAAATTTAGTCAAAACAACACTCAAAATACAATTTACCTAGCTCCAGGCTCGCAATAACCTAGCTGCGGATCCCATGGGTGTCTGAGCTGTCCGCCACGTCTGCAATACGTTACAAATAACGACGAATTAAATTCAGGCCGTTACAATTCTTCCCAACTAGGTGAAATTTCGTCCCGAAATTTAAATTAAACTTAAATACTTACTGACAAATAAATGGAAATACCGCCGTCGCATGGTAGACTCGAGCTCCCAGGTGAGTCCTTCAGTTTCATGATGCTGCCAACGAACTAAAACCTTCGGGATCTCCCTGTTCCTTAAAGTCTGAATCCTCCTATCTATAATCTCTACAGTCTGCTCCTCAAGTGACATGTCTGGTCGCACCTCAATCTAACGTACATCAATCATAGGTCTCGGTCCTGACCTAGCTAGCCTCAACATGGATATGTGAAACACCGGATGTACTCCCGTTAACTGTGGTGATAACTCTAAACAGTATGCCACTTTGCAGACACGTTTCTCAACTGTGAACGGTCCGATAAACCTTAGTGCTAGTTTCCCCTTAATGCCAAATCTCTGATGACCCTTCCAAGGCCAAACCTTCAAGTACACCATGTCTCCAACCTCGTAGCTCAGATCCCCGTGATATCTATCCGCATATTTCTTCTATTTATCCTGCGCCGCCTGAAGTCTCAGTGTAATCTGCCTCACCTTCTCAGTGTGATCCAAAACAACCTCAGGTCCTATAGCTATTGTATCCTCCGGTGCCGCCCAATATGCTGGTGACCTGCAGGGTCTACCATATAGTGCCTCGAACGGTGGCATCCCAATACTTGCCTGATATCTGTTGATGGAGACAAGATTCAAGTGATTATTGATTGGAAGACACTTGAGTCGGTTTCGGACATTCGTAGTTTTTTGGGACTTGCAGGCTATTACAGGCGATTCGTACAGGATTTTTCCTTGATTGCAGTGCCGATGACGAGGTTGACCAAGAAAGATGTCATATTTGACTGGTCATAGGAGTGTGAGGATGTTTTCTGGGAGCTGAAGAGGCAGTTGACTTATGCACCAGTTTTGGCATTACCTATGGCAGGAAAAGGTTTCTCGGTTTACACTGATGCATCAAGCACTGGGTTGGGTTATGTGTTGATGCAGGACGGACATACAGTGGCCTATTTATCGCGACGATTAAGACCACACGGGGAGAGTTATCCAGTGCACGGTTTGGAGCTTGCGGCAGTCGTGTTTGCACTGAAGGCATGAGGCACTATTTGTACAGTGAAAGGTTCATACTGTTTATCGACTACCAGAGTTTGAGATATTTGTTCACTCAGAGGGAGTTGAATATGAAACAGTGGAGATGGCTCGAGTTACTTAAAGACTACGATTTCGCTATCGAGTATCATCCGAGAAAGGCGAATGTAGTAGCTGATGCGCTTCGCATGAGCGGCATTGAGAGTCAAACGGGCCTACGGCATATGACATATGAGCATGGGTTGCTTGAGGCTGCGTCGGTTTTGTATGTGACAGAGTCTATTGCTGAGCTACATATTTGCGGCCAGATGCGAGTTCCTACGATGTCTATAGAGTGGGTTGTTGAGTTGCAGAGAACTGAGGACCGATATTTACGGATCAGTGGATTGGCTTAGGATCCGGGTTGTACAAAGTGGTCTGAGGGTTTAGATGGGTACTTGAGACACAGGGGTCGTTTATGGATACTGGAGGTACCGGAGCTCAGGGATAGTATTCTCGAGGACGCACACCAGTCGCGATTTACAGTTCATCCTGGTCAGACCAAGATGTATCACGACCTTTAGCGATTGTTTTGGTGGCCAGGGATAAAGGCTGACATGGGGAGGTACGTCCGGAGTTGTCATATTTGCCATCAGGTGAAGGCTGAGCACAGAAGACCAGTTGGGTTGCTACAGCCGCTGCCCATTCCTCAGTGGAAATGGGAACACGTGACCATGGACTTCGTCTGTGGCCTACCGCATACTATGAGGAGACACGATGCAGTTTGGACAGTTATTGACAGGTTGACGAAGTCGGCACACTTTATACCGATCGCCATGAGATATTCAGTTACATAGTTTAGCACTATTGTAACAACCCTAAAATTTTAAACTGACTTGAATTACACTTGTCAGGATTGTAACCAGGCTACGTGAATACTGGACTGTATTTCGAACTTCAGGAGTCAACACCGAGGTAATTTTATGATTCCTTGATTGTGTGTATTAGTATTTTAGTATTTTATGGGTCTCGAGCCGTTCAGGCAATTTTTAGTTGAGTAAGGTTTTGTCTAGTTAAACGGAGAATAAAAACATAATAAAGAATACAAATAAATGAATTTTTTGATAATTTAATTAATTAGTTGACGGGATGTGGCGAGAAAACGAGTTCGGCAAACCAAATTACGGAGAAAAGTGGACCAGGGAAATGTAAGATCAATGCAGGAGTTGAATAGTCTCGTAGCATACGGACTATGGAATAAAAATTGTTAAAGTAACACAGCTTGATAGGGAGAGCCATGAGATTGGCATTGAGATGTGTATTTGTGTTAAGTCATGATGATGAGGTAAATGACCCATAAGGGAAACTGTCCAAGAAAATAGCAAGTGTGAACTCAAGGGTAAAAGGGTTATTTCACAATATTACACATATATAAAAACGTTTTTTTACCCTAAACCCTAATGTACACTATTCATCATCTTCTCCATCCAACTGTCGTCACTATTCACTCCCTCCCTCCTCTCACCACTGCCACCATGTCCATCCACCGGAGACGCCGACTCCGATGAGGGGAGGCTCTCTCTCTCTCTGCTCATACGTCTCTCTCTCTTTCTCACTTTCCCTCTCGGCCAGTCGACACTCCTCTCGGCTTCACGTTCTCTCTCTCACCCTCGGCTGTGTCGCCACCCTCTCTGCTAGACTGCCACCCACCATGGAAATAGCATCTCCACCACCCACCGAAGACGCCTAGCTCACTTTCCCCCGGCTGGACCATCACCACCGCCACCCACCACGGCGTTGGAGCCTCCACCACTCACCGGAGATCACTAGGTGAGCTTCTCTTCTCTCTCTCCATCGTTTTCGTTCTCCTTCCATGCTCACTGTTTTTGGCATTTTGAAACTGTTGTGTTGACGGTTTGTGTCACTGTTTCGGATGACCGGCACTTGTGCCGGTCGAGTCTGACCGGAGTTCATCCTCCGACCACTCTGCTGGCCGAAGGTGACCCCATTGTGTGAGTTATATGTTTGTGCTCTCTTTCATTCCTCTTATTTCTTCCTTGTTCTTTGCTGTTGAGATGTTGTTGTTGTGTGTGGTGTGCGTGATGTGTAGGGTGCACACAGTATGGGGTGGCTACACTACAGTTGTGGAGTGGGGTGTGTAACCATAAACGGTACTGTGCTATGTGTTTGTGGGGTGTGTGGCCACAAATTGTATTATTTTGTGTATATGTGGGACGGTTTTAAGTGTGTGTATATGTGCATGGGGTGTACATCTCACTGTGTGTACACCACAACGGGGTGTACACAACAGTGTGTGTACACCACAGTGGGGTGTACACAACAATTGTGTGTGTGCATTATGAGAATCAACAAGTGTGGGGTGTATCAAATGTGGGGTGCGTGACCATAATGTGTATTATGTATGTTTGTGAATAAATAAAAAGACGATAGGTGTGAACATTATTTAAAAATGATTATAGGCTTGTGGTAAGGCCCAATAAGAGCCCAATACACACATCTTAATAAGGGCCCAATACACACACGTCAACAAGAGTCCAACAAATGGGATATTTTATGTGTACGAAATTGGTGTTGGGACTAACAATGGCCCAAAGAAACCGTTTTGGTGTTAAGGCTCACTATCTATGAAAGTATATATGTTTTTACCGTGTTAGCATGAATATGTGGAATCATGATTATGGTGTATATGGGTTTTGATCATGAAACGACACAATTACACCGCGGGGCCACAGGCTCACGGTGTAACCCGAATACGACTCAAATGGAGGACTTTTTCGCAATTGTTTGAGTCGCGCAAACTAGTTGTTTTAAACAAAGTTTATGAGAATCACCTTAAGACAAGGTACCAACTCTAAATCAACATTCGGGGTTTAAACCTTTATCAGGTAGTTAAGAACTCGCGGGGAATGCGTTAGATTCACGAGAGTGTGTTTGTGGGTTGCGATAGTTCAGGTAAGTACATACGTACCTTGTATGTGTGTATGTTAGTAGGCCAGTAAGGAAATGACATGTGATTTATACATTCCTTTATTCATTGATAATGTTGAATTGAACCTTGTTTGAAATTCCATTCCATATTCTTTGTTGTACGTTCTTGGCATGAGTGTGTGTCTCGAAGGTATCATGTGGTCCCACACTAGCTGGGACAACGATGTTGCCCTCTGTAGGGGTAACTGACTACCCCTAGCGATGTATGTACTGGGTACTGGATTCGAGAGGTGTTGCGATGCCTCTCGATTTCACGCAGTGCTAGTGTTGCGACATTGCCCGGGGAGATCTTGCGAGATCTTTGTCGTATTGCTGTGAAATTAGACCACTCATGGGCCTTTTTTGAATCTTAGAACATGCAAATATCGATTGTTTATCTATCAGTCTGCTTATCATGCACTTGATTTATTCATTTTCTTGCCTTTTCATTTTCGCATGATATTTGGACTGCGTTACTTGTTAAATCATAAATTACTGTTATATTCTTCTGGCACTACTTTCGATTTCTTCAGTTGCTTATTGTCTAGTTTGTGACGGTGGGTGCAGATAGGGTGGAGAGTAGTAAGGGCAAGGGACCTTGCCTAGGAGACTTACTTTGAGGACTAGCAGCGGGATCAGAGAGACATTATAGTAGGTGTTTATGTTTTGCTGATTTGTATATCGTTTCATATTTATATTTTTGGGATTATTGAACTTGACATTTTTAATGAGATTGGTATCATGTATATATGCTTATCGAATTGTACATAAATACCTGGGTTTTCCATACTTATAGAATTCATATATTTTCTTTGATTGAGTTTTTTCTCCTTGTTATTACTGTTTAGTCTTCCGCTATGTATTATTGTAATAACTCTTTCATAAATTACAAAATTTAAATCGAAGGCTGACTAGGCTCGTCAGATTGCCAAGTGATAATTTGGGGCCTACACAGGTCTAGGCCGGGCGTACCCAATTGCATGAGAAAATTGGGACCGTCATAGTTATTTTCGCGAGAGAGATTGTCAGATTGCACGGTGTACCGGTCTCCATTGTTTCTGATAGAGATCCGAGATTTACTTCAAGACTTTGGGAGAATATGCAGGAACAGTTTGGCACTCGACTACAGTTTAGTACCGCGTACCATCCTCAGACTAACGGGCAGTCGGAGCAGTTGATTCAGATTCTCGAGGATATGCTCAGGGCGTGTATTTTACAGTTTGGTGGATCGTGGGAGGGTTATCTGCCGTTATGCAAGTTTGCGTACAACAACAGCTATCAGGCGAGTATTAGGATGCCACCGTTCGAGGCACTATATGGTAGGCCCTGCAGGTTATCAGCATGTTGGGCGGCATTGGAGGATACAGCAGCTATAAGACCTGAGGTTGTTGTGGATTACACTGAGAAGGTGAGGCAAATTAGACAAAGACTTTAGGCGGTGCACGATAGACAGAAGAAATATGAAGATAAATATCATGGGGATTTGAGCTACGAGGTTGGAGACATGGTGTACTTGAAGGTTTTGCCTTTGAAGGGTCATCAGAGATTTGTCATTAAGGGGAAACTAGCATCAAGGTTTATCGGACCGTTCAGAGTTGAGGAACGTGTCGGCAAAGTGACATACCATTTAGAGTTATCACCACAGTTAGCGGGAGTACATCCGGTGTTTCACATATCCATGTTGAGGCTAGCCAGGTCGGGACCGAGACCTATGATTGATGTACGTCAGATTGAGGTGCGACCAGACGTGTCACTTGAGGAGCAGCCTATAGAGATTATGGATAGGAGGATTCAGACTTTGAGGAACAGGGAGATCCCGAAGGTTTTAGTTCGTTGGCAGCATCATGGAACTGAGGGACTCACCTGGGAGCTCGAGTCTGTCATGCGACGACAGTATTCCCATTTATTTGCCGGTAAGTATTTAAGTTTAATTTAAATTTCGAGATGAAATTTCACCTAGTTAGGAAGAATTGTAATGGCCTGAATTTAATTCGCAATTATTTGTGACGTATTGCAGATGTGGCGGATAGCTCAGACACCCATGGGACTCGCAGCTAGGTTATTGCGCGTTTAGAGCTAGATAAATTGTATTTTGAGTGTTGTTTTGACTAAATTTATGATGTTTATGTTAAAATAGGTTAAACGACATCTCGATGTGTGTTATTATATTTCAATTGACGTGTGAGATTTTGTGTTAAGTATTCGCCTCAATATGCGTGTCGACGCGGGTATCAGATTGACTAAAAGAAGAAATATTAGGCCGGGGAAAATAATACACACATTAAATGAATAAATGTAAAATAAAATAGTAAATTGGTGGGCGCCTATGGACACGCGAGGTCGTGGTCGACACGCGTGGGTGGTACGGTAGTGTGCACGCCCGAGTACGCTCGTTGGCGCATACGACGAAATTGTAGGCACGGAAATATAGGTAAATGTATATATATTTGTATATATATGTATATATATGTAATTTGAAGTATATATGTATATATATTAAAAATCAGAAAAATAAATAAATAATTGTGAAATGACCAAAAAGGGCATTTGGTTATGAAGGATGAGGATAAGATCATAGGGGCAAAATCGTCATTTGACCTCAAAATTTATCAAAAACCCATCGACACCCATTTTCATCACAAAAATTTGATCGAGAGAGAGATCGATCGATCGAGAAGGGAGAGAAGGAGAAGAAGAGATTGGCCGAGTGATCGCGAGCACGATGACGTGAACGAGGTGAGTTGTTTGTGTAATTGTTGGTCATTGGTGTGCGTTATTGTTGTTGCGGTGGTGGTGGCGGTAATGGTTCAGTGGTGGTGTGGTGGAGCTCGAGGGCTCGGACGAATTGCGAAAGCAGCTCGTCCGAGGAGGGAGACGACACTCATGTCGTCTCCCCTTCCTCCCAATTCGATAAAAAAAAAATTCCTACAAACAGAGGCGTTTTCACGCCTCTGTTTGAGGAAGAAGAAAGGGGGGAAGTGGTGCACGCACACCCCTAGGCCGGGCTGAACCGGCCCTGGCCCAACCCGAGTGGACCTGAACCGGGCCCGACCCGGTTGGGCCGGGTTAGACCCGGTTCAGGGACCCACCCCATAATATTTAAATAATATATTTTTTTATTTTATTATTTTATTTAAATAAATTAAAACATTGTTTTTAAATAAAATAAAATAGAGAAAAATAGAGAAAATAGCTAAAAATTATGGAAAATTCTAAAAAATCTAGAAAATATGAGAAATTAGAAAAAAGGGTTCATAAATGAATTTTAGGATTTTATCAGAATTTTGGCGAGATGTCGGGGTTTTTACCTCGAAAAATGTAAAATTGACATAATATATCAAATTGAAGCTAATTCAATGATAAATAATCTTAGGTACATTTGGGTGATACTTTTGATTGTCGGGTATTTATAAGAGCTAGACCGGGGTTTGATTTTTAGGACGTGGAGTGCGGCTTGAGTGTGTAGTATCCCAATTCAAATTGAGTATTTACTTCTTTTGGCATTTGAATTCGATTTCTTTCATTTCAATACTCTATTCTTAGTTATGGTTATATGGGCGGACGTTGAGCGAGGCTCCCTCCGTTCCACTCATGTGTGTATGTCCACTACACCATAGCACGTGCTATCAGATCGGTCTCGGTGAATAGCACGACTCGAGTATCACTTCGTGGCATGTGTCGGTGCACCGTAGGTGTAACGCCAGCCATCGAGCGGATCCAGATACTTGCGACTCGCCAGCAGTATTCTGTGGAAGAGTCCGAATTATAGTGTAGTCTGACCCTAGGGGCTAGGAACACACTTTGAGCTTTTCTTATTATTTATTCATGCGATAAGTGCAGTTGCTCGTATTTATTTTCGCATGTTTATTTAATAGCTTTATTTAAATTTCAGTATTTACTTTCAATATTGCTTACTTAATTTCCTTGGGAATACTCACTCTGGACTCGTCATCTGCATTTTGTGATGACTCGAGTGCAGATCCTAGTATGAGCAGGGGCAAGGGCAAGCTGCTAGAGTACTGTTGATCTGAGATTGCCTGACTCGTACGTTTGTATTATATTTATCTTGTTTCACTTTGGGTTTGGGATTTTGAGATACCTTGTGTATATTGATCTTTTTGTGACTTCGGAGGTAATTATAGTTGTGTATGGGTTTTCCACATTAGGTTTATAGTTTAGGTTACACATTTATAGTATCATTATCCGAGTAAATGTGTTAGTAAGGGTTCTGCTGTGTCGATTGTGGATTTTAAGATGATTTAACATATAATTTATTTTCAATACAACTTAATCAGTAGATGGATAATTAATAAGGTTTAAAAAGATAAAATGGAGGGTATAATTCAATGTAGCGCACAACTGTCGCTGGTAAAACAAATTGTGGGTCCGCATTGGCCCCGTGACGTTCTAATTGGAAAATGGGTTGTTACATGACACCCCTTAAAAGATGTCGACCCTTTGCGTCCGGCACCTCTTAAGAGTTGTCAGCCCTGTGCGTCTGAACACCGCGGACAACAAGAACGAACAATTTTTTTTCCAAAACTTCTAAAAAAAACATGAAATTGACAAAAAAAAATAGTAGGTTTTGTTCATAATCACTTGATATTTTTGATTCCATCAAAACTTTATACCCAAATGTAAGATTCAAGCCCCCAAATCGAATCCCTAAATCCAACAACAAAACCGCCAACAATATCGACTTAAAAAGGAAAAAAAACTCAAAGAACTACAAAATCGACACTAAACGAGATGAAGATTGCACCCACGACATCGAATCAATGGAGTTTCGCTCGAATTTCGTCAGATTTGGAATGGTGGTGAGAGTGTGGTTGGAGAAAGTGGTGACTGAGGTTTGTGTGAGTGAGGTGACTGGGTATGCGTGAGTAAAAACCTTTTATATGGAATGGTAGTTGGGTCATTTCACAAGGATAAGGTAAAAGAAACAAAAAATGAGGTACGAATAGCCGCACCCAAAAAAATCAATCTTGCTACAAAATGACCCTTTATGTCATCACTGTGATTAGTGCACCCCACACATTATCTTCTTTGTGATTTGTAGGCATCAAGGGGTTCGACCTTGAGGTCCGAATCTCTTGTTGGAAAGTCTGTCGGAGCCCACCGAACCTCTAGTTGGAGTGACGGTCACAGCTTGTCAAACATTTAATTGGAAAGTCGGTCGAAACCCACCGAATCTTTAGGTCGGCAATTGTCAACTAAATCTCACCAAAGAGGTTCGAATGGATAACACCGAATCTAGTTGATAAGTCTCGGCTACTTGCCGCCGAACTTAAAATAGATATCTCAGCCAAGGTTTTGGAGTTGGGTGCTTCGATTCGGATGAAAGGGTATTTTAATAAAAATGTGGGGTGCACTTAGTAATTGAAATTCAAATTTGGGGTGCCACACAAAATGGGGTGCACTTCCTAAAAATTGGGGTGCACTTAGCCCAACTCTTTACTTTTAACTATCCGTACTACAACTCTATGGTTTTCCCTTTTTACTTTTAACTCTCCAACAAGATCACCTCGTGTTTCTCTTTTCCTCAAATAAAATTTCAATTTTTTTTGTCTGTACCCAACCTCTAACTTCCCTCCCACCCTTTGATTTTTATAATACACTTGTCAAAATTGTTCCCTTTCTCAATCATAATAGTAATTTTTTTTTGAAGCATAATGGTAATTATTCAATAGTAGAGAAATCAATATTGAATTGATTGATATTGAATGTCAAAAAGGAATTCCCTCTGAGTGTATGCTTCGAAAGATGACTAAAGTGATGGGGCATTCCGGTATTATGATAGGTGGTTAGAATTCGTTATTTTTTCACATTTCGTCATCGCATCTTATCGTCGGGGATCAATCTAGATGGGTAGATACGTGGGTGAGGTGCATCAATAAGTGAGGCCAGCGTAGTTAGGTTGATGAATTGGTGGACGTGACTTATGAGAAGGCGTATTGTATTAGATTTTTGTCTGTAACTTCGCCAAAAATGTCTTATTTCTCATTGTGTACATATCAGTTGCTAAACACTAATAAAATCCCTTTCCCTATTAACAAAATACGTAATTAAATCTTGAGTTTTTTTTTAATAAAAAAATAGTCTTAAACTGCTTTAGTTATTTTTTATATTATTATTTGTTGATTTTCTTTTGTTATCTTGTCTTCTTTTGTATCAACCCCATATATATATATATATATATATATATATATATATATATATATATATATATATATTTTTTTTAAACTGTAACAACCCCATATTTACTTATTATCTTACATTTTTTTTTCCTTGGTTACGACCCTTTCTAACTCCGCAAGTAATATATATTTTTTTATTTCACTTTCGAGGTTTGAAAAATAAGAGAATTTCTTTTTAGGGTTTAGATCAATGCATGCTATTGTTCATTTAATATTTTTTTAAGAATTAAGTTCATTTAATATTTAATTAAAATAAAATGTAAAAACTATTTTGATACAAAGGCCCCATTTTTAAGGTTCATCCCAAGTCTTTAAATAGACAGGGTCGACCCAGATTATCCTCCCCTAAATTACTTCATCTGTGATGAGTGTTGTAAAAATAAAAGTGATTGATATTGTTGTTGACTAATTTTTTTTTAAAAATATTGTTATTATTGTAAATGAAATGGATGTGGATGACTCTTCCTATTCAAACCGTTTGTATTCCACCACTATGTGTGAGTGGTTACACATTTACATCATGTAATTGTAACTTATGATCTTTGACATTTTTGTAATGGCCCATATAAAGAGCTCACATCTATGTAATGGATACACTAAGTTGAATGAAAACTTCTCATTCCAACTATCTCATTTCTTCTCTTCTCCTTTGTAGTAGTAGTTTGTAGTAGTAGAAGTTCTTAGTCTTCTATTTCATTCTATAGTTCTTAGCAAGTTTCAATTCAATTCACAACACGTTATCAGCACGAGCTTGCTCTAGCATTAAGGAGATCTTGAAGTTCAAGAAGGCTTGTTAAGGAGACAGAGCTAGAAAGGTATAACTTTTATGAGTTCGGTTTATTTATATATTATCTTGGTTGCTTCACTTTTATATGCATACTTTATTCATATACTATGCATTATAACGTCACCGATTGCGAAAGTATGTTCTGTAGTTGCGTCTTGTACGATCTTCTACATCAGAAATCAAAAGTCAATATGTGACATAACTAGTATTCTTGCTATACTACAAACAATTAATTATGCTCCATTTTTTATTTTTTTATATTGCAAATAGTGTTATGAGTTTGGGTTGATAGTGGGTAAGCCTTGTCCCCGGTAAAGCTAAACATTGAAAGGGAGACGGGTTATCCCGTTCAAGGAGGTATGGTTTTTAAGTAGATTTCGTCTCACCACCCAACCTGGAGGTTGTCCCACCAACTCATACAAGTAGTACATTTTACAAATTAATAATCAAGTTGTAAACATATATTTAATCGCATATTATTTATTTTTTTATAAAATAAAAAAATTATTTACTCAATTTTTTGACATATTTTCAGACTATGTCAAACCTTTAAAAACTTGAATTTATTGCTCTTGATATCACTGGAAATAATTATTTGCCATGGCAACTGGATGCTGAGATACATCTCCAAGCTAAAGACTTAGGAGAAACAATTATAGAAAGAAATGAAAATCAATGCAAGACCGTGCGAAAGCATTGACATTCCTTCGCCATCATCTCCGTGAAGGTTTGAAAAGTGAGTATCTCACTACAAAAGATCCTCTCACCTTGTGGTTAAGCTTAAAAGAGCGATATGATCACCAAAAGACGGTGATATTTTCAAAAGCTCAAAACAACTGACTGAATCTTAGGCTGCAAGATTTCAAAACAGTCAGTGAGTATAACTCCACCATGTTTAATATTACCTCTCGTTTGAGGCTTTGTGGAGAAAATATATCTGATGAGACAATGATGGAAAAAACATTCAGTACTTTTCATGCCTCGAATCTGTTGTTGCAACAGAAATATCGAGCGCGCCAATTTAAAAAGTACTCAGAATTAATTTCTTGTCTCATGGTGGCTGAACAAAATAACGAGCTTCTATTGAAGAACCACAACTCTCGTCCAACTGGTTCCGCTTCAATTAATAAAGCAAATGCAGCATCCCATAATAACCATAAAAAGGTCATGGAAAGAAAAACCACCGACGTGAAAATGGGAAATGATCAATTAGCAATGATCGTGGCAATCCCTATTCTAAATTTCGTGGCAATAAGTTCCAAAATAAATGGAATAAGAATGATGTCGTTCAGAATAAGGGGAAAATATTGCTGAAAATGGGCATGCTCGTAATCGTGACCAACAATATCACAGATGTGGTCTAAAAGGCCACTGGGCTCATGTATGTCGTACTCCTAAACATTTTATTGATCTTTATCAAGCCTCCTTAAAGGAGAAAGGCAAAACAGTTGAGATGAACTTCACTGTCGGAGATGGCTCATCGGACATCAATTATATGGATGCCCCAAATTTTCATGATGATGCAAACACTAATCTCGATATTTTTAATGATCATATGTAACGATTTTAAATAATTCTATGTACTGATTTTTGTTATGCTTCTTAGTTATATGTACTTGTTTCTTATTATGAATGAAATATGACTCTTTTTCTAATTTGCCAAACATTATTTATCTAGATGGATCAACAAATCATGTGTTCAAATCATGAATCAAATAAGAGCGATATATGTCTTGCTGATTGTGCTACAACGCACACAATCCTTAAAAACAGAGAATATTTTTCAAATTTGAACCTAGCTGAGGCTAATGTTCAAATAATATTTGGCATCTTCAATTTGATTAATGGCTCTGGAAGAGCAAATATTGTGTTGCCTAGGGAACAACAATTCATGTTGACAATGCCTTATACTCTAAAAAATTCAGAAGAAATTTACTCAGCTTTAAAGATATTCGATAAAAATGGATATCACATTGAAACCATGAACGAAAATAATAGAGAATTTATCTATGTCACATTGGTTTCAAATGGGAAAAAGAAGTGTTAGAAAATTCCCAGCTTTATCCTCTGGATTATATTTTAATCATATAAGGCATGTCGAAACGAATGTCGTCATAAATAAGAAAATTAATGATCCAAAGAGATTTATTTTATGGCATGACCGGCTTGGTCATCCAGGATCATCAATGATGCGAAAAATAATTAATAGTTTGCATAGACATCCTTTAAGGAGTCACAAAATATTTTCAGCTGGTGATTATAATTGTGCTAGTTGTTTCCAATGTAAATTGATAGTTAAATTATCTCCAAGTAAAATTGTTGTGGAATCCCCAATTTTTTTAGAACGCATTCAGGGAGACATATGTGGACCTATTCATCCTCACTATGGACCATTTAGATATTTCATGGTTTTAATAGATGCATCAACTAGGTGGTCACATGTTTGTTTGCTTTCGACCCGCAATGTTGCATTTGCTAGACTTTTAGCGCAAATCATTAAGTTAAGAGCGCAATTCCTTGACAACCCAATCAAGACCATCCGTCTTGATAGTGCCGGGGAATTTCAATCTCAAGTATTTAAAAATTATTGCATGTATATAGGAATTACCATTGAACATTCTGTTTCAATATCTGATCAAACGCATTCAATTAATTGCCAGACCTTTAATCATGAGAACTAAGTTATCAACTTCAGTTTGGGGACATGCAGTCCTTCATGCAACATCTATCATTCGTTATAGGCCTATTGCATACCATGAACATTCCTCCATGCAATCATTTTAGGTCAACAACCAAATATTTCACACTTAAAAATTTTTGGTTGTGCAGTATATGTTCCTATACCACCTCCCAATAGAACTAAGATGGGTCCACAACGAAAACTTAGGATTTATGTTGGATTTAACTCATCGTCCATTATAAGATACCTTGAGCCCTTAACAAGGGATTTATTTATTACACGTTTTGCTGATTGTCACTTTGATGAAACAATTTTCTCACCATTAGGGGGAGATAAGAAGTCAATTCAAAAAGAATGACGCGAAATTGCTTGAAATGCATCAACTTTATCACATTATGATCCACGAACAAATCAATGTGAACTTGAGGTTCAAAAGATCATTCATTTGCAACAAATCGCAAATCAATTACCAGATGCATTTAATGATGCAAAACAAGTGACAAAATCACATATTCCAACTGTAAATGCTCCTGCAAGAATTGATGTCTCTGTGCAACAAAATGCACAAGAACCAACGAAACGCTTAAAGCGTGGAAGACCGGTTAGTTCAAATGATACAATTCCTCGAAAGAGGAAAACGAGAGTAAAAATAAATACAAATCAAAATACTCCTGAGAAAACACAAGAATTATTTGATAAGGGTTTGTCAGAACAAGTTGATTATGACGAGGAACAACTTCCTATAGAAAAAGATGAAAAAAGATGAAAGTAATGAGATCTCAATAAATTATTTAAACTCTGGTAAGATTTGGGATCGAAATGAAATTGTTCATGATGATATATTTGCTTTCAATATGTCATTTGAAATATGTGAAAATGATGATGATACAGAACCACGATCAGTGGACGAATGTCAAAAAAGACCTGATTGACAAAAATGGCAAGATGCTATCCAAGTAGAGCTAAACTCGTTAAGGAAACGAGAGGTTTTTGGACCAATTGTCCAAACGCCAGATGACGTAAAACCTGTTGGATATAAATGGGTATTTGTACAAAAGAGAAACGAAAAAAAATGAAGTTACAAGGTACAAAGCAAGACTTGTAGCTCAAGGTTTCTCACAAAAACCTGACATCGATTATGAGGAAACATATTCTTCAGTTACAGATGTAATCACATTTCGGTTCTTGATAAGCCTTGCAGTCTCTGAAGGGCTTGATATGCGTTTAATGGATGTCGTTACAGCATATCTGTACGAATCTCTAGACATTGAGATATATATGAAAATCCTTGATGGATTTGTAATATCCGATGAAATAAAATCAAAACCTCATAACATGCATTTTACAAAATTACAAAGGTCTTTGTACGGGTTGAAGCAATCCAGACGAATGTGGTACAAACGTTTCAGTGATTATTTACTAAAAGAAAGATATGTAAATAATCCACTCTGCCCATGTATTTTCATTAAAAGATCATCAACAGGATTTGTGATTATTGTTATATATGTTGATAATTTAAATATAGTGGGAAACCACGACGACATCGTTAGAACATCCCAATACTTGAAAAAGGAATTCGAGATGAAAGAACTTGGAAAAACAAGACTTTGTCTTGGTTTGCAAATTGAACATTTTTCAAGTGGAGTACTTGTCCATCAATCAAATTATATTGAAAAATTATTAAAAAGATTTTATATAGACAAGGCACATCCATTGAGCTCTCCAATGGTTGTCAGATCACTTGAAGTGGATAAGAATCCATTTCGACCTCATGAAAGTGATGAAGAGCTAATTGTTCCGGAGGTACCATATTTAAGTGCAATTGGTGCACTTATGTATCTTACAAATTGTACAAGACCCGATATTACTTTTGCTGTCAACCTACTTGCGAGATATAGCTCTTCATCAACTCAAAGACATTGAAATGGTGTTAAACACATTTTTCCATATCTTCGAGGAACAAGTTGCATGGGTTTATTTTACTCGAGAGGGGTAAAATTGAATCTCCAAGGTTATACTGATGCTGAATTTTTATCTGATCCCCACAAGGCCCGTTTTCAAACGGGATATGTATTCACCTGTGGTAATACTGCTGTATCAAGGAAGTCAGTAAAACAAACTATGGTTGCTACTTCTTCCAATCATTTTGAAGTACTTGCAATTCATGAAGCAAGTCGTGAATGTGTTTGGTTGAGAAACATGATTGAACATATTCAAGAATCATGTGGATTGCCTTTAATAAAAGATTCTCCAACCATATTATATGAAGATAATGCAGCATGTATTGCACAATTAAGTGAAGGATTCATAAAAGGGAACAAAACAAAACATATTTCACCAAAATTCTTTTTATGTGCATGAGCTTCAGAAGAATGGTGAAATTGGTGTCAAGCAAATCCGATCGAGCAATAATCTTGCTGATTTATTCACAAAAGCCTTACCAACTACGACATTTAAAAGGCTTATATATGGTATTGGCTTGCGTAAACTTAAAGACATTACAAGTAAAGAAACTGAACAAGTTTCACCCATGTTCACACGAGGGGGGAGTTATTAATTATTGTATTGCACTCTTTTTCCCTTTCCTAGCAAGATTTTTAATGAGGCAATCTTAACAATATTATACCCATTTTAATATTTATGAGAATAGTGTACTCTTTTTCTTTTACTATATTTTTCCCACAGAATTTTTTCTTAGTAGAAGTTTTAACGAGGCACAATCTCTTAGCAAGTGTCATCCAAGGGGAGTGTTGTAAATGAAATGGATGTGGATGACTCTTCCTATTCAAACCATTTGTATTCCACTACTATGTGTGAGTGGTTACACATTTACATCATGTAATTGTAACTTATGATCTTTAACATTTTTGTAATGGCCTATATAAAGAGCTCACATTTATGTAATGGATACACCAAGTTCAATGAAAACTTCTCATTCCAGCTATCTCATTTCTTCTCTTCTCCTTTGTAGTAGTAGTTTGTAGTAGTAGAAGTTCTTAGTCTTCTATTTTATTCTCTAGTTCTTAGCAAGTCTCAATTCAATTCACAACAGTTATTGACTAATTTAATTAGGGATTAGATCGAAAATGAAACAATTAATACTTCCTTACCTTTTTAATGTGACAAATGTCTTAAAATGTGAGAAGTATTATGAGGAGGGAGTATAAAGTAACAAATTAACCTGGATTTTTATATTATATAAAACAGTTAATGAACTCTAGCACTTCTAATTCTTTTAATAAATAATATTTAAATTTTAGAGAATTTTTTTTTTTAAATCATTGAGATTTGTTTTTTAATGCTAAAGAGATTTACTACCAATTTTCCCATATCAATAGGTGGCTCATAAACAGACCTGTTTCGTCAAAACCGATGCTTTAGTAGACATAGCGAATCGTTATCTCTTCCTTATCACATGCAACGTGTCAACTAACCAAACCGTGCGCAAATAAACAAAAAGAAACCGGGACACCGGATCACACTCTCCTCTTACTGGCCTTCTGCTTGTACCGCCACGTTTCACGTGAACGTACATCAAAAGTTCGAGTTTTAAGAATAGAAATATTAACATTAAAAGCTCATCCCACCTACATAGTGTGCAACTTGGACAAATACACAATGGTCAGATAATACGAATATGAGGTAGTTTAGATTAAAAAAATTACATCCTCAAAATATTGAATACCTCTCTTTTTATAAGTACCTCTTCATCTTTCTTATTAATTAGTGACTTGAGTTCAAGTCTTAAGAATAGAAACAACAACATCGGAAACTCCCTTAGCTACATGGTGCACGACTCAGGTGAGCACAAAGTAGTCCGATAGTCTTAGATATGGGGTGGGTGTATAGAACAAAAAATGAAATCCCTAAAATACCCTTCTCCTCTCTCTCTCTCTCTCGCTCTCTCTCTCTCTAAATACATCTCTTCGCCTCTCCCGCTCAACTTTACTTCTCTCACTCTCTCTCTTCATCTTTCAAGCTTTCTCTCTCTAGATTTGCAATGGCGATCATCGAAGAATCTCATCCATTGCCACAAAGCGGCGGAGTCAAGCGCAAGCTTGACCAGACCTCAGAAGACCGAGACCAAATCTGGGCGAGAGAGATCGCGGAGTGTGTTGGTGTTCTTAGAGCCAGGGTTTCGTGGAAGCGATCGGGTCGAGAGGGCGTCGATGAACGCCGCAGAATCCCTCGTGTTATACGCGAGAAGCGGTAATGATTTTGAATGATCGATCGAGGGTTTCGTTTCGATTTTCTAGTTTCCCGCCGATTTTGTTGATTTGGGGATTTTGGGAAATTGGGGTTTGATTTGGGTTGGTTTTTTAGCAGATAATCTCTTGAAGTATATCGTCGATGGCGATGCGGTTCCGGCTCTGGCGACGCATCTAAAGGCTCCGCCTTGTTTGGTAGAAGAAGAGGATGGCGATGGTTTGAGATCGAGGCCTTTGGAGGTTGAAGCCAGGAGCGCTTTCGCGCTGGGGCTTCTAGCTGCCAACATAATTATAGGAGTTTTTCGGAGTGGTTTATCATTTTTAATCGTTTGTTTTTGAGTTTTTTCAAAAAAAAAAAAATCATTTGGTTAGTGTTTGATATTTTGCTTCATTTGTTTGTTATTGTTTTCGAAAGTTTTAGGTTATCTGTTGAGTAGGGAATCTGATTTGAGTTTAGGCCGAAAATTCGACTGATTGTGTGTGTGTGTGGACTGAATTTTCGCAAAAAAAAAAAAAAAAAAAAACTTTCAAAGTAAATAAATACACTAAACAATAGGCTTAAAGTGATTCAACCCCTAAACTTTGGTGAGCGTATTATCCCTTAAACTGAAAGAAGGTTCATTCGAGCCCTTAAAGTGAGAAAATTGAGACATTTTGACACCTTGTTTGATTTTTGTTAAATTTTCTGTTAAGGGAAGAGGTTGGCTATGAGTTGGAGTCGGCCCATAGAAAAACTCATTGTAGTAAAATTTAATGAACGATGCCCCAATTTCCTCACTTTAAGGGCCTGTATGTTCCTGTTTTTAATTTAAGGGGTAATCATCCTTTCACCTAAAGTTTAGGGGTTGAATCCCTCCTTAAGACTCAAATAGAATAAGTTTATGGCACAAGTTGCAATGGTATAAAATGAGAATGCAGATTTATATTAAGGAAGCAATTTGCTATAGTTTTGAATGGTAGAGTTTATAAAGTTTAACATGCGGTCATTTTTTAAAAGGCCTCATTAAGCACTACGTACAAAACAAAATATGCCATTAAGACTCGATAGGTTTTAATAATACAGCTGGCTTATTTTGTTTTTTAGTGCTTAATACTTAGCCAATAGGCAGTGTTCACGTTGTATATTTACCTTTAAAAGCTATAGCAAATACCTTTCCTTTTTATTAATACAGCTAAGCATCATTACTCATTAGTATACTATTGAAGGAAACAATTAAGTTTAGAACGTATAAATATGCCTGTTTTATACATAACGATATATATATTCTTCATTTAACCTTTTTGTTTACTTACTAGTTACCATAAATAATGAAGGTGGTTCTCGGAAAACACTTTAATGTTGCCGTAAATGGTTTGCTTATGTGCAACATGTTTCTTATTATGACTCAAACTAAATTTTCTTTTTTCCTTTTACGTTGGATGTTTTCGTCTATGATTTTTGATACTATTGTTTTTGATAAAAAAGAAACAACTTTTCCCACTTGTGTTCGAAGCCACAACCTCTTTCTTCCAAACATCATACCAAATCATTGAGCCACCTAATCAGTTGGTAGGATTTTTGTTGTTTTGAATGGTACCAAGCTGTAAGGATCAACACTTCATTTTGGACTAGTAAGGAGGTCTCATGAATTAGATTCTAGGATTTGATTGAGAATCATAAAATTATTCTCTAAAGATGTTTGAAATCAATCAAAACCTTTTTATTCAACTATTTAAGAACTTTCAAAGTATATAAATACTCTAAACAAAAGGCTTAAAGTGCATTTCAGCCCCTAAACTTTGGTGAACGTATTATCCCTTAAGCTAAAAGAAGGTTCATCCGAGCACTTAATGTGGGATAACTGCTACACCTTGTTAGATTTTTATTAAATTTTCAGTTAAGGGAAGAGGTTGGGGATGAGATGGAGCGGGCCTATGAAAAATCTAACGAAGGATGCCCCAATTTCTTCACATTAAGGGCCTGTATTAAGGGCCCTTTTTAATGCACAAGTATCAATGGGATATAATGAAAATGGGAAGCAATTTGCTATGTTTTAAATGGTAGAGTTTGTAAAGTTTAACACATGGCCATTTCTTATAAGGCCTCGTTAAGCACTACATACCAAACAAAATATGCCATTAAGAGTCGATATGTTTTAAAAATACAGTTGGCTTATTTTGTTTTGTAGTGCTTAATACTTAGCGAATACGAAATGTTCAAGTTCTAAATTTACCTTTAAAAGCTATAGAAAATACCTTTCCTTTTTATTAATAAGTTAATTATCATTACTCATTAGTATACTATTGAAGGAAGCAATGAAGTTTAGAATATATAAATATGCATGTTTTATACATAACGATATATATATTCTTCATTTAGCCTTTTTGTTTACTTACTAGTTACCATAAATAATGAAAGTGGTTCTCGGAAAACACTTTAATGTTAGTGTAAATGGTTTGCTTATGTGCAACATGTTTCTTATTATTACTCAAACTAAATTGCCTTCTTTTTTTTTATGTTGAATGTTTTCGTCTATGATTTTGTTATTATTGTTTTTGATAAAAAAGAGACAACTTGTCCACTGGGGTTCGATCCCATAATCTCTTTCTTCCAAACATCATAGCAAATCATTGGGCCACCTAATCGGTTGGGGGATTTTTGTTGTTTTGAATGGGACCAAGTTTTTAAGATCAACTCTTCGTTTTGGACTAGTAAGGAGGTCTTATGAGTCAGATTGTAGGATTTGATTGAGTATCATAAAATTACTCTCTAAAGATGTTTGAAATCAATTAAAGCTCTTTTATTCAACTATTTAAGAACTTTCATAGCAAATAAATACTCTAAACAAAAGGCTTAAAGTACATTTTAGCCCCTAATGTTTGGTGAACATATTATCCCTTAAACTAAAATAAGGTTCATTCGAGCCCTTAAAGTGGGAAAACTGAGACATTTTGACACCTTGTTAGATTTTTGTTAAAATTTTCGTTAAGGGAAGAGGTTGGGGATGAGTTAGCGTGCCCATGAAAAAACTCAATGCAGTAAAATCAAGTGAAGGATGCCTCAATTTTCTCACTTTAAGGGCCTGTATGTTCCTGTTTTTAATTTAAGAGGTAGTCTTCCTTTCATCTAAAGTTTAGGTGTTGAAATCCTCCCTTAAGCCGCAAATAGAATAAATTTAATGCACAAGTAGCAATGGTATATAATGAGAATGCAGATTTAGATTTATATTAAGCAAGCAATTTGCTATAGTCTTAAATGGTAGAGTTTGTAAAGTTTAACACGTGGTCATTTCTTATAAGGCCTCGTTAAGCACTACATACGAAACAAAATATGCCATTAAGAGTCGATTGGCTTTAAAAATACATTTGGCTTATTTTGTTTTGTAGTGCTTAATACTTAGCCAATAGGAAATGTTCGCGTTGTAAATTTACCTTTAAAAGCTATAGCAAATGCCTTTCCTTTTTATTAATATAGCTAAGCATCATTACTCATTAGTATACTATTGAAGGAAACACTTAAGTTTATAACGTATAAATATGCATGTTTTATACATAACTATATATATATATTCTTCATTTAACCTTTTTGTTTACTTACTAGTTACCATAAATAATGAAGGTGGTTCTCGGAAAACACTTTAATGTTGCCGTAAATGGTTTGCTTATGTGCAACATGTTTCTTATTATGACTCAAACTAAATTTTCTTTTTTCCTTTTACGTTGGATGTTTTCGTCTATGATTTTTGATACTATTGTTTTTGATAAAAAAGAAACAACTTTTCCCACTTGTGTTCGAAGCCACAACCTCTTTCTTCCAAACATCATACCAAATCATTGAGCCACCTAATCAGTTGGTAGGATTTTTGTTGTTTTGAATGGTACCAAGTCAAAGGATCAACACTTCATTTTGGACTAGTAAGGAGGTCTCATGAATTAGATTCTAGGATTTGATTGAGAATCATAAAATTATTCTCTAAAGATGTTTGAAATCAATCAAAACCTTTTTATTCAACTATTTAAGAACTTTCAAAGTATATAAATACTCTAAACAAAAGGCTTAAAGTGCATTTCAGCCCCTAAACTTTGGTGAACGTATTATCCCTTAAGCTAAAAGAAGGTTCATCCGAGCACTTAATGTGGGATAACTGCTACACCTTGTTAGATTTTTATTAAATTTTCAGTTAAGGGAAGAGGTTGGGGATGAGATGGAGCGGGCCTATGAAAAATCTAACGAAGGATGCCCCATTTCTTCACATTAAGGGCCCGTATTAAGGGCCCTTTTTAATGCACAAGTATCAATGGGATATAATGAAAATGGGAAGCAATTTGCTATGTTTTAAATGGTAGAGTTTGTAAAGTTTAACACATGGCCATTTCTTATAAGGCCTCGTTAAGCACTACATACCAAACAAAATATGCCATTAAGAGTCGATATGTTTTAAAAATACGGTTGGCTTATTTTGTTTTGTAGTGCTTAATACTTAGCGAATACGAAATGTTCAAGTTCTAAATTTACCTTTAAAAGCTATAGAAAATACCTTTCCTTTTTATTAATAAGTTAATTATCATTACTCATTAGTATACTATTGAAGGAAGCAATGAAGTTTAGAATATATAAATATGCATGTTTTATACATAACGATATATATATTCTTCATTTAGCCTTTTTGTTTACTTACTAGTTACCATAAATAATGAAAGTGGTTCTCGGAAAACACTTTAATGTTAGTGTAAATGGTTTGCTTATGTGCAACATGTTTCTTATTATTACTCAAACTAAATTGCCTTCTTTTTTTTTATGTTGAATGTTTTCGTCTATGATTTTGTTATTATTGTTTTTGATAAAAAAGAGACAACTTGTCCACTGGGGTTCGATCCCATAATCTCTTTCTTCCAAACATCATAGCAAATCATTGGGCCACCTAATCGGTTGGGGGATTTTTGTTGTTTTGAATGGGACCAAGTTTTTAAGATCAACTCTTCGTTTTGGACTAGTAAGGAGGTCTTATGAGTCAGATTGTAGGATTTGATTGAGTATCATAAAATTACTCTCTAAAGATGTTTGAAATCAATTAAAGCTCTTTTATTCAACTATTTAAGAACTTTCATAGCAAATAAATACTCTAAACAAAAGGCTTAAAGTACATTTTAGCCCCTAATGTTTGGTGAACATATTATCCCTTAAACTAAAATAAGGTTCATTCGAGCCCTTAAAGTGGGAAAACTGAGACATTTTGACACCTTGTTAGATTTTTGTTAAAATTTTCGTTAAGGGAAGAGGTTGGGGATGAGTTAGCGTGCCCATGAAAAAACTCAATGCAGTAAAATCAAGTGAAGGATGCCTCAATTTTCTCACTTTAAGGGCTGTATGTTCCTGTTTTTAATTTAAGAGGTAGTCTTCCTTTCATCTAAAGTTTAGGTGTTGAAATCCTCCCTTAAGCCGCAAATAGAATAAATTTAATGCACAAGTAGCAATGGTATATAATGAGAATGCAGATTTAGATTTATATTAAGCAAGCAATTTGCTATAGTCTTAAATGGTAGAGTTTGTAAAGTTTAACACGTGGTCATTTCTTATAAGGCCTCGTTAAGCACTACATACGAAACAAAATATGCCATTAAGAGTCGATTGGCTTTAAAAATACATTTGGCTTATTTTGTTTTGTAGTGCTTAATACTTAGCCAATAGGAAATGTTCGCGTTGTAAATTTACCTTTAAAAGCTATAGCAAATGCCTTTCCTTTTTATTAATATAGCTAAGCATCATTACTCATTAGTATACTATTGAAGGAAACACTTAAGTTTATAACGTATAAATATGCATGTTTTATACATAACTATATATATATATTCTTCATTTAACCTTTTTGTTTACTTACTAGTTACCATAAATAATGAAGGTGGTTCTCGGAAAACACTTTAATGTTGCCGTAAATGGTTTGCTTATGTGCAACATGTTTCTTATTATGACTCAAACTAAATTTTCTTTTTTCCTTTTACGTTGGATGTTTTCGTCTATGATTTTTGATACTATTGTTTTTGATAAAAAAGAAACAACTTTTCCCACTTGTGTTCGAAGCCACAACCTCTTTCTTCCAAACATCATACCAAATCATTGAGCCACCTAATCAGTTGGTAGGATTTTTGTTGTTTTGAATGGTACCAAGCTGTAAGGATCAACACTTCATTTTGGACTAGTAAGGAGGTCTCATGAATTAGATTCTAGGATTTGATTGAGAATCATAAAATTATTCTCTAAAGATGTTTGAAATCAATCAAAACCTTTTTATTCAACTATTTAAGAACTTTCAAAGTATATAAATACTCTAAACAAAAGGCTTAAAGTGCATTTCAGCCCCTAAACTTTGGTGAACGTATTATCCCTTAAGCTAAAAGAAGGTTCATCCGAGCACTTAATGTGGGATAACTGCTACACCTTGTTAGATTTTTATTAAATTTTCAGTTAAGGGAAGAGGTTGGGGATGAGATGGAGCGGGCCTATGAAAAATCTAACGAAGGATGCCCCAATTTCTTCACATTAAGGGCCTGTATTAAGGGCCCTTTTTAATGCACAAGTATCAATGGGATATAATGAAAATGGGAAGCAATTTGCTATGTTTTAAATGGTAGAGTTTGTAAAGTTTAACACATGGCCATTTCTTATAAGGCCTCGTTAAGCACTACATACCAAACAAAATATGCCATTAAGAGTCGATATGTTTTAAAAATACAGTTGGCTTATTTTGTTTTGTAGTGCTTAATACTTAGCGAATACGAAATGTTCAAGTTCTAAATTTACCTATAGAAAATACCTTTCCTTTTTATTAATAAGTTAATTATCATTACTCATTAGTATACTATTGAAGGAAGCAATGAAGTTTAGAATATATAAATATGCATGTTTTATACATAACGATATATATATTCTTCATTTAGCCTTTTTGTTTACTTACTAGTTACCATAAATAATGAAAGTGGTTCTCGGAAAACACTTTAATGTTAGTGTAAATGGTTTGCTTATGTGCAACATGTTTCTTATTATTACTCAAACTAAATTGCCTTCTTTTTTTTTATGTTGAATGTTTTCGTCTATGATTTTGTTATTATTGTTTTTGATAAAAAAGAGACAACTTGTCCACTGGGGTTCGATCCCATAATCTCTTTCTTCCAAACATCATAGCAAATCATTGGGCCACCTAATCGGTTGGGGGATTTTTGTTGTTTTGAATGGGACCAAGTTTTTAAGATCAACTCTTCGTTTTGGACTAGTAAGGAGGTCTTATGAGTCAGATTGTAGGATTTGATTGAGTATCATAAAATTACTCTCTAAAGATGTTTGAAATCAATTAAAGCTCTTTTATTCAACTATTTAAGAACTTTCATAGCAAATAAATACTCTAAACAAAAGGCTTAAAGTACATTTTAGCCCCTAATGTTTGGTGAACATATTATCCCTTAAACTAAAATAAGGTTCATTCGAGCCCTTAAAGTGGGAAAACTGAGACATTTTGACACCTTGTTAGATTTTTGTTAAAATTTTCGTTAAGGGAAGAGGTTGGGGATGAGTTAGCGTGCCCATGAAAAAACTCAATGCAGTAAAATCAAGTGAAGGATGCCTCAATTTTCTCACTTTAAGGGCCTGTATGTTCCTGTTTTTAATTTAAGAGGTAGTCTTCCTTTCATCTAAAGTTTAGGTGTTGAAATCCTCCCTTAAGCCGCAAATAGAATAAATTTAATGCACAAGTAGCAATGGTATATAATGAGAATGCAGATTTAGATTTATATTAAGCAAGCAATTTGCTATAGTCTTAAATGGTAGAGTTTGTAAAGTTTAACACGTGGTCATTTCTTATAAGGCCTCGTTAAGCACTACATACGAAACAAAATATGCCATTAAGAGTCGATTGGCTTTAAAAATACATTTGGCTTATTTTGTTTTGTAGTGCTTAATACTTAGCCAATAGGAAATGTTCGCGTTGTAAATTTACCTTTAAAAGCTATAGCAAATGCCTTTCCTTTTTATTAATATAGCTAAGCATCATTACTCATTAGTATACTATTGAAGGAAACACTTAAGTTTATAACGTATAAATATGCATGTTTTATACATAACTATATATATATATTCTTCATTTAACCTTTTTGTTTACTTACTAGTTACCATAAATAATGAAGGTGGTTCTCGGAAAACACTTTAATGTTGCCGTAAATGGTTTGCTTATGTGCAACATGTTTCTTATTATGACTAAACTAAATTTTCTTTTTTCCTTTTACGTTGGATGTTTTCGTCTATGATTTTTGATACTATTGTTTTTGATAAAAAAGAAACAACTTTTCCCACTTGTGTTCGAAGCCACAACCTCTTTCTTCCAAACATCATACCAAATCATTGAGCCACCTAATCAGTTGGTAGGATTTTTGTTGTTTTGAATGGTACCAAGCTGTAAGGATCAACACTTCATTTTGGACTAGTAAGGAGGTCTCATGAATTAGATTCTAGGATTTGATTGAGAATCATAAAATTATTCTCTAAAGATGTTTGAAATCAATCAAAACCTTTTTATTCAACTATTTAAGAACTTTCAAAGTATATAAATACTCTAAACAAAAGGCTTAAAGTGCATTTCAGCCCCTAAACTTTGGTGAACGTATTATCCCTTAAGCTAAAAGAAGGTTCATCCGAGCACTTAATGTGGGATAACTGCTACACCTTGTTAGATTTTTATTAAATTTTCAGTTAAGGGAAGAGGTTGGGGATGAGATGGAGCGGGCCTATGAAAAATCTAACGAAGGATGCCCCAATTTCTTCACATTAAGGGCCTGTATTAAGGGCCCTTTTTAATGCACAAGTATCAATGGGATATAATGAAAATGGGAAGCAATTTGCTATGTTTTAAATGGTAGAGTTTGTAAAGTTTAACACATGGCCATTTCTTATAAGGCCTCGTTAAGCACTACATACCAAACAAAATATGCCATTAAGAGTCGATATGTTTTAAAAATACAGTTGGCTTATTTTGTTTTGTAGTGCTTAATACTTAGCGAATACGAAATGTTCAAGTTCTAAATTTACCTTTAAAAGCTATAGAAAATACCTTTCCTTTTTATTAATAAGTTAATTATCATTACTCATTAGTATACTATTGAAGGAAGCAATGAAGTTTAGAATATATAAATATGCATGTTTTATACATAACGATATATATATTCTTCATTTAGCCTTTTTGTTTACTTACTAGTTACCATAAATAATGAAAGTGGTTCTCGGAAAACACTTTAATGTTAGTGTAAATGGTTTGCTTATGTGCAACATGTTTCTTATTATTACTCAAACTAAATTGCCTTCTTTTTTTTTATGTTGAATGTTTTCGTCTATGATTTTGTTATTATTGTTTTTGATAAAAAAGAGACAACTTGTCCACTTTGGGGTTCGATCCCATAATCTCTTTCTTCCAAACATCATAGCAAATCATTGGGCCACCTAATCGGTTGGGGGATTTTTGTTGTTTTGAATGGGACCAAGTTTTTAAGATCAACTCTTCGTTTTGGACTAGTAAGGAGGTCTTATGAGTCAGATTGTAGGATTTGATTGAGTATCATAAAATTACTCTCTAAAGATGTTTGAAATCAATTAAAGCTCTTTTATTCAACTATTTAAGAACTTTCATAGCAAATAAATACTCTAAACAAAAGGCTTAAAGTACATTTTAGCCCCTAATGTTTGGTGAACATATTATCCCTTAAACTAAAATAAGGTTCATTCGAGCCCTTAAAGTGGGAAAACTGAGACATTTTGACACCTTGTTAGATTTTTGTTAAAATTTTCGTTAAGGGAAGAGGTTGGGGATGAGTTAGCGTGCCCATGAAAAAACTCAATGCAGTAAAATCAAGTGAAGGATGCCTCAATTTTCTCACTTTAAGGGCCTGTATGTTCCTGTTTTTAATTTAAGAGGTAGTCTTCCTTTCATCTAAAGTTTAGGTGTTGAAATCCTCCCTTAAGCCGCAAATAGAATAAATTTAATGCACAAGTAGCAATGGTATATAATGAGAATGCAGATTTAGATTTATATTAAGCAAGCAATTTGCTATAGTCTTAAATGGTAGAGTTTGTAAAGTTTAACACGTGGTCATTTCTTATAAGGCCTCGTTAAGCACTACATACGAAACAAAATATGCCATTAAGAGTCGATTGGCTTTAAAAATACATTTGGCTTATTTTGTTTTGTAGTGCTTAATACTTAGCCAATAGGAAATGTTCGCGTTGTAAATTTACCTTTAAAAGCTATAGCAAATGCCTTTCCTTTTTATTAATATAGCTAAGCATCATTACTCATTAGTATACTATTGAAGGAAACACTTAAGTTTATAACGTATAAATATGCATGTTTTATACATAACTATATATATATATTCTTCATTTAACCTTTTTGTTTACTTACCTGTTACCATAAATAATGTAGGTGGTTCTCGAAAAACACTTAAATGCTGCCTTAAATTGTTTGCTTATGTGCAACATGTTTCTTATTATGACTCAAAATAAATTTCCTTCTTTCCTTTTACGTTGAATGTTTTCGTCTATGATTTTTATTATTATTGTTTTTGATAAAAAAGAAACAACTTGCCCCACTGGGGTTTGAGCCCACAACCTCTTTCTTCCAAACATCATACCAAATCATTGGGCCACCTAATCGGTTGTTAGAATTTTTGTTGTTTTGAATGGGATCATGCTGTTAGGATCAACACTTCATTTTGGAGTAGTAAGGAGGCCTGACGAATCAGATTGTAGGATTTGATTGAGAATCATAAAATTACTCTCTAAAGATGTTTGAAAGCAATCAAAACCTTTTTATTCAACTATATGGGAATTTTCAAAGTAAATAAAAAACACTAAATAAAAGGCTTAAAGTACATTTTTGTGCCTGAACTTTGGTGAACGCATTATCCCTAAACTAAAAGAAGGTTCATTCGAGCCCTCAAAGTGGGAAAACTGGGACATTTTGACACCTTGTTAGATTTTTGTTAAGTCTTTTGTTAAGGGAAGAGTTTGGTGATGAGTTGGAGAGGACCCACGAAAAAACTCAATATAGTAAAATCTAATACGGGATGCCCAGTTTCCTTACTTTAAGGGCCTTTATGTTTCTGTTTTCAGTTTAAGGGGTAATCTATCCTTTCACCTAAAGTTTAGGGGCTAAATCCCCCTTAAGCACCAAATAGAATAAGTTTAAGGCACAAGTAGCAATGGTATATAATGAGAATGCTGATTTATATTAAGGAAACAATTTGCTATATTTTTAAATGGTAGAGTTTCTAAGGTTTAACACATGGCCTTTTCTTGTCAAGCCTCATTAAGCACTGCATATAAAGCAAAATATGCCATTAAGAGTTGTTGAGTTTTAAAAATACTGTTGGCTTATTTTGTTTTGCAGCGCTTAATACTTGGCCAATAGGAAATTTTCACATTGTAAATTTGTCTTTAAAAGCTGTAGCAATTACTTTTCCTTTTTATTAATGCAGCTAAGCATCATTGGTATGCTATTGAAGGAAACACTCAATGCAGTAAAATCTAACAAAGGATGCCCGAGTTTCCTCACTTTAAGAGTTTAAGGGCTTGTATGTTCTGTTTTTAATTTAAGGGGTAATCATCCTTTCACCTAAAGTTTAGGTCTTGAATCCCTCCTTAAGCCTCAAATCGAATAAGTTTAAGGCACACGTGGCCATTTCTTATTAGGCTTCATTAAGCACTACATACAAAATAAAATATGCCATTAAGATTTGATGGGTTTTAAAAATACAGTTGGCTTATTTTGTTTTTGTAGTGCTTAATACTTGGCCAATAGTAAATATTCACGTTGTAAATTTGCCTTTAAAATCTGTAGCAACTATCTTTCCTTTTTATTAATGCAGCTAAGCATCATTAATATACTACTAGTTCTTTGGCAGGGAGTCACATAGTCGTAAGAATTTAACAATATAAAAGATATCTTATTCATATTTTATAATATGTCATAAGATTTAAGCGTTTAATCTCTTGCAAACATTCATCTATATATGTGGCATGTATGGCATCATTTGAAATAGTTATTGTTGTCTTAGGTTTTTTATTGCGTTTACATCTTTAGAGGGACAATAATAACTACTTTTAGTTATGTGGCTAATAAGATCACAAACTTTTGTGTATGTGTGTGTGCTTTTTTTTTTTTGCAATTCTAGCATGAAATTTATTATTTCGCGGACTTTATGGTTGTTTGTAATTGTAGCATAGTGCCAAATTTTGGTGCAGGCTATGAAGATGTGGTCTTGTGAGTTTTATGAAGTTGTTTTCTTATCTGATAAGGGAAGACATCATATTCTCTTCCTAGAAGTAAAGTTCGAACCAGTTTTTGGAGTTTAGCTAATCTGGCACAAATGTAGAAATGTAATCCCTATTTTAGAGGAACAAAATAATGTGAGTTTGAGAGAGTTTTGAGGGTCTCTTGTAGTTTTCTTCTTATCTTCTTTGGATGGTCCATTTGATGTTTTGCAAGGGATCAACACCATGCTAAGCCCTAGAATTTCAATTTCTCTTAAATTCACTCACAAAATCCAATTTCTAAGGTTTATTTTTTAGTTTGATGTTTATATATGCTTTTGCTTCTAGTTTGCGCCCTACATCTTATAATATGTGTTGGCATAGCTTTCATAAGATTTCATCTTCATAGTTTGACTCAAAATTTGGTGGTGGCTAGAATTGCAAACATACATTCATAAAGTTTGTAATGTAATTGATGCAAATAAGTTCGTGCTAGATTTGTAAAAAAGGGAAAACAAAATGCAAAGCTCGTACTTTTTTGAGTATATGTAGAGGCTATAGCCCTAAATTGTATCATGTATGCCACATATATACATAATTGATGAATGTGTAAAAAATAAAATAGTAGATCTTGTACACAAAAAAATGTGAATTACAGATTTCTATTGTATGCTACTGTTGCTTGAATACAACAGTGGAAGTCATAATTCCCTCTAGTATCACTATTTGGATGCCAAATCTTATCTTTTGGGAATGTTTAGTGTTTGCCCTTTAAGTATCCTATATAATTTTCTTTTTCAAGAAAAGTACCCCATATTGTTGAAGTAAAGTCTTCTTGTGTGATTATATACTTATTTAAAGTCATTTTTTGATGTATATTTCAGCATTATAGAGTATATAATGAATCTTATCGTTCTAAATTTGATCCTACAAACTGATTTTGGAGACCACTTCACCAATCCAAGCCTTTGGGGGGTATCCTACTTTCTTTCTCGCTCCTGCTTTTTTTCGTCCCTCTTTTTTTTCTGACATTTCTTAATCTATTAGTAGAATTTTTTTTTTCTTATCGTTTCCATGCACTTGCTTGGGATTTAGTTGGCAGAAGCTAGATTTTTTTGTTCACTTATTTACACTTATAAAACAAACTTATTTTTGTAAACAAACTTATTTTTGTAGGTACATTTGGGGGAGTAGTACATTGACAATTCATCATTATCTGACATCACCTTCTTATTTGAAGGTTTTCCTTAATTTATTCTTTCCCTTGATATTCAATAGATATTGATCTTTTTTCTAGCTGACATTGATCCTTGAGAGATTATTTTAGTTTTTTAGGAATTTCGAAGTTCATCTTTTATTTGAAGGAATTTTAAATTTTAGTTTGGCATGGGGTCTCAATAAAATATTCATTGCCATAATTTTCCTCTTTGCTCAGGTAAACAATGTTATGCTCTCAAAATTGCCCTCATTGCTTCTTCAGATGCATTTCGTGCCATGATTCTTGGTGGCTTTAAGGTAACACAACAAGATCTAAATATTTTTTTTTCTTGAAAAACTTAAATAAATTACTAATGACTCTTCAAGTGAAAATAATTTATTTTTGCAAAAAAAAAAAAAGTGAAAATAATTTATAACAAAGAATCTTAAAACATTCAGAAGCAAGGTATTGACCAGATGAAGGCAAAACTTTCTAAAACAAAAAACTCTCAATACAATAACATACAAACCAATGGGCAATAAGATAAAGCTCTGAATTCGGAGCTTATTATATTACAATTGGAAATTCGTAAAAAGCATGAAAAATAGCTAGTCCTAGGCTTAGTATGCTAGACTTGATCTTTAAACACATTTCACGTTTCTTGGGTCCCAGAAAATCCAATGTCTCTAGCACTTCATAAAAAGTCTTTAAGTTTTCATGGTCTTTCTCGACACTCTGAATGCTTCATGCTTGTACCTTATCAAATGGTTTTTGTGATTTTTTTTTTTGTTTGATTCCTTTCGTATTCTATCTATTGTTTTCCATTTGAGTATGAGAGCATATGAATGGAGTGAAATTGCCCTAGCATTTTTGCATTGTAGTTAAAATTTTCTTATTTGATCATCTGTTAGCTATGCATGAATTTTTGGATGATCAATAATCTAAAAGCAGTAGCTGATGGCTTCAGACTCCATGATGCATATTATATTACTATTAGTAATAACATGCCGTCCTCTCTATCCGCCTCAATGATCTCATCTGCAGTCTGATCCTGCATGTTCAAGAGAGAAGAAAGATAAAGTGCTTTTTTATTATATTAAACAAACTGATTGGGAATATGCAAATACTAACAAAGAGACTTGAACCAAATTATACGTTATAAATTTGTGCTTTGTTACCATATATGGCTGTCACTAAATCCCAAAACTATAGCTGTCAAGTAAAGACCGAAGAATGTTCGCTGTTGTTTTCCCACCCTTGACATAGTCTTGATCTGAGTAATTAGTTATGAAAGATTTTATGGAGGATCTTATCATGTAGTTTTCACCAAGATATGTAACTAACAGTCCACGATATAGGAGAAGGTTGTCTTTTGCTTATATTATTTACATATATATTGAATATACATGGATTGTGTTACTTCCAGGAAAATGATGCGAGAGAAGTGGAGATTCCCAATATAAGATAGGAGGTTTTCAAGTTGATGATGAGGTAAATGGATAGTGATTTTGACTATTTTCCTAGGTACAAAATTTCTATCAGCTGTTTTAACATGTGCTGGCTTCTTGTTTGCATTTAGATTTATATAAACTGGATCAGTGATTGTCACACTTGATAGTGCACTTTATCTTCTTAGAGCTGCAGATCAGTATCTGTTGGAAGGACTGAAGCCCCTCTGTGTGCCCAGGTGAGAAACGTTCTTTCTGGTAATTTTCATTTTTGTTGATTAGCACATGGATAACCTCACGAGAAATTAAGTGAGAGTTCCATGACTACTATTGGGAAAAAAAGGGGGGAAAAGATGTAAGGACACAAAAAGCTGTTGGAAACGCTTACCAAGCTAGCCTTACAATTAAAATGATCACCGTACTGTTTTGAAGATCTAGTACAATGTTACTCCGAGCATGCTATCCATATGTATTCCTTGTTGTGCTTTGAATAAGTGAGATATAATTTACTTTTTTGGTTTCAGGACATATCCTTGGATAATGTATTAAGCTTGTACAAGCTTTATGGAACCTTTAATACCATGTCTTTGAAGCACTTATGCAGCCTTTTTATCCTGGAGAGTTTCGATCAATTGATTGGTGTACCTGGGTATTACTCCCTTGGCCTTACTCTTTTTTTTTTTTTTTTTTTTTTTTTTTTCTTCTTTCTATGTTTTGTTTTCATGTGTATATTTAAATAACATGTGCAGGTTTACGACAGTAACATTGCACAGAGCTCCCTGCGTTTTCCCATTCATTAATATTTATAAGTTCAACCCAATATGTTATGGAGCCTTTAAACTTGATGTGGGTTCTTGAGTTCTACTGGACTATAACGCCAGAAAAACTCTAAGAAGGAAATTTAAGATGGTATATAAGGATGACAAGTGCTCTCAGAAAAAATTATCATGATGTTGTCAAAAAAATAAAAATAAAATTGTCATGATTGAATCAAGTTATTCAACAGTATGCTACATTGTTTCTGTGCTAGAACGACAAGAACAGGATCTCAAATGGATCACCAAAGAAAGTTGTATTGAATTCTTCTCGTTTCTTTACAAAGGTGTAAAATGAAGTAAATTGGAACACACTAATAGATGAAGGTGCAAGATGAAGGAAGTTCTTTTGAATATGAACTAGTACACACTAATAGAGGAAGGTGCTAGATGAGGGAAGTTTTTTTTTTTCCTCAAAAAAAAAATAAAATAGAGGAAGGTGCTAGATGAGGAAAATTTCTTTAGATACTACTTAACGTACAACTCATAAGATTTTTTATCAGAACTCGAAAGATTGTAACGATAAGAATTATTTGTCGAAGGATGATAGACTAGAAAAATGGTGTTTATCTTCTTCCCTTGAAAGATCCTTGAAATACCGTTGAAAATTTTGAAAATTTTGATGGATGAGCTAATGCAATGTTAGTCTGATATTGTTTCTACTAATGCATAACTTACTGTCATTAATTTTCATTTTGCATTGCTTATCTTTGAGTTTTTCAATCAACAAAGAAAATAAGAAGTTAACATTTTTTATGATACTTTTGTAACGACCCAAATTTTTCATGACCCAACTTATGGGTATTTTGGTAATTTCATGATAAAAATATGTTAGGTGTTTGATGTGGAAATACAATTTTAAACATGTCAAATTAAATATGAGTTAGGGAGTAAGTAAAATTTTGTTTTAAATAATAAAGCGCAATTGAGATTATGACCCAAAAGGACATTTTAGACAAGTTGTAAATAATCACAACCCTAATCCCTAACCCTAATGCTATTTAAACAAATCAAAAAAAATTCTAGCCCCAATTTTGTAAAACACCCACGTGGCAAGGAGGAGAGCAAAAGGAGAGTTCAAGCTCAAGAGAGATACAACCTCACTTCCCTCATTGATTTCTTTATTTTTTTTATTGAAGATTTGGAGACCAAAGGGTTGATGGCGTCGACAGCAGCAAGAACGCGAGGAAAATAGAAAAGAAAATAAGAAATGAAATATTTGATCTATGTTAGAATAAGATTTTGGAAAGGATTTTGAGTCAAAGACTTCATTGAAGGCACGGTGAGACTCTAATACTCTCTAGATTTATTGTCCTAGTGTTGATATTGGCAATGAGAGTTGATGATTTTCAAAGTTTGTTCAATTTTTCTTAGATTTAGTCTTGAAATGGGTTATACAAATTTTTAAGCTTTATAATAACGAGTATTATGGATGAATCAATTTTGTTTGCCATGGTTTGACGGTACATGAAAGGGTTTCCCCATGATTTTAGCAAATTGAACGCGGTTGAAGTTTATTAATATGGATTTGACATTTAAGGTTGAGTCGATATTTAAAAAGGGACTTTGAATCTTTTCTTTGAGAAATAAACTTACTCGATAAGTTTGTGGACTTTGACTAAATATTGTTATTCGAGAATTTAAAGTCTAAATTGAGTCTTGTATGGTGATTTGGATTTTTTTAAATATAATTAATCGAACATCTTCGATTTTTGTTGGAAAAACTAAGTCTTAGTGGATTTTCCTTGTTTTACATCACGCATTCTTATTTTACTCAAATCATCGATTCTAATTTTAAATGTCGATTTTAGAGTTGTGAATGACCTTTAGTGAAGTCAGCTATAAAATAGAGTGAATTTCTAAGGTCTAGACAATTGATGTTAAACTTGTATGGTTGTAGATACATAAAGTAATTATTCTTTCAAATTGTCTAGATTCGCGAGACGGTTCACATCGAGCCCAAACACGAGAGGATCGAGATTAGGATTCGCGGCGAGTGCAGGTAAGTGGGGAGCTTGCTCGATTATCAAATATGACATATTATTAGTTATGTTTAAGATTCATAATTTGAATTAAAGACTTGGGATTTATGGGTTGCGTCATGGTATTGGCTCGAACCTACGTATCTATGGAATGTGAATGCACTGCTTTTCTCATCTATGTTATTCAGGGCCCCAAAAAGTTTGTTGAGTTCCACCGAGGGTCTTATCAGCAAGTAAATCTATATAAATATCTGAAAATGTTGTGGTATCACCGAGGGTCGTTAACACCCCAGGATGTTGTGGAGTTTATCGCTGAGGGCTTTACTTGACTAATTGAATTCTTAAGTATGTCACGTAGGGACATGAGTTGGAGTTCCTTCTCTTGTACTTTTGAAACATAAGGATGTGCATCGGTGATGACTTGGACAAACCTACTGTTGATTTGATGGGACAAACGAGAGGGCACATAAGGCCCGTGTGCTAGCTAGTTGTTTCCATCACCTCGAGAGTAGGAGAATCGGTCATCGGATTCTTGTCAATACCTAGTATGCATTGAATGAAACATCGACTTATCGTATTATATTTTATAGTACATAATCTCGCGAAATCCCCTCCTTTGCATGAAAGCTTGAATTTATGTAATGATTTGTCAATCTCTTTAATGCTATGCATGATTATTGTTGTTACAACTTTATGGTTTACGAATATGTCGTATTTGCTATTAAATGATGAATTCCTATTTATTTGTGGCTTACAAACCTTATGTCTATGATAGTACTTGATGGTTCATTATATGTCTATTTTTTTATGAAATCTTGCTACTATGCTACTATTCAATGAATCCTTGTTTGTTTTTAAATACATGCTAGACTTTGCATGCTTATTAGGTATTACTTGCATATTTGATGGTTGAGCGGATTTTCCGCATTACTGAGTTCCGTTATTTCTCTTAGCTCACATCACTTACATCTAAGGTAACCACGACAGCGCTAGGTTGAGACGAGCTTGAAGTCTCCTCTTGATGTGAGCCTTTGTTAATATATATATATATATATATATATATGTATATTTAATTTTGAAACTATTCAACTTGAGGTTAAAATTAAAATAGATCTTTGGGTAGCTTGAATCCTAGTTACCTTTAATTGATCCACTTTAGAGATTTAATAACTTGTTTAGTTTAAATGGGCATGAACCCATGTATAATTTTATTAATGTTCTATGAACTTAAATCTTTTGGCTTTATGATATCTTTTTATGTTTATTCCGTAATTATTTGTGACGACCCCAAATTCCCAATGCATTTGGGTACGCCCGGCCTAGACCCGTGCAGGTCCCGAGTCAGTTTCTCAGCGAATCTGACGAGCCTAGTCAGCCTCAAATTAACAAAATTTCAAGATTTATAAGAGAGTTATTGCAATTATAACACAGCGGAAGCAAAATCAAATTCTAATCAAATATTGGGAAATAACTCAATCAAGGGAAATTAGGATTCTATATAATGTGGAAAACCCCGATATAGTCACATCCAAGTCAACAAAATGGATTGATGGAATCCACCTCAAAACATATTCCCCAGTTCTAAAATAAACATATATATAAACGTCATACAAAATGAAATAAACATGAGCCTACATCTCGGTACCTCTCGTCCAACTATTCACAAAAAGTCTCCTAAGCAAGGTCCCTTGCCTCTACTGCTCTCCGTCCTATCTGCACCCACCGTCACAAACTAGACGGTGAGCAACTGAGAGAAATCGAAAGTAAAGCCAGAAGAATATAACAGTAATTCATAAAATAACAAACAAGGCAGTCTAAATATCATGCGAGGTGCTTGAAAGATAGGAATTTAAATAAACAAGAATGCATGATAGACAGATGGAAATGATAGCAATCGAAACATGCGTGTTCTACGAGTCAAGAGAGGCCATAAGTGGTCTATATTCCACAACAATACCACAACAATCCACAACAATCCAGTACATGATATCACACAATCACTAGGGGTGGTCAAACACTCGTGCGCTCGAGTGCCCGTGTTTTATCCCTTCTAGTGCAGGCCGCATGTACCTTCGAGACACACACTTATGCCAAGAACACACATACAAGGAATATGGAATGGAAGGCCAATAATTTGATAATAGCAAACACAAAGAAATGAAAATGAATCACATGATATTTTCCAAACTGGCTTACTAACGTACAAATGCTTTTTAAGGCAAATTGTACTTACCTGAAACTATCGTAACCCGCGTAAAACGCTCCCGCGACTCCTAACGCGTATCCCCAAGTTTCCCGCTACCTGACAAGGTCGGAAACTCGTATTAATAGGTCAAGTCATTCACTAAACCTAGGTTTAAACTTATCATTATCCCCAATGTTTTGAATGACTCGAACGACATGACAATTTAATCAACAAAGGAATACTCTCTCTCTCGGGTTTTGAAAACACAATATGTATAAGCCTCATCGCGAATCATAGGCTCGGCTTAGCCGTATGTGGGTCATGTCATGGTCTTGAGGACTGGCGACATGACCACGACGTCATAGCCATTCATCGCCACGCGATGTTTGAATACCAACCAACACTTAACCATAACTTTACATGACAACTGAACCGACATGTACCAACGAGCATGGAAACTCGTTGGTGTCGTCCGACATCGAGGGAAGGATTATCGTGGCATGAGAATGCCGAAAAAGCCTCCACTAGTTCGGAAATTTCGTCAACACACACAAATTACGACTTGACGACGGCAACACGTAAAATCACGTCAAAACGCCTTAATAAAATTGTTTCGGACTTAATCAAGGGCTGCGAGACGTCAACCAATGTTAGGTGAGATCTCGACCACCTTCACTGGTCATGGTTCGACCGGTAGGACCGCCGAAGAAGGTGGCGGTTTCGCGAGGCCTCAATATACAAAACACATGAAATAATGACATTTTAAACTTGAAATGAAACTGTTGTGGCCACTTTTAGGGCTGTGGGACCCATGTATGAGTTTGGTGGGGTCCCCGACAGCGTCCTAGTCATGGTGGTCCGGCGGTGGCGCCGTCGGTGAGGGCGTTTTTCGGCGAGAGGGTAAACACTCTATAAAACCAACTTATTGTGTGTACACTAGTAGGGACTTTGCATGGGCCATGAGGGGGTGTGCTCGGGATGGTCGGGACTCCGTGAGTCACCGAGGTCGCCCACAACCGGTCCTCGTCACGGCACCCACCCCAACAGCCCACATGCACACACACAAAAAAAAAATGAAGAAAGAAAAAAAAACAAAAACAGTGAGCCGAGGGAGAGAGAGAGAGAAAGAAAGAAATAGAGGGATGGAGAGAGAGGTCTCCGGTGAGGGAGTGAACCCCGGTTACCACCATCTCCAGTGGGAGAGGTGGTGTCGTGAGAGAGAGAGAGAGCAACCCGAGACGAGAGAGAGAGAGAAAACCGAGGGGAGAGAGAGAGATCGAGTGAACACGAGAGAGAGAGGAGGATGTGTGACCTCCGGCGAGCTTCCTCGCCACCACTGCATCTCCGGTGGACGACGTGGACGTAGCCAAGCCGTGAGAATGAGTGGACCGAGAGAGAAGGGTGAGGGAACTCGAGAAAGAAGACAACCGAGAGGGAGAGAGAGAGAATGCATACCTCCGGTTGACGGCAGCCTCCGGCGTCCCTGGTCCGGTCACCGGCGATAGCAGAGGCAGTGGAGAGATGGGGGAAAGTGAGGGAGACCGTGAGGGGTGAGCAAAGAGAGCTCGTGAATGAGAGAGTGAGAAACCGTGAAGAGAGAACGTGAGAGAGAAATGAGAGATGTGTTTCAAGAGAGAATGTGAGGTGAGTGACATGAGATGAGTGGGGGGTGTAAGAGTGTGATGTGAGTGATGGGAGTGAGTGGGGTGTGAGATGTGAGTGATGGGAGTGGGTGGGGTGTGAGATGTGAGTGATGGGGTTGGGTGAGTTATTTAAAATTTGAATAGGTATGGTAGGAATAGTGGTGTGTGTCCTAGTTGTGTTCACCCATTTTTTACCAACCCACAAGCCTCAAACTTTAACCCAAGGGTTCCCCGACCCATCTTACCTCATCGACCCGTATTTTCCCGTCACGTGCACACTTTTACTTTTATCTCACACAATTGAACTATATAATTATTAAATAATTATTTTAATTATCTTTTTACTGTATTTTCTCCCACGGTTACCAAGGCGGGAACTCACTCTTTTTTTTTAAAAAAAAAAATCGTCCGAATGGCTCGTGACACGCATTTAAACTATAATACTATTACACACATCAAAGAATCATAAAATTACCTCGGTGTCGACTCCCAAGGTTTGAAATACAGTCCAGTATCGCGTGGCCGAGTCACGATCCTGACACGTGTCACACAGGTCAGGTTAGAAATCGAGGATGTTACGGTCTCCCCACTTATTAGAATTTCGACCTCGAAATTTACTAATAAGTAAACTAAACTTCAAACTTACCTGAATCAAATAGATAAGGAAAGTGCTCTTGCATGTATGACTCTAGCTCCTAAGTTAACTCCTCGTCCCCGTGGAATTGCCATTTCACGAAAATGGAAGGGATTTCCTTGTTCCTCAGTGTCTTGACTTTACGGTCGACAATTTGAATTGGCTGCTCCTCGTACGTGGCATCGTCCTGCAACTCGATCTGACTCAGGTCCACTGTAGGTCGCCGTCCTCCGCCTGACTTGTCTAGTTGAAGCATTGAAATGTGAAATACTGGATGAATACCGACGAGCGCTGGCGGTAACTCTAACTGGTAAGCAACCTTACCGACCCTCTTCACAACTTTGAAGGGACCGATAAATCTAGGAGCAAGCTTCCCTTTAATTCCGAATCGTTTGTGACCCTTCAGAGGCGAGACTTTCAGGTATACATAGTCTCCCACATCGTAATGAAGCTCATCGTGATACTGATCATAGTATTTCTTTTGCCGCTCTTGAGCACTCTTAAGTCTCTGCCGAATCTGCCGTACCTTCTCAGTGTGATCAACAACGAGTCTCGGGACCAATTGTCACACAACATGCTCTGCTCACCCAAGAAGAAGGTGATCTACAAGCTGCCCATAGATAGCGCGCTCAAACGGTGCCATCCCGATACTCGCCTGATAACTGTTGTTGTAAGCAAACTCGCACAAATGAAGGTACTCTTCCCATGACCCGCCGTATTCCAAAACACACATCCTGAGCATGTCTTCCAACACCTGTATCAACCTCTCGATTTCCGTCTGTCAGTGCGTCGTGGATGGAACGCTGTACTCAACTCTAGTCTGGTGCCGAATTGAGCCTGCATGCTCTGCCACAATAACGAAGTAAATTGCGCCCCTCGATCTGACACGATCGACAATGGAACTCCATGTAGTCTAACAATCTCACGCTCGTAAAGAATGCTCAGTCTGTCAACTCGGTGTGTAGTGGATACTGGTATGAAATGAGCAGATTTCGTCAATCGGTCCACAATTACCCAGATGCTATCATGACCACGAGGAGATCGGGGCAAGCCATTGACGAAATCCATAGCAATGTGCTCCCACTTCCATTGAGGAATAGGTAGGGGCTGCAGCAATCCTCCAGACCGTCGATGCTCAGCCTTCACACGCTGGCATATCTCACACGCTCTAATGAATTCCGACACATCGGATTTCATCCCTGGCCACCAAAAGAGACGTCGCATATCAGCGTACATCTTGGTCCGACCCGGATGCACAGAAAATCGAGAACGGTGAGCCTTCTGAAGTATCTCGGTGCGTAAGTCGGCGCCATGGAATCCACATCGCCCACGATACCTCAAGCAAGAGTCGTCGACCGACTCCAATCTGGATGTTCGAACGTCCGCCATCTCACTTGAATTCTTGGTACGACTCATCGCCTGTTGTCCCTCGAGAACGATCTGCGGTGAAACGGTCTCGCAACCTCATCGACCACAAATCGTGTCCTGGTAGTCATCGGTACGTCCGCTGAACTCATCAACTCGGCTGCCTCAAGAAGACCATACTCGTGGGTCATCTGACATACGACCACCTCAGCATCTGATCCTCTACGGCTCAAGGCATCAGCAACCACGTTAGCTTTTCCCGGATGATACTCTAGCGAGAAGTCGTAATCCTTCAGGAACTCCAGCCATCGTCTCTGTCTCAAGTTCAGTTCTTTCTGAGTGAATAAATACTTCAAACTCTTGTGGTTTGTGAACAACTCAAAACGTACGCCATACAGATGGTGCCTCCATATCTTCAATGCAAACACTATTGCAGCTAACTCTAAGTCGTGTGTCAGGTAGTTCCTCTCGTGAACCTTCACCTGTCGAGATGCATAAGCGATAACTCGGCCCTCTTGCATCAGCACACAACCCAAACCAACCCTCGACGCATCAGTGTACACAACTAAGTCTTTCCCAGACTCAGGCAGTGCTAGGACAGGCACGGTAGTCAATTTCTCCTTCAAAGTATTAAATGAATATTCACACTCCTCATTCCAATCAAACTTCGCATTCTTCTGAGTCAGTTTCGTCATTGGTGAAGCTATTTTGGAGAAATCTTATACGAATCGGCGATAGTATCCTGCTAATCCCAGAAAACTGCGAACTTGCGTGACGGTAATCGGCGTAGGCCATTCAATCACTGCTCTAACCTTCTCTGGATCAACAACAACACCGGTAGCTCCAACAACATGCCCAAGGAATCGGACTTCGACAACCAAAACTCACACTTCTTGAACTTGGCAAACGATCGATGATCTCTCAAAGTCTGCAACACTGCTCGTAGATGTCCTTCGTGCTCCTCACGAGTCCTGGAATAGATGAGGATGTCGTCTATGAACACAATCACGAACCGATCAAGGTATTCCCTCATCACGCGATGCATGAGATCCATGAACATTGCTGGCGCATTAGTCAAGCCGAATGGCATGACTGTAAACTGAAAGTGACCGTATCTCGTGCTGAACGTCGTCTTTTCTCAATCTTCAGCCCTAATCCTGAGCTGGTGATAGCCTGACCTCAGATTTATTTTCGAGAACCACTGCGCTCCTGTCAACTGATCAAAGAAATCATCAATACGCGGCAACGGATATTTGTTCTTCACTGTAACTCGGTTCAGTTGGCGATAATCTATGCATAGCCTCAAACTACCATCCTTCTTCTTCACAAACAGTACTGGTGCTCCCCATGGCGACATACTCGGACTGATGAAACCAAGCTCTAATAACTCGTCTAGCCGACTCCTCAACTCCTCAAGCTCTCGAGGTGCCATACGGTGAACGGTGGTACCGAGTTGGCTTAGTCCCTGGTACAAGGTCAATGATAAAGTCTATCTCCCTCGGTGGTGGTAATCCCGGCAAATCCTCCGGAAACACATCTGGGAAGTCGCACACAACTGGTACCTCTGAAAAGCAAATCTCCTGCTTCTCCTCAGTGCTCATGACACTCGCAACAATCTCAATCTCGCCACTCGTGGCTTCCCTGCCTCTGGTGATAGGAAGTAGCGATCTTTGTACCACTCCCGATGCTTGAGCTCCGAACAATCTACTAACGGAATCGTGATTCTCTTCTCATAACAACTAATGTGAGCATGAAACGATCCCAACCAATCCATGCCTAATAAGGCGTCAAACTCTAAAAACTCGAGCACTCTCATATCCACTGGTAATTCATAACCCCCTATCTCTACCGGAATATCAAGGCACAACAAATTTGGGTAAATCTTATCTCCAGCAGCGGTGCTAAGGATGAGGGGTTTACTAAGCCTAACAGGTTTCAAACCTAGCTTATCTACCATTCGACCAGCAATAAACGAAACAGTGGAACCGGAATCGAACATGGTGTGCATGAATGTACCACAAATAGAAATCATACCCTCGACAAGGTTTCGGGATGCCCCCTGGTCAGGCTCAACAGCGGCCTGAACGCGTTCCCTCTGATGCTGATAATGCTTTGTGGCGGTACTCTTGGTGGTTGATGGCACTCCCTCTGTATGTGACCGACCTTTTCGCACCTAAAACAAGTTCGGGTATCCTGCGATCCCTGAGTCTGGCTCTGGCCTCGTCCCTGTATGGAACTTTGTGTCTGAGTTTGACCAGACCTCTGTGTCTTCCTCTGCCGGTCTCCTCGGTCGATACCTCTACTCTCCATAGTCTGTCTCTGTGACTGCTGTCCTGATCGACTAGGCTGTGGTGGATGACTGGCAAAACTTGGTACTGGCGGAGTAGTATGTATCGGACGAGTAGTCGACTGTACAACGGACCCTACGCTCTGAGTCCTATGGTCAAGGAAATTCCACCTATTCTTCTTCCTCTTCTTGAACTGATGGTGATCCTCCAATCGGGACTCTGGTCTGACCGGTCTGGTCTCCTCTGGATGAGTAAGTAGGTAACCCTCTCGAGCTAAACTCCGCTCGTATGCAATCTGTAAGGTCTCCGGCTGCGTAGTGACTACGGAACCACCGATCGCAGGTAACAAACCCTCAGTGAAATAGTAGACTCGATCAGTCTCGGTGTCGGCCGATCCTCCAGCATAAGGTAACAATGATGAGAATCTACCCATGCATTCCATCACTGACTCAGTAGCGCCTTGCCTCAACGCCATGAACTCATTCCTCTTTGCTCGAAGCACAGTCGGTGGAAAGTATTTCTGATTAAACTGGGTCTTGAAGTCGATCCAGTCTCTCGGAACACCTCTAGTAGTAATGATCGTCGTCCACCAATCATCTGCCTCTCCATGTAACATCGACGAAGAGATAGTCGCTCGCATGTGGTCCTCTGTGGCAATGATCGAATGAATCTTCTCATGATTCTTCAGAAACAACTCTCTTTGCTCGACATCGGTCGCCATAGATAGAACTTCATAGGATCATGTCTCTTAAATTCCTCCATCGCTTCGCTTCGGCGGTGGCTCCCGGACTCTTCGATGGAGTCGTAACTGGAGTAACCTCTGCAGTAGCTGCTGGCGTAGCTGGTGTCTCTGTCACTCGAGCTATCTCTGTCGATAAAGGATGTGTCTCCGCCTCGGTCTGCGGGTCAGGTGCAACAACAACTCCCTCAGGTATTGCCTCTAACGGAATCGGAGCCGTAGATGCCGCAGCAATCGGGGTCTCTGCCCCTCGGGTAGTAGTATGTGGCAATGGTGTAGTCGGAGTCGATGGTGTAGCGGTAGCTGGTACGAGTGTCCTCAACAGTCGTAACATTTCCTGTAGCTGCGAATCCTGCGTCGCAACTCTCTGAGTCAAGGCATGCACATCGTCCGCACTAGCATATCGTGTGCCAGATGTGTCGCTATCGTCGCCCTGACCGGTCTGATCCGCCATCATCGTCTGGAATCAAGAGAACGAACTTCTCGGATCGTCTATAGCTACCGTATACTATAATAATACACATAACAATCATAATATGTATTAAAATAATTCGACTCAACCCATTACTTCCCCAGTTAAGTTTCTAAAGGATCATAGGGTTTCCACTTCTAAGTTCGACAATTCCTAACTTCCGCTGGTTGAAATGGCTTGTGTTTTATGAATTTAAGTCAAGAGTCAGGTCTATATAACCTTGGGCTCTTATACCAACTGTGACGGCCCCAAATTCCCAATGCATTTGGGTACACCCGGCCTAGACCCGTGCAGGTCCAAAGTCAGTTTCTCAGCGAACCTGACGAGCCTAGTCAGCCTCAAATTATCAAAATTTCAAGATTTATGAGAGAGTTATTGCAATTATAACACAGCGGAAGCAAAATCAAATTCTAATCAAATATTGGAAAATAACTCAATCAAGGGAAATTAGGATTCTATATTAATGTGGAAAACCCCAATATAGTCATATCCAAGTCAACAAAATGGATTGATGGAATCCACCTCAAAACATATTCCCCAGTTCCAAAATAAACATATATATAAACGTCATACAAAATGAAATAAACATGAGCCTACATCTCGGTACCTCACGTCCAGCTACTCACAAAAAGTCTCCTAAGCAAGGTCCCTTACCTCTACTGCTCTCCGTCCTATCTGCACCCACCGTCACAAACTAGACGGTGAGCAACTGAGAGAAATCGAAAGTAAAGCCAGAAGAATATAACAGTAATTCATAAAATAACAAACAAGGCAGTCTAAATATCATGCGGTGCTTGAAAGATAGGAATTTAAATAAACAAGAATGCATGATAGACAGACTGGAAATGATAGCAATCGAAACATGCGTGTTCTACGAGTCAAGAGAGGCCATAAGTGGTCTATATTCCACAACAATACCACAACAATCCACAACAATCCACAACAATCCAGTACATGGTATCACACAATCACTAGGGGTGGTCAAACACTCGTGCGCTCGAGTGCCCGTGTTTTATCCCTTCTAGTGCAGGCCGCATGTACCTTCGAGACACACACTTATGCCAAGAACACACATACAAGGAATATGGAATGGAAGGCCAATAATTTGATAATAGCAAACACAAAGAAATGAAAATGAATCACATGATATTTTCCAAACTAGCTTACTAACGTACAAATGCTTTTTAAGGCAAATTGTACTTACCAGAAACTATCGTAACCCGCGTAAAACGCTCCCGCGACTCCTAACGCGTATCCCCAAGTTTCCCGCTACCTGACAAGGTCGGAAACCCATATTAATAGGTCAAGTCATTCACTAAACCTAGGTTTAAACTTATCATTATCCCCAATGTTTTGAATGACTCGAACGACATGACAATTTAATCAACAAAGGAATACTCTCTCTCTCGGGTTTTGAAAACACAATATGTATAAGCCTCATCGCGAATCATAGGCTCGGCTCAGCTGTATGTGGGTCATGTCATGGTCTTGAGGACTGGCGACATGACCACGACGTCATAGCCATTCATCGCCACGCGATGTTTGAATACCAACCAACACTTAACCATAACTTTACATGAAAACTGAATCGACATGTACCAACGAGCATGGAAACTCGTTGGTGTTGTCCGACATCGAGGGAAGGGTTATCGTGGCATGAGAATGCCGAAAAACCCTCCACTAGTTCGGAAATTTCGTCAACACACACAAATTACGACTTGACGACGGCAACACGTAAAATCACGTCAAAACGCCTTAATAAAATTGTTTCGGACTTAATCAAGGGCTGCGAGACGTCAACCAATGTTAGGTGAGATCTCGACCACCTTCACTAGTCATGGTTCGACCGGTAGGACCGCCGGCAGTGGCGGTTTCCGGCGAGGCCTCAATATACAAAACACATGAAATAATGACATTTTAAACTTGAAATGAAACTGTTGTGGCCACTTTTAGGGCTGTGGGGGACCCATGTATGAGTTTGGTGGGGTCCCCGACAGCGCGTCCCATCATGGTGGTCCGCGGTGGCGGCGCCGGTGAGGGCGTTTTCCGGCGAGAGGGTAAACACTCTATAAAACCAACTTATTGTGTGTACACTAGTAGGGACTTTACATGGGCCATGAGGGGGTGTGCTCCGGGATGGTCTGGACTCCGGTGAGTCACCGGAGGTCGCCCACAACCGGTCCTCGTCACGACACCCACCACAACAGCCCACATGCACACACACAAAAAAAAATGAAGAAAGAAAAAAAAAAAAAAACAAAACAGTGAGCCGAGGGAGAGAGAGAGAAAGAAAGAAAGAAATAGAGGGATGGAGAGAGAGGTCTCCGGTGAGGGAGTGAACCCCGGTCACCACCATCTCCAGTGGGAGAGGTGGTGTCGTGAGAGAGAGAGAGAGAGCAACCCGAAACGAGGGAGAGAGAGAGAAAACCGAGAGGAGAGAGAGATCGAGTGAACACGAGAGAGAGAGGAGGATGTGTGACCTCCGGCGAGCTTCCTCGCCACCACTGCATCTCCGGTGGACGGCGTGGACGTAGCCAAGTCGTGAGAATGAGTGGACCGAGAGAGAAAGGTGAGGGAACTCGAGAGAGAAGACAACCGAGAGGGAGAGAGAGAGAATGCATACCTCCGGTTGACGGCAGCCTCCGGCGTCCCTGGTCCGGTCACCGGCGATAGCAGAGGCAGTGGAGAGATGAGGGAAAGTGAGGGAGACCGTGAGGGGTGAGCAAAGAGAGCTCGTGAATGAGAGAGTGAGAAACCGTGAAGAGAGAACGTGAGAGAGAAATGAGAGATGTGTTTCAAGAGAGAATGTGAGGTGAGTGACGTGAGATGAGTGGGGGGTGTAAGAGTGTGATGTGAGTGATGGGAGTGAGTGGGGTGTGAGATGTGAGTGATGGGAGTGGGTGGGGTGTGAGATGTGAGTGATGGGGTTGGGTGAGTTATTTAAAATTTGAATAGGTATGGTAGGAATAGTGGTGTGTGTCCTAGTTGTGTCCACCCATTTTTTACCAACCCACAAGTCTCAAACTTTAACCCAAGGGTTCCCCGACCCATCTTACCTCATCGACCCGTATTTTCCCGTCACGTGAACACTTTTACTTTTATCTCACACAATTGAACTATATAATTATTAAATAATTATTTTAATTATCTTTTTACTATATTTTCTCCCCCGGTTACCTAGGCGGGAACTCACTCTTTTTTTTAAAAAAAAAAAAAATCGCCCGAATGGCTCGTGACACGCATTTAAACTATAATACTATTACACACATCAAAAAATCATAAAATTACCTCGGTGTCGACTCCCAAGGTTTGAAATACAGTCCAGTATCGCGTGGCCGAGTCACGATCCTAACACGTGTCACACAAGTCAGGTTATAAATCGAGGGATGTTACATTATTATCCTTTATTTAACCAATGTGTATTCCGCAGGTTTATTTATTTAGCTGTGCCAGACCATATTTGGGCCTGGTTCAGGTATCGGGTCCAAGTGGCAGTCTGAGCTGGGCGACCCAACCCTAGGTCGGGGACGGGTCGTCACAGTTGGTATCAGAGCATAGGAATTAGAACCTAGGGAAACGTTAGGTTAGAGAAACCTAAGATGTAGGGCCTTTAAGTTTAAAGGTCAAGTTAAGTGGAACAAATCAGTGGTATGGGACATTGGTTTAAAGTTGACTTAACGCACAATAATAATAAATCCTAGGATGGGATGGGAGAAAAAAAATTTGATAAAGATTTAATGCGATGACTATTTGCTACTTTGTGTATATAAATATATCGTTAGATATATAGGTAAATTCCTTAAGACGTGAAACCTTGGTTCCACGAGTTGGGAATGACAATTAACGACATAAGAAAGTCGAAGGGAAGTCCTCACAAGATTTCATATGCGCTGTAAGGAAGACTACAACGATTGCTGCAAGAATGATTATGATAGAACGACTAAACTTATATTGGAAATTGTATTGCGAGATGCGCCTATACTTAATGATAGAGTGGCAAATAAAGACTTAAGCAAGAATCGATAGACTTGAAAGGACAATGAGAAGCCACGTTAAATACGCAATATGGAATTGTGTCGTGGTCACATTTCAGAGAAGTAACTCTGATGTCGAAAACTCTATTAGGATAATTAAAATTAACTATATCTTGTTGAAAACAGAAGTTAACGATCCTAGTAAGGATGCAAATGAATCTTTGATTTCAAACAATGATAAGCAAGTTAGTTTGGCCAAGAGGCTGAACTTAATTTAAGATATAGAGGACACGTATACACTTAAAACTTCTAACTCTCGATTAAAGATGTGAATCATTGGTCTATAAATTTGATTAGGAAGTTAATACTATGAATGGAATTTTGTTGTTTCATGTAATTTATTTTCTCGAAGGTTAACTTTTTTGACTGTGTTGGACCATGATTTTTGTATTTCATTGAGTAGGTGTTTATCACATTTTGATGAGATTTTCAAGAAAGCATTCTACTTGTCTGTACAAAGTTTTGGAAAACATGAACAATTATAAAAGAAAAATAAAACTAAGCTAGTTATCGATAGGTTGAATACTAAATATGAGGACCCAAATTGAGAGTTAGCTCGAAGCGTAAGTGCATAATGTACGAGATGGCGAATGAGAAATTAAAGAATACATTGAAAACTACTCAATGATAAAATCTAGTGAATACAAAATGTCAAATTAGTACACTCAAAGATTGGCGAGTTACTAAAATTGAGAATCTAAAGTCAAAGAATATTTCGGTGGAATAGCCATGTATGAAGATCGTGTTGCCAAGTAAAAAATTTGTAGATGTTGTAAAGACTCAAGATCTGAGGTTAAAATGATATAAATCAAAAGTAACCACTGTAACAAAGAAATTATTTTAACATAATTAGAAGAGAGTTGATTCATAAAGTTGGGGATACCAGGAATTGATAAATTGTGTTCGAAATGAATGGAGATTACGCAATAGCAGTACCATGATTGGATAATTAAGAAAAACTCCAAACTAAATGGTATGTATGAGTCATATTAGTAGGTTTTAAAGAGTGTCGATGCTGTTAATAATATTATAATGAACTCGATGATAAGTGAATCATTAAAATCGAGTACACCAATGAAAATAATATTTTTGATATGATTAGTCGTGTGGACTCATAGCTTTTGAGTCAAAATGAAACCCAACCTAATTGGTAGGGGATGGTTGAATAAAAAATGACGTTGAAGAGTAATCGAGGCAAATGATTGTCACATAACCTTAGTCAATAACGACTTGGTTCTTAAAATTGGGGATCCTAGAATAGGATTGACCCATGGAAAATGAATGAGTAATTTGGTGATGAGAAGAATTGCGAACTCAAGAAAGACAACATGTACTGCAATAGTACCCTGTCCAAGAACGAAAATTTCTAATCAAAATGGTGATGTCGCTAAGAATCATGTTGATCACTTGTCGGAAGTAACTTGTGATCTCATAATAAAAGTAAAACATTAAAAAAATAATAAATAAAAATAAAAAACCCTGAGCTACCAAACTAAATGGTTGAAAGGAAAGATGAAATATCTGATCAATGATAGGTCGACTATTAAAAGTGGGAATCCTAGGTTATGATCAAACCCCAATAAGATTTATACTGTGCAATACGTATGAAATAATAATTAGATATGGTGAGGAAATACTCTAAACTAGCAATGAAACATGAATATATGAGTAAAGATAAAATTTCTTAAACTTCACGCCGTAAATAATTGTTGAACAAAATGTGTAGCTTACACTTGGAAGCCTGAGGGCTTAGTATAAGTCTAAAAGTGAAAGCCCTAATTTGATGGCGTAGGAGAATTTGATGTTGCAACCCAGATGAGTAAGCAATAGATTTGCAAATTGTTAAGTGTTAAAGATATCAACACATGGAGATAATGCATGAATAATCAAAGTCAACACCGTAACAGGTGACAAGCATAAGCTAATTATGTGACATAAAGGTTTGCCTAAGCATGAGGTCATTTTAAATCAATCCCATGGGAAATCAGTTGATATTCTTATTTTCAAGAATCATTGAATTTGGAAAAAATGAAGAACACTATGAATGCTTTTATGCTAAGTATAAGCAATGAATCATAATCTAAATAGTGCAAGATAATTCTCGAAATAGGTGTAAATATGAGTTTGAATACCCCTGAATTAAAGCTTTAGTAACAAGTCGTACAAGATAAAACTATATGAGTTTTATGTACAAGGATCTGTACTTTATAGTTGGAGTATCCAACAAAACGTATATGCAGTGCGACAATAGTAACACACGAGTATAATAAATAGAAATGTAAGGGTGAGTTATGAACATGAAAATAATTGAGTCGTAGTGAGTTACGAGACCTTAATAACCATGCCAGAGATATAGGTTGGATAATTTCGAGGAATGACATGGATGCCAAATATTTCTTAAAAAAAAATAAATTAAAGAACCATATTCCTCTGTGAGTGAAAACTTTAAATAATCAATAAGAGCTAAGAATTAGCTCAGAAAGCTGACATTAAGTATTTGTGCACCAAAGGTGAATCTAACTGAGTCAAGATAATTTAAAACGCTCACTCAGAAATCGTGAAAGTCATACGCTACGTGGACACGATGCGAAAAGTCTCTCAGAAATAGAGTGATTGTGATATGAGACCTTAGTATGAAACAAAGATGACGATATGATATATCGCATATGGACGAGTGTTGAATTTCACTTAGGGTTGGCAGTGATTTCAAATGTTCCTTAAGATTACAAGGGTGGAAGTTTATTGCGTAAGTTAATGGTCAAATGTGACAGAGGGGTTGCAAAGCGGACCATCAGTAAAGAGTTGACTTGAATTATGAACCTACAAGAATGAATGTCAATAAATGTACAATGGACAATGATGTTAATGCATATCTCCGAAAGGAATGCTAAATCTGCTCATTTGTAGCCTCCACAGATAAGTCGCAATGACATGATGAGTCACACGTTGATATATATAAAGGAGATGGTGACTGAAATGGTGTGCTAGTGTTCTTGATATGAAGGATAGCTATCCTTGTTTTTTTTCCTAGTACCAGATGGTAGTATGATTATACTGCCAGATAGGCAGAGATACTTCTTTTTGACATAGATAGGCATCATATCACATCTCAGTATTGTTCTTTATTGTGCGAATGACTCGAGTGCACATTACGGCTTCGGTGGAGCTTACAAAGGAATACCCCATAAATGCGTAGCGATATGAAGAATTGGCATGTAGCTAAGTTTAAAAACTTTATTGATGACCTACATGAGGTGGGCTTTATGAATTTTAGTTTGCAAGATGAAAATAAAAAAAATGAGATATATTAAAGTTAGGAGTAAAACTTTATTTCATGTGGGGAAACGAGCAGGGCATGCAGGTGAAGATGGCCTCAGTTAAACAATGGGTCAAAAAAAATCGTTATAGACAGACACCAAACTACGTTGTACTTTACTTTTACTTTCGATGCGAAAGTTCTTAAAATTGGGGATATTGTAACGACCCAAATTCTCTACGACCCAACTTATGGGTATTTTGGTAATTTCATGATAAAAATATGTTACGTGTTTGATGTGGAAATACGATTCTAAACTTGTCAAATTAAATATGAGTTAAGGAGTAAGTAAAGTTTTATTTTAAATAATAAAGCCCAATTGAGATTATGACCCAAAATGGCATTTTAGACAAGTTGTAAATAATCACAACCCTAATCACTAACCCTAATGCTATTTAAGCAAATCAAAGAAAACTTTAGCCCCAATTTTGTAAAACACCAACGTGGAAAGGAGGAGAGCATGAGGAGAGTTCAAGCTCAAGAGAGGTACAACCTCACTTCCCTCCTTGATTTCTTTATTTTTTTATTGAAGATTTGGAGACCAAAGGGTTGATGGCGTCAATAACAGCAAGAATGCGAAGAAAATAAAAAAGAAAATAAGAAATGAAAGATTTGATCTATGTTAGAATGAGATTTTGGAAAGGATTTTGAGTCAAAGACTCCATTGAAGGCATGGTGAGACTCTAATACTCTCTAGATTTATTGTCTTAGTGTTGATATTGGCAATGAGAATTGATGATTTTCAAAGTTTGTTCAATTTTTCTTAGATCTAGTCTTGAAATGGGTTATACAAATTTTTAAGCTTTATAATAACGAGTATTATGGATGAATCAATTTTGTTTGCCATGGTTTGATGGTACATGAAAGGGTTTCCCCATGATTTAGCAAATTGAACGCGGTTGAAGTTTATTGGTATGGATTTGACATTTAAGGTTGAGTCGAGATTTAAAAAGGGACTTTGAATCTTTTCTTTGGGAAATAAACTTACTCGATAAATTTGTGGACTTTGACTGAATATTGTCATTCGAGAATTTAAAGTCTAAATTGAGTCTTGTATGGTGATTAGAATTTTTTTAAATATAATTAATCGAACGTCTTCGATTTTTATTGGAAAAACTAAGTTTTAGCGGATTTTCCTTGTTTTACATCACGCATTCTTATTTTACTCAAATCATCGATTCTAATTTTAAGTGTCGATTTTAGAGTTGTGAATGACTTTTAGTGAAGTCAACTATAAAATAGAGTGAATTTCTAAGGTCTAGATAATTGATGTTAAACTTGTATGGTTGTAGATACATAAAGTAATTATTCTTTCAAATTGTCTAGATTCGCGAGACGGTTCACATTAAGCCCAAACGCGAGAGGATCGAGATTAGGATTCGCGGCGAGTGCAGATAAGTGGGGAGCTTGCTCGATTATCAAATATGACATGATTATTAGTTATGTTTAGGATTCATAATTTGAATTAAAGACTTGGGATTTATGGGTTGCGTCATGGTATTGGCTCGAACCTACGTATCTATGGAATGTGAATGCACTGCTTTTCTCATCTATGTTATTCAGGGCCCCAGAATGTTTGTGGAGTTCCACCGAGGTCCTTATTAGCAAGTAAATCTATATAAATACCTCAGAATGTTGTGGTACCACCGAGGGTCGTTAACACCCCAGGATGTTGTGGAGTTTACCACTGAGGGCTTTACTTGACTAATTGAATTCTTAAGTATGTCACGTAGGGACATGAGTTGGAGTTCTTTCTCTTGTACTCTTGAGACATAGGGATGTGCATCGGTGATGGTTTGGATGAACCTACTGTTTATTTGATGGGACAAACGAGAGGGCACATAAGGCTTGTGTGCTAGCTAGTTGTTTCCATCACCTCGATAGTAGGAGAATCGGTCACCGGATTCTTGCCAATACCTAGTATACATTGAATGAAACATCGACTTATCGTATTATTATATTTTATAGTACATAATCTCGCGAAATCCCCTCCTTTGCATGAAAGCTTGAATTTATGTAATGATTTGTCAATCTCTTTAATGCTATGCATGATTATTGTTGTTACAACTTGATGGTTTATGAATATGTCGTATTTGCTATGAAATGATGAATTCCTATTTATTTGTGGCTTACAAACCTTATGTCCATGATAGTACTTGATGGTTCATTATATGTCTATCTTTTATGAAATCTTGTTACTATGCTACTATTAAGTGAATCCTTGTTTGTTTTTAAATACATGTTAGACTTTGGATGCTTATTTGGTATTACTTGCATATTTGATGGTTGAGCGGGTTTTCCGCATTACTGAGCTCCGTTGGTTCTTTTGGCTCACCCCCACTTACATCTCAGGTATCCACGACAGCGCTAGGTTGAGGTAAGGGAGAGACGAGCTTGAAGTCTCCTCTTGATGTGAGCCTTTGTTAATATATATATATATATATATATTATGTATATTTGATTTTGAAACTATTCAACTTGAGGTTAAAATTAAAATAGATCTTTAGGTAGCTTGAATCCTAGTTACCTTTAGTTGATCCACTTCAGAGATTTAATAATTTGTTTAGTTTAAATGAGCATGAACCCATGTATAGTTTTATTAATGTTCTATGAACTTAAATCTTTTGGCTTTAGGATATCTTTTTATGTTTATTCCGTAATTATTATCTTTTATTTAGCCAATGTGTATTCTGCAGGTTTATTTATTTAGGCGTGCTAGACCATCTTTGGGCTTGGTTCAGATATCGGGTCCAAGTGACGGTCTGGGCTGGGCGACCCGACTCTAGGTCGGGGACGGGTGGTCACAACTTTGAAAGCAAATAAATCTCGTGTTTGTTATTCATCTATTTTGGAACTACAATTATGTAAACATTTATTTGTCAGATTCCTTATAGTGAAACTGATTATGAAAAACTTTAATCCATAAATTCCTTCATTGCTTCACTGGATTCTCACGTGTCCCTATTTTTACTTGAACTACTGTAAGCTAATCAAGGGCTATGCTGTTCTAGACTTCTAATATGGTGGGAAATGTTTGTATTTATGATTTTGGCTGTTACTTGTCAATTTTCCAATTTCTGAAATGAAGTAAATATGGAAATTTTGAAGGATTTGTAGTTTGATCGAGTGAAGAAATTCAGTCTGGAATATGTAAGATATAAGATGTAAGATATAAGATATAAGATATAAGATGTGTAACAAGCCAACTGAGCAACTGATCAACTGAGCCAACTGAGCAAGTGAGCAAGTGTTGAGCAAGATATAAGATGTGTAACAAGCCAACTGTTGAGGATTAATTTACGTCCTTGGGACTTCATTGTGGTATAAGAGCCTCTATGCTAGAGATAGGTTGGGTTTGCGGCCTAGGCTTGCATAGAGGGGGACTGCAAAGTGGTTCCAGCTTAGCACTGAGCAGGAGTGGAGTATATCCACATTGCTGAGATTTGATTAAAATATGTGGAGTGTAACTTGTGAGTAACCCTTTCCTTGCAGGCTGATTTTCAAGAACGAGTTAGGCTTGCAAAATTATTTGTTAGAAGATATCAAAACCTGATAAGATAAATACTAGATATTGTTTTACATTAACGTTGAATGACTTCTATTTTTGGTTTTGTAGAAACGTTCATGGTCATTGACTCATTGGAATCTGGCATCTGCATTGACCGTTCAGACAATTTTTTCAAAACGGAAAATTGATTGTTGTTTTCATGTAGCAGGGAACATTCAATACATCTTTTTGTTTGCATTTGCGTCATATGATATATTTCAATGCTAAAACAAGCTTTCTCTTCATTGCGCACATCGTTTATACTGCGTGGTTCCTGAATAATTATAGTAGTTTTTCTTTTTAAACTTTGTGAAATTAAATTTGTTTTGTTTGCGGGAATTGCAGGTTTCATCATTTCATCCAGGTTGTACTTCCAGATTACTCCAATTATTTCTCAAGAATAATTACAATGGGTGTGTAAGGATATCCTGGCTGGTTTCCCTGTAGCTTATGTTTTAACTCACTTTATAGGATTTTTCTTTCTTTCTTTCTTTCTTTCTTTTTTTTTTTTTTTTTTTTTTTTTTTTTTTTGGAAACTAATGCCTGCTTAGTGTGCAACCTTAGGCCCCCTTGTGGAACCTAAGGCCTCAAATTTTGCATTTATTTTTCACTCCATTATTAACTTTTACTATTTTCTTTTTCTGCATCTTCCAAAACTCCTCTCTTACGGGCAATTTGTTTGACATCAAGCTTAAGTCCCCCATCTGAAAGGAAAAAAAAGTAAGGCCTTGATCTTAAGCCATTGGGTCAACATCTGGAAAGGGATATGATGCTGAAAACTGCTGCTTTTCGAATTTATTAACGCTTGATTTAAGTTAGAAAATTCATATATTGAATGAATGACTTTGGTTATTGTGCAGTTTCTTTTTCAGACTTTTGGATTCTAGCTCTAAAAATCAATGTACATCCTTTACATGAAAAAGTCCTAATATTTTCTCTTCCTTTTTATTATTTTCATCTTATGTTTTGAGCAAGATAAAGATATGAGATCCCAATTGGTATTGCACTCTCTCTCTCTCTCTCTCTCTCTCTCTCTCTCTCTCTCTCTCTCTCTCTCTCTCTCTCTCTCTCTCTCACACACACACACACACACACAAATGTGATATATGTAACAGTTTTTAAAGATATGGGATCTCATATCTTCTTGATATGAGATTCCAATTTACATTGATCTTAGGACATTGAGTTAATAACTGAAGAAATGTGATATATGTAACAGTTTTTAAATTTCAGATTGTAGCTTTAAAGATTTACATTCATCACTCAGAAGGAAGGCCTAATGTTTTTCTTTTTAAGTTTCCATTTTAGGTTCAAGCAATCTGAAGTTTCCAATGTTCGAGATACTAGTGTATAGGATCTATTCCAGTGTACAGAGTCTTTCAGGTGATGTTATGCTCTCTCCCTTTCACTCACACTCTTAATTTACCTCTTCGAAGTATAGTTGTGTTCATGCAACACTGAAAAGACGGATGAAAAAGAAAACGGTGTTCAGAAAGTTCTACCGGCATTTATCTGCAATGAAGTCTTGAGATAATACCATCAAGTTACAGTTGTGATATTATAGATTTTTATATCACTGCATCAAGTTGTCACTGATGTTGAACTCAACGCAGATTTTTTCAGGGAACATTGTACAGTACGAGGTGATTGTCATACTGCTGCAGATTTTTGCAGGCCCCATCGAAAAGGGAAAACGGTTTGAGCATAATCAAACATCGGTTTCCCATTTCTATTCGTTTGTTTCGTTGTCATCATTGGACTTGCTTGGCTACCTGTTTCATTCTTATGATAGATATATATGGTCTAGTTTAATTGGAGATGGCTGGCCAATGATTGAGTTTGTTATACATAAAAATTTAGCACAAACCATCTTTAACTGATTAACAATCAAAAGCAAAGGACTGTGATTTGAGTGGCATACTCTAGACACAGCCCTAATCCCATGTACGTGGTCTCCTGCAGCGTCTAACGATTGAAAAGTTCTTGAAACCAGACACAATATGGCAAGTCATTGTTGTTATTAATCAGTTCAGACTGTTCCAAAATCGTAGTGTGCCGGTTGAATTCTCTCTGAACTGTTTGCTTTAATTCTCTATTATAGATGGGGAAATTGTAACAGAGAAAACTGTAAATACATACAATATAGAACACGAACATATGAAAGAATCATAACATAATTTCATTGAATGAATGAATGAACAAATAAAATAAAGTCTTAACATAATATTTTCTTCTCTTCACTACTATTACAAACTTAACATATAGCAAAACAAAAAAGAGAGACTAGACAGACCCAGTTACAACAACCATTTTTCCAAAAACTAGTAAAATAGAAAACAAAGACAGTAAAAAAGTAGTCGAAGTAATTCGGATGCGGGGCACGCAAGACCAAAATTAACCAGACCTGTGAATCCAAACAGGAGTGTATTTCTGTCCCAAACTTGGATTTCCTAACTGTATCTTCCATTTTAAATTCGAACTGCCAGTACTCTTCTTCCCATAAACACAACAACAACCTACATATTCATCTGCAAAGAATAACTCTCCCTCCTCTCTTTCCACCCCATCATGGACAACAACACCCCCACCAATCCCCCTAAGTACACCCCACCACCCAACTCTCCCCCACCAATCTTCTCCCACCCCATCATCCCACCACCACGCTTCTCCTTCAACACATACAACTCTCCCAACAACCCTCTCTTCCCTCCCTTCCCTCTCACCCCCACAACAAGCTCTCCACCAACCTCAACCACCCCTCCTAGGCCAAGACTCCTCACCTTCTCACTCTTCACCCCACAAACCACCCTCCACACCCCTCCCTCAAACACCCCAACCCTCCCCAAGCAGTCCACACACCACAACTTATTCCCTCCATCGGCACTAGTACTCGCCACAACCGCTCTCACCGCCGCAAACTCCCCCGATCTAAACCTGTAGTTCCTCCACATTGGCTTCTCCTCCCCCGTCCTCAACGCCCCGATATTGACCCACCCCCCGTAGCACGCCACCCCGTATACGACACAGTCGGGTGAGGTTGGTGCCGCCGAAAATGCTGCGGCTTCAAAGAGGGAGCGGCGGTAGGGAAGAGCAAGCTTGGCTTGTGTGAAGGGATTGTAGAAGAATAGGGTGGCGTCTGTGCGTGAGAGGATTAAGAGCCAGCCATGGTTGGATGCCAAACACTGGATTGATGGGAAGTTGAGGTGTGGAAGACTCATAATTGGCAACTTCCTCGTACTAGTGTCCGTTGGATCATCAAGAATGACATGCTCATCGTTGCCTGTCTCATGCAACCATAGAAGATGACATCCTCTCTCTACACTCTGCTCTTCATGATCTCTTTTGAAAACTGAACCCATAATCTTTGCTTTCTTTCTCGATCTCTTCTCACTTGCAGCTCTTAATTTGTTTCAAAGTTGTTTGGTTAATATGTTGCGTTCGATTGAATAGAATATATATAAATAACAAAAACAACAAAGTTGTAGTCGGAAAAGAAAAAAAAATAACTGAATATTAGAGATAGTTGTATTCCAACAAGTAGTCGGAAAAAAAAAAAAAAAAAATCCTAAATAGAGTAACGAGGAGATGACACGTGGCGGAGTTTTTTTTATTTTTATTTTTAATTTTAATCGATGGCGTGTATTTCTATTTTTCGTTTCTTTAGCTATTTTTTAAGAGTTTTTGTTTCTATTCTCAGCTTCCTTGAACAAGTACAACTACACTTTCTTAAACGTTAATTAATTATAAATAGTTGTATTCAATCGGGCCTCTCTCATATTCCCAGCTCTCTTAATTTTTTCAATTCTAGATATATCGCTTAATTATTTTCAACAGTACTGATTTCGGTTTCTGATATATCAAGCTCAGAATAAATATTGGTATGGCTTCTTTTTCTATGGCAAAACTTATGTTTATATTCAGCGTGATTTTCGCTCTATTTCATGTCCTGCCGGAGCTGTTCATAGAGTTCGGTGGTTGGTCGGCGATGTAAATTACAACGAGTGGACTTCTTGGCATTCCTTCCATCCCGGAGATACTCTTGGTAATTAATTAATCAATAACTAATCGTAATTAGTTTTTTTTTCTCTTTGTTTCTTTCGATAATTAATTAGTTATCTTTGTTAATGATAGTTTTCGAGTACCATGCACATTCCCACAATGTGATGAAAGTGAATCCTAGTGACTTCAAATCGTGCAACTTAAGTGCGCCTGCACTTGCCGTCTACACCTCCGGCAATGACGCTGTTAACAAGAAAATAAAAGAATGAACAAAATAGAAGAAAACACTCTTCTTTGTTTCGTTGAGTTTTGTGTGTACAGGTGCACATGTATATACAAGTATGTAACCTACAATCCTAATTAATATATGAGATAACTACAAATTTCACCCACTTACAAGATAAAAGAAAATCAACTATGGTTATCTAAAAACTAACAAATAAAACTAATTAAATTTATCCACAATGCCACATGTGCCTCAATAGCCCCCCTTAAGATGGAGCATAAAGATTTTGGATGACACAAGATTACAGAACAACGTGGGGTGTGTTGCCTTCGTCAGAACATCAGCTAATTGATTGTCTGAGCTAACAGGCATCAAATGAATCAACCCTTGATTATACCTTTCTCGAACCAACCCTTGATTATACCTTTCTCGAACCACATGATAGTCAATCTCGATGTGTTTGGTACGTTCATGAAAAACATCATTCTTAACAATATTTATCGCAGAATTATCATCACAATAAATAATTTCCGGCCCTGGGTGAGGAATCCGCAAGTCTCGCAACAAGTAGCATAACCATTGTAACTCACATGTGACCGTCGCCAAAGCCCTATACTTTGCTTCAGATGAAGATCTTGAGACAGTCCCTTGCTTTTTAGATTTCCAAGATATGATAGAATTGCCAAGAAAGACTAGAAAACCAGTTACCGACCTTCGGGACTCCGAGCAAGTAGCCCCATCAGAATCGGAGAAAGCTTTGAGAGATAAATCAGATTGAGCAGAAAAAAACAACCCTTGTCCTGGTGCACCTTTTATGTACCGAAGAACAAGGTGGACAACTTTTAAATGTAGATCTGTAGGCTTATCCAAAAATTGAGATAAATGTTGTATGGCATAGGAAGTGTCTGGACGAGTTGTAGTCAAATAAAGCAATTTCCCTATTAGATTGCGATACACGGTGGTGTTCAAAAGAGGATCTCCTGCAGTAACATTCAACATATAACCAACAACCATGGGGGAATGTGCAGGTTTGCTATAAAGAAAACTAGTATCTTTAAGAAGATCCAAAACATATTTTCTTTGACATAAATTTATACCCTCTGTTGTCCTATGTATCTCAAGTCCCAAAAAATATTTCAAACTACCCAAAATTTTAATTTTGAAAGTAGTGTGAAGATATTTCTTGATCGTTTCAACTTCAGTAACACTATTTCCAGTGAGAATCACATCATCGACATATGAAAGAAGAGCTGTGAAATTGTGGTCTGTTATTTTAATGAAAAGAGAAGGATTTGATTGTGCCTGTTTGAAATCTTAACTTAGAAGAGCAGCTATGAGTTTTGCATTCCATTGATGACTTGCTTGCTTCAAACCGTACAATGATTTATGTAATTTGTATACTTGATTTGGCTTATCAGCAAGTACACCGGGAGGTAATTCCACGTAAACTTCTTCATCAAGATCTCCATGCAAAAAAACATTATTGATATCTAGTTGATCCAAGACCCAATCCCTTGCTGCCGCAACTGCAAGAAGGGTACGAATTGTGGTCATGCGAGCTACTGGAGAAAAAGTCTCTAAATAATTAATGCCAGCCTGTTGAGTAAAACCTTTTGCCACCAACCATGCCTTACACTTTTCTATGGACCCATCAGCCTTTTGTTGGATTTTGTAGACCCATTTGCAACTCACTGGTTTTTTGTCTGGCGGTAAGACAGTGATGGTCCATGTTTTATTCGGTTCCAGTGCATGTCATTCCTCCTGCATAGCTTCTCTCTAACAACCATGGTCCATGGCCTCAGAAAAATATTGGGGCTCATTAATGGAATCAAGAGAAGTAGAAAAACATGATGGGATGATTCAAGATTTGAACATGAATAAACCAAAGACAAAGAGTGAGGAGAAGTATGTACCTCTCGAACTTCTGTTGTGGAAGAAGAATTGGTTCGTCTAGATAAAGAATGGTTATAATCATGCATGTATGAAGGCAATTGCTTTTGTCAATTTGATCACTTTGGTGGTGGAGACACTGATGGAGTATGAGATGTCTCCGTGAATGGAACAAACTCATAAGGTTTGAGATCGGAAGCCATTGTCGTTTGAGGGGAAGACTCAGGCAACACCGGAGGTGGTGTTTGATGGTCAGGAAATGGAAGGACATCCTCATAAAAAATTACTTTCCTAGAGAAAAATATTTGATGATTATTTAAATCATAAAGTTTATAGCCTTTTATTCTTGCCCCAAAGCCAAGAAAAATACATTTTCTAGCACGTGGATCGAGTTTGTTGCGACGTACAGGATATGAAGAAGCAAAACTCAAACAATCAAAAACTTTTAAACTTTTAAATTTTGGTGGTTTGTTGTATAAAAGCTCAAAAGGTGTTCTATTATGTATAACGGGAGAAAGAACTATGTTGATGAGATGAACAACATGAGCAACACAATCTACCTAAAAAGAGTGGGGATGTTTTGCTTGAAAACTTAAAGCATGAGCCACATTGAGAATATGTTGATGTTTGCATTCAACTTTGCTATTCTGCTATGGTGTGTAAACACATGATTTTTGGTGAATGATTTCTTTTTCCGAATAAAAATTCGACATGTTGAATTCTTTTCCTTGATCAGATCTAAAACATTTTATCTTAATGTTGAATTGAGTATCAATAAGAGCGCAAAATTTTTGCATTAGGGATCGTGTTTCACTTTTTGAACGCATAAAATAAACCCATGTGGCCCGACTAAAATCATCAACAAGAGTTAAAAAATAAGAGTAGCCACCTAAAGAAAGATATGGACTTGGACCCCAAATGTCGATGTAAACTAATTCAAAACAAGCACTTGATTTACTTTGACTAATGGGAAAAGATAATTTCTTTTATTTAGCAAAATGACAAGTCTCACGTACAAAATCATCATTTGGTAAAATAATGTTTGAATCAAGTTCATTCAAAGACTTTACTCTAAAATTTGAAGCATTTTATGCTTGGGGAGCAGACAAAAAAACAACCATGAGAAACTTGTCGAAAAATCAGCTGAACAAGCTGATATAGACCATTCACTTGTCTAGCCGAACCAATCATCTTCCCCGATTGAAAGTCCTAGATAGTACACAAATCAGATTTAAACAATAAAGTGCAGTTAGCAGAAATAGCAAGGCGACTCGCGGAGGTAAGATTTAAATGAAAATTAGGAACATGGAACACATTTGTAAGAACAAAATCTTGATTAAAAATTATTGTTCCTACATGTGTAACAGAGACTCGATCTAAGTTTGGGAGTCGAAGATACACATTTGACACTGGTGTGTAGGAAGAAAAAAATGATAAGGAACAAGCAATATGATCAGTAGCTCCAGTGTCGAGCACCCAACAATTTTTATGAGTAGAGGAAGTGGATGCGAGATCCATACCTGCCATGCCACATATTGAGGAGAAACTTGCAGCAAGAGAATTCGCATGTCCACTAGTACCTGAATTAGCATGACCAAATTTAGAAGTACCTTGAATGAGTGACATAAATTTGTTGTATTGTGTAGCATGACCAGATTCAAAAGTACCCTGAATGAATGAATTCTCATTAGGATGAATGTAAAACGGACTGGAAGGAGATTGTTCCGGTCTTCGTGAATTATCTTGCCTCCTATCTTTCGCCATGTTTCTATAAACAAGAAGGAAGAGAAAAAAAAAAAAGAGGCAAGAGAAAAAATAGAGTCAGAGTTGAACAATTGCTCTAATACCATAACAAGAAAATAAAACAATGAACAAAATAGAAGAGAATACTTTTCTTTGTTTCATTGAGTTTTGTGTGCACAGGTGCACATATATATACAGGTATGTAACCTACAATCCTAACTAATACATGAGATAACTACAAATTTCACCCACTTACAACATAAAAGAAAATCAACTATGGCTATCTAAAAACTAACAAACAAAACTAATTAAACTTATCCACAATGCCACATGTGCCTCAACAGCCGTTACGTTCAAGATGAGCGGTAACTATTACTTCATATGCGGCGCACCAGGCCATTGTGAAGCGGGTCAGAAGGTTGAAATCAAGGTTGTTCCTTCTTCGCCGTCTTCATCGATGATTGGCGCTTCTCACCCTGCTTTGTCTCCAAGTGCATTCTCACCGGTGCCTCCTCATACAAGCAGTGCTGCAGTCAAGTATGCTGCTAATTCTAAGTCCTTTCTCATTGGGCTAGTTGGCATTGCATTGCTATCAATATGTATACGATGCTTCAAAGTCGTCCCTTCTCCTTGGGCTACTCGGCATTGCTTCGTCTGTTGCTCTTGCTCTTTGTTTTCAGGTTGTAGATTTTTAATTTGGTAGTTATATTTGTCTTTTAATTTGACATGGAAACTTTTTACTTAGGTTCTTTAGGCAGACGTTTCTTTTTTTTCTTTTTTTTCTTTTTAAAAAAAATTACAGGATTGCTGCATGTATAATTAACTTGGATTTCTTTCAGATAATATATTGTTCTTTGTTTTATTTACTTGGGTTTAAGAGCATGGAAGTGGTTGACTAGCAACATTAAGTTGTAGGAATTGGGGTAGCTGTTTTTTTTTTTTTTTGGTCCAGACCACTTAGTATTCTAACTTAATCGACTACTTCATTTTTTTTTTTTTTTAAATCGACAACTCCAAGCTCGAGCAAGGTCGGCACACTAAAGGATAAAATTATCCTAAATTTTCACTTGATAACTTAATTTTATAAAATAAAAAATTGGCATGATTCTTGAACAATAAAAACAACTAATGAATTAAATAAGGCAAAACACATTATTTGGCCCATGAACTTATAAAATTTTTACTTTTGGTTCCTGATAGACCAGTTCGACGGAAGGGTCTGGGCTAGCTCTAACCAGGTTTAGGTAGGTTTTTTTTCAAGGCCTTATCTAGACTCGACTTTTGATGAGGCGAGTCCAAGCCTGCTCAGGCCTAGATAGGCTTATTGTTGTTTTCTAAAAATTAAATATATTTAGTAAGTTTAAAATTTTTCACAAGAAGAAGAAGAGGAAGTGGTGTAGTGTTAAGGTTATGTTGGAGGAGGCACATGTTTGAATAATTAAAACACGATTTATCGAACACGTTTCTCACGTGACATTATTAAAGACTAAAATTTTTCTAGTGTGGGTCCATGTGTTCACTATAGCCCACTCAAGTTTTGTGGGTCTACTTAGGTTTGTCCATTTAATATTGGTAAGCTTGTAATTGCTTATGATGAGTTTATAAATGGGACAAAATTGTCTCTTAATGACATTAGATTGCTCCTCGATTGCTCGTCGTAAGCTTGTAATTATAGAAAAGACGAAGTAATGAAATCTCAGTTACTTTAATGCTTTCAATAAAAATCCATTACTCGCATATGAGATCAAAATACTTTTTAATTACAAATCTTAAAAAATTTGGTTTTTAAATTGCAAGCCATTATTAGATTTGGCAAAAGAGATCTACTACCGAATTATTATTTATTTTTTTCGATTAAATTTTACTTTTCTTTTTTATCTTGTAGAAAAATTTTACTATTTCCTCCAAAGTTACTACTACTATGAGAACCATAAAAATACTCATGTTCTAAGGACACCTTTTCAACCATTGAATTAAAACCCTTAATTAATATTTTGAGACATTTTTTGACTTAAGAGGAGTCAAACTCACGACTTCGATCTCCAAACCTTATTTTTTTGACAAATGATGCCTCTATTATCTCACCCGAGATGCTTTGACCAATATTTTAAGACATTTATTACAATACATAAGTCATAAATGTACAACATATTTTAAGGGATTCCAACAACATGAGTACTCCATTATATAATTACTCTTTATGATAGATTAGTTTTATACTAAAGTAGTAACAAATTAACATTGATTCTTATACTATTATACAAACAATTAATGAAATCGAAGGGGTTGCAAAAAGTGTCTGGACCCGTTTATCTGCATATTTTCGAACTTGCTTTTAATGGGTTCGGACATAATTTTCTCAAAATAAATATTAGTTCGGACATGTTTTCTTGTCCGTTTTAAAAAATTGTACGGGTATGAACAAATTTTAAAAAAAAATGAGTACCAATTTAATAATTAATTCGAATAATATTTTATTTATTTATAGGAGTATTTGAAAACTTTTATAATGATTGCATTGTAATTTTAATAATGATGATGTTATTTTTATATAGATTCTTGTAAGTCTTTAATTTTGAATATATTATATGTCTTTATGTAGTAATGAAATGCATTGTAACAAAAAAATCATGTATTTTTGTAATTAATTAAGTGAAAAAAATATTTTATTATATTAAAAAAAGGGTCCGGACAAAAAACAAATTTTGTATGTTTAAAAAATATATAGGTCTGGAAAAAAAAAATGTTCGTTTCAAAGATGAGTACTAGTTCAGACACTACTTTTAGTTATTATTAAGAGGAGCGGTCCGGACCGTACCGTGCCAACCCCTTTCTTTTTCCCCTCTCGGGCGGTTTAATTTCTTTAATGAGGAGATTCGTTTTTTAAATGCCAAAGAGATTTACTACCAATAATGCATTTACTCATATCAACACGTGGCTTAAAAACATACCTGTCACGTCAACTGACCAGACCGTGCGCAAATAAACAAAAACGAAACCGGTATACCGGATCACAGTCTCCTCTTACAGCCTTCTCGTTGTATTGCCACGTCGCTCGCTTTCTCTCTCTAGATCTGTAATGTCGCTATTTCTCGCTGCCAACGAAATTATAAGGTAATGACGCTATCATCAAACACCACAATTTAATTTATGATGATGCACTTGGTTGATGAGGTCGCCCATCAAAGACTCTAAATTAATAATCCAAGTCCTCAAGGTAGTACTCCAACTTGATGCAAGCCTTTCTCGTAAATAGCTTTAGTTTCAAATTAATTAGCTATATAGATCAAACTCTTTCAATTATGTTCAGCTTAATGCAATTAATGATGAACTTTTCAAGCCATTTAAATTTATCATAATTAATACATCCCAAGTTAATTTCAATCTACCTTTACCTCGTTGAATTTCTTCAGTTCCCCTTCTCGCCGTTCAAACATTGGTACACTAAAAGTGTCAGGTATTGCTCTCGTGATTATATATTGCTAAGGGTAAAACCCTAATCAAGAGGTTGAAGACAACAAAAATAAACAAACAAGGAAAAGGTAAAATTGACTGATTTCTTTCTTATCTTCAAATGAGAATTACAAAACATTTAAATAGTGCGGTAACCCTAAGCTTATGGCCATACAACAAACCAGGCGAAAAGTAAATAAAAAACAACAACTAATACAATGTAAATGAGCCTACATATCATAGTCCTTCATCAAATTAGGCCTGCGAGTGTTGTGGTTGGACCTGTCAAGTTAGCTCATATCACTGGGCAACCTCAAGATTGTATCATATATTCTTTTTTCTTGCATTTTCAATTGCCTCTTCATTTGCTTGGAGTCTCGCGTGCGTGATCGATCATCCAAAGAACATGCTATATTAATGTTTCTAGCGTATAACACGAGAGGGTTTAGCTCGTCACATGCACACGGGCTCGGCCTCTAAAGTCTAAGCAATTGAAGATGCAGAAGAAAAAAAAAAAAGCACTTAGAGCACGACCTGACACTTTTAATGTACCAATGTACGTGTGGCCGACGAGAAGGGCTTGCACTAGTTAGAGTACTCATGGATGAAGGACTTGGATTGTTTGAGGTCTTTGGTACTGGGTGACTCATCAACCAAGTACACCGTAGCATTGTTGTGTTTGATAATAGCATCATCACCATACCAATAATTACGTTGCAAAAGCCTACTCGTGTTCTACTTCAAAAGACTTTCTAGTTTAATCCCGCCAATTTTGTTTTGGGGATTTTGGAAATTAATTAAATTTTGATTAGTGTTGTTTTTTCTCGCAAATAATTACCTTTTAAGTATATATTGTCGACGGCCGGTGGGTGATGCAGTTCCGGCTCTGGTGGTACATCTCGAGGCTCCGCTTGTTTGTTAGAAAAAAAGGATGATAATGGAAATTGGGGTTTGATTTGTGTTCTTTGAGATTGAGGCATTTGGAGCACGAGGTTGAATAGTTGATTTTTGAATTTTATTTATTTTGGTAGGATTTTTTTATTTTTTTTTTGGTAGGATTTTTGAATTTTATTTGATTCATTTCATTAGTGTTTGATTTTTTTTTTGCTTCATTTGTTTGTTATTGTCTTTGAGAGTTTTAGGTTACCTATTGTGTAGGGCATCTGATTTGAGATTAGCTAGGCTAACAATTGATTGATTTTGTGTGTGTGAATCGAAATGTTTAGTCCTACATCGGTTATCTATGACTTATTGAAGAAGTATACATATGTGTGGATCCCGACCCCATCTAATAGCATTGAGGCCTCCAGAGTTAAAATTTCACACTTAGTGTAAGAGGTGGTTAAGTTGGATACACTATCAGTATTAGTAAGATCCACTGACCCGCGGATATAGGCCCAGACTGCCCCAACATGTGTGTGAGTTTAGGTGCGTGTTTGTATGTTGATTTTGTGGAATCGTGTAAACCACTGTGGAGTAGCTACAAGTCCAAATGGAAGAGGAGAACTGAGGTTTTAGCAGTTATGTAGGCATTGGGCCCATCGACCTCACTAGGATCTTCTAGGCTCTATGAGTATGTTGTATCACCAATGTGTGAGTCTCTACTATAGCCGATTAGGTTTATCCACCAATCTTCAAAAAATAAGATTGGGATGTGAGCTTCTAACATGAGACATAATAATAAATATGCGCCTTTTAAGGAGGTTGGGGCTCCTAGTGATCTTGTAATTAAAAAAAAAAAAAAGTGAAGTCAAAGCCTCTCAGGTGAGATGGTAAAAATATCACTTGTCAAAAAGGTAAGACCTCGAGAGATTGAGGTTCAATTTCCACTTAAGTCAATAAAAAAAAATAAAAAAAAAAGAAGAAGAAGAAGGTGATGCGCGTCTAATGTACTAAGGGCCTTAAGGATATCAAAAATTTGTAAGGGCTTTCCTTGTAATGTTTCTTAGAGATTAAATTCTTTGATCAACAATATTTGTCTTCTCCACCTGCATGTTTGGTACTTGTTTTACTTCTATTTCCTTTTTGTATATTCTTCATGTGTAGGTTGAGACATATTGGTCATTGTTTATCTAGTAGTTATAGTTTTTGGGTTCAGTGTTGTCTTTAAACATACTCTTTCAGTTTGTAGAGTTCTCTATAAGTGTACAAGGCCGACGACCCTCAAGGGGAAGGGGAATGAGCAGCGCAACCACCCTGGATCCCCGTCCCCCCTCAAGGCCCCACTTTTTAAAAAATAAATATAGGTACATAAATTAAATTCATATCTTTTTTATAATTAAATTTTTTTAATAATGCTAGAATGACAATATAATGTCACAACACAAAGCACAATAGATGATGTATCATGTTGGCCTCACGTCAAAATCCCATAAAAAGACATCCAACACCTCATTTTGATATAGGGCCCATGCGACACATCAATATATTGTGTCTTGTGTTGTATCGTCATTCTAACTTTTCCCTTAATTTAATTTAATACTTGACAAGGGGCTCTTTCAACATATTCTCTTTGTTTTAGTGACTTTTCTTTTATCTTACATTTTAAAGTATAATATACTCTACTTTTTTTTTTTCAATTATGATTAATTTTTACTTAATTTGAATTATTCGAAGATATTTTAAGAGATTTTGATTATGTTATTGTGCATAAATTTTGCAAGTTTCTAGTGTGATTTGCATCATCATATGTACGCAATTGATAGTAATTTATTAATTTTTTGCTTTCAAAAAAAAAAATTATTCATTTTTTCACGCATGTATATATCATTAAGGGCCCTCAAATTATAATTTTATCCCGATTCCGCCCTACCTATATATGTCTACATTAGATATGATGGCCGCATTGTTAAAGACCTCATTGGTTTGTTGTTCGATTCAAAAAGCTTAAATTAGAAACTTACTAATTTGGTCCTTGAACAAGTATAACTACACTTCCAGTAATATCCCTGCTCATGCACCAACAGTTTAGGGGTTGAACCAAGTTCAGTGGGCTGTGGCACGAGACACGTTGAGGAACCGAAAAAGAGTTCGAATCGGTGTGTTTAGTTCGGCTTTTGCTTATTGATTATAGTTTAAACAGTTATGTCATAATTATATGGTATAATAGGCAAATATATCCTAACATTTTAAAATTATTACAAACATATCCTAACGTTTTAATTTTTACAAAAATATCATAACCTTTTGATTTCAATCAAATTGTATCCTTGCTTGTAGTTATTATGTGTTAAACCATAATTAAAGTGATGAATGATCATAGATTGCATACACATTACATTATATGAAATAATATTCTTAATTGTGTGCATAATTTTTTATATTTTTAAGTATAATTTACTCAAATAATATGAAGCGAGTATATAATTTATGAGAAATCAAAATATTAAGATATTTTTGCAAAAACTTTGACACGTTAGGATATATTTTTCTATTAGGCCTAATTACTTTTGCTATAAACAATTTTGGTGCGTTTGATTCCTCATTTTAAAAAGTACTTTTACCGAAAAAATTCTTACTAAATCGATGAGTGGACGCTTCTCGCCGTGCTTTGTCTCCAAGTGCATTCTCACCAGTGCCACCTCCTACAGCAGAGCTGGTGTCAATTATGCTGCTTCTGAGTCCCTTCTCATTGGGCTAGTTGGCATTGCATTGCTTTTTCTCCAACTGCAGTACTCTCACCAGTCTCTCCTCCAACAAGCAGGGCTGCCATCAATATATATATATATGTTGCTGCAAAGTCTTTTCTGGGCTAGTTAACATTGCTTGTGTGTTTCTCTTGGTCATTGTTTTTAGGTTGTAGATTATTTAATTCGGTAGTTATATTTGTCTTTTGACATGAAAATATTTTTGGTTCTTTAGGCAAACGGGTTTTTTTTTTTGTACAATTTATAGATTATTGTAACTTGACGGATTTCTTTGTTAAAGCATCTCCGATGAGATAGTAGAGATATCACTTGCCAAAAGACGATATTTTGAGAGGTCGTAAGTTTGACTCCACCCAAATGAAAAAAAAAAAAAATTTGGATTTTTCTTTTTCAGATAACCAATTGATAACCAATTGGGTGACTTAATAGTTTAGAATATATGAGATTTAAAAGTAAGAGGTCATTAGTTCAAATCTTGGTGGGTGTAAAAGTTGTTTCTTTCCTATAAAAAAATCCTTGGATTTCTTTTAGATGATTTATGGTTCTTTTTTATTATAATAATAATAATAATAATAATAATAATAATAATAATAATAATAATAATATAATTGTTGAATAGGCTCAAAATTGATTTATGGAAATCTTATAAGAAAAAAATTATCAATAGAGTTATTTACTTGGATTTAAGAGCATTTCGTAAGGAAGTGGTTGAATAACAACATTTGTGGTTGATCTATATCTAAGATTAGAGGATGAGAGGATCAGATAATCCCAAACAAGTTGGAGGCCTACCTAGGTCTTGAACTCCTTAACCAATGGTGGTCCGAGCCTTGAGTATAAAGTCTAGGAGAGATTTGCTGAGCTCAAGTCAAAGAATAGTTGAGGCTCCTTCGACTTCAGATACCAACGTAGCTAGCTTAAACAAAAAATAAGACTGGTTTCCTAAAGCCCATTTGACTTCAAATACCAAGCAACTTAGGCAAAAAATAATTAAAGCCTAACCTAAGGCCCATTGAACTGTGAATACCGTATGACTTGGAAAAAAATTAAGGCCTACTACTTGAGGCCCATTAGACTTTGGCTATCGGGCAGGTTAGACCTACTAGTCTATATTTTAAGAGTTTTTTTTTTTTTTTTTGGCAGACCATATTTTAAGAGTTGTGCTAGTGACACCCTAGCCAAATTATTTATAAGGGTACCCATCGAATTGACTTTGTAACCCATCACGAATATATATGAATGACATGTACTCGTCCTTGTAATACATCGAGATGTCTGTGTGCAATATGTTACACAAATTAAGGACCATAACTAGGTGCGTATCCGTGTTGCATGTCAATACTAAGTTACAAAAACATTTTCAATAGAAAAAAAATATATAAAAAAGAAAGAAAAGGTTTGGCAACATTATTAAATGGGGCCCCTAAAGTCTAAAGGGCCTCACATAAAATATATGAAGCCAATGAGATACACCGCGGGCCCCACAAACTCCTCTAATCTTTGGTCCATCAGATGATGCAAACGTTAGAAGCATCCAAAGCCCTTTCAAATGATTACCAATCGGTCAACCAAACCAACGGCCCAGATTCAACCATCTTCCAATCTCAAACCCATTTGAAACAGAGCCGTTGCTTCTTGAAAGAAACAAAGCCAAAAAGAAAGTCCGCTAGAAGTAGCCGTTACGTTAACTCATCAATAGATAGATATGACCGTTAGAACCAAAACTCAAACGCTTTGAAACCCAAAAACGTTTACTTCAGAAACAGAGAGATTGAAAGGAAAGATCGATCCAAAGATCTCTCAAAACCCCAAAACCAGAGAAACCCAGTTCCCAAAATCATCAAAAATGGTGGCCAAGTCTCCCCCAAAGCAGAAGAGAGTGTGTCCTGCCCTTCTCAATCCAAACCTCCTCAGAGAGACTGTAAAGAAGGTGTGAAAAAGCTCTGTTTTTTCCCCTGCTTTGGGTTTTTTCAACAGTTTTTTTATTCAATTGTTTTGATTTTGGTTTTTTTTTTGTGTTGGTTAGGTTGATCAATGTATGGCCCGATTGCAAGAGCTTCAGTACACGGTTTCGGGGGGAGCGAAGGTGGTATCGGGGGCGACGCTTAGTCCTCGCAGCACAAGAGGGTATTTGAAGACTAGTATCAGATGCAAGCAAGAGTCTTTATGGTAAGGTTTAGATCAGTTTTTGGTTCAATGAGCTGTTTCGCGAAATGGGGGGTTTTGGGTTTTCTTGTCTGTAAATTGGGTCCTTTGTGTTTCTTAGTTTTGATGAAATGTTAGAATCTCATCTTCTATAGTTTGAGTTTTTGGTATTAGGGATTGCTAAAATTAGGATGTTTGCGTGCATCTGTTAAGGTTGAAGAACTCGGCGGCTCGGAAGTCTCCGGTGGGGAAGTTTCAAGGAAGTATGGGAGGTATGCACACTCTACTCATATTGTGCTTTAATTTAGTCTGTATTAAAGGGGTTTAATTGTTTTAACTTTGTAGTGTAATTTAGAGTTTTCATTGGTAGATTTGTGCATACTTATCAAAGTATTGTTGAACCATCTCTACTTAATGTTATGTTGGTTTTGTTGGTTTTAGTATCTGAATTTATACATTATACATTGAAAGAGTGAATTTTCATTGAGAGAGTCGGCAGAAGTACGCCGTTAAATCGGTTCTTTAGTTTATACAATCAGTATATTCTAACTGAATTAAACTCTTTCATACATTGTTGAAGATTACAATGCCATGCTCTTTTAAGGGAAGAAAATAAACATAGTGAGATTCTTTATTTCAATTGGTCAAACAGCGGAGTGGCGCCGAATGTCTTTGCCGGCAATGCTTGTAGGAGAAACAGTAGGAGAGATTCTACAAGCTAGTCAGTTTGCAAAGGAAGTAGTGGCTGCTGTTGCTGCCAAGACCAAGAGAACTGCATTGGATGAACCAAAAACTCCAATAAATGAAAGGAAAAGCAAGAAGGCGAGCCTCGAAAATACTGAGATGAGGTCAAGAAGGAAGAAGGAAAAGCAGGTTATGTTAAACTCGATGCGATCAGAATCCGATCCTCCAAGCATTCAAAGAGCTCGAGCTCGGATCAATTTCAAGGTGTCACCGAACAAAAGAGCAATTGGCAAGGTTTCACCAAGCAAAGTAGAAATTGGAAAAGAGAATTGGCATGTCGCCAACCGTGTGTCTCCTAGGAACAAACCATGGGCCAAAAAGACGGTGCTTTTCCCTAACCCTCTATTCAACAATGTATCATCATCATCATCATCTCATTCTTCACACCAGAAGAAGTTTTCTAAGACAAGGTCTCCAGTACTATCACGAACTCGGCAGACTCCACACAAATTTGTGATTAAATCTCCAACCTCCAATTCTAAATTTCAAGTTAGAATTAAGAGTCCACCTGTTTCCTTGTCTCCTACTAGACCTGTTGTTTTGAACAAGAAATCGCCGAAGGTTTCCACGGCTGCAAAGCTTAGAAGGTCCTTCTCACCATCAAGATTGGCAAACAGATTAGTTTCTCCATTAAAGAGTAGAATTTCGTCACAAAAGAGCAGTGTGCTCATGAGTGGATTGAAAAAGCGGCAGTCTTCAACTCCAATGAGATTCTTTGATAGGATACTATAGAACATGGTCTTGCGCAAAGCCTCAATCTTGCCCTTTTCCTTTATTATTTGTTTTGCTTAGATATTTTCTCAATGTCAACAATTGGTGTATGTTATCCTTTTCCTACAAGGTTGAGAAGTATCGATCAATAAATTCTATTGATTGGTTTTGTAAGTGTGTAATAGATGATTCCCACAACTCATTATATAAATGAAAAAAATGTAATTTCTGGCTTCAGTTGCAATAGACGTTCGTCTTTCTTTGTCTTTGATCAATTTTCTACTTCTTGAGTACTCTCTAACTAAATCGCGTGTAAGTTAGTAGGATGAGCTGGAGGTACAGTACTAAATCTCGATTTCATTCTTTCTTAGACTTCAAACTTTCTCTGCCTCCCCAGCTATAAATTTCAAATTGAGCTTTCCCACAGATGATAAACCAATATAATTCAAGACATTAAATTAAGTTCGACTGTAGAATCAGTTCAAAGAAGCTAAGGTATATATGGTTAGCAGTTCAAGACCTTACATTGCTCATGAACTATGGTGTTGATGTTTCTATATGCATTTCTTTCTAAATGTATTATAGCATGACATAATCTAATATTCACTCATCCTTCCACGTTGCTCTATGATGATTATAGGCATACTTAAGTTATAAAGGATTTGTCTTTTTGAATTTCTCTTCTTCTTTGCCATGTACATGTATCAAGATGCAGTGAAGATCTGAGCATGTGAGGTGTTATTTTCAAGAAACTAAAAAGGGGTACTGGTGTTTTTGTTGATTTAGTTTTGGACAACTTCAATTATTTAGGGTGTGATTTATGCTGTTGCATTTTACTTTACTTTCTGCTAAATAATATGACCGGGCAGCGATCCATTAACTGAACTAAAAGGGGTACTGGTGTTTTTGTTGATTTAGTTTTGGACAACTTCAATTATTTAGGGTGTGATTTATGCTGTTGCATTTTACTTTACTTTCTGCTAAATAATATGACCGGGCAGCGATCCATTAACTGAACTAAGTCACTGAACCAATCTTCTGGCATATCTTTAACTTTAACATGGAATATAACATGGTGATGGACACGCAATGAACTCAACTACAACTATTGGCAAGTGCTCTAGACTCTAGAGAGACTGATTCTGCAAAAATATTGATTCCAAAGTACTCCACATCCACATGGATATGTTTGATTTCTCTATATTTGAAGGTTGAATAGCAAACTTCAATTAAAATAGGTGCTATCAGCATTGCCAAGTTAGTTATTCTTGGCCCTTTTCTTCACAAACTATTTTGAAATTAACTTCTTCTCGAAGATAATTAAACTGTAACAGATTTTGTTTTTTCTTTTTGCTGAAAAATGAACGGCACCAATTAAACGATATCTAATTGTAATGTTATAATCTCGGCGCTTTCTAAGTTCTTTGTCAATAAACATGTAAGGAAGTTGAGATCCTTGAGTATTTGAAATGGGGACTTACTACCGTTTATTTTACCAAAGTGCCTAACAGTAAATCCAATTATTTTTACATGACTATACTTATTTAGTTAGTAGGCTCCCTTGCCATACTATTTGGTTTGTCCTGTTCCTTAATGCATTGAAGATGATTCTCTAAACAAGAAACTTAATCAACTGTTTCACAATGTGTAGTCCCTTTTTTGCTCCACAAGGATCAAGATCAAATGAATGTTCATTCTCTTTCTGCCGAACGAAGCTATATTTATAACCCCTCAGTGACTGATGATCAAGTGAGACACAAGTTGTTTAGTTCGGATCCTTCTGGTAAAAAGGCAGGGAGAATTCTTGATTCTTCAGGACCTGATCAAATCATATGCAAGGGTCGTTGTAATTTCATATATCCTGCCTTTCTCCACGGGGATTCTTATTTATTGGCAAAGAGGCGAAGAAATAGATTCATCATTCCATTTCGGTCTAATCAAGAACAAGAGAAACTAGTTGTCAGTTTGAGTTTGCGTTTATCGGTTTGTCGCTGTTTTGTTGTTAATTCTCCGCAGAAGTATGGCCGAATTATTAAACCTTGAAGAGCAAGTAAATGTTTCCACTGCAAACAATAGTTCAGAAAAACTGAAATTGAATTTCATGTCCAACCATGATATGGACATAATATCTTTTAGAGTTTCCAAGGGTGTTTGAGTGTTTGTCTTTCTCATAATATGCAACGGAACATCGATATCCATTAGTCAATCGACAGGTTTGCGTGAGTTGAGTTTGCTTCTTTTTCCAATTTAAGTATACAGTTAAGACGGTGGGACAGAAAGAGAATGGAGAGTGACTAACACGGTCAAAAGATGTGGCGAAAGTGCGCCATTGTAAAATGTTCGTGTCAGCCATATTGAACAAGATTCCTTCAACTTTCTCAGTGAGAGTAAGTAGAAAGGCAACAAACAAAGTGAAAGCAAAAGCTAACTTTGTGATTCACCAAGGGCCAAGGAGCTTCTCTGGGAAACAAAAAAAAAATGGACAGTGATAGAGCAACATAGTCTCGATTTATATATTTGCTGTATAGTTGCCGAAGTCCTTTGGATATGCATTTAGATTTTCCTACACACATCACGATGCAAAAATCAGCGAACCCAACAACATCATAGAAAATATGCATGCACTAGAAGTATATATGTCAATCAATCAATTTCCTAAAGAAAGAGAAAGAAAAGAAAAGAAAATCAATTGAATAAGACTACCCTTTTTCCTTGGCAGGCAAAATGGTGAAAAAGTAGAGATATAAAGATTGCTTGGATGCAAATTTGATGGTTGGGGTTGAAAAGAGATTGTAGGCTAGGGGCAGAATTTCATATGTAGCTCTTTCACTAGCAAAGAAGCTGATTTTTGTATCATGTGATGAGGGACAAAAAGTTCAAGTTTTAGAATCAACAAAAACTTGATTATTTTTTTTCTTTTGTTTTGTTTTTGGTTTGTGGTATATATGCTTTAGGACCACTTGGGCATTTTTTGTGAAGATGACTTGTCTTTGAGTGTACAAAGAGGAATATACGGCAGGGCGAGAGGACATAAGAACAGTACTTTCTTGCCTCTATTGGCAAAAGGGCTTTATATCTGCAATGGTTGTGATCACCGGCGCAATAACTTCATTCTTTTTTAGTTGTCTTACAAAAGAAAAATAACACTAACAGTACAAAGCCTTATCTTAACTATTTGAGTTAACGCAAAAGATAGATCTTTAAGTTCCATGATTACGTTAACTTTTACTGGTTTTTAGGATTGCTTGATATAGGTTTAAGTCAGTTCGATACCATCTATCCTTGTTCTTCGATGCTTGATACCTGTAATGAAAGCTTGGTCTGTGATTATCAAATCAACAAGTACTCATTATCATGTTTAAGACATACATAATGAAGCACCTACTACTACAGTCATCACATTTTAGATGAGATACTGTTTTTCTGCATCTTCGACCCTCAATCGACTTGTAATTTTCATTAACTAATATGGTTGTGACTGATCACAGTTTTGAGAAAGTCCTCAAAATATAGCTTATCTAACACCCTTTTTGAGGATATGAGCCTTTTCTTTGTGTTCCAACATTATAGGAAATCAAGTGTTCTGCACCTCACATGCATTTGGCTTGTGTGCTCTACTGTTGGTTGTACTATGTATCTTTTCAACAATCATTTTATGCTCCATTAGATTTATGTTTTTGAGAAACATAAATAGAAAAAAAAAAAAAAGATTAGATTAGGTGGTTTTACTGAAATTGCTCTTTAATATCTGATTTTTGTTGTATAATTGAAATGTACTTGAAAGAATCAATAAATATAGAGCAGGACTCTAAATAACTTCGTCGAAATGAAGCCCTCCAAACTTCATCGAAACCATAATACCCTCACAATGACATCTTATAAGAATTCCCTTCATGCTTATGTAGAGTTGCAGTTCAAGTAACTTAATTGTTTAAGACATTATCAGGTATTTCAGGGATTTCTTTTTGATTTTCGATTTTATGTCACATGTCTTGGTAGCTACTTTCCTATGAATCCAATTCTCCTTTCCTAAAGAAACTTGATATTCATAAAGTAGACCATGATAGTGACTCCAAAATTGAAAAGTAGAGAGAGAAAACATTCCATTCTACTAGGAGAAGATTGTGTTTTCAGAGACCCCACAAGCTTTAATGAAACGGTTGTCGTCTCCCGATTGGCGACGATCAAAGAATTGCAAATCATGGAAATGATGTCCAATTAAGATAAGATAATATAAACTAAGATGCATGTCTTTATGAAAATGAGAAGAAAAATATCACTTTCATGGGAAATTTAAGAGAATCCTTTCTTTTTGTAGGATTTAATTATTGTATTTTCAAGGAAAGAAGCAACAGTTTTGGACCAAAGATAATAAACTCTCTTTCTCTCCCTCTCTCACATACACATCTAATAGGTACATACCTCACATTCTCTCTGGTTATCAGATATCGGTGATACAAACTAGTCGAAAATCCGATTTTAAAAAGTTAGATACTAATTTCGAGTAAGTCATCGGACAATCTAGTCCTCACGATAAATGCTTGTACACTGTTTATCCAACTAGAAAAGAAAACTAAGCTTTGTATTTCTACCATAACATGTGGTCTGGTGTACTACATGTTTATAATTCTAGTGGTGTAAAAAGTTTCTTTAATTTCCTACTCTCTGCTACCTACATCTACATGCCTATTAAGGCACTTTTGAGCACTACAAATTCACACCCACCCCTTCCAATTTCTTCTCATGTTTTCTTGATTTTCATTATTCACTTCTCCTACTTGCTTTGCTAATAGATCTCTTGATTTTCTTCCTAATTAGCAACTCTTTGGCTTTGATTTTCATCGTCTCCTTCGGTCGAGACTTCCCTTATTCTTCTTTAACATTTATTTTCCGTTACATTCTTTCGAGGCCTTATCAATGTCTTCTGCAGTGTTTCAAGACCCAAATTTACATTCTACTAATGAACCCTCTAAAAGTGATCAAATCATCAACTGTGCTACAAATGTTATAACTTGTTCTGTCACAAAGGCACTAGCCATAGAGAAGAAGCAGAGTTATCATAGGGAGAGATGCAACACAAAAGATGGCAATAGCAAATTAGGCGGGTGGAGCTTAGTTCAATCTCTCACCAAGGAAGACAATGAAAAGCACTATGTTCACCCTTTAGCCAAGAGTCCTTCTTCGTCGAAACTAAGTGAGAAAAGCTTGGAATTATGCACTGAAAACTTGGGCTGCGAGACGGGAAACGGTAGCATTTCTTCCTTGTCCACATCATCAGACTCTGAAGGCAGTCCCAAGGAGATAGCAAGAGAGAGGTCTAAATCAAGAAAAGTTCTGCATAAGAAGGTGAGTTCGCGGTCTTTTCCTCCTCCACTGTCATCGATAAGCAATGCTGATAACATCCACTTCAGGCCACATAGAGAAGGTGGAAGACTAGTGATCAAAGTTGTCACCATTCCACCTTCACAAACTCGTTTTCAAGCAGAACGAACCGATGGCCGGCTTCGCCTACGCTACAATATGAATTCACAAATTCCCTGCAAAGAAGATGAAAATGAGGTTGAAGTAGGGGCCAATGATGGTGGTCTCGATGAGGAAATCAACGGAAAAAATGGGAGTGATGGGGATGAATTGGGAATAGAGAAATTCCACCAAAGGCCTTGCAGGTGCAAGGATGGTGGGAGTAGACACAAAAGGATGTTAAGTTTGGACTCACTTTGGGTGGTTAGTTGAACTTGAAACTTAAGTATAAGTTTTCAAAGCTCTTTCATTGAAGTTTTTAGAGACTCAAGCTTTGATTCTCAGACAGTAGAATTGTGAAATACTGCATCAGAAACTATGTTGTAATTTTTATTGCAGTTCAAGTTTTCATGACAATGATTAGATTGTAATAATTAATGTTAGTTCAATGTTGGAATAAGATTCCTATTTTCCCTGAATGCTGTGTTTTAACAAAATACCCTTAAAAAACTTTGATGTTTTTGTTCAATTATTGGATTCTCTACAAGTTATAGTAACTATTTAAAGTTTACAAGCCATCCACGCCAGTAGCGCAATGTATAAAATGCATGCTCCCACCTTTGTGAGGTCGGGTGATCAAATCCTAAAAATAAATAAAAAATAAAAAATAAAAAATAAAACACTCAAAACTAAGTTACAATTTCAAAATCTTAGCTCTTATGCAGAACAAAAAATTGTACAATTCTAATATGGGTAGATCTAGGATTCCCAGAATAATAAGTGATGGATGAGTGGCATTCCTTAGAATCTGCTCCTTGTAATCTGGGTATTATAAACACCCCTATCAATAAAAAAAAAGGTAGGATTCAAAGTTCAACTCTACCAAAAAAAAGGTAATGGTTCAGAGTAGACTCCAATTGTAGAGTAAAAAGGTAGGTAACCATGGATTTTTTTACTGTCCCTCCAAAACTTAGGCTACTAGCTAGTAAGTCACAATTATCTGGTGTGGGACAGTATTTTGGTCCATACATCGAAATTCCTCAAGAGGCTTTAGTACTATTTAGGAGAGATACACTTATATACTTTTTTATGAATTCACACTTAACCAATATGAGGACTATATTTCAGTCCACAAATTCTAACAATATCTGATTTCTGTTAAAGACAGATTAATCTGCAACCTATGGTCTAAACCTAAAGTTAATCATGCTCGAGATTTTTACCGACCCTTAGCTATATATTTTGACACGCGATAAATTTTACACAAAAAAATAATAATTGTATAGATATTTGCTTCTTAAAGAGACAGTTTTGTTGCCCGTAAATAGCTAGATCTCGGCCACTGTAACTATTTCATGGTGGTTCACATTCACCTTTCAAAATTATAGTATGTAATTATAATTACGAAGATGCTCAAAAAGACTGGATTTGAAAAATTGACTAAAAAACAAATATGTTGAGAAAAAAATTTAAGACGAGAAGATATGGGTGACCATGCTGTTCTTCACATGTATGACCAAATCAAATCGTTTTCTATTGGCCCATTTTTCATAATTCGTATCCATTTCCATTATCACAACTCAGAAGGGACTGGGAGCATATCCATATGTATTGGCTAATATATTTTTGACACGTAACTGTTGGAATATTGTACATCGAGATGCATGCACTCACATTTCGATACATGTATCCTGTGTTAAAGAATATGTTAGCCTAGATAACAAGCTTGTGGTTCACACGATGAACACCCTTTCCAAACATAGCCATGTAATGCTCCAAGTGTGTGAGCTCTAGATTTGTTGGTTGGGATACAATCATACAAGTAATTTTTTTTTTTTTTTGTTTTTTGAGAATTGGTCTACTTCAAGCCATGAACTAGCAAGACTGGAGAAAAACATTTGCATTTTTTGTGACAGCTCCATTTTTTTTATCTTAACCATGCTAGGCCTTAAGTGACTGCTTCCAACGTTGTTTGCTCTATTTAGGAGACTCGAAATTATGATGATTTCCTCACTATGTACTCTGAAGTTGAGTCCCGCACGTTTGACTTTTTTTTTTTGACTTTAGTGGGAATCGAACCTCGATTACTTGAAGTTTTACCTTTTTGGAAAGTAATATTTTTATCATTTCACCTGAGCTTATATAGGAGAAGTTTTGTATAATCCCATATCAAAAATATAATAAGAGTCGGTGTGGCATATATATAAATAGAGTAGATTGGATCTTAGCAGAAACCAATTAATTTTGTGCCCGACTATTTATATATCCACATGTACATGAATGGCCAACACTATCTAGGCCCATAAGTTTCTACACAGTGAAAGCTTAAAATTTGGAAGACGATATTATATATATAACTAAAATTTGAGACCTTACTTAAAGGGATTGAGTAAGGGGTCCTAACTACTTTGAAGTTGAAAAGTGACAAACCTTTGTATAAGGGAAATCATATATTTCGACATTGTTTTACTTTTGGAAAATGATTTTTTGAAGCCCGCCCCTTTGTTTTTTTTTTTTTTATCGAAATTAAGCCAGTTCATTTTAAGTTCCTAGATATAAAATTTAGAAATTGGAAACTTTTAAGCGCTGTGGTAGTATGATTCTACCATTTAATGAATGTCATTAGGATTCTAATTAGGAGTGGGCACGGGTCGGGTTTGGGTCGACCCGACCCGATACCCGACGACCTGACTCTTGTCGGGTCGTTGGAAAACAGACCCGTAACCCAACCCAATAGGTAGTAGACCCGATTTAAACCCGACCCGTTTAGGGTCGGAAGTCGTCGGGTCGGGTCGTCGGTGACCCGGTTTCATGAAAAACAATCGTCGTCGTCGGTCGGGTCGGTCTCCATAGCGGCAAAAAACGAGCGAGTTCAAAAAAAACGAGAAGCAAAAAAAAAAAAAAACAAAGAAAAAGCATGATGAGGCGGCGGTGAGGCGGAGGTGAGGGCGTGAGGCGGATGAAGAAGATGATGGTGGATGGCGCGGAGCGATGGCGGTGCGGTGGAAAGGCTGGCGGAGCGAACCGAAGAGAAGAGCCGAAGAGGGGGTGATCGATGAGGAAGGCGAGGGACGGAGGGAGGCTCTGCTCGACGAAGAGGGGATGATCGATCGATGATCGATGAGGAAGGCGAGGGAGGCGAGGGATGAGGCAACAGAGTAGAGACGCAGAGATGAGGAGTCGGGATGAGGACTGAGGAGCAGAGACGCAGAGACGCAGTGTGGACAGCGGGGGCGGGCCGCGCGCTGGGCTTCACTTACTTAGGGATTAGGGTATTTTGGTCGGGTCGGGTCCACTCTGTGACATACCCGAAACCAACCCGATACCCGACGGGTCGAGTTTTTTGACCCGATTTTGTTTTAAAAACCCCCCTACCCGACCCGCCACCCGCCACCCGAGTCGGGTGACCCGACCCGAGTCGGGTCATCGGGTTTCGTGCCCACTCCTAATTCTAATAATACAACTCTACTTTGAGTAAGATTCAGTCACTAATCCTCACTAGGGAAACAATATAGGAAAATGATAAAATGACTCACTTTCAACGCATACTTTGGGCGCACACCCTTGTCTTTTAGTCATTTATGACTCTTTCTTGTCTCCCTAGGTGTGGGCCCCACATTTGACAAAACATCATAAACGGCTAAAAGACAAGGTTGTATTGTGACGGCCCCGCTTCTAATTTAGGGCAAAAATTGACTTAATTAGTCTACACACATACACAACACTAGGCATACACCAGTACAAATATAACATTTACCTCAGCCACGTGCCTCGGTTAGTGTGCGCATCTCATGCGGGCCCCACGCCACGGGTCGGTGATCCTAATTAGGCAAGTTAATCAAGATTAGGAAATTTGGGTCGTGACAAATATTCCCAACAAAATGGAAATTTCGTCCTCGAAATTAAATTCAGGTTAGGATTATACCTGACTCGAAAAGGTACGGGAAACGATCTCGCATATAGTCTTCCTGCTCCCAAGTGAGTTCTGAATCGCTATGGAACTGCCACTTGACGAGCACTTTTGGGATACACTTGTTCCTCAATTGTTGTACCTTTTGGTCTAGGATCTGGATAGGCTGCTCGTCATATGAGAAATCCTCGCTCAGGTCGATCTGACTCAAGTCAACTGTCGGTCGTGCGCACGCTTTCGACTCGGCCCAGTCGAAGCATCGAAATATGGAAGACCCGGATGAACACTTGACATCTCATGAGGAAGCTCTAACTCGTATGCAACCTTTCCAACCCGTTTCCTAACTCTGAATGGCCCGATGAAACGCGGTGCGAGCTTGCCCTTCACACCAAATCTCTGCAAACCCTTCCGAGGGGAGACCTTAAGATAGACGTAAGCTCCCTCGGAATAAGTGATATCACTGTGGTACTTGTCTGCATACTTCTTCTGTCTCTCTTGGGCTGTCTTGAGTTTCTGTCGAATTTGTCGTACCTTTTCGGTGTGATCAACAACAATCTCAGGCCCTACTGTCACTCTGTCCTCTGGCTCAGCCCAACACGAGGGTGAGCGACACGGTCTGCCATATAAAGCCTCAAATGGTGCTGTGACGGCCCCAAATTTCCACAACCCTAGAATCGGGCGCCGCCCAGCCTGGACCCGCGCGAAACCCCGAGCCAATCCCGACGAGTCGCGCGGGGCCAGTGAGCCTATCCTTACTATTCAATCATTTATTAATCATTTGAAAGTGAAGTCAATTAATTAGCGAGTTATCAAAGTAATAAGCGGAAGCAATTAATCTCAACTAATAAATCAACTTCGAAAGCTCTAAGTTAGGACAAAACCTAGGGTGTGGAAACCCCGTATATCATATAAAGCAAGGAGAGTATCATCCAAGTCATAATATCCAAAAAGATCTCTCAACCCATTACCCCATGTACAAAAATCATATAAGTAGCTATTACAACAAAAATGTCACCTATATCAGCAGAGGAGGGCCGCTCAAAGTATATCGTATAACTGCGTGGCCTTTCCTTTGCTGGACTGTGGATCTGCACTCGGTCAAACACAAGAATGACGAGTCCAGGTAAGTAACGCCAAGAAGGAACAACAACAAATACAGTATTTCGAATTTAAAATAAATGAACAGTCAATTCATGCCGATAGAAAGAAAAGGACAGGGAGCGCATGAATATATATAAAACTGTAAATAAATAAATAAACAATCGAAATTGAGTGTCCCGAAATACAAGGGAAAGGCACAAGTGGTCCCGACCAATTAAAGTCGTTAAGCCGAGGACAAAATCTCCTCAAAGGCTAGGAGTCGAGACGAATCTCCTCTAAGACCCCTACGCGAGTGCAGAGTCCCCAGCAATCTAGTGGAGAACTCTCACCCTGTATATGTCATTACAACTAATTGTGTATCCCCAGCCGTAAACTCCGGTATAATGCACCGCGAGCCCGGAATTCTGCAAGGATCACGTTTGACACACTTGCCTTAGGACAACTCAAAAGGAATGGAATGACAAGATAGTGTTGAAACAATATCAATAAATAAATAAAAGCTCAAGAAATACTGTGATGTTCCTCACTGGTTTACTTACCTCGATCCAAGCTATTTCGCACTAACACGGACTCCGACACGCCCCTTACGGTCCCCGTGTGTACAAAAATCCTGATAATGAAATCTATATCAATTTCCTTAATTTCCTATGATTTTTTCCAAATTTCTAGCTATTTTTGCCAAATTTCACGTTTTCCAAGGTAAAACCCCGACATAACGTCTCGCAAAAATCCCGAATATTTCACTTTTCTTAGAAATTTCCAAATTTCTCTTTATTTGATGAAAATATAATTTTCTAGAATTTTCTAGAATTTTTCCTGAATTTTTCCTATTTTTCTTGAATTTATTTCAATTAAAATCAATTTTAATATATTTAATTGAAATAAATATATATATATTTTTTATTAATAAAATAATATGTGGGTCGCGGGTCGGGTCTGACCCGACCCGGCTGGGTCGGGTCATGACCGGTTTGACCGGGTCTGACCGGTCAAACCGGGTTTGACCGGTCCACCAGGGTCAAACCCGGTCTGACCCAAACCGGGTCGGGTCACCTTGACCCGGCCCGGTTCTCTCATCTTCTTCGTTGTTGTTGTTGCTTGCTGGAAAATGTTCCAGCAAGCAACAGCAAGCATTTTTTTTTTTTTTTTTTTTTGCAACAACACCACAACAACACAATAACAATCACACACACCTAACCACCATCATCACCACCATTTTCACTATTTGAATCCACAATCCCCTCAACAACAACCTCGACAACAAATTCGAACACAACCTCAACGACAACACCCACAACGAAATCTATAACTTCTTACCCGGATTTCGCCGACGTCGCGTCCACGCTCTCCGCGAACCGCAGCTCTCTCCTCGATCTCTCTTCTCTATCGATTCCTCTTCTTCAATTTTTTTTTTTGGATCGAAAATGGAAAATGGGTGGCGGTGGTGTGATGAAATTGGGTATTTTGGTCAAATGACCAAAATACCCCTAACCCTTATCCACACCCTTTACACCTTTATTGCCCTTTTGGTCTTTTCACAATTTTACTTACCAACTTTAATAACTTACTTGGGTGACTTAGTTGACTTTTGGTCCTTTGTTCTCATCTATTTCAAACAATACTCAAAGTTTCCCTCGGGCATTCTCGCACCCGACTCATAATACTAACTTTGTTCGTCGCGTCACCACAGACGTACCGACGTAACAAACGGACTTTAAATCCTTTTAATTATTATTTATTTAATATTTTTGTCAGTGTTTCTAATTAAATTTGTTTTCCGAACTCCCAACGCTCGTACACAACGCCTTTACCCGTTAAAAACTTAAAATTGCACAAATGAAATATAATACAATACAACTATCATACAAAACTAACATACCTCGGCGTCGACGTCCGAGAATTGATGACTGTACCACGGCGTGGGCCCACATATCACCTGTATTGACACGTGGCACGAGTTACATTTTTAGGGTCGTTACAGGTGCCATCTCAATGCTAGCATGATAACTGTTGTTGTACGCAAACTCACACAAAGGTAGGTACTCCTCCCAAGATCCGCCGAACTCTAACACACAGGCTCGCAACATGTCCTCTAGAACCTGATTCAGTCTCTCTGTCTGTCCGTCAGTCTGAGGATGGAAAGCATCTTTGAATCGTAGGCGTGTACTCGTCGCTTTGCATACTCGCCACATCTTGGAAGTATACGTAGCATCTCTGTCGATGTGATGGTCAACGGCCCATGCGCAGCTAATGATCTCCTCTCGAAGAGTATACTTAGGCGATCAAACGTGTAGTGCGTTGCAACCGCAGAAAATGAGCGGACTTTGTAAGTCTATCAACTATCACCCAAATGGAATCATGTTTCTTGGCGTCCTCGCAACCCTCTCGATGAGGTCCATGGCGATGTCTTCCCATTTCCATCTCGGAATGGGCAATGGTTGTAACAGTCCTCCAGGTCTACGATGCTCTGCCTTCACTTGCTGACAAATCTCACAATTCCTGATAAACTCTGACACATCCGCTTTCATCCCAGGCCACCAGAAATGTCTCTTCATGTCGTGATACATCTTAGTCCTGCCTGGATGAACAGTAAATCGGGAATGGTGTGAATCCTGAAGGATATCCTCTCTCAGCTCTAGCATCTCTGGTATCCACAATCTGCCCCTGAATCTCAGACACTGATCAGATGTCTCTGTCCAATCAACACAATCTAAACTCCGTGCTAACTCGCTGAATTGTTGGTACAACTTGTCAGTCCTCTGACCCTCTGACACACTCTGTGTAGATACGGTATGTACTCTCGTCTGTGCGCAGATCTCAATCCGGGTATCGACAGGAACGTCTGACTGACCTACTGTCATCGCTGCCTCAAGTAACCCATACTCGTGCATCATATAACATCTGACAACCTCGGCGCTCTGGTCGGTCTCCTACTCAGTGCGTCGGCGACTACATTCGCCTTTCCTGGGTGATATTCCAAGGAAAAGTCATAGTCCTTCAAGAATTCTAACCACTGCGCTGTCGCATATTCAGTTCCTTCTGTGTGAAGAGATACTTCAGACTCTTGTGATCAGTGAAAAGTGTGAATCTCTCTCCATACAAGTGGTGTCTCCACACCTTCAACGCAAATACGACCGCTGCTAACTCAAGGTCATGCGTCGGGTAGTTCTTTTCATGTATCTTCAGCTGTCTCGAAGCATAAGCCACAACTCCGCTACCCTGCATCAACACACATCCAAGTCCCGTGTGTGAAGCATCGGTGTATACTAGGAATCCCCGTCCAACCTTAGGCGGTGTGTCAATACTCAAAAGGTCGTCAACAACCTCTTCAACTGCTCGAATGCATTCTCGCATTCCTCAGTCCAATCATACACGACGTCTTTCTGTGTCAGTCTAGTCATCGGCGAAGCAATCTTAGAAAAATCCTTCACGAACCTGCGGTAGTAGCCTGCTAACCCCAGAAAACTCCTGATCTCCGTCACTGACGTCGGTGCTGGCCAGTCCATAATCGTCTGAATCTTGGCCGGATCTACGGCGATCCCCGTCGCTCCAACAACGTGACCCAAAAACTTGACTTCTGAAAGCCAAAACTCACACTTGCTGAACTTGGCATATAAACGGTGTTTCCTCAACATCTGCAACGTTTCCCTGAGGTGCTGTTCGTGATCCTCCCGTGTCCTCGAATAGATCAGAATGTCGTCGATGAAGACTACTACGAACTGGTCAAGAAATGGCCTGAATACTCGGTGCATAAGGTCCATAAACACGGCGGGGGCGTTGGTTAGCCCGAACGGCATAACCGTAAACTGGTAGTGTCCATATCTGGTGCGGAATGTTGTCTTAGACTGGTCCTCGTCCCTGATCCTAAGCTGATGATATCCTGATCTCAGGTCTATCTTGGAGAAGAACTGTGCTCCTCTCACCAAACAAACAAATCATCAATCCTCGGTAGCGGTACTTATTCTTGATTGTAACCTTATTCAGTTGCCTGTAGTCGATGCACAGTCGTAGACTACCATCCTTCTTTTTCACAAAAAGTACTGGCGCTCCCCACGGTGACATCGAAGGTGTGATGAATCCCTTCTCCCCCATGTCCTTAAGCTGAGCCCTCAACTCCTCTAGCTCCTTCTGGGCCATGCGGTAGGTGGTATCGCGATCGGTTTGGTGCCTGGTACTAACTCGATGATGAAGTCTACCTCTCGCGGCGGTGGTAGTCCTGGCAACTCCTCAGGAAAGACGTCAAAAAACTCTCTAACGATCGGTATGTCCTCAAGTCGGGGTCCGTGACTCTCTGCTATAGTATACAAGGCTACTAGAGTCTCCATCTCCTCACTAGTCGCCAATCTACCTCTCGTGGTATCTACTCTCGGTGTACGAACATCGGACGTCCTGGGATCTCAAATATGACAGACTTACTAAAACAATCTATGTGAGCATGGTATGCTGATAACCAGTCCATCCCGAAGAGAGCGTCGAACTCTAACATCTCAAGGACTCTAAAGTCGGCGGGTAACTCTATCCCACTAATCTCTACTGGAACTCTCTCCACTAGACTATTAGGGTAAACCCTATCTCCGGCGGCGGTGCTCAATATCAAATGTACTCCAAGCCTAATCGGTGTCAATCCTAGTATGCCTAACATGCGTCCAGAAATGAAGGAAATAGTGGAACCCGAATCAAATAAAACATAAGACTCTCTACCAGCGATAGAAATCGTACCCTCGATGAGACTCCGCGTAGCGTTAGTATCCGGTTGTGCCACCATGTGAGCTGCCTCTCGACTCGTGGTGGATACACTGTCTGCGGGCGTGGGACACTCCTCACCAAATGTCCCACCCGTCCGCACCTATAACATGAAACCTCGTCTGCGCCGACCGATTGTGGTCGTCCCCGAACCGGAGTCTGTCTCTCTCACCGACGGGGTCCCTCTCGCCTCTACCCCTCGCCTCGGCCTCTACCACCTGCTGCTGCGATCTTGTCGTCTTGCGATGGTGCCGAAGAGTAAGTCTCTCTCGGCGCCGGTAATGCTGGCCTAATCGATGGTGATGGTATGGAACGTCCTCTCCCTGAGCTCTGTGCTGACGCGACATAAGACACCTGAGGTACCAACGATGTAGAACGTGAAGTCACCCCCGATCCATGGAAGCCTCTATCCCATGTCCTGGGTGCCTTGCCACTCCGCCGCCTCCTCTCGAAATCTGCGGCCTGCTCTAATGTCAATCTCTGCCCTGAGCCTGCCCTGTCAGCTATTACACCAAGGTAGTAGGTCTCGTGGGAAAGTGCACGTTCGTATATCTCGGTGAGTGTCCTAGCGCCCGTGCTGACTATATATATATATAAAATAAAATAAAAATAATAAAAAATTATATATAATGTATATATATATATAAAGAAAAGAAAGGGAATAATACCAGAATAAAAAAAAAGAAAAAGAAAAGAAGAGAGATATAAATAATATATATATATATATTTATATATATATGTATCTGTTATATAAATATATGCAAGTATACGTATATATAGGAATATACATACATGTATATATGTATATACATACATAATATATACATGTATGTACACATATATATACACATACACCTATGTATATATATACGTATACACATATAGGTATAAATATAAAATAATAATAATAATAATATAGGATATATATCTATATAATAAAGATATTAATAAATAAATAAATAAATGATATGAAATGACCTTTCATGAACTTAGGGGTGTTTCGAGAGTTCGGGAGCGCTAGTGTCGGGAGGCCGGATAGCTAGGACTACTGCATTGACTGGTAAGTGAAACTGTGGGAACTCTTTACTTTATTTCATTCCAGTCATTTATAAATTTTCAGTCTATTTGTAGACTAGCTAATTTATTTCCCACATCATGCTTTCCTTGTTTCTATTCATTTTGAATATCGATATAGCATGATGCCTTGTTTATTATATCATTGACTCCATGTTTCCTTATATGCTCAATTTTTGTCTTGAAATATGGTTAATGGATATTTAGAAAATGCATGCTATAGGGTTATCTCGTTATGTTGGACTTGTGTTCTACTTCCCTTGGGGCTTTGTAGCCTAACTTATGTTGAAATCGTAACATTTTAGGATATATATTCTTGAAAACTAAAGTGGGGATTATCTAGTGTCCATTGCACACGAGATGCGCGGATTCACGAGGATTTCGGTCTTTCGGGGTCTCGGGCACTCGCCACTACACTTGGGCGGCACACGTGGCATGGACCACGGGGTTGTCGACAAGTATAAATAATTTAAATACGCCAAGCACAGCTCCGCCATTTGAGGTTATATAAAAAAAAGATTATTATCATATGTTGAGCACAGATCCATACAGTAGTGGAAAAGGCTAGGTGATAGTTCTCACCGCCGACCGGACGTAGATCATCTCGACTTAGCTCTCGTGTCGGTTTGTGTATCTGTTAACGTTGGTATTTACTTGCATTATTTATTCAAAGATTTCTTCAAATACATATGCTTTTAAATACCTTTTGTTTAAATTGAAAATGTAGTATTAGATGTCCCCAGTTATCACTTAAATATCACTATACTCACCGTCTAGTTTGTGACAGTGGGTGTAGGTCCATCGAGCAGCACCAGGCCGGGCAAGGAGAAGATCGGCGACTACCTCTGAGCTCCGAGCGCGTAGCTGCCCGTACATGTAGGGTACTTTTTGTATTATGTTTATTTATGTCTTTATCTTTTGGGATGTTATTGGGATGAGTGATAGATTACCCGACTTTTGGCTTTCACTTTGTTTATATATGTTCGCCGTTTACTTGCATATATATGGTGATCGTTATTTCCTGGATTCCACACTTAGGCTTTATAAAAAAAAAAAAAAAAAAAAAAAAAAAAAAAAAAAAAAAAAAATGTTAAAGACTTCCGCTAAATAAAATAATTGTTTAAACAAGAGAACACAGGTAGTAAAGGCTGACTAATTCGTAATCGGGTCCTATGTGTTGTGATTAGGGCTTAATTACGGGATTAGGCCGGACGGTGCCCTAAATTAGAAGCGGGGCCGTCACATGTATGCCCAAAGTGTGCGTTGAGAGTGTGTTAGATTATCAATTTTTTACTTTAAGTCTTTAATGCTATTTCCTAACTATATTCTGAAACAAAATTCTTATTGAATATTGGGAATTGACACTGAAAACTATTAGAATTTGTAAGATGAAATTCTTAAATCCAAGTTTACATAGGAGAGAGAGTGAATTAATTAGGGCAACTAGCCAACTGGTACAACTCAAATTCAACAGGGCACTGACCAACTATGATTGTTAAGATTAATTCCACATCGGGTATATAAATACAAAATAAATGAGTTATAAGTCTCCCTCCTATATAAACTTGGACTTGGGAATTTCATTCTACAAATTCTAATATGGTATCAGAGAAATCAAATGTGGGTGCCCAATGTTTTAGTCCAAACAATCTACCGAGTAGGCTATCCTCTTGGTCTTGGCCAATGTCTCGTTGGACCAACCTAGTTGGCTAGTTGCCCATCATTAGAATTTGTAGGCTGAGATACCCAAGTTCAAGTTTACATAGGAGAGAGAGTGAAAGAGTGGGGGCTTAAGGTTTGAAATGGAGCCTTCACCAAAATGCCAAGGTAAGATAGTGTCTCCAATCCAAACTTATAACCTATTTATTTTGTATTTATATACCGTTGTGGGATTAATTTTAACAAAAACCAATTCAAAATGGGTTTTCTATAAAATATTTATAACATAAACTAGTTAGTTAATTGTAATTTGAAAAAAATATTGCCAAATTTCTTAATTCAAGATTTTCTAAATGTAAAGATAATTTGAGATGCGCTAATTAAAAAGAATTTAATGGATTATTTAATTCAAGTTGAGTGGAAATATTTGATTCATTTAGCAGACCCAATTAATTTAAGATGAAGGTTTGGTAGTGTTTCAAATATATAATCATCTTAAATATTAAATTTTTGTGTAACAACTTTTTGAAATTGAGGTTACGTTGTTGTTGCTGCTGCAACTAATAGTGATGAAGGGTAGCTACATTAGATACATCCCCAAATGTACTAATGCTTGTGCAGATTTCTTAACGAAGAATACGCTCGTATCTTGTTAGCACAAGATACGTGCGATAGTACAGTGTAATTCTCGACCCAATTTTTTGAGTCGTGTTCCTACCAAAAAAAAAAATAGTGATGAAGGCAACTTTTAAAACATGATAAATGATAGACCTAAGTTGATATTTAGTTCAAATCCATGATGGTTATAGGTAGAATAATTAATCATTTTGCAACATGGTAGTCAGCAAGCCCCAATATGGATCTATTGTGAGCGGCATTATGAAACCGTTGCAGCCCACTACCCACTAGGGTCACTTACACCTAGCCTATTTGGATCTACCACGTTTGTTGGTCTGTCCGCTTCAATAAGCTTGAAATTGCTTCTATATATCGACCACGTAATTAAAGCAAAGACTCAGAGTCTGCAAAAAGATTTCTCGAGCCATAAAACTCAACTTTGTTACCAATAGTTAGCGAGACTGGAAGCGGGTCTTTCTCCTTTAACCAGTGACTCGAGTTTGAGTCATGAAAATGGAAACACCATCATTGAAAAGCTCCCCCCACCTACACTTGCACAACTCAAAGCAACCCCGTAGTAGTCGGATAGTCTGAAAACTCGGTAGTTTAAACCAAAAAATAAAAAAATAAAAAATAAAACTCAAACTTTGTTTCATTTCATGTGAAGTCCAACCGTTATGACAGTTAAAACAGAAGAGAACAGATCAAACCACCTTCCATGGTTTCATTGCTTCCCCTGCTCCGAACCTCCGCAAGTCTCCCCCAAATTCACCAAATCCACGCCCAGATCATCCTCCACAACCTCCCCATTCAATCCCACCTCCTCTCCAAGCTCGTCGACCTTCGCCGTCTCGACTACGCCCAATCCATCTTCAACCAAATCACTTCCCCAACAGATCACTCTTGGACCTCAATCATCAAATGCCACTGCCTCTGCAATTCCCCCCAAAATTCCCTTCTTTTCTACTCCAAAATGCTTTCAACTGATGTTAGGCCGACCAATTTCACCTACCCATTTGTGATTAAGGCCTGTTCGACTCGATCAGCGATCGTCGAGGGCGAACAGGTTCATGCCCATGTCGTGAAGCTCGGGTTTTGTTCCGACGTCTTCGTCGGGAATTCGATGATAAATATGTACTGTAAGAGTGCAAAAATGGGTAGTGCTGTCCTAGTGTTTGATGAAATGCCTGAAAGAGATGTGGTTTCGTGGAGTTGTGTTGTTTCGGGGCATGTTTTGATGGGGGAGATGGTTGAGGCGCGTCGGCTGTTTGAGGAAATGCCGATGAGAAGGAATGCGGCTTGTTGGACGGCGTTGATTAACGGGTATGGGAAGGAGGGGAATCTTGTTGAGATGATGCGTTTGTTCTTGCAGATGCTTGTCTCGGTTGATGATGTAGCGCCGAATACTGCTACTATGGTTTGCCTTCTTTTGGCGTGTTCAAGTGCTTCTAATCTCGAACTAGGGAGATGGGTTTCCATTTTTATTGACGTTAATGGAATACCGTCGAATATCATCATGAGTACTGCTCTTGTAGACATGTACTCTAAGTGCGGAGAAGTGGAGAAGGCGAGGAGATTGTTTGATGAAATTGCTAATAAGAATCTGGTGTGTTGGAATGCCATGATCACAGGGTATGTGCAGCAAGGTTTGCTAGTAGAGGCCATCAAATTGTTTCGTCTTTTGAGAGATGATTCTGTGACGCCTGATGAGATCACATTGGTGAACGTATTATCTGCTTGTGGAGGCTTGGGAGCTCTAAAACTTGGCAGAGAAGTTCATTTATACTTGCGTAGAAATTGGTTGGATCTAAATGTGATTCTTGCGGCTGCCCTCGTCAACATGTACTCTAAATGTGGTAGAATAGATGATGCCTGCTTGGTTTTTGTGAAAACAAAAACCAAAGATTCAGCCCTGTGGAATGTGATGATCCAATCTCTTGCACAACACAGCAGAGGAAAGGATGCTTTAGCTGTTCTTTCGCAGATGGAAGCCAGTGGCGCGAAACCAGATGATATCACATTCATCGGTGTTCTTTCAGCGTGTAACCATTCAAGATTGATCGAAGAAGGACGGATTCAGTTTTCCAATATGGTAGTGAAGCATGGTTTGAGTCCCAAGATGGAGCATTTTGCTTGTATGGTGGATCTCCTCGGTAGAGCTGGATATCTAGTTGAAGCTGTTGAATTGGTCCGAAACATGGTAGTTCCGCCTGATTTAATAATTTGGGGTTCTTTGCTTAGCGCGTGCAGCATTCACCGAAACACCGACTTGGCAGATAAAATTGCGGAAATAGTGTTGTCTGATGGGGAGCTGGACCTCGGTTTCTTCATTTCGTTATCTAATGTTTACAGATCTGTTGGAAGGTGGAGTGATGTTGCTAGAATGAACCAATTGGTTAAAGAAAAGGGCCTCAAAAAGCCAGCTGGGTGTAGTTGGATCGAATTATGCGGTGGCGTTCGTAGGTTTTTTGTTGAAGATAGAAGCCATTTGGAGTCAAAGCAGATAGATAACACTCATTATTCTTTGATAAACCAGATGAAAATTGAAGGGTATGCACCTAATTTTGATTTACTGCCAAGAGATATCAATAGCATGGGAAATTAGATTATTGAACTTTGCCCTCACTAAATCCAGTGGCTTTCCCTGGATTTAAAATCATTGAAAAAAGTTTTGTGCAGAAAATCAAGTTTTTTACAAATCTGAAACTAATCTACTTGCTTTTTGATTGACCTGCAAACTGTGATAGCTGCATAAGTTTGTATTCGCCAGATAAATTCTTGGAGTATCAACAAATAAAATGAAAAACTTGAATACATAAAGAAAAGGACCTACAATGTGGACGGCATTTTAAAAGTAGAACTTGTAAGCTGAGGGATCAGAATTGATTATTGCACCAGTTGGACTCAAAATTTTTCACCAGCATATTACATCTGCAAAGATCTATGAAGAGTTGCAGATCTAACAATCCAAAATACTTGCCGCGGCACAAATAAATAAAACACAAAGTATAGAGGTAGACAATGAAAGATGATGCTCAAGACCAAATTCTTGAAGGTGTACAACATCAGATACAAGTTGATACCTGAAACCGAATACGTATATTGAAACAATAAATCTTGGAAGGTATCATCATATCTGAAGTAACATACACAAGCTTAGCTTAGAAAAAGGAAAGCATACAAGTGTGATTCTATGCAGGCTGGACAACAATAAAATAACAGTGGAGGTCGCCCGCACAGCATGCTATTTACGCGGAGATGGTAGCAAGACGGCCACTGCGTGCTTATTACACTTCTTTTCCAAAAATTTTGCTACATACAATACCGTCTTCTTTGATTGTGAAGAGGAATCCAGAAGCACCCTTGAAGAGTATGTCTGTTTGTTCATTTTCCCGGGGATGCGAATGGTAACCGATCTCTCTGTCGATTCGAAGCTCTATCTTTTGGAGAGGATATCTTGCCTCCGACACCTGTCCGGCGCATCAACTCTACAGATGAAGTCAGATTATATAAAATGAAATTCAAAGAGAAGACAGAGGATATTGAAATTAGACACCTTAAACAATCACAAAAGTTTCTAAACCACGAAAGACAAGTAACTGGCACAATCACACCTCATGAAGCCAAGAAAGAAGAATTGTAACTTAACAAAGTGAACAGCGAAAAAGGTCATTCTATATTTTCCGGTGCTTAAAGATCACGCCAAAATATAATTGAAAACTAACTGTTGGAGAACACAGGTTGATCTACAGAGCTGAAGACTTTTTTAAAAAAGGGAGAAAGCTTCAACTGTCCTATATTTCTATTGATAATGAATGAGCATTCATTCCAGTCACAGATATCTAAGAGCCATAATTCATTTCTAGCAGCTGGATCGCATACCCACTAAAAGATTTTGTTCTTGAACTTCAGTCTGAGAACAGTTTTAACCATCTGGTTAATTGATCATTCTGGACCAGTAAACATTTTTATCCTAGTCAAATTACAAGGAAAAGCGGTCTCTTCAGTGTTATCTTGTAAAGTTAGACGGAACTTCTTGAATGGTATGGTATACCGAAGTAAATCAAGTTATAGAAATAAAACCATCCTAGACTCACGGGATAAGGAATTATTTCCTTCATGTGCTAGCATATTTCAATTTTAATACAAAATGAAGTCGAAGTTCCAAATGGATCAAATAGACTTGGAATACAGAACTATAGTCTGTATCACACTTTGCTTGTATATATAACTCAAAACTCAACGGTCCAACATTTTATGGTGATCCATAAAGCTTACCTCGTTTGCTCTCAAGCTCTTGGACAAGCTCTTCCTTCCACTTCCTTTCAATCTCAGATTTTATAGCTCTGCAAATGATATTCATGTTCAGCAAGAAAAAACTGTATGATATTTATGAAACAAGGCAAACCCACATCAACTAATTGACAAACCTTGAGCTTGTTGGTTTTTCCGGAGTATGGAGTCCTATCCATTCATTATTTTGGTGTAAAGGAATTTCTTGCAAACATTGATCATTTACAGCACCAGTATTAGAAGTCCGCCGGCTGCAACTTCCAGGGCTGGCTGTACTAGGAGAATCTGAAGCTGTAAATGATGTTCCACGAGTAACACGACAAGGTGACTTGCTTTTGGGAGGTAACTTCAGATAATTAGCATTTTCATCAGTGACACATAGAGGACTACATCCATTCAAAGTGTTGTAGAACTCTTCATAAAGAGGTGTTTGCAGCTTCTTCAGATCAAGAGCCTGAAAGCCAATAGAATAATTTTACAGTTTGGAGAAAAGTACGAATAAGTTGCTGCACATATGGAGGTAGGAAAAGACACATAACACCATTGTCTTAGCATTAAAATGTAAAATAAAAACGATTTATGGGGAAACAAAGAAGAAAAAGTACCTTTTCATCAAGAAATGCTCTAATCTTAGACTCGGTAACCTCATCATCTTCTTCGGACACTGGCTGCCCACAAGGAAAAGTGAAATCCTTTTCATCCTGCACAGACAGCTCAGGATCTCCACTAGTCCTTGCAACGACATCACAAGAGTCCAATTTAATCCCTCTTTGATCTGGTTCAGGACTTTCATCAAACTTGCAAGGCCAATCATCAGAGGGTTCACACATAGGATTGAAGCTCTAAGAAAAAACACCCAACAAAAAAAAATGATACGGCATGAAAATATATCAAAACTGATCAGTTCGCTTATTTTTGGTCCAATTCAAAGCATCTAAGCCTAAATGACACACAGCAAAAAAAGAAAGGAAAGAAAGAAACAAAAAAATGCAGTTCATACCTTGTTTAAGTCATCCGATGCAAAGCCAGAGTCAAACTTCACAGATCCAGCCAACAAACTGTCATCTTTATCATCAATCCGACACATATCATCATCACTGATGCTTGCACCCCAAACTGGTGCATCAGGGAACTTCTCTGGATAGATTGTTGAGCACCTTACACTGCCTATATCATGAGCAGTCTTAACAAAGCCACAAGCTGAAGGTTCACCAACAGGATTAATGCTGCAGCAGGAGAAAGCATCAATCATCTAGACTTTCCAGGTTAACATAAATAAAACACAAATATTGAAGAACAGAGACAACTGATAATGCATACACATTTTTCAGGTTCGATCCAGATGTCACCAACTGATTTACAGAATTTTTCTGGTGGGAAGTCAACAGATTCTATCAGTAAAAGGAATAAACCGTAAGGACTCAATAACATGGTAGTATTCAGGAGAATCTCCTGACCATAGATGAAGGGGAAAACATTGGGTGAACTTCTTGACGTTCTCCGGTAACAAAAGGATGCTGCAGGAAATTTTCATGGCAAGATAGCAATATCTAGTTAGAAGAAAGACAAAGCAAGGAAAATGAATTCCCAGAAACAGGACTATCATAGACAAAAAAAAAAATGCATTACTTTGCATGGTTATATTACAAACTAAGGAAATCCTTCGAAGAAAAAGTTTTAAGCATTAATAACAGTGTATATCCATTTCAGTTTTGACTCACCTGGAGTAATTCAGATGCAGTTGGCCTCAAGTTCGGTTCCCTGTTAGCATACAATATTAGTCCAAAATAACAAATTGAAACACAAATCGAGAAACCATGCTGAAATCAAGCCATAATAGAAGCCAAATGCTGAATCAAAGTTTCTCAAAGCACAAGCAATTTCAGTAGGAAGTGCCTTTTATTGCAACTTTGATGTTCCTCGTGTAGAATAATTCTAAATATTAGATGTGAATAGTATATGAGAAATAAGTAGCAATAAATCCCACATGATTCAAGCATATAATCATTTTCTGAAGCAAAGGGCAAAGCTACACAAAGATATCACAAGCATACTTTTGTAGACATTTCTGCAGAAAGTCTTTTGCGTCCATGGAGAGATGCTCAGGAATAGGAGGATGAGACTTTGTAGTCCCAATGTGAAATAGAACAGCTACCTGGAAAACAACAAGCAATCAGAAAAAAAAAACATATACATGCCCAGCAAAGTTCAAAATCAAAATCAAAAAAACATATAAGTGACTGCAGACCGCCTGGTACTGCTGGCTCCAAGGAGGCTTTCCAGTGGCCATCTCGATAATAGTGCATCCAACACTCCATATATCAGCCGAACTGGAATTTTCCACAAGTAAAACCACAATCAAATCCCAGTACATTAAGGAACAGGCAAACAACATTTTAAAATAAAAGAATTGCCCACTAAAATTGGTGTTAAGTGTTCAATTTTAACGATCACATAATTCAAGAAAAATGAACAGTATTAGAATAATCAAACTCCAGAACTCAGACTAAGAGTGTAAGTAGCCTTTGTTTTCAGGAGAAAATATCATCGAAATTGCAATAAGAGATTCATGAAGAACTATAAACCTACTTTTCTCGCAGTTGTACGTCCTTTATTGGAGGGTGGTAAATCTACCAATTACATCTTCTTTGTCATTCATTCACTTCCTCTCTTTGGCCCAAACTCTTAACAAGCAGGCTGGAATTGGGTAATTAATCTTGAATTGATAAATTTTGTGCATGTTTTAAAGATATGGCATGGTATAGCGTATCTAATCAACTAGTATGAAATGAAAACCACCATGCTTGCTTTGTTAGATAGTTTCTATATATGTTTATATGACTATTTTATTTCATGAGAACCTCACACAACCAAATAAGTGTCTTTGAAAATTTCATCTGGCAGTTTTTTTCTTCGTAGGACTAGGATCCATGAAGGATAACTAGTTTATGCCCTATGTGCCCCTTGATGAACATTAAAAGTAGAGCTGCAATGAAATGAATCCAGTCAAAGTAAAAATAATAAGCCAACACGTGAGAATATGCAAGATCAAATAAAACTGACTTCTCAGAAATGATCCTCCATTAAGTTACCTGTTTAATTTATAGAAAAGATAGCATATGTGCTTCATCAATACCATAATCTGCTTTCACACTAATCCCAACCATTTGGTATTTTATCAAGAATCAAGAATTAAGAATTAAACATACAACAAATGCAAACCTTCCTAAAAGGCATCCTTGTTCTTATTTTCGACTAAGTTTTAGCATCCTCGCCATATAACGACATCTTATTGGCAGGAATCGATGAAGAGATAACAACAGCGCAACTATGAAAAGATAATTTTCTTAATTATTCATTGTTCATCAAAAAACTCATGAACACAAAAATTACAAACACAAAGAAATCAAGTTAATATATCGAGTAAATCGAATTTAAATCACAGATGGGAGGTTATTTTTGCCCACATTTCACACCAACCTATACATGTATATATGAAAGTAAAATCCAAGCTTCAATATACTTTCATGGTTGCATTCCAAAATTTTAAGGGAAAACAGAAAGCATGGGACTGAAAAAAAAATTGAGGTGCATTTTGATGCTTACAAGCTATGACCAGTCTGAAGAATCACTTCTGGAGCCATCCAATATGGAGTGCCTTTTATTGATTTAGCACCTGAAATGGTAGCCTAATACAAACCATGAACCAAAATTAAAAAAGGCAAGAAAAAAAAAAAAAAAACTGTGTAATATTCTGTAGAAAGAAGAATGCCACAGCATGTGATTATGCGAGTGAATAAGCAACTAATCCTTTACCAGCTCAACAACTTTTTTGGATGCCCCAAAGTCAGCAAGCTTGCATGCTTCTTTATCTACAAGAATGTTTGCACCCTGATCGTGGAAGAAGTCATAAGTACAAAATAGAAAAATATATAGGCCAGTTCTTTGGTTAAAAATGACATACAACAACAACGACAACATAGCCTCAGTCCCAAATTATTTGGGGTCAGCTACATGGATCAAACTCTTCCATTGTGCTCGATTTAGTGCTATTTCATGGAGTGATATCACAGGAAAAAAGAGATACCTTAATGTCTCTGTGCATGATTCCGTTTTTGTGAAGATATTCCAATCCTAGTAATAGCTCTTTTGTGTACTTCCTTATAACCTGATCCACAAGCAAACATGCAGACCATCGGCATTTCAAGTTTTAAAGTATCATAACCTAGATTTGACAAATATAAAGAACTCACAGCCTCAGGGAAGGAACCAAATTTTCCAAGAAGTGATGAGATGGACCCTCCAGGGACTAATTCCAAGAAAATATTCAGTGTCCCTTCCTCTCTAGCAGTTCCTAAATATCTCTGAGAAACAAAGCAGTTCAACAAAATAAGAAACAACAAACAAACATCATCTCAATCAAAACAGCAGAGATTATACTTACAACAATATTTGGATGCGAGAGATTCTTTAGAAGCATCACCTCTTCCTCAAGCTCTTGAATGTGAGCCTTTTTTTTCAATCAAACAAAGAAAAACTCAACGAAATCATTCTCATAACAAGAGTTAAACAAAAACCCAAATTTTACCAATAAACAACGTCTTCATATGAGCTCGCTTAAAAAATAACAACACTTAAGTCACTAGCAATTCATTCAAAGTAAAACCATATCCCGAAACTTTTCATTTAAACAATTTCAATCATACTTAGACAATCAAAGAACGACCTTGGGAGCGATCAATTCCCTTTGAAAATGCCGAGTGATACAACACCAGTAAAGAGCAACAATTTATAGTTACACATCATCAACTTGAGGACAAAAAGATCCTAACTTTCTCATCAAGAACTCCAATTGCAATAGTTCAGACGATGATGAAAAACTAGGTCACGAGTCACAACACAGAGTATAGTCTACATTGCAAGAAAAACAGTCATTCATATAATCAAATAACAAAAACTAGTTCAACTAAGCAGTCGCCGTGATCGACAATCTGCATTACCAAAAAAAAAAACAGATCAAAGAACTAATTCAGCTTATCAGATTCGATTCTCACCTGCGCTTTGTCCTTGGAAGCATTGTTCGTCCCAATCAAAACCTGAACCACAGAAAAACCGAAAAGATCAACACTTGAAAAACCTACTCCCCGCAATTCCAACAACAACAGAATCAAAACCAAAACCACCTGCTTGACGGCGAGAAGCTCGCCGGAATCGAGGTTCATCCCCATGTAAACGCTCCCAAACGCGCCGCTGCCGATCAATTCCCCCTTCCGCCACCGGATCTGCGGCGCATTCTCCATCGCCACCGACTTCAACGGCGGAAGCGCCGGCGGAGAGGCTCTCCCGAAGATCCCAGCCCTCGATTTCCGCAAATAGGAGCCGATCTTGTCGGCGAAACCCTCGTCTGCTTCTCCTCCTCCTCCGCCGCCACGCATCACCAGTGATCGGCGCAGCGATCCAAACACGTCCTGGATCATCGTCACGCCGCCAACGCAAACCCTAGTTTCGCCGATCGAGTGTTGCAGAGTTTCTAGAGAGAGAGAATGAGTGAGTTTCTAGAGAGAGAGAGAGAGGGGGGGAAATGGAGTTGGTTCAAAAAAAATGACGAGCAGCGCGAGACGAACTGACGATGAAGATGAGTTTGTGGTTTAGGAGATCGACGGCTGTGAGGGGATCTGGGAGTGAGAGTTTCGAGGATTCGTGACACCTGTGGGGAGTGAGTACTGTTTAGTAAGTATTTATATGAGTTTTTAATGTTTAAGAGAAATGGGGACATAACGGCGTTATGTTCGAGATGACGGCGTTACTAGTAACGGTAATGTTTGAGTGGAGGGAGGCTTTTAAACCTTGGATGGAGCTTCTAGTGTTAAGATGCTGTGGGGCCTACGTGGGACTCATCATCAATAACCAACGCTTAAAATGAATAAATAACATTTTAATTAGCTTAAGTTATCGAAGTCAAAAAAAGAAAAAAAAGTAAGTTAGGTTATCAAACTCGATTTAATTGCACTTTTGTATAGTATGGTATGTGTATGGGCAGTGTTACACATTATTAGTAACTAATTTGTGACTAAACTGTGTATTGGTAGGATCAGGTGTATTGGGTGTTAGTTAGTTAGTTAACACTCAATCTATACGTATAAAACAGAGAGCAAGGGCATTGTATAAAATAACTGAATGAAATAAAAGTTTCAGTTCTTGATTAGCTCCTCGTTCATGGTATCAGAGCAAGGTTCGAGAGAGGGCGATTCTAGGGTTTCTGTGTATGTTGGATCTGATCAAGATTTATCAGAATTTCTTTGCGATGAGTGATTGATTGATGAAATTGGTTCATCTTTCGCTTTAATTTTCTTGAAATCTTGATCAATTGATATCTCATTTTAGGGTTTGTGATGGCGATTAATCAAGGTTTGGAGAGTGTGTTGAATACTAGTGATTTGTATGGAAATGGTGTTGAAGCAGTTTTGCATCTACGGAGTTCTGATCATCCTGGACTGATTTTGGTATCAAATTTGCTTACTGGAGCAAATTATCTCTCATGGAGTCGAGCTATGAACATAGCTTTTTGGGCGCAAAGATGAAGATTGGCTTCATCAATGGAAAATTTCCAAGACCTGCAGAGGACGATGCGGTCTTCGAGAGGTGGATTCGTGTCGACTGTATGGTAACTTCATGGCTCTTGAACTCAATTGCTAAGGAAATTGTAGATGTTTTTCTATATAGTGTTTCTGCTCATGATTTGTGGAATGAATTGCGTGAACGGTTTGGTGAATCTAATGGTCCCTTGTTATATCAATTGAAGAGAGAGATTAGCACAATTAGTCAAGGTGATCTTTCTGTTTCAAAGTACTATACTAAATTGAAGAAGTTGTGGGATGAGCTGAATTGTTTAGCACCACTGCCTAGATGTGCTTGTGGAATTATTGTGAAACTACTTCAGTTGGAATCAAATGACAAGCTTATGCAGTTTTTGATGGGGCTGAATGATGTCTATGATCCTATAAGGAATCAGATTCTTGTCATGGAACCATTACCTAATGTCAATAAGGCATATTCCATGATCATTCGTGTTGAGAAACAGAAAGAGGTGCATATTAATTTTACTCCAGAGGTTGATTCTGCTATGATGGTTAAGCATTCATCATCTGCTACTTTTCAAAAAGGGAATTTTAAGAAGATCAATAAAGATGAGCTTTTCTGTGACTTTTGTAAGAAAAGGAGACACACCAAAGAAACATGTTTTAAACTTCATGGCATTCCTGAATGGTATAAAGCTGAAACGGACAAGAGAGAGAAGGCTGAGAAGGAAAAAAGGCTGAAAAGGTTCAGATAAAAGATTTTGCCAATCTTTTGTAGTCTCCAATGGATGTTGTAGAGGAAGACTCCCCATCTTATTCTGATATGCAAGCAAACATTGTTGTCATGATCCAGCAGGGCATTGAAAAGTTTTTCAAAGAGAAATGGGTGATTTCTGAAGGCTCTTCTTCTTACATGAACATGGCACATTTAAAAGACTTTGAAGGTAGTCTTTTAAATCATCAATTTTGTTCCAATGCATTCATTAGTTCTTTTGCTTGGATAGCAGACACGGGGGCATCTAATCATATGTGTCATGATATTAGCTTGCTGCTTAATTCTTCTATTCCTTCACAACTTACACCTGTATATTTGCTTGATGGTTCAGTTAAATTAGTGGAACATATAGGAGATGTTCACTTATCTTCTAATCTTCTCTTGAAGTCTTGCTTGCAAATTTCTTCATTTAAACATAATTTGCTTTCTGTAAGCAAACTTACTTCTTCTGCAAATGTCAAGTTCATATTTCTTACCAATTTTTGTATCCTATAGGACCTTGAGAGCTCTCAGGTTCTTGCTGTTGGCCGAGTCATTGCAGGACTCTACATCATTGATTCCACTTCCTTCACTTCAGAGCTCATCCATTCTTTTTCTCATTCCTCTGATTTGCCCTTGAATAAACTAGTTGTTTGTAATCATGCCAGTAATAATTTTTCATGGCATCACCGTCTTGGCCATCCTTCTTTTACTGTAACTAAACATTTACAGTTTGTACCATCAGATGTTTTCCCATGTGATGTCTGTCATCAATCTAAGCAATGCAGGCTTTCTTTTCCACTTAGTAGTATTAAATCTACTTGTTCTTTTCAATTACTTCATATGGATGTTTGGGGCCCCTACAAACAAGTTTCAATACAAGGTTCCTATTATTTTCTCACCATTGTTGATGATTTTAGTCGTTTTACTTGGACTTTTCTTATGTCAAATAAATCCTCTACTCTTGCAATCATTCAGAATTTCTTGGTGTTTGTTAAAACTCAGTTTCATTCCACTATCAAAGTTATTCATACTGAGATGGATCTGAGTTTGTTAATCATGGTTGTGCTTCTCTTTTCTCTACTCATGGGATTTTACATCAAAAGACAACACCTTATACATCCTAATAAAATGGTGTAGTTGAGAGGAAGCATAAACATCTATTGCAGATTATAAGAGCCTTGATTTTTTCAGTCTGGTTTGCCTAAGAAGTTTTGGGGAGTTGCACTGTTGACTTCTACTTACATTGTTAATCGATTACCTTCTCAACTTCTACAATAGAAAAACCCTTGTGAGATTTTGTTTACAAAGCCTCCTATTTATGAATTTCTTCGTTCTTTTGGGTGTCTCTACTTTGCTGCTAATGTCCTTCCTCATAAGGATAAGTTGGCTACAAGGTCTATTAAGTCTATATTTCTTGGCTATGTGCCTGGGCAGAAGGCTTATCGATTGTACAACTTAGAGACTCATACTACATTTGTCTCAAGGGATGTGATTTTCTATGAGCATGTTTATCCTTACAAACTTAGTGGTAATAGTGACAATTCAAAATATGTGGTACTTCTTCTTCCAGTTATGGATGTCGATGATAGTGATTCTCATAATGTTCCTGTGACTTCTGTTGATGCTTTTCCAGCTATTCCTCCTGACTTACCTGCAGCATCTTCTGATACATCTTCTTTACCTGTTGTGCGAAGGAAAAGCTCCAGGGTTACAAGGCCTCCTGGGTGGTTACAAGATTTTGTTACTACTACGAATCCATCAGCTAATGTTCTTGATGTGCAGGACCCTGTTACTGGTTTTCCTCCCACTTATCCTTTTGTTGTTTCTACTGATATTAATGGGCATTACTTAGCTTTCTTAGCTACTATTTCTGGTGTCAAAGAGCCCTCTACTTTTGCACAAGCTCAGCAAGATCCTCAATGGGTTGAACCCATGCATAAAGAGCTTCAAGCACTTGAATCTAATGGGACATGGGAGATTACTGATCTACCTAAAGGAAAGAGAGCTTTTGGTTCTAAATGGGTCTACAAAGTTAAGCTACATCCTTATGGGAGTCTTGACAGATGCAAAGCTAGGTTACTCGCTAAAGGGTACAATCAAATCGAAGGGGTTGATTTTACTGAAAGCTTTTCTCCTGTGGCTACGATTGTTACAGTAAGGCTTCTTCTTGCCTTAGCTGCAGCTAGGGAATGGAATTTACATCAATTAGATGTAAATAATGCTTTTCTTCATGGATATCTCTCCAAGGATGTCTATATGAAACCCCCTAAAGGGTATAATAAGGCCTCACCAACTCAAGTCTGCAAGTTGAAACGATCTATTTATGTTCTTAAACAAGCTTCTCGACAATGGAATATTGAGTTTACCTCTCAATTACAGTTTTATGGATTTATTCAATCACCTCATGATCCCTGTTTATTTCTTTACATTAAAGGTTCAGTTTTCCTAGCCTTGCTAGTCTATGTGGATGACGTTCTTTTAACTGGTTCCTCTCTTGATGAAATTCAGCTTGTTAAAGCTTTTTTGGATCATCACTTCTCAATCAAAGATATTGGTCAAGCCAGATATTTTTTGCGACTTGAGTTGGCTCGATCTTCATCAGAGTTGTATGTGAATCAAAGGAAATATGTCTTGGATCTTCTTCATGAAGCTGGTTTTACTGAATGCAAATCTGTTGCTACCCCTTTACCTCATGATTGCAGGCTTGATGACTCTGATTCTCCTTTGTTATCTGACCCTGATAAATTTCGAAGACTGGTCGGTCGTTTACTTTACTTAGGCTTCACTTGACCTAATCCAGTTTTTCATGAGAGAACTAAGGACTTAGATATCAATTGCCACTTAGTGCGAGATCAGTTTAAGTCTGGTTTTGTTCTTCCCAAATTTGTACCTTTAAAGCTTCAATTAGCTGACCTTTTTACTAAATCTATGGCTGCTCCTCTCTTTCATTCTTTGTTGTTCAAGATGGGCTTGTGTGATTGGCACCAAGCTCCATCTTGAGGGGGGGATGTAGAGTATGATGTGTATGGGTAGTGTTACACATTATTAGTAACTAATTTGTGACTAAACTGTGTATTGGTAGGATTAGGTGTATTGGGTGTTAGTTATTTAACACTCAATCTATATGTATAAAACAGAGAGCAAGGGCATTGTACAAAATAACTGAATGATACAAAAGTTTCAGTTCTTGATTAGCTCCTCGTTCAACTTTTAGTCACTCTTTATTAAATGAATTTATGAAATGAATCAAATATATGTAGATGTTTGAAAATTCTCACCTACCAATCAATTGTACTAAATCAAGAGTAATAGAAGAGTTTGATCCATATAACCGACCTCAACTAATTTAGAATTGAGCCCACCTTGTCGTTTTTTTTTTTTTTTGTTATTTAATGCATAATAGAGGCAACGAAGCTCGTATCCTCAAACTGATAAAGGAGTTATTCGAGAAAAGAAAGATTAGCACGTGAAGATAGAGCACATACGACGCTATATCAAGCTTTGTGTGGATACTATGGCCAAAAGGAATCTTGCACATAAGAGAAATATCAATGTCTTTTATGAGCCTCCAACATATGTAAAGGTTCTCTTAGAGAACAAATACAAAAATAGCTTCATAAGCTAATTTGTATAATGCCAAAGCATGCGTGATGAAATAGATGAGACATCACTTGCAAAAAGACAAGACTTGAAAAAATCATAAGTTCAACTCCCATTAAAGCTGAAAAAAAAAAAAAAAAAAACTTAGTTGCATATGGCTTTCAAGCCGACTATCCACCTAAAAAAAAATGTGCTTTGCCAAAAAATCTCCACTGGAAATAGACAAGACATCACTTGCTAAAAGTCAACATCCAATGGGTCATGCACTCGCCTCATCTCCAAATCATTTTATCAAAAAAAAAATGTACTTTCATAATTTTATAATCTTTTTAGATTTCTTAGAGTAAATCATTTCAAAGTATTTAATATTTTCTCTGTTTCGTTGCATTTATTTAATTTCAATTGCATTTCTTTTAGGTAATTTCAGTTGATTTGTGGCATATTCTATCTTCACAAATTTTTACAACACATTCAACATCTTCATATGTATAAGAATATAAGATGAAAAGAAACTGAGAAGTTTGCAAAAAAAAAAAAAAAAAAAAGAGAGAGTTGACCCCAAAAAATAAAAAATTGCCATCAATGTGCAAGTTCTGCTAAATCTTTTTTGTTCAATGTCATCTTAATATGCCTAAATTAGATTCTCGGTAGCAATTAGCAACACAACATGATTTTTGGGTTTCTCCACGAGGAGAAAAATTCAAGATGTACACGCACATAACCTGCAAAATATGTTGATTTCTTTCGAGTCATGAAATTGGCGTGCTTGATCGACATGAAACTAGTCAAGCCTAAATAGAGGGGTAAATACCCACACAACAAAAAATCAGAAAAACTCAGTTGAAATGATTTACCATAACATTTTTCGGCGAATAGCAGTTGCAAACCAGTACGAAGGGCATTATAATCTCGTTGTTGGCTCGGATAAATTAGTTCTGTGAAAACCCTAGCAACCAATTGTGGCCTCATGCGCAGCGCAACAAAGGGCAGAGCAGTAGCAACTATTTCATCACTGCGACTCCAAGGAGCTTCTAAGGAGGAAGCGCATCACAGGAGAGTTTTCTTTATGCAGCTTGTATTTCAACACCACTCACAAAATGATGAAATGGGTAATGGAGATTCAAAAGTGAATTACACAACCACATAAAACAGTGAAAATTTTAAGCAAAACTAACTTCAAAAACACTACTGCGTGTAACATATTTCCTAACTGGACGAGTTCTTCCTTGCTGCATATACACGGTAAGCTGCAAGTCCAACGATTGTAACAGCTGCTCCAACTGTTCAAAAGAAACAGAAGACAAAAACAAATTGGTGCAACAAACAGGGGTATACAAGAACACATATAAGCACCTATGCACCACAAAGCTCAGCATATGTGCTTAAGTCATCTATGTCCTCCGAGAAATAATATTCTAATGGAAGTCAAAATCCAGTAGCAAATTCATGAAATGAAGATAATGGTGTGCGCAAAAAAGAGTTTTGCAACTAAGTTATCAATTAGAACAACAACATCATTGCCTCAATCCCAAATTAGTTAGGGACCGCTACATGGATCAAACTCTTTCATTGCGCTCGATTTAGTGCAATTGATGGTGTTCTTTCCAAATCATTTAAATCTCTCCTAATCAATGTGACCTAAGTTATCAATTTAGAACAGGAAATAAAAAAAGAAGAGGAATTCATTTGAAGGCCAACATTGCTCTCGTCATACAGTGAGATTTTGGAGGGTCACTGCAGCTGCACTATTACAGATTAGAAAACAAGCTTTCCTTAAAATGTAACAGCATTTTAAAGACAAGTTTTCCATAAAATGCAATAGCATTTTCATAACTCTGCAGATATATAGGGCATTTATGGCAAGTAGATTTCAACAACTGATCTTGAGAGTTGAAACCTGTATCCATATATGTTGTATGAGATGAGGGAGAGGACATGTCTCCAAAAAACTGTGAACATCTAACAAATAGGGGCCAACATCAAAAATCTATGACAATGTCTCTTTCTCGAATTAGTTGGGGTCAACCATATTCGTTTAATCGGAACACCATTATAATTTGAAATAACAAATAAAGAATAGATTTATTTAGAAAGATTTGAGTAAATATATAAGAAATAGGCATAAAATGACTTCACCATGAGTTCAATTTTGTATAGTATTGATTATCCAAAGTGGTAGGACTCTTAATTAACAGTTTAATTAAGGGAACGGCTAAATGGACCCCACTTTTTTCTTAGAGGACCATTTACTTTCTTTGTACCTCACTTTTCTGCATTCTAATTTTGCTATACAATGGTTAAAACTGAGAAAAATGAGAGGATTGAGGGGTTGTTGGGGTGAGGGTGAGGGTATTATTCTTGGGATTTAGAAAAAAAAAAAATAGGGTATTTAAAGTTAGAAAAAAAGTGGGTTACAAGAAGTAACGGGGTACGTTTAGCAAGAAGTGGGGTCCGTTTAGCCACTGCCTTTATTTAATGACCAAACGATGTCGTGTGATCCAGACAACTTCTAATCAACCCAAGGAGTAATAGCACACATGTCACACACACATACACATTTTATTTTATTTTTTGAAAACACATACATATTTATTCATAAAAAGAAAATATCCAACACAACATAAACTAATGTGCATAAATGCAACCAAGTTTATCAGTGAAAGCACAACAGAGATGAGTAGGCTTCTAAACACCCATAAATGCAAGCACAAAATGAGGACTGATTTCAAATCAATGCTGACTTATGAAGAGAACAATAACAGTAGAAAGTTATATAAATACGTTACTAACCTGAAACAAACATGAGAGATCTGTTAACAAGCTGGCGGTACTGTTTCAGATTTCTGCCGGCCTCGGTTTCAGGAATGCTCAAATGGGGGTGTTCAGCTGCATTGATAATCCTACGGAATAAATTATTGAGATCACCAAGCTTCACACTTACAGGTATTGGTCCCTCAATCCCCATATCTTGACTGACCTGCAAGAGCAAAATAGCAGGAAAACACGAGCATCATTCACAAGCTCCAAACCAATTCCAAATATATGTCCAAACCAATAATCTAAGCGGAGGGTCCCTCATTATCTGTAAATATACGATTATTCGCAAAAGGAAATGCAGAAATAACGAAAGAAAACATGAAAATATGGATAGAACTTTTCCTGAATTTGAGAGCCATAATGACATAAATTCCAGACTTGAGAAGTGCAAGTATTGAATAAATAAGGAAAAAAAAAAAACAAATAAGACCCTCATTCAAAAAGCAACAAAATGAAATAAAAAATAGAAGGTGATTTTCAGTAGACAAGAAAATTTGTCAATAGAAGTAAATACCCTCGTCAAATCTTCTATCGCCATTGGAAATGGATCAAGGTCATCCTTAGCAGCAACAATGAGGCAAGGGAACTCGTAACCACTGGTTTCACCGTGACTGGCAACATCAACAAGCAACTCTTTTGCTCTTTTCCATGATAAATCATCCGAACTGCAAATGAGTTTTATTTTTTATTTTTTATCATGTAAGATACAATTCAAAATTGGTTCTCAATTTTTTAGGGCCATTCAAAACTAAAAAGCTTCTTTTGAGAAGACATTTGAAATTAACAAGTTTCGAAATTTTTTCAATCTCGTCCACGTGCTAGTAAAAAGATGAGTTCGACAACAATAAAATCACAATCCCAAATTAGTAGGGTTAGCAACAAGAATCAAATGCTTCCACTCAGCTCAATTTAATGCAATTGAATAGTTAAAATGTGTTCAAAAGGGAATAATTCACCAAGAAGTATAAACTAAAAGAATAGCTCACAAAAGATAAGAGATGACCGCGCAGGAGCTTGATGATTACAAAATATTTGTTGTGGTCATAACAACAGTTCTTAAGTAACTCATATATACCACTCATGAATATTTATATTTGATGTTCAAAAGTACTTTTGTAGATGATTCTTTTTCATCAAATGAAGATATGCTTAGATGTATGTGTGGAACACATAAAAATAGAATAAGGAATACAATGTTCAAGTATTTTTGCCGATAATTCTTTTTCATCAAATGAGGATGCTTAGGTGCACAAGTGGTAAAACACATAAAGATAGAATAAGAAATATGAAGATTCGAAGAAAATATATAAGTAGCACTAAAAGACGCAAAACTTTAGGGAAGGCAGGTGCGGTGATTTGGACACATACATAGACACCCTAGAATCTAGGGGTGCACACGGATTGGATCCAGTCCAATTAGGCAATTATTGCGGATTGGAAAATTACAATCCAATCCAATCCAAATAATTCATCAATCTAACTCAATCCAATTTGCAAAATGCGGACCGGATTAGATCAAGTTCTGCGGATCGACGTTTTCCTATCCAAAATTTATGAAATTAGACTTAATCAAATGAATCACAAGAATTTTAGATCTCATGAATGACAAATTTACAATATACATTCAAGAAATCTATATATAGCATATTTCCCACAAAATTGTTATCATAATAACCTTCAAAATATAAGTTCCTGCATAAATAAATGTGTTATCCACAAATCTTCACCATAAATCCTCACAAAAGAACAAAAAAAGTGTACATTGAACATACAACCTACAATAAAAAGGTCGAAAGCATAATAAAAGAGTTAAGAACAAGTATAGCCTTTTAGATATTTTAGTTTAGAGTTGATAGTTTGAGTTGATGCTAATTAAGCTACTATAGTACAAATGATGAAATATATGTATGTGTTGATTTATTAAACGGACTGGATCGAATTGGATCCGCGATTTTTCAATGTAGGATCCGTAATCCGATCCAGTCCAGCAGAATTAATGATTTTTCAATCCAATCCAGTCCAAGGGATCAAAAAATTGATCCAATTAGTGATAATTGGTCTGAATTGAACCGGATCCGCGGATTAGTGCAATCCGTGTGCACCACTACCCTAGAATACCTCAGTTAGAAAACTCGACAAAATAGAAATTGAAGAAATTCAACGATTTAGGGGTAGGTACACATAATTTACGTGGGACACATTGATTATGAAGAATTGAAAGGATTTTGAAAGCATCTAGGGGCATTAAATCGAGCAAAGTAACAGCTTGATCCATGTAGCCAACCCCAACAACTTGGGATTGAGGTTTTTTTGTTGTTGTACAATGCATTTTCTTCCATGACCATCAATGTGTGAATGGGACACAAGAAATCAATTACATAATCAAAAGAATGTGCATCTGACTCCAAGTTAAGCAACAGTAAGAAATCAATCACTAACCAGGGAGCTTAGTTTAGAGACAAATACCTATCATGAACAAATATGGCTACATCACAGGCTGCCAATGATTCCTTGTTAGAAAGCAAATTCTTAACCCCGTCTTCTGGAATCTCTCGAAGTACAAGGGTCTTCTTCTCCCCCTTTTAAATTGAGAACAAGGAAAAAAATCCTCATTGAAAAGTAAAATACACTGCATAAATCAATACTTCAAACACAGACACTCTAGGTAGCATACAGATATCCATATATATAAGGAAGAAAAGATGATTTCAACACCACATTGGAGAAGCAAACAGAATCTGATCATCGTCATGGAAAACAAGATAAGCATTAAAAGCGAACAGGACACAAATCGTTCATCCACTAATTCCTCACCCATATTTATGACACAAACAATAGAAAGCGGGAGGGCTTGGCATCAAAAACTCATAACATTCTAATAAAAACTTACCCCAATTTGATCAACAACATTAACTGCAAACCGCTCGTTAGTAGCTGGATTAGAAGTTTCAATGAAAGGCCTGCATTTCAAATTAACGCCATCAATGATTGCCACCAAAAGAATAAATAAACCAAACAGCAGGTACAGTATACAGAATAGAAAAAATCAGAGAACATTATATATTGAGAAAACTAGCATAATGAAAAGCGACTCAGTTCATGATGAAAACGAAGACCACATACGTCATGTGCGGGAGAATGATTTAAGCATTGAATTCAAGGACGAATTTTCTCAACTGGGAGAGAATGATGCAAATAAGAGTTTGTGTTAGATTAGAAATTTTTTATTTATTAGATAAGATGGTTTTGTTTAGTTGGATTACAAGTTTTGTGTCCTTTTTGTGTCAAAGTTAGAGTTTAAATAGGAGTTAGTGGTAGTAAGAGTTTTATTACAATTACAGTTAATGATTTTTTGGTATTCTATTAGAATTAGGAGTCTTATTATTTTACAAGCCTATATAAAGGCTACATATGTAATAGTTTAGGGGCTGACTATTGAATTTTTTTTAATAAAGAGCAGTGTTTCTTTTAGAGAATTAGGGTTTAATTCTCAAGGCCCTGAATTGCATTATTCGTGTGTCGAATAATTAATTTGGAAGAACTTCCTCTGCGTCAATTTGGTATCAGAGCTTTAATTCGGCTCGGGTCACCATGCAATTAAGGGTAGAGTTTGCTTTTGGTGAAAAGCCAGAAGAGGAATATTCCGACGAGAACGAATTTGTATCCGAGAAAGAAAGAGATGGAGTTCTTTTTCTTTACGGTGACACACAGTGAATAGATCCGATCTTTTTTTAGGAATAAAAAACTTTGACAAAACTCCAAAGTTTGATAGTGATAAGTACGACTTCGTGGAGGACAAAAGTGGTTTCATTGTTAAAAGTTCCTCAAGTGCTTGAAGAAGTGGTTGGTGATATGGGTGACAACAAATCTTTCGTGAAGGACTTCTCCAATTATCAGAATTTTGTTATTAGCTTTTCAGATTATGAGATCAAGCCCATCTTTGAAGATAAATTTGTCTCAGATAACAAGCTGCGCGAAGGAACAAATATTTGAGGTCGAATTTTCTTGAACCGCGAGAGAATGATGAAAATGAAGACCATAGAAGTCATGTGCGGGAGAATGATTCAAGCATTGAATTCGAGAACGAATTTTCTCAACCTGGAGAGAATGATGCAAATAAGAGTTTGTGTTAGATTAGGAATTTTTTATTTATTAGATAAGATGATTTTGTTTAGTTGGATTACAAGATGTGTCCTTTTTGTGTCAAAATTAGAGTTTAAATACGAGTTAGTGGTAGTAAGAGTTTTATTAGAATCACAGTTAATGTGTCTTTTGGTATTCTATTAGAATTAGGAGCCTTATTATTTTAATAAAGAACAGTGTTTCTTTTAGAGAATTAGGGTTTAATTCTCAAGGCCCTGAATTGCATTATTCATGTGTCGAATAATCAGTTTGGAAGAACTTCCTCTGCGTCAGTTCGTATGAACTTAACCGCCTATAACCAGATAATTAAAAAATCTAAGTTGGTGCCATACCTTCCAATAAATGAATTTAATAAAGCCGTTTTCCCTGCATTTTTAGGCCCAAAAACAAAACATTGGTATACATTTCTTTCAGATTGTTGCTTCTTCCGATCCAACCGCCTGCGCCTGGTAGTACGGAGAGCCGAGGCAGGATCAACCATATATCCAATGTAAGTCAAATATGCCAGACTCTTAGCAGGTTCAAGTAGTGTCATTAGGGCCCACTGCAGTGCATGCATTTCTCAGAAAACAAGGAGAGAATAGTACAGTGAAAGCGCATATAGCCACTTGTAATTGAAAAGAATGTCAATAGATGAAAATTTAAATTAGGGTCATCACAGCAGTGCAGCACATACAGATACACACCCATTTGATAATCAGTAGGGAGATGTAACCACAGATCCTTGTGATAAGTAGTTTACCCTTAAATGATTTTTAAATCAGTAATGGAAGGATGACAAAACCAATTCCTCTTTCCTAAATTCATGAACGTTTTCAAAAACTCTAAAATCTGTTTGATTGATTTCAATAAAATAGAGAATTAGTGCAACTTGAAATCTTGTACACATTCATTCAGATTCTGTCACAATGAAAACTTTCTTCATATATCTGGCACTTAAAAATTCTAAATGGACTAAAAGTGGGATGCATTTATGTGCTAGCACAATGAAAACTCAGTGGTATTGAGGACAAAAATGTCGGACAAGGAAACCAAAAGAAACTCTCACTGACAACTCAATGACGACCAGTAAGAAATTGAACTTCAGTGGTTTTTATCAAAAACATTATTATTATTATTATTATTATTATTATTATTATTATTATTATTATTATTATTATTATTATTATTATTGTTATTATCAGTTCCTCGTAAAAAATTTTAAACAAGATATTCTATCATGGAAAGAAGTAACAGCAGGAGAATAAAAATAAGCACCTTTGACAAGAATCCATGAAGTGACAACCCTCCTAATGTCTTTTCAGCAGCATCCACGTAAGGAGCTTCATTCCAAGGACTGAAATTCGAAAATGAAGGAAAAATGTGGCAAATCCTTTCCATGTTCCAAAAATTTGCACAATACAGAAAAACAAGAGAAGCTTGTCACATTAAAATGTTCGACCACATACCAACAACAACAACAACAACAACAAGCCTCAATCCCAAATTATAATAATATGATAATAGCATGTTGGACATAAATTATAATAATAGCCACCACTATCCTATATCAACCACCCATTTAATTTAATACATTTTTAAACTAAAATGACTTTAGGCAAAATTACATAGATAACCCCACTCTAAATCATGAACCCATTTCCTTTTTCCCTTCTACTTTCCACTCTCTACACCCCTCCTCAACTTTTTTTTTCACTCTCTACACCCCTCCCACAAATGAAACCTTAAATTCATCTCCAACTCGTATCTCACTCACTACATTAACCTTCTCTTCTACTTAATTTTCACTTTCAATACCCCACCCCAAATTAAACCATAAGCTCATCTTATTTTCCTCTTCTACTTTCTAATGTCCACACCCCTCCCCATCTCTTTGTCCATACACTCAACAACTCACCACCAAATACAACATCTTGATTATAGTATTTGATTGATATTTAATTCACATTCTTGAATGGTTAGAACATTTAATTGTGTTGAATCTTAGCTTTTAAGGATCAAAGAACCAATCTTGGAATGCAACATGGAACAAGTTGAGTCAATGAGGAGGAGAAGATGATGTGCAATACGGGGTTGGAGATTAGAGATCACAAAGATGAAAAAAGGGTTTTCTTTGGAGAGTGAGGAGGGCAAATATAAGCTAGGGGTACATTGGAGAGTTTACTAACAATTAAGAGGGGGCTTAGAACATGAACTAACTTATTGAGGGATATACGTAACATTAAGTTAAATGGGGGGGCTGATATAAGGTATAGGGGTGTCAATAGTCACTCCCAAATAATATGATAGGCATACAATGAAGAGTGTAAAACTCCATCAAAAATTTCTTTTGAAGGGACTATTGCTGATAATAAAAATTCTTATACAGTTTCATTTTTTTTTTTTTCAGTTTCAATTTTAAAATGAATGGCATCATGTGCTTGCTCCATCATTGAGATTTTACGTTTATAACTCAAGAAGACCGACCATCAACCTAATAACCTCTGAGGAGGTAAGAAGAGGGACAAATGCCGCAAAATCCATGCCTACCAAAAGATAATATGCATGCCAAGCCATTTTATAACAAAAAATGAGAAAGATTTATTCAAACAAAACTTAGGAAGAGAAATTGAGAAGGCTGAGAAGCAAATATAGAAACATGTGCTTAACAAGGAAGCATATAAATCATCTTTTTTTTTTACAATCTCCTCCTTTCTAGAGGGGAGGGGAGAGAAGAGTTGGAGAATGCCCTTCGTGTTAATGAACTAACAATTAAAGCAATACAGAGTACAATAATACTCCCCCGGTCACAATTGAAAGTCCTTTAAGGTATAGACACAAGAATTAAGGGGTGATCTAATTGTAAGGTAATGTTACTATATTACCCTTACTTTTATTAATGTCCTTTTGAGTGAAACGAGAGAGAACCAACTTGGCATACTAGTAGACAAAAATTGATCCAACTTTTAAAGTTTTATTAATGAGGGCAAAATAGGTCAAATATGCTTGAGAATGGGAGAACGACTCACATTTTTGAACAAGGGAAGTGAGCTAGAACGACCTACATTTATGACCAGAGGGAGTAAAATGTGTGCGCAAAACATAATGCATATGATTATAAAGCATTAAAATATAGCAAGAAAGAAGACTCAAATAAAATAAAATAAAATAAAATTTAAAAAAAAAAAAAAAACTCACATTTCTGGTGCTGTTGAAAAAAGCTCGTCAAGTTCACCAGGCCGCAGGACCTTATCCTAGTACCACAATCTCCAAGAAGTCATTAAGAATATCACAGAACCAGTAATAGCAAGGGTAGAATGTAGATAATTCAATTAAAACTCAAGAAAACTACTAAATTGCATATATGAACAACAAATGATGCTACTCCCCATCAATAACATAGACTGACGTGCTGCATAATATAAGATTGCAATTAATACCACTTGATACATATCCAGAAGTAACATAGAAAATGAGTGAGGCACGATAGCCATACATTGTCAGCATCAAAAAGACTGAAGTAGCTCTTTAAATAATCCACTGCCTCATTTGTTAGCTCCACGCTCTGCACCATAAAATCATGGGAGTAAGAAAGCGTGCAAAAGCCCACATATCTCAAAACATAGTAAGAAATGTGATAGAGTAATTAATAATTCCAAGAACTGATGGACAGCTCCATCCTTTGAGTGATAAAAACATCTATTTATAAGAAAAGCTAGAAAACATAGGACACCAAGAACTAAGGAGAAGAATGCTTATACGTAACATCCTAGAACCAAAACAAAAAAATTGTCAATTGTTTACCTAAGGAACAATTAAAAATGTGAAAGTATCCAACAAGCATTTGCTTACAATGTTTTTAGCGTAACCCTTTATTAATAATAGGTTTTTTGGTGCACAAGACAGCAAGAAATGAAGGACTATTGCTGAAAAGTGAAAACTCACAAAAGTTGAGCAGAATTCAGCCAGGCTACATTAGGTAAAATAAGAAGAGTGCTAAACCACATTTCAGCTCAAAGATCAAGTGCATTTCAACCAAGAAACAAGGATATGCAAAACATTTACGAGAAAGCAAGGATTGCAAGACGTCAAGGCAATCCTAAGGCAATTTCCCTCGTCCAGGCAAGGCGGTGCTTAGGCTGACAAAATAATATTTATTTAGAGGTCCCTGAATAAGTATTTATTTATTTATTTATTTATTTATTTATTTATTTATTTATTTATTTATTTATTTATAGGTCCTTAAATAACACTAATTGCATAATGTGATTATTATTTGATATATACTTCAAAAATACTAATAAGTCTTTCAGTCCTTATGTAACATTAATTATGTCATTGACAAAAAAAAAATCATTATGTCAAGATTTTGTTGTTGGGTAGGTATTTTTGTTATCAAACTTAATTGTAAATAGCCCCTTCAATTTTTTTAAAATTACTTAGAAGGACATCACTCGCTTAAGGCACTGCCTAGGAGACCTTGCAATCACTGCGAGAAAGAATACAAAATTCGATATGAAGATTGTGAAAAAATCTAATCAATCAGTTCGTTAAAAATCACAAATTTTTCCAAGTCGTGAGCATGATTGGCAACCTACTCAAACAAAAATAACAAAAACACCAACAAGTAGCCCACTAAGCATAAATAAAACTGAAATAACTGCCAAAATATAAACAATTTGTAGAAGAATATAGCACGAGCTGGGACCACTTAGCTCGTGAAATTGATATCACTTAGAATTGACTTCAATTTTTATACAAGACATGTGGTTATCATGATCATGGTAGGAATCACCGAATCATACTCCAATTTCATCTTAGAGGATATTTTTCCCATTTCATCTGTTTTTTTCATCTTCATGTACTGATTTCTCAAATTTGTAAAAGAGAAAACATACAGTGCAATGAATCATAAAGATTCTCTTCACATCTTATACTTGTATGAAAAGTCTTTAATCTAGTGAGGGAATAGAGATTGAGTTGTTTGAGTATCGGATGATAGACTTAATATGAGACTCGATATGAAAGAAATACTGCATAACAATGAAAAGAATGTATAGCTAAGGTTAATAAAGATTCACATTTAATGAAGATAATACGATACCTGATCCGGGGCTCGCTTGAAGTTCTGTGGGAGATCAACCTTTAATTTAATATCATTGTCATAACCAAATTTTCTGAGGACAGTCCAAGTGGTTTCAAGACGTCCCTTTTCTATAAAAAGGGCATGAAGAAAAAGGAACCCGTGTAATGTAAGTCCACGATCATTGACCCCCTCAGGCAATTTGTCTTGTACAACCCTTTTAACACCCATTATTTCAGAAGTCTGTAGTGGAGCATTAAAGCATTTAACCTGTTTAAAAAACAGAAACACATTCTTTACAAAATGGCAAGGTGAAAATTAACGTTTCATTACACTATGAAAACCAAATCTTTGCAACAAAAAACTGCATAAGATCATGCAATATACTATCCCTACAATGGACATAAATTACAAACCTGAAAGTCATTCAATTCTGCATCACTTAGTGCCCCATCTTTGTCATGATCGCATAGAATAAATATTCTTTTCAATGCCCTCACACACCGGGGTTTCAGAGTCTGTGATTCTTGATCAAATAGTGGCGTTGTTGGATGAAGTACTGCCTTTTGAGCGTAGTAGAAAACTTCAGGCACCTACAAAAGAAGGAGGCCAACATACAACCATCAAATACTAACCACCAGGAAGAAAGAATAAAACTAAACAAAACTCCCAGACTGACAACATGGTTCCAGCCATTGCCCATGGCATATATCGAAAAATTGTGGGAAACATGGTAAGCAAATAAAATAAAATACAGAGATATTGAAATTAGAAGTCTACGGAAGCAAGTAAATCATTCAAAAAAATATGAATATTCCATTATCAGTGAATGAAAGTTTCGCGTAATTCAACTAAACTGTACCTGAATAAGATTCCGAGACGAACACTCAATACAAGTTTCAATCTCTCGGAATCTATGCATTATCGGTGACATCACCGCCTCCAGGTTCACCTGTGTAGCATCTTCCCGTGTATCAAGCTTGCAACCAACCACTATCACTGGAACCTTCACCTGCCCATCACAAAACATTACAAACATCAATTCAACAGCACAAACAGAAACAAAAATTAACAAATTGATGAGAAATCAACATTTTTGCCAAACCTCCAATCGACGAAGTTCGGGAAGCCAAAACTCATTCAGCCGGTCCAAAGTAGCAGGTTGATCACAAGCATAAGTTAGCACCACTGCATCCGCTAACTTCAAATCATGAGCAAGCTTACCCCGACTCTCCGTGCTAACAAATTCAAGTTCCACATATATCAAAAAATTCATGTTCCACACTCATCACAATCAAAACAAAATCACAAACTAGAACAAACAGAACTACGAACAATCACGACCTAACAAGAACATTTAAGTGGAGCTTATGTGTGTGCTTTCCAAATCCTTTAAATCCTCCTTTCTAATCAATACATCCAAAGTTAGTTTCGGTCTGCACAACATCCGCAGCCTGCCTGCAACACTACTTCGCAGGCATGTAGATCTCCGCTAGTACCGATATTATCCCCAACTTAACCACCTTCAACTTTTAGACGTGGGTTTTATCTCAAAAAGCACGGACTAGTTGGGAGGAGACAATTAATTATATACTTCTTTATGAAGTATTCTTTAATCGATATGGGACTAATTTCGGTCCACACATCTTCAACATGGTTGTCAACCTATCACACCCCTAAATCCTCCTTTATCCGTACTTGGGACCTGTTGCTATGTAGCACATACAATGTTCTAAATAGGCGGAGTAGTTCCCGTTCCATATTCATCAAAATACTAAACTAAAAAACACACTAGAACAATCAACAAAAATCACACCTTTCAAGTTCCATAATCATCAGAGACTAGAACAATCAACAATTACGACCTAAAAACGCAAAAATCAGACCTTGACGAGGTGTCGATGATGGTGACGGGAACTCGATCAGGGAAGAAGTCTTCGGCCAAGCGAGTGGGGGGCACGACGGGGGGGACCTGGTGGGGGAAGGACTCGGTGGAGACTGTGGTGATCAAACTCGATTTGCCGGTGCCGCGCTCGCCAGCGACGACGATCCGGACTTCCTTCTTGTCGAGCGAGGCCGCTCGGGGTTGGGAGTTCGCCATTGGAGCTGGAAACAGAGAGGGAGATTGTGAAATCAACAACAAGAGATGAAGAGATTGATTGATTGATTGACTGATTGACTGATTGACTGATTGATTGATTGAGAGAGAGAGAGAGAGAGTCGACCGTTTGTTTGATGAGGGCGTCGACGAAACCCTAATTTGGGGGGGCGATGGGGACGAACAAGTGCTTGGGAAAGAAGCAAGAGGGAGTGAGGAGGAAAATATGGAAAACACTTGAATTTTGATATTTTCAATATCTGGAGGATTATTAGAAGACACACATAGAGATGCAAGTGCGACGAGTATGGAGCGGGTAATGCAATCCCCACCCCATAAGGGCTAGTTGATAGGGATTCATGGAGTCCCCGCTCTTTCGGGCCGAATACCCCCAAGGAAAGGAGACTTCGCTCCACTTGCATCCCTAAACACGCACTCAATATTAACAATTAGTTGGCACAACTGGAAGCAAATTATTATCATTTAATTAGTGACTTGAGTTCAAGTCCTATAAATTAAAACACCTTGGAGCTCCTCCCACTGATACGGTGCAGGACATGGGTGAACTTGAAGTAGTCGGATATATAGTTTACATACCAGGTGATTTAAACAAAAAAAATACGCATACATGTACACACAATACCCTAACACACATCACACACATACTACTATTTCATTTTTTTTCGTTTAATTTGTTAAAATATCCTAACATTGTGCAACTTTTGTTATTATATCTTAACATTTTAAGATTTGTTATTATATCCTCACCTTTGTAGATTATTAAATTTGTATCCTAATTAAGTTTTTAACTTAAAATTTGAATATCTCTCAAAAAAAACTTAAAATTTAAATATGTGACACCTTAATTATGAGTTTAAAAACCACCGCACCTCTTATAATTATCAAAATAATTATTAATTTTTAAGGTTTAAAAAGAGATAAATTCATTATTTAAGTGTCACATTATCAAAATTAGAGTTTAAAAGTGGTTTATGATACAAATTAAACAATTTAGAAATGTTTGTATATAATAATATATCTTAACAATTAAGGATATAATAACAAAAGTTGCGACGGTAACTCCTATCTAGAGGCGACTGCTCTAACCTTAAAAACCCTTTTTTGAGTTTTCTCTCTTCAATCAAGATCTTGAACCGTTGTCAATCATCTCTTTTAATCGACGGTGGTTTCAATCTTCATATCTCCGTGTCATGTGTTTAATAAAGTGTAGATCCTTTCAGATTTGTGAAGATAGGATCTCCTTGTTGCGACATCTTCCTCAACACTCGTTTTTGGATATGTGTGGCGGTTGAGTTAGTCCTTATTTTTAGTTTTATTATTAGGTAGTTTGTTTTCCCTTTGTTAGAAGTCTTGATTTGTCTTCTCCTTGTCGATAAATTTTAGATTTTTATTCTCCTTATCGGGAAGTTTTGTTATTGTTTTATGGTTTTAGCTGATGTTTGTGTATTGTAATGTATTTCAATGTTGTAGAAAGCAGTCCCTGATTGTCAAACTGTTTCAATTTCACAATCGCATTCACATATAGGATTAGTGAATCAATGTACTTTTTGATTCTATGTCTAGTCTTGTATCGAGCCATTAATGATTAATAAAACTTCTATTTTTCTTCAAAAAAAAAAATTTAAGTTGCAAAAGGTTATGATATTTTAACCAATTTGACCCTTTTTTTTACCAAATTACTTTCACCTCACGCCGCACGATTCTCTCTCTAATCTGACTAAACCTGCCCGACCAACTGTAGGTAGCTAATCCGCCTTGTGCGACCGTGTTTATAGCCAAAAATCTATCTATTATAGGGGAAGATCTTGGGGTTGTCACGTGGCGATTTCCAACCCTCTTGATGTACCACGTGGCACAACCAAGATCTCCCCTTAGTAACACCCACTATTTTATAAAGTTGTTTTGAATATAATTATAATTTAAAATGTAACTCTTTTTTGTTTAATTGACTCTTAATAATGATGTCTAATCTAAGGAAACTAATGTCCCTATATCAATGCAAAATTAGGAGTTACAATATACATGCATACCTAATAATCAATATGTTCCCTAATAAAAAAAAAGGTAAATAGGCAAAATAATCCAAACTTTCATGTTTTTCTCTAAATAATCCTAAACTTTCAATTTTATCAAATAAATCTCAAACTTTGTTTTTGGTCTCAATTTCATCCAATCTAATTCTTTTAGTTTAATTTGGTGTGATGTGACACGTCAAATTAGTAAAGTTGTTGACGAAGGGAATGTGTCAAATTAAGAAAAGAAAAAAGAGCTCATTTTGAATTAAAAAAACTTATAATGAAATATGAAGAAATAAAAAAAAAAGAAGCTCTCTGCCCATTGTCGCCACTACTCCTCTCCAACAACAACTATAACTTCTCCACCTAGTTCATCTCTTCCACACTGACACCATCTAGCAACAAATTTTGTCATATGGTTATGGGGTTTAGAATAACAAAAAATAGGTTTTAGTAATTTAATGTACCACCACACACCAAATTAAATTAAAAAAATTAGATGGGATAAAATTTAGACCAAATATAAAGTTTGGGATTTTCTTGATAAAATTGAAAGTTTGGGATTATTTTGAGAAAAACATGAAAGTTTGGGATTATTTTGCCAAAAAATATGTTCCACATTTCTATATGTTCTTGTATGGATCTGCGCTAGTTGTTGGTTTGATATCTTCACTAGGTTTTCTTTTTAAATAAGTTGTTATTTTTCCGTGTTAGAAGTTTGTGTTTGTCTTCCCTCGTTGGAAGTTTTTTTTCGTCTTTCCTTGTACATAAGGTTGCAAACTTTCGCAATGTCGATTTTATCTCATCAAAGAGTGAGAAAAGGTTGTTATTGATATAATTTCATTGTTAAATCAGATGTAACAGCAATTTTTATGAATGGAAATATCTTTTTGTCAAAAAAAAATGTTCCATAACAAAATATATATTTATTACAAACTTATTAAATAATTTATCTACAAAAACGTTTCAAATAATTAATTGACCAAACTGTTATTACATTTTGTGAGATATTTATATATTTAAATTTTAATATTAGTATTCCTATTAAGTTAAATTTTAATATATTTATTAGAAAATTTTGCGCATTATCGCAGCGCCACGTGGTGCACCCAAGATTTTTCTATTATTATATTTTTTGAGATATTATATATTTAAATTTAAATATTACTATTTTTATTAAAAATTTTCTCATATAAAAAATATTTTTTTTAGAAAGATCATATAAAACGTTTACATATTTAAGATATTTAAATTTTAATATTAATATTTTTATTAAAATTTAACCTTATTTATATCTATACTATATAACAGTTTAGAGAGAATAATGGGGAAGGGGGGAGAGAACATTATGATTTAAGAGAGATTTAAGGAAAGGGAGAGAAAATAACAGGTGACATGTATCTCTTTTTTTTGGATTCATATATATATTTGCAACTTTCCACTACCCTCTTCACCCTACTTCCTTTACATCTATTTGTTTCTCTCTCGCGCACACATATACATTGATCGATCCCTCTAATAGTCTAATCTTTCCTCAGCTAAGGGCAGAGCACAACCACGGTGAGTCTTGCCAATAACATTGATCATTCTAATATATATATATATAAAAAATTTGTTATGTCATTTTGTGTGGCCCAAAAAAAAATATGTCCTTCTATATTAATATTTTTAGGGAGCAGCTAAAAGGACCCACTAATTGTTAAATGTACCTTAATTTTGTGAAATTATCTAACTACCCCTCTATATAAAAGAGTTTTTACTCACCATACCCTACTCACCCTATACTCCAATCACCTCTCTCAAATCGCACTCACCAAAAACCGACTAAATCCGAGCAAAACCACATAAATTCGACGTCATGGGTGCATTCATCATCTTCTTTAGTGTTGATTTTTTTTAGATTTTTTTTTTGAGTCGTTTTGTTTGTGAGTGTGTTTTAGGGTTTAGGACTTCAATTTGAGGCTTGAATCTTGTATTTTTGGTACAAAGTTTTGATGAAATTGAAAATATTAAGTGATTTTGAGCAAAACCAATTATATTTTCTTTTTGCCATTTTCATGTATTTTTCGAGGGTTTTGAAGTTTTTTTGTTCATTCTGGTCGTTCGCGAGTTTCAGACAAACAAGGTTGACACATCTAAAGAGGTTTCAGTTGGATCCCTCCATCGCCCTCTGAGAGACCAAGTTATCTTTTTGCATTATTAGTCGGAGTCGGACGAGACTTTTAAAGAGGTGTCGACCTTATGTATTCGACATCTCTTCAGAGGTATCAGCTCTATTCGTTTGAAACCCGCGGACAAGGGTATTGGGGGAAAGGATTGAATAAAGTGGATTTTCTCTATTTCGACATTGCAAGGGCAATGGTATGCAAGCACTGTGTTTCGAGTATGAGAGGGCTCCAAACATAACAAGCTGCAACAGAGCCATCATCGATGACATCAGAAGTTTAAAGAATTCCTTTGATCTTTCTCAGGACTAATTGGTATTAACAATTAGTGTATGCAGCTAATTAAGAGAGTGCTTACGAGATAAGCCGAAGCCATCATAAGAAGGGTATGATTTGATGATCAAATAATAATGTAAAAGGATTTTCATATATATGTAAATTGAGGTCACGGTGCTTTTAAGATTTGTTCTCAACACATCACTAACCAATAATGCACTCTATTTGTAATGTACGTTTAGATTAGCACTCTTTGAGACCATTTTTTATTTTTTATTTTTGAAGCCAAACCATTGTATTTTCTCTATTGATCATATTACAAAGCATTTTCTTAAGCCATATTATAAAGCTTTTAACGGATGCTATGATTTCATTATACTTGACATCCTTCTCATCTTGGAGTCCATCAAAGACTACTTTGTAAGTCCTTTACTTATTTGTTCATTTCCCTTTTCTCATCAAAATTATTTTTTTAAGTTATATATTGATGTATTTTGAACTAATATTAAACCTCGGTCTATTACGCGCGCACGACGCCTAGTTTTTTATAAAAAGAGAAACTAATTTTTTCGGTCTCCCTATCTGACTTGAGCTCCTACCCACTTTCAACAATACAACATAACAAATTATTGGGCCATCCACTTGGCAGGTGCCGACAATATGGCCAAAACTTCACGATACTTTTTTTTGACAAAATGACATTTTCATTTATAGAAATTGTTCAATATTACATCTGATTTAACAATGAAATTACATTAATAGAAACCTTTCCCACTCCTTAAGTCAAATTGACGTTGCGAAAGTTTACAAACTTACGTGCAACTTATATCAACTGTATATTTTATTATTTTAAGATACGCATCTGCTTCAAAAAAAAATCTTCTGAAAGAAGTTAACATGAACTAGACCAAGCCTAAGAGAGTTATCAAGTTCAAGGCTGCTAGTGTATGGCAATGAGAATTGTGTCATGTTGTGGAAATGATTTTCCAGGGCTTTTTATTAGTGTTTTTTTTTAAAGAAAAATAGAAGTTTCATTAATCATTAATAGCTCGATACAAGATCAGAAATAGAATAAAAATGTACATTGATTTACTTATCCTATTTGCTCAAAAGAGCTGCCACTAATTTGAGTGTGAATATGATTGTGACATTGAAACAGTTTGACAATAAAAAACTACTCTCTACAACATTTGTAATTCATGACAATACACAAACACCCACTAGAACTATATAACGAATAACAAAACTTTTCAACAAGAAAAAAGAAAACTTAAAACTTTATGACTAGGAGAAGACAAAATCAACTTCCAAAGGAAAACAAATTACCTAAAAATAAAACTAAAAATGAAGATCAACCTAACAGCAGTACATATCCAAAAACGAGCGTTGAGGAAGATGTATCGCAACAAGTAGATCCAATCTTCACAATCTGAAAAGATGTGTACTTTATTGAACAAATAAAAATATGGAGAGGTAAACTGATTGGAACCACGACCGATCGAAAGAGAAGATCGGCAGTGGTTCAAGATTTGAGTCAAGAAAGAAAATCTAAAAAGTTTTTATGGTTCTAGTTGTGATCGAGTACTTAATTCACATCACAATAAATTACACCAACTCTAAAATTAAGTATTTTGAAGTTGCCTTCCAAATTAATTAAACATTTTATGTAGCCATATTTATCCATGTGGCCAACTCCAATTATGTAGCGAGATTTGAGAAACTGCTTGTTAGTTAAGTCATGACAAGGGAATGTTGATTGGTGGAAGATGCGACAACTACTCATGTACTGTTCAAATGTGCCAAATTAACGGATTGTTGGATGATTTGATAGAAATTCTAATGAAGGATAGTGTACTGTGGTTCAAATAGTGAAGGGGGCAAAAAAAAGTTAGATCAATTAAAAATCAAGATTCGGTTGATGTCTTTGAATACGATTTGGTATTGAGAGATTATATTACTTGGTACATCTGTAAATTCATCACCACATGTGTCCAGTTCGTAATCATGCTACAATGGCAATAGGAAGTCACACGACTCACTCCCCACCCAACACAATACATTGGCCGACAAGAGCCATCAATGCCCATCTCACATATCTCGGTGCATAACACACCGGTCGAGGCCACATGAAGGGCACTTATAGGTCAATGTGTGTTGGGGTGTGACTTAATTATTCATTGTCATTCTAGTGTTTTCCATTAAATTAATGAAAGATTTCTTTTTTTACTTCAATAAATAAATTAATTAATTAGACACACTCAATTAAAATTGCAACAAGTGTAAGTTCATACATTCGTCTTTATAAGTTAAGTGATGCAGTTTTTTCCTTATTTACTCTCCTCCTCCTCAGGCTTCCCTGCACCAAATCAATTGAACATAAAACCAAAATGAGATAAGAAGTTTTCAAAAAAAAAAAAAAAGAGAGAGAGAGAGACAAGAAGGATAGTCAAAGTGAACAACTAACACAATACTTGTTCATAGAGTACATTAGACATGACTTTTATAACTTCAAAATGTTATTGGGCCTCAAAAAAAAATGTCATAGATTGAAAGACAAAACTCTGCAAGAAAGTGTTGGTGGGATTTTCCGAAAACTTGGTGCGAAATAGAAGAATAACATGATGCAATTGTTCGAGGCTTGAGTTATACTCAATGTCCTTAAGACTATTTCGCCCCGCTATGGTGCTCACGGTCTAATGACGATAGTCTCCCAAGATACAACGATCATACTAGTGATTTGTAGCACTCCGAATCACTAGTCTACGAACCAATCTATCATTCAATACTCTCTCTGACTCAAAAGCATGTAAAATAGAGAAAGACATTTTGATTTGACATATTTGCTTTTCCTTCTAATTATATATCTATATTTTAAAACAATCCATCAAGTGAATATATATAGACTTTTATGTGTCTATTAGAAAAAGACACACCTCTTGGTGAATAGATACACCTTTTGGTCTATTATGACTCTACACAATAGTACACACCTTTTCACATAATTTTCATTCAAATTATAAACAATTAAATAATACAATTAATTGTTCCAACAATCCCCCACATGAATGAAAATTGATCATCAAGTCTTTATATATCCACCACATAAATGGATTTTAAAAATCATTTTAATGCAGACACACTTGAGAGAGCATTGGCGGAATAAAGTTACATCAGGAAAAGTGTCGTATATAAACTTGAACTTACCCTAGTGAAATATTATCGGACTTACTTAGTGACGCAGTGGATATAGAAGATCTTGAATTGTTCACTTTTTTGTAGTAAATCGAGACAATAATATTCACATAACTTCATCCCTATCATTATTGGTTCTTACGGTTTTGTCCATTTTGGTCCTGGACACAATCCTGGTTTCATGATAGATTTAGAGTATTTAGCCAGGCCCGGTTTTGCATAGGGGCCTGGTGGGCAACCGCCCCAGGCCCCTAAAGTGAGCAAGGCCCTCATTTGGCACTAAAGTAGGGGTATTTTTGTAATTTCATATTTTTCTTTATTTAATTATAAATTATTAAAGGTACAATGCATTGAAACTTTCAAAAAAAAATCTGCAACTTCGGCAACTCTACGACTTCTCAACTCCCCTTCCATTCGACATGTAACCTATTCGGCTATTCTCTCTTCCCCGTCAAATCAAGCAAACAGTCTTTTCTTCTTCTTCTTCGCTAGATCTCTCAAGTCTCATATTTATGCTAGATCTTTCTTTGCAACAAACTTGAAAAAAACATCTCTCACACAAGATCTCTCCTCAATCCTCATCATCCTCAAACTGAAGACAAAGTTTAAAGAGTCCTATAGAATATCTTTCAGTAACATCTCTCACAGTCTCACATCATTGGTTGTTCAATGATCTTCAATTGAGCACTCCTCTGCAGCATCATCTCTCACTCTTTGGTATATTTCCTCTTTTTGGGTTACAAACTCTTTTAGTATACTTTTAAGTTACTACTATTACTTTTTTTTAGTATAATTTCAGTTCTTATTGTTATTTGTTTTTACCTAAAAAGAATTGATTTTTGGTGGTGGAGAAGTACTAATCAATAGACCTTCAAGTCTCTTAGATCAATTTTTTTTTAAGGTTTAGATTTCTTAACACTTAGAAATTTTTTTTATTAGTGTAAGATACGTGATGCCTAGAAAATATGCTTTCGATTTTGATAAATTTGAGAAAAAAAGGAAACAAGATGAATTAGCCAAATCTTTAATTTATTTTTTTAAAATATATTTATTTTTATATAGAAGGCCCCATTTTTAAAATTCGCCCCAGGCCTCCAAAATGACAGGGCCGGCCCTGTATTTAGCCTGTCTCGTTCTCATAAATGCGACCCACATTTACTATCATATATGTGACATTTTTATTTGTCATTAAATGCTTAGCATATCCTTAACTTCTTCTGAACACATTTTTATGTTAGGAATGAGAGTGTGTGTTCTTCTCTCGAGTTTCATCTAACCAGTTTGCTTATTGAACCTAGTACATGAGATCTCCAATCAGCTAGGTTAGGTTTTCGCCAGACTTAACTCATTTTTTTAGGCTTTTAAACTCATTCCCCTCGATTTCAGTTTACTTGATATTGACAAACCTTCAATTGGTGGCCACAAGCTTGTCTTCTCATTTCTCATTTTCTATGAAAATTATTCCATATAATCAAGTAACTATTCAATGACAATCTTCGACATATAAGTCAAGATTTACCATTTTATGCATCATTTTATTCTGTCACTTGCGATTATTAGCCGGCATACATCTTATGTATTACCGAGACAATTGCATGCAAAATGGAACATCCTCCAAGCTCTTTCAAAGCCATAATGTTACTTTTCTAGCTTATTAATGTGCACGCAATCATTTAGATTCCATTGTGAATCTAACAATACTCTCATTTCTTTGAGGATTTCCATTCATATCAGTATTTCTTCCCTAAATTCACCATTTAAGATGTGTCTCTCAACATCTTTTGCGTGCTTTATTAGCAACCAACATACTACATGTCATTAGGGACTAGTGAATGTCTCTCGAAGAAATCAAGGCTCCATTTCTCTCAAATAAATCCTTAAGTTATCAATTTAGCTTGCTACATTTTAAGCAATTTATCCATCCGCCTTGAATTAGATTTTAAAATCCATTTACTCTTTAAAGGATTCAACTTGATGGATTCAATCTCACTATTGATATTTTTTTTTTAAAACCATACATTATTCAATAAATGTCTCTTCAAATACTATATTGGGGATCATAATTTATTTTCTTTAGTTCAAAAATAAAGACAAGAGTTTTATGCCCACCCCCACATCTTTCAAGAATTCATAAACATTTAATAATATCTCTTCAACTTAAAAGATATAACTATCAAAATTAGGGGTTGCGCACAACTAAATTGCTTCCGTCTCCCACAATTTTAATGATCTCTTATGGTGTCCACACAACATTAATCCTTATTGTGTGGCACCCACACATATATAGTCTACCAATATATACCTTCATTGTTTCCATACACTGATTTAATAAATATATGTAAATAGCTTTCTAACCCCATGACAAGCACGGTTGATGGACATCATGTATGAGATAGCAACAATCACATACATACATCTACAATCTCAAAATAATGGCACAAAGGCCCTGTATGCCTCTGTTTGACCCGATCTTTTGCCCTCTCCGTGTAACAAGAAATTAATCCTTTTAAATAGACCACACCAACCGCAACAACAACCATCTCCAGCCATAGAGAGATTCTATATTTTTTTCACAAAATGCAAATGTATGCATCATAATCTCTATTTCTTGAAGTTGTTGCAACCCAATTTTGTACTTTTGGGGACATTCACACATATCTTCAAATTGCAGAGGGTAATCAAAATGCCAATTTACTTCATGGGAGTATTGAGACACATATTTTCATAAAAATTCATTGACATATCAGAATCATTAATAAATGCACATACATTGAATCGGATAAGACAAAATTTTTAATCACATCACTGAACACATGCATGCACCGATTCAAAAGAACCATACCTGTTCTATTGTAGTTTTTCTAACTGCCTTATACTTATCTCAAATCTTGTTCATCAATGTGATCATGTGTCATGGCACCTTAATATTCTAAATTATAAATATGATCAGATTTGATCAACCGATTCAACACAAATACACTTAAGCAAGTAATGAATCAGACACAATTTAGTTTTCCTTATTAAAAAATATAGATTGGTTATTCACCATAGTCATATATTGCCGCCATACCAATTCATCAACATCTATTGATATGTTAGTATCGATTCAATAGTAGATCAATGTCAATCGATTCAACTATATACATACCACGAAAACAGTGTACCATGTGTTGATTCATCAAAATAGTAAATTCATGTTTTGCTGCCACGTGTCACTAGATGATTCCAAAATACTAGATACACCATGAAGCATTCACAATTTTATATACCACGTAAGTTATAATCAAATCAATGTCTTCCTTTCTCGCATCAAAGCATTCACTCAATATATATTGTAACAAAAAAAAATCATACTTGTAGTAATCGTCACCATAATTCAAGAATTTGTCATTTTAAATGCTACCAACCGAAACCACGCACGAGAATGAGTCTTCGGGTTCACAAATTCACCAAAAAATAGTCTTAAGATTGTTGGTGGGATTTTCCGAAAACTTGGTGCGAAATAGAAGAATAACATGATGCAATTGTTCGAGGCTTGAGTTATACTCAATGTCCTTAAGACTATTTCGCCTCGCTATGGTGCTCACGGTCTAATGACGATAGTCTCCCAAGATACAACGATCATACTAGTGATTTGTAGCACACCGAATTACTAGTTTACGAACCAATCTATCATTCAATACTCTATCTGACTCAAAAGCATGTAAAATAGAGAAAGACATTTTGATTTGACCTATTTGTTTTTCCTTCTAATTATATATCTATATTTTAAAACAATCCATCAAGTGAATATATATAGACTTTTATGTGTCTATTAGAGAAAGACACACCTCTTGGTGAATAGATACACCTTTTGGTCTATTATGACTCTACACAATAGTACACAACTTTTCACATAATTTTCATTCAAATTATAAACAATTAAATAATACAATTAATTGTTCCAACAGAAAGAACTCATTTGAATCAAATATATAGAAAGGCAAAAACTTCAAGAGCATTTCAAAATCTGAAAAAGGGAGAAAATGAGAAAAACAAGAGATTATGAATATGAACAGCAAACAAATTATAGAAATATTTCCTAAAGGGAAAGGGCTTGTTTGAAATTAAAATTCTCAATCTAGTCCCTAGACTAATTCAACACAGCGTCTAACAACACATGAATCCTAAGATTCATATAGACCGATTTAGGTTGATTTGGAATTTTCATCTTGGATCGAATTGAATCAAAATATATGTGTGGGATTTGATTCAAATCATAAATCGAATGGTTTTAACAAATATCAATAGTGAGATAGATATATCCACTAGCTTTATGACAATTCACAGTGGTATATATTGAGGACCAAAACAAGATGTTCTCTCACTGAAAGAAATAACAGCAAGAGACGGTAAGAATAAGTACCTTTGACAGGAATTTGTGAAGTGGTAACCCTCCAAATGTTGTTGTTTTAGCAGCATCCACATAAGGAACTTCATTCCTAGAACTGAAATTTGAAAATTAACAAAGGAATTTGTGACAAATTTTTTCTATGTCCTTCAAATTTGCGCAATACGAAAAACACGAGAAGCTTGCAACAGAAACATGCTCAATCAACCACATAAATTGAGAATGAGAAGGAAAAAGAATCTTATATGTGGTACATGAGCAGTGAATACAAAGATAGGCAAAAATGTAGTATGATAGAATATCCAAAACTCACCTTTCTGGTGCCGTTGAAATAAGATCATCAAGTTCACCAGGTTGTAGGACCTTCTTATCCTAGTACCAACAATATTACAGTTCAATAAAACAACTAAATCTTTTTTTGGATAAACGGAGGTGATTTATTGCAACTAATTAATACCATGATAAATATTCAGAAGCAACATAGAAATTAGAAAAGGAGCGAGGAACGATAGTCATACATTGTCGGCATCAAATAGATTGTCGCCTTCCTTTAAATAGTCCACAAGTACACCATTTGTTAGTGTTGAACTATATGAGAGTTTGTGTTGTATCCAATATTAGTCCCACATGGGAAAGAAACATTTTTGTTTCTTTCGTTATAACATATCTTTCACTTACAAGTATTAGTTAAGTGAATGTGGGTTGGAGGCAAAGACCATGGGTATTCCTCATTGATTAATATATATTAAATACTTGATATTTAATATATCTTTGATTAGGCCTTCGGCCTTAGGGCCGAGGGGCTAATGTTAAAATAACTTAGCTAATTCACAACATAATTTTTTTTATTAAGTAATTTCGTAATTACTTATTTATGTGAACAGTTGTAATTTTTCATGAAAAGTTATAATTTTTCATGAACAGTTGTAATTTTTCATGAACAGTTGTTTGTGAACAGGTGTAAGTATTCATGTTTTGTGAACAGGTGCATGCATGTGACTGTTCATAAGAGACATGTGACTGTTCATAAGAGACATTATTTGTCTATAAATAGTATGTACGAAATAGAAGAAATATCAAGTTTTTTGTTGAGAGAAATCAAACTGTTGCACAAGAAAGGTTCTTTGATTGGTGTGTAATCAAAGATCAATCCAGTTGTATCCTGGAGGCGAACCTCTTGAAGCATTCATACACCGAATTGGAGGAAAATTCGTCTTAGGACATTGCTATTTAGTGCAAGCCTCTGGTATGATTTAATTTTGTTCTTTGTAATTGAATTCACATATGATATATATTATAGTTTAGTGATATGCATATTGTATAATTGTTCCATCAGTTAGCTCCACACTCTACATGATGAAAGCATGGAAGAAAGAAATTGTTCAAAAGAAGCTAGTGTGACAGAATAATTAATAATTCCAAGAAACAGTGGACAACATGGGAGTAAGAAGAATTAAATTCATCTAATTATATACGACGAGCTATAAACATAAAACAACAAGAACTACGGAAAATAATGCTTCTATGTAATAATTAAAAATTGACTTCGATTTTTATATAAGACTTAATCGTACTCCAATTTCATCTGAGAGGATTTTTTTTTTGCCATTTTATCTTTTTGTTTTCAACCACATGTACCAATTTCTCAAATTTGAAAAGGAAAAAAACACGAGTGCAATGAATCATAAAGATTCTCTTCATATCTTATGCTTATGAAACGCTTTAGGTTACAACAACAACAACATAGCCTCAGTCTCAAATTAATTGAGGTCGGGTGCATGGACGATAGATTTAATGCCCGACTTGTTTTGAAAGAAATGTTGCATAACAATGAAAAAAATATATAGTAAGGATAATAAAGATTCGTATTTTATGAAGATAAGGCGATACCTGATCAGGGGCTCACTTTAAGTCAAGTGGGAGGAGATCGTCCTTTAATTGAAGATCATTGTCATAGCCAAATTTTCTGAGGATTTTCCAACTGGTTTCAAGATCCCCATTTCCTATAGAAAGTGCAAAAAGACCAAGGAATCCTGTCAATGTAAGTCCCCGATCATCGACCCCCTCAGGCAATGTCTCTTTTATACTCCTCTTAAAATCCACTATTTCAGTAGTTTGCAGTAGTGGACCATCAAAGCATTTAACCTGTTTTAAAACAAAAATAAATTCTTTACAAAATCTGGCAAGGTGAAAGTTATTGTGTCATTCTACCAAGAAAACCAATTTTTCACAACAAAGAACTTCATAAGTTCATGCAATGTACTACGGGGAGCGTATAAATTACAAACCTGAAATTCATTAAATTCTGCATCACTTGTGCCCCATCTTTATCATGGTCACATAGAATAGATATACTCTCCAATGCCCTCAAACATTGGGGCTTCACATTTAGTGATTCTTGATCAAGTAATGGTGATAATGGATGAAATACTGCATTTTGAACATAGTAGAAAACTTTATGCACCTATAAAAGAAGAATGCCAACATACAAGTATAAATTACCAACCTCCACTAAGAAAAAGATACAAATATATCTCATTTTCTTTTTTTTGATATTTGAGGTATATATCCAGGCGAGCCTGACTATTCCCACGAGGCTATAGTACAATCGACCTAAGTGTACCCCAGTGGTCCAAATAACCTTGATGCGTGAGGGAATCGAATTTGGGACCATGCGCGTAAGCCACACAATTCCAAGCTCGCTGTTGAGCCAACCCGTCCGGGTTACAAATTAATATCCCATTTTCAAGAGAAGAAAATTTGGGGTTCAACTAAAAATTAAATATACCTGAATCGGATTATGGGCAGAGCAACCCATCCAAAGATCAATCTCTCAAAACTGCTGCATTATTTGTGACTTCTTCTGCTCTAGGTTCACCTGTGTAGCATCTCCCTGAGCATCAAGCTTGCAACCAACCACAATCACTGGAATTCTCACCTTCTCATAAATAAATAAAAAAAATATTATAAGAGCATCAATTCAACATCACAAAACAAAAATAAATTAGTGTGAAGTCAGCATTTTCGCCAAACCTCCAATCGACGAAGCTCTGGAAGCCAAAATGTATGCAGTCTTTCCAATGTAGCAGGTTGATCGCACGCAAAAGTTAGCACCGCCACATCCGCTAACCTCAAATCCTGAGAAAGCTCACTCCAACTCTCCATACTAAAAAATAAAATTCAAGTCTCACACTCATCACAATCAAAACAAAATCATAAACTAAACCGATATGCATGCGCCTTTGTGCGCCTTGAGGAACATACACTCTATGTGCCTCAAATGAGCCGCCTCTCTATGCTTTGGTCCGACGTTGTGATGCATAGAAGCGTGTACCTCACCATTAAAAACTTAAAATTGTTTTTATGTTTTTTTTCGCTGCTAATACATTTTATATTTAAGTGTCTTGTTTAGTTGTTTAGTTCTAGATTGTAGTTTTTACCAAGTCAAACAATGTCACGGACATATAACACTAGAACCATGCAAACACACTAAAACAATCAACATTAATCACGATGCCCTAACAATAGAAACCCAACAAAATCACCCCTTGAAGTTTAACCTGTTCGAACTGCTCCGAGGATCTCACTAGTACTGATAATGTCTCCAACTTAAATACCTTCCATTTACAAGTATATACGAGTTTTTACTTTAAAAAGCGTCAGTGCTATTTAGGGAGAGATCCATACTTATATAGTTATATCCTTAAGTAGTAGAAAGTTTTTTCTTATGGTCGTGGGACTATATCCAACAATTAATCACAAGCAAAAGAAAAATCATGAACTAAAAGTAATTAACACACCAAAACAATCAACAATCACATCTTGAGGAGGTATCAATGATTGTGAACGGAACTCGATTGGGATAGAAATCTTCGGGCAAGTGTGTCGAGCCTCATCGCCAGCGATGAAAATTCGGACTTCTTTCTTGTCCATTGAAGTCGAACAGATTTTTTTTTGAGAAATTGGAGAAAATGGGATAATAACAGATGTAGAGAGATTTACTGCCATGAAGAGGGTAGAGAGAGAGAGACCGTTTGTTTGTTGAAACTATCGAAACCAGGGAAGTGCTAATGTGACGGACAAATGTGACACACAAAAAGAACACACTTGTTGGTGTGCTTGGATACACATTGATGTGCGTGAGTATGAATGTCGATGCAAGAAGATTAAGGAACATCAATTAGTGTATATTTTTGTCTATTATATTTCTAGTCACCGTAGCGGCTTCTTTTTGGTCCCATTTTTTTCTACCCAAAAAAACGTACGTACTTTTTTTCAAGATCGATTAAGATTTTTTTTTTTTTAATATATATATATATATATCAATTAAGATACTGTTGATAATGACATCTTTTCAAGATATACTATGGCTAGTTCACACACGCACGTCTCGATCATTTTTTTTTTTTTTTTTTTTTTTTTTTTTTTTTTTTTTTTTTAAAACACACATGTCGATCATTACGTGGCAAATGTATTTTGTTTTTTTGTATTAGTGATACAGTAGAATATCATACACCTCAATATGCGCATTTTATGCTAAGAGACTCCGAAATATACTGACCTGTCCCATTAAGGAAACTCACCCGGAATAAGATCTAAAAAAACTTTCCTTAAATGTGAAGAAAGTTTATCGGCAGGGGGCAAAATCTCCAGATTTATGATATTATACTAATTAGGGAAAGATTTGTGAGAATTTTTTAGTCAAAAGAGAGATTGAGGAAGCTTGTCTAATTAAGAGAATGCGACTCAAAAGGCAATACGACGGTACACCACAACTATATATTATATTAAAAAGGGTAGTTCTCAAAAGGCACGCACACTAATTACAGTTTACAAACCCTAAAGCCTTTCTATTATCTGTTATGACTTAGGCATCAGAGTATTTCTCTCGGAGCCCCCACCTCTGGAATCTTTCTTGCGGGCCGCCGGGAAGTCAAGCGATAAGTCTGCAACGTTCATCGTAGAGATCCGTGTTCCATATCTCGGGGTTGCGGTTGACGCAACAATTAGAAAAATAATTTTCTAACCCTACTCAAAACGCATTAAACAGTGTCCACCGTCGATTTGTAGGTGTCAAAAATGGATTACTCTAAAAACTTTTTTTGTTGGTAACAATATAGCAAGTGTTTGGTCCAATGATTTTTTTTTTATAGTGGTCATATACGTGCCTCAATTCATGTGCTATGTATCAGATCTATGTATGCTCATATCTCGATGTGGATATTGGCTCTTATGAGCCATTTTTGTGTTGGGGGTGTAACTTTTTATTGTCACCGTAATATTTCTATTAGAAAAACGGAATATACTAACGTACCCCAAGTAGAGCACACAACATGGATACTCCACCTAGTCAGCATTTGTTGGGCTAACGTAAAAGTTGTTTTTTCCTTTATTTTTTTTTTCTTTTCTACTTTAGTTGGCTGTTTAGTATAGCTAATTGACTTCAACACTGACAATGAGTCAACTATTAGTACTGAGTTAGTCGTGTGCCCCAATTGCGAGCTCCATATGTGGTATTATTGCATTTTCATAGAAAAAATTTAGTACTCGAGGAAGTTGAAATGGGCACGCATCCCAATTAGCTGACATATCCCCAAATCCCAATGCATATATCACTAGAGAATCACAACTCCATCATCATCAATTTGTGATCTCTCTCTCTCTCTGGGTCTCCAATGGCGGTCGATTTGGAGTCTCTATCAGAGGCCACGTCAGGGGCCATAGGAGCGGTGGTGAGCACCACCATCCTGTACCCTCTCGACACTTGCAAGACCAAGTACCAAGCCGAGGTGCGCGCGCAGGGACAGCAGAGATACAGGTTCTTTCAGCCATTCAAACTCTTCCCTTTCATGGGTTTTGTTTGATTTGGTCTGGTTTTTGAGTTTTGATTGATTTTGTGATCTGGGGTTTCTGGGTTTTGTTTGTTTTTGGATTTTGAATTGTCGGTGTTCTTCTTTTTGGGTGAATTTTGAGGTGTCTTTGGTTGTGGATTAGTGGGTGAGTGAAGAAATTTAAGCATTGACAAGTGAGATCACAATTTCTAAAGCTATGAATTTTGCTAGTGCAAGGGGAAATTTTGATCTTAAACATAGTTTTGAGACTCATGTCTTATCGCCCTCATGAGCCTCAAGACTTTCAACACTTTATGTGATGTTACAAAGTGCCCTTTTACAGGCCTGAGAGAGAACCATTGAGCTTCTAACATTAGTGCCAATTTCCTATCAAATTTGCAATGGTAATGGAGATTAAAAGACTTTAGGTAATTCATAAGTCACATAAATTAAGACATGAGTTTATGAGACACGTAATGGTCTTACATGGACGCCTTCAAAGGCAGCTTGCAAATGCCACAGTTAGAAAGTTAGATTCAATAGAAAGCGAATAAATTTTATGAGAACGATATTGGGGTAAACCTAAGTTTACTAAGGACACTGATTAGAAAAATTAAAATGATTTGAAGAGCACACCATTTGTTTAATGCTATAAATCGAGCGCAATTGAAGAGTTTGATCCATTGTTGTTGTTTTAAGGGAAATTCTGATCTTTAAACCTCCAATTTGTGACTTGAAGAATAGCGGTCTAGTATTAAGAATTGAGATCCATTGGATGAGTAAATAATATGCATCTCGACATGTATCCAACAGACCACAAACACTTGAATTCCATGTATGTGTGCTGAACTAGAGTTTATTTAGCTCTACTCTTTTGGGTGTGAATTGGCTTTACTTTGATTTTCTTCATTTTATCCTTTTAATACATTGATTCATATAATTGTTGGAGTTGAAAGTAAAATTGCACTAGGATCGCGGTGGCATACTGTGAACTCAAGTAATTGTTGGAGTTGCTTTTGATGTGTAATTGAGTTTGATTTCATTTGGTTAATTGTGAATTCAGAATTTGGTTTGTAATTCCTTCATGTTCTTCAATTGTTCACATGTTGAGGCCTATTCCCCTACTTAGTATTAGACATGTCTTATTCCATTTCTTATCATCCAACTATAAGAGGCCTTACAATTCTTATGTAAATTCGATCATTTTATCACGAAAGCGGTAGTTTGAGCACTCTGATCTGGTGGCAATCCTCATTTGACAACCTAAGGGGGGTGTATTCAGTTGAGGATTTGAATGGATTTTAAAGGATTTTTTTGTGATTGATTTTCATGGAATTTGTGGATTTGGGTGGATTTGTGTGGATTTTTTCAATGATTTCGATGGACTTTCATGGATTTGAAAGAGTAATTTTGATGGATTTTGGTGGAGTCCTAAAAAATAAATCATAAGTGATGCATTAAACAAGGAAGATCGAAAGGCCTCCATAAATTAGTGGAGATGATGGTTGTGTGACTTGAGGAATATCTAATGGCTAAGACTTAAAATACCCTATTGCTTACTATTTATCTTCTTCAACCGATTAGAGAAGGTCGATGATACATACTGTGAACCAATTGATCTTCACTGTGAGCCCGATTCACCCATCTTCTCGAGTTCAAGTTCTTCTGCTAACCAATCGATCACCTAGAAGTGTGAGAAGCGGAATCACAAGCCCCAACTTTCATCAACTCTATGAGAAGCAGAATCGCAATTGGGAGATCGTTTCCATTGTTGGTGAAGGGGGTGACAGACTCGCGAAGAGAAGAGAGAAGATGTCGGAGATTACCGAGTTGAAAAGAGAGTCGGTTAGTTGGTAGGAAGGAGAGGAGAGTCGGCTGTAATGGAGAGAAGAGTCGGATGAAAAGAAAACGACTAGGGTTCGAAGAATGTTTTGGTTCTTTCACAAATCCATTGAAATCGGTGCTCTACCCCTCAGAGAGTTTTGCACACAAATTGTGTATAATTTCTCTAAAGAATCCATCGAATCCCACAAATGCCCCAAATCCACCAAGATCCCCAAAAAATTAAATACACATAGATTGTTTTAAACTCCACACAAATCCTTCCAATTCCAAATTAAATACCCTTAGATTTTAAAAAAACTCCATCGAAATCCTTCTAAATCTAAATTAAATACCCATAGATTCCTAAATCTTTCAAAGTTCATTAAAATCCATGGAAATCCCCAATTGAATAACCCCCCCAAATTTCAATTTTCACGCAGCATTTGCATCAACCTCCTCATCCCAGTGTGGGTAAATGACAGGAAAATTAAAAAACTTGGAACCACCTTCTCTTAGAATTCGAATCGGGAAGAGTCATATTTAAGTTCGAGTTAGTGGAACGATGTGGAATTGTTTCTAAATCTAAGCATGTTATTACTGGGAGTCTCTGTTGTCACTTCAATAAATGCAATTAGAATTTTATTTAGCCCAGAATCAACAGGAAGTGTCAGCATAGATGTCTTATTTTATGAAAACCACAACTTGGCTACCTGGCTTAGGTGTTCTTTTGGTTTGTTATGTCAAAATATGGTTTAGGTTGCACGCAAAAATTGGGAACGCTTTTTGGTTGAAATACTACAGGATGGTGTAATTTCTGTGTTCAGGTACATTATTTGTTTTCAGTTGGAATGCTATGATATAATTAGATACATCAATAATTGCCTAATGATGTATATCTTTCTGGGCTCATTATGTTTTTGCTCTATTCTGATGATAGCCTAATTTGTTTATGATAGCTGAGTTTTAAAATTGTTTGATAGTCAGATAGCAATGGAGCTCCGCTATGTATCAGTTGTTGATGGAGGAAAGAGATGACTTGGACCGGATATTATTCTTATGCTACTCTTAACTGACATGATCTTTTTTTACGCACATAATTTTTGTTAAGTCTTTCCTTCTCTTGCAATGGCCGTTGCATTGTGTGATCAGTCGCTCCAATATGTGCAGGAATATCTCTGATGTATTTTTGGAAGCACTTTCTTCTCGTCAGATTTTTTCATTATACCAGGGCCTTGGGACCAAGAACATCCAGTCGTTCATTTCACAGTTTCTCTACTTTTACGGTTACAGTTACTTCAGAAGACTTTATTTGCGATGGAGTGGAAAGAAAAGTATTGGAACAAAAGCAAACTTGGTCGTCGGTGTTGCTGCTGGGGCTTGCACTGTCATTATTACTCAGGTGAGACATATTTTTGTTTCTCACCACTTGTTTAGTTTCTTATGTTGGTAACGGACCTCCCTTCAGAAATCGCCTCTGAACTCCATTGGAGTGCTTCCTCAAGGATCAACCAAAGTGCTCCTATTTTCATCATCTGTCAACTGTAATCATCAAAAGTTAGATTGAAGTTTAATTCACAATTCTTATTTCTGTGGGCAGCCACTAGATACGGTGTCCTCGAAGATGCAGACAAGTGCTTTTGGGCAGTCGAAAAGGCTCTGGCAATCCCTCAAGGAGAGAACTTGGAGTGAGGCTTATGATGGCCTTGGCATTTCTCTTCTTCTAACCTCTAATCCTGCTGTACAGGTATTTGATCACCTACAACTATAAGTTTTCATTCCTATGCATGACATATAAGTACTTGGTCTAGTCGTTTTTTCCCTCCCGCGACGCCTGTGAAACGAAATAATTTGTGGAAAAACAGTAGGATAAGAATTTCAAACAAGGGCTCTTTGCTGCAGATTATTTTCAGCGGAATACGGGCCGCAGTTCTTTCTGTTGTAGGTTATAATCCCATAATTGCTGGATTTCATTACAAAAACATTGTAGTTTTTAACGAAGCACTTCGACTGACATTTGGTTTTCCATGCAGTATACTGCTTTTGACCAGCTAAAACAAAGATTGCTGAAGGGGAAGCAGCGCGAGAGAGAAGGAAGTCCATCCCCTGAGTCACTTTCAGCATTCTCAGCTTTCGTGTTAGGTGCAGTCGCAAAGAGCATTGCTACTTGCTTGACTTATCCAGCAATTCGGTAGCCTCACATCTCCTATTCTTTCTCGTCATTACCTTTCATATGTTCAACTAATCAAGATATAATCTCACGACAGGTGCAAAGTAACAATTCAGTCTGCAGACACAGACGACAACGATCCAAAGGAAGTGCAATGTAACTCCTCCAAGACAATAACGGGCGCTTTGCGTACTATTTGGCAAAAAGAAGGAATCCTTGGTTTCTACAAGGGATTGCAGGCTCAGATCCTGAAAACTGTTCTAAGCTCAGCCTTGCTTTTGATGATCAAAGAGAAGATTACTAGGTCTACTTGGGTGCTTATGCTTGCGCTTCATAGGTACCTATTGGCCACGCGTAGCAGACTAAAGAGCGGTTAGTGAAATGGAAATATATGAACACCCAGTTGTAAATGACTAGCCTTGATCTGTTCTAGGGGGGGTCAACTCAGAAAAAAATGTAGCAACAATTTAATTTAATTTAGTTTTTTCTGTTGTGTGGTTGTAACTTGTAAGGCCTTGTAGTAAAGGAGACCAAATTGAAGCCATAATTAAAATAAGGTTTTTCTTCTGTCTACTGTTAGTGCATTTGAACTCAGTGACTTGTGTATTCAATTGTGAAACTGTAAAGTGTAGTAACAAATTGTCAAAAGTACATTGGTTGATGATAACAATAATAAAGCCTCGATCCCAATTTAGTTGGGGTCAGCTGTATGAATCAAATTCTTCCATTGAGTTTGACTTAGTGCAATTGATGATAGCGCTTTTCAAGTCCTTTAAATGCACAGTTACAGTAAAGAGTTTTGATACTTGGTGGTTAGTTCAAGCTATAGCCACTTACGGTTCACTCGTGACGTAAGTAAAGAGTTTTGATACTTGGAGAGAAGTCAGATATAGATATAGATTACGCCTATAATGCTTTTGGTTTTATTTGTTTTGTTGTTGTCTTAATATATCTCCCTCTCCATTTCTCTTTTCCTTTTCTTCTTCAAAGAAAAGGTAGAGATGGTGATGGAGTTGCGGCAATGTTGAAGAGGTTAAGGTTTTGATAAAAAAGAAGAGAAGAATAGAGGAGATTTTGAGGGTATAAGGAGCGCGGCGGTAGCGAACGAACAGCGAGGTGTGAGCAGTGTGATGCGGGAGTAGTTGAGGGTCAATAGTGGAGTTTGGCACTCAATCAGTGCTTCGAAGTAGTGCATGAAAGTGTTTCCAGCGTGGTCGTCATCATACGATGGTTCATGCATAGTGGTGTTCCAACAGCGGGTGGTCATGGCGGTTCTGTGGTGGTGCTGTGGAGATCTACTTCTCTATATTTGACCTCTTTTGCCAGGATTTAGTTTTGCTTAATTTAGATTTGTCTCCTTAAGCGGATGTTTCGCTACATTGAAATGGTTGTCCCCTATTTATGGAGATAGTTTTCTCCTTCATGAGGTAGTTTTTCCTATTTTAATTAGAGTAGTATTTATTACATTTTACTTAGTTGAAGTATTATAATAAATTGGCTTACCCGCTTGGGTTAGGAACGATGAATGTGCTTTTTTCTGACTTCAAAAAAAAAAAAAGATATAGATATATATTACAAGAAAAAAAAATACAACATTAAACCCTCAATCCAACTTAGTGGGGTTGGTTACATGGATCAAACTCTTTCCTTTAGCTCAATTTAATACCACAGTTTTCAAAAAAGGATCATACCATAGTAGATGAATATACAAGTAACTAGTTTTCAAAAAAAAATAAAAAAATAAATGTACAACTATACTTAAAGTCTCAATTTCAAATGAATGACTACATCAATCAAACTCTTCCAGTGCACTCAATTCAATGTCTTTAATGGCATGTTTTCAAAGATGGGGTCTACGAAAACTTCAAAAATATGTCCATCAGAGAGGTCTCTAAAGATCAAAATTGTCATACAGAGAACAATAAATTGCCTGATTTAGGGCTTAAGAGAAATACAAGTGAAACCAGATCATGCATACCCTAATCAACACTGAATTCCTGATGTATACATGAATTGTAATTGTTATGCAATTGGAACTTGATAATAAATTAGTTGGACAAAACATTCACATAACATTCAATTAGATAACTCTCTTCCATGAAGTCCATAAATTACAAAAACAACTTCCCTGCCCACTAGTCTGAGTCTGAGTCTAGGTCTGAATCTGGGTCTCCCACTATTATATCTGGAATGAAATCAAGGTCTGAATCATCCCCAATTGCGATTTCTTTACCTCTACTAAGAAATGAATCTCCTGCACTAACATTCAAGCTTTGATTTGCAGCGTTGCTAGCAGTAACGGTATCAGTTTCTGAGGCTGAAGTAGCATTGGTAGATAGGCTAGGAGGAAGAGTTTGTTCACCTTCCATGGAATTATCGTTACTGCGTTGAATTAGAATTTCTGCATCTGGAGCTGCGACATCATCTACGGCCTTTGTTGTCTCCATTTCTTCCTCCTGAATTGCATCAGAGTGTGTTGCATTAGCTTCACCTGCAATATGGACATCGCCACCATCATTGGATACTTGGGGTCCCTGAGCATCAATCATTAAACTATCGCTGATCCTTTCCTCTCCAGCGCACACCGCGTCAGTGTGAGCATTTGCTTCTTCCAAAGCTTCCAAATCAATTGTTCCATTAACAGTAAGATTTTCTGCCGGATGGCCATGAATGGACTGCTGTGTATGGTTCTCAGAATTTTGAACAGAATTTTCAATTTTGTTGACTGCATCGTCTGCAGCAGCCTCGACATCCTCCCCATTTCCTAGCCAACTATTAAAGAGGTCATCACCTGGATCAGGTCCGAAGGAAGCGCGATTTGTCTTAGCAAGAGAAAATGTGTTGTCTGGGAATTGGTGGCCAAGTCCCTCACCAATTGTGCCGTGACTGCTCGAGGGAAAATCATATAATGGAAGAGCTCGAGGATGCACCAGCAACTCTATTGCCAATAAAGCATGGGCGCAAAAAAATGAAACCTTCGTTCCTGTTTCTCGCTTTCCTGTGAAAAGCACAATTCCATAAGCATCTCGGCTCTGTTTGGTAACACTAGTTGATGATCTAGCTGATAGCTGGTGATCTAGCTGAAAGCTGATAGTGTAGTTGATAGTTGATCTAATAGCTAGTAGCTGAAAGCTGATAATCTAGTTGATTAATTAAAATCGTTTGGAAGGTCCAAACTAATTAAGTAGCTGATAAATGTCAAATGACATAAAAGGACAAATATAAAGTCACGTAATATTATTTATTAATAATTTTATTCTACAATATACTTGTTGTTGTTATTATTATTATTATTGTTATTATTATTATTATTATTATTTTACAATATACTTGCTATCATTTAGAATTTATTATATATCAATATCTCTATTTAACATATTTTATAAGAAAAATAACTAACATATCAATATTTTACTATTGGATGAGTGGATCCTATATTTTACTTATGTTATATTTCTCATCCATCAAAAAAAAAAATCGATACCACGAGTTGAGACAACGGACACACGCGCATGAGTACGTTTTTTTTTTTTTTTTTTTTTTTCACGCACCTTTCTTTTTTCTTATTTTCGGAAGTCTTGAATGCGGAAAAGTTACGAAATCCAACAAGCAAATAGGCAAAATTGAGAAAAACATATTATCTGTCCGTTTGTTTTTGAAACGCTACTTCATATAGCGTTTGAAATTTTCAATTTTCATCTAGCTTATTTTAAAAATAAGTTGCTAACCAAACACAACTTATTTCTTAAATTAGCTTATCAGCTAGATTATAATCAACTAGTTTGTACTTGGCAAACAGAGCCATCATCATAGCAAATATGACTATCTAAATTAAATGGCATGATGTATTTATTAGGATTATGGATCATAAATAAATTAACTGCACGAAAACTCAGATACATTGTTATCAAATGGATAATAATTTTACTTAAACAGATTTTCTTGCATACCATATGAACCTAATCATCCCAAGTTTATAAACTGTCATTTTAAGTGTAAAAACACCAAAAAAAATACCATATCTGAAATGTAATGACAGACAAAATCAGTCAGTCAATATTAAAAAAGATGAGAAAAAGTGGCATAAATCGACCCGGGACAAATATTCAGAAGATTGACAGCATGGAAAGATTCAGCAATCAACACCAGGGACAAAAATTTATAATTACAGCTCAATCAAAGCATCATGGAGGTTGAAAAAGAAGAATTGATTGCAAAGAATTTCATTAAATCATTTTGGTATTTAACAAACTGTGTTACTTCAATTTTCCAAGGAAATAGGATATATGATATGAGCGTGTAAAATTCAGAAGCAGTCCATGAATGGTTTGAGAAGAGATGCCAAAAGTAAAGAGGCTTACCTCTACCAAAAATCTCACAAGCCTCAGAGAGATATTGCGGATATACACGAATTGAAGAGAGAAGAGATGCCAAAAGTGCCTGTAATGCTGCGAGCAGGAAATCATCACTAGTAGAAGGGGAGGAACCAGAAGTAATGGAGTTACTCTTTCCCTCATTGGACCATATCCCATCACAGGCATTTGTTGCTACAGTTATAAGAAGACGATCAACATTTAACCGCTGACTGTCTGGTATCAAACCACCACCCTGTAAAAAATGAGCCACACTTGAGAAGAAACAGCAGATTGACATAGAACGGACTATTCCTAAAAAAATAGAATAGACTAGAACAAATTCCAATTGTGTAGAATCAGTTCATGGCTAACACTAGATATAACGACCCAACACCAACAGTCTAGACAAGTTAAATCAGTTCGTGTTTCAGTCCAAGAAAATCATCTAATCATAAGAAGCATTTAGGTGCCTCACATGCAATAGCACTAGCATGTGCAGTCATTGCACCTTAAAGTAGGACAACAAGCTTTCATCACTCATTGGAAATTATAAATATACTTACTACTGTAAGAAGTGTTTCCAATGCCCTTAATGCAGCTATTTGAACAGAACCAGGAGCCGCTAATTTGCTTTGGGGAAGCTCCCCTGCTGAACTAGCATCATTTCGGTTTTCAACAGAAGGTACTGCTACACTAGCACGCTTTCTTTTCCTGCCGTAGACTTCTTGTTTTGAGAATGCAAGTGGAGGTGATTCACAAATTCCGTTTCCAACAGCATCCAAATCCAAGAAAGCATTTCTGATTACTTCCTCAGCGAGACATCGGGCACTTCCTAATCAATCCAATCTTATCAAATTAGAAAAACTGCCAACAATTACAGAAAAACAATTCAGATGATAAGCATTAAGCACACACTCAACTTAACAAAAGTTTTTTTCTTGACAATACAGTCGCATTAGAGGTGATACTTTATTATTTGTTTTGCACTAGTAACAAATTGCAATATAGTGTCACTTGCCGGCTAGTTGCTGATGATCTTCCCAAATACCAAACACATAATATAGATTTCATGTCATCCCATCCTAATAAGGCAATCTCTGTAAAAATCTTCCACATTGCTTTGGAAAACAAAACCCTCCAAGAAAGTCACTTCCCAAACAAGATTATACAGAGAAGTCTATGCTGCAATGTTTGGAAGTAAAAATAATTTAGTAATCTTGTCATGTCAAGTTACACTCAGAAACCAACAAGTAGATATCAGATATTTCCTGCAAAGGTGACAAGCCTACCTAAATAGTTCACTTTAAACAGTAAAACATCAGGTATAAACTAAAGGAATGTTAAAGAAAGAAAAATGGGAAGAAAGAATTGCTCACCAACACCCATGGAGATCAGCAAAATCTGTATGATAGAATACACTTTTATTCTTAATGCTGGCAAAGTACACCTCCCGAGATAGTCTTTCAAAAGTCTGACAACAACTCCAGCATGAGGTAACAGTTGACTGCAGAGACAAATCATGAACAAATATAAAACTGAAAATAATATATGGACACACCTAAAATGCAAAAAGGGCAAAAAAAAAAAAAAAAAAAAAAAAAAAAAGCAGTATAAGAACTGAAATGAATCTTGATCCCAGAAAACTATATAAACTCATTTTCACTTCTAAGATGGATAAATAGTAAAGGGGATGAAAAATGTTTTAAGTTCTGATTTAAAGCATTTCAATCAGGAATAATGTTAATGACAAATATGTTGGAAACATACTATCTAAGTTGTAACAAACAGTCAACATTCAGCAGTTTAAAGGGAAAATATCTTATTCTTTGTAAGAAACAAGCTGTCATAAACTAGTAAGAAAAATCTACATATACAAAAGCATAATTCAAGGACAAATGAACTGAAATATAGTAGGGTCCAGACCCAAGACTAACAAAATAATTCCAGTTATTCAAGTTGAACTCAAGTATAAATCCCGCATTGAACAGAAATGAAGACTGGTAAACCATTTTTCCATTAGCATTATCTCTACCAGTTATGAGTAAATAGATCCATAAAAGGCAATGCAATGTTATTTCTACCTGCGAATCGCCTTTATCATTGCAGTCAGCATGTTCAAGCCTTGTAAATGCAACACTGGAAGCTCTGAACAGACAAATCCTTGTGGTTTGCCTGTAGCAAGAAGCCTAGAGCGTTGTGACCAAGACCCATCTATGGAAAGCACCCTCCTAACAAGTGCTATGAGAACATGAATAGGAACGGTGACCTATCAAAGAAGTTCCACAAAATTTTAGAGGTATTATTTTGAGAAACTCTACATGTTAATACACAAAAACGCATAAAAGCGGTAGAATTAGGCAAAAGGAACACAGATAAAGAGTCCACCTGAACAGGAAAAGGATTTGTAAGCATCCTGCAACAACATAACATCAACATAGACACTCTTGAGAAAAGCCACTCCTCCGACCTTAGTGCTGCTTGATCTTGCATCTTCCTTGAAAACTCAATTCCTCCTAAAGGAGGAGGAGGAGCTTTTCCAGGTGGAACTAGGAGTCTCATTATTTCAACAGATTTTGTTTCTGGAGCAAAGTAACATTACACGTATGTCGATCAAAGAAAAATCCAGGTACAAATATATAAATAATCCATCTAGCAAGATCTAAACTATACCATCCTCTGGATCTTGCAAAGCATCAGTGAGAAAGTCATTTATAGATTTTAGAATCTTTTGCATCATCAAATCCCAGCTCTTCTCATCTCCTCCAGCCCTTGGAAGTAATGCTAAGCAATGGGCAAGCTTCTAAACATTTTAAACAGAGTCAACTTAAATAATATATTCCAACAAAGACAACATAAAGGTTACACATAAGACACCATGCCACTAGACTAAAGACTGTTCTACACAAATATTTTACAGTAGTTACCTTTGATACATCTGAATTGCAATTTCCGGATATTAGTTTTGAAACAATAACTGCTTCAACCTGCACAAGTTGCACACACCTATGTTAAATACCATAGAGTTGTTTAAGAGGAGCAAATTGCAGGTAAGGGTTACACACTTGCACAGCATTTGTAGTTTAATCTCTCTTCGCAATTAGCATCACATCAAGTGAATGACATGGTATATTAGCATGTTCTAGTTCAAAAGCAACTAAGTCCATGATTTTAAAGGCATAGAATGCGTGCAATGATATGATGTGCCCAAACTTTCGTCACGGTTTAAAGTTAAGGCTTACCTCTCAAGAGTATCTTCAGGTCCTTAAGGATTAATCCCCTTTTCTTTATACAAAATAGAACACAATGAGAACAAAGAGGCCTAACAGTTATAAAATCATAACGCAATATTTTTGTCCGGTTTCTAGTTGCTTATTTTACCAATTGTCAAAACGAGACATGAAAAAGCTTTGAGCTATCTCAGGAGTAACTACTCCTGATTCTTTTTCTTTTTATAAAAGAGGAAAAAAGAGATCATGGTTCACATTTGACTGCCTTCTAAAGATTATGAATTGGGATTTTTGCACACACACCTCGGTAAGCTTCCATCAAGTATGTAGCAATTGTATGCATCAAATCTTTTTCCAAAATGAAAATAGCACTGTTTGCCATTGAATTCACGTTGCATAGACAGTCCCTAAAGTAGACTCCCAATAAGCTAAGTTGAAATCTAAAAAGTCAAAACCAACCATTGGCTAAGTAAAGTTGTCCTAAGGAACGGGAAACAAGAATCTTAATTTATGAATGTGTAAGTAAATCAAACTACTTAGTTAAAGATCTAGATAACTCACACTATCATAATGCTTATGCACCGAAGATGGAAAGCAATTAATGAGTGTGCACAGCAGATCAAGAGATCCTCCCTGCAAAAATAATTAAAGAGAATAAAATATCAATATTTGATGTTAAACCTAAATAGCCAAAGAAAAAACTAACGATCTAAAACATTTATATCAAGACAAGAAAACATATTATTATGCCCATTTGAAAAAGTTGGTGGGAACATCTATTGCTGTTATTATGTTCAAGGAAACAGCAAAGAATACCGACCAATATGATGAATCCTAAAGACTACGAAATTGAAGATCATTATGTCAAAAAATCCTAATGAATGAGGACACAATTTTTGAGAAAAAAGGAAAAAAGAACACACAAAATGAGATAACGAGTGTCAAAAAACAGTACAGGATAAGACACATTTACTTTTAGAACCCCAATCTACAAACAAGTCCTTGCACATGTATTCAAGTACTATATTGTATTCTAGAATCCTGTGCAAAAAATAATGAGATTCACTTATAGAATATGACCACAAACCAATTGTTCAGGGGCATAAGTGACCAAGACCCTTGATGTTGGGGGTTAAACTCATCCTTCATGCAAGTATCGGGGAGATTTTTTGTGGTTGGCTTGTTTAACGGTTCCGCCAACATATATTTACAGATATTACCAGAATGGAATTACAGGGAGAACTGTTTCCTTTTCAACAAGGTATTAGGGACATTACGCGCCATTTTTTGCTAACAATTGGGAGTAAACAGAGGAAATATAATACAAACTGTCGTTTTGGAAACTAAACACTACCTCATGTAGCGTCCATAATGTTAAAGTTCAACCTAGATTATTTTAAAATAATTAGTTAACCAAACACGGCTTCCACAAGAAGATACTGCTTCCGCAGCTTCCCAAACACGACCTAAACATAAACGGCAAAACCCATCATTTAGTCCCTGAACTTTGTGTCTTTTATGCTTTTGGTCCCTGAACTTTAATTATTACACATTTGGTCCTTGAACTTTCACAAAGATCTACATTTAGTTCTTCCACCATTTAAAATGTTTCCGCCGACGTAGGCAACAAAAGCCACGTGATTAGTCAAGAAGTGTAACGTGGTTTATATTTATTGAACCGGAAGACTTACATCGACCAACAAAAGCCGAAAAAAAATTAATTTCCTCCAAAAACATAAAAAACTCAAAGTTCAAGGACCAAAAGCATAAAACTTAAAAGTTCAGAGACCAAATGTACAACAATGAAAGTTTAGGGACTAAATGTACAACAATGAAAGTTCAGGGACCAAATGTACAACAATGAAAGTTCAGGGACCAAAAGTACACTAAAGAAATTCAAGGACCAAAAGCATATAAGAATCATAGTTCAAGGACCAAAAAATATGTTTTGCCAACATAAAATTGCCTCAAACACAATGGTTTTCTTTCACTTTTCATAAACTTTACTCACGTGAATCTGTCAATTACGTAAAGATGGAACAATAATAATAAAAAAGGTTAGAAATATGATTTTAGTATTAAATCAAGAAAATTATTCATCTAGTCAGACAATCACAACGATCAGCTATGGATGACACTCACCCATGCAGCCTCTGATCCATCCTCGGTTAACAACTTTAAAACCAATTGAACAAGCTTTCCAGAATGAGATGTCCCTTCTTTCTTAAGATTTGGAGATCTACTTAACCTGAGTCACAACATTGAATCAAGCAGAAAAAATTACAATGAATCTTCCATGGAAAAAAAATGCTTTCAGATAAAGTAAATGAAACTGACTAACAAGCAATGACTGACAGAAGTAGTTTACTAGTCAACAAAATTACCAAGCCTAAAATGCTAGAAAACAAAAGAAACCAAAACAAAACAAAAGATATAGAAACTTAATCTCTCACTGTCACTATTCCATCTTCTAGTCTAAAGTTAGAAATTGATTAATTAATCCCTAAGCTGGTGGCATCTTGAGTGGAATGGAAGTTCTGTAGAGAAGCATTTCAAGCTAAATCACAGAAATATTGCAACAAAAGTTTCTACCATGTTCTTAGTGCAAGAAGACTAGTCATCCACAAAGAAAATGTTGATGGAGGCCGGATATACAAGGTGAAAAATGTGGTCAGATGGGTCATAGAGAAAATTTGAAGATTGCAAAAACAAGAAATTAAAGCGAATACCATGGCAGCTCAAGTCCAAGAGGAGAAGCTCTTCCGATTCTAAAATGAAAAGATGTTTTCAACGTCAAAGCCAATAATGAGTGTCGGAAATGTCTATGATGTTTTCTAGATTTTGGGATTAAGTTGTTTTCTAATTTTATATATGAATAAACTATTCGCAAAGATTTAGGATTGAGTTAGTTGAATTTTCAAATTTCAAATTTTAAATTTTAAATGTAAGTTTTAGCTCTATAGATAAGCTTTTCAACTCTTGAAATTTTGCCCGTTTCACATTCATATTCTTCTCCTATACTTCTTTCTTCTTTCCTCAAATTCAACAATAATACATAATAGAACTACATACAAATAACCGTGCTTGTTTATTAAGTCTAGGCAGAACATGGATCTTCTTGACACTTAAGATAAAGGTCTCTACGTCCCCGCCAGGGTGGCCTAGTGGTAAGGACTTGGGCTTGTGACCACCTTGGCACGAGTTTGAGTCCTGGCCCTTCCATTTCTGGTGGATTGACTGGTCAACTGTATTGGGACGTGCAGTTGACCCCGAGGGACTAGTTAGGTCAAAGGTCTAGACACCCTCGGACATCAAAAAATAAATAAATAAATAAAGGTCTCTACGAGTCATTAAAAAAATGAAGTTTTCTACTTTTATATAATGTTGAGCTTTATTATTTATCAGATGCGTCGCAGAGACATAACATGTCGAGTTCACAAGAGTTCTTTATATGAAATAGGACATCTCTGAATTAATTCTGAAGTTTCAAGTGATCAAAGTCTGACACAAATTTAAGTTTCCTACCCTTTTTTAAGAAGGCTAGAATCCTATGAAGCACCACTTAGCCACATGATGGTGCCATTAAGCAGAAAATAAGAACCAGCCAACCAATCCATCAAGGCTTTCTCAAACCTCCCTCTCCGCAAGTCAAATGGGACTGATGATTCAGACCAAGACTCCCACTGCCTGAAGTACTTACTAATGAAGCAAAATCCAGGTTTAAAACTTTTTAATATTTGGCACCACAAATGGTCTGAGGCTTGAAAGAACAGTATTGAACTAGATTCTGAACATTTCAATGGAAATAATTCGCCAACTTTTGTCACATTTCCGATCAGAATCTAGGACAAGTTTGATAGATCTCTCACACAACATATTAGGGAAACACAACAATTCTATTGATGATTAACTAAAAGAAAGCATAACCAGAGACAAGAGAGAAGAACTCTCAAGATCTCACTAGAGAGCAAGTTCTCACCAGACCAAAGGTCACCAAATGACTCAACTTAATACCCAATACCTTACCGAGTCCCTGACCAGCCTTTATATACAAAGGACTCTGACTCAACAACTCACTGTAACTAACTCATACTGACTAACATCACAGACCCCAACTCGACATAACTTGACTCAACTTAAACTCAGTCATTCAACTCGGTAGTCATACTTGGTCCTTCCTTTGGCTTCACTTCCTTAGTCTTCCTGTGGTACACATTAATGAAAGATGGCCTCCCTAGGATCGTAACAAAGTTCTTACTGCTTTTTTTCTTGTGGGACAGTTTCAAGAATAATTGTCAGACATGCGAAATGTAGTTCTGCAGTTGCTGGTCGTTTGACTCTGGAACGCTTATCTCAAGTAACTTCATCTTTCCTTGAATCTGGGTCGATTGTCATACAGGTTCTAAAGGTTAAAAGTACTTTAACCTTATACTCATCAAAGGGTCATTTAAAAAAAAACCATATACACGAGTGCAGTTGTGCACCAGAGTCAAGGATATAAACACAGCAGACCAACAGACCTACGAGGATTGCAAAAAAAGATAATGCATAATAGATATTTCTGATAAACCATGCTAACTGAGAAAAAGAGGAAACAAACCTCAGAATCAAATCTGATAATGAAGCACAAGAAGCCACTTTCACAAATTGAGAATCTGATGGCAGCTGTTTAAAAAACAAAATCACGCAAAATTAAGATAAGTTCAACAAAAACCGAAAAACAAAAAATTTTGCACTCACTTCACCAAAAAATAAAATAAAATAAAATTTGCACCCAATTTTATTTATTTATTTATTTTTAAAAAGTGCCCACTAGAACCAATGCGAACATCACACCATTAAGTATTAAGTATCCAACTACTAGGAAAGTTAGAATCAAGCACACGAAATGTGTTGTATGATAGCATCTCATCTAATATCTAGAGTCTCAAAACCCACCCAAAATTTTTTCAATTTCAATTATTTTTTTAAGGACAGAGGGACTGCCATCACAAGGCTTAACCATCTTATCCAGCTTCCTTTTTTTTTTCAATTATAATTTTTCTTGTCTTGGTCACATGAATCTATAAATATAATCCAAAAGGGCTTCAAGCATTCAATGACGACACCTAAGGCAGAGCTTGTCAATAACTAGCCAGGTGGAAAGCACGCAACCAGTGTTACAAAAACTCTCTCGCTGATTGGGAAGGAGCAAAAAAAAAAAGCTTAATTGGTCCTTACCAGTCACAAAGCTTTCTTCAACCTTAAAATTCATTTATTACAGGTTCTTCAAAAAAATTTGTTTATTACATAGAGTTCTTCAAGCTTTCTTGATCAACTAAATCAACAACTCCATGTGCAACATATACTACAAATATTTTCCTTTAAATATTTGCAATCCTCAACCATGTAACTGCAATTTCAATGAGTAAATCCTTGCAACGTCAAGGGCCAAGGATTTAAAAAGAATATGTCAAAGCATCTATCAATCAAATAATTACTATTCCGTCAATTATAGTTTTGTTTTACGGCAGTACAGGCCATATTTTACATGTCAGCCCAACTCCAAGCCTTGTCCAACTTCAAAGCATCCTTCCAAATTTATTGCTTTGCATTTATCCAATATTTTGTTTAGTTGAAAGAAATAGCTCTTGTGAATGAGCAGCAACATGATCACATGTTTCTGAAGTGCAGTTTCATTCAAGAAATCCAGGTTATAGGAGTTCGGTTGGCTTAATGTCGAGATTGATGAATGGGATGGGACACTGTATTCAAGAGGAGAGTGTGCTAAGATATTTAAAATAGCATGCAATGCAGCTGTGTTGGGAGTCTTTTGGATTGTCGGGCTTGAATAAAATAGGGGAATTTTCATAGACGAAGAAACAAAGATGGAGGATACGTGGCGCATGATCGAGCACATGTCAACATCTTGGTTGATTGCTAACACGAGTTTGAGATTCTCTTATGATGAATGGTTTAGGAATTGGGTAGCTCTATTGTTGTTTCTCTAACACAAAAGTTTGTTTCTTATCCAAAAAAGAGTAAAATGCAAGAGCTTGTTTGGATATAGAGACCTAGCAGGCTACAGATCAAATTCCGTCTTGTTTCTCTACAGTTAGACCATACATCTCACAAGATAGCCCCAAATAATGTAAAACAAAACTAAATCATCAAGAATTAACAAAAAGATACATCTTCTCTTTTTCAAGAAGAATCCTTTAGACCTTTAGACGCGTGAATATGTATAACTATCAGAAGACAGTACAATAAAACAAATGGAGGCCAGCAAACCTCCTAGAACAACAACCAACAACAAGTAAACAACAAAGCCTGAGTCTCAAATTAATTAGGGTCAACTATATTGATCAAACACTTCAACTAGTCTCAATTCAATGTTGATGATGATTGCTTTGATACTCTTTTAAATCCTTTGTAGTAAATGCATCCTGAGTTATTTACTAGAGACAAAGCTATAGCTTTGGTTGACCTTACTATTTGACCCCCTGAGTTGCTTACTTAGACTACTTTAGCTTTACAAAAGAGTAGTGAATAACTCTCACTAACATTTTCGAAGATCCTCATATTCCTTCCCAACTAGACAGAACAGTGTCAAGGAAAATATAGCACAACCCTACAGACCATGACATATCCTTATATTTCTTCCCAACCATACAGAACACTGTCAAGGCACTTATAGCGCACCCCTAGAGACCAAACCAGGATGACACGTAAATCGATTCCATGATATATCCAAAGAAAGGGAATGAACATTTCAGACCCAAGGATATTAAAAATCCCCAAATAATGATATTTCCAAAACCATTTCACAGAAAAGCAAGATTAAGTTGATTTAAAATATTGATGAAAATATGATGTATGCATATAAAGAACATATACACATTTATATGCATGGATGAAAATAACTATAATACAACAATCCACCCAAATATACATTTAACCCTGCATCATTAGTAATTGAGTTACAAAAGTATAGGCAGAGAAAAAAGAGAAATAAGTACTAAGAGTATGGAAAAGGCGTGGCCGGAACGAAATGAATCATCCCGCTTATCAGTCTAATCCTTTTACCATAAACTCAATGTCAAAAAGAACTAGCCCACAAGCTGTTGGTAGAGCATAAGGGCAAACTACATGGAATGGTGATTAGTGGCCCACTGCATGTTTAAACCTTGACACCCTTTTATGCGTACAAGGGATTTAGTTGGTGGAGGCAGGCTTTGCGGATCAAATAGTCACTAGTGGGGACCAAATATCCCATTCAACAAGTTAAATTGCCCTTCAAATTGTTTCATATTGAAAACAAAAATGCCAACAATAACTGTATCCAATACACAATTCAAATAAATAAATAAATAAATAACAAAACAAAAAAGAGAAATGGTTCACTTTGTTACACTTTCCAATAAGTTCAACTTCAAGACACTTGCACAAACAAATCCAACAACACTTACGTTATGTACTAGCTAGAAATTTATGCAAAGTTCCATTAATGAAAGTTGGACAACAACAACAACATAGCCTCAGTCCCAAATTAATTGGACAAACAAAAATAAATAGAACGTATAGAAAAACCAATCTACTTATTCAAACTTCAACAAAAATTATCTAAAGAATAATATAACATTGTAATAGAAAATGAAAATGCAAGAGACATCTTCAAGTTAGGTATCATGTGTCGACGTAATCAACACAAAAATAGAAAGCACACCAAAATCAAATCAAAACTTTCTGTAAAGTAGCAAGAAAAACAAAAAACCGCAAATTACAACAACTTTGTCAAGTAAAGTACGGTTGAACATCTCAAAAAAAGTAATATATATATATATACTAGTTTTCAAACGTGCTTCGCACGAATGACCCGCGAGCGCAGCGAGCGGGAATTAATTCAACTACGATAATATATTTATACTATTTATTATTCATTATTATTTTTTTTATTTTTTTAAACGTACATAACAAACTAAGTTCAAATATGAAGAAAGAAAACAATACATAAAGAGGAAGACTCGAAGTTTATCTAAATATAAAAGTGTTTTTTATTCACAAAAAAGGTGTTTTTTATTTCATAACAATATAAATCGCTTACTATTCTAAAAAACCTAATTTGTAATTAATCGTAAAAGTAGATGATGAAGATCTTATAACAATTCAAAAGATATAATTAAATTATTTCTTTTCAATAATCGTCACTAACAATAAACAAAGTATAATTATTAAACCATTCCAAATACAAAAAAAAAATCATAATCAATCACTTAATCAATTAGGAAATCAAAATCGTGAAGAGTGGGATATAAGGAAATCGAAATTTGTAAATCAAGATCGTGAAGAGTGGGATGTAAGGAAATCGAAATGAGAGAGAATGGTTGATTGCAAGGAGATAGGAGATAATAAAGAAAGTCTTGAAAGAAAAGAAATAAAAAAGCAGACTCAATAAAAAAAATAAAAAAAGAAACTTAGGAATCCAAAAACTACAATAGATGCCAATGGTAAAGTAAAGAACGCCCAGATAATTAGCAACTCAGCACCATATGAAATAATTTTATATGCACAAGTGAGTTTGCACATGCATTTTACACAACAAAGTGCATCGTTTTATTTATCCCAAAATAAATAGTTTACTCAAAAGAAAAGTGTTAAGTTCAAACTTTAAATATTTACCGACAAGAAAATACTTCCAGATATCATTAAATTTCACTACTTCAAAAATAATCAGAAATTATCCCTTAAATAGTTACTGTAATAAATTTAATTTGATTTACTATAAAAATCAAAATAAAATTCAATCTTTCTCAAAAAAAAAGAGAAAGAATTCAATAACGTCAAATCAACCCAAAAACTTCTATCATATTTTTTATATAAATATATAATACAAATATATACATATAAACTATCACATAAAAGATTCATTAAATAATTACGTACACAACAATCAACCGGGCAACTAAAACAATATTTGAAAAATTAAATTATATATATATATATATTGACTTCCAAAATGTGAACAATAAGGAATGACTGAAAAGATGAATGACCAAAGAGGTGAAGATGACAACAATAATCAGTGTTATTGAGGTGCCTGCCTCAGGCACGCCTTGTTGCGGGGAACAACCTTTGCCCTTCAACAACACTAAGGCGATAAGCCTCCGACTAGGCAAGCCAAGGTGCAAGCCTTATTACGCCTGGGAGTACTTCCAAGGCACACGCTTTTTGCGCCTCACCCATTAAACTACTTTATTTGCTATTTCAGATTTAGTCTTTTTTTAAAGCCAGTTTTAGTTTTTTTAATGTTAATTAGTTTTAGAGACAATGGCTTTACCTTATTGGCTAAATATAAAAAAGAAACAAAAAAAGGAGGAAAGTTGAATATATAGTTTCCATAAGAAGCTACATGAATCAAAAGTTTGAACAAATAAGAAAGATAAAGGGTGAGGATTTCAAAATTTACGGAAGAAGGAAAGTTTGCGTAAAGAAGAAGAAAAAAAAAAGAATAAGGAAAATTTGTAGGTTTTTTTCTCTCATAACTTTTTAGTAGTTCATTTCTTTTGTTAAGATGCTTCTTTTGTTAAGATGCAAAGTTACGCAAAATATATATAAGCATAATTTGTTTTTATTAAATATTAATATTTAAGTATAGTTAGCTTCACTCGGGTGTGCACCTTGCCTTGCACCTTGGGCATTCTAGGCAACCATTGCCTCAAGTGCACTTCTAGCCTTCAATAACACTGACAATAACATCAACCACAAAGCCTTAGTCCGAATTAGTTGAGTTGACTGCATGGATCAAACACTTCCATTGAGCACGATCAGTGTAATCGAAGTCAAGAGGCACATTTGAGGCGATATTTGCCTAAAATGCCCGAGGCACATGCTCGAGTGAAGCCAATTGTACTTAATTATGAACGTATACAATAGAAACAAATAATGCATTATATAACATTAATTGCATCTTATCAAAGTTATGAAGTGCTAAAAATTTATAAGAGAAAAAGAAGACTTACAAACATGAAAAATCGAAGGATCAAACATTATGTAAAAATAAAATTAAAAGAACATTATGATAGAAAAAGAAAATCATCACAATAGCATATCATTGTAATTAGTATTTTTCTTTCCTTGTTCTTCCTTTTTTTCTTTGGGATTGAGGCTTTGTGTTGTTGTTGTTTCTTTGTGCAAACTTTCCATCTTTTATGGATTTTGAAATCCTCATCCTTTTTTTCCTTCTTTATGCAAACTTTTCATCTTCTCTTCAAGTAGCTTTTTATGGAAATTGTCTAATTAACTTTCTCCCTCCCTTTTCAAATTTATTTTTCTTTTAAATTTTTATCCAATAAGGGAAATTCATGGGTTTCAAAACTGAATTAACATAAAAAACCCAAACAAAAAAGCAAATAAAAATGATTTAATGGGACAGGCGCCCGCCTTGAAGCCGCTCCCAGGCACAGTAAGTTGTGCACCTTGGTGCGCCTTGTTGAAGTCTCAACGTCTTAGTGTTGTTGAGGTACAAAAGTTGCGCCTCAATAACACTAATTACGATTTAATGTAATTCATGAAGAGCTTTCATAATCTTTTGAATCCTTCATAATTAATGCACCGCAAGTTATCTTAAATCTATCCTCTTCTCCTCATTTTCAATCTCGTCTTTTGTCAAAGCTTTACCATGTCCTTGACTAAAGATATGTTCAATGGTTCTTACATGTGCTAGCGATAGATACCACGGAACTCCAAGCTATTTATTTAATAGCAAGATGTTTTTTTTTGGCAAGGTTGATAGTATGTGACGGCCCCAACCCCACAAACTGGGCCCTGCCCAACCCCCACAAACTGGGCCCTACCCAACACTAGACCTATGTGGACCAACGGACAATCCCCGCGGACTCAACATAATCCTATTTAGCCTCTTTTACCTTTTTATTTCCATTTTACAATAATGATAATCAAGCAATGTTTAGGCTATGTTTTCTTTACCCAAATCACTTTCTTTAAGTATAAATTCAATTTGTATAGCAACTAGGATCTAGATGTCCAAATCACTTGGGAATATGTTTGTTTTACTCCTTGTATATCCTAGTTGCTATACAAATTGAATTTATACTTAATGAAAGTGATTTGGATAACAAAAACATAGCCCAAACATGGCTTGATCACCACTATTGTAAAATATAAATAAAAGGGTAAAAGAGGTTGACTAGGTTTGTGTTGACTCCCTGGGGTTGACCGGGGTCCACGTAGGTCTAGTGTTGGGAGAGGCCTAGTTTGTGAGGGCTGGGGCCGTCACATAGCAAGATTTCCAAGCCAATGTAACCATATATTTGCATCTCAAACATTCAAATAGTATAGATGCTTGGTAGGTAATTTTCAATCAAAATTAATTTCCAAATTATTTAGAGCTATTCACTAGAGTTCCTTCATTCCTTTACAATTCAATTCAAATCACTACTCACTCAGTCTGTACATGACCTATTCATGTATAATTCATAGGCACTGAGATTCACCAATCCAATTCAAATCATAATTCTAATAAGAACAACACCATCCATAATCTGAATACTTCCAGCCCGAAACACATTATCGAAGAAGCACATTGTGCATGAAGAAAGAAATAAAATATGAAATATATAATACAAGAAAAAAAAAATTGATCAAATTAAACAATTTGAGCGCGAGATGCAAATGAGTCACTTCAGGGCATAGGATAAAAAAATCTCAAGAGTCAAGGAATTTCAATTAAACAATTTGAGTTTTGTAAACATCAAATTTGAATAGAAAACAATCACATAATATAATTTTTGCTATTTCAACAAAAAAAATTATGAATTTTGATAAAAGAAAAATTAAAACGATTATAGATTTTGAAAAATTACTTCTTGGAAGTGCATTTCTCGATTATAAAGTGAACAAGCTTGAAGGCCAATTTCAATTTCCATATGTATAAAGACAAACAAGACAGTCGCAAAGACACTTAAGAGATCAGATAGAACCTCCAATTTTGCCGAGAGATCCTTCAACCACATAGGGTACGACAAAAGAAACCGCTCAGTACTGCATTCTTCACATGTAATCCCAATCAACCAAATTCCAGCCAAACATTTATCTGTCTGAATCACCAAAGGAGCAACAAACAAATAAACAAACGCCATATAAATTTCACAATCATTCAAAAAATTGGAGCTTCAACACGAAATCTAGCTAAGCAATTCCAACAACAACAACAAAATAACATAGCCTCAACCTCAAATTAATAGGTGTATTGTGCACGATTTAGGCAATTTATAGTGACCTTTCAAAACCATTTAAATCTCTCATAAGTAATTTGTCCCAAGTTAACTTCGGTCGACCCCTACCTCGTCGAATTTCTTCAATTTCTATTGAGACAAAATTTCTAGTAGGGACATTTATAGGTTGTCTTTGCAGGTGTCCAAACCATTTCAACTGCCCTTTCCTAATCTTCATGTCAATTGATGCTACTCATACTTTTCCTCAATTTTTTGTATTTCTTATTCTATCTTTACGAGTTTTACCATAAATCTACCTAAGCATCCTCATTTCTGGTACGTTTATTTTATGTAATTGTTGTTGCTTTACCGCCCAACATTCAGTCCTATAGAGCATAGCCGACTTGATTGCGGTCCTATAAAGTTTTCCTAAGCAACTCAAAATGACAAAAATCCAATAGTATCACGTGAAATCAACACATTGTACAAAAGAAATGCCTTTTAAAATAAAACAAAATGCAATTCTATCAATCAATTTTAACGCTATTCGGAACAGCGATTACCACATTGCTCGAAACGAGCTGAATCAAGCGCTCCATCCAATCATCGACGGCTTTCTTCCACCGATCCGCCAACTTCTGATCAGTAGCCTCGTGGAGAGATTCGGAGAGGAGACCGTAAGACTTGATCGAATCGACCGCCGTGGATATCCGCGAAGAGTCGGAGAAGGGGCGGTCCTTGTCGGGAACGTAATTGGAGAGTAGTTGTTTGAGCAGGCTAGGGTTTGAGCTGACGTCGAACATGGTCTCTGCGGCGGAGATCGATATCGGGATTTGGAAGTGCGGGGTTCGAAGGAGATGGAAGTGGACGGAGCGGCTAGGGCATTATTATGGCTGTGAAGGGTAAAACCCTATAAACCTCCCGATATGCTCACACCGGTTTTTGATGTACCCGCCACACCAAAATGGGGGGCGCCGCACTGTTTGCTTTGTTTGTCACTAAATAGTCGGCAGCATCTCGAGGCGTATCTCACATTGTCTACGCAGTTGGTCTTCATTTGGCACGTGGGCAAAAAGCCTTGTACATATAAGGGGAAGGCGGTCGAACTCATGAGCAGGAGGTGTAGTAGTAGCAGCAGAGCCCTGAGCAGGACTCCCAAGCGAGCAGAGCAAAAAAAAAAAAGGGGGGAAAAAAAGGGAAGAAAGAAAGAGAAAAAATGAAGTTCAAGCTGGAAGACATAACAGTGTACTTCCCATACGACCACATCTACCCAGAACAATACTCGTACATGGTGGAGCTAAAGAGGGGGCTGGACGCGAAGGGGCACTGCCTCCTGGAGATGCCGACGGGCACCGGAAAGACCATAGCCCTACTGTCCCTCATACTGTCCTACTCCCTGGAGCGGCCCCACTCCCCCCCAAAGCTCCTCTACTGCACACGCACCGTCCACGAGATGGAGAAAACCCTCGGAGAGCTCCGCCTCCTCCTCCGCCACCTCCCCCGCCCCTCCTCCCTCCTCGCCCTCGGCCTCTCCTCCCGCAAAAACCTCTGCGTCAACCCCTCCATCATCACCTCCTCCCGCGACTCCGTCGACGCCGCCTGCCGCCGCCTCACCGCCACCTGGGTGCGCGCCAACGCGGGGGCGCCCACCTGCGACTTCTACGAGAATCTGGACAGGGTGGGGCCGGCGGAGGCCCAGGGCCTGCTGCCGGCGGGGGTTTACACCTTGCAGGACCTCCGGGCGTTCGGGAGGGAGAGGGGCTGGTGTCCCTACTTCCTCGCCAGGAGGATGGTCCAGGTCGCCAATGTCGTCGTTTACAACTATCAGTACCTGCTGGATCCCAAGGTGGCCGGTGTCATTTCGAGGGAGATGCAGAGGGAGTCCGTCGTCGTCTTCGACGAGGCGCATAATATCGACAACGTCTGCATTGAGGCGCTCAGTGTCTGTGTCAGGCAGCAGACGCTGGACGGGGCCACCAGGAATATTCATAGGATTTCGCAGGAGATTGATAGGTATAATCTACTAAATATGCTGCCTTTTTCTTCTCTCATTGCATTCTCAATTACTACTTGTTAGTTGTTAGGCACACATTTAGGATTGTCAATTACGTTTTCAGTGGATTTCTTTGAATTTCTGAGGATTACCTATGACAAAAAACTTGGTCACCTATAACTTAATTCAAATATTTCATATGCTAGGAAGGTTGAAGGCCACTGACGCAGGCAGATTGCGCGCAGAGTACAACAGGCTCGTTGAGGGTTTAGCTCAAAGAGGAGATCTGTCTGGTGTCTGCTTAATCCATCATTCGAATATCTGCCTTTTGTGGATTGGCATTAAATTTAATCAAAATGTTGTTTATGATCTTTGCAGTTTCTGATACGTGGCTTGCAAATCCTGCTTTGCCTGATGATATTTTGAGAGAGGCCGTCCCTGGAAATATCCGCCGGGCAGAGCATTTTCTATCTGTTTTGCGGAGATTGGTGCAGTATTTAAAAGGGCGTTTGCAAACTGAGAATGTGGAGAAAGAAGGACCTATGGATTTCATTGTTACGATGAATAGTGACATTGGAATTGACCAGAAAATGCTGAAGTTCTGTTACGATCGCCTGCACTCACTCATGTTGACACTGGAAATTACTGATACTGATGAATTTTTACACATCCAAACCATATGCAACTTTGCAACACTTGTGGGGACTTACACAAGGGGATTTTCAATTATTATAGAACCCTTTGATGAAAGAATGCCACATATACCTGATCCTGTGTTGCAAGTAAGTGCCATCTTCTGCCAATTATCGTATAAGTCATTTAGATCTGGTAACTTGTTAGATGTTAGACCACGGATTTAGCATGTTAGTGGCATATGCATGATCGACCAAATTTGAGCACCCATGTAATGCGCTTCTACATTAAATTCAGGATGAACAGTAACATAATTTTAGTAGTCGAACGAATTGCTATGCTAGGTGCTGTCTAGAACATTTGTTGGTAATTTCCTGGCACTCATTCTTCTGGAAATAAGTTGAAAGAACATTGTAAGCTATAATTGTTGAAGCTAAACTTTTTTATTTAGCATGAATTTGACTATTTTGGATATGGAGCACTTCAAATCTTGAAAATTTAGTTTTTGAATCATTGAAATAGATAGTGCTATTTAGACGAGATCATGGTCTGTACCTCCTTTTTTTTTCATGAGGTAGGTACATAGAGATACTTGTTTCTTTTCGAATCGATCTTTTTTTTTTTGTTACCTTTCTCTTTGAATCAGTTTCTTGTAAAGTTCATATTATATATTATTGATGATGTTTGGAATGTGCAACATTTCTTAGTCCGCCATTCTTTCCGGAGGTTTTTAGCAGTAATATTCATGTTTGTCTTCTCTTATTCTGAATGTTTAGATTCCTTTTCCTTTTCTTTTTTAATAATTCAATATTACTTTCTTTGTGCATCGGAGAGAACTGGGACAAGGATGCTTAGAAAAAGCCGCTTTTTGGGAAAGGGAATTCATAACATTGGCTGGAGGGAACTTCTAAAGCTAACTCTTAAGTCCTTAGCAAAACTTTTTAGTTTGATAATATGCCCAAATTCTATTAAAAGTCATCATCACTATGGTTAAGGTAGCAATTGGATTGTTTATGTGCTCCTCGATTCCCTGCATATGTGCAATATGATTGTTTCTATTATGGAATCTGTTGGTCTTCCAAATCCAAGGATGTACTTTTTATTTTGTTTTATTCTCTAGGATGCACTTCTTTAATATTGATGGTAGTCTTAGTTGTTTTAAATTACTTGTTTATGAATTGATTTATTTGTTTTTGCATTCGTGATCCAGCTTAGCTGTAACGATGCTTCTCTAGCCATAAAGCCTGTATTTGATCGGTTTCAATCAGTTGTGATAACATCCGGTACTCTTAGCCCCATTGATTTGTATCCTCGTCTCCTCAATTTCAATCCAGTAATAAGTCGAAGCTTTACCATGTCTTTGACCAGAGATTGCATATGCCCAATGGTTCTTACGCGCGGCAGGTATTAATAGCATTCAACTTGTTAGCTGTTTCTTTATTAGCGAGATGCTCGATTTGTTAACTGGTAATTTTGACTTTTCGTCATATCTTTTTGCAGTGACCAACTCCCAGTAAGTACAAAATTTGACATGAGGAGTGATCCAGGTGTTGTCAGAAATTATGGTCGGCTCTTGCTGGAGATGGTGGCTGCTGTTCCAGATGGGATTGTATGTTTCTTTGTCAGTTACTCGTACATGGATGGGATTATCAACAGTTGGAATGAAATGGGTATCTTAAAGGTAATAACATGGTGTAGTTTGACGATTGGTTCTCTTTTTTTAAAAATAAAATAAAATTTGTTCTTGTCTTGTGAACGCCCCCACGGAAATACTTGTTTGAGTTGCTTGATTTTTGTTTCCCATTCAATGCTTGTTGGATAGGTTGGCAAATAAATAGAAGAGATGGAACCGGAAATTCTTGCACTTCCTCCTCCCTCAAATTTGTGACTACTAGTAACTAGTTGACCTTTGTACTGTTTTATTTAAGCCTAATGATAAAAAATATCCTAACCTTTGCAAGTTGTATGAATTATATCCTAACCTTTACGATATACTATCAATTCTATCCTCAACTGATCTGAAGCACTTTTTCTTTGAAATCAACTTAATCTTCAAACTTTTCTTTTCATGATCATCCATATTCATCAATTTACATCAAAATAAGCTTCATGTTTAAATTAAGTGTATGAGGACTCACAAAAATAATAATTTATAAATCAATGATACATATTGATATTCTAATTTAAATTTAGTTCTTCATAAATCACCAATAGTAAGTTGATAATTATGTGTATATACATATAAAAAGGAAATAAAAACTTATTAGAAAGTTGCTCATAGTTGTTTGAATTGAAAAAATAATTATGTACTTAGATTGTGTGTTTGAGTGGTTTATGTACATACAACTATGTGCATTATATACATGAATAAATAAATAAATAAATAAAAAGAATATTGAGCTCTAATGCATATGTATGAATAAATCTTTAAATAGTATGACAAGAAAGTTGAAGAGAATGATGTGTGGGCACATTATGAAAGAAAAAATAGACCCAAATTAGTTGAGGATAGAATTGATAGTAAATTGAAAATGTTAGGATATAATTGATAAATTCCAAAGGTTAGGATATAATTGATACGACTTGTAAAGGTTAGGATATTTTTTATCATTAGGCCTTTTATTTATTGATTTGAAGGTTAAATGTTAAAACACGCTGAAATGTTCTATTCATGATGTTTTAAGCTGCTGTTTGGGATTATTTTTATTATTAATTGTGTTGGTGTTTTACACATTCGGTGTGCTGTCTGGATATGTTGTGAATTTCCTTGGATTCTTGTTCCAGGAAATCATGCAACATAAGCTGGTTTTCATTGAGACTCAGGATGTAGTAGAAACTACATTAGCACTGGATAATTATCGTAGGGCTTGTGATTGTGGAAGAGGTGCAGTCTTCTTCTCTGTTGCTAGGTAAATCCCTCTGCATATTTTTGGTACTGCATTTCTCATTTCCTGGCTTTTATCTTAGCAATTACATTCTTTTTGGATATTTCTGTTGGTTTCTAGGCCATAATCACTGTTGTGGTCATCTTCTTTAATAAATTTCAGTATGTCTGTTCCGAACATTTTCTGCTACCTACAAAGAGAACCTAGCTTATAGGCCCTAATGGCATACGGCTCAAATATAAAAAATCTGGTCATTATGTTCAATAGATCTGAAGGTCTATGAAGTTAGTGGTATTTACTGATTGTAAACAAGTTGGGATAGTTTTTTTGATGCAAAACAAATCTTAGTGGCAACATTTTATTGTGCGGATATTTTTGAAGCTGTTCGGATTCAGGGAGATCAATGAGATATCATTTCTGTTAAGTGTTGACAATCTGACCTCTACTCATTCCTCTAATGATAATGGTTCGGGATAGTCACACTCTACATTAGCTTTGATTTTTCACGATTATTTGGAGAAATGATATCTCATTGATCTCCCTGTTACTTCATCTCGATATTGTCGTGTTGCTGATGGAGTTTGATCCATGACGTGAACCTTAGACAACTTGGTCAAGGCCCTTGGTTACTTCATCCTGATATTTTTCCTTGCTGTACAAGTTAAGATGAGAAAAATCATATATTGAGTTTTCCCTTTATAAAATTCTGGTTATTCTGCTGTTTCCCAAGGGACAGAAGGGCACACACAAAGTAATATAAGCTGGGAGATCCAGTGAAAATTAAGATAATACTCAATGACTCATGCTTCTTAGAGAATAGAGACATATTCTTTGTCTCTTTGTGTTTAGTTAAAATTTCGGAAATGAAGAAGCGTAGCATGTTTAATAGGTTGACATAGTGTAATTATAAGGAAAATCTTCATTTGTAAATTAGTCACAAATTTCACTTTAAAGGTATTTCTTTGATGATTGCAGAGGTAAAGTGGCAGAAGGTATAGACTTTGACCGGCATTATGGGAGGCTAGTAATCATGTTTGGGGTTCCATTCCAGTACACCTTGAGCAGGTAAATTCTGCTTCATTATTTATTTTAATTTGTAGCTGAAGGGGCTACATAATTGTGGCAATTAATGCTGTCTCCTCTGTTACTTTTCAAACCTTCCTTGGTAACTGCATGGTTGGAATGTCTTGCAGAATATTGCTTGCTCGAATGGAATATTTGCGGGAGACATTTCAAATAAAGGAGGGTGATTTTTTGACTTTTGATGCCTTGGTAACATTCCTTCTTCATACAGATAGTATACTCTTCTACAACCATTTGTTTTCAAGCACTTACAATTTTTCTTCATTATTGGTAGAGGCAAGCAGCTCAATGTGTTGGTCGGGTCATTCGTTCAAAGTCAGATTATGGGATGATGATTTTTGCTGACAAGAGGTATGCAATCTTCATAGCTGTAACTTAATTTTCCTGTCTACTTAATATCCTCAATGACAATCCGATCAAAAAATATCCACAATGACAACATTCGAACTGGATATATTTTACGTCCTTACCGTGTTGGAGGAATGGAATGGTTCGAGATGGTTTACTTTATAAACTTGAGAACACAAGGGAGTCTTGGAGGTTGAGATGGACAAAAAAAAAGAAAGAAATGAAGACATACTTTCTCCAGTCAAGTCACCCCAATTTAGAGTAAGATATATGCCAAACACTTGAGCAATAGTCATGTCACCCTCAATTTAGAGTAAAGATGGAATGACAAACGCCTGCCACCACTTTCCATAGCAGCTCTCGCGCTGCATCAACATAGTCGATCTACATTTTTCCTACCATAGAATGCATTTCTATTTCATGCTCGTCAATTCCTTTCAAAAGAGTAAAATTTTGGCGAACATGTTGAGAATTTTGGGATAGAGGCTTTGTTGTTGTATTTCTCTTACTGTTACTGACTCTAATATTATTCAAATGTATGCACTAGTGAAACTGAGAAGGAATTGTTGACCTAGAGAGTTTCATTTAAACCATACGATGACTTGTGAGCATATAGTAATAACTGATCACTTGAAGTGTTTGGTAGTGAAGAAATGGTCAAGATAGTGCTTCACTGATAGAAACAGGTGATCAACAATGTGATCCTACTTGTCGTTGTCTCATAGAACAGCTATTGGCAATTGAAAGAAGTTGCAAATTAGATTCTCATAAGACAAATTACTGAACTAGAATTCTTATAAGTATTTTAGCATTATGGGTATCCTCTCACTTGAAATTTGAAAATGATGAATCGGCAAATGCCATTACTTCTTGAAAGTTATCAAAATGGCTTCAGTTATTGATTTCTCTGACAAGCGTGTACTGATGCAGGTACAGTCGTCATGACAAGCGGTCTAAATTACCTGGCTGGATCCTTTCACATTTACGAGATGCACATCTGAACTTGAGCACCGATATGGCTCTTCATATAGCACGAGAGGTACTATGTTATTGTTATTTCTTATTGCAAGGCATTCATTTGCATATCTTCTTCCTCGTTGTCCATGATACAAGAGAAATCTTGGGTGAGACGGCTAGTTGTATAACGTGTATGTAGTGGTCAGTGACACTGCTAGTCCGATGAGTGTCATGAGTGCTCGACTGGGGTGGCGACTAGGATTATCTAGATGCGCAAGTTCATTTTAGTATGCTCCACCCAGCTTATTATACCTTATTTGTTCAATGGAAGATCAAATTTTTGCTGATCCTTAAAGAGGAGTTTGAAATTGATTTCAATGATGACCAACCCTTTTTGACAATCTGGAGACCCTTCTCATACCCTTTCCGAGGAGTTTGAAATTGATTATAGTTTAATTACTTCTCTATTGTTTGCAGTTCCTCAGAAGAATGGCTCAACCATACGATAAAGCTGGGAACGGCAGCAAGAAGACCCTTCTGTCACAAGAAGACTTGGAAAAAATGGGTGAAGGCAACTTTGATGAAATGCAACTCTGAGTGCTGAAGCCCAAAGTTATCCCCATGTTGAAGATTCTATCTGTCAAGTTAAAGCTCTATACATACAGGTGCATTTTGTTAGAGTTCTGAAATTTCGCGGCTTCTTCGCTGGCCTTGATTTTTGGGTGTTTTTTCTCTGATCCCCTATAATGCTCTCTGAATATTTAAGCTTTTCTCTGAAAAATTTTGTAGCTGAATGCTGTCCAAAACAGTATAATTATTTAGGAAAATGCTAGTGTACCCTAGGTCGGACACTAGGTCCAACACACGCCCTGTTGGAAGTGCTTTGCGCATGCTTCTCGAGGCACATCGAAAGTGTGCACCCATTGTGTGTTGGACCTTGGTGCACAAAAGTGAGTTTGCACACTTAACATTTCCAATTATTTATGTATTTGTTACGCAACCAAGAAAGCTTTATATCTTTATGAGAATGCATTTCTTTTTTCTTTCACTTGTTGCTCTAGATCAACTTTCAAATGAAAGTAGAACATTGAGTTGAATTTAAGTGGAAAGTCACCGGCACTTGGTACATAATTACATAAAAAACAAAGCCAAACACACAAAACTAAAACACTTTTATTGTTCTGCATCTAGTCAAGAGTGAACATTTGTTCCTTGCATGCCAAATCTTATTGACATGGCAAACAAAAATGACACGTGGCCGGTTCATTTTCCACGTGGCTGATTTTTGTGTGAACCGACGTTTCAAAGGTGAACCAGCCTAAACCAAAAAAAATCAATTTTTCCTATGTACCAAAAAAAAAAAATTAATTAGTCCCCAAATTGAATGCTCTAGCTTCCCTTTTTTTTTTTTTTTAATTTTTTTATTCACTCAACACCAATCCTCTCCGTCTCGTGATCGTTCGATTCATCTCTCTATTCTCCTTGGTTCACTCTGTGACACACTCCCTCCCATCCCCACTCCTTTAAAGCTTCATCTTGACAACGTCCTTGTTAGTTGTAACTAAACTTCATCTATTGTAAGAAAACGTACTGCATATGAATTCAACAATGGAGAAGTCATTGTAAGAATAACCTCCTTGTAACAAAATCAAGAATACATTTACAGAATCCCTAATATCTAACAAGACAATCTGTCGATCCCCACATATCTCTTAGGCGATTTCTTCTCTTCCATACATGGAGAACCGAATCATCGTACTTGGAAGGCAAGGCCCTCACTCTCTGCCTTATTTTAGAACACATCAATCACTCTTCATCTTTGCTTTCCTTACAATTTCACAAACACAATTGAGAAATGAGAGAAGAGAGTGCGTTGTAAAGGGAACGAAGGAGAGAAGAGAGAGAGCGATAAGAATCGATCAATCACGAGAGGGAGAGGAATCGGTGTCGAGTCAAAAATTCAATTTGGGAAAAATTGATTTTTTTTGGTTTAGGCTGGTTTACCTTTGAACCATTAGTTCACACAAAAACCGGCCACGTGGCAAAGAAGTTCACTCTTCTAAAAGTTAAGGGACTAAATGTAGAACAATAAAAGTTCAGGGACTAAAAGATTTGTTTTGTCTTTGTAGTTTGGTCACCGAACTTTTATTATTACATATTTGATCTGTGAACTTTCATAAAAGTGTAGATTTAGTTATCTCACCGTTTAAGGTGTTAAATCTCTCTAGCGTGACTAATAGAAGTGTTACGTTGGTTTATATTATTGAACACAACAGTTCACTTCAACCAACAAAAATTTTAAAAAAAATTTAGTATCCGCAAAAACATAAAAAAAAACTCAAAGTTTATGTACTAAAAACATAAAAAACTTCAAAGTTCAAGGACCAAAAATATTTAAAAAAAAAGAAAAAAACACTAAATGTTCTATAACCAAAAAAATATGTTTTGTGGCTAAAAGCTACAAAGACATGGACAATTCAAACGAAACATAAACCTTCCCTACAGAACAAACTTAACAAATACACAATGACACATCAATAAAACAGACCAACAAACCCCTCAAGAAACATTGCCACCACAACAGCACTGAAACCAACAAACACCTTATTAGGCACAAACTGAGCACCACTGGTAGACTTACAAAATTTTCCACCAGGAGTTTCAGTAGCCAGAACCACAACCACCAAATCATGTTTAGCCCCAAAATTTGCAGTAGTGTACTTAGTGTTTTTAAAGTACTTAACAAACTGGGACTTTGTGAAATTGAAATGGACCACGTCAACTTCCAATGAACCACATTCCATTATTAGTGCACCATCTTTGATAGTGTTGACGTCTATTTGGCATTCTGAGAGTTGTTCTGTGTAGTTTGAGAACTGGGCCTCTGGGGCTGTGGGGCTGATGGCTTTGCAGGGCTGGTGCTGGCGCTCCAGTTGGTCTGCAATTTTATCTGCTACACAGGCTGCTCCATAATTGTATTTCACTGTTGGGATTTGCGGTGATGTTCTCCAGTAATTGAAGCGCCTTAGAAGCTTGTCCCCAGCTACCATGACAAAAATATGGGAAATTAGAGATGAAAATGCTAGACTGACACCCCTAGAACGCACACCAGAACACATACCCTTATCCAACCATGTTTTGAGTCTCGGGATGCATAAGCTCGCATCCTAAAGTGAACAACATGGATGGCTGATGTGGTAGGGATGTGTGTTCCGATGCATGTTTAGAGTGTCATTATAGCACTGTTCATTAATTGGAATATGTTCAGAATCAAAACTAAATACAAAGTTGCTTCAAGGGTGTGGTGTAGTGGCAAAGAGCACTACAACTCTGACTGAGGCAGAGGTCATGTGTTCGACTCTTAGTAGCAACACTATATTCCCTTGGTTTCTCCTGAGTTATGAGGTTGGAGCGCTCGACTGAATCTCATGAGATTAGTCTAACCAAAGTAAAGAGAGGCTAAAAAAGGTCAGGATAATTGTGGTTATCAAGAATTTATATTTTAGATAAATGGTTATCAAGAAATTAAACTAATCTATGCTTTTGGTATCCATTTTTATTTTTGGTAGGTTCCATGTGATATCTGCTGCGTTGACTAATCTATGCTCGAAATTTGTCGGCCCTTTTAATTAATTAGTTTACTCTATCCGCGAGAGTAGAACTCAAAGGATTACGAGTCCCTTGTCACTTGAACCAATTGGTTTTATGCTTGCTATTATGACAAAAAAATATTGGACTTTCTTTGTGGTTAGAATCATTTAAATTTGCATGATTTGAGGCAAATCTGTCAACATAGTCTCTACCACTTCACATATTTTATCAACAATTTGCTTTCTAGTTTATACTACAATGATGTAAAACAAAGCCACACGCACAATATGTACATATAATTAATGCACATTAATTCATATACACACATAGAAGTATATCATATAAAAGAAATTAATCAAAATTGTGTAGTGAATGAGTAGTGTTACCACAATTACGGATAGAAACAAAGCCTGTCACAAGTGGTAGAAGAAGCACTAGCATGAGAAGTTGCACTTGAAGAGAGGCCATTTTTAATTAATTGTTTGAAACAATAAATGTTGTGAGCTAGACAAGAAAAGATTTATATGCATGAAAGAGAGAGATATGAAGAGATCAATTCTTTGCTTCAACCTCACGCACGTGAAGTAAAAGTGGGTAGTTTGGTTTTTTCCCAGACAAAAGTGGGATGGAGATAGCCCTAAAACACCTCTACTTGAAGTAGTAGTGGTTGGACGGATTGATCCCTAACGTGATTGTCGGGCCATTAAAAATTTTAAAGAGAAAAAAATCAAACACAGTGCACCCTTATGTATGACGAAATCATTTTAAACACAGTAACGAGAAGAAGCCTAGGTCAAAGTCGCACTAAACAGTATTAGAAATATATTAGCGATTAATTTTTTATTTTATTTTTCTGACAAGAAAATTATTTTATTTTTACAATTAAAAGTGTTCGAGCCTTTTTTTTAACCCTTTTTATTTTAGTTTGGCTAATCTTAAAGGAGTTAGTCAGTCTTTTCAATTCCGTAACTCAGGAAAATTAAGAAAATATAATGTAGTATAACTACCAAGAATTGAACCCACATTTGCCTCATTCAGAAACTTAGTGCTCTTAATTTTCATTACCACAACATCACGCCTCATTTACTCTTCTCTGAGAAGTCTTGTAGATTGTCCAAAACATTAATTATATTAACATTATTACATTTTTGTCGTCAAAGCATTAGAGATAAATGCATCACTTGCCAAAAGGCACAACAAGATCTTGGCTCTGTTTGGCAACACTAACTAATAACTTAGTTGATAATCTAATTGATTAATTAAAACCACTAAGAAAAATTAGCTAGATTGAATAGTTGATAAATGTAAAATGACATAAAAAACATTGTTATTTAACTTATTTTAAGAACACATAAAATACTTGTACAAATATATTATTTATTAATAAATAATACACTTACATATTGTTGTTTGATAAATTTTTTTATTTAAATCCATATACAAAATCACTTGTATTTTTTATATGTATATAATTAATAATAATAAATATTAATGTTAGATATTCACGTAATATCAGTTTGTTTCATCCAAAAAAATATAATATATATATGAGTTAGTTACTAATGTTCACGATGGATGAGTCTTTTTTTTTTATATCATGATGGATGAGTCTTGATATGCCTCATCTACTTTATTTTTATCAGATTAATTAGTATAGCACGTGTGCGCAGCTTTATCAATTTTTATTTTTTAATATCACTATATACCGTATAATTTTTCTTGGGTGGAAATGTACCGTATAATTAATGTGTCCGACTATTATTATGGAACGGAATTGGATTACGATATTAAATTGCTAGTTTGGCAAACAGTTAGGAGTACAATTGAGATAAATAATGCAATTGGTCGTTTTGAAATCTAGACGCTACTTCATATAGCGTTTCAAATTTTAGAGTTTTATCTACAACCAAACACTATTTATTTATCAAAGTTATTTATCAAAACTAGTTTGTGTGTGCCAAACAGTTGTCAAAAGGCAAAATTTATAGAGCTCGTGAGTTCAACTTTCAGAGAAAAAGAAAAAAAATATATATTTTTTGTTATGTTAAATGTCCTGCAACATGAAAAAGTTCTTAATCCGACTAGCGGAGTCCTAACTTTTTATACAAAAATCAAAAGGCCTCACTAAAATTAAGTTTGATGTAAGAATATCTGATTCATCGCCAAAGTTTGAAGGACCTAAAAACTTATAATTTTAAGAACCTAAAAACTTACAATTGTTGAATCATATAGAACCTCTAAATAAATACTTTTCGAGATTTCCTAAGCCCTTGCAATCCTTGAGTTCATTATCCACATAATCAAATCAACTTTCAAATTGTAAGTAGAACATTAACTTGAATTTTAGTGGAAATTAAATCACCACCAATGAGTACATACAAACCAAATTAACCAAACACAAAATGCACAAAAACAAACACTAGTACCTACATACATATATTTTTCTTGGGAGTTTTGTTTTTTTTTTTTTTGTTTTTGGTAGTACCTAAATACATATAAAACCTACAAAGACAACATTAATTAATAATAGTTGGTACTTCCTAATAGACAACAATTAAACTTCACATAATATACAATGACATCAATGAAACAGCCCAACAAACCCCCCAAGAAACATAGCCACCACAGCACCACTGAAACCAACAAACACCTTACTAGGCACAGCACCAGACTTGGCAAAGGTTCCACCAGGAGTGTTAGTAGTCAGGACCACAACCACCCAATCATCTTCAGTGCCAACACCAGCACCAGTGTACTTGCTATTGTTTAGGTACTGTACAAACTGGGACTGTGTGAAATTGAACAGGGCCACTTCAACTCCATGTGGAACACATGCCACCATTAGTGCACCATCTCTTGTGGTGTTGAGGTCTAGCTTGCACTCTGAGAGCTGTTTTTGGTAGTTTGAGAATTGGGTCTCTGGGCCTGTTGGGCTTATGGGCTTGCAGGCTTGGTGCTCAAATTGGTCTGCTATTTCATCTGCTAGACAGTCTGCTCTGTCATGCTTGTCCAGTGTTGGGATGTTCAGTGATGTTCTGAAGTCATTGATGCGGTTCAGAAGTTTGTCCCCATCTGCCAATAATTAACAATGGGCCGAGGCCGTTTCAAACATCCACGGTAAATAAACAAAAGTATTAAGTGCAAAATTTGTAGAGACTACTAATTAGTAATTTTTTTTTTCACGTGATATTTAACTCCAACTACTCGAATTCGTATTATTTGAATTTATCACTTACAAAATTTTAAGCTTAGGCTCCAAAAGGGGTCAACAAACAAATTCCACCAGACTCAATCGTGACTTCACTCAGAAAATCAGAGTTGGGACTAAATTAATGAGTGTTTTTGGTACTATGGTTTTTTATTTTTTATTTTATTTTTATTTATTTATTATTAATAATAATTATTATATTATTAATAATATTATGGGACATTAGTCAAAAGTATAAAGTGCAAAATTTGTAGAGACTACTAATTAGTAATTATTCTTTTCACTTGGTATCTAACTCTAATGGCCCGAATTCGAATTATTTGAATTTACCACTTACAAAATTTACGCTCCAAAAGGGGTCAACAAATTCCACCAGACTCAATTGTGACCTCACTCGGGGAATCAGAGTCGGGACTAAATTAATGAGTGTTTTTGGTACTATAGTTTTTTATTTTTTTATTTTTATTTTATTTTATTCTATTTATTTATTTTGAAGAGATTACTATGCTTGTTATGATGACAAAAAATTGGTGAACTTTAGAATCATTTGAATTTGCATGATTTGAGGCAAATATATGTCTACATGGTCTACCACATATATTCTATCAACCCTTGGCTTTCTTCTAGTGTATATTTTTTTACATGTTTTTATTAATTTGACATGATCAGTCGCTTCCCAACAATTATTCTAAGTTTCTAACAAGTTGACACTTAAAACTAATTAATGGAAGTGTTAAAACTAATTAAGGGAAGTGATCCATATTACTTTGGCTCTTGGTATCACTTAAATTTTAGTTTTACATTTATTTCGCAGATCCCCTGTAATTGTAATAAACTCATCATATAGATGCAATACAATTTTAAACAACATAAATTGTCACAAACAAATAGAAAAAAGATTTTGCAAAATCAACACAAGAAACAACAAATTATAAAAAAAAAAAAAAAAAAAAAAAAAAAAAAAAAAAACAAAACAAAACAAAACAAAACAAAACAAAACAAAACAAAAAAAAAAAAAAAAAAAAAAAATCATGAATCCTGAAGAGATAACATCCAAAACAAAAGCATAGAAACACATATGTATGTACATATAATGCACGTTAATTCACACACATACAAGTATATATACATACAAGAAAGTAATCAAATCAATCAAAATGGTGTAGTACTGGATGAGTGTGTTACCACTACTGCGGATGGCCGGAGAAAAGGATTTCACAAGTGGTAGAAGAAGCACTAGCACAAGAAGATGCCCTTGAAGAAGAGAAGCCATTATCAATTGTTTGATACAATCAATGTTGGGACTAGACAATAAGAAAAATATATATGGTTGAATAGATTTATATGTGAAAGAGATGTAGAGATTTGAAGAGATGAACAATTCCTTGCTTGAACCGCACTCGTAGTAAAAGTGGGCAGTTGTGTTTTCAATTTTCAAACAAAAGTGGCATGAAGAGCCCTATTAACTGCCAGGTGGCGTGCAGTTTTGGATACCAAACGTGTTGTTGGCCTCCACGTGGTTGTGGCCTCCACGTGCTGTGTTGATGTCTCCACGTACTTCACATGCACAAGGGTTTGGTTTTGGATGAGATCAGTTACGTTTTCTCACAAGTTCATTAGTTTTAAAACTGTTTTAAGGGAGGGAGGTTGGTGATTTACACACCAATTGTATTTGGTTGCATTAATGTTCATAACTAAAAATATAAGAAATTAAACGACTTGTGATATATAATTTTGACACCTATATTTGACGTGTAGTTGTTCCCTGTGTGCCTTCCACTTTTCATGATAGCACTTATCACATTATAATCAAATAGCATAAGCTATATTGAACAACGTCAATTGGGAAAATGTTACAATGACACCTTGAAGCCACATTGATTGATGTAGTGTGAGGGCCACGTGAAAATAAATATGATTTTGAAGTGTGCACATATAGTTTTTAGTACATAACATGTAAGGTACGCAGATTAAGGCATATACGAATGGCTCTTAAAGATACAGACTTGCGCGTCACGTCACTTTGAATGTAACTTTGTCACTTTGAGGTGTCATCATAACATTTTTCTAACTAAAAATATAGGAAAATGAAAAGGTGACTTACTTTTGACATCTACATTTAACAATTGTTATGTTATGGTCCTTCAAGTTTTACATCAAGATGTATCATATTGTTATGTCAAAAGTGGGTACTTTCTAAAGTAGCAATTCAAAATTACCAAAACAATCGTGATTTACAAAGCATCTCCTTACCTGCCTTTTACTTTGCATATCAGTTGTCCACATCATAGTAAAAAATCATAAGCTATTCAAACATCGAGAGTCTGAATCAACCATTTGTAATGGAAATAAACTTGAGAGGCAACCCTTATTTGGTAGTGCTTTGAAATAGGGAAGAGGAGTAGCAATTTTAGGTGCCACCTCATTCAAGATGCATAACACGGTATTTAGATTATGTATTGACGTGTCATTCTCGCTTTTCTCTTTTCATAACCTTTTACATAAGCCAAAGAACACATGAAAGACTACTGTGAAGATCACACAACATAGACTTCAAGTCCCTTCTTTTCTAATATAACATTAGCATATAAAATATTGAACTGCAACCATAAAAACTTAAGACGGTCTATCGAACATCAATTATCCACTCTCAAATGTCAAAATTGGTTCCCCAACAAGGGAAATACATAGTACTAATTAAGAACCTAAACTTGACTTTGAATCTCATGATCTTGTGTCTTTTATCATTCCAGACCACTGCAAGCCCTCCCTGCCCACCAAAACCCATCGCCATATCTCTTCGTCAACAACTAGTAAGGAGAGACTGAACCAATAAGATCTGCTGACGAGTTTAACATTGTACCTGAAATTGTAGCCACGCCACTGCCATCGCAACTATTTTATAGAAAGATGGAAGGGGTAGCTAGCTCTTGAATCTGACGCTTCGACTGATTCCGGCATTGATCCCGGAAGCTTCCCCACCATAGGTACCAGTAGGTTTCCTGATGTCCCGTACCTGCCCTTTGCGACGAATCACAGCCTTATGGTGTTTCAACTGCAATAGAGTAAACACCATAGCATTAGCACTTAGCACACAAAAGGCTAATGATGCATACCAGGTTGTATTGCAGCAAATAAACAATATTTGAACAAGAATGTACCTGGTATTTCTTTCTTGGGTTCTTGGTTTGCTTCTTTCGATTACGAGTTAGCCCTCTATTTTTCTCCATCTGGTATCACGAGTGTTTAATACATTAGACAAGAGTACGATGGCATGTAATGCGGATGCGGTTAACGGATGTACTGCTTGAAAAGTGATGGCACTGACCTGATAACTAATAAGACGTTTCCCATCGACATGCCCTGGTTCTTCTGGGGCTGGAATGGCAGCTTTCCTGCAGAAAATGAAACATGTGTACAATGAGGTCATGGGGACTTAATGATCTTTAAATTTTGCATTAAACAAGCTATCCGCGAGGTAGAAGAGTTTTCTGCTTCTAAACTTTTTACTCTATAAAATAAACACAATCAAAAGACATGCTTCGGAGAATTAACTACTTTTTTTTTTTTTTTTAAAGTTATTACAGATCATGACACCCATCAGAGACACTTGAGTACCCTGATCTTTCTTCTTCTTTTTTAAGAAAAAAAGAGAGACAAACCTTGCGTATTGCTCTGCCTTGGCAGACAGTTTTGCAATTCGCTGTCTTTTCACTTCTCTATAAAATTCATCTCCGGACTCTTCCATTTCACCATCCTCACCACCCTCTTCCTCTGCCGACTCATCACCAGTTCGCCTTGCAGCTTCAAACTCATCTACATCGTCATCATTAGACTTAACTCCAGCTTTTGCAAGAACACGGAGCTCATGCTTCCTCCGTCTTTCCCCAATGTCATCCCTTGTAGGCAAATCAACATCACCAGAAGCAGTCTTGAACTGACAATTCAGGTCAGATAATAAAAATTAGTGGTATGGAGACTTAAAGGACTAAACAGTATTAGTTAAATCAACATTACCACGTTAAGAAATAACCAAGAAAAGAGTGAAGAGACAACTTCGGGCGCATAACAAATCGAAGATGGTCGTCAATTTAAGGGAGCAAAACTATTAGTACTACTCAATCTGTTGCTCAAAAAAGCATTTTTCCTCACATATCAGGTCAAATACATGAATTCGTTTTGTTGTGCTTCACTAGGGATACGTTACAGTCGAATTAATTGCAGGAATATACTTGTTCGTGTTTTAGTTTGAGGTCCCTTGCTTCCTCTACCATTTTACCTTGCATCTACTTGGCCTTCAATAAGCATGCCTACCCCAACTATCTTTATTGACACTCCCTGGTTTTATGACAAATATGCACAAAACCTTCCCTTTTTTATATTTGTTTATAGGGAATTAATGGCACAATTTTCAAATAATCAACAATCGCAATGGTAATTCTGCGGTTCAAATTTTGGAATGAGATAAGGCAATAAGGCCCTTAAATGCAAATCATCAAATAAAACCAATTACTTTAGCATGCTAATGGAACGTCATTATAAAAGGTATTTGGTGAGATGAATTCCAAAACAACAACATTAGGCCTTGAAACTTCTGCAATTTCTGGATCAAACTTATACTTATAGTTACAGGTCTCTTTTCCTACACCTTATATAAACTGCTCAATCCACATCTTTCCCCTATAAACGTTCACTATGAAGGCCCGAATGCTATATAGATTCAAATCATTTTCCGAACTGCTTGCTTTGGAACACTTGTCTCCCAACTGGAAAGGCTCACTGCCAAAAGGAAGGCAAGACCATGGACCACTATCAAGGACTATGGACTCCCAGACATCTCCCTCAATGATTGGGAAATACTCAATGCTAGAAGAGGGATTGGAAGAGCTAATACAAAATTTGAAACTTAAATGAAATGTAGTAGCTCCAGCAGTTCATTTTTTATTTTCATTTTTTTTTATGGTGATTGGGAGTCGAACTCACAACCTCCCAAAGCTTGCCTTCAATTGATGCCTCTGCCATCTCACCAGAGATGCTTTAGCGCAGCACAGTGTTTCTGCGGTAAGAAAGAACCAGAATACTTGATGGAAATCTCCCCTTATGAGATATGGGAAGAGGTCAAGCAACACTAATCTTTATGGACCCTTTCCAGGGATTTTTTGCTAGATGACTAGAAAGTAAACTGGCCTATAGTGCAGTTGTACTTTGCTCATGATGTACTTTTCCTAAGCTCGGTCTAACAAGTTTCTTATTATAGTATGATTTTTTTCCACAATCCCTTTGTACGAATGATTGGTCCTTTTACTAAAAAGAAAAATCATATCAAAACCAGTCAGCTTCATAAAGCACTCAAGAAGCAATACCTTGGCTTTACTAGCTTTTGTATTAGCAAGTTGCCTAATTGAACGCATTGAAGTCGCATGCCCATTTTCCACATCCTTATCCACAATCTCATCATCAAAATCATCCAAGGTTTCAAATTGTCTAGACAAATTGCAAGTTAGATGAAATTTAGAATTGTTCCTTCCTTAACAGAAAGAAAAACTATTCGAGTTAATAACTTGTACCTGTTCACTGGTTGCGCAATACGTTTCTTAGTTCCATCCATTTTATTTGCTAAAGAGCTGAGTACGCCTTTCTGCTTCAATTTTTCTTCAAGAGACGCTCTTAATTTCAGCATTTCCAAGCTTTGCAAGTTAACACGATCATTCTGCAACACCAACAAATTCAATCATAGTTCAGCAATTAACAATAAATAACAAAAGAAAGAAGAGAAAAATGGAAACTGCATTCATTTTTTAGCAGCTTCTCATTATAACCTGATGCTTTGGTTTTTCTTGTTTACTTTCACGATCCTTAGATTTATCCATCTTAACTAACTCAGTTGTGGCTTGATCCTGCAGCTTTAACAGAATCTTTGTGAGCGATCAGATAAGGCGGGCACTATCAATGAGTATTACACTTACAGAAACACTGACAAGATACATCAAGAGAAAAATACCCGTAATGCAATACTATTTTTAGTTGGAACAGATAAGGACACATCTTCTTTGCGACTAGGTTCAGATGTCAAAGCGGCATTTGGTTTAAAAAGCTTAGTTTCCGATTCATCCCAGTGATCTTGATTTAGAATGTCTTCAATTGCTGAAGGGAGATTATCATCAAGCTGTTTCATCTGTCAAAACAAATGTTTTCATCATAAGTTGGAAGTCCAAAAAGCCGTCAAAATTATGTTTACAAGGCAAAAAACCACGAATTTTCCAGTAATGAAGTAGATGGTGCAAAGTAACACAGTGCCATGCATGAATATGAAAACTACTCATCCATATTACTCATAATTCATTCAAGAACCTCGCTGCATGATAAAATAGCATAGAATGCAAAATAGGAACATAAATATCCATAATGGAATTGGTCAGCACATTCCAAACCCCAAGAGAAAAGGTGAGTCTCATCTACCAGTTATAGAAGGAAATTTATATAACACTTGTCAGAAATCAAGAAAAACAAAAAAGACAGTTCACACAGCATATTTTACCAGCATGGGCATGGCTGTGCATCAGAATTGATTGAGCCTTTGCATTTTTCAAACACTTGCCTGCAACTATTTTAAAATTTCCAGCCATTTTCCTAAATCAGCTATGGCTTTATCCCTCGCCTCATGAAGGTCAACCTCTCATTATAAATAACACAGTGTTATTTTTACATCTTTTCCATAATATCACAAAGAAAAATTAAGCATTTCCAAGAAAGAAAAAACTAAGACATGGAGTAAACATCCAAAGTAAACATCCAATAAGAATTTGCAAGATATTCACTCGTGCTTGAGTAAGAATTATGGCTAATAATACAATAGTCCCAAAAGAACCAAGGGAAGTTAGCACTTTGTCCCGTAACTAGAATTTACAATACTTTACTCCCAGTTAAGTAATAACTGAACTTTCATGGACTAACATAACGCAGTAAAAAAAACTAAGCACCTTTTCCATTAAGTTCTTGATCTCTACAAGTCGTGTTATAACTGGATGATCACGGACAGAGTGACCCTCTGACTTGAGGAGGAGATAGAAGCAGATAGCCTGACTATAAGCCAATAAAAGAACCTGCTTAACCTCCAAATACCGCATGCATCCTTTGACAGTGTCCTTGTTGTTCTCTTTACCCTTCAAAAAAAATAACACATTTAGAAAAGCTAAATATATCAACCACATGCAAAGCTTTCCAGTTTCCACAAATCACCGTATGCACATGGGAAGCAGGTAGGACGTTGACAAATTAAATTCTATCCCATAGACGATCCAGCCCATGGAACCAGAACTAAACAAACATTTGTCATTTATTTTTTTTCATAACATGTTTCAGATTATCCATGAAAATCTGAGGGAACACGATAGATATTGGGTTCCTAACATCTAGAATGGAAAATGGTTCTTATCAAGCGGAACTAAGTTTTAGAGAGTTGAACCTTGAAATTTTCCAAACAAGATGAGAGAGAGAGAGAGAGAGAGAGAGAGAGAGAGAGAGAGAGATACCTTTTTCAGGAGCGGGTTTACTTTTCCTTCAAGCTGATCAAGAGCATCATTCAGATCAGATAACAAACCAACTAGCTCTGGGGCAGAACTGCATCAAACAACAAATAAGACAACAGAAGGAAATTAAAAAAGTACCAACAATTTTAGGATCCGCTACATGGATCAAACTCTTCCACGGGTCGCACAATTTTAGGGTTTAAATGGAATGTTTAAGCATGAAAGAAAATCGAGAAACAAGTTCATCCGCTTCTAAATAGTTGCAGCAAAACATCTTGACTCATAAAATTCCACTTTGCACTGATAACTTGAGATAATTCAAAATGTGAAATACAAAGTACCAACTGAATTATTCATATATATTATGGAAGCACTTTCAAAGCTATGAGGAAAAAAAGCTAACCTATAAACAACTTCCATTTGCTCCTCTCTTGACAAAGCACTGAGGTCTTTCTTGATCTCATAATCAGCTTCATCTTTGGCCTCTTTATCTGCAAGAGCTTCTGTTCTCTTTCCTGTCTTTGGCAGAATATCCTATACGAGGAAGACAAACGTTCAGCTGTCAATCTGTTAAAGGAATCTTCTTTTGCTTTATTGCTAACCCCTTTTTGAGAGTCTTATTGATTTTCTGTTGGGTTTGCAAAGGGTAGGAGAGAGATGAATCCAAAAAAAAAAATCTGGTCCAATGTTTTTCCTCTAAACAAGGAAACATGAAAAAAAGAAAAACACAAAACAAAGTACAAAGTCCAAACTCACCACTAATTTCTGCTGTTTATCTGAATCTGAATCACTTTCATCTTGTTCAAAGTCTGCTTCCGAAAGAGACTTCGCCTTCACCTTCTGTAGCCTCAACACCTCCTCTTCCTCTACATGAAGGTCCTCATCGCTAGATTGTATCTTTTTGAACAGCAAAACAACTTAGTTATCATTCTAACGACAAAAGTATATAAGAAAGAAGTGCATGCTCATCTGTTGGTTAAGTACATGAATGCAGGTACAGATGCACTTATTCTGATGATGAAAACTCAACTTCCTCTTAGATAGGATTTGAAATTTCATCTCACAAATTACATACCTCATAATCAACATTATCAGCACCGTAATACAGATGCTTGTATCTACCCCATATGGCCTCATTTTTATCATCCTCCTCTTCCTCCTCTTCGTCATGCATATCATCCTCCACTCCACCCATTTTTTCCCGTAAAAATTTCTGCTGTCTAGAAACTGGAAATTTTTGCACAAATTCAACAAAAAAGAGATTAGTGCCTAAGATGTGTGCCGAGTTCATTGATTGTTGGAAGAATGGTTATAATCAACAAAGAAAAAGTGGCTTTATAGAGTCATTTCCTAACAAGATGTTCTTTAGGCACATCACTGATGCATAATAAACTAATGAGATAAGATTTAATTCTATAGGGCGGAAATTAACAAGTGAAATGAAATGAATGCCTCTGCAATAGGGAATCTCAATACTGACGCAAAACATAATTTGAGTAATGTGCATTCAGTAAGGGCATGGGAGAAGATGGAATATCATTGTAAATTGAGCTGTTTATTGCAAAAATTGGCAATTTAAAACCTAAAAAGACAAAGGGGCATGGTATCACATGCTTGTTAGAAACAAAGAAGTGTACTTTTAAGTCACATAGATCAATCATCAATGTTTGATCACGTAATAAATGTTAATATTGAACAAGAAAATTAGATAACAAGGCGCATGCCATATGTATGCATCAGCAACCACCACCCCAAAGCCTCAACCCAAAATTAGGTGGGGTCGGCTACATATATATGGTACAAGAAAAACAAATGTGCAACTCATGGAAAGACAGTTGTATGTTCATCGTCAAATCAAACTGAATGGACACATTGGATCCATGTTCCAAGTCTTCCGACCTCAACTGATTTGGACTAAAGCTTTCTTACTGTTGTAATTGTTGAATGGGTTTCATCAACTTAGAATCGAGATAGCGTGTACAGATGATGACAATCAACATTCAGCTTCGAGATTATGAAAAAGAAAGGAATCTCAAAAGAAGAATATAAATACAACTAAAGATGTCATTCAATAGAACAATTAATAGTGGTAAAAAGAATTGAAAATTAGATTTAGACAATAGGCCAGCAGTTATTGTGGTTAGGGTAATTGAAAAATCGATTGCCCTTTTTATTTTATTCATTAGATTAATGGGACAGACATCAATAACATTAAAGAAGGATGTTTAAACTCTTTATGTTTGTTTACAAATTTAAATAAGGACAAAATAAACAACAACAACAACAACAACATAGCCTCAGTCCCAAATTAATTGGGGCCGGCCACGTGGACAAAACTCTTTCATTGCGCTCGATTTAGTGTATGGTGAGCTTTCCAAACAATTAAATCCCTCCTAATTAATGTGTCCCAAGTTAAACTTCGGTCTACCCCTACCTCATCGAATTTCTTCAGTTTCTATTGCATCAAGTTTTCTATTAGGGGCATATTTGTAGGCCGTATTTGTAGGTGCCCAAATCACCGCAACCGCCCTTCCCTAATCTTTGTGTCAATTGGTGCTAGTCCTACTTTTCTTTGAATTTCTATATTTCTTATTCTATCTTTAAGAGTTTTACCACACATCCATCTAAGCATTTCTTATGCATTGGTGCTACTCCTACATTCAAATAAGGACAAAAGAAAATTGAGAAAAAATAAAAATACACAGTTCAAAATAGAATAAATAAGTAAAAATAGTACAGTAGAAACATCTAATTTAGTTACCTAGTACAATTACCTAAATAAAGACAACTTCGAACAATATCCAGTTAACAGATTTAAATAAAATTTTGAGAAGTCAATTTCATATATTTCATGAAAGTAAAGCAAAGAGAACTCGAAGAAATCCAATCCTCAACAGGAAAAAGGTTTTTGCCGTTTTCTAATTACATGGACACAAATGAATCTGCTTAGTCTATGTTGCTTGTCCTACAAAGCTTGTTTCAGCTTTTCTGATGTTGACTTTGTTAACTAAAACAGATAGTTCCATCTTATTATCTAGGAAAGTAATTCTACATAACCGTGATTTTCAACTCATCATTTAAACACATCACAAGTGAAGGAAGGTACGTCAAATGGATAGTTACGCATCACCACTTCAAGCACAGAGCACTTATTACTTCCCACACTTGAGGCATGTAATGAACCTGAATTTTAGGCAAGGCTATTAGTTTCTAACACATCCCAGCTCCACTTTGTTTCTATCTAAAGCGAACGATTGAGCTTTTTTTTTTTTTTTTTTTTCTTATCAAAGGTGAATGATTAAGTGTAAAGTGCAAAGCAACTGCGACTGGTTGCAATCATAGAATGCATATTGAATCAATTGGATTCACAAAATTTAACTTACTTTTCGCAGCAAGTCCAGTGAGTTCAGCATCATCATCTTCTTCTTCGTCACTACCACCCTTATCGACATCCAATAAGAAGGATTTAGTAACTAAATTACTAAAAAAATAAAAAGTGTGAAAACGTGAAAACAAACTCATTAGCATGAATTTAAGAATAACAATGAAAATCAATTACCCGTAAATCAAACACGGGCTGCTCATCATCTTCGTCTGATGCATCAAGATCATCATTAACATCAAGAGGAATAATTTCCCTCTGCTTGTGAACTGAACCATGGCAAACACATAAAAAACTTATTATATTTCATCAAAACTAGATTAAGTTAAAACAAACTGAACTTCTCAATGGAACAGCATAACAAATTCGAAAATCAAAGCAACAAAAGATCATAAAATAAAATAGACGAATCACTTACAGACATCAATTTCATCATCCATGCTTTCCTCCTCGAAATCTTCATCACGTTTCCGCCTCTTAGAGTTTCCCGTGTCTTTCTTCTGCTTTTTTCCATCCTTACCCATTGCTTAGAAGCTTTAGACAGCTACAAAAACGCGCAAAAACACTTCTCCTTCAAAATCTACTAAAAGTATATCAAAAAAAAAAAAATCAGAAACTAAAAACTCCCCACTTTAATTTCTCATAAACCCTAATTGCTTCCCTAAGTAACTTTTAAAGTACTCATTCATATATTCAATCCGAACAAGATAACAAATTTGATGAAAACCACAACAGAGAACCAATACCCATTAATCCTAACCAATAAATTTACCCACAAATGCCATCACTACTATCTATTTCAAAGCAATTACGTTCATAAAAGGGGTTCAAGCATTAAATGATAAGATAGCAAAGATTTGAACTTCTCATCAAACAATGAACAATTGAAAGCACAAATTCAACTTTGCGAGCAGAGATGGTCGTACCAGCGTTTGATTAGTGAGTCCAAGATTGCAACTTTGGCCGCGTTACGGTTCCGTCGAGAGATGCGGCGTCTGAAATGTAGGGTTCCGGCGAGCGGAGAGAGGAGAGAGTGTTCGGAGAACTGAACTGCAGTAATATAGTTCTAGGGCAGAAGAAACAGAAAAGAAGAGCAGATTGGACCGGGTACCCGATTTCTGACCCGGCCCCATTTTTGCGAGGCCCGGCCCGGCCCGACTTTTTATTTATTTATTTTAGTTGGTTAGAGTGGCAAGGGATTCGGTTTCTCTTGAGTTATTAAAGTCTCGAGTTCACATAAACTAGTGTTCGGAGAGCTTTACCCTTTAGTTGCCAATTCGGCTCGAGTTCAGAATAGTTGTTAAATTTCGGATACTGGATGATCTATATCAAAAAAAAAGTCTCGAATTTGAGTCTCATGAGCGGAACAAAAATACGTTGGGAGGGTCACCCCTGTATGGGGCTTCAGATAGAGTCATAGCGTGGATTAGTCGATGAGGCGACACTTGACACCACGTGAGAACAAAAAAAAGGGCAGGTTAGCGCATTGGAAAGTAAGATTCCTTCATTTTCTTTGCTAATATAGGCATTAGTAGATCATCTTTAAAGTGTCCAAATCACCGCAATCGCACTTCCCTAGTCTTTTTGCACCAATTGGTGCTACTCTTTACCTTTTTTATAATTTTTTGTATTTCTTATTTTATCTTTAAATATTTTACCACATGTCCACCTAAGCATTCACATTTACGCTACATTCATCCTAGTCCACCGAATTTAGTAATGTAATATTTGCAGTACTTCATTGCAATTGTATTAAATCAATAATGTGATTTCTAAAACTATATTGTAGTGTTGCATTGCAATTGTAGAAGACTTTCCATGTCTCTCCAACCTATAGAACTCATGTCCCATTCACGTCTCCACTCTATTCCTTTCATTCCTTGCATATATATACCAGCAGAAATTCTACAAGTCCTTTGGGCAGTAATAAAATGAATCTGTTAACACTTAACCACAGTACAAACACATCTGGGCTCAGTGGAATCAACTGAAGAAACAATTCAGTCGCTTCGCAAAGGAGCCTACAATCTTCAGCTTCAACCAAAATTTGGGTCCTCCGACTTACAGACCAAAATTGTCGCAGTAACAGCTTCATAAAGCTTTCAACCACGGACGATTATACCTCCGCCATGGGGAAGAAAAAAAGGAAGCATATCTTTATGGATTGATTACATTATAGACTAAAGGGTCAGCTCTTGACTGCGAAACATCAGCTCATTCTCAAATCTCTGCAATGCAAAACGCTCCTCTGCTGTTATTATGCTGGTGACTGTACAGTTTTCGTTAGAGAATGGTTTACGACCAGTTCGTCCAGCTCGGTGAAGATAATCTACTGCAGTTCTTGGCAAATCAAAGTTATATATATGGGTTGTTTCAGTCAAGTCGACACCTCTGGCTGCCATATCTGTTGCAACTAGAAGACAGTCTCCTCCTTGCCTCACTTCCTGAATAAGGAGAATCAAGAAATTCTGTCAGTATATTTGTCAATCTGCTTCTCCATGAAAAAAAACTACTTCCAGAATGAGATAGGCGTGCAAATTCGTGGGCTATACCAGTTTATGCCGAGCTACCATGGAACACAGGTATTGCGAGTTCACAATTTAAGCAAAAAAAATAACTGCTTCTAAGATAATGGGAACCATTTATTTGAGAAGAAGATGATGAAAAAACCATTAACTCAAACTCCAAGCAACAGTAGGCTTTTACATAGTTTACTAGCAATCTTCTTTTGTAAAGTTAGTCAGTTGTTGGTTTGAACTTTGAAGACTGAACAAACTTACCGAAAGCGAAGCAGCTCGTAAATTGAAGTTCATTTCCTCCTCTAGAAGAAGTATTTCTGAGCATTTGGAGTATGAAGCTTTTAGGAAATCAATGACACTGGTTGTTGGTGGAGCATTTCCGGCTTTCTTTGATTTTTCAGACTGCATAAATAATTACAAAAGTTTAAAGGATTTGGAAAGCACAACATCAATTGAAGAGTTTGATCCATGTAACCGACCCCAACTAATTTGGGATGCAGGCTTTTTGTTGTATAATTAATTATAAGAGTTCACAAGTAAGAAAACGCCAAATTCCATTCTATATAAAGAGCCTTGATAGAAATATTGTTTCTTAAGAATCGGAAATAGACAAAATCTGTAATCCCATGATTTATATAATAAAAGGTCCAACATGAAATGTCAGGTGGTATAAGTGATACATAGCAGCAACATAGCCTCAGACCCAAATTAATTGGGTTCGGCTAAATGGATCAAACTCTTCCATTGTGCTCGATTTAGTGCAATTGAAATATTCAACCACATTTGTAAAAACCTATTACTTGTGATATTTCAAATTAAACAAAGAGATACAGACCTGCTCACCGACAAATATAATGCCTGTCTTGGGTCCATCAGTCTGTAACAAGGACAGCAAAGTCTGCATCCTTTCATTTTTATTACAAACCTGTTGATTAGCACTAGAATAAGTACATTAAGGATCTTAATAAATTAACAAACTACGAAACTTTGTGGAAATTCAATAGCCAATAGCATGTTAGACACAAATAGAAGCAAGCCTTTAACAGCTACAAGATTAATAATGGATAACAAAACAAAGTATACAAGGCCAGACTGAACTTGTCTATGAGAAGAAAAATAAGGAACTTGTATGAATTTAATTTAATCACTTCGGGTTATTGAAAACATGCATAGTGAAGGCAAAGGCCTAGATTTGATAAGCAAAATAGTAAACGGTAGAATGACAGCAGGGGGCATTTAGAGTTGTATAACATTCCCCAACCAATAGAAGCACAGAAGAAAGAGTAGTGCCAGGTTGTACCGAATAATTGTATTTGACCTGAGAGTGTTCTCCTCGGTAATACTCTACGGCCTATTCAATTAAATATTTATTTTTCTACCAATGCACAAACAGCACAAACGTACAAGCTGAAAAGAGCTTCGAAGAGTTAACACCTAGAAGCAAGTACATTTTGTTTTCTTCAAGAGAGAAATGCAGGTGCAGAAGTTACATAAAGTTTTATTTTCTCACCACAAATCTGTGAAGAAGAAGTGATGGCATTGGCTCGATTGGGTTTACATGGACATGAACCACATCATTCTGTCCATAATAAAGAAAAACAATATTAGCTTCATACAAGAAAACAAAAAAGGAGAAGAAAAATAATATATTATTCTTAAGACATATTACTTCATCACATGAATTTGCATCAAAATTGATCTTGAAGCCAAATATGACAAGACTAAGAGCATTTCCAATGGTAAATATAGATTGTGGGTGTGAATTCTCAATGTGGAGAAGATGTCCATCCCATGTGACTCAAATAGACATTGAACTTCAAAATAGATCTCCAATGGTAGATGTGGATTTGTGGCTCAATTGATGAGGTGGCATTTCTTTTTGTAATTTTATTAATTAAAATGTGAAAATTAAAATCTAAATAAAATAAGTAAATATTTAAAAAAAGACCGATTATCCAACATGGATGTCAATTTGAATGTCAATGTCTATCCAAGTAGCTCAACATTCAAAATGCACATTCCATTGTTGAGGTTTTTTTCATTCCAATGTCTATTTAGTCCTAGATGACACACATTGACATCCAATCCACATTCCAACGGAGATGCTCTAACATCTACATCACCAAACCTTGGTCCATTTCTGCTGTATGCAGTCATACACAAAGCGTCTATGCTGGGGAATAGATGCACTGGCAAAAATAGTCTGACGGCTGTTGATTGATGAGTAGGATGTCAAAAGCTTCCGAAGAGAATATGCTTGTTTGGAAGAATTGAACAAAAAATCCACCTAATCAGAAAATTACGATCCATTATTCCATATAAAGAACATGCCAATGAAAGGTTAAGAGAAATATTTGCATGCAAAAAAAAGCCATGAATCATCATCTCAAGTTACGACACTTATTTGGAGCTGTTGATTACTAATGGAGCATCGATAAATTCAATGCAATAAAAAACACGACCGCCACAATTGAACATCAAATACCTCATCAATCACCAGAATCTGCATTGCTTCAAGCTTGAAAATATTCTTCTCAAGCATTTGGCACAAACTGCCCATAGTTGCAACTACTATAGTAGGAGGCTCTGCCTGGAATAATGATACAAGAAAATAAGCAACAACAAATAATAACACATGAAAAGAAGTCTTTTCATTAGTTCATGCACTGCTTCATATCAAAACAAACAAAGCTACCACTTCATGTCAACTAAGAAACGCATAAGCCTTTCTCCCCAACTATATGGGATCCCCTCCATGAACGCACTCACCGATGCAATAGCAATAAACCTAACAAAGTTCTGTGTCGGCTGTCAGCTACCCAAACTAAAACAATATTCAGATTTTACAAGAGCTTGGTATTACATGCAATCTTGCTAACAATATGGAAAATAAAGCTCAATGCATGTCGAGTTGGCTTTCATGGCCATCAATGAATCAAAAACCAGTACACTTGAAAGCCAACTAGGTTTAACATTTTTAAGTCCAAGTCACTCATAGATAAATAACAAAGCAATACAAAGAATCTCATAATTATTAACTTCTTAGTACAAACTTCTGGTGACATCCCTATGTCAGTGCAAGAAGTTTCTTCGCCAAATTAAAGATAAATTTATATTCTGAATGAGAGGGGAACCTTCAACCAACTCTTATGTCTTCTCAGCAGCCCTCCATCCAAGAGAGCCATGACCGTGCAGACCCGCCTCTCTGCTTCAGAATCGAAGGCTTTGCAGCTAGCATCCGAGCAACTTTCGTTACCTAGTTAACATTCCTAGTAGTTAATAACAACTAACAGCATTGGAAACATGTTACTTAATTGCAAAAAACACACGATAAACAAAAGCCTCCAAGAATTTCTCTTACTTGCATGCCGAGTTCCCTAGTAGGAACAACGATCAGTGCTTGTACAACAGATCTTTGAACATTTATGATTGAAAATATCAACAAAAGATATGCAAGTGTCTTCCCGGAACCTGTCTAGAACACTAAGAAAAACGAGCATTAGCTCAATTTGCTAATACCTCTCAAAAAACATTTTTATACCAATTTAAGAATTTCAACACAATAGAAACTAAAGAAATTCAACAGTGTAGGTGTAGGCCTAAGATAACTTGGGATGCATTGATTCGAAAGGATTTCAAAAATGAGCTATCTAGGGCATTCAATCGAGCGGAATGGAAGAGTTTGATCCATGCACCCGACCCCTAGAAATTTGGGATTGAGGCTTTGTTGTTGACATGTTGTAGTACCAATAGGCCCTAATAGTGTCGGACCCGCCGACCTAGTTTTGTTCGACCCAAAAAAAAGGGTCCAGACAATATTTTAACGAATTTGAACCAAGTCTGGACAAAGACCACTTATCCGAATTTAAAACGGGCCGGGTCTGGACAAGATCTTCTAACCCCAGATCGGCCTGGACCCAGTAATATTACATTATTACATTGATTTATTGTTTGCAATTTTTGTTAAGACTTTGATATTACTTTTTCAAATTGCATCATATGAAATAATAATATATGTATATTTTAACATTTGAAGAGGCTTTCTATATAAGAAGATAATTTTCAAGATTGCAGCAAATTCGCACAATCGGACAACCCGAATTTTAAGCAAAACGGATTTGGACAAGTTAGACTTGTTCGAATTTCAAATTGGGCTGGGTCTGAACATTGAATATGCTTCTTTATAGTAGGGGTTGTGTAAACCGACCGACCCGTCCAAACCCAAATTTTGCCAGCGCTAAGTACCAATTTAAGAACTTTTCATCCAATTTCCTAAATAGCCAAGTTTTCACTTTATCGATAACAGATAGTACAACCTAGTAATATGAGGTACAAAATATAAAGCGAAGCGATTCATTGAGCATCCATTACTTCATTTTGAACATAATTAAATTAATGAACTAACAACTAAACATAATTCATTCCAAACAAGGAAATGCAATTTGAGCTCGAAAAGCCGAATCTCGTCCCGAATTCAAGTAAACAAGAATTTCAAAATTCACATCAAAATCAGCTCAACAGAATCAATTGACCTGGGCATGAAGAACGCAATCCCGCCCAGAAAGCATAACAGGCAACCCCTGTCGCTGCACATCAGTAGCAACAACAAACCCAACCTCCTCAGCCCTGAATTGACAAAACCCTAATTTTCAAATCCCAATTCAAATCACCATCAAACTCCAAATTTCACAAAACCAACAAAACCCCACAAAATCAAACCCACGAATCAACCGAAAAACACAAACTTGCCTTCGAATCACATGGTCCGGAACACAGCCATCACAGATCTCTCGCAGCGTCAATGAGGGCCTTTGTAAGATCTCTGTTGAGGGGTTTGAGCGAAGAGAGGTTTGGGAGGAAGCGCATTTGAGAGAAGGGTTTGGTATTCTAGGGTTAGGGTTTCGAATTGGGGAGGCGAATTGGGGGAGATGAGGTGGTTTAATGGAGGAAATCGGTGTGGAAGCAGAGAATTGAAGGAGAGATGCGGAAGCCATTAGAGGAGCACTGAAGCAGAGGATGAGAGGAGAGTGGCTAAAATTGGCTAAATGACCGTTTTAGCCCCCATACACGTACAGAATTACAGTCACACTCCCACACTCACAGATTTGGTGATCATTCTCGAGATACGTATGCACAATGCAATATACTATCAAGGCGCACAAAAAATCGATTTTACACCCAATATACGGTGCGCAAAACATATTAGGCGTACACCCCGGGTGCCATTGGTATGGTTCGACACTCCAATATGATTAGGAGTTTCAAACTCCACGAACACAAAAATTACTATTGAAAGAGTTTTAATTTTTAGTGAGCCGACTCAATTAGAGCCCAGACTAATCGATATGCCTGGTACCAACTAGTCTAGAAAAAAAAGAAACATAGGCTTAAAAAAAATATAAATTCAAAAATAAATAAATAAATCCAAAAAATATAGGTGCACAAATTGAAAGATGTCTCAAATTTAAAACTCCGCGAATACAAAAATTACTAATGAAAGAGCTTTACTCTTTAATGGGTGACTTCTCTTAAGCCTGGAGTAGTTGGTATGTCTGATACCAATGGTCTAAAAAATAACATAGGCATAAAAAATAATAATAAATCCGAAAAAAAAAGAAAAAATATCAAAAAATAGGTGCACAAAAAATCGAAAAAGAAAAGAAAAACACAGGATGATACACCTTAATAATATTCATAAAATAAACTAAGTTAATGCTAGAGTTAGTGTTAAGAGTTTTACACGAATAAAAATACCGAATAATCCACGAAAAAAATTGGCAATACATTTCTTTCGGAAACAAAATAGGCGATAGTTTATTGTTGATTAGAATTTGTAGCGAGATGGGCTGAGATAACGAGATCAAATATATATGTGCATGCATGAATATTGTTGATACCCGTCTACTGTTTTTGTAAACCTCGCGGTGGTTTTTTTATTTTTTTTATTTTTTTATTTTTTTATTTTTTATTTTTTATAATCAATCTCTATATGCATGTGTTTAGTTCTTGGTGTACAGTTAATTGGTACTGTTGATAACCAGCTAGTTTGTGTTTCTCTTCATGTTGCAGCAGAAGCCATCGTGATATATATAGTCAGTCAATAAAAAATCATGGTAATCAATATGCATGTGTTTGTAAGAAATTAATATATATTTGGATTAATTAATCATGATGACATATACATGATCTAGTGTTGGTGATTTTTTTTGTTAATCTTGTTCTATATAGAAACTTATTTTCTTTTAATTTATGTAGGGTACTAGATTTGGTTAATCTGTTCGTGGTCATCCTGGGTTGGAGCTTGGTTGCCGTATCAACTATTGCATCTCATATTTCTATCGCTAGAATAAATGTTCTAGATTATGGTGCAATTGGAGATGGAAAGCATGATAACTCAAAAGTAATTTTATTCTCTTAATTTTTTGGTAGCTAAGGAATACTACATTTTTTTTTTTAGGGAATCGAACCACGATCTCTTGAGTTTTTGTCTTTTTGGTAAGTGATGTATTTACCATCTCACCTAAGAGGCTTTGACATCTAATTAAGGAATACTACATATGCATATATATAAAACAACGAAAAAAAATCATCATACATACAAGTTCTAATCCTTTTTGCTAGTTAAACTACATATATGTTATAATATTGATCTTTTCCAATTGTTGTTAATAATAAAGGCCTTCATGCGAGCATGGGAAGATTTCTGCAGTGTTGATGCACAACTTGCAGTATTCCACTTACCCAGAGACAGATTGTATTTGCTGAAGCCTGTGAAATTTTCAGGTCCTTGCAGAGCGAGAAGGCTTGATTTTGAGGTTATCAATTAAATTAATACAACTATCTTCTATTTATTACGTATTAATCATCACATTAACGATTTTTCATATGCTTCTATTGAGATATATACACATTAACCATTTTGTTTACGTAATTTTTTATGTGTTATTGTTTGTAGATATTTGGAGATATAGTTGCTCCCAAATGAATGATTGGGATGGCCTCAACAGTGGCGTGTGGATTCTCTTCTCCAATGTAGATAGATTAATAGTGTATGGGAACGGACAAATTGACGGCAAAGGTAAAGATTGGTGGGGAAATTTTGATGGGGTAAGTATTATTTATTTTACTTTTTTCTTATATCGTGACGTATGATAGTATAAACTTTTTTTTATCCCTAGCTTCATACTCAGGGTCAACTTTTTCACGAGAACTAATTAAGTACATCACTCTTATGACCTAAGTAAAACTAACATATTAAAAGTTAGATGATAAGATTCCATCCTAGCTATAATATATTAGACATCAAAAAATCTCAATAACTTTGACCACCAATTCAATCAGAGGTTTATTTTGCTTTTTAAATTAACATTCATATCATTTATTATCAGATTACAAGTTAAATGTACGTGTTCTACAAGGACAACGTACTGTTACAATTCAAACACACAATGGCCTACAACAATTTTTTGATTTGCCTCGGGCTGCAAGTTGGTTGTCTCTCGAGTTGCATGATTGTGCTATTTGTTTGGGCATTTACATTGTCATTTTGGTATTTGTCCTTTAAAAAAAAGGAAAATATTCATGAGACTTTTTTTTTTATCAAATTCATGAGAAGTTGTTATTTAAAAAAAAAGTAACATTGCTACAACAAGTTTGAAGTTCATTTCTTAAATTAAGGATCAAAGAATTACTTGACCATATTTATTAAAAAAGTATTTCCATATATCAAGTTTGTTTTTGTTTTTGTTTTTGTTTTTGTTTTTTTGTACCCTGTATATATCAAGTTTGTTTTCATAATATTTATAATATTTTTTTTGTAAAGTTAATACTTATAATTTGACATATGGCTTTTTTCTTTCTTTTTTTTTCAGAAAAATGATCAGCGTCCAAAGGTATGATATTTATAAACTTTATTTTATAATATTTGTTTAAGGTCATATAAATAGCACATATCTTTTATACAAAAAAAAAAAAAAACACATATTGATATAATAAATTTGGTGTTAATTAACTGTTTATGCAGGCTGTATCGTTTCATGGTTGTAACTATCTTCAAGTATATGGATTAAACATCGTGGACACTCCAAAAATTCATCTCTCGATTAACCGTTGTAACAATTCGACCCTTTCTCTCTTAAATTTAACGGCACCTGGGCATAGCCCAAACACTGATGGAGTTGATATCTCTCACTCCACCAACGTTACTATCCGAGATTCTTTCATGGGAACGGGTACTATATATATTTTTGTTATATTCTAATTAATTGATGTCTTTGATTATTTGTTGTCATTATTTATTGAATATTAATAATTATTTTCTTTATCAATTGAAAGGTGATGATTGTATTGCAATAAACGGTGGTTGCTCAAATATTAACGTCACAAATATAGCATGCGGACCAGGTCATGGTGTAAGGTATATAAATTATCATAAAGTGTGTATTTCGTAGTTCAGAATTAGATTTATTAATAGAAACGGATATTTAATGAATATTGAATAATCTAATTACAATTATTTTCAATGTATATTCATCTTTATATGTTCACCTTTTTGGGATATTAGTTATAATGATAATTAAACTATATTATATGACTTGAAAGATATTTAAAGTTTAAAAATCAATTATATATCTTTTAATAAATCAACCTCAAATTGATGTCAAAACATCTCTGGTGAGATGGTAAATACAATACTTGCCAAAGGAATATAATCTTTTTTTGTAGAATTTTTTTAATTTTTTTTAATATCTTGCTATATGTATATAAACTGAATATATATTGTTAATGATTTTGTTATATACTATAGTGTGGGAAGTTTAGGATCAAATGGAGATTATGATATCGTCGAAGACATTCACGTGGCTAATTGCAATTTCACCGAAACAACTAATGGAGTGAGGATCAAGACTTGTCAGGTTAATTAATTTTTTATTATCTTTTTTTATTTTACTTTTTAAAATTAGGACGTGTATGGTATTCATATTTTGATATTATTTAATGTTGTATCTTGTGAAGGGGGGCTCTGGTTATGCAAGAAATATGACATTTGAGAACATTAGATTTGAAAAGGTCAAAAATCCTATCATTATTGATCAATTCTACTTCTCCAATGGTCAAAATCAAGTAAGTAATCTGTTTATTTTTATAAATTTTTAGAATTAAATGACGTGTAATATATATTTATATTATAGATCTTATAAGTTAATTAATACTAAGAAAATCAATACATTTTTTACAAAAACTATAATAATGCTGGGACACTCGGGATGGACATTCAGGTGATGATGTTCATCTATTTTTGCATTGAGATATGTGCGTCAACTCATCGATGCACGATAGATGGACACCATCACCGAGGTCATTCTAGCATTTCTCTTTATTATGTTTTTTTGATAAACGAAAAAATTTATGTTATTTCAAATGACTAAATATAGTTATATATACTTATTTATATAACTTTTCTTTAATTGTTGAGTTGTAGAAGCTTTAATATATGTCAATATTTATTTACTATATTTTGTTTTTTGCAAATATTTACTGTATTTTGTTAATTACATCATCCTCTTTAATTATAAGTTGTCATGGATTACAAAATCTTGAGAAGTAAGTCGCAATTTAATTTAATACAAGAGGATTTTGTGAAAAAAATTATTAAAGTTTAATTTATAACGTTTGTTTTTACCTTGCATGTTGCACTTCAAAGAGCAAAGCAGTTAATGTGAGTGATATTACATACAAGAACATATCTGGATCTTCAGTGTCAAATGATGGAATTATCTTGAGATGCAGTGAAGCGGTACCCTGTACTGGCATTATGCTGGATCAGGTAAACATTACCTTAGATAATGGTCGTAGACATCGAGGACATGAAATTTCTTCAGAGTGCATGAACGTCAAAGGCCATTATACTGCAACATTTCCTTCTGTGGGTTGTTTACAAGAATATTAAGAGTTCTATAATATTTTATTATTATTATTATTATTCGTATAGCTAGTTCTCTTATTCATAAACTATACATTACTTTTTAATATATTTTTTAGTGGAATTTATTTATCTTTTCTCTATACATCTAATGATATCTATATTTTTTTTGGTTTAGATTTTTTTTTTTTTTCGAAAATGTAAATGTTTCGAGATATCACTTGTTAAAAGACAAAAGTTGGAAGGAAGTCCCAAATTTAACTCTTATTGAACTCACTTATAGAAAGAAAAATAAAAAATCAATAGCTAACTTGGAAATGACAAATTGTTCGCTCTCCAAGTACTAGAGACATTGCAGTCAATAGCTAACTTGGGCTTACGTACTAGATCGATATGGCCCTGGTTTGCAAACTATTGGAGTATACGATATTTTATGGTGTAAAATTCACTAGAATGTGTACTCGCTAGCTTATGTAATGTTCATCATTGTGCCTTAAACTCCCATTGATTCAAGAGAAAAATAGCCGCTTGGGCTATGCTCTTTTTTTTTGGATTGGAAAGGGGTTAATTAACCAGCCTAATGTTTAAAAAAATCAGGCATAATTTTATTCAACTGCGATGATCAGTGCTATGTCTGGCGCACAATCTAAGAAATTTCACACTTTCTTTAAGGGGCATATATATTCTTAACTAAATGGCTTTAACTAATTAAGTACCTAAACAAAAATTAAAAGATGATTTGCCATTCACGCTCTATTTTCTTCTCGATAAACTATCCAACAAAACTTTACCAGGGTATTCTTGCGCAGTGGTGCACTTTCTTTGAGAGTACTCTTCCCAAACGCAGCCACCTTATTTGGTACCATTCTTGTAAATGTTTCTTTTTTACATCCCTATATTCTTTGTAAATCAAAATGATCGTATATATACAAGTCATTTGAATAACTGAGAATCGCGGGGCAAATATATGTGTACATCAACATTATGTCAATTTTTTTATATCAGTGGGTATTCAATAGTGGAGCTTGAGGCCCTGGTGCAATCGGCCTAAGTATATATCCCAGTGGCTCGGACAATGACAATTCATTCATTTTTCAATATATATATCACAAAAAGAATTCGCATATGATATGATGTAAAACACTTATGTGTTTTGATTTTACTTTAGTGGGAATCGAATCAAAATCTCAAAAGGTCTTGCTTTTTCAGAAAGTGATGTTTTTACCATCTCACCTGAAAGGCTTTAACAACTAATGTGTTTTGCTTTTTTTTTAAACCAACTAATGTGTTTTGTTATATAATTAACTTTGCTATTCGATTTGCTTCAGGAAGATGGCGGGTACGTCTAGGTGAGAGGGTGATGGCGACACAATATGAGGATTTGACGATTTTCGATGTGGGAAACATGGCCTCGTCATTGAAGATGGCCACGCATATCAGAGTTCGTTTGATTGTTCCAATGTTCTTGTAGGTCGATTTCTTACAGATCGTACTATAAACTTTGGCGCAATGCGAGATACATTGGCTCCTCTTTTGAGGCCAATGAAGGGTATTCATTTAAGGGAGATAAAGCATCTTAATTTGTATTCATTCACATTCTTCTATGAGAAAAATGTATTAAGGGTCATGGATGATGGTCCCTGGACGTTCAATCAACAAATCTTGTTGTGGAAAATGATAGAACCAACAGATGACTTGGCTAATCTAACTTTGTTTGAGATCGAGATATGGGTAAGAGTCTACAATTTCCAAGTGGAATTTATGAATGAACAAACTGCAAAAGCTATTGGCAATTTCATGGGCTCGTACATGAAGGTAGATCCCAAAACAATGGGCAATGCTTGGTCGAATCATTTGAGAATTAAAGTTTGAATGGATATTCGGTCCCCTATCAAAAAAGAAATGAAGTTGAAAAGGAACAAAGGGTCATGGTGCAATGCTTGTTTTGCGTATGAGAGACTGCCAACATTTTGCTTATATTGTGGTGTAATCGGTCATTCTGATAAATTATGTGAGGCCTTATTCGACAATGTTAATGCAGGGGGGAACGAGCATATGGTAGCTATTTGAGGGTGAATTCCCACAGTTCTTTATATGTTCAAAGTAATCGCTGGCTCAGGGACCCCGATGGAGAGGTGGTTCCAATGATGAAGGGGGCAAAACCATCATTGACGTGGAATGGAGATCTAATTGCCATAACTATAACCATGATTCTTGGAATGGCGATAATCAAAGGGTCGTGATTGGAGGAGGTAATCAAGCGGTCGTGATTGGATGAGGTAATCATGGTAACTTGATTGGAGGAGGTAACAATGGGAAAGCAGGAATTTCAAACGTATAAAAATCGGGACAGTTGGAGTTGAACTCGAAGAGGGCACGTGTACGGATGGAGATTGACAATGAAGGTATGGCAGCATCTCGGATCGACGACTTAACCCAAAAGAGTAATGTGGATTCAAAAAACTTGTATCTGGTGAGCCTATAAAGTCAAGCCCGCCTATCATCATGAGTACTTTATTCTGAAACAATTGTGGACTGGGTTGTCCACGAACATTAAGGGTGCTTGAAGGCCTTGTTCGTTTTTATAGGCCCACTATAGTGTTTCTGATGGAAATGCTAGTAAATCACAATAGAGTTAGCATTGTTCAGAGGAGATTACGTTTTGAGGGGTTTCACACTGTCAAATGAGATGGCAGAGGAAGGGCTTAACTTTGATGTGGAGAAAATCAAAGCAAGTAGAGATTTTTTCATCAACAATAAATTTCATTAATGCATTTGTGTCCGTCCCAAGGGTACGAAAGTTTCGACTCACGGGATTTTATGGTTACCTTGATACACCGTGAAGAATGGCTTCTTGAAACCTACTGAGAGAGTTAACGCACCGGTCCGAACTTCCATGGTGTGTAGTAGTTGACTTTAATGATATTTTACATGAGAATGAGAAGAGAGGATATCGAGGGCAACCGAGGTGGAGGGTGAATGGCTTTCGCCAAACATTAGATGATTATCAGTTGATAGATTTGGGGATGGAGCGATACACGTTTACATGGGAACGTAATAAAGGCTCGAGGTATTGGGTGGAGGAAAGACTCGATAGGGTCGTTGCAACAAGTACTTAGAGGTAGCTATTTCAACAAGTTCGAGTTTGTAATTTAATAACGCCATGCTCGGACCATAGAGCTTTGTTTTTTGTGTTTCTTACTGGAAGGAAGTGGGGATAAGGGTGCGTTTCCGATTTGAGAATTCGTGGCTCCGAGAAAAGGGATGTAAGGAAGTAATAAAGAAAGAAAGTGTGGGAGCCGAATGCGTTTCTGCCAGTTATGAATCGAATCAATGAATATGGTATTGAATTAAAGACATGAGGGAAGTCGATTGCAGATAATTTCTCATAAAGGATTGATGATATTTAGAAGAAACTAATTCACCTACAGGAAGGTAGGGATAATTTTTCTATTCAATGTTCTAAAGAGGTTGAGAAAGAATACTACAAATTATTAGCCTAACAAGAGGATTTTGGAAGGCAACGAGCTAAACAACACTGGTTTAGATAGGGGGAATCTAATACACAATTTTTTCACGCATATGCAAAAGCTCAAAAAAGAAAAACTCCTTAGAGAAGCTAAAAGGATATGATGGACGTTGGAAGAAGTGGGATACTAGTTTGGCGGATTTTATATGCAATTACTATTTAGAGCTATTTACATCTAAACAAGGAGACATGAGCCCTGTCATCGAGAGCATTCCCAACAAAGTTACTGATGACCACAATACAATCCTGCTTCGTCAGTTCGTAGCCGAGGACGTGAGGGAGGCAATCTTCTCTATGCTTCTAAACAAGAACCCAGGACAGGATGATATGAATCCGTCGTTCTACCAACATTTTTGGCCAATTTTAGGCCCAGGGATTATTGCGGCTTGCCTGCAAATTATCAACACTGGACGACTACCGAATGCTCTCAATGACATTGTGGTTGTATTGATCCCCAAGAAGAATAAACCCAAGGTAATTACTGATTTGCGACCTATTTTCGCTATGTAATGTATTTATAAAATTGTGTCAAAGGTCCTTACTAATAGATTAAAGCTTATCCTACCTGAGATTGTGTCGAAATCCCAAAATGCATTCATCTCTGGTAGACTTATAACTGACAATGTCATCTCGACATTCAAAGTGAATCACGAGCTCCAAAAGAAGACGCAAGGTAGAGACGGTTGTGCGACCCTAATAATTGATATGAGCAAAGCTTACGACCGCGTAGAGTGGGCTTTTCTTGAAGCGATCATGGCAAGATGGATTTTGCGAGGAGGTGGATTGACTTGATGTTGATGTGTATTTATTCAGTGCAATATGTGTTTATGGCTAATAGTAATGAATTTGGCCCTGTACGACCCATACAAGGCCTTCGCCAAGGTGATCCTGTATCCCCTTATTTGTTCTTGTTGTGTGCAGAATGTACTCCTCAATTATCTCGCAACAAGTCAGCCGAGGAAGTCTTCATGGCTGCTAGATTGCAACAAGTGCCCCAACAATCTCGCACTTGTTTTTCGTTGACGATTGTTACTTGTTCTCCAAGGCCATTGAACAAGAAACCCAAATAGTGAAGGAATGCCTTACTCTACGAAGATGCAACTGGCTAGGTCGTGAACTATCAAAAATCGTGTATTCACTTAAGCAGAAATACTACACATGAGGTTCAACAAATGTTATGCACGATGCTCCAAGCTCTCCATTCGACTGCAAATGGCTTCTACTTGGGTCTACCAGGTAGAGTGGGACGAAGTCAGGAAGAGGCATTTTCCTATATACTTGACAAGGTACGAAATCGATTACAAAGCTGGAAAGGCAAAATGTTGTCAAGGGCAAGGAAGGAGGTCTTATTAAAGTCAGTGGTACAAGCGATGGTACAAGCGATACCTACGTATGCGATGAGTGTGTTTTTACTTCCAAAGAAGTTGTGCAATCAACTTGAAATACTAATGAACAAGTTTTGGTAGTTGTTTGATGTCGATAAGGCGAATGGGATTCAATGGTGTGATTCGAGTAATCTTTGTAAACCAAAGAAGTTTAGGGTTTTGGGGTTCCGAAGGGTTCGAGAGTTTAACTTTGTCATACTCATGAAGCAAGCTTGGCAACTGCTAGTTAGCCCATACTCACTCACGATAAGGCTGTTAAAGGCGAGATATTTCCCAAACTCGCATTTATGGGAGTCATCCTTAGGCTCTAATCCTAGTTTTGTATGGAGGAGTATTCATTCAGTTGTGTCGAAATTGTGATAAGGTTATCGGTGGAGAATAGAAGATGGGAGTAAAGCTCTTATTTATTATGATCCTTGGCTACTCGATAAATTGAATATAAAAATCTAATCATCCTACACACCAACCCTTGAACAACAGAAGGTGAATGTTCTTCTAGATATGAAGGGAGGAATTGGGACCCTGATATAGTGAAGGACTTGTTTGATTATAGAGGCTAGTCATTTATCTTTTCAATTCCAGTTAATGTAACGAGGGTAGACGTGTGGATATGGAGTGGTAATTCTAAGGGAACCTTCACGGTGAATAGTGGGTATCGATAACTTGTTGGACAGTTAGAATTACAACCCCTCTTGCTGTTTAAGTACTGGGGCCTTTTATGGAGTCTCGAAATACTACATAAGGTTCGTAATTTCCTTTGGCGAGCTGTTAAAAATTATCTCCCAACCAGATTGAACCTCCAAGGTAGAAGAGTCCATATTGATGGCATATGTTCTGTGTGTAAACGAAATGTGGAGGATGTTTATCATGTGTTTGTGAAGTATGCAATGGAAAGGCAATGTTGTCGAGTTAGGGGTTCGAGATGTTCAATTACCTGACCGATCCTTCATATCATGGAAGAAGAGTTTTCTTATTCGCTTTCCCACGAAAGTAATAGAGTTGGGATCCATGTTGATGTGGAATGTGTGGAATTATAGGAATTCAATGGTTTGGAGTAACAAATGTCTAACTCCACTGAAGATTGTACGAGGGGCGAGAAATTTTTTATTAGAGTGGCAGAGAGTGCGACGGCCCTAAATCTCCCGGGGCCGCCCCGTGACCCACGCCTTCTGCCCTCAAGCCCAGCAGCGCCTGTCACATCACCGGACACGTCATCACTTTGCCACGTCGTCCGCAACTCGTGGAGTGATGCTCCGTGTAACTAATCCTACTATATTAAGTTGTCGACACATTTAGCAGATTAGTTGATAATTACAATTATATCATCAATGGAAGCACTTAATTCATATTTTATGAGAAATTATTTAACCTAAGTAGTGGAAAACCCTGGATACAAACACCATGTATATAAGCGAGACGAACTAAACAAGAATCCATATACATGTGATAAAGTTATAAAGTCCCCAAAACCCAAAGAAAATAGTATATACATACATGATATCAAAACACTAGTTATCGCAAGAACGGCCTTAGAGATAGTCGCCTAGTATCTCCTTTCCCTTGCTTTGCTCGTACCAGATCTGCGCTCGGTTGCCAACACATACAAAGAACGAGCCCGGTGAGTAAATAAATTCCCAAGAGAAGTCTACACGTTAATCATGAAAAACCACAATAACTTGCGAGACATATGAATATGACCCCGACGACAGGAATCATATTCCTATGGTGGGCCGTAAAACAATCCAAAATAAAACCATTCGATCACAACACACGTAGAAAATAACACACCATTCGAGAAATCTGGTCCAACCACGATATCATTTATAAGAAAACTAGATAGAAGTGTGACGAGTCTAACCAAACTAGATCGTACTTCGTAGATTCGGATGCCCCATTGAGCACATCAAGCCTAGACCACACCCAAACTACTAACGGTGGCCGGAACAAATCGCAACCCACCGGACACGTGCACCCCGCTCGGGTAGCTATTCACCGGCTAAGCCCAAGACACGCGCTACAACCTAGCCTACTCAATTCCGTACCACAACCATCTCGATTAACCTCCGACAATGTGAACACATCAAACACCGTCCAACACATAATCGCGAGTGCATAACATGGCAACCAAAATATGTAACAAGGCGATAAATAAACAAATGAATAAACACATCATTCATATGGACAAACCACGCATGAATTAAAGTGTAACATTCTCGAGGGTTTTACGCACTTTGTAACTACGCACTCCGACTTCCCGGACCCGTCAATCCGACCCGCCTAGCTCTCCTATGCCCGAGCTATGGTTCCCCAGTCCCTGAAGTCCATTTATAGTGTTTTATATTATTAATAACACATTTATAATATTATATCATATATTCCATTTTGCAGTTGTGGTACCTCTTCCGGACAATGTCGGGGTTCCAAAAATACCCGAAAAGTCCCGTACCTACTTTTCTACCTTTTTCAAATTTTCTATATTTTTCTAGAATTTTTTCCAATTTTTCTGATATTTTTTTCCTATTTTTCCCTATTTTCCAGAATTTAAAACTGTTTTCTGTTTTTTTTTTTTTTTTATAAATAAAAATATTATTTAAATATATTATTTAAATAATATATGTGGGTCCCCGAACCGGGTCGGACCCGACCCAACCGGGTCGGCCGGTTCGGCCTCCTTCAGGCGGGTCCGGGTCGGGCCCGGCCCAGCCCACCCGGGTTGGGCCAGGGCGGTTGGCCGGCCCACCGGGATGGGCTGGGCGGCCCGGCCGGCCCCAGGGGTGTGCACGCACGCACGCACGCGCGTGCGTGCCCCCCCTCCCTTCTTCTTCTCCACCGTAGGCGCACTGCGCCTCTCGGTTTCTTCTCTTTTTTTTTTTTTTCATTTCTTCTTCTTGCTTCTTCTTCACTCTCCTCTCGATTTCTCTTCCATTTCACTCCATTGGAGACCTCCAAAACCTCTAAATTTTCCCTCAAATCAACTCAAACAACATCAAATTTTCGGATTCAACATACATGCAAATAAACCCAAAATTTACCAAATCACTTCAATTTTCCACAAATTTGATCCCAATTGATAAGATTCATCAAACTAAACCTCAAGAACACCAAATTGACCTCCTAAAACCAAGGTAAAAATAAATAAAATCCGAATTCACCACAACCCATTTTAATCACATTTTTATCAAAAATTTCCATTAAAATGGTAGAGATTACCTTAGATCGATGTTGTGAGGCTCGGATTTCCTCTTCAAGCTCGATTTCGTCCCTCCAAAACTTCGATTTCTCTCACAAAATCTCCCAACGATTTGATGAAACCGTTTTCCTCTTTGCATGTTGATCGATCAATGTGATATATATAGTTGTGTTTTAATCTAGCGTGTGTGCGCATCTCGAGGAAGATCGGACGGTTCTGAACACCTGCGTCACCAAAGTTCTTGACACCTTATCATGACAACGTTTGCCTTGAATTACCTTGTTGTGCATCTCGAGGATTATCCTATGCATGCTTGATTTTTCTTATCAAACTATAGGACTTCAACCAATTCATTAATACATTATAGCTTAAATCACCTAATAAATTATATAAAATTCATAAGTACGTTACACTAGCACTCAACTACATATACCCGACTCGTAGCCTTGCCCGATGTCAACTTACACACATGTGATGTTTATATAAATAATAAATTTCCACATCACAATAATAGACATACAACATACACAAATAACACAATATAACCTGGGTACTCTTATTTGAGTCCACCCAGCTGTCACCGTAACGCCCGAATTAACCGTTAATCATCGTGATTAACACTAATACTCAATTAAATTAATTTGGGCCGTTACAGAGAGCTTGTGGGGGTGTTAGTAAGACTGAATTGAATTGCCCACTAGTTCGCAATGGGGAGAAGTGGAAGAAACCGAAAAAGGGGAAAGTGACTTGAAATGTGGATGCTGCAGTGTTCAAAGAGATGAATAGGAGCTCATATGGGGCGGTTATCCGGGACTCATTAGGGGTGTTTGTGGCAGCAATAAAGGGATGTATAGAAGGAGTACTTGACCCATCAGAGGTAGAAGCACTGGAACTTAGAGAAGCTCTTAGTTGGCTTAAAAGACGTTTCCCTCATGGAACTATTGAAGTAGATGCCCAAGTGGTTGTCTGTGCATTAAGGAAGGGTTATACAAATTTTTCTTATTACGGTTCCTTAATGAGTTATTGTAAAGCATTGTTAACGGACTTGAGGTCCTTTCATGTTTCTTATGTCCATAGATCAACAAATTTAGCGGCCCATATTGTTGCTAGGGAATCTAGTTCTTTGTCTGGTCGGTTCAAGTGGTTTGTTGTACCCTCGTTCCTTAAAAATGTACTTGAGAAAGACTTGCAATAAAGTTCGTATGTTGTTTGAAAAAAATAAATAAATAAAAAACTTTGCTATTATGATAATACTTTTTCAAGTTTTCTTTATTAAATATCCTGATATGCATTATTAATTAACTTAACTTTACAAAAAAAAATCAATTGTTGATCATATATAAAATTATTTTTTATTAGCTAACTCAATATATAGATATCGATATATTTTTTGTCAGTTTGTATAAAAACTATTTAATTTAATTTACAACTTTAATATTGCCAATCATTGATCATTAAAACATATTTTGACTTTATGTTATACAAATTACAAGTAATATATGTGATATATACAGTAAAGTTGGTGCTCTATAAGGCCAATAATATATTAACCGATAGGGGGTTTCAAAAAAAAAATGTACTAACCGATTGTATCACATTGCAATGTATGTGAGGTTTTGTTGCTAAACACCATATCTTTGTTGTTGAAGCTTCTATAGCAACAAAGAACAATTGTTGTTGTTTTATCGCTAATATTCCTTGCAATTTGCACGAGTATGTACTTTCAACCACAATTAGCTCAGTTTGTTGCTAATGATAGAAACAAATTATGCTTGTTGCTAAACCATCTTAATTACATATCAACAAATGCCAAAAGAGAGTTGTTGCTAAAAAATACTGTATATCTTTTCTTTTTTTTTTTTGAGAAAATACTTTATATCTTTGTTGGTAAAGCCACTTAGGGTACTAGCTTATATATATGCAACGACTAAACAGACCCAATATTAAATTTTTTTTTTGGTAGGACCAATATTAAATTTTTAATTACTTCTTGTACCCCACTTTTTTTTTAAAGTTCTAAAAATACCGTTGCTCACTCCATCACCCTCACCTTAACCCCTTTCAATCCTATCAATTTCTCAGTTTTAGTAATTGTAGAGCACTTGTGCTAAGTCACTAAGTGTCATAGGAGTGTTTTTTTTTTTATCAAGGTCGGATATGGTTGCATCGTGTCTTAGAAGTAAGGAACAGAGTCGACACCTCTTCTAAGGTGTCAGTTACACAAGGTTGTCACCTCTAAAGAGGTTTCAGACACACAAGGTCAACACCTCTTTAGAGGTCTCGACCGACTCCACCAATAATGCGAAGATAACTCTGTCTCAGTGGGTGACGGAAGGATCCAGCCGAAACTTCTTTAGAGGTGTTGGCTCTGTGTGTCGGACACCTCTTCAGAGGTATCGGTTATGTTTGTTTGAAACCTGCGGGTATGAGTTTGGATTGTAGGTGAGTGCGATTTGAGATTGAGAGAGGTGATTGGGGTATAGGTGAATGGAGTGAGTAAAACCCTTTTATATAGAGTAGTTGGGTAATTGTCACATCCCGCAGTGGTACAATTCAATTAATTAATTAAATTGTTACAGCTTTCAATCAACAACCTTCTTCACCATAGCTTAACCATGAGACCATCATGTCGTATTAGTAAAAAAGTAGACGTATTAATTATATATATCTAGGAAAAATACTTGAATGACAATATATGTGCATATCACGCTTTTGTCAAAAAAAAAATGCATATCATGGTAGAAGACACATTTGCCTATAAGAGTCGTGTCCATATGGTCTTGACCTACGTGCTATATGCACTGAGATATGTGCATTTCCGCATCACGAGATATGCATTGACGGCTCAAAGGCCTGATGGAACTTATCGTGTGACATACTCTTTCATCCATATTATTAAGACTCCATGAGCCCAAGATATGGAATTCTTGCCTGGCCCCTAAGTAGACCAACAAATTAATAAACTGCAAAGTATTCTCACGAAATCTTCGGATAATCGACAATGCGATTGATTTTGTTGGGTATAAGATAGAGGAAAATGAGAGATATGAGGAATCTAAATCCTAGACGTTTTGAACAAACTTAATAAAAATGTGCCCAAAAAACAGCTACTATAATAAATACGACAATCAAACACAAACCGTTTGTTACCCTCGAGATGCGAGATTACCTATAAAGAGGTGCATACGGTCATGGATAGGATGAGCTTTCTGTTCTACGGTTTGTATTTATTTATTTATTATTTTTTTTTTGGGTAGGAACGGTTTGTATTTTTTGATTTTCCGTTAGAGGTGGTTTTTCTCAAGTGCATATAAATAGAGTGAACCAAGAAAAAGAGTGAGCCGTCAACCACAACTTGCCATAGGTGACCTCATGCATTTCTTCATCTCTTTCAACTCTTTTTTTTTTTTTTTGTAGGACTTTCAACTCTTTTAATACCATGTGAAATGGTAATTGTGATCTAATAGTTATTCTGTATTTTTTGGCATAATGTAGGAGCTTGCACGTGTGATACATAATCAGTGCAAGACTTTGGAGGGACCACTATCATACTGAGAAATCATGGTAATTGATTAATTGTGTTTTTTTTTTCTTTTCATTTCTTGTTTACTATTCATTTAGGTAAAGACTAATCTACGCTTGAGAATTGTTGGGTTTATGTGAGATGATCTTGCTTAAGGAAACTGATTGAGTTTCTTTTTTTTTTGAAGACAGGAAAGTTTGAGTTTCTAGATTGCTTGAATAAATTGTACATATATAATTTTTTTTAATCATGCTAAAGGCGCCCCAACTATGTATAAAGGCACCTCAGCAATATAACTTTTTTGAACTCTTCTTAAAAATGACATTCATGCGCTTCACTAGTGGGCTACCTTTAGCGCGTCTTTTTTTTATTTATTTTTTTTGGTTATGATCATATATAGGATCTTTTTGAAGACTTTACACATTTTATTAATTTTATTCTGTGTAGGGCAACGATTTGATTAATCTTTTGGTGATCATCCTGGGCTGCTTGGTTGTCGTTGGTCTTGCATCAGATGATTCCATTGCTAGAGTTAATGTTCTAGATTATGGTGCCGTTGGAGATGGAAAGCATGATGACTCATATGTAATTAAATTTCATTCTTTTTCAATAAACAATTTCATTTGATTTATTTGGTATATACTATAATTAGTGGATGTCAAAAAATATTATTGTACATATAAATATAATTTTTATTTCTTAATATTATTGTACATGAATGTTAAAATTCTCTTGTATTGATTAAATTACACTAATATTTTTTTTTTCTAATTGTTGGCTGCTAACTATAAATAAAGGCATTCATAAGGGCATGGAAAGATTTTTGTATGGCTGATGCGCAAATCGCAGTGTTTCGTATACCCCGAGATTTGTTGTTCTTGTTGAAACCTGTGGAATTTTCTGGTCCTTGCAAAGCCAGAAAGCTTTATTTCCAGGTAAGTAATTAATTAAATTAACTCTTTTGTTTTTACAAGTTTATTAAGTCGATTGATTTAGACTTCACTTCGCATACCTTTTTTTTTCAATAAAAAAAGCTAGGCTCAAAATTATGACTTCTATTTGCTTTTTTTTTTTTAAGGAATCCGAGATCCAAGTGCTTCTATTTTATTTTTTTAAATCACATCAACCACTTGCTTGTTGTAAATAAAAATCTGCTAATCGTGAATATATTGTTGAAGATGTGTGGACAGAAAGTTAGTCCCACATCGATTAAATATAACTTCACAAAAAGTATATAATATATTAACTCCTCCCAACTAATACCGAGGCCTTATGAGATAAAACCCTACACCTAATAGTTGAATGGTGACGGTGGTTAAGTTAAGGACAGTATCGGTGCTGGCAGAGGAGATCCATGAGCTCGTGCACGCGTGTGCGGTGCGAGCGTAAGAAAATTTAGAAAATTTAACGTAGTATCAGAGTCCATGGTTCAAATGAGAGAGAGAGAGAGAGAGAGAGAATTCAACGATTAAATAAAACTTTATCGATGCCCTTTAAGCTAAAACTCCACACCTAAAGTTGAAAAGTGGTTAAGTTGGGGACAGTATCGGTGCTAATGGAGGAGATCCATGGGCTTGAGGCTGTGAGAATTTAACATATATTATTTATGGCTTATTGTTTATTTTTGGTTTTATCTAGTAAGTTATTTAATTGGAACTAATATTATTTATTGTTGTTTTTAATTTAACTAACATAATAAAGTGTTAGAGTGTTTAATTATTTGCAGATATTTGGAGATTTAATTATGCCGAAGATGGAAGATTGGGATGACAAAGATAAAGGAGGCGCGTGGATTTTCATCTACCATGTACAAGGATTAGTAGTGTACGGCAACGGACAAGTTGACGGGCAGGGCAGTGATTGGTGGGTAAGTATCATTTCTACTCCAAATCAACAGACACTTGTTTATATCCTTTGATTTGTGTGATTTATGCATCGTAGTTTGTAAGCACACAACTCGATGAACACCAACAAATACATGTTCAAAGTGGTCACATTTAACATATAACTTAAGAAAATAAGGGTAACATTCGGTGCATTTGCTACAACTATTTTTCAATTACTATTATTTTTTTCATTGTCTTCAAATCTTCTATTCTTTTTGATTCAAGAAAAATCCATTTTACATTCTTCACAATTATTTCTATATAAAATTATATATAAATAATTATATACATGCACATGTACTATTTGTATTTAAGTCTGTTTTAGTATAACTTGACATATGATTACAGAAAAATAATGACATAATTAATTTATCTTTTCTCTTGTTCTTAGGACGGTGCTGGTGGACCTAATCGCCCAACGGTAATAAATCTAATTCTATTAAATTTCTCTTATTTATTACTATTTTTTTTTTAACTTTTGTGGGAATCAAACAACGATCTCGCGAAGTTTTGTCTTTTTGGCTATAAATATTTTTACCATCTCACATAAGAGACTTTGACGAGTACGTATTAAGAAAACAAAAAAGATTGGATGATTAACTTTGGACACACATTAATGTATAGATGTCACTTTATTTGCGCAGCGATGTTTGTGCACATCGATTGGAAGGACACAAATAAGTACACACCCAATTGGGTCACTCGATCTAACATTTTTTGTCAAATTAACATATGGTGTTTGATTGTTTCAGGCAATAATATTCCATCATTGTGACTATCTTCAAATACATGGATTAAAGATAGTCAACCCTCCAAGAATTCATATCAAAATTAGCAGGTGCCACAATGTGAGATTTTCCCTCCTTAATCTTACTGCGCCTGAATATAGCCCAAACACGAATGGAATTGATATATCACACTCAATCAATGTTAATATCCAAGATTCTTTTATTGGGACAGGTATTAATCAACATTTTTTTCCTCTTATATTCATATTATTTCTATCGATATTTTTTTTATCATTAGTTGTTATTAATTAATTGTATCTAATATCTTTAATTATTAATCAATATTATTTTTGTATTAATTCAAAGGTGACGATTGTATTGCCATTATTGATGGTTGCTCAAATATTAACATCGCAAATATTGCATGTGGACCTGGTCATGGAATAAGGTAAATATATTATATTATTTGTATATTATAAATAAAATGTGTAATTCATATATATGTTTTTTGTTGAAGTAACTCATGTAGTCAAGTTTTTGTTTCCAATGATTGGATAGATTTAAAAACTCATTTACAATTTTTTTTTTTTGCTTTTTTATATAAAATTTAATTTATTATACTATATAGGCTTATGTTCTATAAAACAATATTAGGTTATTTAATGATATCAAAAAAAAAAATAGAGGTAATTTAATTAAGTTGCAGTTAATTTTGTTTGAAATTTTTAATAACTAGTTCCAAGTGACTATGATGTAAATGATTTTGTTATATATAATATAGTGTGGGAAGCTTAGGAAGGCAGGGGCAATATGATACTGTCGAAGGCGTTAAGGTGACTGATTGCAATTTCACTAGAACATCAAATGGAGTGAGGATCAAGACTTGGCCGGTAACTAATTTTCTTGCACGTATATAATCTCTCCTTTTTTTTTCTTCTCTATTTTATTTCTTTGAAATATTTTTGTCTCTCGTGAAGGGGGCTCTGGCTATGCGAGAAACATTACTTTTGAGAATATTATATTTAAATCGGCCATGAATCCTATCATCATTGATCAATTCTACTTTTCCTATGGAAGTAAGAACCAAGTAAGTAACTAATCAACTAATTTTCACTTTTTTTTTATTGACATCTTATAGCTCAAGAAAATCACTACGTCTTTTGAAAAATATTATTTCAATGAATTTTAAATAAATAGTTATATATTATATGATATTTTTTATAATTACTGAATCATAGAGTATAATATTTTTTACAATTATTGAATCATAACAATTGCAATATATAATCTTTGGTGATAAAAAAGAATCTTGGCACTTAATTTAATTTCAAGTCTCTTTGATTGTATGAGAATGTTAGTTAAGGGTAGCTATTCTTATCTTGTTGTATTTTGTTACAGAAATATCTAACGTTTTGTTTTTATATTTCTATGTACACGTGACTTCAAAGACCAAAGCAGTGAGTGTGAGTGATATCACATACAAGAACATATCTGGATCTTCATTATCAAGCAATGGAATTACCTTAAATTGCAGTGACGCAGTACCTTGTACAAACATTGTGATGGATCAAGTCAAGATAACATTGGAAAATACGGGACATGGAAGACATCGATCAAGAAAAATTTATTCAGATTGTACAAATGTCCAAGGTCATTCTACATCAACATTTCCTCCGGTGCATTGCCTTCAAGAATGATAATAATTCAATAGTGATCTATATCTAGTTAGATTTTTTTTTAAAATAATTTATAGCAGTTTGTATTTAATATACTTCATTATTAACTAGTTTATAATTTGTTTTAAATATAAAGTGTTTTTAAGGCTTTTTTTTTAGGTTTTTGTGGGGTAGGAAACACATATTTATCTTTTTGGCAATTAGAAACATGGTCTAGCATTAAAAAAATAAATCAAGAAATTCTATATATAAAAATTTAAACATTTTTTTTTTAAGAATAAAAATCTAAGCGTTTTAATTACCATTACACCCTTAATTAAATTTTTTTCTTCAAATAAAATGTGGAAACACTATATTATTAGTTTTATATTATTTAATTTTGAGAAAGTATTAACTTTAATTATATTTGAAGAACATTACATGCGAAGATTTAAAACTAATGACACATTTCTTTTTTTGTCGAAAAGGATTGATGATATAATTTCTATATAAATTATATAGTTATTCAGTTTTAACCATGCAAGTCTCAAAAGTTTCAAAAAAAAAAAAAAAAAAAAATTCAAGTTTCATCGTTTGCTTGATGTCTTTTTTTAAACCTACATTCACGGTAACTCACCTAATGTCTTGAATCACGTATATTTTTTCGTACTAATAGTCTAATAGATGTGTTTCATTATGATGTTTCTTTAATTTTTTAAATTTAAGCACACTAATTAAGTAGTAGATTCTTAGAAGGATGAAGCAGTCAGAATAATTTCAATTTTCTTTTCTCAAAATAATCTCAAATTAAAAATTCTCATTATATATATATATATATAAAAGGTTGAAATTAAGTTAGAATCTGGTTAAGTGGGCACTAAAATTTATCTTGTAGCTCTTTTAACCTAGTCAAACAAGTAATATGACTTTCAAATAGCTTTAGTATGTATCCAAAATTAATCTATTTCTATTGGACAGTATTAAATTCTTTTTTTATTTTGTGGGCTAATTTGAACCGTGGTCTAATTTATTTATTTATTTATTTTGGTAGGAATACGCCCAAAAAAAAAAAAGGGTCGAGAGTCGTCTAATTTATTTCACTACAAGAAACTAGATTATTGACCACAAATAAACTTATATTGCTTATTGTTGAAATTGTGAACTTAATTTCTACAAGTCTTATCTATAATAAACTCTTTTTGGATATAGTAAGTTGTAATATATTCATATCAATAGTGGTGTAATGTACAAAAAGAATGGGGTGAATCTGTACAAAAACTATACCAGCCCCCTATTTACAAAAACAAAAGCCAAAAGCATTACCCCATCCATTTCCAGCAAACAGATACCAAAACCATCTCACCTGATCAAAACACCCAAATATGAGAACTTCTGCGTCGTGACCACAATCCAAAAATGACAGCTCCCCAAAACATTTTGGCCACATTCTGACCAAATGGTTGCTTCCATCCTAGCTTGTGTGTGAGGCCGACATGGGTTGAGCGTGCTACTTGCTTCGAAGATCTCAAGGCAAGCAACTCCCAGTTGGCCCTCCCCAACCCAAAGCCACACATAACACGGGAAAAAATTGGAAAAAATAATTCTATAGCAGCCCAAAAACCATCACAAATCAATTTGGTTGCCACCCATTACCCTGAACAATTTGTGACCTGACAACCATTTCGCAACATTCACTTTTAACTCCGTCCCATACCTCTCCGGCTTCAAGAAAATCATATTAAAAATCCTTGCGTTACGTTCACACCAAATGCCCCAATGAGTGGCATGCATGCACCCCGCACTCCCACAAAATCAATCTCCTTCAGTGAATGCCTCGCCATCTCCCATCAACAACAAAATCTTCACATGCATTAACAGTGTCCCAATTCCAATGTAACTCCCCCATTAACCTAGCCCATGTGCTCCTCGCGAACTGGCAATGAATGAACAGGTGATCCACCTTCTCACCCCATCTGCCACACATAACGCATTGATGGGGAGAAAGGCACATATCCGGTCTTTGCTTTTGGAGCATGGACGCCGCATTAACTTTTCTTTGTAGAACCAACCAAACAAAAAACTTCACTTTAGGAGGCGATGATTGCTTCAATATTGCCTTGTATGAGCTGAAATTACCCACCGCCTTCAGTGAGCACAGAGAGCGAAAGGCCGATTTGACCGAGAAGCCCCTGGTTGAATCCGCACCCCATGCCCTTACACCGTTTTATCTACAATAAGCACGAAATTTTCTACCACAGGTAATACTTGTTGTAAACAAATATGTCTTGTAGTAGATTTACAATGGGTCTAGTTTCTGGTAGTAAAGTTATTTTTTTACAACGGGCAAAGTGTGATAGAAAACAGTATATATATATATATATATATATATATATATATATATATATATATATATATATATATATATGATGATGATGATGATGATGATGATGATGAAAAACGTTTTGGTAACATCTTTTGCTATAACTTTTTACTACAAAGATTTCAAGGTCCTTTAAATTTTATATCGAAACATGTACGCACGTCTTTTCATGTATGTCTAAGGGACCTCAACCTTCAACCTTAAGCCCATATATGATATTAAAGTAATTATAAACCACATCAAATGCAGTCAAGTGGAAACATTTGATACCTATAACAAAAAAAAAAGGTTCTAAAAAAAAAGAAACAAAAAAAAGGTTGAAGATGTCCAGAGCCGGCCATGACATTTTTGGAGTCTAAAGCGACATGAGAAATGGAAACCTTTTTATATTCAACTTGTTTTCTATAAAAAAAAATGTTTAGCTTAATCAAAATCTTTTCAACACTAACTTCACGGCCAAGGAGGCTTTATCTATTGGGATAGATTTCAGTTTATTAATAGTAGTTTTCAATATATAGCTCTGTTTCTAGAGCAAGACACTATGAATAAGGCAGCTATGTATCCCTAGTCTTCAGGCCATGTTTCCACAAAAGAAAAAAAATTTTTGATATGCTTATGCTATTATTATATTTTTTTAATATTTTTTGAAATTTTATAAACTGTACATGGCTTTCTATATATAAAGTGTATGTGTTTAAAAAAAAATTAATATATAAAAAGTGCCATATATATAGTTTTGAAGATAAGATATATGATCATGAATACGGATCATACAAAAAGGTAATTATTTTTTATAATATAGATATATGTATATATCAATTAAAGTATTTATATATAATTCTATCTTTTTGGGTAATCGTTAATTATTTATAATCAAAATATCAATTAATTTTGTGAAAAATGTTAGTTTTGTTAATTTATTATAATTGCCCAAAATAATGGTATTGTTGAGTTTATGAAAGAGAGAGAGGGAGAGAGAGATGTAGTTAGAAAAACTCATAAATACATAGTAAAAAGAAAAATCCATAAATACATATATTGATTAATTAGCAATATTGGGGGGAGTGCATTTAGGGAGTTGGATTGTTCAATGGTTTGGCATGAGTTATGAAAGTAAAATGTCATGAGTTCAAACCTAATAGGTGCAAAGTTGTTTCTTTCTTATAGAAAAAAATCATTATGTAGCAAATGTATGGCTGACAAAAGATTATTTTCCTATGTTCTATATACCCTAGCTAGTGGTCATGACACTACAATAAATAAAAAAGAGCACCGCTATGTACACCCCAATTGTTTATGAAGGCACCACAATAGCATACCAATTTACATGTAATTTGGGATACCCTGAGAGGACATTGGGGTGCACATAGTGTGACTCATAAAAAAGGTTCGTGCACTATTTGGTTACAGTGTAGAGTCAAAATGAACCTATTTGAGGATCCCCGCCATGTTCTTTATTTGGAAGGGTGTGTTTGATAGATTGAAGAATTTTCAAGAGAAAAAAAAATATATATATATATTTAAATTCTATAATTAAGATTGTCAGAAGGTAAAGTTTTCTAAAGTTGTTTCATAACACAATATAAAATTTTATTTTACAATTTTAAAAAAGAAAAGAAAAAGGGTTTCAAAAAACAAAATTAAAAAAAAAAGTGATGTGAGCCCACCAAAAAACACCCTTAATTCTCTCTATTTTCCTTTTTTTAGCAAGAAAATTGAAAAGAGAGCCCCACATTTTTTTTCTCTTTTACTTCAAAACTCCAATTCTTTTACCTATTTTCTCAATTTTCAAGAGAGAAAAATGAAGAAAATAGAGGGACGTGGTCAGGGTTGGCCTTGTAAGTTTTAAGGCCTAGGGCAAACCTTCAAAATGGGGCCTTCTGTATAAAAATAAGTATTTTTTATTTTAATTTTAATTAAAGATTAAGTGAAATATGAATATCATGCATTTAACATAAAATTAACTAAATATAAATAGCATGCATTGGATTTAATATTAATTAACTAATTAAGATATGACTTCAAAAAAAAACTAATTAAGATATTTTTTGACATTTTCCCTCCTCTCTCGTGACCTACAATTGAAGGCTTGCACTCAAAAAATAAAGAAAAGTAGCAGCACCAAAATTAAAATCAAACAAGTAAGTTCAACGCTAGTTACTAAGGCTCTTCTTAACGATTTAATTTGGCTAACTCTTATTGATTTCTTTTAAAAAAAATTATCATAATTTAAAGAGTATTTTTTGGACAACTCGTTTTTACACAAACAATAAATATAAATTTAAAGAATAGATTATCGAACCTGATTTTAAGTTTCGATAGTAAGTCTTACTAGGTGTAAATAAGTCAAAACTAAAAGGAAAAATCAAATAAATAATAATTGAAAGTATTTCTTCAATCCATGGTGGCACAAAGTATGCAACTTAAATCTTTTTAAAATTTACACCCTAACACACTTGTTGAAATAAAAAAATAATATTATAGTGAAAAAAGAAAAAAAAAACAGAGAGTTTCTTCAAGAAAAAAGAAAAATAAACAGAAAGGTTATATTACCAAGGAAGGATGTGAGGGAGATGTTGCGGAGATGAGAGAAAAACATTTAGAGTTTTTTTTTTTTTTTTTTGCAAGTTTGCAAGATTTTATTTCTTTTTATCTGAGTACTTATTTCTTGCATTTGATAGAGAGATATGTTGGAGAGAGAGAGAGAGGGCATGGAGGAAAGACATTGCATGTGCCGTAAATTAGGGTTGTAAGTGGGGTGGGGCAGGGCGGGGCGGGGCGGGGAGGGGATTGAAGATACCGTCCCCGCATCCGCGGGGTGCGGGGCGGGGATTGAAGATATCATCACCGTATCTGCGAGGTGCAAGGCAGGGATTTATCCTCGAAATTCCCTGCGGGGCAAACTTTGCCGCCCCACGCCCCGACCCGCTAGATTCTCCGCGGTTGTGGACTTTATATAAGTTCATGTTTTGATCTGAAATCTTTGATTTTTTTTTTTGGTTTTATTTGATGCACATACAATGCGTCTCTACCTAAGTATTACTAGTTTCAAATTTTATATGATTAATTAGAATAAGTCAATTATACTAATTAACAATTGAATATCTGTCAAACAAATTTTTTAATCAATTGTATGCTAATGATATTTCAAGGGGGAAACTTAATTAATCAATATTTGCTCTAGAACATTATTAAAAACTACGTACTAAGGATTAATTGATTCAATTCGCTTATTGATTGTGATTATATTTATTTTTTATGTAATTGCGTTCGTGCACTTTATGTCTTGATCCTTATCTTTAATCTTCTTTTTGTCATTTGACTATTTTATCCACTATTTTTTTCCTTTTTTCGAATTTTTGATAGCTATTTGTTTTCTGTGTTTTTTATATTCAGATTTTTACGTTTGAGTTTTTATTCCGATCTCTTTTTTATTTTTCTTTTAAAGAGCAAACAAAAATATTTTAGAAATAACATATACTGATCGACAATCTCTGTATGCATTGTTTAGATCAACGACCTCCATTTTTTTCGTTTATTCTACAAGATGTCAATTTGTTATATATCCTTTATAGTGGCAACAAAATTTTAATTAATCATTTTTCAAAAAAAATATAGCTTCTATTCATAAAGTATTAAATTGGGATTTCACCAATATTTAGATAAGTTTTTTATTCTTTTTATCACTTCTTTTTTCTCATCAAATCATTTTTTAACTAATATATTGACATTAAGTTAATTATTATTTAACTAATATATTTTTTCAAATTTTTTTTTTTTTCTCACAGGGCCGGGATACAGGGCAGGCGATGAGGATTTCTCGTGGGGCGGGGAGCGAGGCGACGAAAAAATTCCCCGTGGGGCGGGGTATGGGGAAAACCCGCAGGGCAAGGGTAATCTCCGCCCCCGGCCCCCCCCCCCCCCCCACCCCACCCCACCCCACCCCCCCCACCCCACCCCGCCCTGGCAGGGGCAAAAATGCGGAGAATCTCCGCCTCACCAGGGGCGGGGGCAAAAATGTGGGGAATATCCGCCTTGTCGGTGTGGGGCCCCGCGGGGAACAGGGTATTCCTCGCCCCACTTGCAACCCCGTAAATACTATGTGTGCTCTAGTAAAATAATACTAAATAAAATTACAAAAATACCTTATTTCATGCCAAAATGAGGCCTTCTCCTGATTGGATAACCGGGCCTGGGTGTGGTAAAATGGACAATTTTTCTGGCTACAAGAATATTGATCATTTTGGTGTGTCTAGGGAAAGAATGACTAAATGACTGTGTAGAATAATTAGTAAAATACATAAGAAAGAAGTATAGGTAGTACAAAGAGCAGTTATAAACGAGGTCTTGATTTGTAGTCTTAGGAGGGCCACCTCGTTTTGAGGTCTAAAATGGAAGAAAGGCAAGCTAGTTGCCGAGGTTAATGATGTATATATGAAAATCTGAAAGGCCAAATAGTCTAATCTATCTCAAATTTTACTTAAGTAAGGTTTGTACTTTAGACATTTAAGTCAATTGTTTTTTTTCAAAACATTAAAGTCAATTGTTATAACTTATACTACTAAACTAACTTAATTTTACTTTAAATTTATTTTTAAATATTTATTAAACATATTTATTTTATTAAAAAAATATAAAAATCATAACTAATTGGGTGGGCTGGATAGGAAAGCCCAACTAAGCCAAGCTCGAGCCTACCCAGGCCCGCGGTGAAGAGGCATTGAGTCTTGCTTATCAATTGGATACACTTGCTTGTGTCATCTATCATTAAAGGAAGATGTTCCGATGACCTGAGATGGAACATCGATCCAAGATGGATACCTTCTAATAGTATTTAGCCATCTATTTGTGCATCATGATTTGTGTACGCACACATCAATGCACGATAATAGACACCATCGCGAGTGACCATCTCGAGTGTCCCATCACCTAGTCATTCTCGTATTTTTCCATAGTTAAATGTCTTGCTTCATGAATGTATAGACGAAGACGACACGATGACGTCTAACACGTTTACCTTGCAAAAAGTGATAGTACAATTGAACCGGACATATCGCATTAGTGCACTCTCCTATCAGATTAATTACTAATGAGCTAATGAGCTAATGCTAGCTTTTCAAAGGAAGCACTACACGTAGTGCTATTGGGTCTTGAATTTGTGACTTGTTTGCTACATATTTATATGCTTGAAATCATCTTAATCTTAACCAGCATGTATATATAATTCGTAAGCTAGTGACCTTCATTGCAAGAAGTGCACACGTTTTGTACGCGTAGTATCAAGAAATAGGTTTTAAAGTTAGGTAAACAAAAAGCATACCACGAATTGGCTCCTAATTAGGTTTGCATGATTTTGGGTGCGCAATCCACTTTATATATTTATGCTTAGTTCTATCCTTTTACGAGCACAAGTCTCATGTCGTGCTATATGGAGCCAGAGCGCCATCAAAATTGACATGATGTTCTTGAAAACAAAAAAAAATTCGTACATGAGTTTTTGACAAAAAAAACAAAAATTATGCGACTTTAAATATGCATATTAGCATTGCCTTTATTTTATTTTATTTTTTATAAGAAAAAAAAATTGCCCCCACCAAAATTCGAATTCATGACTTTTTTTCTCAAATATCATACCAAACTATTGGAGCACCCATTAGTTGGTATTAGCACTGCCTTTTATTGGTCCTTACTCATTAAGTCTTTAAATATCCATATAAGTGATTTCCAACCAAAAAACTACTCTTTTAGTTCCATATTATCAATCACATTTTGACTTGTGTATAACAATTAATTAAGGTGATGATTAATTACCATTAAAATTAATTTTATAACAAGACTATATTTTCTCCCATCAATGACTTCATTTATTATATGTATTGTATAAAAAAAAGTGATTGGTGGTATCATCAACTAAATACAAAGGGGTTAGAATTGGAAATAATGTATTTAATACTTTCTTGATATCCTAATGCGACACATGTACATTGTGAAACAAAAAAGGAGCCCCTAATATGACAGATAATATAGAATGAAGGAAGTACAACTTAACATGATTTTGTAGCCCGTACAACTACAATAAGAAAAATATTTCGTGATGGTTTTTCACCGTCATTAAAAGCCTTTCATAACGATTATTCAAAGGACGTATGTGCCATAAATATTGTTCACTCTTCTAGATAATGACATATTTTTGGTGAGAAAAAATTTTCTTATGTTTAGAGCAAAATCAGTAAAAACTCTCTAAACTTAGATAATGACATATTTTTGGCGAGAAATTTTTTTTAAATATTAACTGAAAAAAGTATATAGAGAATTTGAAAACTAAGGTAAGATTATCAAAACAATAAAATAAAGGGAAATGATAATTTAACATACACTTTGGGGCACATACTTTGACTTTTTAACTATGTATATATTTTGTCATATGTGAGCCCCATATATAAATAGACAAAAAAAGTTATAAATAGTTAAAAAATAAAAATGTGCACTCCAAATGTAAGTTTAAAGTGTATTAGATTATCATCCTCCCACAACTTGGTATTATCCTAAAAAATCTATATATTAGTGATTAATGTAGTGTTTAGAGTGGAGCATGATTTACATAGAAAACAGGCCGACCGAGTATTATCGGCCGCGCACGTAGCGGGCGCGCTGATTGGGCGAACCAAAAGGAATATTCGGTGCTGCCAACGCGGGCGACTCGTACCAAAAATGATGACGTCAAAGTCAAATTCGATTCCACGTGTAAGGACCCAGGTGATTTCTTCTCGATTGGATACAAAAAGAGAAAAAATTGGCCTTCGTCACTCATCATCACTTGGAAAGGAGAGAGAGAAAAAGAGGGTACGGAAATAGTGTTCCGTGGCACGGTCCACCCGAACATTATAGAAGTATAAAATTGGTTGGTGGTCATAAAGCAATCGTGATGGACACTCGATTGTTTGATATTTCTTCGATATGCATCATTTGTGTCTACACGGATCATGTCTAAATCAATAAACACCATAATGTCCATTCTAACTGTCTCAAAATTGGTCACTAAATTATTTTTCTTAATTTGAATACAGTTTTGTAAGATATACTTCATCTAAAATTACAAGTTATTTTGAATAGAGTACATGATTATAGTAAACTTTACAAATAACTTTAATGACAAGCCTAGATTACATTTTTTATTTCTTAATACAAAAATAAAAATATTTTAATTACATAAAATAGGTGTAAATACTTAGTTAAATAAATGGTAAAATAAGTTTAATAGGTATAATTTTTTTTGAAATTTATAAAATGATTTATATTTTTTAAATTACACTTTAACTAAAAAGATTTGTATTTTTGAAGGAGGGAGTAGTAAATTCATTATATATATATATATGTATATATTTTTTTTCGAAGAGAGATTCATTATATCTTATTCATTCGATTGATTGTGAGACAGGCCATGGTGGCCCAACTCAAAAACCCACTTTCACTGAACATTGTGTTACCACATAATAATGGAGTATGTTTTTCAAAAAAAATAAAATAAAATAATGGAGTATAAGGAAGATATCATACCTTACTTTGTTTCCTAACATCATATCCGTACTCTATTTTTCTGCAATTATAATCACTTTATAAATCTTCCTCGTAGTTTCTAAGAAACCCTTGAAACTTTTTTTTTTATTAAAAAAATAAAATAAAATAGTAGTTTCTTTTTATTTTTATTTTTTTAAATCACCACATCTTATCAAAGCTTTTTCTTACTCCAAAATTATGTCTTTTATTAAATATGCGTACGTCAAACTATTTTCTTTTTTTAAAATTGTGAGTGTCATAACTCTTTTTTTTTATCTATTTAGCTTCGACTGCTGCCACAAGATTCACTCAAATGCATGTCCAACTCCTTGACCTAAGAGAAACTAATATATATAATTATATGATATTCATCTCATAATCTCTCATAATCCCTGACCATCGTACACATCTCGGTAATCGTGTCCCTATAATAATTTCATTCTCTAATAGAAGAAGAGACGAGAGAGTAAGTGAAACTTTAAGTTCGAAGTGGAGGCGTCACCGAAATATCAAGATAAAACATTATACTTCCAATCCAACTTTATAACCCACTTTTAAACTCACTCAAACAATCAACGTGGGATTATTCTTAGCACTGCTCAACCTGTGTTCTTTTTTTTTTTTGTTTAGATTTATTAAAATCAGTAAATTAATCACAATAACTGACGTTTTAGGGAAAAAATTATTTCCAAATTAGTTGTCATTTTTGCAACAACCTTTATATTATTAATGTATTTATTAACTGTGGCTGTTTATTGCCTTTATTTATTTTTTGAAAAAAAAATACAACGTTTTATTAAGAAATGTGAAATATGGTAGTCATCGATCCGGAGGGAGTAGGCATGATACGAAACAGATTACTCCCTCTGGTCAATAATATAAGCCGTTTTAGTAAAAATTCCTTGTTCAAAATTGTAAGTCATTTTTAGAATTTGAAAATATATTTATTTATTTTTTTACCCATTTTACCCTTATGCAATCCAAACATTTATAATTATTCAATTCTTCCTTTCATTTAATGTCAAATAATATATATGTAAATTACACTCGTAATTAAGACTCTCTTAATTCTTGTGCCTTTACTTTAAAAGATTTATATTTTTGACCGGAGGGACTTAACTGATTACTCCGAGCTCGAGCCGGGAATGCAAAACATGTTTAACCACATTAGTGACCCTTTACTGCTTTACACAACACTTAGTGCATTGTACTTGGTCTAATTTTTTTTGAGGACGCGCGCATTTGGTCTTATTTAGGAGTACATTCTAGTAGTATAAACTTGTCTTCAAATGCCATATTTACCATTAGTAAATGTTCATTAACAACAATTGCACCTTCTCTATGTGAGAGCATTAAAATCAACTAATTGTAGAATTTTAGAGTTTTGAGAATAACAAAAACATTGAATGCTAGCTCTTGAGATTAGTTGAAGCTGCCTTTAATTTCTCCAGCTAAACACTGCAAAATGAAGCTCAAGCTTTTTGTCTACCAAAGAAATCAGTACGTGTTACTTTCGAAACCATTTATCAACACCGGTGAAAACGCTAACAAAAACAATTAATCTATAGGGTAGTGCTATTTGGACTCGTGAGTCCGGACTCAAAACTTTTTTTAATTTCAAATACACCCTCCAACAATTAATGAAACAACCATAATCACTTGTAAAATTCTTATTATACCCCTTAAAAAATTTAAAAACCTCACTATGTGTCCGGACTCATGAGTCCAAGTAGATTTATTGTAATCTATATGGACTCAAGAGTTTAGACTCATAGGGATGTGTGAATAATTTTTAGAAAAGTTAATGAGAAAGCACCAATTTCTCTTGGGTGTTTCAACAATAACACTAACTTTTGAAGGATGAATTTGAAATAAATAAATTTATTGTGTCTGGACTCTTGTGTCCAAATAGCAGCCCTAACAAAAAAAGCTTAATTTGACTGATTTGACTACACTTTCTCTCTCCCCCCCCCTTTTTTTTTTGGTACAACTTTCCTCCCCATTTGATGCTTATATATAACAACTTAATTTCATACAATCCAACTCATATAGAGTACATCAACTCAAATGGAGAACTCATCGGTCAATATGCAAAATTTAACATCAAGCAGTACTGTTGTAATATCCATCCCAAGAGAAGCTACTCATGATGCTTCAATATCTACTTGTGATAGCAAGAAAACTCTATTTGCTCTGTCTTCTAAGGTTCTTTATTATTTGAAGAAAAAAATCAACTTTGGCAATGACCCTAGGAAGGTCATTCACAGTTTAAAGGTCGGGTTCGCACTGGTTCTCGTTTCTCTTTTTTATTTCGTCGATACCCTGTACAAGCAAGTCGGCGAAAATGCTATGTGGGCGGTCATGACTGTTGTCGTAATCTTCGAGTTCTCGGCAGGTCAGTCTCAGCATATGGTCTAGTTTCTCTAAACACACGTGAAAGATATATTGAGTTTAAACTCTGATAACATATATTGCAGGAGCTACACTTAGCAAGGGACTAAACCGTGGCATCGGAACGATTTTAGGCGGCGGCTTGGGATGTCTGACAGCAATTGTAGCTGAAAAAGTTGGGGGATAGGCAAGAACATTACTGTTGGCATAACTGTCTTCATTTTTGGTAAACACAGCCTTTCTTTCATTTCATAATATTAAAGTAGTTAAGTTGAAGACTTGCCTAGGATGCATGGCTGTTACCTGAACAATTTGCTTGCATTACCTGAATATCCGAAACTAAGGACGATTTTGCTGTTTGTGTTCAGGAGTGTTAGCATCATACTCCAGGTTGGTTCCGTCGTTCAAGAAGAAATTCGACTATGGAGCCATGATCTTCATCCTCACATTCAACTTGATTGCGGTCTCTGGCCTGCAAGGCGAAAAAGTTATAGATTTAGCTCTTGATCGATTAATAACAATCGGCATTGGCTTTGCGATATGCATTTTTATAAGCTTAATCATCTTCCCCGTGTGGGCGAGTGATGAACTTCATTCCTCCTTTGCTTCCAAATTCGATCATCTTGCATCTTCGATTGAAAGTGAGCTCTCCTTCATATCTAGGCATTGAATCCAAAAGTGATTAATAAATCAATAAAAGAAAGCAATTTGAATATGTTCATTTGATCACCTGCAATTCTTTGCTCCTCTTCATTGCAGGATGTATTGAAGAATACTTTAAACAAATTGACGAAAAGGATGATTCGAAAACAGTCAATTTTGATGGTTACCTATCAGTGCTTCACTCGAAATCCAAGGACGAAATTCTGGTATAGTATCATTCCTCTATAAATAAACATGAAAAAGTTACGCTTTATTATATCAGAAGAAAAGATAACAAAAAGAAAACTATGCTTCACTTGACGTTTTCAGGCAAACTTCTCACGATGGGAACCATGGCATGGAAAATTTGGCTTCTTCTATCCATGGGACAAGTACCTACACCTTGGAGATTCGCTCAATGAGTTGGCCGCTTCCATTCTTTCGCTAAAGGAATGTGTCCATTCACCAAGACAAGTACGAACATTTCTCTTCTATGCTCAAGTACCGTTTTCGCTCCTACGTAGGTTCGATTAGTTCAAAGTCTTCAGACTAACATTCTATAGGGCTCATTAAGTTGGTTGATGTCACATAAAGCTCAAACTTGCGACCTCTAGTTGGAAGGGAATTGAACAAAAAGGAGTTTTTGTAGCATTACCTTCCTGCACTATCTTTCGATCTAGCCTTTTCTAGTTGTTGGTTAGCTAAATTTACACCAATTTTCTTATTCTTGTGCAGCCATCATCGATGCCCGTGAGACTACCATTAAAGGAACCATGTGAAACAGTGGCCTCATTTGTTTCCTCTACTCTGAGGGAGCTTGGAGAAAGCATTAAGACCATGAGAATCATGACTCAACAAGGAGGGGTAACTGCAGCAAAGCTGCAGAAGACGAAAGTGGAGCTTAGTGGAGCCGTTTCTGTTTCTGATATAGCGAAAGTAGATAGAACAATTGATGGGCTTGCAATGGCAAGCTTTGTGTTTTCATTAATGGAGATACTAGACAAGGTGGAAAAATTGGTGAAAGAGGTGGAGAACCTGGGAGATGAGGCAGGTTTTGGTCATAGTGGAAGTGACCATGTATGCAATAAAGGGGGAAAGAATAAACTCTTAAGATTGCTTCGTCTCTAAATAGTAAGTATGCCATCAAAATTGCGATTTGAATCGATAAAGTCATTAGGAACCGTGCCGTGCAGCAGATTGACATCAAATTGCTAGGACATAACTCTGTAGTCTCCATCTCTATTAGAAAGTGGTAAATGAACAACATTTATTCAGACCACTATAAGACTTCATATAAGCCTTGTTATATAGTTCTTGTATGGCAATTCCATTAAAATGTCCAAAACAAAAATTTCAAACCAGAAGGCCTAGATGCAGAACATAGATTAGTATATAACAACGCATGCAGATGCAATTGCACCAAGGAAAGTTTGTGTTCTCTTCAATGGAAGTGATCTCCCAACCAAAAAAAATTAAATAAAAATGGAAGTGGTCATTTATGCCAAACTACTAAGATTGCATTGTCTCTAAATACTAATAGTTAGCTAAGATGGGACTTTTTGCATGTGTAGTTGACATGAAAAACAATGAATGATCATACAGGCCACATATATATGAAGGTTGTAAGTAGTTATCCCAAAAGAACAGGACTTTGTGCAAGAATGAAAGCAATGTTTGTTTGTTTTTTTTTTTTTTTTTTACTTTAGTGGGAATTGAATACGATATCTCGAGGCGAAATGCCTCGACCACTTCAAAAGACTTGTAAGGCACATAACAGGGCGATGTACACTTGAAACTTCTAACTAAGGGGCATTCAATCTGACCATTCAATCCCAACTATGTTTATTGAATTATTAAAATCCTCACAAAACTATGCATGGAAGAACTTGTCACATGACGACACTGCTAAGAGTGGGCTCGTCTTCTGTTACATCCTCATCTACATGGAAAGTGCTCTAAATAGTTAATGCAAGTCTCATACGAAAAGAGTCGCTCGCGAAAAAAGGCTATTTGATGTGGCCCAAATGACAACACGAAGGAGAGACAGTCATGCATCCTTGTATTATTTAGATTTCTGCCTCTCTCCATATGAAAGTGAGTTGATGAAGTTTGTTGGACATACGTCGAGATCAGTAACACGCACAGTCCAACAAAATCAAACCACTTACTATCTCTTACACTACAGAGATGAGAAAATGGAAAAATCACCCCCACCTTAACTTTCGAGAACTTGCTATATTTCATCAAAATTTACTGTAAATCAGTACATTTACATCAATAATTCTATGAATGTACAGAAGAATCGACCTCGTAACGACATCCTGGAGCATTAATCCATCTGTTGCAGGAAAAACACTCCCCTATGACAGCCCATGAACCCAGGCCTCTTGAACTGAACTTGACTGATGCTTCTTTGATTGATTCTGTAAACAATCTTTCTTGCTGTGTAACAACTTTACAGACCTTGTACAGCAGAAATTCAATCTACCCCAGCTAAGTGAGTTCATGAGGTATGGTTGAGTTTTGAGAGAGAGTGGGAAGCTCCCGTCGGAGGAATAGCGCGTAGAGGAGCTCATTCCATGCGTCGGGAACCCCAGGCAAGCACCAGTGGCTGCAGTCCTGCCTGGATATAGGGGCAGGGCCCATCTTCGGACCCAAATAATACAAGGAAGCATGACCGTCTTTCCTTTGTGCAGATATGTGGGTCACATTCAGCACATTCATCTTTTTCACGGTTGACTCGTTTGAATGCGCTGATAGGACTTCATTAACAATTTGTAGTTCTATCCATGAAGGGAATTTAATGAACGACGAGCCAACCTCTGGTAATGTCTCCATATGACAAGTTCCTCCAGTCCTCCAATCCCCACCCCTGGAAAAAAATGTAATGCAACTTCATGATTATATAGAGGATCAGAAAAATAAAATATAAAGGGAACGAAACGAAAAAGAGCTTCTCATAGGAAGATTTAAATCATACATAAAGCCAAGTAACCAAACAACCAAATAGAAACTATTTTCATGCAGTGCGCAAACGTTCAATGGACATAACTCGTGGACTGGGAAAAAATATAAGACATGTTAGATAATTAAACAACTTCAGATAAGCCATACCATTATCACTATGCATGGTAACTCAATAAATGATGAAAACAAAATGTTTCAACTAGAAGGCATAGATGCAGACACCGAGACACGTATATTAGGTGATAGAGGCATTTGGATTCAAAAACAGATGCAGATACTTCAACCTTAAAAGTTAAGGACTTAGAGATTCACTCTATAATTAGTACTGAATATGAGGATGAGTATTGTTTAAGTCTCATCAAGGATGCATTTTGGTGCTACTCATACAACTTCAAGCGTGAGATTTCCAATTCTCAAAATTGATTTTGAACTCCAATGTAGAAAAGGTACCTTTAAGTAAGAGCTGGCTTAAAAAGCTGCCTGCAATGGGTGACCCAAAGGGCCAATAGCATGTGAAGAGTTCAAAATAAATAATTAAATAAATCTCACAAATTTGAAAATCCTCTTCCAAGTAAACAAATTTACCAACTCTCACTTTGGGCACCTATGGTCGAAAATACCTATAGAACAACTGCTCATTCATGGATTTAAAAGAGTAGAAACACTTTATATAAATCAAAGAAAAACAGATCAGAGAAGAAAACTTGATCCCTTGGCATAATTAAATGTTGTGCTAAAAGACATGAGCACAAAAAGGTAGAAAAATATATTTTGCAGGTCTCTCTGTTCTCTTGTGTTGTTCGACAGTAAACTTGCCATATAACCAGTCAATTTCCTCTCGGTTCACATAAAAAGTAACGCCCACTTACCAATTGGTTAGAATAACAAAAAAGAGGAAGTTAAGATAAGAAAAACCAGCATTCCGTAACATGAGACATCAAATGACTAATGTCACTGCAAGACTTGTACCCAAAGTAGAAATTAAGTTACTTTATTTTTGTGATGTTTGAAAACCTTGTGATCACTTGCGGAAAAGAATGTACAAATGTTATTACTGTTATAAATGAAAACAAGAATGAAAAAGTTCTAAGTCATTGTTCCCCCAAACTTTTTAGGAGATATGAACCCTTCATGAATGGGGTTCATCATAACAGCATCTCCCTTTCCTCGTTCACAACCCATCCTTAACCCTCCCCGTCAATGCAACTTCACCAGGCCCCTGCTCTTTCATTGTCCAGGCATGGAGAATCAAACTCTTCCACCATGACCGCTGCCTCCATCCCTCTTATCATCTCATCGATTAGTCTTTACAATGTTTGACGGAGCCACTGATCAACCTTCGTTCGTGCTCAATCAAGACTTAATTTTGTTCATGAGGGTTACGGAGCTTCGTCACACAAGGCACAACACCTCCGAACTACGACCAGTAATAGCATTTGAACCCAATTCGAGAAGGGTTCAGATCTCTTAGAAAGTTTGGGGGGAAGAAGAGACTTGATCTTTTTCTTGTTTTCATTCATAACAATGATAACATTTATACATGCTTTATCCTAAAGTGATCACAAGGGTTTCAAACATCACAAAAGTAAAGTAATTTAATTTCTACTTTGGGTATAAGTCTTGTAACCCATTAGATCTTCATTTAGTCAGCTTAGGTCTTCTTGAAGTGGTGGGCTTCAAATGAGCTTGTATTTGTTGGAAATGTGAGCCCAAAATCAAATTCCTTTTTTGATATGTATCACACTACACCACACCCCTTGGAGGTTTAAAAGAGAGCATTAGATTTGGGAACAGAAAACCTCTTTCTCATTATTCACTCTTCAAGCTAGTGTTCAGTACTAAAGGATGCTAATAGTGATCGATAGTCAAATTCATAGGGCTCTCGTTAGACTTTAGCATTGACAAATGAAACAAGAAACTAGGGAAAAACTTAGGCCGTTGCTTATCATATTTAGATGGGCATGAGCACCTCCAATGGGGCCGTCGATTGGGGGTTGGTGTGGGACACGTAAGATATAATAGACATCCCAACCAAAAAACTCTCCCCAATGGTAATGTAGATTTACAATGTGGAGATGACGTGGCACAAAAAACCGTCCACACTGTGGATCGCACCCTCTATTTCTAGAGGGTGCAATGCACAACCTCCGCTTGCCACATCATAAAAAAATTGAAAAACTAGGTGCATAGAAAAATAAAAATGAAAAAAATATTGCTAACGAAATTGGATTTCAGTTTCTTTTTTAAATAAACTTGTGCGTTACCAATTTTTTTGGTAGGCAATCTTAAGAAATCTACATACTCCTATATCAATCATATAATATATCTTATTTATCATAAAATATAAACTTTATACAATACTTACTAAAAAATATATATTGATACCATGTATGTATGTGCTCAGTGCTCAACAACAAATTAGAAAAAAGAAAGAAAAATAAAAAATAGTGCTCCAAAAGAAATAAAAAAATATTAGGATAAAAAAAATTAAACAAAAAAAAATGGTGACATACGTTAAGAAAATGAACAAACTTATTTATTATTCTTTTGTTAAATTTTATTTAACAATTTTTTTCGAAAAAAAAATCATCACATTTGCAATCCACATTGCGCATTGGAGAAGATTTTTGAACTCCAATGTCTATTTAAGCCACGTGGGATAAACATTCCCTTCAACCGTGTTGATGTGGCAGTGGCATGAATCCACAACCAGAATCCACATTTACCATGGAGACGCTCTTAGTATGCTTTCCCACCCTCTTTCCCTTTATAAGATTGGAAGTTTGCAATCTATGAACAAAATCCCGCACAAGAGATATGGAAGCTTACAACTTGGACAATGATAGGCTAATAGGATCTAGACAAGCAAGCGGGACTGTGGGATTAGTAATATGCCCATTTAATAAGGGAATACACCACAACTCATTTTGGCTTCAAAAGATGTTCAGAGGAATCAAATTAGTGAAGGTCCAATCTAACCACCACCAACAACAAAAACAATATAGCCTTAGTCCCAAATTAATTGGGATCGGCTATATGGATCAAATTAGTGTACGTCCAATATAGCCGCCTATTTAAATTTAAATTATTCAATTGCAAATTCTAGCATACCTAAATTGGCAAATTTTATTATAATAGTCAAGAATAGTTTACTCTAAGATAGTATCAATCTTTCTGTCTAAAGAATAAAATCCTAAGAAATTTTCCGAAGCAAAATCTCTTCAACTCGTTTTCTTTGTCCATTTCCTTCTATCACTCAGCCTTGAGCAAAACACAAGTCTAGGAACAAAAAATAAAATGAAAAAAGCATGTACAATTAAGTCATAAGCACGTTAGCATACCCATCAATTAGATGTTAGCAATGCCAAGGGCTCAAATTCAAACTACGTGATCAACTCAACAGAAAGTGCATACAGATTGAAATTAGGACTATGTACAATCATCAATAAAAAAGGTCCTCACTGATTCTTCTTTATATGATAAGATAGTATGATGTAAACACCCAACTCACTTCATATGTCTAAAAGTAATATAAAAATAAATAGAAACCTATGCTACCAGAAAAGAAAAACAAGCATGAATCATATGATGATCTAAATCAAGTATGAATCGTATGATGACTTCCGCAAAGGATTACAAGTAATAAGTATGCATCACTTGGCACATTTTTTTTTGGTAGATACTTGGCACATTTTCTGACATGCTAAAATGTTGTAAAATGAACAAATCAAAAGGAGGTTAATGTGAAGCAAATCGTTTAACAACTGAAGACAGAGTATATAGCAAGAACTGATGTAACAGTTGGGTAAAGTGGTGAACCTGAAATGAACAGGCGAATAAGTACGAAGGAAGACCTGGCTCTTGCTCATATTAACTTCCCTGCCTAGCCAGTCAATCAAGGTCTCAAGTGATTTTTGATACGCACTTTCTATGCTCATCTCCATCTTCACTTCCTCTCCTTCCTGGAAATAACAGCCGCTGAAAAACACATATGGTATCAGTATCCTTTTTGTTGTTTATATGAGCCTTACAAGGCTGCAAAAAATCCAAAATGTGGCCGGTGATGTGACTGCAGAAATTCAATAGTGAAAGGAGTTGATGACATGAAATTCTGGGATAAAAGATGATCCCAATAATTGCACCCTCAAAAATTTCATAAGGATGACAAAAATGGAAGACCTAAAAAAGCATACAATGGTAGGGAACTTATGATATTTAAACTTTTTTTTTACCTAAAATCACTAGTTTTACTTCCTATCATTGAGCATGCTGTTTCTTAGTATATCTCATTCGTAATTTCATATAGTCATTTATCATTCAAGATTCCGACTTGAATTGACAGGCTTGGTGTAGACTTCTTACATTCCTAGTAGTGTATATGCTTCATGAGGACAATTTTCTATAGCCAATCAATCTAGTTCAACATAGTAAGCTCCCTGAGGTCAACATTTTGTGCATCCTTGACGATTCAATTATCAGAAGACAGAGAATATTCCAAACACGAGAAAACAAAAGTCCAGATAAATGGTTTCTGAATAAATTCATTACCCTCTAATAGTCTTTTCATAATTCCACCAATGCCCAGTGTTGAAAACCAGAACATCTGCCGCCTTCCACTGTTGAGAAGTCCAATCCATTTGATCCAATTTCAAAGTAGTCTTTACCTTTTCTGCAACTCCTGCTGGTGGTCGGCTTTGAAGAACTAAGAATGGAGCTCGGTAATATTCAACCGTGCAATTATAGTCCCTGAACTTGAACACCAAAAATCCTGTGTGCTTCGTGATTGGGCTGCCATTCACTTCATATACAGAATCCTTTTCAAGAACTCCCGCCGAAAGCATGCAAAGCAATGATTCCCATTGGTTTCTCCCAATTGAATCCCCAACAAAAACTACCCGCCTATTTCTCAGCTTCTCCAACATAGTCTTTGCGTGAAATCTTTTGAAAGAGCAGGCCAGCACAACAAAAAAGAATCAGAATCATGTTAGTCCTCGCTTTTTTTAAAGAAGGATTGAATTATAAAAAATACAAATAAATACAATCAGAAGACGGCTTCAATCAATCTTAACACTGATAAATAAATAAAAAAACCTAGTCAAGACACAAGATTGAAGAATCAAGAATCTTGAAGAGGTAAAGAATTACATTTCACTTACTTATTTAATCTTCATCAAGAAAACCAATCAACGCATACAAACCCAAAAAAAGATCATTCAAATTTAAAATATACACAATTATCACCATGGACCATGATCTTGGAGCTGACATAACAAGTAATTCTAAGCAATCATAGTGGATCAACATTTAACAAGAAAGTTAAAGAGCAAAATCCTTCAATTGTTAAGAAAGATAACATGTGAATCCAAGAAAGGCAACCACGGAAAAAGAGGAATGTATTTTATTAGGAAAGAAGAGGCAGAGAAGCAACTTTCTTTGCTGGAAAGCTTCAAGACAGATTGAAAAAGGTTCCAACATAGATACAATACCAAAAAAGAAACACTGAACAAGAATTGATCTTTAAAAATCACACACACATTGGAGCCCAAGAAAATGTGAAACCAACAAGAAAACCAAAAATCCAAGACAAGAATTTCAAAACACCAATGTGAAAGTGACAACCCACCAACCCTAAATGCAAATCAAATAACATGTGAATCCAAGAAACCCATTAAACCCCATTAAAATCCCCCAAAAAAAAACATTCAAAGAAAACTAAGAATATGAAAACGAAACACAAAACAAACAAAAGGGGTTTAAAGTTGAACTTGATTGAACAACCTGGGCAAGTTACAGTCTCTGGGCTGCCACCTCCACTTAGTGTAGAATTCATCAGGTCTGCCATTCTCAGAGCACCTAAACCCCTCATCCAAGAACAAACAACCCCTCTCTCCATACAATGGGTAAGATTGATCCCAAACCCACTCTCCTTGGAACAAATCACACCCCTCACCCCCCTTTTCAAGAAACCCAACTCTCTCATCACTCCCCACCCCATCAAATCCCACCCACAACACTCTCTCAGGCTGCTGCCCATTGAGAGCATGCTTTGAATTGTCCAAGTAGAGCACAAAGGAAAGGACCAACGCCAGGGCTGCTATGAAGGACACGAGAATGGGCAAAGAGGGCTCAATGGGTAGGAAAGTTTTGAGCTTGCTGATGATTTTTGAGGGGGATTGGGTTCTTGGAGATGGGTTCTTGATCATTGTTGGGGTTGATGGGTTGTACCCTTTTGAGGAATTGAAAAATGGGTGTAGAGAGTGAGGTTTTGGGAGAGATTAGAAGAGAAAACAGATCAGAAACAGAGGTTCTTCCATGGAAGGTCACTCAGTGATTCATCTGCGTTAGTTTGTTTAGTGATTGTTTGATGGGTTTTAGAGAGAGAACAAGTGGGAAGTTTAGAGAGAAAGAAAGAGACACCCAGAACTACAAAAGAAGAGAAACCAAAGAAACAAAAGAATGAATATGAGCTCTGTTTGAACAGCAGTTGATTAGCAGAGAGGTTCTTGGTTTTAGGGGTAATTTCGTCATAATAATATTTTTGGACATAATTAATACTGTAATTAGTAATAACTACACAGGTTTTTTTTAAAGCCTAATAATTACTTTTTTGAAGCCTAAAAACTATAAGTGCCGTTTATCGTTTTTGAAATAGGTAATCATTAATTGAAAATCGAACACGTTCTTTATGCAAGGTTAAAAAAAAGTCAGTCATATCAACAAGGTTAGGTTGATGATTATAGGGGTGATTTTGTCATAAAAAAATATTTGTAGGGCATAATTGGGGATTAATAATCAAGCGAGGTTCTTACTATTAGGGGCAGTTTTGTCAAATATTGTAAGGGTATAATGGGAAATTAAGAATGATTAAAACGTGAGAGGGCGTAATCTTAAGCGAAATCCACTAATTCATGTATGCCGAAAGTGTCCGAGTCCAAGATTTTTGTCGTCTCTGCACTCGGTCGTTCGAACGTATTTTCTTTGTGACCACCGATGAGAGACACGTGTAATGTATTTGTTTATGATTACACGTGGCGAGATCGTGTGGTGGAACAGGAATTCGGGGAGAATGTTTTGGGTAGTAAATTAATGAGTGCGACCGATAAGATCGCGAGAAGAGTCGTCGTGGTAGTATTGAGGGTTCGTGATGGGAAAGTGTTTGCTGTGGATGTGGTGTAGCAAGCTTGATGTGTGTGATATGGGTTTGACATTTGACTCTACTCTAACCAAGGTTGAGGCCTGTTTGGTACTCTGGTTGATTGTTTTTTTGTTTTTTTTGTTTCTTTTTAAACCCTTTGATGTGCCTCCATTAGGACTCGAATACCCAATTTTATTTTTTTTATTTTTTTTAAGTGAGAGTCAAATTCACAGCCTCTAAATCTTATATTTTTAACAAGTGATGCTTCTACCATCTCACCAAAGATATTTTGATTACATCCAATCTCTTATTTAAGTAGTATATGCAACGATTGAGTTCACATAATTAGTTTTATATGTTGTCTAAAATATAGGGATGATAGTTTAACAAAGAAATGATAATGATAATTATTAATTAATTAATACTTGATATATACACAAAATTAACAATAAACTTATAATATTCTAGAAGATACGGTATATTTTGTATTAACAAAAGTAATGTAAAATTTTTTTTTTTTTGTTTTTGAACCACCGTCGATCATCTCAACAATAGGCAGTGGTTCTAATCAAATCTTTTTTGTTCTTTATTCATTCAATAAATAACATATATAATCAGATTTGTAGATAATGATTCATCCTTGTTGCGGTGCATGTTCATCATTGGTGTTGTGTGGATTTGTGCAGCACGCTGGATTTATTTATCTTTAGTTTTTTTATTTTGTAGTTAGTTTTCTTCCCTAGTTGGAAGTCTTTTATTTGTTTTCTTCTTATTAGAAATTTTTTAGGTCTTCTTCTTGTTAGAAAGTTTTTGGTCTTCTCTTTCTTATAAAGTTTTGCTATTCGTTTTGTAGTTCTAATACTTTTGTGTATTGTCATGAGTTTCAACGTTGCAGAGAACGATTCCTAATTGTTAAACTATTTCAACTTAAAAAAATAAATAAATTAATAGCAGTTTGTTTGCATAAATAAGATTAGCAAATCAATGTATTTGATTCTGTCTAGCCCTGTAATGAGTCATGAATAATTAATGAAATTTTAATTACTCTTAAAAAAAAAATGAGAATAGAGGGAACATTGTTTTCCTAAATTGTAAGGCCGGGGGCTCATATATGGCGCAAAGTCGATTTAAGACTTTAACAAAATCTGATATATGAGCTTTCTGTTATGATATGGATGAACAATTGATCAAGATTTTGTATGACTAATCATTGTCAAGCATGGCTCTTACATTGAGTGGTAGTATCAAGCATGGCCCTTACTTGTATCCATATCAAATGTACTCATTATTCCATGTATTGTCAATGTTGCTTGTGAAGAGTTGTATGACATGTGATGTATGTATTACTTGTAAACATTGTCTAAGTACATTTATCATCATCACCAAAGGGCCTATATAAAGGGTGCCAACCTCATTGTAAAAACACACCAAAGTTGAATGAAAACTTTTCATTCCAACTATCTCATTTCTTCTCTTCTCCTTTGTAGTAATAGTTTGTAGTAGTAGAAGTTCTTAGTCTTCTATTTCCTTATCTAGCTCTTAGCAAGTTCCAATTTATTTTACAACGCGTTATCAGCACGAGCTTGCTCTAACATTAAGGAGATCTTGAAGTTCAAGAAGGCTTGTTAAGGAGAAAAAGCTAAGAAGATGGATCAACAAACCATGTGTTCAAGTCATGAACCAAATAAGAGCGATATGTGCCTTGCTGATTGTGCTACAACGCACACAATTCTTAAAAACAGAGAATATTTCTCCAATTTGAACTTAGGCGATGCTAATGTTCAAACAATATCTGCATCTCCAATTTGATTAATGGCTCTGGAAGAGCAAATATTATGTTGCACTGGGGAACAACAATTCATGTTGACAATGCCTTATACTCACGAAAAATCCGAAGGAATTTACTCAAACTTTAAAGATATTCGACAAAATGGATATCACATTGAAACCATGAACGAAAATAATAGAGAATTTCTCTATGTCACATTGGTTTCAAATGGGAAAAAAGAAGTGTTAGAAAAATTTCCAGCTTTATCCTCTCGGATTATATTTTACTCATATAAGGCATGTCGAAACGAATGTCGTCTTAAATAAGAAAATTAATGATCCAACGACATTCATTTTATGGCATGACCGGCTTGGTCATCCAGGATCATCAATGATGCGAAGAATAATTAATAATTCGCATGGACATCCTTTAAGGAGTCACAAAATATTTTCAGCTGGTGATTATAATTGTGCTAGTTGTTCTCAAGGTAAATTGATAGTTAAACCATCCCCAAGTAAAATTGTTGTGGAATCCCCAATTTTCTTAGAACGCATTCAAGGAGACATATGTGGACCTATTCATCCTCACTGTGGACCATTTAGATATTTCATGGTTTTGATAGATGCATCAACTAGGTGGTCACATGTTTGTTTGCTTTCGACCCGCAATGTTGCATTTGCTAGACTTTTAGCGCAAATCATTAAGTTAAGAGCACAATTCCCGACAACCCAATCAAGGCCCTCCGTCTTTGATAATGCTGGGGAATTTCAATCTCAAGCATTTAAAAATTATTGCATGTCTATAGGAATTACCATTGAACATTACTGTTCCACATGTGCATACCCAAAATGGTTTGGCGAGAATCTCGATCAAACGCATTCAATTAATTGCCGGACCTTTAATCATGAGAACTAAGTTATCAACTTCGGTTTGGGGACATGCAGATCCTTCATGCAAGATCTATCATTCGTTATAGGCCCATTGCATACCATGAACATTCCCCCATGCAACTCATTTTAGGTCAACAACCAAATATTTCACACTTAAGAATTTTTGGTTGTGCAAAGTGTATGTTCCTATACCACCTCCTAATAGAACTAAGATGGGTCCACAACGAAAACTTGGGATTTATGTTGGATTTAACTCATCGTCCATTATAAAATACCTTGAACCCTTAACAGGGGATTTATTTACGCACTTTTTGCTTGATTGTCACTTTGATGAAGCAATTTTCCCACCATTAGGGGAGATAAGAAGTCAATTCAAAAAGAATGGCGCGAAATTGCTTGGAATGCATCAACTTTATCACATTATGATCCACGAACAAATCGAGTGTGAACTTGAAGTTCGAAAGATCATTCATTTGCAACAAATTGCAAATCAATTACAGATGCATTTAATGATGCAAAACAAGTGACAAAATCACATATTCCAGTGTAAATGCTCCCGCAAGAATTGATGTCTCTGCAACAAAATGCACAAGAACCAACGAAACGCTTAAAGCGTGGAAGACCGGTTGGTTCAAAGGATACAATTCCTCGAAAGAGGAAAACGGGAGTAAAAATAAATACAAATCAAAATACTCCCGAGAAAGCACAAGAATCCTTTGATAAGGGTTTGTCGAAACAAGTTGATTCGATGAGGAACAACTTCCTCTAGAAAAAGAGGAAAAAGATGAAAATAATGAGATCTCAATAAATTATTTAAACTCGGTAAGATTTGGGATCGAAATGAAATTGTTCCCGATGATATATTTGCTTTCAATGTGTCCTTTGAAATATGTGAAAATGATGATGATCCGAACCACGATCGGTGGACGAATGTCAAAAAAAACTTGATTGGCAAAAATGGCAAGATGCTATCCAAGCGAGCTAAACTCGTTAAGGAAACGAGAGGTCTTTGGACCAATTGTCCAAACGCCGATGGCGTAAAGCCTGTTGGATATAAATGGGTATTTGTACGAAAGAAAACGAAAAAAATGAAGTTACAAGGTACAAAGCAAGACTTGTAGCTCAAGGTTTCTCACAAAGACACTGGCATCGATTATGAGGAAACATATTCTCCTGTTATAGATGCAATCACATTTCGGTTCTTGATAAGCCTTGCGATCTCGAAGGGCTTGATATGCATTTAATGGATGTCGTTACAAATATCTCATGTACGGATCTCTAGACAGTGAGATATATATGAAAATCCCTGATGGATTTGTAATATCCGATGAAATAAAATCAAAACCTCATAACATGCATTCTATAAAATTACAAAGGTCTTTGTACGGGTTGAAACAATCCGGACGAATGTGGTACAAACGTCTTAGTGATTATTTACTGAAAGAAGGATATGTAAATAATCCGCTTTGCCCATGTGTCTTCATTAAAAGATCATCAACAGGATTTGTGATTATTGCTGTATATGTTGATGATTTAAATATAGTGGGAAACCACGACGACATCGTTAGAACATCCGAATACTTGAAAAAGGAATTCGAGATGAAAGAACTTGGAAAAACAAGACTTTGTCTTGGTTTGCAAATTAAACATTTTTCAAGTGGAGTACTTGTCCATCAATCAAATTATATTGAAAAATTATTAAAAAGATTTTATATGGACAAGGCACATCCATTGAGCTCTCCAATGGTTGTCAGATCACTTGAAGTGGATAAGGATCCATTTCGACCTCAAGAAAGTGATGAAGAGCTAATTGGTCCGGAGGTACCATATTTAAGTGCAATTGGTGCACTTATGTATCTTGCAAATTGTACAAGACCCGATATTGCTTTTGCTGTCAACCTACTTGCAAGATATAGCTCTTCACCAACTCGAAGACATTGGAATGGTGTTAAACACATTTTTCGATATCTTCGAGGAACAAGTGACATGGGTTTATTTTACTCGAGAGGGTAAATTTGAATCTCCAAGGTTATGCTTGATCTTTGGATTTTTATCGAGATCCCATAAGGCCCGTTCTCAAACGGGATATGTATTCACCTGGTAATATCTGCAGTATCGTGGAAGTCGATAAAACAAACTATGGTTGCCACTTCTTCCAATCATTCGAAAGTACTTGCAATTCATGAAGCAAGTCGTGAATGTGTTTGGTTGAGAAACATGATTGAACATATACAAGAATCATGTGGATTGCCTTCAATAAAAGATTCTCCAACCATATTATATGAAGATAATGCAAAGCATGTATTGCACAATTAAGTGAAGGATTCATAAAAGGGGACAGAACAAAACATATTTCACCAAAATTCTTTTATGCGCATGAGCTTCGTAAGAATGGTGAAATTGATGTCAAGCAAATCCGATCGAGTGATAATCTTGCTGATTTATTCACAAAAGCCTTACCAACTACGACATTTAAAAGGCTTACATATGGTATTGGCTTGCGTAAACTTAAAGACATTGCAAGTAAAGAAAGCCGAACAAGTCTCACCCATGTTCACATGAGGGGGAGTTATTGATTAATGTATTGCACTCTTTTTCCCTTAGCTATGGTTTTATCCCATTGGGTTTTCCATGCAAGGTTTTTAATGAGGCAATCTTAACAATATTATACCCATCTTAATATTTATGAGAATAGTGTACTCTTTTCTTTTACTATATTTTTTCCCACAGTTTTTCTTAGTAGAAGTTTTAACGAGGCACATTCTCTCAATAATTGTCATCCAAGGGGGAGTGTTATGATATGGATGAACAATTGATCAAGATTTTGTATGACTAATCATTGTCAAGCATGGCTCTTACATTGAGTGGTAGTATCAAGCATGGCCCTTACTTGTATCCATATCAAATGTACTCATTATTCCATGTATTGTCAATGTTGCTTGTGAAGAGTTGTATGACATGTGATGTATGTATTACTTGTAAACATTGTCTAAGTACATTTATCATCATCACCAAAGGGCCTATATAAAGGGTGCCAACCTCATTGTAAAAACACACCAAAGTTGAATGAAAACTTTTCATTCCAACTATCTCATTTCTTCTCTTCTCCTTTGTAGTAATAGTTTGTAGTAGTAGAAGTTCTTAGTCTTCTATTTCCTTATCTAGCTCTTAGCAAGTTCCAATTTATTTTACAACACTTTCAACTATTTTGGTCATATTGGCCCAAAGTCGTTTTAAGACTTTTACAAAATGGGACCCCATTACAACATCTAAAACTTTGGATTAGCGCCTCAAAAAAAAAAAACAAAACTTTGGATTAGCATTATCAAAGAAAAAAAAATTCTAATTAGCATAAGGTAAAAAAACAAAAATGTGAAACTAGCGTTAGTTCCTTTTGGAAAAAGAAATATAGCCGTCAGTTTCTTAAAAAATTACTACGAATTTCTACTAATTACTTCCCTTAACTAACTTTTAACCGGTTATTTTACAATTTCCGTCTAAAAGGATATTTAATTCTATTTTTTTTTTCTCACTTTGAGGAATACAATGGACAAGAGGTCTGTTAAGGAGTTGACTTAGCTATTAAGTTGTAGTTTAGGGGGATTTTAGTAACCAATAATTCTTTTTATTTTATTTCGAGCGATTATCACAAAAATTAAGTTAAAAAATACTCTATCTAGTAAAAAATATATGACGTTTTAAGATTTTTTGGCTTCAAAAATATATGACGTTTTTCATAATTCGAGAGAACCTTGTATCTCTTATACCTATTTTACATCTCTGTTAACTCAAACATTTAATTATAGTTAAACACTTGTCTTTCTTTCATTGGATAAAATAAATAATTAAATATGGTAAGAATGTAATTTAAATTCACAATTAATACTTTCTTAATAAGTGTGTTTTGATAAAAAAAAACATTTTATATTTTTATCGGAGGGTGTCATAAATAAAGGGCCATCTCTATTTATTATGGAGTAATAATTCGAATTACAAAGTTCAGACCAACAAAAGGAAGGCAAAAAAAAAGAGTTTGGCTAAATGCACCCCAGAAAAAGTCAAACTTAAGACAAAGGTCAATCTTACTACAAAATAACTCTTATGTTCCTCACTGTGATTAGTGCACTCCACTACAATTTCTAAGTGCACCCCATACTATCTTCTTTGTGATTTGTAAACATCATCAAGAGGTTCAATTTCGAAGGTTCGAATCTCTTGTTAGAGAGTCGGTCGGAGCCCACTGAACCTCTAGTTGGAGAGTCATTCGGAGCCTACCGAACTTTTAGGTCGACAGTTGTCAACAAAATTTCACCAAGAGATGTTCAATCAGACAACACTGAACCTAGTGGATAAATCTCGGCTATATGTCGCCAAATCTAAAATAGATGTCTAGACTAAGGTTTTGGAGTTGAGTACTTTGGTTCGGATAAAAGGATATTTTAGTAAAAATATGGGGTGCACTTAAAATTAAAATTAAAATTTGAAGTGCCACATAAAATGAAGTGCACTTAATAAAAGGTGGGGGATATACTTAGCCAAACTCAACAAAATAGAGGTGGTTGAGACTAACAAGGACCATATTTATTGTGGAAACCAAACAATTGTATAATACATGAATGATGGGTACCCACGTCGAGATTGAGGACTCATTTTGTCCGACTTAGGTTAATTGAATTATGAGATGGCAATAGATATGCGTGCTGTCTCTTCTGTGATGTCGAGGAGAATTGCATGTTGCCTCTTTGATGTTGGGTCCTACGTCTTTTATTGACACTTCTTCCTTTTGTTATGAATTGATTTGTAATTTCATTAAAGCTCTTCAATGGTAAATGTAGATTGTGGGATTAAATTCTTAATGTGGAGAGGATGTCTATTGTTGGTTTTTGTGTGGGCTCCACGCACAAAAATAGAAAAGTCCAACACATAAAAGCAACCAATTGGAGTTTGAATAGGAATCTGACAGAGAGAAAATAGGAAGTGAAGAAATATATATGAGTCGATATTGTTGTGCGACTAAGAGACGGAAAAAAATAAGCAGAGAAGTCGACGAGGAGTTCGGCTTGGTGTGCGCATAGGGGTGTATGTGCATTATCTCTCTAAGATTTTCTCTCTACATTGAAGAACAACAAGATCTTGAATCCGAAGACTCGCGGTGAAGGCTTTGATGATTTCTTGGTGTTCGGGAAAAGAGGTGCAAGGGTTTGATATAATTGGGGTAGTATTCTTTGTTCTTAGTGTGATCATCTAAGTTCTTGGAAGATGTATTTATGTATTACTCCATTGTTGGTGAATCGCATTAAATTGAGATATCTTGTACTCTTTGTTGACATAGTGAATTGTTCGGAGTTTGACCCGTGGTTTTTACCTCTGATTTGGAGGGTTTTCCACGTTAAATCTTTTGTGTCTTGTGGTGTGTTTATTTTATGCATTGATCGTGGTTTGGCGGAATTTATTATTCATCTGTTTCATTATTAGAAGGGGTTGAGTAAAACCCCAACATCTATTCCATATGGTTCAAATAAATATGGAACTTCAAAACATGTCTCCAATGATAAATGTAGATTTGTGGCTCAAATGATGAGATGACATTTTTTTTTGGTAATTATATTAATTAAAACTTGTAAATAAAAATCTAAACAAAATGAATAAGTATTTAAAAAAGATTGATTATCCACCGTGGATGTCAATTTAAATGTCAAGAAGTGACATTTCAAATAAACAATGTTTATCAACGTCAGTTTGATATTCAAAACGCGCACACTTCATATTAAGCGAAAAACTTGGCTTAATATTATAAGGCGAGATGGCTTGGTTGGGTGACAAAAATTTGATTGTTCTAAGGTCTTATCTACTTTTCATCTGTCTCCTATTATTATCTTTCCACAATCCCATCCAAGGTGTCTGAGAGATGCTTAAAGAAGATAGAAAAAGTAGGTCTATATATAATTAAGCATATAGCATATTTAAGTCATTTTGTTTTTGAACTGATATAGCATATTTAAGTCATTTTGTATTTGAACTGATAGGGACTTAAGTTATTGCCAAAAAGCTGAAAAAAGAAAAATAAAATAAAATCAAGGGTTGAAGCTTAAACCAAAATTTAATACCATGGTTTTAGATGGGATTAAGTAGTTGGACTACTTATACGGCATGTTCGGTTCGCATACAATATAGTCCACGGGACTAAATTAGACTACAACCTTGAGACTATTGTGAACCACAATTTTGATGGTTTTATTTAGTTTCACCCAAGTGAATAACGAAATGACTAAAATGCTCTCGTCAAAATACACACAAAAACCACACTCACTCTCCTCTTCTTTTCTCAATTCGACTCTACAACGCAACCCTAGCAGACTCGATTGCACGAGAAGAAGATGGGAAAGGCAGCTTGACTGGATCTCAAACGGTTTTGCCATCGCCATAGCTTCGTCGGAAGGTTTTGTAGCGAAGCGATCGAGCTTCAGTGTGTTCGGTGCTTCGCAGCTGATCGATCTGTATTTTAGTTAATCTTCTAAGACTTTTGCTAAGGAGGTGTAATTCTGTGATTATGGTTGAAGATTGTTGTTGAGTGGTTGTGATGTGTGGATCTGTTGTTCAATTGATTTCTATATCTGTTTAATGTGTGGTTGTTGTTCATGATTTGGCATGAATTTAGGGTTTCATTGAGTAAATTTTGAGAATTGATGAAAAGACGATTAAGAATTCGATGTTTTGACAGTTTTGAAGAGTTTTAGGTCTCACCATTGAACCATTTGGTTCAAATGTTATCGTATTAGGAAATTTTTGCTTCAATTTGATGATAGCGACGATTGAATCAACTTCAAGATCCAATTTTGGAGGGGCACTATAGTAACTTCACCCATTGCAACCACATATAATCCTACCCTTAGAACTCCCAATCAAACAACTCACCATGAAACGGACTAACACCTAAACCCATGTTATAATTCCAGTGTAAAATAAGCCCATAATCTTGGGACACTCATGTATGTGAACCGAACACACCACAAACCCTAAAATCCAAGGCAGCTTAACATTTTAGTGAGACGTCAATAGAACTCACAGTGTCGTATTAACTTACAAAAGGAGGATAATACATGGTAAATCAGTTCCAAGTATTCCTATAATCAATCCTATTGTTCCTTTAAGTTTACAAAATTTAACAAAAAAAATAGAAAACAAAATAAAAAAACTACTCAAGATAACAAAAATATTAGGAGAAGAAGATAACTGATTTTTCAAAGGAATTTATCTCACCCAGAAATGGAACCAAGAACTTAAAATCTTAAGCTTTGTCACAAGGATTTCCTTGGTTGTTGCCCTTCCTTATTTTGTCCAGCCTGAAGAGAAGACAACACATTTTCAGCGGCAGCCATATCGCAGAAGTGCTATAAAATGTTCAAGATTACTTGCACTCCTAGTAATCCAAGTTCATTATGCTAAAAAGTAAGCAGAATTTTAGAGAAAGAAAATGCTTAAATCACAGTTTCTAATATAACCAATAAGATGAGCGGTACATGAAAAAGAAAGCGTTAAGGCTTTAGATGACAATGTCGAAAGAATGGAATTGGAACAAAGGAAGAGTCAAGCTTTGCTTAAATCATGCACCTAACAAAAACCAAGGACCACCATTCCAGAAAAAAAAAAATGTAATGATGCAACAAGAGATCAAATCTCTGTGACAACTGGATCATTTGAATAACCTCTGTGATCGACAAATACTGAAGAAAATCAAACAAACAAAGCTGATACTTTATTCAGTTTCTGTCAAAGAAATTCCAAAACAAGAGATTATCAATTTCACGTGCCATGTTTAAGCAACTGAATTCTAAGATCATCTTATACATATTATCACCCTCTTGCATACTAACTACTTCACGAATTAGAAGGTTTTAAAATGCTGGTAACATATAGTATTAAAAAAAAAAAAAAAAAAAAGACAACTCACCGCTCCTCTCTGATTGATCAACCTTCGAGAAGATGGGGCTCGTGCAACATATGAGGCGGCAGCAGCAGCAGCCACGCGAATCCTGAATTAGATCAATACATAATAAGACTTTCAGAATACTATATGATGTAACCATCATCTCAAACTCATTGCAAAAAAAGAACAAAAAAGCAAAAAGCCCAAGTAAATCACATTATACCTCTTATGCACATCAACATATTCATCTGTCTCATCTACAATCTCTTCCTGGCAATAAAGATACAAGTTACAACAGTTCAAAATTCAATAAAATGATGAAACTAGTGGACAGAGGAACAATGAATAAAATCAAACGAGCAAAAAGATAACTATCTACAGCCTACAGGAAGACCCTATGAATCAAACACACAGAAATTGAAATAGGAGCACACTTGATAGGAAACTAAATTCATCAATAAAAAGTACAAATTTCAGCTAAAGATTAAATCTAGTGCCATAAGTAAAATGGTTTCACTATACAAGACCAGCCATGCATCCCTGAATCAGTGAGCATCAATCGTAATTACCTCACAAAAATGAACAAAAATGAAGTCACCTCATCCATGTTTGCAAATTTTTTTTTAAAAAAAAGCCACCTCAAGTCAAAGGAGAGAGACCCAATACACTCGCTCATCCATGTCACAAGGACTTGTAAAACTTAGAATTGCACCAATTTCAAAAATGATGTAGAACAATGCCAAACCAAGACAAACTTTACAAACACTAACATTACATGGCATGTCCTTTTGATTTCATTTTTCGAGCCTAAAGTATTCGAAAACAACAAGACATACAATAGATAACAAATTTCAGCTCAACAAAGGTTTTTTCATTAAGAGCGAATTTAAGTCAAAGAAACTTTATTTTTATTTTTCCTTATTTTGTTTAGAAAGTTTTTTTGATTCAACAGACCCAAGGGTTAATTTACTTTACCTCAAAAAAAGTGTTAATTTACATCTGCACATACACATCAGCCACAAAGGACATTTAATCCCCTTTTCAGACAAAAGCTGTCCACTTATAGCAAAACAACGAATATTGATGTCCTTGTTAACATATGGAGTAGATAGTGTGAATATAAAATTGATAGAAACAAAGTGTAACTGCTGTAATACAACTGCCTTAACTTTTTGAGAAGTTGTCAGTGCTGTATCTGTAGGTTAAGCTGATCATATTGTTCTGCTGACTATTGGTCTACTGGTCCTCGGATCAAAATTTACTTTAAGCAAAGCCTTGCTCTCTATGAACATAAAACACGCGCATGCATGCATGCACGCACACACGCACGACGCACATAGATACTGAGCACACCGAGGAGCACTTGGAAAATTGATTCAATTAAACAACTAAGGATAAACTATATATTCCAGATCAAAAAGCTTAGAAATGCTCAAACAAGAGAAGTGGCTTTGAGAAACAAAAAAAACAGTAGCTTACTTGCAGAAGTTCTTCAAATACATCCTCCAAGGTGATGATACCAATTACTTCCCCATCTTCAATGTCCTCTGACGAATGAGACAATTTATTGTTTGCTGTCTCATTTTGTTGAAAAGAGATTTGCTTGTGTGAACTGACTCGCTTTGGAGGCTTCTCAATGTCAACAACAACACTTTCTGACTTTTCTTCCGGCTTGGAAAGCAAAGGTGTAGTTAAGTTGGATTCCGCACCAACAACTTTGATTTCATCTGGCTTTGCAACACCACCAAGAAGGTCATTCTTGCTTCTCCCCTTAGCTTTCACCACAGCTGCCATATGACTACTTCCCTTTTGAAACTCATTGAGTATGTCATACAAAGGCATGTCAGAGGGAACCCTGTAAAAACATCCAGAACAAGCTTTACTAAGGAGCTGATTCCCAAAAAATAGAACCTAAAAAAAGAACAAAAAAGGGTAATTAATTGGGAAGACCTTGGAATTCGCCGAATTGAAATAGCACTAACTGGTGTCTCCGTTTCTGCTCGTACTGTAAGAAGGCTTTTCACCTAATTGAACAAAGTTGTATGGGTCGAGTGAGGACCACGTCTAGAATAAGCAATTTGTTGTAGCCAAAAATATATGACTTAACACATAAATCCTGTAGATAAGACACAGTTTCCTTCACCAACCAGCAGAAGTCCAATAATGTTTCTTGGGTTTCCAGAATAGACAGGAACCCGACTATGCCCCCGCGCAAGAATTTTTCCAATTGCTTCCCTAAATTATCAAAAGATTGTGCACGTTATTTCCATTGGTCACACATTAAAGCCCCAACCCGCACGCACACTCCAAACCTAAAGGAAAAAGAAAAGAACAATATATGCGAGTAAAGTAGATATAGCCCCTTCCGACAAACCACATGATATATCCAGGAAAAACTAATTACCAAAATATTACTGATGTTTTACAAAATTCCAGAAATCACAAAATCTATAATTTTTTATTCATAATTATTGTGCAACTAATGCTTGATCATTGCAAGTTTTTGATTAAAAAAAATAATATAGTTAACTATATGAATCTGAAAAACTCTTTCATAAATTCCCAACAAAATCCAGCGCCAGCCAAGAGCAATTTTATTTTTTTTTTTTTTTTTATTTATTATTTATTTTTTATTTTTATTTTTATTTTTTTTTTCAAATACAGTGGATGTAAGCATTGGAAAGTAGGAAATTATTGTGATGTAGTACAATAATATAAAGTATGAATGGTTAAGAACATGAGCTCCAAAATTTCAATTACAAAATAATTATTGTGATGTAGTACAAGTAGGGTAACCTTACCAGTGAATCAGTGATGAGCCTTTGGAAAGAAAAAGAAAATGGAAAGTGAATAAAAACAGAATTGAGAGCATTATAAATGCTATTCAATACAAAACAGACGCTAATCAAAGCATTGGGAAATACACACGCATCATGTATAATATACTACTGAATATTGAGTACTTCACTGCAAATAAAAATAGATAAAGAGCAAAACTTACCAATCCAGTTTAGAATTGACATCCAAAGAAAATGTTGACTCTATAGGTGTCATAGCTTCCTCAGCAGTCTGTTTAAACACAAATATTGTTAGAATAGCTCTAGATGATTATCGAGAATGAGAATTACAAACTGTTAAGCTGAAAAAGAGAAAATAGGGATCTGAGGACAGGTAGAAGTCAAAGAACCCATATTGGGGTTAGGAGCACCAATATTTGATCTTTCACTAAGTTCACAGGCTTCATGGAGGGCAACATAAAAAATTCTATTTCGTACTCATTGACAGTGCAAATAATCAGTTTCAGATTTAGGGTAATATTTTAAGTTAACAATGAAGAACAATTAGAGGAAATCATAAGAACAGAGAAATAATTAAGAAGGCATCTCAACTGTCGAGATTACCGGTTTCAAACTTGGGATGAGTTTTGAAGCTATCAATTGGAAATATAATATGAGAATCAATTAAAATAGTTTGGACACATGCAACCAAAACCAAATGGTGCACTCATTAAGATAGACATGACAAGAATGCATCAACTTCAGAGGAAGGTATGACCTATGATAAACTAATGGAAACAATAAAGAAAGATAAGCATGTCGCTGGTATGATCATAGATGCAGCCCTGGATAGAGAGAATCAAGAACGCAGATTCATGTACCAAAAAAATATAGGTGAAAAAAAGGGTAATGTTGAATTGAGTACAGATGAAATCTAGACGACCTAACAAATAACTGACAAGAATACCAACGCAGCCTGCGGCCAGCTATGATTTCATTACATACCTTTTCAGTTAAGTCAAGAGCTCCACTAATAATTGTTGTCTCATCATGAGTGAGTTCACCACCTTTACCAGCCTAAAAATGCATACAAATATTTAAGACATCAAGGAGCTCAACACAAACTTTATCAAATCGGCGAGCTCTCGACCTCGATTTTCTCTCTAATTTCAAGCATGCTTACCTCCTGGCTGTGAATAGAGACAAGGGCTTTTAACTGGGCCCTTCGAAAGAGTGCTTCGTTGTGCCCAAGAACACAATCCAGCATCTATAGGCAAATAAATGTGTCAATTCACTTTAATTCCTCAAAAAAAGACATTAACACATTATCACAAATAACTATTTTCGCACCAAGCGACACATAATTGAAAAGGAAACCAATATGATTCAGCTCAGTGCAAAATGCAAACAGAGAGCCAGAATGTTAAGCTACTTAGTTCTAAGCAAGAGTTGACATCTGAACGGTTAAGATATTAAGAAAGTAGCATTTGAGATTATTTGAATTTGATATGCTGAAAATTACCTTCCCAATGGGATAAGCTATTGGGTAGCTTATTATCATCAAAATCCGCACTAGCCACACAAGATTTGCTCCCACAGCAAGCCCATACCTTGAGCATATTGCTTGAGGTATAACCTGAAATAATAGAATCAGTATATACTAAAAACTTCTTTAAGGGAAAAAAAAGTGTTCCTTACATGAAAAACAAAGTATCACGACTCGTGACTTGTAGAAAAATTTACCTCCCCGAATGCAAGAACAAAAGTGACAGAAAGCACAACTGCTACAACTGGATTGAAAATCCTGTCCAGAAACAAAGGAAGGGCCTGGAGGTGGCAAGCAATAAAAAATGTATCATGGGAAGGACCAAGAAGCAGGAAACACTAAGAATGTTCATAATGAGTAAAATACAAATAGGCTTTGTAAGAAAAATGAGTAATGATTCGACATTAAACCAACTATCATACCAGTTTACAGATGAACCAAACTCCATAACCAGCACCAGGTATTTGCACTAAGCCTAGGGACCCAATTATGTGTTTGTAAATTTTCATAGGTCATTCATCCTCACCTCACAAACATTGAAGGAGGATTGTTCTCATAAAAACCTTTAATTAAAAAAAATAGCAACTAAAAGAAAAAGTAAAAGAGATGAATAATATGGTACTGACTCACCTCCATTGCAACAGCATTACAGAGAAGCAGAGTTACTAGAAGCTGATGTTGCTTCTGGACAACCGGAAGAATAGCAGCTGCATTAGTAATGAGATGAGTGGTCACTATAATGAGATGGTTGTGGCAGCAGTTCAGAAGACTTATGTTTGTTTATACTATTATTTAAAAACCAATGAAATGGGGAATTGTATATGAATAATTATGAATTATCTATTTGTATTATTTATTTGAAAATAGTTTTATTAGGTGAATGTATGGTAAATCTTGAAAGGATAGAACCAAAAAAAAAACACACAATGATTCAAAGAAAAGTAGCGCAATAGATTCCTAAGAAGGGTATTTTACATCACTGTGTCTCAAGGGGTTAGATACATGACTCTAGTGAGAACAATAAACTGGGGTGAGTTCTTTGCAATTGTTCTGATTTTATTTATTTATTTATTTTGCAATTGTTCTGAATTTTGAAGTGTAATAAGACATAAAGAAAATCGACAATTGCAAGGCCAATCCCCCTCGTAAAATATGGACAAGAAAATCATAGTAAGACGCTTGTCAAATATGGGTTAAATTGGGATGACGACTAAAAAGAACATAAGCAAATTCAAGTTTCATGAATTACAATATCAACCTAGTGATGCGTAAAACCATAGAAGAATTTAATAAAGAATTTAATAGTAAATCATTGCATCAACTCATTTTCTTTTATAGCAGGGACTAGGTCCATGGCATACAAGCAATTCAACCCATAGGATTTTCTCTTCTATTTAGTCTCCTCATTTTCAGTAGCAGTTACTGCAGGTATTCAGGTACCAAGGCAATTTTTAAATTAAATAACTGTAGGTCTTTCACAAGCAATGCACATTGTTGTCAACTTCATTATGCATTGAGCACCCCACTAACTATGGAATGGACAAGCAATTCACTTCTAAAATGTACAAGGTATAAAATACCATGAAATTCCAGTTTGCACACGCAAACTAGAACTGCGTACTTGAGAAAGTGCAAACGGTCTATCTGAATTGATATTCCATGCATATCATATTTGATTCATAAAACGAGAACCGTAAAGGAATTAAGATATATGATGTCCTGAACATTTCAAACCATAACATACACTTTAGTAAAAACAACCATAAGCACCATAATGATCTCAATTTTCAAAATTCCCATTGTTCAAAAATCGACCGTCATAATCTCAGAAATTATCAACACTCCAAAACCAGAATTGAAGAGGACTAAATAAAAGGACATTATGGTACTATCCTTCCATTTTAAAAGACTCTGAATGTAAAATCTCAAAGAACTCCAATCAACAATCACAAATCGCCCAATCCAACACTTACAAATCAAAAAACGATCAATTCCACTTCTTCAAACAAGCAAATGAAACAACAGATGCACAGAACAGTCGACAGAAGGGTATTTCTATTAAAACACAACAAAACCACTGAAATCCATCCATTTTCACAACAAACTCTCCAAAACCTCACTCTTGCCCAACCAAATCGAGTTAGCAACTCCACTCCAGCCAACAATCAAAATTCCAAAATCTCTCTATTGCAACAATCCAATCAGGCAATCAGAACAGTTCCTTTTCACTGAAGTCCGTACATTTCACAATCTATTCCCCAAAATCTCTCTAACCAGTAATAACCAAAAACAACAATCCAATCACAAAATCTCAGAATCAAGACTCCAAAAGCCGAATTGAAGATTAATGACAGAGAACTCCAATCAACAACAGAAAACGCTAAAAAAAAGACCAATTCCACTTCTTCAACCAATCAAATGAAACTACAAATGAACAAAACAGTTCATTTTCACGGAATCCCCTCTAACTAGTAAAGATCACAAATTAAACAACAATCCAATCGCGAAAACCAAATCAAAAAGCGCAAAACCTGCTTGTTTCTTCTCGACGGAGGTGCCGCTCCTCTGGAGGATCTCGAGCTCGACGAGCCCCAGCGACATGAGTCCGAGCGTGAGGCCGGACATGATCCCAGCGAAGACGACGAGGAAGCACGAGATCAAAGCGTAGACGAACCACCACAGCGATCCGAACGCGATGTCTTCCGCTCTCAGAGTCGGAGAAGCGCCTCTCATCGCCGCTCGAGCTAGGGCTACCGCATTGACCCACAACATCTCTCTCTGTGTGTGAAAGAGAGAGATCGGACAGCAACGAAAGATGAGCGCAGCGAGAGAGAGAGGGAGGGAGAGAGAGAGAGGGAGAGAGAGTAAGTGCGCACCAGCGATTATCTCGTCTCGTGAGGATCCTGTGCTTCGCGGTTTATGCGGCTTCTGACACGGGGTGGAGTTGTGTGGCGCCACGTGTTTTAGGAGGAGAGGATTTGACTGGGGTTACGTACTTCCGTACGGTTGGTTGACTGCAGAGGAAATGGGAGTGGAGAGTGGAAGAGTGAAGCGTGGAGGGAGCCCTGCAGTTCGGAGATCTGGGTTCGTTGGTTTGCTATACTGAGATGCGCGATACAAATCTCGAGGTGAGGTAAGTGCCTATCTATCTCCTTCTAGGAAATTAATAAGTACTATTATTTGGATAGTTTAAGAATGACACTCGGGATGCCTACCACTCACTCTAAGATTCAAAACACAGTTAGAGATGTGTAATTCAATGTGCATCCTAGAGGCGCAGTCTAATATTTTTGATATTATTTTGTGCCCCATTAAGGTAGAGCATGTCATTTCCATTGCACTGACCACGTATTTGTTGTGCCTATCTATCTCCTTCTAGGAAATTAATAAGTACTATTATTTGGATAGTTTAAGAATGACACTCGGGATGCCCACCACTCACTCTAAGATTCAAAACACAGTTAGAGATGTGTAGTTCGATGTGCATCCTAGAGGCGCAGTCTAATATTTTTGATATTATTTTGTGCCCCATTAAAGTAGAGCATGTCATTTCCATTGCACTACCACGTATTTGTTTTCTTAAATGATGTATAATTCAAGTTTTATTTAATACTATTTTTTTATGCTTTTTTTTTAATCAAATTTCTTTAAAATAAGTTCATTGTATACATTCTGTCACCAATCAATGTTATATTACAATCATAATCTATGTCTATACTCTACATATAAGAAACACAAGATATCTCTCGACAACAACACTACTTTCAAGGACGATTGTGGGAAACGATGTCAACATCTTATTAAGGGGTTCCAAGTTTCCAACCTCATAAAAAATTCTTATGGTGCGCATGCGCACTATTAGAGACACCTCATTTTTGTTTAAAATGGGAAAGTTCGAGATTTAAAATGGTGACCAATTTGTTATGAGGTGAACACCCAACCACCAAACTATCTTGATAGATGTATCTATCATTTGGATCTACACTTCTCCAATTAATTAATTTATACATCACTCATGCTAAAAAGTAACTAAACTAAAATTGTTTAATCACTTCATTAAGTTCTATTCTTGTTGTACATAGCGAGACTTGAACTCTCAACATACTTGCTAATTCCTCCACCAATACTCATAAAATTCAGTGCCCAATGCTCAAACTTGATAATTCCTCCACCAATAACATTCTTCCAACAAGGCGCGCCACACCAATTTCATGCAACAAGCAAGACTCAATCATAGTTCCCTTTTAACAATTCATACCAAGATGCATAAGTTAATTCTCACAATATTAACAACTCTTCAGGATCATCAGGTTGCTTAAGACATCAATATTCTAAGCTAAATTAAATAAATTTTGAGGAGAATGAATAGGCCTACAATATTACCTATCTAATAGCAGCTTAATCCATGTGACATCCAAACTCCCAACACATTCTAACCTACACTTCTTGATAAAATACAACAAAAAATGGTAACCAAGGCAGGAAAACAGGAAGGCCAAAAGGGTGTGACTCAAAAACACAAGCATAAGTACAAGCCAACCACCAATCTGAAGAACAACTACGTGCAAGCTTGCAACTCAAATACCAACCATGAAGGTAACAATAATAATGCTTCAAAAATTTGTAATGGTGGTTGCATTTCTTTTCGTTCTCTCGCCGAAGTCCATGAGCATACCGGTTCACCCTCTTTGCCAACCTCAAATCGCCTTGGCCAACCGAGCTTGTGCTATGCTGCCGACGCATGACGATGCGTCTCTGCCAAGGGCTGGAGACGAATCACCAGTTTCAGAAGAGCCTCTAGATCATCCAGGTCTAGATGAACCAATCCTGCAACATCAAGACTTCGAACATCCAGCCCTGCAAAGCTCATTTCCTGAAAGAGATCATGACAATCACAGCCATGACAGGCACCAAGGTCACCAAGGTGATCATGGAAGTCACCATGGTGATCAAGGAGGTCATCATGGTGAACACGGACGTCGCCATGGTGAGCACGGAAAGGACAACCACTACCGTTGGCATGATGAGCGCAGGCACCATGGCCACCGCCACCACCACCACCACCACTCTCAAGAAGAGGAGGATTGTTGCAGGTGGCTCAACGACATGGATGCGGAATGTGTGTGCGTTTTTTTCTTCCGACTTCCTCTTGCCTTCAGGAGGCCTGAGCATGATTTCATGGTCAAGGTTGGAGATACATGTAATGTCACCTTCAATTGCCGAGGTGGGGTTCCTTGATCAATGCATAGCTTGATCAAATTTATAGGTTTGAGTGACAACAGCTAATTAAGTTTACTGTTCTTGTGTAATCGAGTTTTAAGGTATTAACTATGAGTAAGGATTACATATATTGTCATAGAGTAGAGCATCTATATAGACATACATGTAATGCAGGTGATAATAGAATTTGATATTTTTGCATTCATACATAATGGGTCTGAGTGACTACCAACTAAGTGGTATCTCAATGGTCTTGTATATATGTGGTCATTTATGCAAGAGCTCGAGGGTTCTCGAGGGTTCAAATCTCTCAGTATTCAAGTTTGAGGGGTAATAAGTCGGTTTCTTATGAAAAAAAAAAGTTTCACTCATCTACAAAATCTCCTTCGGTTGTATTGAATCATTCATAATTTGCTCAAAAGAACTATAGAAAGAAAAAGAATATTGGTTCATCACACACTGTGCGGTGAACTGCAAGACGATCCCTTGCACGTCTAAACTAAAACCTTAACGGGCTATATGTATCGCTTACAGTCGAAAGATATTCTAACACATCTAAAAGCCCTAGACCGACACTTTTGTGACGAGAAACGTACCTAATTTTTTCAAAGGTTAGCATACACCTCTGGATCAAGATGGAACAAAGGGAAAAAAGAATAGGAGAGAGTGCTAGTTAATCGAATCTGGCAGAAATTTGAGATACCTCTCTGAATCAGTAGCCCCAGCTCAATTTGCCATGATATCAGAATGGATATCAGTCCGCTCATCTCCATATCATGTTAACAACGCAAAGCATCATAGATAAGCTGGATGTCAAGCACTTTCGAAGCCAAATATTCTGAAAACACCTGCAGGAGTCGAGCAAAAACAGCAGTGAACTTCAGTAAACTGAAGTGCCGCTAGGCTTCTTTAAAAAGATGAAAATGGCTCTCTAGATTTTTTTTTTATATATAACCATAGGTGTCTGAACCTTTTTCAGCCCCTCCTTAGGTTGACTAATCCCATGGAGTTAGTCGGATGCCCAACCCCATAACCCGAGAGAAACCAAAGGAATATAGTGTCCAACAACACCATAGCCTCAGTCCCAAATTAATTAGTCCTAATTAATGCGTCTCAAGTTAACTTCGGTCTCCCCTACCTCGTCGAATTTCTTCAGTTTCTACCAAGAATTTAGCTCATGACATCTGGCTTGGTCCGAGTTCCGAAATTCATTTTTTGATGAAACATCAATAATTTGTAGTTAAAAAAGAGTGAAAGAGTATGTATACCTTCATCAGCCTGATACTTGTTCTTGTCGTCTCCAGCATAAGCCAACAAGTTGTGCTTGGGATTCCACTCCACACTATTCATGGCAGCACGACAAGGAATTTGATGAATTGTTCGTCCAGTATGCACATTTGACTGATTCAAACAGTAGATACAGCGTCAGTATACACAGTTCTCCAGGAGGCGATGCCCTGGCCAGTCTGAGGAAAGAAAGAAGCTACTCTCTTCCAAAACTCCAATAGATTTTAGGCAATTACGCCAATACAAGAGTATTAGGAAGGAAAAGGCAATAACTGCTTCTTCATGTTCCCCATTCTGACTTGAGGGATACACCTGAGAAAGGTGAAAGATGTATGGAGAAGACATACAATATCAATGAATAGATCTTCGCTAGCTGAGGCAATATAATCGCCTGTATGATTGAAGCTTATAGTTCTGACAGGCCATCTGAATAGAAACAACGAAAAGTCATTCCATACACACTAAACTGAAAGAAAGCATGAGGAATTATAGTTCACAGCATCGTGAATTTAGCTGGTTCACATCAGCATCTGAGATAGTGAAGACTAAGGTGGTGTTTGGTAACTCTACTTCTTAAACTTTAAGCACTAATTCAATAAGACTTTTTATACAAGAGATTATTAAATAAGAGCTTAATTTAATAGTGTTTGGTAAAATTAACTCAAAACTTCTAATTAAAAATTAAGTGTTTGATAACCTACCTTTAATTAACATATGTATGAGTGAACGATAAAAACATATGTATGATTGAACAATATAGTAAACTATGCTAGATTGGTACGATGATCATTAAAATGAAGGCGATGATCAGGAGGAGGGTAGCAATAGAGAAAATGTAAGGGAGGTATTGGAATCTTTTGTACTATGAAAAAAAAGAGAATGAAACCTTATTTCTGTTACGCATATCATCAAAGAACACCCATGCAAAACAAACGCACCATCCTGATGTCTATTTGCCATTACACCATTCCCTTAACCCACCATTAATTAACGTTGTACACAATAACCGCTGGTTTTGTTTCTCCTATGCAAATAATTTTATGTGTATCAGAAAAATTATGATCTCTGTGGAAAAAAAACTTTGATTAACTCGGTTGACTTTTCATACCAAATAAAAAAGCAGAGGTAGGGCATTTTGTATTTGTGTTAAGAGAGCTTGTGGGAGAGGAGGATGAGAGAGACAGAGAGGAGGATATGAGAGGTAGAGAGGTTGAAGAGAGCTTGTGGGTTCATCCAAAAAAAGAGAGCTTGTGGGAGAGGAGGACATGAGAGGCAGAGAGATTGAAGAGAGCTTGTGGGAGAGGAGGTTATGAGAGGCAGAGAGAGATTGAAGAGAGCTTGTGGGAGAGCAAGAGGCATAGAGATTGAGACGTAAAGGTTCAGAGATGAGGAGAAGATGGAGACCAAGGGGAAGTAATTCGGGAAAGTCGAGCGACGTTGCACAAGAGTCGTGAGAAAACCTCTTTCACTTAAGAGGTTTAATAAGTTAAGAAAATTAATTTTTTTATTAAGTGGTATTTCCTCTTATTTAGTCTAAGTCTTATTAGGAATAAGTCTTATTAATAATATAACCAAACACAATTATTTTTATAGAACTCTTTTTGAATAAGACTCGAGTAAAATAAGAGAGTAAAATAAGAGTTTGAAGTAGAGTTACCAAACACCACCTAAGAGCCGAATGAAACTTACTCAAGTTTTGTGAAAGTTCGGACACACAGCATTTCAGAGAGATCCCAAAGGCTGACTAATGAATCAGCACTGCCAACAGCAAAATACCTACCATGGCACAATAAAACAATTTTTTAAAGTTTAACACATGGAAATAATCAAACAATAAATAGATTATCTCAATAAGGAAACATGAAATGATGGCCCATCAGTTCAGTGCGTTCACTAAACATGTGTATAGTATCTATGACTATGCTTAATAAACCCTGGATCATACAATATAGACCTCTTATTCAGTAGGATAATAAACAACACTCAAATACCTTCCAAGGGGATCAATGGCAATGCAGTAGCAACCAGCTGTGTGAGCCATAAGTGTATGAAGGGCTTTAAGTGACGGGTATGCCAGTACCTCGACAGTACCTACGCAAAAGCAAGAGGTCAGATCCCCAGTGTTTACTATCTGAGCCAAGAAAAATCAAGCTTATGACAGAATAACTTTACAAGGTTGAAATTGTATCAAGCAAAAATATAAAAGGCATAAATGATTTCTTTTCCATTCATCAAAAAATGCTTCCTTTTGTTGTCTGTGTGGCATAATAATTGAGATTGAACAGGCCTTTTTGCATTTCTTACCGTTACCAGTGGTAAGGAAAAAAATTTCCCCAGTTGTGTTCCAAGCAATCTCATTCACCTGAAAAAGATGGAAAGTACAAGCATCGGTAGGCTTACAAAGCAAATCCATGACATAACCATAAGAAGACTAAAAGGTGGGAATATATTTACTTTCTCCAATTGTTGCTTATAGAATTGTATCAATGTATTATGCATATCCTTCATCAAGGTGTACTTGTAACTCATTTTTCTTTTTCTACAATTATTTTTACTTCAGCACAATCCAAATATGAAGTGCAATGAAGAACTCAGTCAACAGATATAAGTAACACAATAGTTCTAGTAAATGCCTACTTGGTCATTGTCTCACTATTAACATGGGCGCAAATCTCCATTCATTACTAATCCACAATAACAACTGAAAGTACTATACTCTATTATTGGTACTTACAACTCCATTAACCTATTGATGATTGACAAGGAAACCTTGGATGAAATTAAGCATTCATTCTTTGCAAAATCATATCAAAGAAAAAGATAATCTTTTCCTCAAAAAGAAAAGAAAAAAAAAAGATAATCTTTTGAGAGGCTATATAGTTTTTAAAAGAAGACATATAGATTCTTAGTAAAATAGCATGTTACTGTCTGCTAAATGAAAATTTTAAATGCATTCAGTACATCAAGGAATTTATTTTAGCAGATCTTGCATCGTGGACTTAGAGTAATTGAAATCAGGAATTCGATGGTTACAGTATTACCAATCAATGTTTGTATACTTAACTTTCTGAAATTATGGCCGTCAAAGTTATATTCGGCTCTTGGATACTAATGGATTTTCATTAATTCCTATAATTATATTGTTTTCATTTCAAATAGAGATGACTGGTCATGATAATGAATGATCATTCGTAATATTTGCAATCTTGAGTCCGAATTTTACTTTAGCGGTTTAGTACAGTAGAGTGGAAAAGCATGTGCATCCCGATACCTCAGTAAAGCAAGCATGCACCAGACAGTCATTCTACTGCATCTCCAAAATGGTATGCGATTTAAAGTTAGGGAAATTAAAATTAGGTTTAAGAGGATATTCTCTGGAAGCTCAAAGTTGAACTATTCAGGTACCACAATCAAACTCACGACGAACATTTTCTAAAGGGAAAAATAGAAGGAAAAGGGAGTGTATGAGCCATGAGGAGTAGACATAAGCAAAATTCTTGAATCATAAAGTTCGACCTGATTATGGCAATGGCCAGTTTAAAGAGGAGAAATATCACCATATCAATAAATTAAACCTTCTGTGTAGATTGAAGCCCAAATTCCCAACTTGTTACAAGAAATTTCAAATTGGTATTACCTCGTAACTGAACTTGCGCTTGTGGATTGCTTTAAACTTGCGAACATCCAATATTGTGATCTCATCATCCTACATTTGAACAAATTAGTTAGGAAAAAAAGGTCCAAACTAGGACAAATATACTAGAAGCAGCAATATTGACTACATAATTCCATGGAACCCGTCAAATGATAATCATACTAAAACTATGATGAAACAATCCGATCCAAAAAAAGCCTCCAAGGTTTATAAAAATTTGCAAGATTTATAGGTTTCAACAAGCAACAAAGGATTGTATGAAGCATACTCTGTTGCCAACAGCTATGTGTGTCCCATCTGGCTTGTACGTGATATTAATGTTCTCCCCACTGAGTTCTGCTTGTTGAGAGCACTTCCCACCTGTAACAAATTAAAGAGCATGTAAGCCAACAATGTACTCAACAAAAGAATGAAATCACATTGTGGGGTGATTCATTCCTTATTACAAAAACCCATAACAACACATAATAAGCCTCACTCACTGCGAGCATCCCAAAGTCGGACAGTCTTGTCTCCCGAAGCCGTCGCAATCAAATCAGAATGCTTAGGATCCCAACACAGCTGGTCTACACTATCAGAATGCCCCTTCAACTCAATGTCCTTAACTTTTCCCTATATAAAACATTATCATGAAAAAACACAACATCTTATCAGTTATCACAATTGCAATTCGGCCAAATAAAGAATTTAAACTTACATAATGCATTAACTATATCAAGATGCTAACTTTCAAGTTTCATCCAGAAACGGAACACAATTACTTTCATTATTACCAGTGCAGAATACTAGATTCTTAACCACAATATTCATTTTCTACGAATTGAAACAAATTCGAATTCTAAACTCTACACAATTGGCAACACATAAACGTGAATCATTCATTCAGCATAAGAGGGCACCTATAAAAATCTTCAATTACTACTACCCCCTATAGTCATTGTCATGAAAACCCGCCATCTTCTCAGTTCTCACAATTGAATCAAACTCTATGCAATCAATAAAACCTAATTTTATTTTATTTTTTGATGATCACGGGTGTCTGATCCTTTTTAGGCTCGACTATTCCCACTAGAGCCAGTCAGTCGCCCCAACCTCATGACCCAGTAGAAAACCAACATATTTGGAGTTGGATGACAGGATTCAGGATTCGATCCTATGACCTATCGGCTATCTGTCATCAAACACGTCTCAATAACCTAAATTTGAATCATTAAAACCCACCATCTTCTCAGTTCTCGCAATCGAATCAAACTCTATACAATCAATAAAACCCAAATTTGAATCATTAGAACCCGCCCATCTTCCAAGTTCTCGCAATCAAATCAAACTCTACACAATCAGTAATAATACATAAATGTGAAACATTCATCAAAACCTTCAAGAACAACAAGTGAAGAAACCACAAAGCGAGCTCATAATCTGCTTACATGGCCGTGGGGCTCGACGTGCCAGACCCTAGCGGTTTGATCGACCGAGCCCGAAGCGAGCTTCGCTCCGGTACAGTTCCACGCCACTGAGTGTACCTGCAGAGGATCAAATTGGGGGGAAAGTGAGTTGGTTTCTAGGGTTTCTTGTGATTGGGAATTGGGGAGAGAGAGAGAGAGAGAGAGAGAGAGGACCTTCTTCTTGTGACCTTGGTATTCTCTGCTGTGGAGGTTCTTGAAGGAGATGGTGTCATCCATGTCTGCAGAGGAGATGCTTCAATGGCCTCTGCAGTGCAGAGAGAGAGTGTGCACTCTAAGCTTTGGTCCTATGGAGTATGGACTTCGTATCAGCTTCTTTTTTTTTTTTTTTCACGATTACGAAAACATAGTGGCATGGGCTCTTAATCATTTCCAGCTTCACTGTCATTATAGTTTTTACCATTTTACTGGAGATACTTTGACATGACCAGTTCAATATTATGAGTAACACCTGTAATTCATTTTGAGCAGGGCATTTTTTTTTTGATAAAAGCAAGGCATTTTTATTTATTTAAGTAAAATAAAATTTTCATTAATCATGATGGCTTAATACATTTAATAAACAGATGACCATACATAAAATCAATTAGCATGATAAAATACATTCATTACCTAGTCTTAATTGTTCAAACGAACACTTAACTGTCGCAATTTATTTTTATTTTTTTAAATTGTGACTATAACAATGAAATAGTATAATAATAAGTGATTATTCTCTTGACAATCATCTGAAACATAAACGGTAGACAAACCAAAACTTTCGACAGGAGAAACAAACCAAAACTTTCGATGAGGAAAATCAAACACATACTTCAAACAAAAGAAAACAACTACTTTATGAATATGAGAACCTAGTGAAAATATCGAACCAACAACTAGCCCAGATCCATACATAAGAATATAAAAGTGGGTGAAATTGAATGATAGTAGAAGCATATGTGGAGGAGAGCCGAGCGGTGGCTAATGATGAATATGAGAACCGTTGGATGCCAAATGAAACTAAACATCTCTTATATGAAAAGATCGACTTTTATTAAATAAATAATAAAGTAGATACTTTATTAAAAGCACCGTCGAGGTAATTCAAACTTACCAAAGCTCACAAAAAAAACTACCAAAGCTCAAAATTCAAATTGGGTTTCCTCTCAAACTCTAATTTTTAAGATAGATTGTTTTTTGTTTTTGTTTTTTTTTTTTTTCACGTGGTATCCAGCATTAAATGGACGAACTAATCCACACTCAAGTCCTGTCCAACCCAACTTTTTTTATTAAGTTAGCTTGGTAGATATGCATTACATTGTATTTCACGATTATCAATGAGTCCAAAGGATCCTACCAAAAAAAAAAAAAAAAAAGTCCAAAGGAACATATGTTCTCAAAAAAAAAAAAAAAAAAAAAAAAAAAAAAAAAAAAGGAACTATCTTGACCAATAGGATGTTGACTTTTAGGTATGCATTTCACCTGGGTGCCTACACATCTTAATGTACTCCATGACAAACGAACGGCTAGGATCAATAGAAATCATTGGGCATAAAAAGAGCCCAAGCCCAACGGCCCAGTATAACACACTCACACAACGAACGCGCGCGAGAGAGAGTCAGCGATACACTTGGCGAACCAGATCTTCGTCTCTACGTTTCGCCAATGCAGAGCATGATCAGATCATCAAACTAGGGTTTGCTTTGATCGAACACCAACTCTGCATCTCCAATCTCCTTCTCTGAAATCGAAGAGATTGTCTCGAAATTCTGGCAAATCACGGTGGTTTGCGAGCTCGTTGTTCTCTGATGAAGCAATCCACCGCCGAAGGGGACGACGAGGAGGAGTGCAGGCCGTGGCGGCGCAGGCTCTCGATGGCCTTGACGTGGAGCTCCGTCTTCCGCTTCTTGCTCTTCCTTCTCGTCGTCGCCGCGATCGTCACTGCTTTCATTGCCTTCCCCATCGAAAAGGTACCGCCTTTTCGTTGATTGATTGGTTTGGGAAGTTTTAGGGTTAGGGTTTTTTTTGTTTTGTTTTGAATTCACTGTTTTGGGATTGATTTGTTTGTGACTGGGTTACTTGATGTTGAAGAAATTAACAATTGATCAATTCAATCATTGTGGCATTGATTATTTCGTTTTTAGGGTTTGTAGATTTTGTAAGTATTGGATTTTGGGATTTTTTGGATCGGAATTATTGGATCAATCATTCAAGTAGTGGAGATCTCATTAGGGTTTGTAGATTTCATAAGTTTTAGGTTTCATTAGGGTTTTCAGCTGGTGCAAATTGGGGTTTTCTGTTAACCATTTTAAGGAAATGGGTTTGTCTTACTTAGCTGGTTTTGGAATTTGAGTTTTCTGTTCTGAATTCTCCTTGTTCGTGGAGCTTCTCATTATTGTTCTAAACTCTCTTTGTTATGTCATTCAATTTATAGGTTCTTGGGTATCGTGGAGGATGATCGTTTTACTTTTCTATCTTTATATTGATGTCGTTTATACTGGTTCTCGATTTGACAAATTCCCTCTTCGGCGTTAGACTCTATTAATTTTCGGATTTAGGGATGAAGATAATTTCTGAATGTGGCTTTCATGCGAGCATTTAATCCATAATGTATAATCCAATTGTAAGGCAACTTCCTGCTGGGTATTGACTTCATATGGAAGCCAATTTTATAGAAAGGCAAAGGAAAAGCATGTGCAATGCACTGGAAATATTATCGAAAAGATCGGTGTAAGAGTAGTAGTGAAACCTATACTTATATAAGTCAAGCAAAGATGCTAGAAGCATTGAATCTTTGGTGCTGTGCTGTGCTGTGCTGTGCTGGCTAGTGTATATATATATATATACATGTTTGTGTGTGTGTGTGTTTCTAATTTTTTGGATATTTTTTTGCCAAATATCTGCGTCCTTAAATTAGAGAATAGGCAGGTCTGATCTATAGACACATACATGGTGTGGTTTTGGTTTATGTAAATTATGTTTTTTTCATTTTTTGGGGATTGAATGATGAAAATTTCAACCTATCAGTCCATTTTAATTTATTTATTTATATTTCATCTCATCCCTTCTCAAGTTGATTTGGTTCATATTACTATGATATACTGAATCTTATATATAATGTTTGGTTTTTATTGTTATGTTCAGCTAGAAATTGGTTATACTTCCACCTTATGAGCTGTTTTTATTTTTCTTTGTGTGTAATGCTATTGTTTGTGCAGTTGAAGAACTTCTTGCTGTGGATAGACCAGAACCTGGGCCCTTGGGGTCCAGTTGTCTTGTAAGTCTATTTCTATGCTAGTTTGTTATCCATTTTAGTTATTTTCCCAACAAGATTTTTGAGTTATTTGATTGTGGGCCAATGACAAAACAATATGTGGATGGGTTTGCATAGAAAATGCAGAAAGATGCATGAAAACTTGGCATGCTTGAAATTTGATATTCATGAAAATAAGGCGTGCACTATGATATTTTAGGAGAAGTGATTCATGATTGTGGGAATCCTTCCTGTTTCCTTATCTGATAATGCTGAAGGCGTTGGCTGTATGGCATTTGACTATTGCTTTGTGTATATGCAGGGCTATTGCTTACATTCCATTGACTATACTTGCGGTTCCTGCTTCAATTCTCACAGTAAGCACTGGATCCCTCTCCTGATTTTGTTTAGGCTAGTTCTTTTGTGCTCATCCCATCTCTAATTATTTTTACAAATTTTAAAGATCAGACCTTTGCGTTATCTGAAGTACAATTCCAGTGCATTAGTTTAGAAATTATATATGTAGATGCCACTTCTTTAGTTTGTAATATGGTAATTGGTATCCATTTTTTCAGCTTGGAGGTGGTTATCTCTTTGGCTTGCCAGTGGGCTTCATTGCTGATTCCATTGGTGCTACTATTGGTGCCACTGCTGCATTCCTTCTTGGTAGAACAGTAAGTGTTCTAATGATGTTGCTAGCTACTTTATATTTCTGTCTAGCATTATGTTCCATGTCAGAAGTGTCATTAGGGAACAGCTGCTCACCTTCTTTATGACGTGCCTTCGCTTATATATTTTCTCATACTATTAATACTCTGCATTCAATCCCTCACAATGGTCAAGTCTGACTGATTTTTTTTTCTATTGCCTGTTTGTTATCTATCCTTGAACTACTAAAAGTGGACATACTGAAGATACCATAACAATGCCAGGCTACCGTCACCCTATTGCAGCCTGTTTCTTTTTATTAGTAGGTTGGGGTTTTGGGGGTGAACTTTCTTATTAGTATTTAACATCGTACTTTTTTGCTCTTTCTTGACAGATAGGTAGGTCTTATGTGATCTCAAAGTTGAAGGATTATCCAAAGTTTCAGGCAGTTGCTATTGCAACCCAAAGATCTGGCTTTAAGGTTTGGTTACAAAATAATTATATTTGAAACAAGTTTGTGACTTATGTTTTTGGTATGATTGATGAAAAGGTTATGGTTCACCTAGCATATGGTCATTAATTAGTGCATCTCTGGTTTGGATGATGAGATTTGAGATTCTACCAAAGCAAAGGATAGATAACAAATTCTCAAACTTTGTTTCTATGCCAACAGGCTGTATTTGGATATTTAGTCTCCTATACAATAAAAGCTACACTGCTTTAATTATTTCATCGCAGCTGTAAAGGATGTTCTTGCAGAGTAATTTATGACATCCAAGTAATCATCTTATAGCCAAGAGGTTTCTATATCGGACAACATTGAATTTGGCTGAATGCGACCTTGCTTTTTTGTTCTTAGATTTTATTTACAAAAGAATCATTTTTCTAAGAACATGTCTAATTCCACTGTAATCATCTGAAAGGTTCTTAGCAAATATTATTTGTACTAAAATTTTGAATTTCGCCAAAGTATCTCTAGGGTTGCAAGTGGGGCGGGTAATCCTCGCCCCCTGCGGGGCCCCGCATTGGCGGGGCGGGGATTCCCCACATTTTTGCCACTGTAGGGTCGGGGCGGGGCGGGGATTACCCTTTCCCCGCAGATTTTCCCCGTACCCTGGCTCACGGGGAATCCCTGTCGCCTTGCCCTGTGCCCCGCCCTACAGGGAATCTTTGTCGCCCGTCCCGTACCTCGCCCCAACGGGAATCCCCGTCTCCTGTACCTCGTCCCACAAGGAATCCATTTTAAAAAATTCTTCGAAATCCCGTGCTTCGAACACGGGTAAGACTAAGTGTCAAATATATTAGTTAAAAAATAATTAACTTAATGAGAAAAAAATTGAAAAAAAAACTAAAAAAAATAATCTTACTACATAATCTCAAATAAATTTTAAGTGAAGAATAATATCATTTAATTTTTTTGTAGTAAAATTATGGAATGTGTGCCTTGAAAGTTTAAAAACTTTTTGCATATGCTTATACAAAAAATAATCTTGATAAAATTAATTTGATGAGAAAAAGGAAGTGATAAAAAGTGAAAAAAAAACTTATGTAAATATTGGTGAAATCCCAATTTAATACTTTATGAATAGAAGCTATATTTTTTTTTAAGAAAACGATTAATTAAAATTTTGTTGCTACAAAGGATATATAGCAAATTAACATCTTGTAGAATAAATTAAAAAAAGGGAAGTCGTTGATCTAAACAATGCATACAGAGATTGTCGATCAGTATATGCCATTTCTAAAATATTTTTGTTTGCTCTTGTAAAGAAAAATAAAAAAGAGATCGAAATAAAAACTCAAATGTAAAAATCTAAATATAAAAAACACTGAAAACTAAATAGCTATCAAAAAGTCGAAAAGAGCAAAAAAAATTGTGTTAATAAAGTAGTCAAGTGACAAGAAAAAGACTAAATATAAGGATCAAAGCATAAGGTGTACGAACGAAATTACATAAGAAACCAATTATATAATCACAATCAATAAGCGAATTAAATCAATTAATTATTAGTACGTAGTTTTCAATAATGTTCTAGAACAAACGTTGATTAATAAAGTCCCCCTTGAAATACCATTAAGATACAATTGATTAAAAAATTTGCTTGACAGATATTCAATTGTTAATTAGTATGATTAATTGATTCTAACTAATCATATAAAATTTGGAACTAGTAGTACTCAAGTAGAGAAGCATTGTATGTGCATCAAATAAAGACATAAAAAAATACTAAAGATTGCATATCACAACATATACTTATTTAAAATCCACGCCCCATGGGGAATCCGGCGGGGCGTCGGGCGACGAAGTTTGCCCCGCGGGGAATTTTGAGGATAAATCTCGGCCCCTCACCCCGCAGATGCGGGGACGGTATCTTCAATCCCCGCCCCGCCCTGCCCTGCCCTGTCCCACTTGCAACCCTAATTATCTCTAGTGAGATGGATAAGACATCACTTGTCAAAAGGCAAAGCTTGGGAGGTGGTGGTCTCGACTTCCATTGAAGTAAAAAAAAAAAAAAAAAAAAAAATTTCCAAGCACTAACTTATCAAAACTCAATTTAGGGGTGTCAATTTTTTGCCCTGCCCGGGAAAAACAATAATTTAATATTTGGGCTAGGTGTGGGCTAGGCTTTGATGTCCAAATTAAAATCCAGTTCGGGTCTGAACAAGACCCTCCAAGTCCGAACCTGGCCTGGATTTCAAAAGATACCTATTTTATTTTAAAATTTTACTTCCGTACATTGTATAATTCACAAAAACAATAATAGAAATAAGGAAACTACATAGCTTGTATAGAAATGTACTATTTTAGTTTCGAGACTTGGCTAAATTGCTTGAGAAAACATTATGCATTTTGTCTTTTAACAAAAAACATTATTATGTCTTGTAATTTAAAATAATAAATACAACTTGAACATTACTTTTTAAAAATTTTGTTAGAGAATATTATATTACGAGGAATTTACAATGATTTTAATAATTAAAAAAGCTTTTAAACATAAAAATAATTTTTAAAAAACTCGACAAATCCGAACATTTGGACTATCCGGATTAAAAGTAAACCGGGTCAGGGCAAGACATACTTGTTCTGAATTTACAATCGGGTCGGTCTGGACAATGCAAATGCTCATTTATATCAAGGGCGGCCTGGACCCAGACCTAAAAATTTGACACCCCTAACTCAATTTGTTTAAGAGCAAATACTTCCTTACAAAATGCTATGGTAATTCACATATATTCATCTCATTGATGCAGAACGGCAGTTGACTCACTTTATATTTTACAATGAGAGTGGCCCAAATCTTTATAGGCTATTTAGTATTAGCCTAATACGCAAATATATCCTAACATTTAAGGATTTTTGTAAAAATATCCTAACGTTTTAATTTTTGCAAATATATTATAACGTTTTGATTTGACTCAAATTGTACCTTTAAGTCCTAATAATTCAGTTTTGCCCTTTAATAATGACATGGATTTAATAAACGAAAAAACAAAAAAACTATATAGGATTACTGTTATGTTACACTGTCAAAATCTAATAGACACAACAGTTGCGTTTGAGTATTTCCCTAAATTGGATCCCTCTCCAGACTCTCCTCATTAAAAAAAAAAGAAACCAAATGCCCAACAAATTCTTCTCTCAAATCACCACTAGTCATCTTACCTCCTTATCTCGATCGCAACTCCTTATCTCATTCTCGACACAGTTTCGCATTGGTGGTCGAAGGGGTGTAATAAGAAATTAGAAAGTTCGTTTCGCATGATTTGAATAGAAAGCTTTAAGACCTTTTGTGAGTTTAGGATTTTTTTGTTGGAGCCTCTTTTGATGTAAGACAAAGCTTCAGAAACATGAATATGGTTAAAGGGCTTTGATCTAGTTGTTGATTATAATTTATAATTTTGTTTTTAAATCGACATATTACAAGTAGTGCCACATCAATCAAAAGTAAATCATGCGCTTATGCTTCCAAGTCCAAATACTTTTGTTTCTTGTGTATCGAATTGTAGACATGACAATTCCAGAGATTCCTTGAACACGAGATGGGCGAGTCGACATGAGAGCCAAGTTTGAACTTTGTTAGGGTTTTCTGAATGAGTTCAATTTAGGAGACATGAGTAAATTAAGGGGCGACTTAATTTCTTTAACGGTGTAATATAACAGTGACCTAACGAGGCGAGCTTTTTCCTCTTTTTTTTTAGTGCCACGTCATTATTTACAGGGGCAAAATTGGATTATAAGGACATGAGGATACGATTTGGGTCAAATCGAAACGTTAGTATATATTTGCAAAAATTAAAACGGTAGGATGTTTTTGCAAAAATCCTTTTAACGTTAGGATATATTTGCCTATTAGGCCTTTAGTATTTACGTATGTAATATGTTTCTCTCTATAATATATAGTTGATGGACTAATTGACAATGCTTTCTTTTTTTTTCTTTGATTAAAAAAAGACTTGAACCCCCATCTTCTTACACCAATTACCAAATACCAAACCATTGGGCCACCTACTTGGTTGACTAACTTCACTGTTTTGAAACTAGCTTCTTTACTTTTCTATATGTATTTTCAATGAATGCACAACTTTTTTTCTCAATTGAAATCTCATTTCTTTGGTTTTTAACTTTTTATCTTATATTCCTGTTGTACTGCAAGCATGGTTCTCCTTTAGATACTAACTTTTTGTGTTCTCTTGGTACACAGATAGTCTTACTGCTTCGGCTTGTTCCCTTGCTGCCATTTAATATGATGAATTATCTCTTGTCTGTGACTCCACTTGGTGTTGGAGAATACATGTTGGCTTCCTGGCTTGGGATGATGGTGATTCCTTATTCTCTTTAAGTTTCTGTTATTAAGTGACTGAATGCTATTGATCCATGACGCATGTCATGTTATCGCTTACATGACCAGCATCTAGAAGCTAGCATTCGATGTGTAAGGTTGATGAAACTTTTGCAGCATTTTTAATTTGGTTTACACTTAAAGCCTTGATAGATAGACATTTGCCTTTAATCCTCAAGATTTAATTCAACTGTGGCATAGTTTCTGATATTTGAGTTCATTCAGAGAATCAGAAGACAATAATAAAACTCGTGATTCTCTCTCTTTTTCTTCTGGTCTTTCACCAAGAGATCGCATACAAGTCAATAAGAATACAAGAAATAATTTTTTTTCAAATGTAATGCCCATTCTCATTCTTAGTCGAATCGGTAAAGACTTTGGCAAATGTAAATTATGTAATGGATTTCGTTTTCAACAAACTTTTCAAGCTATGCATTTTATTATAAATATTTAAAAAGCTTTTCAAGGTAGGAGATGATGAAGTAGGCGCTTATTGAGGTCCATTGCAATTGACTCGAAACTGGTGATTGGCATATTTTACCCTAATTGTGATAATCGTTATGACTTGAAACTAGTATCTGTTTTGCTTTTAATTATTGATTCCTTGTTAGTTTCTTGTGCATGTTAATTTGACTTTAAGGGACATGATTCTGGTTCTATTGTTCAATTGTTTAAACTAAGTACAACACTGTGAGATACTGATGTTACTAATTTTTGCGAACTGCAGCCTATAACACTTGCATTGGTCTACATGGGTACCACTCTGAAGGATCTTTCCGATGTGACCCATGGTTGGGAAGATATTTCTACTACTCGCTGGGTGAGTGCTTGGCTTTTGCAGTATCAAGCTTCTGTATAAACTGTATATGTGCATCAGGGTGTTTCTCACCTGAGCAATGACCTCAAGTTGGGAGCAGATATAGAAACTTATATGTTATGTCCTCGATCACTTATTAGAGTAGATCTTATATTAGTTTGTCTGATTGTTTTTTTTTTCTTGTTTATTCTTTTCCTCCCATTTGCATCTACCTTATTAAGTCGCTTTTGTAACTTGGTTAAACATCAAAGAAGTGCTCCGTATGTTGGATTGTCAAGGCAGGCATCAATATAACCTTTTCATAATTGCTTAGGCTTTCTAGTTTCTATATAAATTGGGTCTGTTTTAGAGATCAGTTGCATTGTTGTTTATCTTTATATTTTTGTTTGATGGAAGTCTTATTCTTGAATCATTATCTAAAACCTCTGTATGTGATTGGGATGCTCTTTAATATATAAACTTCTCTAGCTCATGCAATAATTACCTCGTCTTGTCCCATTCTGATGATTGTTCTTATTGGCAATGCAGGTTGTTATTTTGGTCGGTCTTGTAATATCTGGTAAGTGATTAATTTATACCTGTTAAGACATTAAGGACTGATTAGAAATTTTGATTTTAAAGTTTTTTTTTTATCAATTTCATACATTTGCAATGTTTAAGTTATTAAGGCGCAAATTAGGTGTTTTCCCAAAATGTTAATAGAATGAATGAACGTCCACTGAATGCGTGAAGTACTGAATATTTTTTGGGCATATTGCTTCTCTGTTTGATGTATAGGTATTCTTATAGTGTGCATTACTAAAATTGCCAAGTCATCCTTGGAGAAGGCACTTGCTGAAAATGGCGATATGGACGATGTGTTAGCCTCGTCGAAGCTACCCGTCTCGGCGAACCGTTCCCAAGATCTTCACGAGCCTCTTATAATAAGAATTGTCCCTCCCTCAGATACTCATGAATAGTAAATCACCTGTTCCTTGTACATCCTTTCCTTATTGCCTTCTCTCTTTCTTAATTGTATTATTTTAGGTGTCAATCTCAAGCATAAAGGGTGCTAATAATTCTTGAATGAGCCCCAGCTTGACTATACGCATAATTTGGAAAAATAGCTGATTTACCAAACAGTTATGCTACAGAAAATGTAACTCCAAGAAGTACACTTCAATGCATAAATCTGTCATTTTTACTGCTCTTCTTTCTTTTCTACTTCAGTAAAAATTGTATTTACTTTCTCATGGCCTAAGTTGTTGAAAGGAAACTTTACAGCTTCTGCTGTTAGATATATTCTCATCCCAAAACAGACCCAAGTATGCACCTGTTTTTGGAGCTTGTTCTTAAGTCACTTTCAGGAATCAGTAGTGATTTTCATTGTTCGTGTCAACGTAAGGACCAGAGAAAATTGTTCATATCCTTGCCATCACTGCCTGGGTACTTGTTTGATTAAATATTGTTTATGGGTGGTGGAGATGTTTTAACAGTACTCTTTGAGATTCAAATAACGTATTCTGATTCTAAAGGTGGGTCCCCCTGGTGTACCTTTCAATTACAAAATAAAGTCTATGGTTGTTGGGAGTTGGTACTTATAGACCTAGGCTTATCTTATTTACATTTCTGTGTAGTCGTATATGTATTTAAATTTAGGAAGATGATATAGATTCTCTGTGACACAAATCGGTTGCACGGCACATGTGTTTAACTTTTATCTGCGGTGGGCTTTATTAACAATCACTTAAAATTGAATATGTGCGTTGATGTGATCAGTTTGTGTCACTAGAAATATCATCAAATTATTTTTCATAAATTTATTATTTTCTATGTTAGCTAATTGTCTTGCAATGTCTGTATGCAAATGCCTCAATTAGAAAACTCAACAAAATAGAAATTGAAAAAATTAGACGGTAAGCCTAAGATGACTTAGGGTAAACTTATTAAGAAGGATTTAAAAGATTTTGAATGCACGTCATCAAATGCATTAAATCAAGCAGGAAGATGATATTATGATATTTTTACAAAAATCTTGGAACAATTGGATATATTTTCCTGTGAAGCCCTTATTTATTTAGTAGTTATCAATTTCACTTATTAATTACAGTTTTCTCTGCCTGTGAATCCTTTTTCCCTCTCGCCTACTAGTTCATCTAAAGTAATCGAGTTTTAGGTATCTAGGGAAGTGAAACTGACCAAGTCAAGGTCTATATGTTCTTAAGAAAGTTTAGAAATGTTGGCAATGTTGGATTATATCTTATGCAGGACCTACATGAGATAGGGAAAAAGTGCTTTAAGAAACATAATCATTCGTAGTGCCACTCATCAGTGCTTCCCAATTGTTCCTCCACTCTCCTATGCAGTTGTGTCTCAGCAGACAATCCATTCAATTACATCTCCACCAGACCTTAACATTAGGAAATTTGGCTTGAAAACAATCCTATAAAGCATGAAAGTGTGGTGAAAGTAAAAGAAAAAGAGAACATATAATAAGCCACTACCATCTTCTGTAGCTTTGAAGATGTGATTCCATATGGCCCCTCTCCTTCAAAAACAAAATAAAAGCCACTCCATTCAAAAACATAACAAAAGCCAAAATCCCAGCTTATTCATTGACTTTGTTCCCTTGTGTCAAGGAAGTTAGATTTCTGGTGTCCCACCATTTTCTTCTTTTCTTTTCTTAATGATCAAGATTAGACCCACAAATTGTTTGCTGCAAGAGTTAGGAATCCCCAACAAAAACCATAAATACACACCTAAATGTATAAGGCTAACCTAATCCAGAACGATCAGAACCGTCAAGGTCCCCATCGTAGAAAGATCGGATGGTCTTCTTTAAATGTCAAAACTATAAGCATAGTAAACCATTGTGTTAGTGTATGGCTCAAGAATGAATTATTATTTCTATTCATGAAAACCATCATTTAAGGAGTTTTGTTTTCCTACTTGCCTTTGGTTATATATCTTTTGAGGCCAAGCAGATGATCATACAGTGAGACACCAAGCTTTGGAGGGAAAAAATGGTGAAGTTTGGTGTGTTCTCTGGTGGGGGTTGCATGGATGTATGTTATGACCACGCACAGACATATGGGATAGGCACAAGAGTGTGGAACTTGACTGACAGGGCAGTGGAGTTGCAGATAAGGGTGGGATCCATTCTGAAGAAGGTGCACACACTGAAGCCAGGGTGTTCAAAGAGGATGCAGTGCAAGAGCATTTACAAGGCTTACATGCCAATGAGTGGCGGCGCGGATGGTGTTGGAATGAGGAGCTTGCTTTATTACTATGATGAGGCTTGTCACCCTTATGTGTGGATACACGACACTTCTGGTGAGTTTTCGCGGATGGTGAAGCAGCAGTACATTAGTTTGGAGGACTTGAGGGAGTGTTCTGAGATCAGGATCCTTCGAGACCGTCAGAGAGGGTGCATTTTGGTCAGGAAGAAAGCCAGGCCTGATTTTTGCTGAATTTGTTCTTTTTCACTCACTAAGTTTGCTTTATATGATGTGTATGTAATTGTGGGTATGTGTTTGTTTTGCTATTGGATTTTGTGAGGAAATGTTATTTTGATAGGGTCCTGGCAGTGTTGATGCTCTGCTCATTGTTACTGCACTCAGTAACTTGAGAAATTGAAGTACAGAAAAACACTGAGTTTGGTATTTTTCAAATCTAGATCTGATTGAATGAATGAACCTGAATGTAAATTGAAGTAAAAAAATTGTTTTTGTCCATTATGTCACCATTGTTTTTTTTTAAGTGCAGAAATTCATGCCAAATCAATTTTATTTCAATGACGAGATAGTAGTAGTTGATTTACAAGACGAGTATGAATAAAAAAAATTAATCGTGAGTATTCAAACACTTGTTTGATTAGTTCTATGAACCTTAAAATTGCGGAAAGAATCTACCAGTGACCTGACGTTTGGCTGTTATAGGGAATCAAACTCGAGAGTTAAGACCATGCGCTTAACCTACACAATCTCGTCTTCACCCTTACCACTAGGCCAACTGGGTTAGTATGAATTGCTTGAATAGGTTTCATTTGCCAAACTACTTCATTCGTTCTCCATGTCTTCTTTTTTACTATATAAAATTATTATTAAGACCCTGTTAACGTTAACCTGATAGGGCGTTCCTTTGATGCGCATTGGGATGCATTAGACACATGTTAGCAAAAATCAAGGGTGTGTGTCGTATGTATGTGCCCAATTAGGGTAACATTGGCATTTTCCATATTATTGTTATGGTTTGCACCACTCATATCAGAAAGCCCACTAGTTCCGGACTAATTCAGGCTCAAGTTGGGGGTTTTACATTGGGTAAAACTTTTCTAGCAAAATAATTATTCGGTGTTGTGTCTGACTCCCCTCCTAATTTATCTTCAAGTTTTTCTTTTTGACAACTTGACTCCAACGTAAGCCGAACCTAAGATTACCTCCCCATCTTTGCCTTTTAACAAGTACTTAATCTTCAAGTTTGTCAAGAAGAGATTGAATAAAAAATTGAAATCATACTAGGATTTTTTGAATGTTTGGAGTGCTATTGTTCATTTAACTTTATCAACTGAAATGAGCAATAATGCTAGAACTATACAAGTTACCATACAATATAATGATTCGATTAAATTGGTATATCTAAAACAATTTCTTTTAAACATGTAAGGCTAACACAAAGTAAAAATCAATCACTTTTAATCAGTGTTTCAACATCCAAAATGGAAAAGAAAAATTTAAAATATATCATCGAATATCAAAGATTGGATATTATATATGAAAAATAAAAAAAGATTGAATCTTTTAACTATTGAGAGGTGTCGATCGAGAGGCAAAATGGGTATTATGAGGCGAGGGAGGAACAATTATATAAGAGTACTTGCGAAGTTAATGGGCCGACCTGCTCTGCCACTGGTTGTAAAATCAACAAATGAAAGAATAAACTAGAGAAGTCATCCAATCTCATACTCATGAACTCAAGTCAATTTATGCTAAAATATCTTTGATGAGATAGACGAGAGACGTCACTTGTTGAAAGACAAGAAACAAAGACAACAAAAGTGAAGATGATCGATAAACGAAGGAAATAAGTCATTATAGTAAGGAGGTAGTGTGTGTCAAATAGAGGGGGGGCGTTAGGGTGGGGTAATTTAGAATGATTATATTTATTTATTTTAAAAAAATTATATAGGTGAATGAACTTATCCAAGTTGTTGCTAAAGGATATATGATGAGATGGATGAAACATCATATATTAAAAGGTAAGATTTAAAGTTTTGTTTAATAAGACTTTTTTTATTTTTTTTATTTTTAATAGGACTCTTTTATCTTTGTTACATATGCAAACTCTTGAAGGGACAAGTACCCTCTAATTTCTAAATAATGTCGCTAACATCACATGTTTTTTTTTTTTTTGGTCAAAGCAATGCGTTATATGTTTCAATCTCTTAGAGGTCATGGGTGATTGTAGCTTTTGGACATAAGTATTTAAAAAAGAGTCCTAGTATTCTGACTCACTTTAATTTGACATGTATTGATTAAGAGTTCTTTAAATGCACATTAAGTTTCGTGTGCACATTGATACACACATTAATGCAACAATTAAAGATAATTAATTGAGTAATTTAATGATTTGGTATAAAATTTAGAAATATGAGGTCATAAGTTTAAATTTTAGTGGGTGTAAATGTTATTTCTTTCCTATAAAAAAAATAAAAATCAAGAAGTATAATTAAGGGCGTGCTAAATGGATATGTTCAAAGTGGTTCAAAATACCAATTTTATTTAAAAATAAGAAATGCTAGCATAACTTGAACTTCTCTTATTTTTGTCAATATATATATGTGTGTGTGTGTGCACGCGTATCTTAAGACGTATTGAAGGAATACGCACAAGTGTAAGTGCATGCGGGTATATCATATCATGTTATGCTGGTAGGGTCCTTAGAAACAAAAAATCTATTTGGACTCAAGAGTCCAGACTCATAGGGGGTTTTTAAATTTTTTGCAAATATCAAAGGAGTGTTGCAAGTTGTTATTTTAAAGTCATTGATTACTTCAAAAGACTCCCTATGAGTCCGGACTTATGAGTCCAAATAGCACTATCCCCTTAGAAAATAGCAAAACACCTTAGCAGCCCTTGCCTTTTCAGTACACATTATTTTACTCAACAATAGTCATCTTTTTCTTCTTGAAATCAGCAATAATCACTTAAAAAATTGTTTAGGCAACTAATGGTCAAATGCTATTTAATTAACAATAAATCTGCTTATACTCATGAGTTCGGACTTATAGGGAGGGTGTATTTGAAATTAAAAAAAGTTTTAAATTTAGACTCACGAGTCCAAATAGCACTACCCTTTAATTAAATATAAAAAAATGTTTGAAAAAAAGAAAAAATATTAGAGTAACCACATTTGATACCAACTTTTTTAGATGTCATCCATTTTTTGTCTCCCGATGTGCGCGAACGAATCTCAAGATAATTTGAATCCATTTCTGCCTGGCAATGTCCACAGACACGTCTCGAAGTGATAATTTGAATCCATTTCTGCCTGGCAATCCACAGACACGTCTCGAAGTAATTTGAAGGGTTGGTGTCAAATGTGAGTTTCGTTGTTCAAAATATACTGTTGGTGGAGTACTTGACTGAGGAAACTTGGTCTCCAAGGCACATTCTATCTGAAATACCCAAAATGCCCATCCAACTTTTCCAAATTTTCAAATCACGGGACTGGTTCGGACGTATATAACCAGCACTGCCAGTGCACACACAAACACATAAAAATTTGAAAGACCTTCCAATCATCTACCTCCACGTGTCATCAATTGAAGACCATTTAAATGGCGAACCAACCAGTGAAGTACTATGTGGTGAGAGCTACCACTCTCTGTGATCTCTCAATCAGTTGTGGAGCTAGTGTGTTATATCTGTGTCTGAATTGGAGTTTTGTGTCAGGTGGACGCGTTCGCTGATGCGGCGTTCAAGGGGAATCCAGCGGCGGTGTGTCTGTTGGGAGATGACGTGGAGAGAGATGAGGAGTGGTTAAAAGCGGTCGCGAGGGAGTTTAATCTCTCGGAGACTTGTTATCTGACTCGGATAGCTGACTCTGGTGAGTCGGCCAACCTAGGTTTCGCCTTCGATGGTTCACTCCCGTTGAAGAGGTTGGTAGCGATTTTTTTGATTTGATTAATTGATGGAAGTGAATGTTGATTAAATTCAACGTAATAAAAGAAGAGTCCATTAAGTGCACCTCACTTTTTATTAAATGCACTTCATTTTAAGTGGCACTCTAAATCAAATTTCAATTTTTAAGTACACTTTATATTTTTATTAAAATATCCTTTCATCCGAACCAAAGCACCAAACATCTATTTTAGGTTTGGCGATATATAGCTCGAGACTTATCCACTAAACTCGGTGTTGTCTAATCGAACCTCTTTGGTAAGATTTAATTGATAACTGTCAACCTAAATATTTGTTAAATTTTGACCGACACTTCAATTAAAGGTTCGACAAGCCGTGACCGACTCTCCAACTAGAGGTTCGGTGGGTTCTAAGTGACTATCCAACAAGAGATTCAGATCTCTAGGCCAAACCCCTCGATGATTCCTACAAATCGCAAAGAAGATAGTGTGTGAGGGTGCACTAATCACAATGAGAGTGGATGTCCCTCAATCGATAGTGGGATGCACAAATCACAAGGGTCATTTTATAGTAGAATTGATTTTTTTTTACGTTTGACTTTTTCTGAGATGCACTTAGCCGGACTCTAAAAAAATTTGATCTAATAAATGTGACTTCATATTGAAATTTATAAGAGTGGATGTCCCTCAATTGATAGTGAGGTTTTTTTTAGTGCAAGAAATATGAGGTACTTAAGTTGGGGGCAACATCAAAGTTCGCCACGAGCTTTATGACAGTTCTTTTGAACAAATAAAATTAACGAATCAATATATTTTCTATTTTGTCTGGTCCTATATCAAGTCATTCATGATTAATAAAAACTTAAAATTTCTCCAAAAAAAAAAAAAAAAAGAAAAAACTTTATGTTGACGAATTTTTGAAATATCTACTATATGTCTAGGTATATATCTAAGTCACTTGCTTGACATGTACGATATGGTGGTTGAAACTAGAAAGTTTGCGGTGTTGGATTCCCTCGCATGTATTTTTTTGATGACATTGCTTGACATGTATGAATGTGATGGATCCCCTTTTTTTTCTTTTCTTTTTTTGACAAAAAGATATCCAATCATAAAATCATTCACTATTTTTTTTTTTAAAGTTGCACGTGAGTTTGCAAACTTTGTGCAATGTCACTTTGATCCCAATGTGTGTGTGGGAAATGGTTGTTATTAATGTAATTTCATAGTTAAATCAGATGTAATAGTGAACAATTTTATACATATTTGTTTGTCGAATGTATCGAATCGATTATTCTATATACTTCTAAGCAACAATAATATCAAAAAAATTAAAAAGAACTTATGACTTATTTGACCTAACTAAATTTTTAGATTAATAACTGATCGAGAGTTGCCAAATTAACCTTTGACAGTTCAAACTTTGTCATTCACAACTCTTAGCTTGCATGCTCGACAAGTACCGTCGATCAATTTCTTGCAAAAAGAACTTCAAAACCTTACAATAAAGAGAGGAAAAACTCAAATCTCCCTACAAGGAGAAGAAAACTCAAACCGACAAAGAGAGAAAAAACTCACTTTTATGTAGCAAAAGAAGAAAAGGAAAAGAGGAGAGAGGGGGAAAGGGCCACCGACATAGATCGGAGTAGCCGTCGCTTGCAATCCCAAATCTAAAAAATCCTAAAACTCAATAATGGCAGGTCGAAAGTCAAAAAATATGTCAATAGCTAGTAAATTGAAAATAGCCGAAACCCAAAATTACATCACTATCCTTCTTTGATAGTGACAAAATAGAAGCGATTTTGATATATTGAGAAGTAGAACTGTTTTTAGTTATGTATATAATGATTGTGCTAATAAAGTGCGGTGGTTCTAGTTTATTTCTAGCTTGCTTGAAATTATGGAATTGGTTTCATTTCAAGGTACTTAATTGTTGCAATGTCGATCCATATGCTATTTGATAGATTCAAATAGCATATGAGCAATGGAGCTGAAAGTCAAAGAATATGTCAATGGCTAGTAAACCGAAAATTTCATCAAATAGCTATCTCATTTGTTGTTTCACTATCCGCTCCAAGATTTTCTAATCTTGCGCTGCAACCATTCCTTTCTCTCTTCACGGGTCTCTTGAACATGTTCCGACAGAAGCCAACCACTAAATTGGTTTTATTCAGAGTGCTTCTATCCCAAGTGACATAATATTACTTTCATAGTTGGTGTAAAATTCTTGAAGGCCTATGTAGTAATATGAATCTTTGACTCTTCTTTAGATTGGGAACAAATGAAAAAAAAAAAAAAAAAAAAAATGTTGCTTGTGGTAGTGAATTAACAAAATACTTTGGTTTGGTCATCAGTGTAATCCGTGACTAAAGGCTTTTCTTCTGGGGTGGATGTTACATTAATAGAAATGTTATTGTAGATTTGGCAACTTACAACGGATGATCGGCTTGATATATAGTTGATAATGGGCATGGGATGTAAGCATTTTTAAGCATAATGAAATATAGATCAAATAGAGAATTGCATGCGGAAGCCTTTAGGCTTCATGAGCCTCAGAACTTTCAGCTACCTGTTTGATGGTACAAGTGCTCTTTTATAAGCTTGAAGAAGAACCATTGAGCTTCCACATTAACAACCAATTTCCACCAAATTGGTAACAGTAATGGAGCTCCAAAGACTTTAGGTTCATAAGATGCATATGTACATTAAGACATAATTTTATCAGACACGTAATGGTCTTACATGGGATTAACTGTTGACATACAAAGGATTCCCTGATGTTAAAAGATCAGACACTAACTGAAGTAACGGTCTTTCTGCGTGCTCAACTCCATTAATCTCCAATCACATGATACTGGTTGATACCTTGTGTCTTATTGGTTTCTATTTCATGCCAATGAGATGCTTAAACTGACATAATTTGTTATGCAGGTTTATCTTTGTGGTCATGCAACCTTAGCATCTGCACATGTTCTCTTCACATCAGGTTTAGTAGAAGGCAATACTATTGAGTTCCTTACACTGTCTGGAATCCTGACTGCAAAAAGAATTCCTGGTATCAAAGAAGAAGAATTTTCCATTGAATTGGACTTTCCCGCAATTGAGGTGTTAGAATGTGATCCTTTGGAGTTCCCATCGATTCCTGTAACACTAAATGGCGCTCCAATGATCGGCGTAAAGAAAATGGGCCGTAGCGGTGACATAATTGTACTGCTCTATTTTTCTTGCTCTTCAGTCTTGTTCTGTATTTTAAATTACAAATATTTACTTACCTGCAGTTCGTTCTAATTAGTGTTCTTATTGGTAGGTCGAGCTCTCATCAGGGGAGGTTGTCGCAAATTTGCAGCCTCAGTTTGAAGAGATTGAAAAATGCTCTGCAAGGGGGGTCATTGTTACTGGGATAGCTCCCAGTGGATCTGGATTTGATTTCTTCTCACGATTCTTCTGCCCGAAGTTAAAGATCAATGAGGTAAAAAGTTTGGCATTTGTTCAAAATTTGGTGATTGCTTTACATTGGTTATGATGAAACTGAGAATTTCTCACTTATGATACCTGGAGTTTATATATGATTTATGTCTTATTGGCATTCTGAAAGATTTAGTCGTTTCTCAAACTATGTTAGAATGTTTGGAACCCGAAACACAGACGTTGATGAACTGAAGGCACGCATATTGTACAGAATCAGTTTGAGATCAGACGTAATATGATCCAAACTGATGATGAACTTCAAGCTTCTCATTTTTGTCTTTCACTTGATCATGAATTCTTGAAACAAACCAAACTATGATCTTCTACTGCACCAAATCAGCACGGCAGCATCCACTGCTAAATTTCATTTTAGCTGGAACAGAACTTTCCATTCAAAAGAGATCGAGTTTTTTAACTCTTCTCTTGGATTTAGTAATTATTCTTTGTTGCTATGCATCTTTTTTCATGCATTTCAGGATCCTGTTTGTGGAAGTGCTCATTGTGCCTTGGTACCTTATTGGAGCAAAAAGCTGGGAAAAAAGAACTTTACTGCCTACATGGTATTCCCTTAAACTTCCTTGCAGTTTCTTTCACAAATAGGCATCAACACATTATATCCAAATCTATAGTGGTATACCTAAGATTACTTGGGATGCAATTGCTTAGAAAGGGCTTAAAGAATTTTGAAAGCACGCAATCATGCACGTTGAATCAACCGAGTGGAAGAGTTTGATCCAAGTAGCCGACCCAATTACCAATTTGGGATTGAGTCTTTGTTGTTGTTGTAGCTGTTGTTCGAACAATAAATAATGATACTAATATATATGAATGAACAAGTTTTACAAATAATTAATAACAGAATCAATCAACAAAATAAATTTCTAACCGGAGGCTTGCACAGAAGCAATGTCTTAAGACAGAAATTTCCTTGAATTCGGTGATTGAATTTTTTTCAAAGATCTGCCCCCAGGATACAACCGGATGCTCTTTCGAACCAAAAATCACAAGTTCAAAAGTCTGCTGTGATTTTTCTTCTCTCTCAAAAACGAAATTCGAAAAAAAATATGTCTATTTCCAGTGTTTTAGTTCTACTTAAATAGAACTTGAGGCACTGGTTCAAACCAATGTGTCTGTTCAAAACAATATATTCAACAGTCACACCTATTCTCAACAGTCGCACTTGTTCTCAACAGTCACACCTGTTCACAAAATAACTAAATTAACTACCAATAATTAATTTCGAAAATACAAAATAAAATAAAATTTTATTTGATTTTACAAGGCTAACAAATCTAAGCCCAAAGCCCAAAGATCTAGTGCATTTATTCGATGATTAGGCCATCCGTATTCAATGTAGGATTACTATCTTGATCTACACATCCACGACATGTATTATGTAGGTGATTAGTGTTCAAAACTTCTTTTGATATCATGCAGGCTTCTCCAAGGGGTGGCGTGTTGGATCTCGATTTAGACGAAGGAAACAACAGGGTGAGGATTCGAGGGCGTGCTATCACAGTCATGGAAGGTTCTCTCTTGGCTTAAGCTCTCACTGTTCTCACGTGGTTCTTTTGAAATCCCAACTGGAATTTAGGGATGCACCTAAATTACGTGAAGAAGTACTTGTGAATTGTGATTGCTCAATTTTAGTACCTTTTTTGTTGCATCTTTTCTTTACTGTTTCATCGGTTGTGTTTGAATGTTCCAAGCTGAATAAAGAGGGGAAAATCTTGTCTATGGTAGTGCGGTGTTACTTCTTTGATTTTTCCTATTTGGGAACTTAAAGAGATTTGCTTATGCTATAGTGGTCAAAGTCTGGCAATCCACATAAGAGATTGAACAGAGTTGGGGTCTTGTGAATGACATAATAAACGTTAAACTTTTAGGTGAAATTTTTCTTCATGAGTTTTATCGTAACTCATGACGCTCGTTGTGTTACATTAGGTCTCCCAAGTATAGCTTTGCTGTGATCCACTAAAGTATTTCTATTGGTCTACTATATATTATATAATTATTTGGATACGTCCACTATCCTTTGAGAAGACTGATTGCTAGTGAATTTATAATTGAGGCAAAAAGTTTTTCAAGGAAACGTGAATTGTCCAACTTGAGCTTGTAATAAAAAAAAAAGAAAAAGAAAATGCCAATTGTATGTCAAGTTTTTTTTACGAAAATGCTAGAATTACACTTTTAGTGACACTCCTGGGATGTAGCTCGCGGGCACCATATAAAAATGAGTGTGCGTAAATAGTTGTTGATGCATAACACGCGTGTCGCGTGGTGTGTATTTTTAAGGTGTGCAGGTATGACTCCTATGGATGCAGGCTCGTGCGCCATGTCACAGGGAGTCATTCCAGTATTTTTCTAAGTTTTAATATATGTAAATGTGAAAAATCATTGAGGGTCGGCGAGTTTTTTTAAAAGAATAAGTAGGTGTAATTCGTTAAAAAATTCGAATCTTTTACAACTTTTGTTATTTTTTTTAAATAAAATAGAAAATTTCATTAATCACGATGGCGCAATACATTCGGTAGAATAGGACGAGACATAGAATCAATTACCTTTATAAAAACACATTGATTCACTAATCCTAATTGTCAATCAGGACTTTCAACTATCATAGAGCTAATTTTGATAAACTACAACTGTAACAATGAAACAGTTTGACAATGAGTGATTGTTCTTTTAACAAACGTCTGCAACACAACAGTACATAAACATACTAAAATCAAAACGAAAAATAAAACTTTCAACAAATGAAAAAAAATAAAAACTTTCAACAAGGGAAGCAAGCACAAACTTCCAACATTAGAAAAGAAATACTTATTGAAAAAGATAACTTAATAAAACTATCAAACCAATAACTGTAAGCGCAGATCCACGCACGAACAATAAAAGTGGAGATAAGCTTAAATGATGATAGATGCAAATATGGAAGAGGAGCAAGCAGTTAGGGTTGCAAGTGGGACGAAAAATCCTCGTCCCCCGTGGGGCCTCGCACCGGTAGGGTAAGTGTGACGACCCGCCCCCGACCTAGAGTCGGATCGCCCGACCCATACTGCCACTTGGACCCGATATCTGAACCAGTCCCAAATAACGGTTTGACACGCCTAAACAAATAAACCTGCCGAAAGTACATTGGCTAAACAAAAGATAATAATTGCGGAATAAATACAAAGAGATATCCTTAAGCCAATAGATTTAAGTTCACAAGAATATCTATGAAACTATAAATGGGTTCGTATTTAGTTAAACTATTAAAACTCCTAAGTGGATCAACTAAAGGTAAGTAGGTTTCAAACTACCTAAAGACTTATTTTAATTACAATCCAAGTTTAATAGTTTCAAAATCGAATATACATGATATATATCAACTCAAGGCTCACATCAAATGAAGACTTCAAGCTCGTTTCTCCATTGTCTCAATTCTAGCGTACTCGTCGATGAACCTGTATTGTAAGTGGGGTGAGCTAAAAGAACCAACGAAGCTCAGTAATTCGAAAAACCCGCTCAACCATCAAATATGCAAGTAATACCTAATAAGCATGCAAAGTCTAGCATGTATTTGAAAACAAACAAGGATTCATTAAATAGTAGCATGGTAGCAGGATTTCATAAAAAAAATAGACTTATAATGAACCATCAAGTACTATCATAGACATAAGATTCGTAAGTCACAAATTGTAACAACAATAATCATGAATAACATTAAAGAGATTGATAAATCATTTCATAATTTCAAACTTTCATACAAATGAGGGGGTTTCGCGAGATTATGTACTATAAAATATAATAATACGATAAGTCGATGTTCCATTCGATGCATACTAGATATTGGCAAGAATCCGGTGATCGATTCTCCTACTCTCAAAGTGATGGAAACAACCAGCTAGCACACATGCCTTATGTGCACTCTCGTTTGTCCCATCAAATCAATAGTAGGTTCGTCCAAGCCATCACCGATGCACATCCTTATGTCTCAAGAGTACAAGAGAAGATAACTCTAACTCATGTCCCTACGTGACATACTTATGAATTCAATTAGTCAAGTAAAACCCTCGGGGGTAAACTCCACACATCCTGGGGTGTTAACGACCCTCGGTGGTACCACAACATTCTGAGGTATTCTTATAGATTTACTTGCTAATAAGACCCTCGGTGGAACTCTACACATTCTGGGGCCATGAATAACAGTGCATTCACATTCCATAGATACGTAGGCTCGAGCCAATACCACGACGCAACCCATAAATCCAAGTCTTTAATTCAAATTATGAATCCTAAGCATAACTAATAATCATGCCATATTTGATAATTGAGCAAACTCCTCACTTATCTGCACTCGCTACGAATCATAATCTCGATCTTCTCGCGTTTGGGCTCGATGTGAACCGTCTCGCGAATCTAGACAATTTAAAAGAATAATTACTTTATGTATCTACAACCATACAAGTTTAACATCAATTGTCTAGACCTTAGAGATTCACCATATTTTATAGCTAATTTCGCTAAAGGTTATTCATGACTCTAAAATCGACACTTAAAATTAGAATCGATGATTCGAGTAAACTAGGAATGCGGTGATGTAAAACAAGGAAAATCCGCTAAGACTTGGTTTTTCCAACATAAATCGAAGACGTTCGATTAATTATAATTAAAAAAATCTAAATCACCATACAAGACTCAATTTAGACTTTAAATTCCCAAATGACAACATTCAGTCAAAGTACACAAATTTATCGAATAAGTTTATTTCCCAAAGAAAAGATTCAAAGTCCCTTTTTAAATCTCAACTCAACCTTAAATGTCAAATCCATATCAATAAACTTTAACTGCGTTCAATTTGCTAAAATCATGGGAAAAACCCTTTCATGTACCATCAAACTATGGAAAACAAGATTGATTCATCCATAATACTCGTTATCATAAAGCTTAAAAAATTTATATAACCCATTTCAAGACTAGATCTAAGAAATATTGAACAAACTTTGAAAATCATCAACTCTCATTGCCAATACCAACACTAAGACCATAAATCTAGAGAGTATTAGAGTCTCACCATGCCTTCAATGGAGTTTTTGATTCCAAATCCTTTCCAAAATCTCATTGTAAAATAGATCAAATCTTTCCTTTCTTCTTTTCTTCTCTATTTTCCTCGCATGATTGCCGCTGTCGATGCCATCGACCCTTTGGTCTCCAAATCTTCAATAAACAATAAAGAAATCAAGGAGGGAAGTGAGGTTGTACCTCTCTTGAACTTGAACCCTCCTCTTGCTTTCCTCATCTATAAGATTGAGGCTAGGGTTTTCTTTGATTTGCTTAAATAGCATTAGGGTTAGGAATTAGGGTTATGATTATTTACAACTTGTCTAAACTCCATTTTTTTCAATAAAATAGACAAATAAAAGCTTAGATGGGATGAGGGGAGGGTGTGTTACCTTCTTGAATGTTTAAATGGACTTCATCATCATCTTCTTCGTCATCAACCCTCCTCCATTTCTCTCCCATCTCAAGTTTGGAGTTTCAACCCAAAAGAGGCTACAAACTTTATAAAATGTTTATATAGGTAGGGTTTTAGAGTAGGGTTGTATACAACCTTGTTATTTTACCAAAATACCCTTATAGGCCTCCAAATCATTTACATCCACTTAACTCTTGTTAGGCCCAATATTTATTTATCCTAAGCTATACTTTTCACACTTAAACAATTCACAAAGCACACTTGCACACATTCAGTATTGAAAATCACGAAATTACCCTCGAGTCGAGTCAAGTAGAATTCAGGTCGTTACAGCGAGGGTTCGCCGCATTTTTGCCTCCACCCGCGGTTTTCCTCATACCCCGTCCACGGGGAATTCCCGTCGCCTTGCCCCGTTCCCCGCTCTATAAGGAATCCTTGTCACCTACCTGTACCTTGTCGCATGAGAAAAAAAATTGAAAAAATATATTAGTTAAAAATAATTAACTTAATGTCAATATATTAGTTAAAAATAATTTGATGAGAAAAAGGAAGTGATAAAAAGAGAAAAAAAAACTTATGTAAATATTGGTGAAATCCCAATTTAATACTTTATAAATAGAAGCTATATATTTTTTTCAAAAAATGATTAATTAAAATTTTGTTGCCACTATAAATGATATATAACAAATTGACATCTTATAGAATAAACTAAAAAAGGGGGTCGTTGATCTAAACAATGCATACAGAGATTGTCGATCAGTATATGTCATTCTAAAATATTTTTGTTTGCTCTTGAAAAGAAAAATAAAAAAGAGATCGAATATAAACTCAAACGTAAAAATCTGAATATAAAAAACATTGAAAACCAAATAGCTATCAAAAATTTGAAAAGGGCAAAAAAAAAAGTCAATAAAGTAGCAAGTGACAAAAAGAAGACTGTAACGGCCCAGCCCACCCGCAGACCTGCTCGACCGCACAGGCAGTGTGCCCACCCGTAGGTTCGCATACCATCCACGCCCCCTTGCGTGGTCTTTCGCCCCCCCAGACTCAAACCTGCGCCCTGAGCAATAAGTACATAGGTTTAGCGAGTCTGGTAACACTGAGCTGTCGAGGACTTCCCAAGAGGTCACCCATCCCAATACTACTCTCGCCCAAGCACGCTTAACTGCGGAGTTCTGATAGGATCTGGTGCCTCCGTCTGGACCAGCTCAGTGGTACCAGACTCGCTAAACCTGTGTACTTATCCCTCAGGGCGCAGGTTCGAGTCGGGGAACGAAAGACTGGCTTGGGGGAGCTAGATGGTGTGGGAGGGGCAGCGATCCATGTGTAACAACCCCAAAATTTTTTAATTGACTTGTGATTTCACTTGTCAAAATTGTGACCCGGCTACGTGAATACTGGACAGTATTTCGAACTTCGGGAGTCGACACCGAAGTGATTTTATGATTCTTTGATTGTATGTATTAGTATTTTAGTATTTTACGAGTCTCGCGCGGTCGGGCGATATTTAATTGAGTGAGGTTTCGACTAGTCAAACGGGGAGTAAAACATATAAATAAATGAATTTTAATTAATTTAATAAATTAGTTAATGGGGTGTGGCGAGAAAATGGACACGACGAGCCAATTGACGGGAAATACGGACCGAGGAACGTCGTTTGAACGTGGGAGTTAGTTAAATATGTAACATGCGGACTATGTGATTAGTATTGTAAAAGTGACACAAACCTAATGGTAAGGAGCCATGAGATTGGCCTAGAGATGTGTGTGTGTGCTAAGATGAGATGATGTGGTAAAAGACCCATAAGGGTAGATGTGTTTAAATGTATGAAGTGAAGGGAGAAGGGCAAAAAGGTCATTTGATGTTATAAATATATACAAACCGTTTCATAACAAAACCCCACTATTCATCTTCTCCTTCGTTGGAAAACCGCCGCCCCCTCCTTCTCTTCCATCTCGACCCCTTCACCACACCACTCACGGTCTCTCTCTCTCCCTCTCCATTTCACTCTCGCTGTTCTCTCTCGATCTCCCTCCCCACGCTCGTCGTCTCTCACGCTCTCGGTCATTCCCTCCCTCTCGGCCTCACGCCCTCTCACGCTCTCGGTGGTCTCCTCTCCCGGCTGGAACAGTCACCACCACCGCCTACGTCACCGAGGTAAGTGTGTGTGTATCTCCCTCTCTTGATCGATTCATATGGAAAAAAAAAAAAAAAAAAAAAAAAAAAAAAAAAAAAATGAGAAAAACAGAGGCGCTGTGCGCCTCTGTTGAAAAAAAAAAAAAAAAAAAACTTGAAGAAGATGCACACGTGCATATTATATATATAAATATAATATATATATATATATGTATGTATATATATATATATGTATAAATATGTATATGTATAGAAGAAAAATAGCAAATATATATATATTGAAAAATTCAGAAAAATATGATAAATTAGGAAATGGGTTCATAAATGAGTTTTGGGATTCTCTCGGAAATGTTGGCGGGATATAGTCGGGGTTTTAGCCTAGAAAAACGTAAAAATTTATATAATGTATCAAATTGAAGCTAATTTAATGACAAATGATCTTAGGTATAATTCGGGTGGTAATTTTGATTTGTTTGACATTTATTCAAGCTGGACTAGATAATTGGAGTGCGGTATAGGAAATCGGGAAGTCGCGTTAGGATCTCGGAGTTGTCATACGGGTCACGATAGTTCGGTAAGTACACTTGCCTTAAACAAGCATTTGTACGTTTGTAAGCCGGTTAGAAAATGCCATGTGATTCATTTTCATGCCATTGTGTTTGTTATTATTTACTTGTTGGCCTTCCATTCCATACTTCTTGTATGTGTGATTCCGCGTAAGTGTTTTGTCTCGAAAGTACTAGGACCCGCACTAGAGGGATAAAACGCGGCACTCGCGGCCACGAGTGTGTGACCACCCTTAGTGATCGTGTGACACCGAGTACTTGGGTGGATGGGTTCGAGTCCCTTTCCAGTCATAGGCGTGCTTTCTTTCGTTTGAGTCGATGCCCGGAAGACCTCGCGGGGTCTTCGCCGTTATGCTATGGACTAGACCACTTATGAGCCTCTTTTGATTCTTTGGAACACACTTAACTCTCGATTGATATCCATTAGTCCGTTTATCATGCATCTTGTCTATTTAATTTCCTGTCTTTTTATTTCCGCATGATATTTAGACTACTTTATTTGAATTATCATGAATTATCATTGTTTTCTCTTGGCATTACATTCGATTTTATTCGCTTGCTCACCGTCTAGTTTGTGACGGTGGGTGCGATAGGCGAGAGAGCAAAGACAGGGCAAGGGACCCTACCTGGGGATCTGTTGTGAGGATTAGCTACTGGATTTGAAGACTATTTTATAGGTTTTTATTATGTTTTTGCTTTTATGTACACCGTTTTATATATACATACTTTGGGATTATTAAACTTGGCAAATTTTGATAAGATTGGTATCATGTACCTTTGCATTTCGAATTGTACATGAATGCCCGGGGTTTCCACACTTATAGAATTCCTTTACTTCCATTTGATAGAGTTATTTCCCAATATTTGATTTGAATTTGACTTTTGCTTCCGCTTTGTGTTATAATTGCAATAACTCTTTCATAAATCTTGAATTTTTGATGTTTTGAGGCTGACTAGGCTCGTCAGGGTTGTCGAGAACTGACTCGAGGCTTGCACGGGTCTAGGCCGGGCGTACCCAAATGCATTGGGAATTTGGGGCCGTCACACCATGGCTCACACTGCTTGTGCGGTGCCAGAGGGGGTGCGCCCCATGGCTGGGCCGTTACATGGACTAAAGGTAAAAATTAAGACATAAAGTGCACGAACGAAATTATATAAGAAACCAATTATATAATCGCAATCAATAAGCAAATTAAATCAATTAATCCTCGGTATGTAGTTTTCAATAATATTCTAGAACAAACGTTAATTAATTAAGTCTCTCCGTTGAAATACCTTTAGCATACAATTGATTAAAAAATTTGTTTGACAGGTATTCAATTGTTAATTAGTATGATTGACTTATTCTAATTAATCATATAAAATTTGAAACTAGTAGTAGTTAGGTAGAGGCGCATTGTATGTGCATCAAATAAAGACATAAAAAAACTGAAAATTGCGGATCAAAACATGGACTTATATAAAGTCCACGCCTCGCGGGGAATCTAGCGGAGCGAGGCGTGGGGTGGCGAAGTTTGTCTCGCAGAAAGTTTTAAGGATAAATCTCCGCCCCGCACCCCGTAGATGCGGAGACGGTATCTTCAATCCCTGCTCCGCCCTGTCCCACTTGCAACCGTACAAGCCGTGGCGCCAATTATGAATCCAATAGCTGTTGCAGGATTGAAACTCTCATATCTAAATAAATCTGTATTTTATTAAAGAAAATGCATGCAGTAAACACTCTTACTGGAACCACCGCCTGATCAAATAGAAAATATTTGATCGGGGGTGGTTCACGCATGAATCACAAAGGAAATCAAAGGAAAAAAATTTTTTTGTTGTTATATTATAACCTTTCTATATTGATAAATTTATATCTTAAATTACCTTTTTACTCCAAATTTAATGAGGTGACACCTAAATAATAACTTTAAAAAGCCACCTCATTGTCATACTAAAAAAAAGATAAAATTAATTGAAAATAATAATAATCCCACGTGCAGCACGCATTGCCATACTTTTTTTTGAAGGCACGCATTGCCATACTCAAATAATTTATTTATTAAAATAAACATTTTTTTTTGGTTTCTACTCAAATAATTTATTTAAGATACCTCAAGCTTTTTTTATTTGACAAGAAAATACCTCAAGTTTTAATTTTACAAGTAAATAGCAGTACTGTACTAAATAAAGTATTATTTTAAAATAAAAAATGAAGTATTATTTTTTTGAGGCAAAAATGTCTACTCTGCCAACATAAATTATTTATTGGAAAATGTTGAAATGACATTACAAATGTACAGTGTGTGGGTCCTCGACTTGCGTGTTTATGTCTAGATATTTTTGCAGATGCATGTATCGCACGGAAAATGTGTGTTTTGATGTGCGTTCGTGATAATGCCATTGAGTAGCACCATGTCCTTATTTATTTATTTATTTATTTTGACGCTGTCTTTATTTTTTAGGCTAAATCACTTAAAATATCTAAACTTTTTAAAATTTTTGTTATTATATTCTAATCTTTTTTAATTTGTTATTATATCTTAACTTTTCTATATTGATAAATTTGTATCCCACTTCACTTTTTAATTTTAAATTTGATAAGTTAACATTTAATTAATGAGCTTAACAAATAAATTAAGTAATAATTTTAGTAATTATAGATGATGAGGTGACTTTTAAAGTGATTATTTAGGTATCGTATCATCAAATTTAGAGTAAAAAAGTGACTTATGGTACAATTTTTCAATATAGAAAGTTTGAGAATATAATAACAAATTTAAAAAGGTTAGGATATAATAACAAAAGTTGTGAGATAAAAAAAAATAACAAAAGTTGTAAAATGTTAGAATATTTAACCAATTAAGCATATTTTTTATTCTTCATAAATGCTACATTATATTACCTGGCGTAAAAAAAATGCTACATTATTCCACCAAAAAAAAAGAGTAGTATTATTTGAATTCACGAGTTCGGACTCCTAAAAGGGTTTTTGAAATTTGTTTTTTTTAAAGTCATCTTCAAGTAATAAATGATTTCGAAATAACAACTTGTAACACTTCTTTGATATTTGTAAAAAATTCAATAATCCCCCTATGAGTCCAAACAGATTTTTTGAAAAAAAAATGCTACATTACCTCACACAAGCCATGTGCGTGCACGCTCCATTATGTTCCCCTCGAATCATGTGAATTTGTGTGATTCAAAGCAAATCTAACAACTAAATGAAGTCTTTTCACTATTGATTTTAGTAAAAAGAAATGCTACATTAATGCCTACAATATATGACACATTAATTACTAGTTGAATTGGAATTTCAAAAAAAATAATACTCAATAATAGTTGAATTGGAAGCTATAAAAAGAGAAACCTAAGTTTCCAAATGTGAGGTTTAATTGAATGAAGTCTTATTCAAAGATGGTGAAAAAACCAGTGAAGTACTATGTGGTGTGTCCCCTCTACATCATTTTATTTTTATTTTTTCTCGTTTATATAATGGACTGATTAATTAATGTCATATTGATCAGGTTGATGCGGTTGCGGACGGGCCGTTCGAGGGGAATCCGGCGGCAGTGTGCTTGTTGGATGATCATGAGAAAAATGACTAGTGGATGAAAGCAGTTGCAGAGGAATTCAGCGCACTGGTGACTTGTTTCTTGAATAGAATTGACGACGATGGCGATAAGACGACGAAGAATTATGATAGTCGACCTAGGTTCCAAATTAGATGCTTCAATTGTGTGGCGGAGGTAATTAACACAACAGTGATATATTTTGACTAAAGCCTAATAAACATAAAGTTTTGTGACAAGTAGCTAAATTAACCCTTTTAAGTGATCCTAGTATAGAATGGCAACACTCAAGCCATACTTAAAATCGCATCCGGCACAAAAGATGTCTTGCACGCATTGAGATGAAGGCATACACAACATTCAACATAAAGTTTTTTTTATTTTTTTAATTTTTTTATCAAAAAAACATATGAGTCGAAACTGCATAAGCAGTTCTTGTACTTAATGTGACTTAGAGTGTGACTTTGGGTGTTGTCATTCTAATATTAACCTAATTTCTAATACATAAATATTGCACTTGTTTGCAGGTTAACATTTGCGGTCACGCGATTTCAATCTGGTCTTGTGAAAGGCAACGTGTTAGAGTTCCACAGCTTATCTGGACCGTTGATTGTGAAAAGAATATCCAGATTTCGGGAGTCCGAGGCAGTATAAAAAACGTTGAATAGTAATTTAGAAGAACGGTTCTTCATTGAATTGAACTTCCCCTTATTTGAGATCAAAGAATGTCACACCAATGAGCTTCCCATCAATTGTATCAGCATTGAGTGGTGCTCAAATCATTGACACAAAGAAAATAGCCAACACAAATGACATTTTGGTACCACTACTATTAATTTGCTCCTTAAATTTTAAATTTGATCTATGCATATTTTGATTTTTGACAAAATATTTCATGAGTGGTCTCCAAATTAGGGATGACCCATTTAATAATTGAGACCCCGCTTAAGAAAAATTGAGTCACAATAATTTATCACTTGGATCAATCAATTGTTGATCAGTATGCAAACTAATTATAATTAATTAAGTTTTTTATTTATCACACGTATAGACTGTCATGTTTCCGGCATGACTTAAACCTAGTCATGCATAACTCACTAATCCCCTCACTTGGAGAAATATTGTCAATTCAATTCCTATGTAGACGCCATGACATTTTGGTACCTAATTTTATTTAGAGCCACGGTATGTGCACCTTAGTCATCACTCAGGGCACCCCATTTACAAGGGCATGCATCATTTTTCTCAAGGTACCCCTGAGTTGAATGAAAATGCCCTTATTCATCAATGTGAGGCACCCTACCAAATCTTCTTCTACACTCCTTCCCATCACAAATCGACGCCTCAATCTACCAAATCTCTTCATTTTCTTGCTTGTTTACCTTCAATTTGTTGTTTTTAGGGTCAAGTGAGTGTTTGCGGGGTACGGGTTTGTATGATGACATGTGGTAAATGGTTGATGTTGAATCATATAGGGTTTAAGGGTGTTTTTCGTTGAGTTTGTTGTTCCTTTATCTCGTGTTGTTGGTGTCTTTCATGGGAATGTACCCATCACTGAGTTTAACCATAATCTCGTAATATTCGGCCATACAGGGCCGCGACTATTGAGCAAGTCTCGGAATGAACGAGACTCTGCAGTACATCTCGGTACTCGGTAACCGATCAAACAAGTAACCTATTTCACAATGGGTTCGGTTATCAATGAGACTGAGACATAAAGAGGATGTCCTTCTTGTTGGTAACCGAGACATCCTTTCATGTTTCGGTCTTGTGCGTTTGACACTTTCGTGTACGTGGTATATATATCAGAATGCAGAAAACCCTAAACACAAAAAGGTCAAAACACACCAAAACTCATGCTTCCAACCTTCAAAAATTGAAAAATAGATAGATACCAACCTTGTATGCACTCTTTGATCCAAGAACGTCATATTCGACCGTCGACGAAGATGACGAAATCGGTTAGTAGCATAAGGGTGGTGATGTTCGGTGGTCACACATCAAAATAGGAGGGGGGGTGGGGTGCCCAAAGTTGTGTTTCTTTTTGTTTTTTTTTTTTTTTTTGTAGATTTGTATTGGAGGGCATATGAGTCATTACACATACAATTGAAAAAAAATAGGGTGCCTGAGTGATGTTTGAGGTGCACATAGTGCGACTCTTTATTTACTCTTATGCCTTGTAGGCTAACACTAGAGGTACTTGTTTGGCTTGAGGTTAATATATTGTATTTTTTTCTTTCATTCACTAGTAGTCCAAGTCCCAGACAAATTAATATAAATTTTTAGTTGGGCATGAAATTAATACGTTGTGATTGGTACTAGGTGGATATCTCATCTGGTGACATTGTTGAGAATTTGAAACCTGATTTTGGAGAAAAAAGAAAGGGAAATGTTAGAATGACCACAAATCGACATCCTCACACGTAAGGGCATTATCTTGCTCGTGGGACCCATGGACGCCCTTGTGTGTGGGGGTATTGATTTGGGTGCCAAATTGGGGTCATCCTAGCATTTTCGAAAGAGGCCTTCTTATTACAAGGGTTGCTCCAATAGGATCTAAATTTGATTTCAATGAGGTATAAACTTGTTTAAATGGTTTAAACTTGTTTGACTTTTCTACTCTAAGTTGGGTGTCAATGAGGTATAAACTTGTTTGGCTTATGTGTTTTTTTTTTCTAACTTGGTTAAATGGTTTATTAGGTTATTTTAAATGAAAGAAAATATGTATGTATATGTCTAAAGCATCAATAGTGAGGATTGATACAACATCACTTACCAAAAGGAAAGACTTGTGGAGGTTGGAGCGAGTTTGAATCTGGACCGCCGCAGTAAAAAAAAAAAAAGAAAAAAAATGTATATATGTTACATTATACTATTAGGGATTAATTCAAGATAAGTACACGTGTATTTGCTTTAAAAACTGTTGTGGAAGTGCACATTGTGCCTGGAGCAAAACGTTAGAAAGGAAGGATTTTATTGCGTACATGGTATTGTCAATGGAAAATGGTAATCTCACACACTTAGCGCATACTTTGTTTTTTGGCTATTTATGACTTTTTATTATCTCCCTAAGTGTAGGCCCTACATTTAACAGAACACTATAAATGGGCTAAAAAATAAAGTGTGTCGTTCCAAGGGTGCACCCAAAGTGTGTTAGATTATCATTTTCCACTGTCAATTGTAACATCTCTCACTCTGACTTTTATCTTCGCAGGAGCTAAAAGTGTAACGACCCAAAAATTTATATTATTTTTTGTGTGATGACGTGTACTATCAGTGTATACTCATGTCTGTGTGACGAAACGGTGACATCGAGTTGCGAGTGGAATTCGCCTTAAAGAACGTGATAATGGGTATCAACAGAAGAATTACAGGTACACGGGGCGAGGAAAGGAATTTAGTGGACAACCAAGAAATAAAATATAAAAATAAATTAATTCAAGGAATTTACGGGTCATTAGTAATTTAGTTAGCGCATGATGGTGCGAGTCGTGATGCAGGCCGGACGTTAAGAAACTTAATTATTAGTCAAAAGAGGATGAGAACAAGGGGGAGTCACCCAAGTGAGTGCATAAAAGTGGTTGGGCTAGTGTGTTTAGGGCCATCAGATATGCCTCGACATGTGGGTGTGGGCTAAGATGAGGCCCACATTATAAAAGGTGGGTCAACCCATCTTTCTTTCTCATTGCTCTCTATCTCTTCTTTCTCTCTCACTTGCTGTCCAAACCACTACCGGACTAGTGTGCCCAGAACGACGCCGACGGCAGCAGTGTTGGGCGATCCGAGGTAAGATCCTTCATCTCCTCATCATTTCCTACGCGTTAGTGTGAGTTTTATTCGCGTTCGTCGCGACGAAAGTTGAACTTTACGTCGAGATTTCGGATTCGATCGAAACTCTCGACGTTTAGGTGATCCTCTCGACGATCGACATGAGTTTTGTGAAGATGGTTTTCAATTTGGAAAGTTTTGGAATTTTTGATGAATTTTTGGAGGTTTTCAAATGATTTTCGATTTGGGTTTTCCATTGAGGATTCCAGACGTTTTGGAGTATGTAGGGGATGTTTTTGGAATGGTGTTAAGTCCTCGAAGAGAAATGGACCAAATCGGCGTAAGGCTGCGCTAGTCGGGGCCATAAACACCCCGAAAGTCTCAAAGATAGGGGCGCCATGACTGACTCCCCCATGGCGCCAAGCGTGGCGCTGCGGACAAAGATGGGTCTCTTTGTCTCCCACGCCGTGGGGACACCATGAGGGATAAACCCTCACGGCACACCCACACATGACTGGGGCAGAGTCCCTCTCGGCCCTACGCCGTGAAGGCGTCGTGGGGTACAAAACCCCACGACGCTGCCCATGGCGTCTGGGGAAGAAATACCCTGCCCCACGCTATGGACACACCGCCGAGGGTAATACTCTCACGGCGTCTCGGCGACGCCCAGAACCCAAATTTTTCTAAAATTTCGTGAAATCTTCAAACTAAATTGGAGACTTCCGGGGTACCTGAGCAGGTCCAAATACGACCCAATAACCCAGAAGTCGATCTGGAACATATTGAACATAAATATGGAAAATTAAAAAAGGGATTTCAATTACATACGGAATAAAATGCTAATACTACCAAATTGCAATGAAAATGCTTACGAGGTACTTAGTGGACCGATGACGGGCTTGCGGGGATATTTGGTAGAGTGGAGCCGCGAGCACAGAGTTTCGCGAGGTATTTGTGAGTAAAACTAATCGGAGAATTTACATTATTTCATTTGTGTATTTATTTGAGCTATTAGTTGTTAAGCAGTATTTCCTTGTGAACTATGAATTGTTGAATTCTCTTTGGTTGCATCTATCCTTGGTGGTTTATCGGTGTGGTTTTACTTCCATCATTTGAGTTGTCCCAAGGCAAATGTGTCAAGCATGATCCTTGCAGAATTTCGGGCTTTTGGTGTATTACACCGGGGTTTACGGCTGGGGATACGTAATTGGTTGTGATGATATGTACGGGGTGAGAGTTCTCCACTATATGACTGGGGACTCTGCACTCGCGTAGAGGTTTTAGAGGAGATTTTGTCCTCGACTCCTAGCCTTTGAGGATATTTTGTCCTTGGCTCAACGACTTTGATTGATCGGGACCATTTGTGCCTTCCCCTTGTATTTTGGAACACTCAATATCGATTGCTCATTCATTTGTTTACTATCTTTATATATTCATGCGCTCCATGTCTTTTCTTTATCTGCATGAATTGACTGCTTAATTTATGTGACATTTGCAATATTGTTAAGACTCTATTGGCATTTTACTCTCTACATCATTGTACTCACCGTCTAGTTTGTGACGGTGGGTAGACCGACAAGCAGATAAAGACAAGGGACTAGCGCTAAGTGATTGAAGTCGAAGACCACGAGGCGGTTTCCTCTCGCGTTGAGTAGGTTATTGTATTATGTATTTATTCCATTTTGAAATATGGGTTATGGGGTTATTAAGATACCTTGGACTTGTATGTTATAATTGATGCTCTCCTTTTATTATTATAAGGGATATGATTTACGAGTTTCTACACTCTAGGTTGTCCTGACTTGTGTGTCATGAAGTTTATTGATTAGTTTAGAGTTAAATTGCTTCCGCTGTATTTGATAATAACTCACTAATTGATTAACTTCACATGTAAATGCATAATAAATAGTAAAGGGTAAGGAAAGGCTGACTAGGCCTGTGTGACTCAGCGAGACTGGCTTGAGGGTTCGCGCAGGTCTAGGCCGGACGGTACCCAATTCTAAGATGGTGAAATTTGGGGCCATCACAAAAGGACCACAATTTTGTGAAATTACCCCAACTACCTCTCCATATAAAACAATTTTTACTCACCCGTACCCCACTCACCCATACCCCACTCACATCTCTATCAAATTGCACTCATCAACAACCTTAATCTGACGAAATCCGAGCAAAACCACATGGATTCGACGTCGCGAGTGCATTCATCATCTCTTCTAGTACCGAATTTGAGATTTTTTTTTATTGTTTATTTTTTTTATTTTATTTTTATTTTTTTTTTTTTTCTTTTGAGTCGTTTTGTTTGCAAATTTATTTTTAGGTTTATGGCTTCAATTCGAAGCTTGAATTTTGCATTTTGGGAACAAAGTTTCGATAAAATCGAAAATATTAAGCAATTTCGAGCAAAACTCATTATTTTTTTAACAATCTTCATGTATTTTTCGGGAGTTTTGAAGTTTTTTTGTTCATATTGGTCGCCGCGGGTTTTGGACTTAAAGGTCGACAACTGTTAAGCGGTGTCGGACGAACAGAGCTGACACCTCGAACACACATGGCGGATACCTCTAAAGAGGTTTCGACTGGATCCTTCCGATATCCACTGAGATCGAGTTATCTTTGCATTATTAGTTGGAATTGTCAGAGACCACTAAAGAGGTATCGGACACACCTCTTCAGCGGTGTCAGCTCAGTTCGTCTGAAAGTCGCAGGCGACACTTCTTCAAAAGTGGGGTATGACCTATATGGGTAATGGGGTGAAGGGTATTTTTAAAATTTTAAGAATAAAAGTAGGGTAAACTAAGTAAAAAGTAAGGTACACGAAGTAAAAATTCAAAAGGTTTATCCGTTGCCTTTATGTTTTGCAATCAACAACACTTAACAAGCCAACGCCTTAATCTCAAACAAAAAATCTGTTTAGACTTTTAGAGTCCAGACTCATAGAGAGTTTTTAAAATTTTTACAAATATTCAAGGAGAGTTATAAATTGTTATTTCAAAGTTATTTATTGCTTGAGGATGACTTTGAAATAAAAAATTTTCAAAAACTCCCTAAGAGTCATCTAAATAACACTAGTCAATCTCAAAATTAATTACATAGGCCCTTTTTTTTTTTACTTGATGTGAAGGAGTTTCAAAATCTTTTAAATCTTTTTTAATCAATTCAACTCAAGTTATCTAAGAAGTCTAGCTCTATCTATCGAGATTTCTCAACTTTTATGTATTGATGAGTCGATCAAGTTTTTTAACTGGACGTACGCTAATCATATTTCGATGTCTAAAGCACGGTAAAGTCCAGAAATTTATTTTGTATAAATGAATGTGTTATGTGTGCACTAATTTGTGTAAAACTTGATTGCAATGAATGTTAAGATTTTGACAGAAAGTAATGACAATAGTAAAACAAGAAAAGAGAGAAAAAGAACAAATCACCGAATTTTATATGGGAAACCCTCTAAGGGAAGAAAACCCACAAACTCGCCAACACAATCTTATTCAAGACTCTCACAAATTCATGCTTTTTGTACATCGAGAGAGAGATATATATATACTTATAGAGAAAGTAAATCCCTATTAGAATACAATCCCGCTTAGAATACAATCCTTATTAGAATACAATCCTTATTAGAATACAATAGTGAACTAATCATATGGATCATACATGGGCTTTAGAAATCAGCCCACATAACATATCTACCACTTGGACCGATTCTAAAATTATTTTCTCGTATAGTAGTATCTCCTTCTCATGTAATGTCTTCAGCGCTACGCCTTGTCGTCTCTTAAGTAGCAAGACCAAGAGAAGCTATGCAACACTTCAGCCTTCTCTTTAGGGGACGATTTGGTGAGCATATCTGAAATTTTTGTTGGTGTGTACTTTCTCCAATTTGAAAGATCCTTCTTCAAGCATAGCTTGTATGAAATGATACCTTACATCGATATGCTTTGTCCTTGAGTGAAATGCAAAATTTTACCGATGAATTGCGCTCTTCGATCGTCACTTAGTAGTCGACAATCCGTTTGCTTATGATCTAGTTCACTCAACAAGCTCAGTAACCAAGTCATCTCCTTACACGCTTCAACAAATGCAGCAACATATTCAAATTTCGGCCTCGGTAGTAGATAATGCAACAATCTTTTGTAACCTTGATACCCAGGAGATTGCACTTCCAAGAGTAAACACATAACCCGTAGTACTCTTCCTACCATCAATGTCACCACCATGTCCGAATCAACAAAGCCACACAACTGTATTTTTGCACTTGTATAGCACGGTGTCACATCTTTTGTTCTGCGCTGTGTACCTTAAAATCCATTTTACTGCATTCCAATGATAAGAACCAGGATTATACATGTACCTACTCACAATTCCCACTGCATGAGAAATGTCGGGTCTTGTACAAATCATTGCATACATAAGGCTACCCACTGCCGATGCATACGGGATGTTCTCCATATTCTTTTGTTCTTCCTTATTCTCGACTTGCATTACTTCCTCATAGTAATTGGGTTCACCACCATCTGTGAGCAACAGATAGTGTATGGATGGAGAGTAACGGTTTGGAGCATTGATGGTTCGTCTTTCACGTCGAAGTGCAATGGGTGGTGTCACTGGCTCCTCCTGAACTTCATGTTCATCAATGTGTTCGGTAACACTCTGACCAGGATCATAGGGAGGGATATCGTCAAGTTCAAGATACTTTGATCCTTTTGGTTCCTCTTTCTTCTTGATCCTATCCTTATACAACACATCCTCATTGAATATGACATCTTTACTTCGATCACCTTTTTACTCTCGGGATCCCATAGCCTATAACCAAAGCTATCAACTCCATATCCCAAAGAAGATGCACATTTTGGACTTTGCATCTAGCTTTGACCTATTTTCAAGCATTGATATGGACATAGGAAATACAACCAAAGGTTCTTAAGTGTGAAAGTTTTACTTCCTTTTTGTTCATTCCTCCTCAGCACGATCCGCAATCAATTGCGGTAGATGGTCCTCTCGTTGATCGATATAAGCGGGAGTATTCACAAATTTCAAATTTCAAAACTCGCTTAGGTAGCCCAAAGACTCAACAACATGCTCCTAGCACGTTCCATAATGGTTCGCTCATACGCTCAAATGCTATACCATTTTGTTGTGGTGTCCTTGACCGTTTTTTTCTCTTCGATGTCATACATAGCACAATACTCATCAAATTCCTTGTTACAGTACTCTCCACCATTATCTGATCTCAAGCATTTCAGCTTTAGACCTGTCTGGTTCTCCACTAGACATTTCCACTTTTTGAAAATTTCAAACACTTGAAACTTATTTTTCATAAAGTAAATCCAGAGCTTTCTAGTCGAATCATCAATGAAAGTAATGTAATAACGAGAACCATTAAGGGAGGATACCTGTGAAGGACCCCAAACGTCCGTGTGCACAAGTTCTAGCTTTTCAGTTTTGGGAGTTCTGCCCTTTTTAGAAAAACTGACAACTTTTTGTTTTCCAACCACACAACCTTCACATAGAGACAGATCAACACATGACATCCATCTAACTTCTCTTTTGACACCATTACCTTCATTCCCTTCTCACTCATATGCCCGAGGCGTTGATGCCACACCTTTGCATTGACCTCAGAGGAGGCCACATTCATGGAGTTTTCATTGAGAACTCTGTAGAGAGTACCATCTCTCTGACCATGTGCTACTACCATGGCACCTTTTATGATCTTCCAAGATGTTTTAGTGAACTTCATCTCAAGACCTGCATCATCAGTAAGTTGGCTTACCGAAATTAGATTTCTAGCAAGTTTCGACACATGTCTAACTCGTTGCAACCTCAACTGCGTCCCATTTTCCATTCCTATCAGCACGTCTCTTTTACCGATTATGTCACAGGGTTCATCATCACCAAGGTACACCTTGCCGAAATTGCCCTTCTCATAATTAAGGAAATATTCTCTCTGTTGGAAGTAGCATGAAACGATGCACCGTAATCTAGTATCCAACAGATTCATCTTTACTTGTCACAACACATGATCGTGCTTCATCTCGAACTTGATTCGTTTGAGACATTCACCGAGTTCTTTGTCTTTATCGTTTTCATCTACCCTTTTCTTTGGTGCTTTACAATCACACTTGAGATGACCTTTCTTCTTGCAATTCCAAAAGTTATCTCGAGGCCCCTTGATGACCTCTTCTAGATTGTGAGCGTCCATTTCCCCGGCCATTCGACCTCTTTGAGGATCCGCGCCGTTCCTCGCATTTAGGGCACTATTAGAAACATCATCGTAAGAGTTGTTTCTCCTTCGCGTATCTTCATCAAGAAGAACTCCCACTACATCCTCAAATTTCGAATCTTGGACCCGATGAGTTGCTTACATACCATAAACTGACCATCCCAACTATCGGGTAAACCCGACAAAATAACAAGAGCCAATACTTCATTATCAAAGATAATACCCACAGATTCTAACTGACTAGTGATTGTATTGAAATCACTCAGATGCTCTTGTATAGGTCTACTTTCAGGTTTCTTCATATTAAACAACTGTTTCATTAAGAATACCTTGTTTGACGCCGATGGTTTCTCATACATCCGTGTTAGGGCTTTCATCACATCTTGTGTGGTCTTCTCTTTGGAGATGTTGAAGGCTACCGATGATGACAGTGAAAGGCGAATCGCACCTAAAGCCTTTCGATCTAGGATTTCCCAAGCCTTGTCATCCATATCTATAGGTTTGTTGCTCTTGCCACCGAGTGGTAAGTAGAGATCCTTCTGATATAGGTAGTCTTCAATCTGCATCTTCTAAAATCCAAAGTTCGAACCGTCGAACTTCTCAACCCGTAACTTCCTTTCTTCTCGCCATTACTCCCACTTGAGAATAACCTTGCTCGATACAGCTTGTTAAGATTTTGACAAAGTAATGACAATAGTATAACAAGAAAAGAGAGAAAGAGAACAAATCACCGAATTTTATATGTGGGAAACCCTACAGGGAAGAAAACCCACAATTGCCAACACAATCTTATTCAAGACTCTCACACTCATACTTTTTGTACATCCAGAGAGAGATATATATACTTATAGAGAAAGTAAATCCCTATTAGAATACAATCCCAGTTAGAATACAATCCTTATTAGAATACAATCCTTATTAGAATACAATAGTAAACTAATCATATGGATCATACATGGGCTTTAGAAATCAGGCCCACATAACAATGAATACTCATGTCTTTATGTGTAATGTGTATGTACCAACCGATTAAGTGACTCAATAGTTTGGTATAAAATTTGAAAGTAAGAGGTCATGCATTCAAACCTTGATTGATGCAAAAGTTAAAAGTTATTTATCTCCAATAAAAGAAACATGTGTAATGTGCATGCAGGTATCTCCGAGGGGAGGAACACTAAGAGTTCATTTAGATGAGAAAAATCAAAGAGTACTCATCAAAGGTCAAGCTGTTGCAGTCATGGAAGGTTCTCTCTTGGCTTACCTTGCTTTGGCTTATTAGCCAGCACAGGGAAATAAAAAGAAGATCTAAAATTTTCTGTATAGTGTTTAATCGAGTTGGGTGGAAGCTTGTAGAAGTGCTTTAATTTAGTCCCTATAGTCTACATTTCAGTTTTAGTACTAGTAGGATATAGTTTTTAACCTGTCCAAACGTTCCGCCACATTGAAGCTTCCTTTCCTCCGTGTGAATTTAGGTCCAACAAACTCCAAGTATTATAAACAAATGAGTACTCTTTTTCTTGTCTTTTTTTTTTTCTTTGAAGTCCGGTTAAGTAAACCCACTTTTAGAAAGTGCACTTTAAAAAAGTCAAACTTATAAAAAAAAATCAATCCTACTACATAATGACTCTTATGTCCTCATTATGATTAGTGCATCCCACTACAATTACTAAGTATACCCCACATATTCTCTTTTTTGTGATTTGTAGGCATCATCAGGGAATTTGGCTTCGAGGCCCAAATTTCTTGTTGGAGAGTCGGTCGGAGCTCATCGAACCTCTAGTTGGAGTGTCGGTCACAACTTGCTGAACTTTTAATTGAAAAGTCGGTTAGAACCCACCGAACTTTTAGGTCGGCAGTTGTCAACTAAATCTTACTAAAGAAATTCGGTTAGACAACACCAAGCCTAGTTGATAAGTTTCGGCTACATGCCGCCGAACTTAAAATAGATGTCTTGACCAAAATTTTAGAGTTAGTGCTTTGATTCAGATGAAATGGTATTTTGGTAAAAATATGAACTACAATAGTAATTAAAATTAAAATTTAGGGTGCCACATAAAATGTAGTGCACTTCCTAAAAGTCGAAGTGCACTTAGTCGGATTTTTTTTTTATAAGGTTTACATTATTCCAATTCATAATTACATTGATTCAACTTTCAGACCTTGTAAGCTAAACTCCACATTAAAGCTCCAGATATCAATACAAACTAATCACTTCTAAAACCACACAGGCGGATGAATCGATGCTCTTTAGCACTCTCGTGGATAAACCCACCAATCAACTAATTGACTCGATCTATACACAAAAAATGTAAAAAAGTTTGTAACACGTCAAGATACTATGCGTATTTCGAGGCATGTTAAAAAAAAATATCTTAATTTCAGACTTGAATTGGTAAAACTAGTTACACTAACGGGATACGGTAGAGTGGTTACGAACATGACTTTAGTATATAAGTGATGGGTTGCACCATTCTTTTTTTATATTTGAATTGGTAACAGTGGCGCTCTCTTTAACTTAGGAGGGATTAATCGACCTTAATTGGAAGGAGCTGGGCCGAGACCTTTTATTTATTTTAATATTGATGTGTTTGCTATTGCACAAGATATCAGGGGCCGAGACTGTTAGACACCCAAAAAAGCAGATGATCCAACTGTTTTACACCAAATAACATGTAAAAAATCCTTCACCCACTCCCAATTCTCCCAATCAATCTCCAATCCCTTCACCACCCATCATTCATCAATCCACCCACATTTCCCAAATCTCAAAAATTTCTTCTTCTTCTTCAATGGGCCTCTCATGGAGTAGTGGTGGTAGCAACAGTAACAGAAGAAGACCACCACCACACACTTTCCTCCAAAACCCACTACACCCTCTCTTCATCTCCCCTTACCCACCACCACCCTTCACACCCCTCCCGCCGCCGCCGTTGTTCTACACCGGCCCATACCCGCCGCCGGCGTATCCGCCCCACCAGGGCCATCACCACCACTGTTGCTGTCAGCACTCAAATGGGTACCCAACCCCTTGTGGGTTCAATGGGCCTGTGGGGGTGACCCAACAATTTGGGGTTCAGGCGAGCCAGAGCAGTAATGGGTGGCCGGCGGGCGCCGCGAGGCCGTTTGTGGAGGTTCCGCCACGGCATGAGGTGGTGGAGCATAGCCATGGCCAGGGGGCAAAGAAGATTAGGAATGATGTGAATGTGCACAAGGACGGTATTAGGATTGATGGTGATGAGAATAATCCTGGGTGCCATTTGGTGTCCTTCACATTTGATGCATTGGTGGATGGAAGGTGTGCTGTTTTTTAGGGAATTTTTTTTTTTAAATTTTTTGTTTTGGTTCTTGTTTGATTTGTTTGGTTTTTGATTAATTGATTAATTGTGGGTGGTTCTTGTTTACTTGATTTTTGGCTTTTATAGGGTGAAATTTAAGTTTTTCTCCCTTTTTTATTGTGATTGTTGTAAATTTGTGTGGGTTTTTCTTGGTTTTTGATTTCCTTGATTTGTGGTTTGTATGGGGTTGATTTTATTCAATTAATGCAATTGTGATTGGAAAATGTGGAGATTAGGAAGAGAAAATACAAAGTTTTGGCACCCGAGCGGTGTGGTGTAGTGGTAGCAACTCAAGCTCAAGACGATGACTGAGGTAATGGTCTCGAGTTCGAGTCGCACCAACTACATTATATCCTCCGACTACTTTGGAGTGTTGGTGAAGGTGCTCCCGATCATCCCCCATGGGACTAGTCAAACTTTAATCGAAAAAAGGGCTGAGATGGTTTGGACACCCGTGGATCTAAAAAATAAATAAATAGCTACGACTGACTCTCACGGGATTAGTGGAGTGACTAGAGCCTAAATAGGGAGGGGCCGGAAAAAAAGTTTGGACACCCACGATTACCAAAACAAAAAATAAATAGCTATTTTGGCTAGTCAACACTTCTTTAAAAAAAAAATGAAAGTTGAATATTGGGTGGGTAGGAAACAATGGAACTTCAGTTGGAGGCGAGGTGCGTGGTTGATTTGAGGATAATTTTCACTGTAGAAGACATAACGAGAAGTAGTGGAGTTAGGATACTAGATAAGCTTAATCTATGTTTGCTTTCTCTTTGGTTTATGTCACGCAATGCAAGCGAACTATCTAAATGTTTCAGTGTATTTTGTTCTTAATTATCCGTTCCAGAATATCTGTTAACTCTTTTACTGATGCTTCTTTATTTAGATATGGAGTGCTGCTTGCTTTTTGTTCGAATCTTCTTTTTTTAATGTCTCTGTTAGGCTCTTACTAGGCTGCTATGAAGATCTTGCCAAACAATTCACATTTCTAAGGTTAGACAAATATTTATAATTATGTGCAAATTAATTTTTTTTGATAAGAAAGAAACCACAACTTGCTTACTATGAGACTTGAACTCCCGACCTCTTACCTAAGTAGCAACATGTCAAACAAGTGAGCCATCCACTTGGTTGGTAATATGTACACATTAATGAATTAAAGATTACTGGAGAGCTTCTATGCATAATTTCCACCAACACACATAACATATGTTTGTGACTTTGATCTAGCTCATAGATTACTCTTGTTGCGAAGTCTATGGACTCTAAGCATTCTTGATGTTCAGCCAAGAGAAATGTAAATCTGAAGCGATTCTTTATTTTTATTGTAATACTGGACTTTTGTATTGGTAAAAGATTTCTCACTTACGGAAGTACAGAATTTCCTTGGAAAAATCAAGGGATAAAATATGAAGCAATTAGTTGGGTCTTATTATTTCTGCATGTTTTTGCCATGTGGTTGATTTATGAAAGTGGCCTTAAGATGCTTTTCTATTTTTATTTTGATTGGCAATTAAGTCTCATTTGGCTATTCCTTTTTTTATATATAAAATGGATATAGCAGAAATGAGGATGCTTAGGTGGATGTAGCGGAAATGAGGAAGCTTATCAAAAAACACTCGTAAAGATGGGAATAAGAAATACATAAATTCAAAGAATAGTAGAAGTACCAATTGGCGTGAAAATTAGGGAAGGGCGGTTGCAATGGTTTGGACGCCTCCAAAGACGGTCTACAAATGCCATAGATAGAAAACTCAACTCAATAGAAACACAAGAAATTCAACAATGTAGAGCAGACCAAAAGCTAACTTGGGAGATAGTGATTAAGAAGGATTTAAAGGGTTTGGAAAGCAAGCCATTAATTGCTCTAAATATAGTGCAATGGAAGAGTTTGGTCCATGTAGCCGACCCCAACTAATTTGGGTTTGGATTGAGGAGTTGTTGTTTTCTTGTTCATGGATCTGATTTCTGGCACAAAATGTGTTCATGCTGATTACCTTTTGACATTACTTTTAAACCTTTTGGAATTTTTTATAATGATATTTTCTATTAATTGCAGTATCACCATTTTTTATTTCGCCAAGGAAGGAGCAAATTGCACTTTCACTCCATTGTATCCTGAAGTTCATGTGCCTGTTAGAGTTCCATTTCTTAAAGGACTGTGCCAGAAATTTCACCAGCCTTCAGGAACTGGAATTGACCTAGGCTTCTTTGATTTAGATGACCTTTCAAATCCAACCCCTGGTGAAGGTGTATTCCCACTTGTGATATTTGCGGAGGCCTACTCAGCACCTATCACATCTGGTGTCCTTTTTGGTCAGCCACAATCAGCTTCATCTCATGCACAAATTACTCGAGCAGTATTGGAGAAGAACAATGATGGTTCTTTCCAGATTAGGGCAGTTAATCAAATACTATGGGTTGATGGTGTCCGTTATGAACTGAGGGATATTTATGAAATCGGTTATTCATCAGGAGCCAGAGTTGACAGCAGTGAACCTGGAAAAGATTGTGTTATTTGCATGTCTGAACAAAAGGACACAGCAGTATTGCCCTGTCGGCATTTGGTAAGGGCCTAATTTATTCATCATTTTATCAGATCATTATTTCAGTGTGAGGATAAACATCTGCCATCAAATGCTTGGTAGTCACAGTAGTTGATACTTGAATTCGAGATTGGCATTTTTTAATGATCCTAGCTTGACATTTTGAACTATCAAAGAATTTAGGACGTCAATCCCAAATTAGCCGAGGCCTTCTACATGAAAAAAAGAATCACTAGACATTTTATCATTCATGTTAACATTTCATTATCAAAGAACTTAGAACGTGCATCTATTACTAGTTTATTTGTTTCTTCCTGTAAGACTGGAAATCACTGTGGCATGATCAAAGTTGTGCAGCAATGCCCTATTTTATTTGTTTACTTGACCATATTCTAAATATGAAAAGGTGTTGTAATTTTTCAGTGTATGTGTGGTGATTGTGCGAAAGCATTACGGCTTCAAACAAATAAATGTCCAATATGCCGCCAGCCAATTGAAGAGCTTATCGAGATCAGAGTGAATGCAAGTGATTTCTGAGAGAATTTTGTCTCATACACATACGCTGGTATGAAGACTTTCACTGGTTTTTGTGTTGTTTGCTTTACTGTGTGTGTTCTTGTCTGTTGTGGATAATGTTGTTGTTGTATGATCAAATGTAAATTCTTTTCTTTTATCATGACCTATGTAACTGAATGGTGGGTGACAATGAAAAAACATCTTAGTAAAAGAACTGTTGCACGCAGAAATGTGAAAGTCAAGATCTATATGTGGCAAAGCATGAAACATAAAATTCTTAAAAAGGTTCAAAATAATTTTAGCATCAATAGAGATAAAATGAGGAATTTTTTTGTGGGATAGTTGGGAGAATATACTGTGATTGTATAGACATGTACAAGAAACACTAACAGATTCATCAATTTGGAAAACTGACCTTTTAACAGCAAATAGCTATGTCGTAGGAAGGGATCCTACAACAACAACAACAACAACAACAACAACAGTCGGGGAACGATTGTGAGAAAAACAATAAAACGAGAGATATTTATGCATCTAGTTTGACTATGGGTATATCCCTTAATAAAGTGTACTAGGGAAAGCAGATTTATGTAACAAATGATATTTCTTGGGAAAAAGCTTGTGTTTAGTTGATCCGTATATATGAAAGTCTATTTGTTTTTCAAGGTATAGTTTTGTTGTTCAAACACGCTATCATTTAGTTTTACCAATTTTTCTTAACAAGTTTATTGGTATATACTTATATGGCCTTGTATTGTTAGTCTTTATGATCATCATGGCGATGCAATTTTCTTATTCTTCTCATACTTGATTTCATGAAAGTGAGTTCTCAATTAACTAATTGCATGCCAGCATATATATCATTCATTACACATTTTTGTTTGTTTCATTTTTCCCTTTCTCCTTAATCTCAATCGAAGTTGAAATGGATAGATGTGTCGGGTAATTTAAGCTACTTTTGATAGTGAAAATGGTTGATTTGGGAAGAATTGTTTGAGATGTTTTTTTCGCTTGCAATCTACATCATCCTACAGCTGCAGTCAAGAGATAATTGCAGATCTTTAGAAGAGAAAGATTAGAAGGAAATGGGTACATAGAATTGTAGTCCTACATGAGTCCTAGATCGATGATTCTATAACCACAGTAATGTGTTTATAGCCCATGGTTGTGAACTTGATCAATAATCATGACTTGCACAAAGTAGTATTATTTGCATTATTGCATCTACTTCCTATTTTTCGTGTTTTCATTTTGTTGGCCTATTCATCTAATCTTGGAAGAGTGATATTATTGAAACAAGAAGTTGATCTCTGTTGAGGGATGAATTTAAGAGCCTCCATATGGGAAACTAGTAAGAGGGAAGAGTTGATGAATTTCTCATATATATCAGTTTCATGTTCAGTGGATAGAAATAATCGATTGTATTATTGATGTAAATAGGTAGATATCTTCTAGCTAGTACCCTAACTTCTCTTGTTTTGGATATTCTTCTCTCTTGTCAATTACTAAAACAGTTGTCTATAAGAGCATTGGACGAGAAGTGCCAAAGTTATGTTGCTTATTTAGTATTCCTATTTGAGGTGAAAGAAATACATATATCCAAAGAAAAAGAGTAGCACCCGTATATGCAAAAATAAGGGAAGAGTGATTTCAGTTGTTCTAACACATCCAAGAATAACTTGCCAACGCCCTTGATAGAAAATTGAAAATTAGACGGTAGAAATTGAAGGAATTCAAAGATATAACAACTTGGGATCTAATAATTATGAAAGATTTAAAGGCTTGCGAGAGCACATTATCGACCAGATTTAATGAGCTGAGTGGAAGTAAAAAAAAAAAAAAAAAAAAAAAAGAAATTGAAGGAATCCAAAAATATATATGCGGGACATAAATTACTTGGGATCTAATAATTATGAAAGATGTAAGGGATTGTGAGAGCTCATTATCAACCACATTTAATTGAGCTTAGTAATAATTAAAAAAAAAAAAAAAAACTTGAGTGGAAGATAATAATGACTCTTGAAGACTAGAACATATATTTGGCAACATTAAGGGCAGGAAGAATCTTTAAGAGTTGGTTTAAAAAAAGAGGTAGAAAAGTAAATGTTCGTATTGAACTCAATTTATCTAGATCAAGAAAAGTAAAATTCATTTAATTTCTTTGTGGACTTAAAACTGGTTTGGGAGGAAAAATTAAAGATCCAAAATGGTTTCATTGCTAAGAAGGGAAGCCAAATTCTTAGTGATTGCGACATAAAATGCTTTTAAAAAATCTATGAATTCTCTCCTGTTTTGCTCTCTTTCAATGGAGATTCTCTATATATTGATTGCTTTTTTTTTGTCAAAGTATTGCTTTACTCTGTGTTTTAGGAACATGCGAATGCCTGCATTATTATTGCAGTGTGGGTTTGAACTTTGGAGTTGTTGAGAATGCTTTTAGGTGAACTTGTTATATAACATTATTAAAGTTGATGTATTGGTGTTGATGGATATATATAGATGTGTATGTAATAGAAACGGTGGAGAAAAAGTTCTTATCTGCCAAGCGTTTCATATAAGATATGGAAAATAATTGAGTTGCATCTTGGGATACGCGCGTTTACTTCATAATTGATGTAGTTGGTTAAGATGCAACACGGATGTATAGCAATGCGCAAAAGATTGAGTGGTTTATTTTGACAACTTCTCGTACTTTCCAAGACATCTCCTGGGGGATTCAGTGTACCATGTGTTTGATTGAAAATTTTAATTACTATTCTACTAAAAAAATCTAATCATAGGGAAGTTAGATGGTTTTTTTTTTTTTTGAAAAATAAGTTGTTAATGTTCAATTGTTCATTCATGATGCCTAAAAAAATTACTTAGAGGAGTTTTTTGTTGAATGCAAAAGACTTGTAATTTCTTGATCTCCATCAAGAAAATGCATTTTTTATCTAGAAGGGAAGTTGGCAACTTTCAATTTTGGTTAGTGAGGTGAAAGTGAATGCCAAACACTATTCAAAAAAACAACTTTTGATAGCCATCTAAGTACATCCTAGTTAAATAAGTACTTAGCAACTGTATAATAAAAGGTTGCAACAAAAGGATATCACCATATAATTGGCCATTTGCAATCACTGAATCATTCACTGCATCAATAAATATATACAAACTTTTGTAGAAAAAAATAAAAAAGAAAATATACAAATTCATGTATTAACTTTCAATGCCCCCTGAAAACTAAGTATGATAAAAAGAACAAGAAAAAGCTATTACGAAGAAAAGTGTATCTAAATGATGCGAACCTCAGATTTCTTAATTAGATATTTCTCGTTGTTTTCTTGTAAATAAAATCGAGGGCTAATTCTTCACGTCTAAGTTAGTCGGGGCCTAATAAATATCAAATGCGGAGTGGCGCAAACACAGCTGGTGACTGTGAGCTGCCGACATGTATAATAGTAATGTAAGAAAAAACAAAACCATTAACACAACAAAAAAAAAATGAAAACAAAGAACAAAAAAACAGGGTGGTTTGAATGGGGTTGGGTTAATTGATTGAAAGAGATTCCGAAACCAGAACGGACACAAACACTGTACCAACTTCGTCAGTTCCGAAACCTACAAACCTTGACAGAACGGGACAGAACAGAAGAAGAAGAAGAATCGGACGATGAGGTTTGGCTTGTCCCTGTACTTGAACACAAACACCAACACAGTCATTTTTTTTTTTTTATGATAATCAGAAAATCAATAATAAGAAGACAGTAGACTGAGGCTACGATGGTTAAGTGGTAAATTTTTTCTCTAAGTTCCTTCTCCAACATGTAGAGGTGTTGAGTTTAAAATTTGTCCACTCTCTTTTTCCTTTGGTTTTTTCTATGAGTTCTCTGGTGGTGGCAACGAAAAACTTATGAATAATTGGTGTCATCAACGTGGCTCAGATACCTTCAACAATCAAAAGAAAAATAATAATAAGAACTACCTCTGCCCTTCTTAATTATGGCTCAACTAATTTTAGTATCCACTTTATGTATCTGCATCTCTGTCTTAAATTAGAGTGTACTAACGCCCTCTTTGTAACTATTGTACCACCAAAAAAAAATTGTATCACACTCGAACAATGCTTGAATGGCACATCTAAAGTCACACTGACAAGTACACCTCTTCCAATCTGTTGTTCGATTGCACCTCGTGATGCAGCCATACGCATCTCAAAATTTAAAATACAAATGGACAAGGGTTGTGCGTTCCGACCTGTGCTGTCACTCCAGCAATTTCGCACGCGCCCCTTGAGGGCACACAGTACAACTTAAACGCGTATGGTCCATTAAGACCCCAAAAATTAAACAATTAAATCGTTGACGTTGACCTGTTTCAAACCTCTCAATCGCATCAATTTAAGTGCGTTTAGCACGAACAACTCTTTCATGTCGGGGGCAGTTGTGATGTAGGTGCGTTCGGGTACATTGGATCGGAATCTCTGAGCGAACATATCAATCAATAATTGTCTCAGCTGCAGCTGCAGCTGCTACTGCTACTGCCACTGCATACAGACATGAGAGTGTAGCTGTGTTACGCTGTAACCACCCCCGTGTGTCCATAACAAGCCAGCTGTTGCCCAAAATATAACCAAAATTATCATCATCTTTTTTTTCTCACAAAATCAAATTATTATTATTATTATTATTATTATTATAGATAAATTAAAAATTAAGTGAGTTGTGATGAGAGATATACACCTTCCATATTTATAACTGGGTCTCTCGTCTATTAATTAGAAGTCTCAATTTCATGCTTTAAAAATAAAAAAATTTTAAAATTGTCTACTTTAGTCATCGCTATTGTCATCTAACATTTTTTGAGTTTAAAATTAATCAGGACAAGACTTTAAAAATAACAATTTTTTTATTTTTAAAAAGTGGAGCTTCATTGTATTCACAAACTCAATATAAGTAGAATTGATGCATATTTGTGACATACATTTGCTACAAATTAAATTGAAATTCTCTAAATTATTAATTCGTCTTCATCTCAATATGTATATTTAAAGGACTAGCTCTAACAACTATAAAGCAAATATACATATGGAAGTATTTCATTCCAATACCATCATTTTTTATTATGTCGAATTAAATATACATATAGACATATGAAAAACTTTTATATACATTGTATAGAGAAATCAATTGAATTTTTTGCTTTTCTGTATTTCTATTTCTCTAATATATTCGTGTAAGTTATAGATTAATGATTATGTTTCTTTTTAGTTCATTTTGTTTTATATTTTAATAGATTGTGGAATTTATGAATTGCTTCCTCTTTCTTTATCTTCGTAGATGTTGATTGCTTTATGTGATTGAATAACGCACACTTCCAACTTACTTTTTCTACCAAATAAAATCAAGAAGAAACCTTTAAAAGATTCCTATGGCCTACTTAATATTGGTTATTGGATTATTATCATCATTCACAGCTAAAATATATGTCAATGGATATTACATATCCATCTTTTATGTGAGCAGTACTTCCGAAATGACGTTTGCATTTTTTTTTATGTTTGGCATATGCGCATTTAATTTGTTAAGAATATGTAGAATTCTTTTTTTTTAGTTATTGTCATGGTATTTGAATTCTTTTAGACTGTGTATTAACCGATTTATACTTGATATTCTTTATGTATTAAGATTATGTCTTTCTCTTCAAAAAAGATTGTCTTAATATATATAATGAAATAAAAGTATATATATATATATATATGTGTGTGTGTGTGTGTGCGTGTGTTAATTGGATAATAATAACCTCTCGGCCTCCAAGTGAAATGGTAAATACATCACTTGCCAAAAAGGTAAGACCTCAGAAGATAGTGGTTCGATTCCCACTTAAGTAAAAAAAATAATAGTACACAATCTATATCTATATATAAAAGTTGGAGCTGAGAGAAAGTTATAAGCTCTCTCCCTCACCATTTCATTTTTTTATTTTCTCATTTTTCTTATTTTCTGTTATTTTATTTATTTTTTTGCATTATTGGTTATCTTAAAATATATTTATCCCCTCAATTTCTTGGACAACGAAAGCCTAACTACCTTATATTCATCTCCCCTTGGAACAACGAAAAGTCCAACTACCTTATATTCATCCCCCCAATTTCTTGACAACGAAAAGTCTAACTAACTTGCAAAATACGAAGAGACCATTACGATTAAGAGCGACACATATAAATTTGAGTTTTCATTAACTCAAATACCTAATATTCACTCAAACCCAACAATTTTCGATCTCCTTCAGTTCCCCATTTGGTATGTACAACTCTAACTTTAGTTCTTCATCATCAAATTCAATTTCTCAGATCCAAGTGGACAACAGTAACAACACAAATTTGTTCAAGGTTTGCAGTCTCAACGAACTGGTGAGAAATTGCCACAACATATTATATCATTTTATGTGAGCGGATGGCTATGACAACTTGGCGTGCTAGTGTCTTTTGTTTTTGTTTTTACTATTGATTTGTTGGGGTATCTCTGAATTTTTTATTTTTGATGGCAAGTTTTTTCTACGGATTATTCTCTACATATTTTCTTTTGCCTACGTCAATTATTGTAACAATTGAATATTAATTAAATAAGGGGTTGGGGTACGGTAGATATGTGGAGGGTGACTTTTATGCGATTCTTTTTTGAGTGGGCTAAGATAGGTGATCACAAAACTCACAACTACGATCCTTCAAAACTTTGGTTATGTTTTATAAAAAGATGGGTTTTTTTTATTTAGTATATAGGTATATAAAGGGGACTTTTTGTAAGTAGATAGGTAAGATTATTTTTGTTTCCCCATTCTTTTTGTACATATATTTTTTGACAAATTAATTAAATTCTTTTATCTAAAAAAACAACACAAATCTGTTCAGATCAATCTTCATATTCGATTCAAATCACCTTAAACCCTAATTAATCTCATTCTTATTGTATATTTTATTTATAGAAAATATGAGTTGATTTTTGTGAATTGCGATTCTAATTGTAAAAATATTAAAGTATATTCATGTAAATTAATTTTTTAATTTTTTAAAAAAGATTTAATAATCCTGAACAAAGCGCAAGAAATCGACTAGTATACTTATATACATGCAATTGTATTATTCTTTCTATCTCAATAATTGATTTTAAAAACTTATCGAAAAAAGAATTGACTTTATCATTTAAAAAAAATATATTTGTTTAGTTTTCAAAAAAAATGATATTTGTTTCAAAAACTCCCACTTTTGTATTCTCAGGTTGCAGGATCACATGTTCAACCTAGTTGATTTGCGAATCGTGGCACCACAAAAAAGACGTCGAGTTTCATCAATGACCTATTTTTGGAGTGGGGGGAGCATTTTATGTATTTTAGGAACGTGTTTTTCCGATACTACATTGGGAGGGAATTTTTCCGACTTTGTTTATGAAAAACATATTGTTTCTCGCCATTGTAATTACCACAATTCTTTGTAATTAGGCTATATATAATAAATAAAGTCTCGTTCCTATAAAAAAATATTTATTTCAAAAATATAATTGACTTAAATAAATATCTATCACCACTTCTAGTTTGTGGTATCACTCTTTTAAAGGTAAACTATAGCCTTGTTTGGTTGGAGGTGAAGATATCTCCTTACAAGAGAGATAACTTAATCAAGCTGCGAGTTTAAACTCACACAGAACTTGACACACGATCTATTCTTACTCACAGAGTCCGATACGAGCTAAGTCGAGATGATCTACGTCGGTCGGCGGTGAGAACTATCACCCAGCTTTGTCCACTACTATATGGAGTGTGTGCTCAGTGCGTATAAATCATTCATACTTGCCGACAACCCGTGGACCATGCCACGTGTGCCGCTCAAGTGTAGTGGCGAGTCTTGAAGACCTCGGAAGATCGAAATCCCCGTGAATCCGCGCATCTCGTGTGCAATGGACACTAGATAAATCCCTACTTTTGACTTCAAGAATTAATATCCTATAATTGCTATGATTCCAAGCCAAGTTAGGCTACAAAGCCTCGAGGAAATAGAATACAAGTCCAACATAACGAGATAGCCCTATAGCATGCATCTTCTAAATATCCATTAACCATATTTCAAGACAAACATGGAGCATATAAGGAAAACATGGAGTCAATGATATATTAAACAAGGCATCATGCTATATCGATATTCAAAATGAATAGAACCAAGGAAAGCATGATGTGGGAAATAAATTAGCTAGTCTACAAATAGGCGAAAATTAATAAATGAGTGGAATGAAATAAAGTAAAGAGTTCCCACGAGTTTCACTTACCGATTAACGCGATAGTCCTAGCTATCCGCCTACACACCTCGACTCGACTCGTGCACCCGAACTTCCAAGAATTCCCTTTAATTCTGAAGTTCATTTTATATCATTTTTATTTATTTAAAAGCCACGACATTAAGTGAATTTATAATATTAAACCAAAATATATAATTTTATGTCAATCTTTAATTTTGGCACATTTTTCGAGTTACATCGGGGTACCAAAAACACTCGAAAAGTTAAAACCATTTTTCTACCTTTTTTTCAATTTCTTATATTTTCTATAATTTTTTCCAATTTTTCAGAATTTTCCAACTATTTTCCTTATTTTCCCGAAATTAAATTAATATATATAAATATATAAATATATATATTAATTTATTATTATTATTTATTATTATTATTTATTTATTAATAATAATATATTTTTATTTTATTTTATTATATATATATATATAATAATCGATAATATATATATATTTTATTTTATTTTATTTTTATTATTATTATTTTTATTATATATTTTTTTATTTGGTGGTCGGGCGGGTCGGGTCGACCGACCCGATCACGACTTTTGTGGTCGGAGTCGGGTCTGCCCGACCCGACCGGGTTCTGGGCGGGCCGAGCGGCTGGGCCGAGCTCGGCTCGTGTGGCGAGCCGACCTGAGCCTCGGCTGGCCCAATTTTGGGGGGATGCACGCGTGCGGCCGCACGTGTGCATCTTCTTCCCCAAACACATACATTTTTTTTTTTTTTTTTTCTTTCCGAGACGCGGCGTCTCTGGTTTTCCCTTTTTTTTTTTTTTTTTTTTTTTTTTTTTTTTTTTTGATCGACATCAAGATGGGAGGGAGGGAGACGACGATCATGTCGTCTCCTCTCTCGACGACTGACTGCAAGAGCGGTTCGTCCACTCCCGTCACCACCATCGATGAAAGCCACATTCATCAACAACAACGACACCAACAACACAAACTCACCTCAGCCTTGACGTCGCTGCCGCACCTCGAGCTCTCGATTTCCCCGTCTCAGATGACTCTCTCTCCTTTCTCTCCCGGACTCCCTCTCTCTTGGATCACTTTGTGTTTGCATGAATTTTGGTTGGGGAATCAATGAGAAACCCACTCAACTTGTGGTATTTATATGTGTTTGTGAAATGAAGTGTGTTTCACGAATCTCGAGGCAAATCAGGGGTTACTAACTAGGCGAGTCCAGCTCTCTTGATGACACCAACTTTGTGACTCTCATCATGGGAGTGTGTGGCGGCACGAATCTCGAGGTCTGTCTCGGGTTAGTTTAATTCACAACTATAGGATATTAAAATGTAATTTCTAAATTAAATAAACTATAGGTTAAATCGATTAATGTACATAAATCCCATATGGACCATAATTAATTGGTCATACAAATTTATAAAATTCATCTAAGTGGTCACAACGACTCTCAACTACCGAGCACTTTCGGTATCCCGACTCGCACGCAACTCGAGGCGCTTTCCTCGTGCGTCGAACGTCGTATTTTCTAACTAAATTAAATAACTTAATTTATGTTAAGGTAGATTTGAAATAAATTGTTATTTCCTAGCCTAGTCTCGCTACCCCGGTAATTCCACTAGGTACCGTACTTGCACGCACTCAAGGCGTGTCCCATTCACGCCAACTCGACGTCTGTGGTTTGCAAAAATTGACTTAATTAGTCTACACACATACACAACACTTGGCATACACCAGTACAAATATAACATTTACCTCAGCCACGTGCCTCGGTTAGTGTGCGCATCTCATGCGGGCCCCACGTCACGGGTCGGTGATCCTGATTAAGCAAGTTAATCAAGATTAGAAAATTGGGTCGTGACAAATATTCCCAACAAAATGGAAATTTCGTCCTCGAAATTAGATTTAACTCGAGGAACCTTACTAAAGCGCGCACCGCGAGGATGTAACTATTTTCCCCGTCCCTTTAACCTCACTCACGTGGACCCGTTCCAACATGAATATGTGATACTAACTTTCTCTTGGTGGGCACACAACTAACCTAACCGATCATGGTCGTTACGTAAATTACTGGACTCACACGAGAAATCCTTTTGGGCGGATATCGATTCATCCGAGAATACGTACACGACTCGATATCTTGTCTAATTTACGGACCAGCTTAGAGTGATAAGGTAGACATCGGATTCACATGGAATTCGTGCATACGGCTTTCGATATCATTTTCCGTCAAACTGTAGACTCACCTAAAGTCAAAACATGTGACTCACTCAAGTTCACACAAAACCCGGACTCACATAAATCTATGCACACGCGTTTACTCGACTCACATAGAGTCTAGACTTATACTGAGAGTCTGGCACACGACTAAATATCTATCATACCTCGAAGGGTGTATTCACACAAAATTCTTCACCACTACTCACGTAGAGCACATTTCACTAACCGACTCACACGAGTCTCCCAAGTCGACTCACTTTAGTGCCATCTTTGCTAATTCTGACTCACTTTAGAGTCACCATTTACAATGACTCACCTAGAGTCTATTCTAACTCGACTCACCTAGAGTTCACTTAGGTTGAATATAAACTACGAGACCGAACATAATAAAATCACGCCAAGACGCAAAATAACTCTTACCGCCATGGGTTGTCGCGTCTGCTCGGGATCGGAGCCGCAACAACGCGTGGGCTTTCTCTCGCATGAGCGGGTGTGCATCACTAAGTGACATGCACGTCAACCGAGGACAATACTCGGCGGTATGCCCTGGTTGCCTACAATGGTAACATAACCTATGTCCACTCGCCACGCGTGGCTCTACTCGTACTGCTCGTCAGTGTGTGGACGGTATGCGGCAATGTGTCCGTACACTGCAACGATAACATAGTCTCTGCCGCGTGACTCACTGTCTCCACTCGAAAACCACGTGATTTGTTGTCGTGGTGCGATGGTGCCGAGAAGAGCAAGTCTCTCTGGCGGCGGTAATCTTGGCCTAATCGGTGGTGGTGGTAAGGAACGTCCTCCCCCACGAGCTCGCTGTCTTGACGCGACATAAGACACACGAGGTACCACCGATGTGAAACGTGAAGTCATCCCCGATCCATGGAAGCCTCATCCCATGTCTGGGTGCCTTGCCACTCCACCGCCTCTCTCGAAATCTGCGGCTGCTCTAAATGTCAATCTCTGCCCTAAGCACCTTGTCGGCTATTACACCAAGGTAGTAGGTCTCGTGGGAAAGTGCACGCTCGTATATCTCGGTGAGTGTCCTAGCGCCGTCTTGACTACGTGATAGCCAATGTCTGCTCTCGGACACCTTTGAAAATGATACACATCTCCCAACTCATCTCGGACCAAATCCCCATGGCGCTCGGATACCGTGTATCTATCTCGGTACTCCATAACCGACTCATCTGCTCTCTCGCCTCAAACTCATAAACTCTCTCCTCAACCTCATCATAGCTCGCCGGGGGGAAGTGCTGCGATAAAACTTGGCCTTAAAGGCGTCCATGACTCAAAGTCCCCATCAGTAGCTATGGTGGTGCGCCACCAGACGTCGGCATCTCTCTGTAGCGTATAAGAAGACAAATCTGGGCGTAGTCTATCCTCGATCCCCAAAATCCGATGTAGCTTCTCCTGTGATAATATCCATCCCTCAATCTTCTCAAAGTTTCTCTCCCCGTCGAAGTACACTTGGGTGAAGGCGGAGAAAGTCCTTCACCAGTGAATCCCAGCTGCGAGCTGAAGGTGTAGGTGTGGGAGTCGGAGTCATCACTTGCTACCTCTGTGTCGAAACGGTCACTACTGGGAAGAGTCGGCGTCACTACCGTGTCTGAACAATAGGTGGGTCTAAACGGTGCGATATCGGAACGCCGGCATTGGGCGGTATAGTAGTAGGTCGGTCGTCGGATGTGTGGTAGTCGCGAGAGTAGTAGTGGCGACGGCTGAGTAAGAGCGGTGACTGTCTTTGTCATGAAGGCCATGAAATCGACCATCTCTAGTCCCTGTGTTACTACTCTATCCGCCAACCTTTTTGATAGTCGTCGCTTGATGTAGTAGGAGGCTGACTACTGCTAGCACCCCCGTCGCCTGTCTCGCGTGCATCCGTCATCGTCGTCTGCATGTGGATAACGATTTCCTATCAACTATTACGAAGTCTACCACGTATATACGTATACATATTGAATAGCATATATATATACAAATTCCCAACTCACTTTCACTCAATTCCCAACAAAATAATTCCTAGGCAAGGTTCATCTGGTTTCCACTTCTAGGGTGTGTATTTTATTCAAATTTATGCTTTACTCCTTGATAAATGATTTTTGATACCAATCAGGAAATTAGTATCAAAATCCTTATTCAACACTATGCTTTTGTCCCTAAGGTTCTAAAGCCTAAAATCCGTAATTAAGCCCTATTCACGACACATAGGACCCAATTACGAATTAGTCGAAACCTTTATCACCTATTTTTCTCTATATTTAACAATTAATTTAATTAGCGGAAGTCTTTACAAATTTAATGCGGAATTTTTAAATATTTTAGTGGAAGTAAATCTTATAATTATAAGATTTACTTCCACTAAAATATTTAAAAATTCCGCATTAAATTTGTAAAGACTTCCGCTAATTAAATTAATTGTTAAATATAGAGAAAAATAGGTGATAAAGGCGACTAATTCGTAATTGGGTCCTATGTGTCGTGAATAGGGCTTAATTACGGGATTAGCCCGGGCGGTGCCCTAGATTAGAAGAGGGGCCGTCACAGGTGTATTAGACATCTCCCCCCAGGGAGATAACTCCTGGAAGTTGCATGGACACAATTGCCCCTCATAAATCCCCATTTATTTATTTTACTTTTTTTAAATTTAAACTTTATTTATGTATGAAGGGTATTTATGTCTATTTCCCCATTTTTATTATTTTTTAAAACCTGTATCTATCTTGTAAGTTCAAAGTTGAACCAAACATGAAATATGAACTTACACTGTGAGTTAACTCTAAGGAATTATCTCAACTCATATTGTATGTTAGCAAAAACGAACCAAACGAGACATATATATTTCCTTTATGTAGGGAAAATGATAATCTAATAGATTTTGAGTGCACATTTGGGACGCACGCTTTGTTTTTTTAACTTGTTTATATGGCTAGATGTAGGGCTCATGTCTAGGAAGACAAAAAATAGTCATAAATAAGCTAAAAGATAAAGTGTACACCCAAAGTGATTTATATTATCATTTTCCTTTCTATAGTAGGTGGGTAGTTGTCTATGTCTGAGGATTGTTGTTTTCATTCCAGGATTAATTTTTGCCGCACCATGTACCTGGTGTGGAGCTTGATTTTGGACTTTAATATGTATGTGATATAATATTTATTTTCTTCCTTTTTTTTTTTGAAAACTATTTCCTTCCATTTGATGTAATATGTTAATAAAATGGCTTTACCCATTCGAGTCAGGAACAAATAAATGCAAGCTCTTACAACCTTTACTCTAAAAAAAGATATAAGAAAAAAAAAAAAAACCTTTACTCTAAAAAAAAATATAAATATTTGAAGACCTCTTAATCAACAAAAATAGGTCATTTCACAGTTGTATAATTGAATTTGATGATGTTTAATTCGTATTTAACTTTTCCGATCATACCAATGAGCCACCTCTTGATTTGCGACTTAGCGCATTTTTACAATTGTCGAGAAAAAGTTTTAATTTACTTGGACTCATGAGTCCGGACTAATATGGAGGTTATTAAATTTTTTGTACATATTTAAGGGGTATAATAAAAATTTTACAAGTGATCATGGTTGTTTCATTAATTGCTCGAGAGTGTATTTGAAATTAAAAAAGATTTTGAGTTCGAACTCACAAATCTAAATAGTACTACCTTTTTTTTAAATAGAAATCGAATCACAAACTTTCGAGGTCTTACTTTTTGAAAAGTAATGTCTTTAATTATCATATCACCTAAAAGAGGCTTTGTCGAGAAAAAGCTCTTAATAAAACTAATGTCCATTTTGTAGCACACCTCAATGACAAATTCTAAATTACTTATTTCTACCTGCCTACTTAACTTCGTAAGTAAATTTAAAACATGAATAGAAAAGAAAATACTATAATAGTGAAGGCTTTTCTGCAAATAGATTACACAGCAAAAATAATGCTTCTAAAGCTGATCAACCTCTGCAAAATAACTACCAAAATTCACATTTTTCCCAAAGCACAAACGCCACATGCGTCTTTTAAGTAGTATAATAAAGTTTCCTTTACAGTTACTTTGACAAAAAAAAAAAAAAAGTTGTTCACTTTTTATGGGTATGTGCTCATGCTCAGAAATCAAAATCATTGCTATGTCTGTCCATTAAAAATAAAAATTGCAAGTCATGATGTGTGGATGGATCTAATTTGTGCTTTTTTATTGTTTAATTTGTTTTTTTTTTTTTTTTTATTTACAAGTGATTACGTTGTTCTAGCCTATCTTCTTCTTTTTTTTTTTTGGTCAAGAAGCAATGAAATTGAATTTGATATAATGACAAACGTTACATCTACAATACTTGTTAAACCATATTTCCACAAGAAGAACGGAGGTGATGAGCCTCACCACATCGACCATCGGGGCCCTCTAAGGCGCAAATGATGAGAAAAAATTAGATATGTTCTGGAGAAAAATCTTGAAAAAGGGAGGACAATCCTCAAGGGAAGACTAAAAAACATCTATACCTAGACAGCTAGACTAGAAAAAACATATATATAGTAGGGGTGGGCAAGGCTTGGTTTGGTTTGGAAAACCGCGACCAAACCGAGGGTCTACGGGTCTTTTGGTGATTTTCCAAACCGCAACCAAATCAAGAGATCACCAAAACCGCACCAAACCGAACCGCGGTTTGCGCGGTTTGGCCTGGGGTTTGGTTTCGCGGTTTTCATGCAAAAAAAAAAAAGCAAGCAAAAAAAAAAGCAAAGCCAAAAAAAAAAGCAAGCCAAAAAAAAAAAGAAGCCCAAAATGAAAAAAAAGCAAGCAAAATGCCCTCGGTTTGGTTTGTATTTACCAAGATGTGAGATTTGTGGTTTTTTTTTTTTTTTTTTTTTAATTTTTATGGTTTTTGGTTTGTATTTACCAAAATGCCCTCGGTTTGGTTAAACCGCGGTTTTCTCAAAATGAAAACCGCGACCAAACCAAGGAATCAATGCGGTTTGGTCGTTTTCCAAACCGCGACCAAACCGCGAGCTTCAAAAACTAAACCAAACCGTGCGGTTTGGGCGGTTTTTTGAAAACCGCTGCCCACCCCTAATATATAGTATCTTTTACAAAATACATACATAAAGATAAATAAATAAAAGAGGGGCCTTCGAAAACCTATTCTTCAAGATCTAGCTCCACCCATCTTTCTGTAGCATCCATAATCAACTCCTCTAAAGTTTACAAGATTAGAGAGGAGAGGACAACTGGAGGCAAAGATAAAAGGGCAAGACGTCAGGGATAACAGTGTTAACAGGATCGTTAGCTGAACTTTACTCTTCCTCCAACAACATCTCTATCGCCATTTCGCTACCAGACTTCGTCACTAGAGCCTATTTTGAGCATCTGCAACTCTGGTCAGGCAAAGCTCCCACAAAATCTTTCTTCTCCACATTACTCATGAGCAACTCTCACAACATCCATTCAAAACCCCTCTGAAGAACAGAGGGATTGAGCGGCCGGCATGACCGTTGGCCGCACAAAGAGAGTGGAGAAGAAATCTCTTCTCTAATTTGCAGATCATACATTAACTAGCCAAACCCCTCTAATCGGCACCGTTGAGAGGAAGAGGAGAGGGAAAAAAAAGACAAACAGAGGAGGAGGGTTGTATAAGGAGACATCGTTTTACTGGTGAACCCTCTAGCAAGCCACTGATTTACTTGGTGAGCAAGAAAGGAAAGAAGGTAGAGCAACGAGTTGTATAAGGAGACATCATTTTAGTTTATCATTACATTGATACAACTTTGAAGTATTTAAAAATCTTTGATAGACGTAAAGTAAAGTACGGTATAGATAGATCTCATAATATAAGATGAAAGATTCCAAGACTCTTTCTGCTAATTTGCTCCAAATCTCACCTTTCCCTGCTCATCTATATGAGCACTGTCACTCTTGGGAGCCCATGTGATCTCACGTGACCCTTAAGGGTCTAGATCTAATGCAGCTATAGATATTTTGATATTGTCAAACACTAATCAAAAATGTATTTTAGTGGACTCTGTTTTGTAAAAAAAAAAAGGCTAGGTTAAATTAACTAAAGTAATTTTTCCTTGTAATTTTTTCTTCCTTACTAAATTCTTTAGTGAAAGTATTTACGGTGAAATAATAAAAACATCATTTTGTTAAAAAGGTAAATTCTCAAAGAGGTTGTAGTTCGACTTTACTAAAGTCAAAAAATAAAATGTACTAAATTTTTTAGGTCAAAGTGAAGATAATTTTACAAATTAGGTCTTATAAAAAAAACTTGCAAATTACGTAGCTTAAGGCCATATTATTATTATTACATGATAATTTGTTAGTAGACATTAATAATCACCCCATTGATGAATAACTATATTTTAAGATGTTCTTTCAAATTAAGATAAGAGCCCTAAATTAGGAACCCAAAAACACACTTTGCCGCGAATTAAAAGGCCAGCACTATAACACAACCATTATATGGCTTCTAACTTGGGTTTGTTGATTCAATGGTTCTTATAATTTGATTAGCGGTATATTTGTAATTTGGCAAATTAAAGCTATAGTGCAATATAATTGATTCAGATATTTTAATTAGGGGTGGGTCCATAACTCCATATTGAGACTTGATCTTTTTTTTTTTTTTTTTTTTTTTTTTTTGTCGAGTGAGTTTTGTGTGTATATTTTAAAGTGCTTGGGTGACTTACTACATACATATATATTTTTTTTTTAATAATTTTATAGTCATAATAAATATCCGTAATAAATAACTTTAGTATTATCTCCAAACAACAAATTGTAAAAACATAAAATAAAATAAAATAAAATTTGGTGAGTGCTGTTAGTAAGTGCTAACATTCCTCTTTTACAAGTTGTCTCTATAATTTGGCCACAAAGAGGAAGAAATGGTCCCCAACGCTTGAAGAGGAGCTGTACACGTGTCACCTATCCGTACCCATCGTCCACTTAACTTCTTCAGCTGTCGGGGTTCCATCAGTTTAGTTAGGTAGATCTTTGGCAACCCTAGATACAAAACAAAAAAAATGGCAACCCTAGAAGGCTATAACTACCTTTTAAAAAATAAATGAAAAAAAGTTTTTTGTTTTGTAGTAAAAAGTTATTGGTTGAGGGAAAAAAATACGTGCAATGTAAAGCCAAAATTCAAGTCATATATCTAACAATTAACGTTACAAATACATAAATTTTTTTTAGAAAAATATTAAAATGACACATCAAAGTCACGCTCTATAGCGTGGCATGTGAGCTTATATCTTTGGTAATCATTTATACATATCTCAAAATACATATTTCACGTGTCGTGCTTAACGCCTATTTTACATAGGAACTACATATCATCACTAAGGTATGACTTTGAATATGACTTTAAAGTGTTATTCTAATATCTTTCATTTTCTTATAATGGTCTTAAGCATTACATTGTATTCAAGTAATTTATATGAAAGGTACAAAAAGTGGTTAAATTTATTTAAGAGAGTTGAACCTCCAAAATCACTTAGACTCAAAATTAGTAGCACCTAATAGGTGTGATGTGGTGACAACGAAAGAAGCATCGTTAGTTGGTCATGATGAGTTTAATTCAGAGTAGCAACATTATATTCATTGGTTGTCTTTAAAAAGTTTTCACCATTGGGGGAATTGGAAGAATTAAGATCAACTTTATCTCTATGTCGGTGGCAGAAAAACAAAAATAGGCAAGCATGCGCATGCATATTGGCTTCATGGGAATAAAGAACTAAAGCCTATATTTGTCCACAATGCATCATCAATCTACTCTAGGGACTTTGATGAAACTATATTTGGCAGAAAACTCTATCAGATTTTATTCACTTTTTAATTTTAATCGTGAAGCTACATCAGAACTAGCACTTTCTTTTTCTTTAGGACTAACTATAAAAAATTATACAAACTTTTGTTATTTTTATAGAAATAACACCAACTTTCAAATTTATCAGAAAAAATACAAATTTTTTAAAAAATTTCAATTTGGGACTTTTGGGCAATATAAAACGGTTTTTTTTTTTTTTTTTGTTCACTTGAACAAAGCAAAAAAAAAAAAGACCAAAATCTCTCGATTTTTAATGTTTTTTTATTAGAAAAATCTTTTTTTGCAATTTTTTTTAAAAAAAAACTACATTGTTCTTCAAAAAAAAAAACAATGAATTCCTCAAAAAATCAGAAATCTTTTAAAAAAGAAATAGATACTCATAAACACAAAGAAACACACACAATGAAATAAAAAATAAAAACAAAAAAATGTCATTGCTATAGGAAAAATGTTGAGTTAGAAGAACTTAAAAAGAAGTGATTTTTTTTATTGGTTCAAGAGAACCATACAAAAAAAAACCAATTTATGTTTTACCAAAAGCCCCAAATTGCTTTCCGTGCCAAAATTTAAAAAAACTTGAAAGTTCATGTTATTTCTAAAGAAATAGAAAGTTTGTGTCATTTCTACAAAAATAACAAAAGTTTTTGTTATCTTTTATAGTTAGCCTTTTTCTTTAAGATAAACTGTGACGACACCAAAACCCGAGGCCGTCACGTCATGCGCCGCGGGCCCACGGCTTCACCACGTCGTCACTCTGCTGTGTCCTACACGCACCACGTCATTAATCAACCTCAATCATTAGAGTTATTAACATTTAAACACAACAATTCAACAAAAGACTTAACATGATAATTTAATAATTCATTTCATCGTGATTAGAGCATCAGTCATATGTAGAAAACTCGGAATCGTACGTCATATGTAAGGCGACAAAAGTAACTATATACATGTACTTATGTCTTAAAAGTACCTCAATAACCCAACAAAAAGTAAAATACCAAAATGTACACGTACGAGTAGGTCCTACACTGTAGACCGTCAAAGGTAGTTGCTGAGTGTCTTTGCGGCTCTGCTCGTACCCCAATCTGTACTCAATCACCCAATAAATATAGTGTCGAGTCCAGTGAGTAAACTCTCAATGAAAATCATCGAGTAGATAATAATAGAAGCCAATAAATAAAGTTAACTAAACATGCAGTGAGTATGTGCAACCATAAAAAACCTGCATACGTAGTTAACAACCAATACAAGATGATCACAGATAACCACAATATAACGAATACACATGCAACAATAATACCGATAAAACCAAACAAATATGTGATGCAAGCTAACAAACTGAATCATACTTCGTCAATCCAGATGCCCCAGCTGAGTACATCAAGCCTGGGTCACACCCGAACCTCTAACGATGACCGGAACGAATCGCAACCCATTGGATACGTACACAACTCTCGACACACTTATGCCAAAGACATTCAACCAAGGAATATAAAGAGTGGAGTTCCAACAAATGGATCAATTCAATAGAAACAACAATAATGGAAAATGAATTACTATGCACCTCCTTAACTGGCTTATTAACGTACCTCAATCAATGCAAAAACCCCGATCCTCGTGACTCTAACTTGTCCAATTTAGTTTCCTAAATTCATGATATTTATTTAGACCCAATTTGATTGAATTAGAGTCATACCATGACCTTAGATAAATCCCCGAAGTTTTCAAAAAGTTGTGAAAAAAATTCAATTTTTTAATGTTTAGGACGCAGTGGGTGACGACGCCACATTCAGGCCTCCACAACGTCATTTAAAACGTTAAATTTCAACATCACTAGATTGGATGCTGTGAGTGACACCACCAAGGGTATTGGCCCACGACGTCACTTAAAGCGTCTCTGAGAATTCTCTCTAGTTTGGGCGCTGTGGGACTTAATACTCTATGACACACCTCACGTCGTGACACCAAAAACCTTGATCCAGGGTTTTCCGGAACCCCAACTTATGTTACCGCATTTCGAGCCTATCCTAAACTTATAGAGGCGTGCAACACAACTTAAAACCATTAACAACCCTCGTCGAAAACGTTCAAAAATCTCAATTATAACAAATCGTCCGAAACTCCCTAAAAAATCCTTAAGAATTTCATTTCATCAACACCACTATAGTAACACCTTTTCATCATCCTATGATCTCAAATTCATCACCAAATCATCCCAAAATTTTTCAAAAAATTAAAGCCCTAAAATGGTGTATAAAATCATCGTGACGAAGGTGGATGGTAACATCATTTCATCAATCCCATGATCTCAAATTCATCACCAAATCATCCCAAAGTTTTCCAAAAAATTGAAACCCCAAAATGGTGTCTCGGTAGCACAAATTCACTGGCAAATGCCTATACATATGCTATGATTTAGTGGACACTATGCCTAGCATGAATAATCACCAAGTGAGGAGTAATCGCATCACTATAAAGACACCAGGTAAAAGTAAACTCTACTACCATAAAGACACCAGGTGATGGTATGCTAAACCACCGTAGTAAGCATCAGATGGGAGTAAACTTAACCATCGTAACGCATCAAGGAATAGAGTGATGAATGAACATGACTGAATTCAAAAAAATCAAGCAATAAATACCAAAGTAAAGTTCAATTGGGATACTGCACACTTTAAACCGCACTCCTATCGTCGTTCCTAGCCTAAACAATGCCCCAATGCTAGTCAAATCACCAATCGTACTACCTAAGTCCAGAAAAGCCTGATCAATTCCAAACATCTTAAACCTCAAAAACTCGATTCAAAACCCCAATTCATCGATAAAAGCATCGTTTAAACCTTCAAATTGTCCACATGAACCCCTAGATTACATTCCATTTGGTAAAATTTCATTAAATTTTTAGTCTCAAAACTGTCTAAGACACCGCCACAGGCGCTACCAGGTTCACAATGTGCGACGTCACCGCGACGTCATGGGCGTCGTGACCACGCCGTTCTGGTCATTCCCCACAGCCTCCACGACGTCTCCCCAATATTTTTCCCATTTCGTCTCTCGTCCAGAGCCGTTGGTGGCGCCGTGGAAGTTTACACTTTACAGCGCCATTGCGGCATTCGAACCAAGAAACCTTGGTTAAGGTTTTGAACCCTTTCGGCTCGTTGCCGCGCCCGTGGTCACTCCAACAACCCTTAATACACCTTAAAAACACCAAATCATCCTCATTACACGTTCAAAACCCAATTCGGTGACTTTCAACCAAAACTTGACAAATTCGTTAGAAATCACAACAACCATAGCAACAACCCCAAAACCACATTCAACACATCAATTTGCATTCAAAATCCATAGCAACACCTTCAAAGACTGGTGTGCTCAAAACCCACGTTAAAAGCTCTGTCAAAACCCTCGTAAATTACACCAAAACGTAGAGAACAGAGAGATGGTAGAGGATCACACCTTATTTGTCAATTCTTACGCGTTCTTGAGCTCCAAATCACCAATTGAAATCACAAAAACCCTCAACTCACTCACAATTTTCGTTCAAGAGAGTTAGGAGAGAGAAAAGTTGGTAAAAACCAACTAACACCACATATATATACATCCCATATTATCATCTCACACACACTCATCTCAAGACAACTTTTGATGGTTGTGATTTGGCCAAATTGTCCCATATAAGCCAAAACTTGAATTCTCTTTGTTTGGTCCATCCCCCACAATGCATAGTCACAACTTAACTTCTCGGGCGTTCCAATACCCGGCTCCGGACAGCAACCTGTCCCACTCTCGAGAACCAACGATCCCGAACACTTCCATAACATTTATTATGAATTATTGAACATATTTTATCATTTTATTTAATGTGTTTAGACCCCGGCCTAGTGTACTAATGGTTCGTCGTCGCCCGGTATTTGCTCCTACCGCTAGTCGCAGTGAACACCCGTCACACCAACTCACGCATCAATTAACAATATACACAAACATATTGCGATGCAAACTAACTAAATTGGACATAAACATCGCAATTACACATCAAAAAGCACACAAGACAAACTATATATCTAATCCGTACGCTTCGAATCCTCGTTGTGGGACCCACGTCCGTCTCTGTTGGCGTCTACGTCTGCAAATGATGTCACAAATAATGTCAATTTAGAATTGGGCTGTAACAACCCCAAATTTTTAACTGACTTGTGTTGCACTTGTCAGAAATTATGACCCGGCTACGTGAATACTGGACAGTATTTCGAACTTCGGGAGTCGACACCGAAGTGATTTTATGATTCTTTGATTGTGTGTATTAGTATTTTAGTATTTTACGGGTTTCGAGCCGTTCGGGAGGTATTTAATTGAGTGAGGTTTCGACTAGTTAAACGGGAGAGAAAAACAAGTAAAACATACAAATAAATGAATTTTTAATTTATTTAATTAATTAGTTGGCGAGACAAGGCGAGACTACGCGAATTACGAGAGTCGAACAAGGAAAAATGGACCAGGAATGTCGTTTGAACGCGGGAGTTAGTTAATTACGCAACATATGGTCTATGGAATTGGATTTGTTAAATTGACACAGTTCAATGGTGAGGAACCATGAGATTGACCTCGAGATGTGGGTGTGTTGAGGTGAAGAGTTATGCAAGTGACAACACACACACACTTTAATGTGTAATAAAGAGAAATAAATAGAATGGTTACACACTTTAATGTGTAATAAAGAGAAATAAATAGAATGGTTACACACTTTAATGTGCAATAAAGAGAAATAAATAGAAAAGTAAAAAGACCCATAAGGGTAGTGTTTTAAAAGTGTGTAGGAATTAAGTTGGGGGTAAAAATGTCATTTGGCCTTATATATATATATATATATATATATATATATATAAAAAACCCTACACTATTCACCTCCTTCTCCAAACACCCACCGCCGCCACTTATCTTCTTCCTCCCTTCATCTCTCTCGTCGGTCTCCCCTCGCCAGAACCTTCACCGGAGGTCCGCTTTCTCTCTCTCCCACTCTTTCTTACGTTTTTCACTGTTTTTTTTAATTTATTGTTGTTTTGGTTTCGCCGGAAAACGCCAAGCTTGGCGGCGCTTTCGGCGGACCGCCGCACCACCGGGGAGGTTGTCGGGGACTAGATCTCGCCCATACTAATGTCCTACAACCCTCCGTGTGTCCGAATCCGATTGCGTTTTAAAACAGTTTTATTATTTCATGTGATTGTTTTTGTGTTGTATTTTATCTTATTTTTATTCTTTCTTTTGCCGAAAAATCGCATGTTTGAAAGGATTTGCTGGTTGAACCATCACTGGTGTGGGGGTTATCACGAATCTTGCTCATGTCCTCGATGGTCTCTCGCGGTTTTGGTTCATCTAAAATACTATTAATATTGTTATTTTGACGAATTACTTGTTACGATTTTTATTAAACAATTGGACTCGTTGTAGTTTCTTAATAATGTTGCGTGGTTTCGTGTTTTGATCATTCTTTGTTGATGACGTCGGTGTTGAGTTTTCGAGTCAAAGTTTTGTCAATTTGGGTTTGATTTACCGATTGAATTGTCGAGGTTTTCGAGTCATTTAAAAGGATGGGAAAATGTGAAGGGTATCGACCTAGGATTAATTAATGCCTCGACCCATTAATTAGAGTTTCCAACCTTGTCGGGTAGCGAAAAACTTGGGAATACGCATTAGAAACGAGTTTATTTCGCGGGTCGCGATAGTTCGAGTAAGTACAATTGCCACAAAAAGCATTTGTACGTTTGTAAGCCGATAAGAAAATGCCATGTGATTCATTATCTTTCATTTTGTTTCGTTATGCTCTATTATTGGTATTCCATTCCATTTCTTGTTGTGTGTTTTCCGGCGTAAGTGTTTTGTCTCGAAAGTACTAGGACTGCACTAGAGGGATAAAACGCGGCACTCGTGCGCACGAGTGTGTGACCACCCTAGTGACCGTGTGACACCGAGTGCTTGGGTGGATGGGTTTGAGTCCTTTCTAGTCATAGCCGTGTGCCTTCGCTTGTGTCGATGCCCGGGAAGATCTCGCGAGGTCTTCGCCGTTATGCTATGATTTAGACCACTTATGGGCCTCTTTTGATTCCTTGGAACACACTTGACTTTCGATTGATATCTATTAGTCTGTTTATCATGCATCTTGTCTATTTAAATTCTGTCATTTTTATTACCGCATGATATTTAGACTAATTTATTTGTATTATCATGAATTACTTGTTATCTTCTTCTCGGCATTACATTCAATTTTATTCGAGCTTACTCACCGTCTAGTTTGTGACGGTGGGTGCGATGGGGCGGAGAGCGAAGAAGGGCAAGGGACCCCGCTAGGGGATCTATTGTGAGGATTAGCGGCTAGATTTGGAGACTATTTTATAGGTTTCTTTATGTTTTGCTTTTATGTATATCGTTTTATATATATATGCTTTGGGATTATTAAACTAGGCAAATTTTGATGAGATTGGTATTATGTACCTTTGCATTTCCAATTGTACATGAATACCCGGGGTTTTCCACACTTTTAGAATTCCTCTACTTCCCTTGAATGAGTTATTTCCCCTTTATTATAATTGTTTTAGTTTTCCGCTGTGTTATAATTGCAATAACTCTTTCATAAAACGTGAAATTTTGATGTTTTGAGGCTGACTAGACTCTTCAGGTTCGTTGAGAACTGACTCGGGGCCTGCACGAGTCTAGGCCGGGCGTACTCAAATGCATTGGGAATTTGGGGCCGTCACAGTTGGTATCAGAGCCTAGGCTTTAGGATCTTAGGGACATGCTATCGAGCATATACCAACGGCTTTATCGAACTTTATAACCTTAGGGACGAGTTTAGAGTTTTATTAATATTGTGATACCAACATCACAGTTGGTATCAGAGTTTAAGGTTATAACGACCTGACTTTCAAGTTAAAACACAAACCATTAAGACAGCGGAAGTTAGGAATGGTTGAACTTAGAGTGGAAAACCCTACGATCCTAATTAGAACTTTAGTTTGAAGGGATGAGTTGGGGATGAGTCGGATTTAACTTTGTACATATTATTATTGTTGTGTGTATTATATCGTATCGGTAGCTATCCATTGATTTGAGAAAGTCGTTTTCTTGTTCAAACGACGATGGCGGATCAGCCAGGTCCGAGCGACGATATCGGCATAATTTTGTCACGATGCCTTGAGGAGATACGTACATTGTCTCAGAGGGCCGCGACGCAAGACCAGAGATTTGAGGAGTTGGTGCGGTCACTGAGGACACCCGCACAGGCTATTACGACGCCATCTACCCCAACTACGTTGTTTCCTATGAATACTACTCGAGGAGTCGAGATCCCAATTGCTGTGACGTTCGCGACTCCGATTTCGTTAGTGGCGATACCTGAGGGAGCTGTTGTTGCGTCAGTTGCGCAAACTGAGGCTGAAACAACGCCGATAGCACAAGCAAAGGAGATACCTACTACATTAGCTACACCTGCTGCCACTGCTGATACTACTTCAGTTACGACTCTAGCAAAGAGTGCGGGAGCCACTACCGAGGCTAGGTAGTGGAGAGAGTTCAAGAGGCATGACCCGTTGAAGTTCTTGGTGGTACCGATGTTAGAGCGACAGAGTTATTCTTGAAGAATCACGAGAAGTTTCACACCATCATCGCTACTGAGGAACGCATGAAGGCGACTATCTCTTCATCAATGTTGCAGGGGGAGACGGACGATTGGTGGACGACAATCGTTGCTACCCGAGGCATCCCAAGCAATTGGGTTGACTTCAAGACCCAGTTTAGTTAGAAGTACTTTCCGCCGACTATCCTTCGAACGAAAAAGAACGAGTTCATTGCGTTGAGGCGGAGCGCAGGCGAGTCCGTGATGGAGTTTAGGGTTTAATGTCTCTTTTGGTACGAACTGATTTGGTGCATTTCATGTTCAGGTTATAATACGAGAAGATGAAATTAAGACCATTGTGGGTAGCGTATATGGTAGAGCGAAACAGGATGTCGACGCTGCTAAGATATTGAATCGCGTACGAGCATTTGTTACCCAAGGTTAGATTTTAAGACGCGTGTTTAGAGCAAACGGTGATGCAATTGATTTCAAGAAGATTTAAGCTGTGTGATCGCTTATGCATTTGAATATCTGAAAGTTTGCAAGAAGAACTGATCAACCCATGACCTGGAGTGAGCTGCGATCGTGTTCGCGCTGATTATATGAGAACGTCACCGATACGATGCTTGTTCGAGTTACGTAATGATCCCGAGAGCTTGAAGCACCTATTCATTCGAGAGGAGTTTGAACTCACACAAAAGCCTTGGCTAAGTTCGTGAAGGGTTACAACTTTTCGTTTTGCGTAGCATCCGAGGAAGACCAACGTTATTGCGATGCGTTGCGCCGCAAAGGATTGGATGCGAGAGGTAGGCGTGTGTCAAAGAACCTACGAGCATGGTTTACGTGAGGCGGTCAAGTTGATGAGTTCAATGGACGTGCGATGACTACCGAACCTAGATACGTGGTCAAACGATGTTGCGAGACCGTCTCATTTGGCATTTTGCGCGAGTGACAAAGAAGACGATGCGTCATACCAGCGGTGCGGTGAGATGGTGGATATTTCGAGATTGCCCGACGAGTCGGTCGGCCGACGACTCATGCTAGAGGTATCGCGGGCGATCGGGTTTTCCATTGGTGGTCGATGTGTGTGAATAGTTACTTCGGGAGATTCATCGTTTCGGTTTTGTTGTGTATCCGGTCGACCTAAGATGTGCGCCGATATGCGACATTCTTTTGGTGGCCAGGGATGATTTTCGAGGTATCGGAGTTGTACGAACATGTGATATGCCAGCGCGTAGAGGCCGGGCATCAACGACTGGAGGACTACTACAAATTTCCACCCATTTTCTTGATGGAATTGAGAACATATTGATATGGATTTCGTTAGTGGTTGCCCCGATCTCCTCGTGGTTACGATAGCATCTGGGTAGTCGTGAATAGTTTTGTTTGAGACTTAAGAGTGCCCAGTAGTGGCAGAAGAAATACTTGTCGAGTATCACAATGAGCTTCAGTATAATTGGGGAAGACTATAAATATTTGAAGGTCTCTCCACTGAAGGATCACGAACAGTTTGGAGTCAAGAAATGACTCACTTTGAGTTTTTATCGGACTCGTTAGGAGTTGCGAAGAGTTGCTAATCTAGTTTACTTATTAGATTAATTTCGGGGACAAAATTCTAATAAGTGGGGGAGACTGTAACAACCCCAAATTTTTAACTGACTTGTGTTGCACTTGTCGAAATTATGACCCGGGCTACGTGAATACTGGACAGTATTTCGAACTTCGGGAGTCGACACCGAAGTGATTTTATGATTCTTTGATTGTGTGTATTAGTATTTTAGTATTTTACGGGTTTCGAGCCGTTCGGGAGGTATTTAATTGAGTGAGGTTTCGACTAGTTAAACGGGAGAGAAAAACAAGTAAAACATACAAATAAATGAATTTTTAATTTATTTAATTAATTAGTTGGCGAGACAAGGCGAGACTACGCGAATTACGAGAGTCGGAACAAGGAAAAATGGACCGAGGAATGTCGTTTGAACGCGGGAGTTAGTTAATTACGCAACATATGGTCTATGGAATTGGATTTGTTAAATTGACACAGTTCAATGGTGAGGAACCATGAGATTGACCTCGAGATGTGGGTGTGTTGAGGTGAAGAGTTATGCAAGTGACAACACACACACACTTTAATGTGTAATAAAGAGAAATAAATAGAATGGTTACACACTTTAATGTGTAATAAAGAGAAATAAATAGAATGGTTACACACTTTAATGTGCAATAAAGAGAAATAAATAGAAAAGTAAAAAGACCCATAAGGGTAGTGTTTTAAAAGTGTGTAGGAATTAAGTTGGGGGTAAAAATGTCATTTGGCCTTATATATATATATATATATATATATATATATATATATATATATAACCCTACACTATTCACCTCCTTCTCCAAACACCCACCGCCGCCACTTATCTTCTTCCTCCCTTCATCTCTCTCGTCGGTCTCCCTCGCCGAACCTTCACCGAGGTCCGCTTTCTCTCTCTCCCACTCTTTCTTACGTTTTTCACTGTTTTTTTTAATTTATTGTTGTTTTGGTTTCGCCGGAAAACGCCAAGCTTGGCGGCGCTACTGGCCGGACCGCCGCACCAGGGAGGTTGTCGGGGACTAGATCTCGCCCATACTAATGTCCTACAACCCTCCGGTGTGTCCGAAATCCGATTGCGTTTTAAAACAGCTTTTATTATTTCATGTGATTGTTTTTGTGTTGTATTTTATCTTATTTTTATTCTTTCTTTTGCCGTAAAATCGCATGTTTGAAAGGATTTGCTGGTTGAACCATCACTTTGGTGTGGGGGTTATCACGAATCTTGCTCATGTCCTCGATGGTCTCTCGCGGTTTTGGTTCATCTAAAATACTATTAATATTGTTATTTTGACGAATTACTTGTTACGATTTTTATTAAACAATTGGACTCGTTGTAGTTTCTTAATAATGTTGCGTGGTTTCGTGTTTTGATCATTCTTTGTTGATGACGTCGGTGTTGAGTTTTCAGTCAAAGTTTTGTCAATTTGGGTTTGATTTACCGATTGAATTGTCAAGGTTTTCGAGTCATTTAAAAGGATGGGAAAATGTGAAGGGTATCGACCTAGGATTAATTAATGCCTCGACCCATTAATTAGAGTTTCCAACCTTGTCAGGTAGCGAAAAACTTGGGAATACGCATTAGAAACAAGAGTTTATTTCGCGGGTCGCGATAGTTCGAGTAAGTACAATTGCCACAAAAGCATTTGTACGTTTGTAAGCCGATAAGAAAATGTCATGTGATTCATTATCTTTCATTTTGTTTCGTTATGCTCTATTATTGGTATTCCATTCCATTTCTTGTTGTGTGTTTCCGGCGTAAGTGTTTTGTCTCGAAAGTACTAGGACCCGCACTTAGAGGATAAAACGCGGCACTCGTGCGCACGAGTGTGTGACCACCCTTAGTGACCGTGTGACACCGAGTGCTTGGGTGGATGGGTTTGAGTCCTTTCTAGTCATAGCGTGCCTTCGCTTGTGTCGATGCCCGGAAGATCTCGCGAGGTCTTCGCCGTTATGCTATGATTTAGACCACTTATGGGCCTCTTTTGATTCCTTGGAACACACTTGACTTTCGATTGATATCTATTAGTCTGTTTATCATGCATCTTGTCTATTTAAATTCCTGTCATTTTTATTACCGCATGATATTTAGACTAATTTATTTGTATTATCATGAATTATTTATCTATCTTCTTACGGCATTACATTCGATTTTATTCGAGCTTACTCACCGTCTAGTTTGTGACGGTGGGTGCGATGGGGCGGAGAGCGACAAGGGCAAGGGACCCCGCTGGGGATCTATTGTGAGGATTAGCGACTGGATTTGGAGACTATTTTATAGGTTTCTTTATGTTTTGCTTTTATGTATATCGTTTTATATATATATGCTTTGGGATTATTAAACTAGGCAAATTTTGATGAGATTGGTATTATGTACCTTTGCATTTCCAATTGTACATGAATACCCGGGGTTTTCCACACTTTTAGAATTCCTCTACTTCCCTTGAATGAGTTATTTCCCCTTTATTATAATTGTTTTAGTTTTCCGCTGTGTTATAATTGCAATAACTCTTTCATAAAACGTGAAATTTTGATGTTTTGAGGCTGACTAGACTCTTCAGGTTCGTTGAGAACTGACTCGGGGCCTGCACGGGTCTAGGCCGGGCGTACTCAAATGCATTGGGAATTTGGGGCCGTCACATGGGCAATTACAGAAATCATCGTGACGAAAACACATAAAACAACCGTCAAAACGTAAATAATTGTGTGGGGAGTCAGGATCTCATCTTAAAACGCATTATTGGTCAATCTCTGACATCGCTTTGAGCTCGAAATCCTAACTTCCTATGATGGCCCTAAATCTTCAGGGGCCGCCCCGTGACCCACGCCCTCCGCTCACAAGCCCAACAGCGCATGTCACGTCACCGGTCACGTCATCACCTCTGCCACGTCAACAGCTCTGTGAAATGACGCTCCGTTTGACTAATCCTACTATATTAAGTTGTTTAATTTATTTAAACATCTAGTAGGTTGGCAAATTTTAATAATAATACCTGAAGCATTTAATTCGTATGTTATGAGAATTTATTAAGCCTAAGCAGTGGAAAACCTGGAAATCATACCATGTATATAACTGAGACGAAATAAACAGTAATCCATATACATGTGATAAAGTTCTAAAGTCCCCAAAACCCAGCAAAACAAAATATACATACATGATATCAAAATATGAACTATCAGCAGCAACACCCTCAGAGATAGTCGCATAGTACCTCTTTTCCCTTGCTCTTGCTCGTACTAGGATCTGCGCTCAGTTGCCCAACACATACAACAATGAGCCCAGTGAGTAAATTCTCAAGATAAGTCTACACTTTAATCATGAAAAACCACAATACTCTACGAGACATGTGAATATGACCCTGACGACAAGAATCATATTCCTATGGGTGCAGTAAACAATATTCATAACTAATATGACGATCACACACAATGAAAATAAATAAACTAAAAGATAAAACAACATTCGAGTAAACCGATTCAATTACGATAGCAATTAAAACTAGATGGAAGTGTGACGGAGTCTAACAAAACTAGATTATACTTCGTAGATTCGGATGACCACGACTGAGCACATCAAGTCTAAACCACATTCAAACTATTAACGGTGACCGAAACAAGTCACAACCCACCGGACACATGTACCCCACTACGCGGGTAGCTATTCACCGGTTGAGCCCAGCACATGTGCTACAATCTAGCCTGCTCAATTCCGTAACATAACTATCTCGATTAACCTCCGACCATGTGAGCAAATCAAACACTGACCAACACATGATCATAATGCATAAACATGACAACCAGTTAAGTAACAAAGCGTTAAATAAACAAATTGATAAACAATCATTTACATGAACATACCACCAATGAAATAAAGTGTACCATTCTCAAGGGTTTTACGCACCTGTAACTACGCACTCCGATTTCCTGGACCAGTCAATCTGACCCGCTTAGCTCCCCGATGCTCGAGCTATGGTTTCCTAGTCCCTGAAGTCCATTTATAGTGTTTTTATATTATTAATGAAACACATTTATCAAATTTTATGATATTATATCATATTTTCAAATTTGAGTGGTGGTCTCTCGGACTATGTCAAGGTTCCAAAAATACCCAGAAAGTCTCGAAACTACTTTTCTACCTTTTTCTAATTTTCTATATTTTTCTAGAATTTTTTTCAATTTTTTATGATATTTTTCAACTATTTTCCTATTTTCCAGAAAATAATATAATAATATATATAAATTATTATTTAATTTAATAAAAATTATTATTCTTTTCTTTTTTTATTTTTATATGTGGGCCCCACCTGAACCGGTCCGGTCCGGTCCAGGGTCGCGCACGAGCGCGAATCAACCTCAAAACCACAAAACCAACCTCAACAAAATACCACAAAACCAAATCAACAAAATACCACAAAATCAACCTCAAGACCATCTAATTCATAAAAAACAATTGTAAATTTACTCAAAAATCTGAATTTACTAACAACCCATTTTAATGGAAATTCAACCAAAATGAGAGTTTATTACCTTAGATTTTGTGTTTGAAACACTCTAATCCAGTTTCCAGGCTCCAAAGATCCGGTTCCAACAAATAATTCCCCTCTAAAACTCAAAATCTTCCGCTCAAATTTTCTCTCTTCTCTTTTTGCATGTTAAACTCGATCATGGGTATTTATGTGTTGGTTTTAATCTAGCGTGAGCACGCATTCCGATGACAATCTAACGGCCACTGATCACCCTGTGTCACCCAAGTTCTTGACACCTTATCCTAACAACACATGCCTCGTTTCACTCAGTTGTGCATCTCGAGAATCATCCTATGCGCTATGATTAATCCTATCAAACTATAGGATTTCTATTTATCTATTAATACATTTATTCAACCTTTAGTTAAATCACCTTAATAAATTATATAAAATTCATACGTTACTCACATTAGCACTCAGCTACCTAGCAACCCACATGCCCCGTACCCTGGCTATCCCATACCCGGTACCCGGTCCACGATACGTACTTCGAGACATATATCCGACTCGTAGCCTTGCTCGATGTCAACTTACACACATGTGATGTTTATATAAATAATAATAAATTTTCACATCACAATAATAGACATACAACATACACAAATAACACAATATAACCTGGGTACTCATCCAAGTCAACCCAGCTATCCACGTAACGCCCAAATTACTCGTTAATCCTCGTGATTAACGCAAATCCTAATTAAATTAACTTGGGCCGTTACACTTCCAACACTGATTCTTGTAAAAGAAAAGAAATGAAAATGAGACAAGAAAGAAAAGTTGGTGGATGGCTTTTATAGTCACCACTTCATCTTACTCCACACGGGTATCCCGAGACACATCCAATAGTTCTCCTTCACTCTAGCCACCGACCTTGACTCAAATCTTGTGACTCATTTTGTAACTTGCACTTTACAACTTAACCATTTCCAGCTCAAACCTCACATTCTCAGACCTATGCACCACGACTCGCACGTCTTGTGCTCCCGAACATACCAACGTACCGAACACGTACACAGTGTTTATTTATTATTTCCAATAATTCATTAACTATCATATTCTGTGTTTAAAATACCATATTTTAGTCGTTTGTCTGAAAATTTACGTTTTTCCTAGGCGAAACCTCACTCACAAATCCGACGCGATAAACAAAATAAAATCACGCACTATGACATACAACATTCATATTTGGGTATAAATAATTGTACAACCATCACATAAAAATAAAATATACCTCAGTATCGACTCCCGAGACTTATACAGTATGACAAGTCACGAAGTCAAGTCACAGTTCAGAAACATGACACGTGGCACGAATTAAGTTTGAGCGTCGTTAAAAAATGCCAAAAATATAGTTTTATGAATCTTTTCCTTCTTTAGTTGTTGTTTCCTAAAAGTTGTGTAACGGCTATATAATGGTCTTATAACAGCTATATGCATAATTAGGGGTGCACACGGATTGCACTAATCTATGGATCCAGTCCAATTCGGATCAATTATCACTAATTGGATCAATTTTTTGATCCCTTGGATTGGATTGGATTGAAAAATCATTAATCTGGTTGGACTGAATCGGATTACGATTCTACATTAAAAAATTGCGGATTCAATTCGATCCAGTCTGTTTAACACATTAACACATACATATATTTCATCATATGTACTATAGTAGCTTAATTAGCATCAACTCAAACTATCAACTATAAACTAAAATATCTAAAAAACTATACTTGTTCTTAACTCTTTTATTATGCTTTCGACCTTTTTATTGTAGGTTTTTATTTTTTGTGATGACGTATAATGAAGATTTGTGGATAACATAACTAACTAATGCATATGCCTCAATATATGTTTGGAATAAAATGGCCTATATTATTGATTAGATATTTATTTTCTACTTATCAAATAGTAAAGAATAGTCAAATATGTTTGACTTAGAATTCAATGAGCTTTGATGAGTTTCAAAGGTGATGATAGAATTAGGCAATTGTCATGCAAAGCATTGATGGAAGAAGTAGAAGATAATAAAATTGTCTTCTTTGGTTGTATTCCAATTTGCATACGCTTTTTTTTTTTGATCGTCAATTTGCATACACTTTAGGTTGAATGGTTGGTGTCCAACCTAGCTATCCAATAAGTTTTCTTATCAACAGGCAAAGATAATGTTCATCTCTCCAATTTAGTATAATTACACCATTATTAAAAAAGCATTTACTCATGCTATTAGTGGAGTGTGTAAGCATTTTCAAACTTCCCCTCAATGGAGTATATAATTGAACTCGTCAACTTTTAAAGAAAAATAATTAATTAAAGTTGGGACACATTTTCTTCTTTCCTTTAATTTTAATTTTGACACCACATGTGCAACATTCCTATTTATACATTTTTTTTAACCTTATTGAATCTCAATGGAGTAAATATGTGCATAGGTAAATCAAAGTGAAGAGTTCATTATTACTATTATTATCATCTATTTGTGGATATTCAGGCAAGTTTGGCCACTATTTCTACAAAGTTTAAGTGCAATCGGCTTACGCGTACTTAAGTGGTCCAAACAATTTTAACACAATAAAAAATTAAATTTGAAACCGTTCTCCTAATCCATACCTACAATCCCATGCAAGCTCCCCTTTTTCGTATTGATCCAACCTATCCACAGTTTAAGAGTTAGATTAATATTGCATATGTATTTTGTAAACTTAACCATTTCACTCAATTGCATCCCAAAGGGACCATTAATCCGTACTCATATGATTTAATTGGTAAATTAATCAATAAGTAGGAGTAAAGTTTTGTTAATTTAATTTCTTTAATTTGTTGCTGAAAAGAACTTATTCAATACTCAATTCATCTGCTAAAAAAAATAATTAGTACATGACGTACCTCTATCAAAAAAAAATTCTAGCTACTTAATTTTTTAGTCTTGCCAAGGCACTCCATTTCACGTGGCACTCCACATTTTTATCAAAATATCCTTTCATCCGAAACAAAATACTCAACTCTAAAACTTTGGTCAAAACATTTAAATTAGATTCAGTGACATGTAGTCGAGACTTAATTGACAACTGTCGATTTGAAGGTTTGTAGGTTATGACCGACTCTTCAATTAAAGGTTTGACAAGTTATGACCTACTCTCCAACTAAAGGTTCGGTAGGCTCTTACAGATTCTCCAATAAGACCTACAAATCATAAAAAAAAGAGTATGAATACACTTAAAAATTATAATAAGGTGTACTAATCACAGGGAGGGCATGGAGTCATTTTATTGTTGAATTGACTTTTTTAAATTTGGCTCGTTTTTAGGATGCACTCATTAAAAGATGTGGTGCACTCTAGTTGGACTCTAATTTTTTTGGTCGAAAGGAATTCTATCTACTTGTGTGATATTCTCTATTTATTCACATGTCTTTACTGCATATGCTAGCTTGTGACTGCACACCATAACACATGCACTGATGTACCTTCAATAATTTCACACGTGCTGCAGACACTTCAGAACCCTAGCCTTCTCTCATCTCTTTACTATTTTCCGCTATCTACAACATACATATGCTTGGTGCAATAATTAATATTGTTTTTATTAGTCTTTATTTAATTTTTTATCTACTTTTTTGAGGAATGAAAAAAAGGAAGTTTTACACCTAAGATATTTTATTTAAAAACAATTTTACCTTGTATTATTTTTATATTTTTTAAAAATTTATGGTTTAAGATTTATTGATGTCTCATGACTCTCATGTGAAATGTCCCATGGTACTTCTCTTTGTTACGGGTTCTTATGACTTTCGCCCACTCACATTTTTCTTCATGTATATTTTTATCTCTCACGTCCTAACAAAAATTTAGAGGAGTTGTAAAGTTATTTAAACTATTTTTTATACGTATATTCTATTTCAACCAGTTACAAAAGAAAATTTAATAATTATTTTGATATATTATAAAAGTAAAAAGGCTTCATCATGAAAAGTAATCTAAATTTTGTTATTATATTAATATTAATATAGATGCTTTTTTTTGATAAATATTAATATAGATACCATTAGTGATAGGAAATTAAATAATCTCACATTGATCGATTATTACTTTGAAGAAGTACAAGAGGTCATAAGTATGGATCACAAACTCCAACTTACCTTTATATTTTAGAATAACCTCCAACTCTATATAAGTTAATTTAAGTCCGCAAATAAGAGTAGTCTCTAGATACCAAGTTTTCACATTCTAAATTCATATGTATATGATTATGCATAAAAAAAAAAAAAAAAAACCATGTGTATGAAACATAATAGGTATAGTAGACCTATAGTGCTTACGTAATTTGATTGCCATAGAATACCTCGACCACCTTAATAACTATTTTGATATTATTTATAAACTTAATTAGGAAAAAACTTTTTTAACCTATAACGACACGCACTAGTTGGTGTTTAATTTTTGCATCGTTATATACACACATCTTAATTTGTATCAAAGAGAAACTAACAAGTACTGCATGTCGTTTCTACGTGTAGGGATGACAAAAAAAAGGTCCGGAATGGTACAGTCGGGACACCCCTTCTTAATAACAACTAGAAGAAGTGTCCGCACTCGTACCCATTTTTGAAACGAAAACTTTTTTTTTGTATACAAGACCCTCTTTTTAACATAATAAAATATTTTTTTCACTTAATTATTCACAAAAATACATAATTTTTTTTTAGATTTCAAATATATGATTTTTTTTTGTTACAATGCATTCCATTACTACATAAAGACATGTAATATATTTAAAATTAAAGTCTTACAAGTTTTCATATAAAAATAAACATCATCATTAGTAAAATTACAACGCAATTATTATAAAAGTTTTCAAATAACTTTATAAATAAATAAAATATTATTCGAATTAATCACTAAACGGATACCTTTTTAAAAAAAATTTGTTCATATTCATACCTATTTTTTAAAATGGACAAGAAAACATATCCGAACTTGCATTTATTTTAAAAAATCAGTTTGAACTCGTTAAAAGCGAGTCTAAAAAAATGTGGGCAAACAAGTCCAGACACTTTTTGCCACCCAAAACATTTATTTTATGCAAAATGTGAAAAAAATGTGGGCAAACGTGTCTCTTTTTGAGTTCATTAACATGGTCCAATTAAATTAAACTCATAAAAAAATAAATATCTTTTTAAAAAATATTAAAAACAAAACAAGGTGAGTGTTAGGGTGTCCCACTACAGACACATTGGTAAGAGTAGTCAAGTGCACACTTATTATTCGTCCTTTAACTCTAAACCCTAAATACAAATCTGGATGCGTGTGCCTAAAACTCAAGGGTAGATAAATAAGTGTGTGTGTGGGAGCACCCAAACATTTTTCATAAAATAAAAGGGCTATGATATTATGCTTGCCAATTTTAATTTAGTAGATAGGGCATGTTTGGATGACCCAATCACTATAGTACTTCACACCAAACATACAATATAAGGTGGTTGGACCTCCTCTCCATCTCTCACTCTCTCTCAATGAAAAAAACAGAACAAATAAAACCCTCAAAAACAGAGGAAGAGAATAAGAAAAGAAAAACCCACCGCCTCTGCACTCTCTCTTTCCACATTTAAGACTCCGCTCTCAAACCCCATTTGTTTTCTCTCATTCTTCTCTGTTTTTGGCATCACAGAACCGACAAGACCCACTTAGAAGGACTATAAATTTCCAATTTCCTCCTCCGTTGCTCAGATCTCTTATTGAGCTACCGAGATGAGTAAAGAAGAGTTCATAAGGAGCCGGGTATGCTTTGATTCTTTGAATCTTCACATTCGTCACATACCCTTTAATGGGTTTTGCTTAGATTCAAAGATTTGCTCTGTTTTTGTTTCATAATGTTCTGTTTTGCTCTGTTTTTGTGACAGACTTGTGTCCTCAAGGTGCACATACACTGCGATGGGTGCAAGCAGAAGGTCAAGAAATTGTTACAGAAAATTGAGGGTATTATTCTGAATCTGGTTTTAAGGATTCTTATGCTTTGTTTGACGTGATTTGCAAAATGGGTATCTCTATTTTTTTTATAATTTTTGTTATTTATTGAACTTTTTTTAGGGGTTTATACAACCACCATAGATGCAGAGCAGGGGAAGGTGACAGTGACTGGAAACATAGACCAAGAAGCACTGATAAAAAAGCTTGCAAAATCAGGCAAACATGCAGTGCCATGGGGGGCTCAAAAGGGCTCAAACAATAATGCTCAAAATCAACTCAACAACATGTTCCAAACCATGCAGGTTATGGACAATAGTGGCAAAGGAGGCAAAGACAACAACAGATCCCAAAAAGGGCAACAGCCACAACAACAACAAAAGCCAAATCCACAACAGCAGCAGCAGCAGCAGCAACAGCTACTTCAGCAGCTACAACAAATGAAGGGCTTAAATGACCTGAAACTGCCACAATTCAAAGGTGCGATGATGCCTCCCATGGGGAAGGACCCTAAGTCAGTGAAGTTCGCCCTGCCTGAAGAGGATGATTTCAGTGATGAGTTTGACGACGACGATGAGTTTGACGATGATGATGAGTATGATGATGACGAGTCTGATGATGAGTTTGATGACCCAAGGCATGCCCTCAGCAAGATGAAGCCCATGATGGGTAGTGTTCCCCAAAATGGCAAGAAGGGTGGTGTGGATGTCAAGGGCAATGATGCCAAAAATGGAAATAATGGCGGTGGGGGCGGCAAAAATGGGGGCAAGAATAATGGGGGCGGTGGAGGAGGTGCCGCTAAAAATGGGAAGCAAAACGGTGGTGGTGGTGGTGGTGGCGGCGGCGGCGGCGGCGGCGGCGGCGGCGGCGGTGGGAACAACAAAGTTCCCCAAAATGCCCCTGGAGGGGGTGGGGGTAATAATAAGAACAATAATAATATTAAGGGGGTTGGCCCGGTTGGGGGGATTAAGAGTGATGGAGTGCATGTGATGAACAACATGCGTCATGGGTTCTCTGGCATGGATGTCACACATGGCCATCCACAACAGCATCATCAGATGGGCATGGGCATGGGTATGGGTGGTGGGAGTAGTCAGATGGGTCATATGATGGGTCACATGCCCATGGGTCCAATGGGCGGTATTCCGGCGGTCCAAGGGCTTCCAGCGCAGGCCATGGGCGGTGGCGCTCGACCCGGTGGTGGCGGGTACTTTCCAGGCGGGGGGCCGGACCCGTATCAACAGCACCACATGATGAATCAAATGAGGCCTAACATGCATCATCCCATGTACCAAAGTTACCCATACATGCAACAACCCGACCCGTATATGAACTACTTCAGTGATGAGAACACAAGCAGTAGTTGCAGTGTTATGTGAGTTAATTAAGCATCTCTTAAAGTCTTAATTGCCACTATTTTCTCTCTCATCTGCTCTTGTTTGGACATGGGGTTGTATTAGTTTTGGTTTTATTTTATATTTTTTGGTTTTTTTTTTAATTTGTAGTAGAATCATTTAGAGCGCTAATAAGCATGAATAGATATATATATCTATATCTATATCTTTGGGAGTAGTAGTTATGATGTTATATAGGAAAAGAAAAGGAGACATGTGAGATGATGATTGATGAGGATGGCATGCTTGTATGATGTGAAAGAAGGATTGTAGAAGGCTTGTTATTGTTATGAGGTGTGTGTTAATATGTGTTTATAAGCTTAATAAGATGAAATCAATGGTGGCAGCAAAGCCTGCCTTGACCACAATTTATTGACATTAATTTGTTTGATTTTTCCTGTATTATGTAGTATTTCTTTAATCTTTTAAATATCAATATTTTTTTTTCGCCGCTCTTACTTTGGTTCTTATAGTAGTAGTTTTTTTTTTTTTTTTTTTACTGCTATTTGGACACAAGAGTCCAACAGTCCAGACACAATAGATTTATTTATTTCAAATTCATCCTTCAAAAAGTTGGTGTTATTGTTGAAACATCCAAGAGAAATTAGTGTTTTTTCATTAACTTTTGTAAAAATTATTCACACATACCTATGAGTCTAGACTCTTAGTTCATATAGATTAACGATAATAAATCTAGTTGGACTCATGAGATTAGATTTATAGGGAGGTTATTAAATTTTTTGTACATATTTAAGGGGTATAATAAGAATTTTATAAGTGATTATGGTTGTTTCATTAATTATTTAAGGATATATTTGAAATTAAAAAAAGTTTTGAGTCCGGACTCAAGAGTCCAAATAGCATTACTCATAGATTAATTGTTTTTTGTTTTTTCTGATTTCACGGTTCTTATAGTAGTTAGTCATGAATACTTGGTTTTCGCTGAATTCTGCAAGTTACTTACACGAACTATTTAGTACTTCTGCGTAACTTGGCAGATAAAGGTTTCATGTGGCCCATGTGCAACTGATTTTTATGCCGAGACCTATTAACTGTACCACTTTTTTAGTGTACATTGTGGTGTTTTGGGTCTTATTGGTTCATTTTACTAACTTTGAGGAAAATTTAATTTTTTGGAAAGTTAATCGAAAGTTGCTGCGTTTTGTTTAACTTTAAACTTTTTAAAAAGTTTCATATTTTAAAAATAATTAAATAATGTAATTGACATAATAATTAAATAATGTAATTGATATAAAATGCTCTTTTAAACTATTTTTGAAAAGAGATTATAAGGATTAAAGGTAGAGAGAGTATTAAATGAGAAAAATGTTAATTCTCCCTCCTGGAAGATAACTCATTCACCTACTCTAAGTGAGTTATCTTTTCTAAGTGAGTTATCTTTTAGAAAATTTTTTAAGAATATTCAACTAAATAAGGTGAGTTAAAATTTCTCTAAAGTTATCTCACTTCCTTCAACTTCTTCCAAACCAAATAAAGCTTGCATCATTAAATAGGGTTAATGTGGAACAGGTCATTTATATCATGGTGACATAAGCATGATATTCTGGACCAAATCATCTATTACAGATCGTACAATTGATGTTCATTTATAATTTTATATGGTACCTTGAAAATATTAATCATTTCCATTACCTAGATTTTTGGCTATTATTTTCTCCACTTAGTCCACTATCAATCTTAACATCAGCTTAAATTGAACAGAGATGATCATGTGATTTGAAAGACATGAGATTCGAATTGGCAATATATCACTACACTACACAAGTCAATAGGGCACCAACATATACGACCTTGTAACAGTCACGGGGTCACTGATGAGAGGGTTTACTTCAAGGAATTTTTTTCTTACTCAATGTCACTCTGTGGTGCCTAAGGACCACCTTAGTGAAGGTCACCCAAGAGGGGGGGTGAATTGGGTTACCGAGTAGTTATTGCCCTTTTTAAAACTTTATGCGCAAGTAACAATTGTAAAGCATACACAATCAATGAATATATATGCTATGCAAGTGAATGGGATAGAAGAGATGGAAATTGACACACGATTTATAGTGGTTCGATCCAATGATCTACATCCACTACCTAACCTCCCTTTAGGATTTTTAAACCCCCACTTATATTATAAATAAGTGTTACAACCTAAGCCTACAAGCCTAGAATGCCTAATTACAATTAGGACTTCCTACCTAGCCGCAACTAGGATTTGTGCCTAGCCTCAACTAGGTCTTCCCCTTTGACTTAGATTCCACTAAGTCTTACAATCTTACAATTACACCAAATTGCTGAAAAATAATGAGATACACTTTACAACACAAAGTAGTATCAAATTCAAACACAAGCAAGCCACCTAGAGCCTAACACCTCTTATGCATGCAAGTGTGAGAATAAATGGAATATGCAAATATGTCACCGATTTCGTTGTAAATTCCAAATGTGAAATCGTTTTAAAATCCAATGGGTTTGTGCAAAACCGATTTCAAGGCAAAGAACAATAGTTTAACAAAAATCAAGTTTAAGTTCAAAACTTTTGTTCAAATCATTCTTAGGGTTTGATAAAATAAGTTTAAGTGCAAAACCCAAAATAATAGTGTTAAAACACACAACAAAGCGATTTTGATTCAACACACACAAAACTATGTAGATTAAGCACAAGAGAAGGAATCTAGAAAAAGGACTAGCTTACAACCAAGAAGGTGACAAAAGAGAACAGCTTTGAGGAGAATCTAGTACTCTTTGAATGCTTCAAAGTCTTTGGATTTTTGTGCTTGTGGACGACCTCAAGAATCTCCTTTGTTCCTTTCACAAAAATCAAAGTTCTTCTTTTGAATCTTTTGAACTTTTTGAGTGTGTGTTTGCCTTGTTGTGAGAAAACTATTGTGTTGGTGTTTTTATATTGTTAGGAATCCTATCTTGACGCTTTATGACCGTTCTAGGGATCCAGGGTCCAAAATCCATCAAAAATTCAAATTAAAGTTCATTTTCCAGCTTTTTGAAAAAGCTGTCGGGAGGGCAATTAGCGCGCTAATCTCGAGACCTAGCGCGCTAACTCGCACTTAGCGCGCTAATGACGAGATTAGCGCGCTAACTACGAGGGAGCTCGAAATAATTATTTTCTCCCTTTGTGTTAGCGACCCTTAAACACGTCCGAGACCTAACCAACCCTAATGTAACATGTTATACATGTTTATTATGGGTCATTAAGCCTAATTGGATGGTCCTGATATTTTTACAAACCCCGAAAACGGAAAATCACGATTTCATAACTAGCGAGGGCTTTTACGCAAACTTGCGCTTTTTCTTTTCAAAAACAGTTTAAAAGCCGCTTTTCGGTCTTGAAAACTTCAACAATGATTTCCAAAATGTAAATGATCATTAACACATGATTTCACCTTGTTTAAGCTCGTGTGCCTAGGTGTCCAACACTTAGTACATCATACCAATAAATTTCACACTAACAAGCAACAATAGGCAAAAAGAGAAGTTTTACTGATCTTTGATAGATGAGTTACAACTCTACCACCTTATGCTTTTCCAAGCATAAGAAATTAGGCTTTATAAAAAATAGCCTGAAGTGATTACATAATCTAATGGACACATGTCTTAGTTTACAAGCGTCAAAGATTAAGTAAATCACACCACACTCCTATGTAGCCAAGCAGTTGCTTAACTGCTTGCCTCCTTTGCTGCCACCTAGCCTTGTAACTGCCATGACCACCTGGTCAATAGGCACATCTTCGATGTGTTAGAGACTTGCTTGGACGTGCCTTGAGTGCTCTGAGCCATACCAATGTAGTTGCCTAACCGCTTAGAAACTATCATGCTTGACTTCGTCCATTCAAGACTAGGAACGCTCCTTGATCTTAGGGTCGTGCTTGGTCGTATTTAGCTGAGCCTAGGCACCCTTGGGTGTGTGCCGGAGCCTGACTAAGTCCGGGTTCTACCGGCATGGAGGTGGTTGCATGATGGTCTTTGGGAAAGGCTTTGGCATGTACGCCCAAGGCCTTCTCTAGGGTCACCTTGCCTTCCTGCCCATACCACCCCCAGGAGATGTCCCTCCCCTATAATAAATGTTAAGCCATTCTTGGCCTTCCAATGGAACATCCAAAAGTGAGACCAATCATACTTTGACCTGGTCAACACCAGAGTCAAAGAAAGTCAATTGTGCTCCTGCCAAGGTCTTGCCTTGCCCATGCCAAGGCGTGACCTTGCTCGTGTCAAGGTATGTGCCAAGCTTTCGCTAAGGTACACTCCAAGTCGTTATCGTACTCTCCCCAAGTCACCGTTGTGCTCGCCCCAGGGAGAGCGCCTTGCCCTCACATGTGATCACTTAGGTACACGCGTTGTGTCCGCTAAGGTACGCGCGCCTTGCCTGCTAAGGTCTATACCGTGCCCGCTAAGGTACGCGTCGTGTCACACCGTGCCCGCTAAGGTATGCGTCGTGCCATTCCGTGCTTGCTAAGGTATGCTTCGTGCCACACCGTGCCCGTTAAGGTACACGTCGTGTCATACCTTGCCCACTTAGGTAAACATCGTGGGCACGGGCTCACTTAGGTAAACACCATGCCCGCTTAGGTACGCGCCATGCATTGAACTTCAATCCGTCACCTGAGTCCCCCGAAGCCTTCCGAGTCTACCGACTCGATTTGCTGAGTTATCATGCTGCCCCCTAGCCCATACTCCAATCTAGCTATTGGGGTGGTAACAGTAACCAAATAGTATTAGTGCGAGGTTGGGACCTAATAGTTGTCGATTTGAATATTTTAATTTTGAAGACATTTTTTCAGAGTGATATATTTTCTACCGACTATTGCGGTAGGATAGTGTTTAGAAAGGCTAGAGAGATTCATTGAATTATAGAATTAGATTTTACAAATCAAATCTTCCTTTAATGCATTGTACGTAGTGGTCATTAGCATTGGGTGTGGTTGGTGCTATGGCTAAGCTATTAGTGCATGTTTCACAAAATTACAGATATCTATCGTGCTTAATAGTTGAGTTAGGTCTATGGCTGGGCCCATCATGGATTCATGGCCATTCAATAAATGATATTAATTAGGTCACTTGGGCCATGTTTATAGCATTATGGTTCAAGGGTCTTGGCCGGAGAACTTTTCAATGAGAAAAAGAAATTAAACTTTGGACACACTAACGACCCTGTTAGGAAAGTCGAAGATGGTTGACAATGGTGGTCCTACGGTCAAACTCCATGTTATAAATATTTTCATGCCATATATGTTTTCTCTTTTTTTTCTTCCCTTTTTAATGTAACAATAATAATATCTACTCTCTCATGAAAGCATTAATAGTGAGAGGTGAGATAGAAAAAACATCATTTTTCCTGAAAAGTAAGGTTCAAGAAAGTTATGGATTCGATTATCTTCAAAGTAAGAAAATAATAATAATATGTACTCTTCATGCTAAATAAATTGCTTTTAATTAAACCAATTTAGCTTGAGAAAGTATATCTCAATCAAGACTTTAATGAACTCACAATATCGTGGATCTCCGATTTACCTTTACCTAGAAATTTATTGTATTTAACTCACGCGGACTTACATCGTTAGCTCAAGTTATCAATGGAGAAACTTTTAACAAGTAAAAATCTAATATTTTGGAAGCAAAATTTTTTAAGGGGTATAATAAGAATTTTAAAATTATGTTTTTGAATCAAATTTTGAGTCCGGACTCACGAGTCCAAATAAGAAAATTAAGAAACACAAAGTTCAAGACTCAATTTTATGTTGTCATAAACATAAAATAACTTAATTAAGATGCATTTGTTAGTTAGTAATAAATATTTAAATATAATGATTATGAAAGCATGGCATTAGCCACATTGAATGAGCTAAATTAGAAGAGTTTTTGATTCAGGTAGACGGCTCTAATTTATTTGGAATTAAGGTTTTATTGTTGCAAAGAGTAGAACCAACAACTATATGAATTAGTGTTTCTCAACAAAAAAAACTATATGAATTAGTCAACATAAATGAAAACCAAAAACAATTGCAAATTCAATTAATCACGTGAACGGCTGCCACTTGTGCCTCTAATGCTGGGCAGTGTGAATTCACATGGGGTAGCCTCTTTTGGAATGGGAATGGGGGTTAGGGTTCAAAGATATTCTGTTCTTGCAACTTTATTATAAACCCTAAAACCCTATATGTACAAATAAATGTTTTAATGTGACAATTGAGATATACAAAGTGGCCATATAATGACAAGCCCAACCCTTCACACATTAATACAACTTTCCTAATACACACTCCACTAATTTGAGGCCCCACTATACCATCGACCGCTGTCTAGTCCGAAATGATGTCCAATTCATGTCTTCATCAGCTCATAAACTTATGAAAATAACAATAACAATTTGATTTCTCTTTTCTTTTGGTTTTTTTTTTTTTTTTTTCATAATTTAAGATTAAGATGTATGGCTGGTGCTTAATAATTGATTTGGAAGGTGGATTGACATAGTACCTAAAACCCTAAATCCATTGAATGGAAATAATTTCTTTTTGAGGCAATGGAAATAAAAATTTAACAATTGCAATAAAACGAAATTATACATATATAAATGTTTTCTTTATATCTTAGTATTTTAGTAAAAAGTCTTGTAAATTTTAGAAAATTGATCTACTCAGTTTCGAAGTTAAGCATGTCTAAATCATTTAGCTTTATTTGAGTTTGAAATTAGACAGAAACGAGTCAAGACAAATTTTTATTACATGGCATTGTTTGAGCTCAATTTTGCTTTTAATCTGTTTTTTTGTTGATGGTGGTTTGGACTCAATATTCTTTAATCGACGGTTTAGAATTTAATTTTGGAATACAAAAACAACAAAGCCTAATCTTAATTTAATTGAGGTTGACTACATGGATTAAAATTTTCTATTGTTTTTTATTTAATGCAATTGATTATGTCCAAATCCTTTAAATCATTCCCTACTATTGGAGACGTTGAGATAGTTCCAAAACGACTACTTAGAAATAAAATGAAGATTTATAAGTGTGAAGTGAGTTATAGCCCATACATTAAAGTTAGTCACCACACTCTCCTCACCTTAGATCAAGCCTAGTATTACAAAAAACCGAACACCTAAACTTGAAGATGTAGGAGTGAAATTATATTAGGAATTTGCCACTTTACAAGCCTTATACAAAAACTTGTTTAAACTTATTGAGATAATTGGTCAGGATATCAAAATGAGAATATATTCCTTTATTCTAAAAATACAAGTCTTTTTAGCTAAAGTTTCATTTCAAAAAATATCATAACTAATGCCAAACTAAAGCAAATGATATTATAACTTTTCCTTTGTAATTTCTGTGTCAACCACTGCCGATCAGATAGAAGATTGGCAGTGGTTCCAATATGAGTGTTTACTACATGCATTTTCTTCAATAAAACACATATCTATTTAAATCTGAGAGTTTCAATCCTGCAACGGTTTTCATATTCATTATTGGCACCACCACTTGCTCCCCCTCCGTATGTATATTTATCATCATTCAATTCCATTTCTACTTTTATTGCTCTTGCGTGGATTTGAGCTTACAGTTGTTGGTTTGATAGTTTTATTAGGTTATCTTTTTCAATAAGTATTTTTTGTCTTCCAATGTTGAAGTTTATGTTTGTCGTCCCTTGTTGTAAGTCTTTATTTATCTTCCATTGTTGGAAGTTTTATTTTTCGTTTTGGTCTTAGTATGTTTGTGTATAGTTGTGTTCCAAACATTTGTTAAGAAAACACTCACTCGTTGTCAAATTGTTCCATTGTTACAGTCGCAGTTTCTCAAAATCAACTATATGACAGTTGAATGTTTTGATAAACAATTAGGATTAGCGAATCAATGTGTTTTTATCAAGGTAATTGATTTTATGTTTCATCCTGTCCTACCGAATGTATTAAACTATCATGATTAAAAAAATTTCTATTTTACTTCAAAGTAATGCTATTTGGATTTATGAATCCAGACCGATAGAGGGATCTTTAAAAAAATTTATTTCAAAATCATCCTCAAGCAATAAATGACTTTGAAATAATAACTTGTAAAATTCTTTTGATATTTGTAAAAAGTTTTAAAACACCCCTATAAGTCTGTACTTAAAAAGTCCAAACAGATTTTTTGAAAAAAAAATATATATCATACCTATTAAGTCTATTTTATTCCTTATTTAATCAAGTATTTACATTCTTTTTGCGTAATTAATTAAAGCATTTAGTGTTTTTTGTGTCAAGTGATAAAAATGTAATTTAAGCTACTCATTAAAGCTATATTTAAAACTACATTAATTAGTATGCTTCATCCAAAACTAATTACTTATAATTTTGGTTGGAGAGAGTAAAAAAAAAAAAATAATAATAATAATTAGTTTTTTTTATAAACAAAAAACAATAATTAGTTGATTCCAGTGGTGGAGGATTTTTTATTTTTTATTTTTAACTTCATTGGGAGTCACGTGAATTGAGCAACGGAGGTAGAATTCTTATAAGAACCGATAATGTGCAAACTTAAATTATTCAATGTGATTCTCGTATAATACTAGATAAAAAAAAAACCAATAAAAAAGGAGGGAAAATACCATCCCTCTAGACGAGTTTCATAGAGATTGAAGAACACTTATATTGATTAAAAAACAAAGAAAGAAAGGAAAAAAGTGCTTGAAAAAGATTCAACACAGAGAGAACGACAGGAGTAGTGGACCTAACTAGTTAGGCACTTAGGCCTTGGAGGTTTGAACTCACATTTCCCCAAGAAAAAGTATAACTCAACGTGATTAAAGCACGTGACTTCAATCGGGACCAATGTGGAATCTCGGTACAGTGTATACACGATCCAGTGCGTCTCAGCCGCATGGAGCAGCCCATGCGCACTCGCATCCACTGCACGCCGCGTCACCATCGATTACCGGTCTCACTTGGAAATTTACGGTCGCGCATGTTGCCATCGTGCGGACACGTGACGTAATTGTCCTCTTTGCTTTGACTTTCGCGACACTTTTTTTACTTTTTCAACAGCTGTAATTTCAGTGTTCCCATCGTGGCCCATCGCAGCCATCATCGATTGTGATGATTGACAGTGTGGGCCCGCTTTGAATTAACCGTCCATTGGTCAATCTTTTTGGAACTTTGACCAGTTGTTGTGGGAAGCGTGTGTGTACTGTTTGTGACAGGAAGCCGGTGCACTTGGCGTTGACATTTGTTCACACACATATCAAGGTGTATCTCACGCGATCCAAACAAACAAGTGGGCGACTTTAGTAACTTTGGTTATTTTGTCATATTTATCTTGTGGGTCGCGTGATTTGAAAACATGATGCCACATGAAATATTTTCGAAATTTTTTTGTAAAAACGAGTAATGACTAATTACTACGGTAACCAACTCTAAACATTAATTTTACGCATTGACGCAGTCAATCACGCGATAAACCTTGAAATATGTATACAGCATCGTGAAATGTATCGTGCAGCAATGGATTAGGTAAATGTTCAAAGTTATTCAAGGATTTTTCTTGTTATATTTCTATGAATCATTAGTACATTATAGATATGTAACAATAAATGATAAAAAGTTTGTTTGGCGTAGTTTCTTATTATTGTGCTTATAAATGGCGTGACGCTAATTAAGCAGTTTGATATGTCAGTTTCAAAGAAAAAAAAAAAGCAGTTTGATATGTCATCTAAGTCTTTTTTCTTTTCATTTTTTTCAAGAACCTAAGACTACAAAAATTATCCAAAACTGTCGAAGGAAAAACATCTCTCGAAATAATTTAACAAAAGCACTTTGGTCGACGTTAGTCACATTATACGTGACTCCAAAATGGTTGAAGTAATATGATAAAATCTCTCGGCCTCAAATAAGAAGCAACTCATTTAGGCAAACTTTTGATAATACACTTGACTGAAAACATTATATTTTCTAAATATATTTATTCTTAACCCTGGTCAAGTGACCACAACAGTAAGGGCAAAGGTGAGGTTGTGTACAGTTAAGCTCACGACCTCAATTTTGATTCCCCGTTATGTCAAGGTCGACGGGCTATTAGAGTTTCTAACGGGTCAATTTTCGAAGCCCTTGAGAATTAATCAGGCAGAGGCTCGAATACACCTAGTAATAAAAAAAAAGAAGATATATTTATTCTTGATACATTTTTTTTTTATAAGAAAGAAATTAACTTGTCTATGATATTTGAATCCCTAATCTCTTACTCAATAGGTTTCATACCAAACAAGAGAGCTGCCAATTAATTAGTATTTCTTGATACACTTCTGATATATTTATTCCTTTTTTTTGGTTTTATATATATTTATCGTTTTAAATTGTTCATTGAAATCACCTTAAACCGGTTTCTTCCTTGCACGTTGAAATTGATTGAACTTATTCAATCTCTTTACAGGCTAGAGTAACTTCTACTCAAATTGAAAACAGTTGGCCCTACACCTTGAAATTTAACCAACTAATGATTACGATAATAAAATAGATTAGTTGCTTTGAGTCTTTCCTAAGAAATAAATATTGATTTTGTTATAGCAGCAACACGTAGTAGCTGTCTCTCGTTTGGATAGACTATTTAAAAAAAAAATTAAGGTTTATAATTGTAGAGTTGACACTTCATCTTACCTTGATATTTTGGAGTGAATCTATTTTTACACTTGTGGCCTATACATTAAATTAATTTAATGTTTGGATATTTAATTTGTATGGATATTTAATGTATGGATATTGAGAAAGGTGAATTCTAAAGAATTAAAAAAAGAAAAGAAAAAAAAAGCTTTGAAAAGGTTTATTTGTGTAGAAGTTTTTGATCGATCTTATCTCTACATGCTTTAAGAAGGTTTATTCGAAGCAGGCTTGTTAGAAAAGTAAATCGAAAATGAATCGTTAAGGGCTTGAGTGAATCGAATTAACATTCGGATCGATGAATTGTAAAATTCAGGATGCATTAGTGAATCGTATAGATATTTAATTTTTTAATATGAATTTTTTACACGTTTACAGTAATTTCTTAAACTTTTAAGTTTGGGTAAAATACAAAATAGCCCACAAGGTTTGATGAAATATATATGTACTTTAGTCCCTATATTTTTATAAATATGCAATTTAGTCCCTCTAATTTATTCTTAATTAAACAAACTCATCTTTGTGTTAATGTTGACTCAAAATATTATTATTATTATATTGTTTTCTATGACATGGCAATGTCGTTCTACTAATAATACTCTCAAAGTTGTACATATTTTCTTTTATTTAAAAATAATCTACTTTAGTCTCTTTATGTGTATTTTAGTATTTATGTATATATTTATTTATTTGTGCTATAATACATCCATATATATGTTTTGAGTTAATAAAATTAAATTGATAAATCATGTTTAATATAATATGGCTTAACAACCAAAATAATAAACCCACGTTGATTTTTACCATAAAATGAATAAATATATACAAATTGTTATAAAAAAGGTAAAAAAATATTAATTAAATACCTTTTTTTGAAGAAAAATTAAAATTTATTAATCATTCGTGGCTTAATACAAGATCAGACATAGAATCAAGTACATTGATTCGCTAATCTTGTTTGTGCAAACAAACTGCCATTAATTTGCTTTTTTTTTCGAAATCAAAACAATTTGACAATCAGGAAATGCTCTCTACGACGTTGAAACTCATGACAATACACAAAAGTACTAAAACCACAAAGCGAATAACAAAACTTCTCATTAAGGAGAAGACAAGTCAAAAGACTTCCAAGTAGGGAAGAAAACTAATTATAAAGTAAAAATTAAAGATAAATCAGTCTAGCGCCGTACAAATTCATGCAACACCATTGAAGAAGATGCACCACAACAAGGATGGACCAATCTCTACAAATTTGATTAGATATGTGGTTTGTTGAATGAACAAAGAGCAAATGAGATTTTAATTGGAACCACTTCAAAAAAAAATCACAAAAGTGAATCAAAAAAAGAATTTTAGGCTTTTATTAAACTCCTACTTTTGTCTTTTCAATTTACACCATTTTATATATTTTTTTGAATAAACACTATTCTTTTTTTTTTGGTAGGAGAAGAAACACTATTCTATATCTTGTTAAGAACACACACAATGTCATTAAAGATATAAAAATAAGTAAATTAACACTTAAAATAATTGTTAATTAATTAATAGGATGTAAATCCAACAAAAAAAGTTTGTCTCAGTAACTATTTTTATATTAGAAAAAGCTTAAGTGTGGAGTAAATAAGTGTTGGGTTTAATTTTTATTTTATTTTTTTGAAACAAAAGTGTTGGGTTTAATTTTTTTTAATTCCTTTTTAGGAAAAAGTGCTGGGTTTAATTTATTTTTTAGAAAAAAATATTGGGTTTAATTAGTTGTTGTGTGTTTTTTGTAGTAACATTTTTGTTATTTCACCTAAACTCAACTATGATTTAACAAAAGTTTGTAGAAATGACTAAAGTGCATATTTTTCAAAACATAGGGACTACAATGCATATTATATCAAACCTTTGAGGCATTTTGTACTTTATCCTTAAAGTTTTAAAGAACAAGGTTAACAATAGGCTAATTCTAAATAGATTGCGATTAGAAGGGCTAATGAACATAGATTTAGGACCATAAAAAACAATTTAGTGTTAATTAAGCATATACATCTATGATTTTGGGAAAAATGGACATGAATCGCCTGAATCGTGTGATTTCTGTCGTCATCCGCACGATTCACCTCAATTCAGGCGATCCATTAGCCAATTCTAGAAAATATACCGAATCAAATCATTACCTAGCGATGCAGATTAGTAGTTAGTCGACAACTCCTGAAGCTACAAATTTAATTGATTTTCCAACTCAATCTGATTTTCACTAGCACCATAGGTGTCGCATTTTATTGTAAAAAGGCCTCGTTGCTATTTTGAAAAAGATCCACATATAAGCACTTTTTTTATGAAATCACTCTTAATTAATGTGGGCTGAATAAACTATCAACAAACATATATGCCTTGTCCCAGTTGGACTACTGACTCTAATATCAATTGTTAGGCGCTAGTACACCTTTATCCGTGCAGGTTCGTAAATCTCACTAACACCGATATTATCTTCACATTAGCCACTTTACTACTTTACAAATGAACGGGGTTTTACCTTAAAAGGTCTCAAAATTATTTGGAGAGATATCAACACTCAAGTACTTTTTAATAAAGCCACACTTAACTACTTAACTGATGTGTAATTATATTCCCGTCCCCTAATCTCCAACACTATAAATATAGAAACAATTATTATTTGTAATTCAACTGATGCATCAAATTAATAAACAAATATAAATTCAACTTGTCTCTAGATCTCCTTGTGATATACTCCCTCCCTCTCCACAAATATAAGTCGTTTTGGGGTTGTCCACACCAATTAAGGTGTCATTACTCATAAGTTGTACTTCCAATTTTGTGGTAAGGGGCTAATGCACACCAATTGTTGAATTGAGTTGGCGTTAAAGTTAGATTTACTCCATAACGATATATATATATATATATATATATGTCACTAGTACTGCTTGCTCGATCCACTAATTAATACATGCCGTGCCAGAAGACAATACATATCTTTACATTAGTGTTCTGTACAGCGGAGACCATGCATAATGCGCTGAATTACTTTTTAAATACGAATGTTTGATTTCTTATAATTAGTGGTGTATGAATGTACATACCCACGCACATATATTAATAATATACTGTACATCTTTTCTTTTTCCATTACTTTTAGCAGGTATATAGGACATGTTCTTGCTATTGAAATTATTGCAATATATACATATATGGACAACCTACATATACATACAAAGAAGATAATTTACTATAACTACAAGTTCCAATAACACGTTTGTTTAGCCCATATGATATCCATCCATGTATCTCCAACTTTACACCTAATTAAAGGTTATAGTAAATCAATTGTACAAACATATCCCCTAATTGCTAGTCCTGTCTTATTTCTTTCGCTCTTCGATCCTTGTACTTCTCTCATCAGGTTGAATAGTCATTTTCCAATAATTTTATATTGCTCCATTATTTTGAATACAATGCCATTAGTAGCTTGGGTTCATGACCGTGGCCAATGACTTTGGCACATACTATGCAAATATTGAAGTTAATAGTGGTGTTAATTAATTTTCTATATAATAATTTATGAAAATGTTTTGATTCCTCAACTAGGGCATGCAGCCGCCCTTGATTCTTGCGTGTTTATGCATCCTGAGTTGTATCCAATGGTAGACGAGTAGTGTATGTTTTTTTTTTTTTTTTGACGAAGACGAGGAGTGTATATTTGTATTGGGGCATATAATTATTATAATGAATAATATGATATCAATATCCTTTAAATTGGTCGTTGAATTTGAATGGAAATGAAATCATTGAAATGAAATTAACTTGTGACATTAATATTGCAATGAAAGGACTAACCAATGGTTTTGTACTGGACTTGGAAATAAGGTCGTGGGCTTCAACTTTAGTGGGCATAAATTGTTTCTTTCATATAAAAAATAAAATAAAACTGTGCAATGAATGGCGAGTCCTTTTTTGGTTGCAAGGTTGACGTGAAAAGCATCTACTTTTTATGGTATGAATAATGGAGTTGATAAGACAAGAATCCGATCGAGAGATGCATGTCAAACATGTGCTCACAGCATCGTAAGTTACGTCCGAATTTATTAGAAAAGTGAGTTTTATTGTTTGCATGAAAGAAAAAGCTTTAGACTCATCCTAAAATAGAAAAATTAAAAATTTTTGATTACAGGTTGCACCTTTTGTGGTCCTTTCCTCCTTAAATCTGGAATTAGTTGGGGCTCGAAAGAAAAAAAACTTGTTTGTTATGTTTGAGAAAATATTTTTCCTATTGAAATAACACATGTTAACTACTATAGAAACTTTTCTTTTAATCTGTGTATCGGATTTTACATCCATCTATATACATAAGAATGTAATTATCAATTTAAATTTAACACACTCAGAAAAGTGCTCAACAAAAATGCCTTGGAAAGGAAATATATTATCAGAAAGTGTATCTGATTGGGAAAAAACAAAGAGCTTTACAAATTCATTAGCGTTTATAAAGAATTGTATAAAAATGAGGAAAAATTATTAATATATGTATATTTTTTTGAAAATTGCAAGGGTTAGTTTTTTGCTGTGAATTAAACAGAAAATTTGTGGCTTGCATGCCCATCTCATGGACTGGACTGAAAATGGTCCAACAAAGTTTTGGACTAACTTTATGGGCCTGGGCAAATTATTTTATATCGTTTGGGCTTGTTAACAACAATGGTGTTAAGTCTATTTATATATGGCACGCCTATTCTGGGCTGTGCAAAGTGCAGTAGAAGAAAATTGAAGAAAAGTTAAATTTACGTTGGTATACATTATGTTGGAATTTTTTGGTTAGTTGGGCAAAGTTAAATTCACTTTTACTAAATTTTATCGAAATTAATTTTCCTTTTTATTTTTTTATTACAACCTTTACTTTATAGTATGAAGTTCTAGTAAAAGATTGGTTTGACATACTATTGGCATTTAATTGTTGTGGTGTTTTGAATTTTGAGTTGAGATATGCACACATGTGTTTCACAGTGTATTTTATAAGTGTCAAATATTATGTGATCATTTGCAAATAAATTGATTATGGACCATATTAAATTTTCTTTCAAGCACAGTGAGCTGGTCCAAACCTTCATTCAATTTTTACAAGTGCAGTGAGCTAGTCCAAACGTAAAAACACGTTGGGCAACTAAACTAGATTAGTTCTCAACTCTCTGTAACTTATCGCCCGAGATAACTCCAATTCTAACCAAACAAGGTCCATACATAACATATTGAGTTACTTTAAGAACCTATCATATCCATTGAATCTAAATCTAATAGTTATAAACAAAAATCACCGTATGTAGTGATTTTCTTTAATTACCATAGTGCAACCAAAAAAATGAGGATTCTTGCGTACTTTAATTATATGATTAACGAACTAATCCTTTATTGTACCAAATAAAAAAGAAAACAAATGTTTAATTGCAATTAAAAGTTTAGGAGTAAAATGGGTGAGTGAAAAATGGCACACGCTTAACCCGTTTAGCTATTGAGAAGAGTATGTTATATGTCTCATGTACATGGAAAGATGCCATCACATTTGCTCTTTCCTCAGTTGTAATTAATTATTGATCTCGTTTGATTAATGATATTTGTGTTGTTGACACTTGAGACCTTTGGAAAAATGGTAATAAAATTCTCTAAAATTTTTACAATAACTTATATTTTTTGATAATGAGCTTTTTTTGTAAAATGACGTATTAAAAGGACGAATTGAAATATATCATAATTAAAGGCGACTACTTTTATTTTATTTTATTTCATTTTTAAGTGAGAGAGAGATGACTCTTACAGTCAATGCAATTGTAAAAATCTGTTACAGTCAATATGGACTTGTGAGAAGCTGTTATAGACTATAGTTATAGTTAATGGGCGAAAAGACAAAAATGCCCTTTACTTCAAGGCAAACGCAAAACTCGTTCGCTTTTAAGTCGCCATTCTCGGGACAGCGACCTACTCCCTTGTTTGGCTGAGCGCTACGTGTCCGAATTTCAGAACCGTAAAAACCAATTACATAATAGCTCGCCCAAACGCGCCTATATAAACCAACACAATACATGGCCACAAACATATAGCTAATCAAACAAAGCAGTCCAAAGCACATCTACAAAGATTTATCATGGCTTCCTTGACATCTAAATTGCAATGCACCATCTTTGTTGCATTGTTCATCCTAGCAGTCTCGACGACGTCCCCAGTGGGAGCGTCGCGTGACCTCCAAGATGCAAAGATGGCGGAGCGGCATCAGAAGTGGATGACCCGACACGGACGAGTTTACAAGGACGCCGCCGAGAAGGAGAGGCGGTTTCACATCTTCAAGGCCAATGTTAAGTTTGTAGAAGCTTCTAACAACGTCAAGGGTCGTTCTTACAAGTTAAGTGCCAACCAGTTTGCAGACCTAACTAATGAAGAGTTTGTAGCAACTCATACTGGTTATAAAAGAGAGTCGTCGGAGTTGCGGTCGGCGACGCCATTTAGGTATGAAAATGTTACTGATGTGCCTTCTACCATGGATTGGAGACAAAAAGGTGCTGTTACACCCATCAAGGACCAAGGGGATTGTGGTATGTATAACTTGCATGCATTGAAAATTAATTTTTTACAACATATAACAATGTTCTTAATTATACTAAACGTTGTTAAAAAGTTATTTTAAATTCTTTACCTTGTTTAAAATTGTAGAATATTTGTAATATATCATTTTTTATGAAAAAAAAAACAAATTCTTTATCTTACAACAGTAATTAAACAAATTATAACTTATGATTTTTACTATCTGTGACTACTTATAAAATTAATATCATGTGAGCACAGGAAGTTGTTGGGCATTCTCAGCAGTTGCAGCAACAGAAGGAATAACCCATATCAAAACCGGCAAACTAATCTCGCTATCGGAGCAAGAACTCGTTGACTGCGACACTGATAAGGACGACAAAGGTTGCGAAGGAGGCCTCATGAGGGACGCATTCGAGTTCATCAAAACACAAGGCCTTGCCTCTGAGGCCAACTACACCTACAAGGCAAAGGACTTGATGTGCAACAGTAAGGCCGAGAGCCACCATGCAGCCAAGATAACAGGCTACGAAACTGTCCCTGCAAAAAATGAGAAAGCCCTATTGAAGGCCGTCGCCAACCAGCCTGTATCAGTGGCGATAGACGCTGGTGGCTCCGCGTTTCAATTATACTCTAGCGGGGTCTTCAAAACCAGCGATTGTATTGGAACGGATTTAGGCCATGGGGTGACTGCTGTGGGATATGGGAGTACAAGTGATGGAACCAAGTATTGGATCGTAAAGAACTCATGGGGCACTAGTTGGGGTGAGAAAGGGTATATCAGGATGCAGAGAGATGTTGGGAGTGCAGAAGGGGTTTGTGGGATTGCCAAAGATGCGTCCTACCCAATTGCATAGTGAGATGAATCGATCATTTTATATAAAAGCATTTCAAAATAGGCCTAGTTAATTACTTTGCAACTTATTCTTTTCGTAGATGAATTAACTCTACGTGCACGTAGGTCAGTTCGGATTAGTCATTGTAACTTTGTAAGTTAATGTTTGATTTTTTTTTATTTTTTTTTCAAAGCTTATCGATAATGAGAACCATTACATAGTGCAATAAGAAAGTTCGGTCTCCACGAAGAGCAACAGAGGTAAAAACCTCATTGCGACTCACCATTACAAGAGCAATGGAGGCATGAAGCCTCGTTGCAACCCATCATCGAGGCCTCTAAGGCTGTTGATGGGGAAAATGCCGATAACAAAACGAAGGAAAGCTCTAACAAAAGGGAAAAATGATCTCTAAGAGGGACAACAACAACAAACTAAAAACAACAACTAAAAGCAACAAAGACACTAAAATCTTAGTCCAAAAGAGAAGAAAAAGTAGAGATTGACTACATGCCTCCTCCAAGAAATTAATCCATCGTTCCCGACCTCGTAATCTTCTTCGCATGGACTAGACTTAGGCAAAAAGGCCATCGGCGGCGACTACACCGAAAACCTACAAAAGAAAAAAGACAAGGAGGGTGGACAATTAATGGAGAAGGGAGGGTCGAAGAGCTAGATGGATGATGGGTTCACAGAGAACAAACACAGTTTTGGTGGGGGGTGAAGGTTGGTTCGGAGGTGGGTTCACATAGACACGGTGGTAGTTGGGGTAGGAGGTGGGAAAGGTGGAAGCAGCGGTGGCAGCACACCAGGAAGGTCGCTACATGAAACAAAAGGAAAAAAAAAACAAGAAAAGAAAAGGAAGAAAGAGAGGGTACCGACGACCACGCGACGTGCTGGAGTAGGTCGAAGGTTGCCGATCCCCAAATCTGGTTTGCTTGGGAGACGACACTTTTAGTGTTTTCTCGTTTTTCTTCATTGATATATATATATATATATGCATGCATGCATGTATATATGTTGTATGAATCTTAATTAATTGTGTTTGACCAAAGTTAATTAATACTCCTGAACCATGAACAATTGAGCATATATGCGTATGTTGCCCTTGCCCAGCATTGGCGAAAATTCAGGTCTGAGTCTGAACAATCTTTATTATAAAGAAGTATATTCATTGTCCGGACTCGACGCAGCATGAAATTTGGACCAGATCTATTTTGCTTAAAATTTGGGTTCTCCAATTATCTGAATTTTTTGCAATCTTAAAAGCTAACTTTTTAGATAGAAAACCTCTTCAAATGTTAAAATATACATATATTATAATTTCATATGATGCAATTTGAAAAAGTAACGTCAAAGTCTTAACAAAGATTGCAAACGATAAATCAATGTAACACTATTGGAAATAATTCATGTAATGACAAGAAACAAATGTTCAAGTAGAGAAAAGATTAAAATTTAATTTATTAAAGATATATTTAGTACATTAATTTCTACACGTACTAGAGTAGATTAATGTTTGTTAATCTATTTAATTAGTACTAAGTGTTTATTAAAGATAATTTTAATTCTATTTAAAAATCGAACCGTGTTCGAGTCGGGTCTAGGGTTATAAGACTTTGTCCAGATATGACCCAATTTTAAATTCGGACAAAAAGTATTTGTCAAAACCTGGTTCGAATTTTTTAAACATTGTTTGAACTCTTTTTATTTTGGACCGAACAAAATTGAGCTAGCAAGTCCAGACACAATATTGGCAAGCCTACCCTTGCCCTGTAATTAAGTTGGACCTTTATATTTATATTTATTTTTTTTGTCAAATGGGCCTTATATTTGACAATGACTAAGTTGGCCTTTATTCTTTGACGAAATAAGTTTGGCCATGAAAGCTTTGAAAAGAAATTCGCTCTCCAGGTGAATGAAAACTTTGAATAAGTTGGGCCTTTATAATTTGACAAAAAAAAGTTGGGCCTTTATACTTTGACAAAATAAGCGTCCCCATGTAATTAAGCTGATTAATGAGCCTCCATGGTAGATGCCAAATATAGCCCGCAATATTTGATCCAGGGTTATAGGCGCCCCGGTGTTTTTTTTTTTTTTTTTTTTGGTGTGTGTGTAAGGACAATTTAATTTACATGCATTTTATGTGAGGCATATCAACATTTTGGGGGCCAATAGCAGATCCTTAGGTGCAATACCCCTCCGATAAAATTTATTTCTTTTTTGATAAGAAATAAATCAACTTATCTTGCCTCTTGTACCACATTCTAAACCATTGAGTCGTCTACATATTTAATAAATCCATCTCTTTTCTCATCAAAGTAGAACATCTCAGACCCAAAGATAACTTCAAAGTGTAAAAGATTAAGTAGGTGCATGGAGTACTAATTTTCTAACTTGAAAAATGGTGTTGAATAATAGAATGAAAACTAGGGCATGGACAATTGATCGCTTAAGAACCAAGCAATCAAAAACAAAATCATAGAAGCTAAAGAATAATTACTTTCCTTCAACTTGTTGATTAAGCGAATACTCATACTTTCACAACTAAGAGAAACCTCATCTAAAGCTTTGTTTAATAGAAAATGATAATCTAACACACTTTGGTTGTACACGGGCACACACATTGTCTTTTAACTTATTTATGACTATTTCTTGTCCCTTTATGCATAAGCCCCATGTCTAACAAAATACTATGTATAACTTGCCTTATATTATCATTTTCTTTAAATTGCTCAAATCACAAGAAAAGATAAAGCTAGCAAGCCAAAGCTACCCACATAGTGGGCAACCTCTTAAAATTGTCGACATCAGTTGATAAATGTACCAATCAGATGACATGTGACAGAGATGTTTCCCACATATGGGATATTATTAAAAATGTTAATTTTTAATGTCAATCAACATTGATTCACACATCAGTACTGTTCTGTAACACATCTAGATATCAAAATTAATGATGGCTTTTGAGAAGTTAACACAAAATGTGTCAACAAAAATCATCTTTTATAACCTTAGTCAGAGGCAATCAATGTGCTTTATGAAACCTAATTGCTTGATTTGATTTGTAATACCCACATAGCAAAAATGATTAAAAATTTTAAAACACTCCCCTTTTCTAAAAAACAAAAACTGAAATTCTTTATAGATTCTTAATATCCACTAAAAGTTGTTAAATGTGGTCTCCGATATTAATCGAACCGATTAATTTATATTTGGGCTCTATTTGGTATATGGGGTGGCCCTAATTCAATTATTTATAAATTTTTAAAAAAAATATAGATATTCTTTTTAAATTGATTAATCTCATGGGAGCTAGTTACGCACACTAACTCTATAGCTAAAGAGACAACTCAAGGGAATAACAAAGTTATCACGACTCTAACACCAAGCCTATACTTCAATCAATGTCTTAGCACTCACTCCATTACTACTTCACTCATCGTGTGTAGTTGCATGTTTATATATTTGCTACATTGTATTAGACACTAATCACATTAATTAATTCATACTCAGAACATTATTATTGTCAGACCCAACATAGAGGTAACCTTTCTACATGGTATTAGATACTAAACACACTAATTAATCCATGCTCGGACACTACCACTGTCAGATCCAACATAGAAATGACCTTTTACACAGTATCAAATACTAATCATACTAATTAATTCATGTTCAAACACTATTAGATCTATAAAGAGATGACTTTCCCAATCCACTGAAAATTGAGATCTCTTTTAAAGAAAATTGGATCCCTTGCCACTCGGACCAATAGGACCAATAGGGTGTTGGTTACATGAGCAATTGGTTAGTGTTTTGAGTAGTATTTGTCGAGACTAATAAAAGTGCAGATAAAAAGGCTTTAATGTTTACTGAACCAACCATTTTGCCTTCTTTGGTTAAACCCAATCGAATCTTCTCCATCATCGTCAGGACTCTCGTCCTGCTTTGCTCTGCTCCCTCTTAATCCGATCGGTAATCTCTCAAACACCCTTTCTTCTTAATTTGCTTCTCTCTTGGATTTGGGTCACAATTAGTTTCAATTTTCGCTTTGTGTGGACAACACATTTGATTAAATCTATGTATTTCTCTTGAAAAGTTCAGATTTTTAATTGTGTGTTTGTTTATGAACCCTAGATTTGTTGTGAGTGGAACAAATTTGTTGGTCTAGATTGCAAGGTTTTATCAACTTGTGTTGTTGTTTTGAGGGAATCAGTTGACAAATCTCTCTTTTGTTGACTTGGGTGTTGATTTTAAGGTCTATGAATTTCTGGGTTCTTCATGAATTCAAGTTTCTTTGTTTCTTGTCACACTTTTTTTTTTTTTTTGTTCTTACTTTTATTCGTTATTATTTTTCAACCGGATCTCTTCATGTACCCATGATTGTATCTTTTTTGCTTCCTTTCCCTCTTTTTCTTTTTGGGTTATCTCTCTCTCTCTCTATGTGCATGTAATGACATGACAAGATCATCATGTTGTTGTTGATGATGATGATGATGATGATAAGTGTATCTTTGTTTTTTCTATTTTTTTTTTTAAATAATGTAGTTAGCTTTATTTTCCATGGATGGCATAATCAAGCAAAATAGAAGAGTTTGATCAATGTAGCCGACGTAGACTAATTTGGGAATGAGGCCTAGTTAGCTTTTTTTGATCAAATCTTGAAATATTTTTTGGGTATTTTTTGGTTTTGGTTTTGGATGCAGGGGTGGATTTGGTTTGATTTGAATTTGTTTGAAAATGGAGGGTGATACATTTTCAGGCTTTGGCAATGGTGCCCAAGTGGATGGAAAAGTGTTGCAGACAGTTCAAAAGAGCTTTGTTCAAGTCCAAAACATTTTGGACCAAAACAGGTTGTTAATCAATGAGATTAACCAGAATCATGAGACAAGGATGCCAGACAATCTGAGTAGAAATGTGGGTCTGATTAGAGAACTCAACAACAACATTAAGAGAGTTGTGGATCTCTATGGAGATCTCTCATACTCCTTCTCTAAATCCATGGAAGTCTCATCAGAGGGAGACTCAGCTGGGACTACTAGATCAGATGGGAAGCTTGGGCAGAAAAGACTCAGACCAAGTGCTCCTTAGAGAGTAAAAAAAATCTGTACTGATCATTCTTTGACAGGATTGAGAAGGAGACTTTGATAATGGTAAAAATTCAATTCACCATTTATGTAACTCTTCTTTATCAGTAAAAAAAAAAAAAAAACAGTCTCATTGGTAGAGTAATTCTTGAGAGACTGATTGCATTGTATTTCCCATGTAACTGTGTCTCCTTTCATTGAATTGAAGAGGTAATTCAGAGATTTCTTTTTTGGTGTGAATTACCCGGTATTCGGACTAACCAACTACTTCGAGCTCGAGGTGTAGTCGGTTCTTAAGGTGCTTTGGCTTTCCCAATGGAGGGGGTTTCATACTTAGGGCTTGAACTCGAGACCACGGTTGAAGGGTCTCGAGTGCCATGTTATGATTTTTTTCTTTTTGAAAAGAAAAAGAAGAGATCAATCAAGCAATCAAGCTAAATTTTTTTTTTTGGGCATCTAAAACTTTTGGGGGTTGTGAAAAGCTTGAGATCTGATATGGGTCTTCATCAATTTCCCTTCTTTTTCTCCATCATTCATCTGTGATGGAGTTTCATCACCTACTTTTGATGTGAAGTTCACCAAATCTGATCTCCCTTTTGTTTCTTTCCTCTCATCACTTAAGTCCTAAAGTGATTCATTTCATCACTTTCAAGACCAACTTGTGGAGTTAAACAAAAAGGGGTCAGAGTGAGTGATTACAAACAGTGAAGCACCAGTAGCTATTACTGTCCTCACTTAGGAATTACTGAACATGATTCTCTGAAACTCTCTTCATGGTGTTTGGTACTCAGTGGTACTAGAGACATTTTTGCTGATTTTTACTGTAAGGTAGTCTTGAAATAGGTTTGTGGTACCCTTTTGGAGATGCTTTTGGGACAGTTGGAGGAAGGTAAAGTGGCTTTAAAGGATAATATTTTTTGTTCCCAATCACTCACACACTCAACAAATGGCTAGAATCTCAGAGACCATATAAAGCTTTTTTGACTCTTATTTTGTTGTAACCAATGTCATTGCAATGTATGGCATTTTTTTTCTTTTTCTTTTTTTGATACTGTAGTATTTTGTATCACTTCTTAACTATTTTATATGAGACACTTTAGTTTACCCCGTAAGAGATATGCTTAAGAAATTAAGTGAATTAGTAAGTCTCAACCACTATACCGAGACAATAGTTGGTATATTCAATCATTTCTTTTTACTATTAAAGTATTTGGAGCTTTTGCCCCTATTAATTCAGAATTCTTACGAAAAATGTACAACCATAAGGATGGCAACTCAAGTTAATTAAGTGTTTTAAAGCTTTTCTAGTTTAAAGGCTCGAAACCAAGACCATACTTTTGGTTAAGAGAATAGGGACCTATGGCATCTGTAGTGTAAGGCCTTGGTAAAAATAGAGACTGTATTTAAAGACTAGTAGCTTAAGTTATCAAAAGGAAAGTATGAGATTCCAATAGACAGATGGATATCCATTGACAGTGACCCCCAATTTCCCAAACAAAGCATGGAAAGAGCACCCTATGTTCCTTAACATGCATAATTCAATTTCTCATCTTTCGTGTGTAGTTTCTTCTTTATTCTTTTCTTCTGTTTTACATCTAAATTAAGCTCCATTTGGTTGATTCCTTCTCTCTTGTCCTGTTCACATGACCAGTAACTTCATAATCATTAATTGGAGGACCCTATAAGACCTACCTTTTTTTCTTTCTTTTAATCTAATCTAGTTTATAGGCTGGAGCATGAGGAAAGTAATGGCTTAATTTATTGTTTTTGTTGTTGTTGTTTTGGTTGTTGAGTGGATGTATGTCTTAAAAACCTCTGTCTCTTGTAATCCAAAAAAAAAAAAAACCCAGTCTCTCCTACTTAACGTGGTAGCTCCACTAATTGACATATTCTACCTTTACATCAAGTTGAGAGTTTCAGACTAATTTTTTACAAGAGAAAAAGAAACTCCTCCATACTAATTTACATGTTAGCTTACAAATTATATGCTTAACTTAAGAAGAACTAAAACTTATACTTATAATGTCGAAAAATAGCTGAAAAAGGTTATGGAATCAGATACTTATATTCACTAAGTCCTGTTGAATTAATTGAACTAAAGTAAGAAGGAACTACAAAAGCTTTGGACATTACAGATAAAGAAGTAGCCAAAAAATAAAAAAAACTTAAAATTAAACTACCATTTCCATACCATTTTTCCAAGGTTTCTAAGATTTTGACTGGAAAAGGGTAACTTTTCCAGTATTGTTTTTGAATTCTTAACCGATTGCATCCTTGTTCAACTCCTTTTTCCATAAAAAAAAAAAAAAAAAAAAAATTCTGAAAAAGTGGGGATTGAGCCATGAATACAGTACGTAAATTTATGAGTGAGAAATGTAAAACCAACGTATAAGAAATGTTGTTAATTTTATAATTAGGCTGTTTGTGGGTTGGGCAAATATGCAATATCAGTACTAAGATCTGATCAGATATATATATACTAACATTAGTTCCAGATCAAAATCTCTCTCCAGAATAGTATATAACATTAGTTCCAGATCATCAACACCTTAAATCCAATGAATTTAGGCCAGATATGAGGAGCCCATGTGAAACAAACATTAAACATATTAATTGTATTAGCTCATTTAAACACAATCTGGGTCAACTGATGATTTCTTAAAAAAAAAATCTAATGCTTGCTTTCTTATTCCTGTGTAGATAGTGCACGGTCATCCTAATTGACCCAAAAAAAAAAGTTACTAAATTTTGTAACATGTTGTGTCTTAATTTGTTTCTTGATAAGAGTTTGTCTTAATTTGTGACGCTTAGCTGATGATTGAGAAACAGAAAACCAAGACATCTGACACTGAGTGGAGCTAATTTAAGTGTCATTCTTTAATTAAATCAAGATTAGGTTGCCTAAGCCAAGTAAAGACAACAAGCTACCATCTCAATCACACTTTAACTCTTGACGCTTGTGGAGGGAGAATCTACTTTTCCTTCTCTTCTAGAATTTCTAACAATTTATTGCAGACCAGTACTATAGCCATCTCCATGTCTAGCCACCACGTACATTTGTACATTATTTGTCAAAATATCTAGAGTGAGATAATAATTATTACTGGCCTTTCGACTCCCACTTATAAATCAAAATAAATATATACTTTATTCCCTGGAGTTCGTTTTTATACAATTGTCACCTCCCAATCTCAATTTAATATTTATATTACATATTAATTATAGTTGTCTTCCTTTCTTAGTAAAAAATTTGTCCATTTCACTTTAATATTTACAGTCTTCCCTTGTACCTAAATAAAACTATTTTTTTATATTAGTAATTATCTAGACGAGTCTGACTATTCTCTCATGCTCGTATTTACTATTGTCAATCCATTTGGGTTTACCTAAATAAAATTATTAATACATGTTGATAATGGCCTTATTTGGTTCGAAGGGAAGTTGAAGGAAGTAAGATAACTTTCGGAAAGTTTTATGTAGTAAGATAACATAAGGGAAGATAACTTACTTAGAAAGGGGTGAGTGAGTTATTTTTTTGAGTGGAAATAAACACTACCCTCATTTAATGTTCTCTCTCTTCACCCTTCTCTCTTCCTCAAAAACTTTGTAAAAGGTATTTATGTTAATTACATTATTTTACTATTTTTAAAATGTGAAATTTTTCAAAAGGTTTAAAGTTGAACTAAACGCGAAACATGCAACTTGTTAAATGGTTAACTTCTTAAAAAGTTAAACTTTTCTAAAAATAAAAATTTATCTAAAAATTAGTAAAATGAATCAAATGTCAATATTTCATAAGTTAGCTAGTTAGTGGTACAAAATCAATAATTTTTACGATAAAATAAAAAATTTAAAAAGCAACTCATGATCACACATATCAATAGTTGTTACACATATTTTGATATTTATTTAGGTCACATGTCACTCTTAGCTAGGATATAGAATAATATCCAACCAGACATAACTTTTTTTGAAAAAAAAAATGATAAGCACTAGACCAAGTTATTTGATGTGATTTATTAGCATTTCAACACCACTAACTCCTGCTCCATCGCTATCATCTTACATGACGTCCATGTGTGGACGGGGAGAGTACTTGTCTATGGACATAATTATTTAAGTAAAGATACTATATAAGTGGAGTGAAGAAACTTTTTTAAATGTTTGAGTAACAACTACTAATTGTGATGGGTCCTATACTTTACATGTACTGCTAAACATGTACTATGGAGGGTGGGTCCCAATCAATAAACATGACAAAGATATGTACATATTCCAATTGCAAGCTGATCCTCTGCCACACCTTCTGCATACCATACATCAAATCTGATTGCATTAGCATATATAGTAGTACCCCTGACATCAGTTCAAGATGTTATCCTCATGGCTTCATATGCATGCCCAAGATCCCATCTTAAATTGCTTGAGAGAAAGATCCCATCTTAAAATTATGAGATGCTTAACTGTGTATTAAAAAGACGCGCACATATATTTGTTTTATTCAGATGTCTTATCGAAGTTATGTTAAGAGTTATGTTAACAGGGTCTTAAATTATAAGTTGTACTCCAAATTAAGATTAACAGGTAGCTACTAGCTTTAGCTAGCTAATTTATCAATACACAAGGGTACAGAGCAATTTCGGATTAGAAATGGATAGCTCCGTTGCTTCACTTATTTGGTATATGCTTACTTCTTGATAAGACTAAGTAATGAATATTCTCAGAAGTTTGGATTGTGATTCGGTAACCATATTTTCAAATTGAATTTTTGTGAACGCTAACCAGTGAGTACAATATATATCTAGTTATTCTAAAATTTATTTTTTCTTCTTATCAATTTTTTTTCTTTAATAATTAATATATGGTATTTAGAATTGCCCCAAATTATTCAACGAAACAAACACAACAGCTTGCAAGAAATATGCCAAAAAAAAAAAAAAAAAACCTCAAAAGTAGGGATAAGGAGCAACTGAGGATCAATGCAGATTTCCTGCAACAAGATGAATATAAGGCACTCAGGATTTTTAGGTTCCATCAATTTAACTGCACTTTTCCACAAAAAGTGGGCATATTATTTTTAGAGACGTGTTAAAGGCACCACAACTATGTATAATGACAAACCAACGTATATATTTTAGCACAACTTTATTTTTATCACCATTTAATTGTGAAAGTCTCATATAGCATTTTGTGGAGTTCAAGCACTTAGATTTTTATATGCTATATATAAATGAGAATAATATAATATAGTATTGCATTGCATTGCATTGCAAGAAATGCTACACACACTTGGGCAGTATTTTTGAACCTTACGTATGTTGAATTAGTTATTCCACATCCTTGCCTTCTCCCCTGCAAAGAATCAAGAATGAGGGGATGGGGGATGATTTCCCATCCCTAACGCACAGGTAAGATACACCGGCAGATTTCAACCATTGTTAAGCGATGTGTAGTGTGGTAGCATCTCAAGCTTAAGACGTTAATTGAGCCAATGGTCTTGAGTTTGAGTCACAACAACTACATTATGTCTTTCGACTATTTTGAAGTGTTAGGGAAGGTGCTCTCAATCACTCCTCATGGGACTAGTCAAACCTTAATCGAGAAGAGGCCGAGGCGGTTTGGACACCCATAAACGTCAAAAAAAAAGCCATAAACGTCAAAAAAAAAGTGGGCATACTTAAAATTGACGTACTTATGAGTTTCACTCATGATCACAAAACTTATTTTTTTTACACTTTTGGCCACAATTTTTTTTATTCAAAATGGTCAAAAACTTTACAAAATCTTCGCACATGAATCATTCAATCCATTTTCATTATCTAACCGTTAAGTAATGCTACTGTTGCTGTGATGTGGCTGGCATGTCTAAGACATCAAATTCAATCAACTTTTTCTTAAAAAAATATTTTTTAAACAAATGTTAAAATTATTTTTTAAAACTAAAAAAAAGAGAAAATGATTAGATAACTCACTTTGGGCACTGACCCAGTTGAAAACTGTGCGATACACCTCGAGAGACCGCACACACATCTCCACACAATATACCTCGAGACGCACGTACACACATCTACACACAATCTCTTATCCAATAATTTTGACTTTTGTTTAAAAAAATGGAGTATATTTATTTTTTTAAAAGAAAATTGAGTATATTCAATTTTTCTTAAAAACAATTTGAGTAAATTTGATGTCCTAACCATATCACCACCATGTCACTGCCACGTCAACGACATATCAACATTACTTAACAGTTAGTTAACGAGAATTAATGGAATAACCATAGGTGAGAATTTTAAAAAGTTTTGTAACCATTTTGAAAAGAAAAAAGAAAGTTTTGTGATCAAAGGCCTACTTGATTACAAAGAAAATGTTCTATAGCAAAAAAAAAAAAAAAAAACACTTTCTAAAGAAAGTTTTCCCGACTAAATGCTACAGTAATAAAATTTTTTCCTACATGTGTGATTGCACACATAAATTTTTTTCTCTCAAAACTCACCAACAAAAAGTTTTGAAATAAATATGAAATCTTACCATATATATTAAATATATTAATTTTTCTATTTAAAATATAAATTTAATTTGTCTTAATATGGAAACTCACTTTTTTTTTTGAAAGAAAACTCAATTTGCCCACCATAATAGATGGGAAAAATATATGGATCTTAATATGAAAAATTGACAATAGTGAGAAAATGTTCTGCAAGAAAATATTATTTTTTCATATAATGTCATTTTCTTTTCTTTGAAATATTTTCTTTTTCTATCCAATCAAACAAGGGCATAGTGTAAAAATGATAAAGTTTTGTGCTCATAAGTGAAATTGACCCATTTTTTGGTACCTACATTTGGTGTAAACAATGGTTTAAATCTTTTCAACACATATCCAGATTTCTCAATCCTAATATACGAGGATGGAGAGCAGATCTCCAGTTTTTTATTTTTTCCAGAAGTAGATCTCCAGCTTACTAAAGCACTGCACAAGTAAAATAAGTAAATAACATGGACGGGGTTCCAACTATTGCACCAAGGCAATGTACATCGCATGCTCTTTAATGTACATTGAAAAGATCCCTACCATTTGTACCAAATGTATATATAGATCGAAGTACGTCACTCAATCACTTCTCATAAAAATAACTGAACTGCTCTAAGCCTCTAACAGAGCAAGAGAGTACTGCATTTTAAAAAGATAAATGGGCCCATAAATTAAGAAAGTCCAGTCCGTTGTGGATGGACTTATCAAGAACTCATCCCATTGATGAGGAATTGGCATGTGTGCTGATTGTTACGATATATGACATATTTGCATGTACAACACACAATTTTTTCTTGGAAAATATCAGAACGACAACAAGTATGTGACACTGGACGACACATTGGCCTACAAGAGCAAAAGTTAATTTCAAAAGATTGTAATGCCGCGGATTGACCCAGTAACAAAAAGAAGCCAGTAGATTAAAATTTGTAACAAAATTGTGCAATGGGTTGATATTTTTGACAAACTTGGAATTAGAATTACAAAATCATATTGGGTGACCCAATAATTTGATATGAGTTCTTAGAGTAAGAGGTTATAGATTCAAATCTTGGTGAGTGCAAAGTTGTTTCTTTTTTGCCAAGAAAAAGGTTAACTATAAAAAATAACACTAATTTTTATCATTTTTGTAAAAATAAAATCAACTTTCAATTTCGTTAGAAATAATATGAACTTTCAATATTTTTTAAATTTTGGCACGAAAAGTGATTTGGGGTTTATGGGTGACATAAATTGATTTTTTTTTATACTTCAATCGAACCGACCCAACAAACCCAAATTCGGTTTATCTAATCAATTTTTCTTGCATTTTTTATTTTGCAACTAAACCCAAACCTCAATAATCACACCAACTTAGACAAATAAAGGCTCAAAACTAAAATTCACAATTGATTCAAGTTCCTAGCTCATTTTCTCCCTTTAGCAATGGCTGTTTATTTTTCTTTTTGTTTATTCATTTTTTTATACTGTGATGTTTTTTTTTAAATAAAAAGGATTTATATTGTTGTGTTTTTTTTTCTTTTTTTTTTTGAGATTTAGTTGTTTTTTTATCGGACTAAAAAATATGAAAAAGAGAATTTCAGTTTTTGTTGACTCTGTTTAAATGAATCATAAAAAATCAGTTTATATGGTCCAAAAGCTCTAAATTGCTTTCCGTGCCAAAACTGAAAAAATGCTGAAAGTTTGTGTTATTTCCAACAAAATTGAAAGTTGATATTATTTTTGCAAAAAAGATGAAAGTTTGTGATATTTTTGATAATTAGCCCCAAAAAATAACTTGTAATGAGGATTTTGTGGAATTAATAACTATATATGTTTTGAAGAAATCTACTCATATATATCAATCTAACTCTCAAACATAAAGACTTAAATTTTCAACCTCTTGAAGAGGTGAGCATATCCAAAATAATGGTACTACCATTTGATTGATAGAATATTCTCTTTTATATTATGCACGTTATATAAGAATTAAACTTACTAGCAAGGAGGTCAATTACAAAAATGAATTGAATAGGACAAAACAGCTTGTAAGATGAATGAGATATCAAAGGCAAGGATGCGGGGTTCGACTCATACATGTTGGAGTGAACATAGTATTGTAACAAATAGACTTTTACTTTTTTTGTCAACCTTTGTAAGTTTCAACTCTCTGAATTGCTTGCATGGACTATTTGCCACAATAAGATGTTCACTGATTGATGTTCTGTAGTGTTGCACTGAAAAGATATTTTTCTTTTTACATTTGTGTACATTTTTCTACTAAAATGCAATAATCAATGGTATTCGTTTGAATGGAAAACAAATAATGCTCGGGGATTTTTATACAAATACAGATGTTTGGACTTTACTTCTTTTTGTTGTTATTTTGTTTTATTTTTTTGGTAATTGTGAATCTTATCATGTTTCATGTGTTCTTTCAAGGATCATGTTGAAGCTCACAAAAGGACTCACTTGCAAAGGCCAAATATGACATTGTTGTCAAGGTATTTTTTTTTTTCAGTTTCCAATGTTGGTAGTCTTTGATATGGTGTAATTTTTTCTATGGAAGATAAAAAGCAAAAAAAGGCCTAGGTGATTCCTTGACATGCAGGCCTAGGTGATTACATTAGTTAGTACTGTATCATTCTCCAAGGTTAATGAAATAGCATTGGGTACAACATCCAGATCATGTGTTCCTCTCATATTGAAATGCTTCCGTTGCTAGATGTTGAAAGTAAGTAACATGCCTCTTCTCTGCCTTTATACAAAGCTTTATCTATTCATAGTTCAGTTTTGTGCTTTTTTCTTGAATTCAATGATTTCTTGCTATTGCATTGTTCCCATAGTTTCTTTTTGATTTATTTCATCTTCATGCAAATAGATCTTATCAATGATAATGTAATATTGTTCTGTTGATCAAAACTTTCTTTTCCCTCTAAATCCAGGCCGTTCACGCTTGGTTATTGCTTGATTGTGCTGCATCACAATGACCTTCATGTTCCATTGTTTATACATTTAAGAACTTCACAGGGGCTAGGTTTTTAGGGAATGTTGAGATATCTAGGCAAGACAAAGAATCATATGCTCTAACTAGGTCCTATTTAGCATAATTGAGTGCTAATAGTGGTTCTGCTGGGTATGCTTTAAATTATCCTCTTACTCTATAAATTTGGGATTTCTTTCCCTGTTCATTTGTTTTTTTAATGCTTTTTATCAATGTTGCCAGGGCTCTCCTGAGGAAGTTATATTTATATAATATTGACATAGTGGATAATACTGCACTCTTTGCATATTTATCAGCGTGGCCCATCTCTACTTGATTTGAGAAATTGTAGGCCTATAAGTTTAACTTTATAGATCAAACCTATTATTTTTCGGTTGGCTTAAGATAGCTATTTGGACTTTAACGTTGGTTCCATTATTGTAGATTACATAACTTTCACTTTTGTATTATTAATGCCTTTTACTAATAAAAAAGATTGTTTCCTATAAAAAAATTAATAAAAATTGTCAGTTTGTTAAAACTTAAAACATTAAGGAAAAAGTGACATTTGTAAATTGAAGAGATCTATATGTGCCTTAGTTCTACCGAATTTTTTACATTCTTCCCTTTATATTTTTCATTTGTGAATGCTCTTCGATTTAACTTTAATTGAACTTTTAAGTTAAGTGTCTTTGTTAAATCTAAAGGCTATTCCAACTCTCTAGCAGGTGATGAATTAAATGTGGAAACTTTAATTCGAAAGATTGGGTTCTTTGGGGAGAAGAATCGAAAACTTTGGTGTTTAACACACATTGAATCTTTAAGGTTTTTCTTAGGCAAATCATCATCTAAAGAAAAAGAGGTTTACTTTGGTTAGTACTCGAGATGTTTGTGGTCCCGTTGATGTGGAAACTTTGGAAGGTGGCAAATGCTTTGTGTTTTATTTGGTGCTTCTGAACTTTGTGTTTTGTGTTGAGAACAAAATGTCGGGTTCTTGGTCCCTGAACTTTCATATGCATGGTGGAGGGAGCAGAAAAAAGCGTATCATTTGGTCCTTCGTAGGTGATAACGAGGAGAATACAACTTCAAAGGAGTTCGAGAATTATTGCTCAGAACATGGAATCAGGACATGAGAAAGGCGGCCCATTCGGGTACTCACTCAACATAATGGTGTTGCTAAAAGAACAAACGGAGACACGTCCTTGATAAAGTCGGATGTATGTTAAAAAATGGCTAAGTTGCCCAAGTCGTTTTGGGGTGAGGCTCTCAGTATGCGCACTACTTGAGTGAATCACTCTCCTTGGCAGCACCGTTGGAGTTTGATGTTCCAGGAGAGAGTTTAGTTTCCCAGTGCAGGAAAAGATGTTACTTACTCTCAGCGAAGGTGTTTGGATGCAAGGCATTTGCTTGCATGTGCCTAAGGAGCGCAGAGACAGAAACTTGATGATAGAAGCTTTGTTCCGTGTATCCTCTTCAGGATTGCTAGAAGATACGGAAGTTTGGTTATAGGTTATGGGATCCCAGGAAGAAGAAAAGATTGTCGAGGTCCGGGGGATGTGATGCTTTCATGAATATGAGACCATAAGCGGTTTGAAGACATCAAAAGAAAATCATAGTTGATGATGATGATGTTTCTGGATTGGAGTCTCCTTCCGTTACTGATGCCACGCATGAGGGAGACTCATTTGAAGAATTTGGTCCTTGAACTTTTTTGTGTTTTTTGTGCTCTAGGTCCCCGAACTTTTATTACTAGGGCAACAAAAGTATTGTGTGATTAGTCAAGAAGAGTAAAATGGTTTATATTACTGAATCGGACGACTCGCATCGACCTAAAAAAGCTGAAAAAAATTTTAATTTCCCCCAAAAACATAAAAATCTCAAAGTTTAGGGACCAAAAGCATAAAACTCAAAAGTTCAAGGACCAAATGTACAACAATGAAAGTTCAGGGACTAAATGTACACTATTGAAAGTTCAGGGACCAAAAACATAAAAGACTCAAAGTTGAAGGACCAAAAAATACATTTTGCCTTTTTCTTAATCCTTTTGTTTGCCTCTTTCATGATAGGTCAACTGTTACAACTTTTACTCTCGAGATGTTTGTCTTCTTCATGCATACTATATCAGATAAATGAGAAAAGAGGGGTAGTTGACGCATTTTAACACCCTCCATAGTAACTTTTAAGTGTTACATTTATGGAAAAAATGAGATGAACTTCCAGGATGCTCGATCATTGGCATTTAAAAGTTGGAACCATGACCACGTAAGCTAATACTGATTTAACCGTAACTTGCATCCTTGAGATACTCCTTTAGATTGTAGTTGGCATCCACACATGGGTACTGCAGTTATCAATCCTTTAAGAGTTCCTTCTTGTCTCATAGGCACATGATTTTGTTGACATGAAACGACACGTTGGTTATGTACTCTAAATGGCTTTTGTGAAACAGTGAAGGTTACGATGGATGCTTTACCTTACATATGCCAAAATAATGTATGATGTGGTGTTTAGAAATTCATATTTGTGAAGGCATCTTCTTCTTTTTATATTATGTATTTGAGCTTTTTGAAGCTATCCAAGAATTTACTTAGAAATATTTGAGGCAAGATTTATTTTATTTTCCTGGCGGGGAAAGCTTTTGGCGGAAATGACATTGAATTGGATTTCCATTCAAGAAAAGAGAAGTGAAAGACAATGAGTTGTGTAAGAGGAGCTCACAAGAACCTTTTAAGTCCACTTAGACTTAATGAAGATTCATGTTTGTTGTTGTAAGAACATATTTTTAAAGTACATTTAACTCAGTTTCTTGTGAGATGGAATAAGTGTTTATGTAATACATTGAATTTTTTAAAAATAAAATAGTTTTGTTTTATTATGTTGATAATTTTATGTTCTTAGTACCCATTTTATTAGTCAGTCACAGGTACAAATGAAGGAATTTGTCACTACTGTCACAAAATAAAATGAAATTGAAAATTTCATGGCAGATGAATTTAATGATGGCAATGTGTTTTCGTGGTTGTTTTAGAAGTGTCAAAAAAAAAATGCAAATGTCATGAAAAGTGACATTTAGTAACAGAAAAATAATGCAATAATAAAGAATTATGTATTTGTTTGTATTTTTTTAGTGACTGGATAATTTTATGCAGTGAGAGGAATTCCCGTCATTACAAGGATAATCTAGTGATGGGGATGGTGCGGTCACTAATAAATTTTAATCACAGGACCTAATCCTGTCATTATGTACTTTTAGCCTTAGAGCCTTTTAGGACGGGCCATGACGAGATTTTTTCGGTCACTAAAATCCTTTAATGACGGAAAAACGATATTTAGTCACGAGAATTCCTATCCTTAAATATTGTTTTTCTTGTAGTGTTGATTTCCGTGCCAAAATTGAAAAAATATTGAAAGTTTATGTTATTTCCGACAAAATTGAAAGTTGATATTATTTTTGCAAAAAAGACGAAAGTTTGTAATATTTTTAATAATTAACCCCAAAAAAGAACTTGTAATGAGAATTTTGTGGAATTAATAACTATATATGTTTATATTCTAAACATATATATCAATCTAACTCTCTCAACCCCTTGAAGAGGTGAGCATATTCAAAATAATGAAATTACCATTTGATTGATAAACTAGTCTCTTTTATACTATGTACGTTACATAAAAATTAAACTTACCAGCAAGAAGACCAATTACGAAAATGAATTGAATAGGACAAAATAGCTTGTGAGATGAATGAGCTGTCAAAGGCAAGGATGCGGGGCTCGACTCATATACATGTTGGAGTGACTTTTGCTATTATTTTGCTTGTTTGACAAACTATAGTCAAGGGCTCATAGAATTAAGACACCAAAAAAGAATTTGTGATTGCCATCTAATTAATTAACAATTTAACAATTTCAATGGACAAGAGATTTATTTGTACGCATCTCTGATGGATATACATTCGATAGTATTGAATCTATTAATTACAACGCTGTTTTTTCTTTCAAATTGTTAGGCACACACACACACTCTAGACAAACTTCAATGCAAATGCTGGCACACACTACCGCTTTTATTGACCACAAGGTCTCCAAAATCCCTTTTGAAAAAGGAGTTTATTTATTTATTATTTTCCCTTAAGTGCGAGTCGAACGAGACCATCTCAAATAAGCTTGCCTTCTTCCAAGTGATAACTCTACAATCTCAATGAAGATACTGGACAAAAAGGTCAGTGGTTATAAGGTGCCATAATTTTGATACATACATATAATACATAATTACTTCCGGATGTGAACGAACACAATCTAACTGCATCTCCTTTTAAGTAATGACTTAATTTCATAACTTATACCCATAATATTTATCATATTCTTAAAACTTTTTTATTTTTTTATTTTTTATTTTTTATTTATTTTTTATTTATTTTTTATTTTAATAAATGTGTCACATTAGAAAATCAAATAAACATTAAATGCTCCATTTCTAATTATAACTCCATTCTATTTAATTATTGACACCTTTAATCATGTTTTTTTATTTACACAATACTTATGATAAATGAAGTTATTTATACGAAGGTAAATTATTATATATGTAAGAAATTTTTATTAATGATGAATCAATTACTAGTACCTTAATTCTCGAGCGTAAGCAAAATTATACTTTCTCTAGTCAAAAATATATGACGTTTTGAGATTTCTTGGCTTCAAAAAATATATGATATTTTCAAAATTCGAGAGAACTTTGTACCTTTTATGTATATTTTACCCCTTCTTTTAACTCAAACATTTAATTATAATTAAAAACTTGTCTTTCTTTCATTGGATGAAATAAAGAACTAAATATGGGTAAAAACGTTATTTAAACTCACAATTAATGCTTTCTTAATATGTGTTTTGAGCAAAAAGTCTTATATTTTTTTTACTGAAGTGAGTAATAGATATCATTACCAACTTAGTGAGTTGTCGAATAGTTTGGTATGTGGTATTTTTGCTAAGGGTGGGAGTTTGAGTCCAATAGGGGGCAAAATTAGTTAGTTTATGTTCTTATAAAAAAAAGTGTCAAATATTGAGGAATGAAGGGAGCATCCCTCCGTCACAATTGTAAGTCGTTCAATGTGACGGCCCCAAATTTCACAACCCTAGAATCGGGCGCCGCCCGGCCTGGACCCGCGCGAACCCCCGAGCCAATCCCGACGAGTCGCGCGGGGCCAGTGAGCCTATCCTTACCATTCCATCATTTGTTAATCATTTAAAAGTGAAGTCAATTAATTAGCGAGTTATCAAAGTATAAAGCGGAAGCAATTAATCTCAAATAATAAATCGTACATCACCTATTTCATGTAAAGCAAGGAGAGTATCATCCAAGTCTTAATATCCAAAAAGATCTCTCAACCCGTTACCCCATGTACAAAAAAATAATATAAGTAGCTAATACAACAAAAGTCACCTATATCAACAGAGGATGGCCGCTCAAAGTATATCGCCTAACTGCGTGGCCTTTCCTTTGCTGGACTGTGGATCTGCACTCGGTCAAACACAAGAATGACGAGTCCAGGTAAGTAACGCCAAGCAGGAACAACAATAAATACAGTATTTCGAATTAAATAAATGAACAGTCAATTCATGCAGATAGAAAGAAAAGGACAAGTAGCGCATGAATATATAAAAACTGTAAATAAATAAATAAGCAATCGAAATTGAGTGTCCCGGAATACAAGGGAAAGGCACAAGTGGTCCCGACCAATTAAAGTCGTTAAGCCGAGGACAAAATCTCCTCAAAGGCTAGGAGTCGAGGACAGAATCTCCTCTAAGACTCCTACGCGAGTGCAGAGTCCCCAGCAATCTGGTGGAGAACTCTCACCCCGTACATGTCATTACAACTAATCGTGTATCCCCAGCCGTAAACTCCGATATAATACACCGCGAGCCCGGAATTCTGCAAGGATTACGCTTGACACACTTGCCTTAGGACAACTCAAAAGGAATGGAATGACAAGATAGTATTGAAACAATATCAATAAATAATTAAAAGCTCAAGAAAATACTGTGGTGTTCTTCACTGGTTTACTTACCTCGATCCAAGCTAATTCGCGCTAACCCGCACTCCGAAACGTCCCTTTCGGTCCCCGTGTGTACAATAATCCTGAGGACGCAATTTATATCAATTTCCTCAATTTCCTATGATTTTTTTAAATTTCTAGCTATTTTTGCCAAATCTCACGTTTTCCAAGGCGAAAACCCCGACAAAACGTCTCGTAAAAATTTCGAATATTTCACTTTTCTTAGAAATTCCCAAATTTCTCTTTATTTGATGAAAATATAATTTTTCTAGAATTTTCTAGAATTTTTCCTGAATTTTTCCTATTTTTCAGGAATTTATTTCAATTAAAACCAATTTTTAGTATATTTAATCAAAATAAATAATTTTTATTAATATAATATATAGGTGGGTCGCGGGTCGGGTCTGACCCGACCCGGCTGGGTCGGGTCATGACCGGTTTGACCGGGTCTGACCGGTCGACCGGGTTTGACCGGTCCACTGGGTCAAACCCGGTCGACCCGGTCAAAAGGGTCGACCCGGTCGACCCAAACCGGGTCGGGTCACCTTGACCCGGCCGGGTTCTCTCATCTTCTTCGTTGTTGTTGTTGCTTGCTGGAAAATGTTCCAGCAAAGCAACAAAGCAAGCATTTTTTTTTTTTTTTTTTTTTTTTTTTTTTGCAACAACAACACCACAACAACACAATAACAATCACACACACCTAACCACCATCATCACCACCATTTTCACTATTTGAATCCACAATCCCTTCAACAACAACCTCGACAATAAATTCGAACACAACCTCAACGACAACACCCACAACGAAATCTATAACTTCTTACCTGGATTTCGCCTCGACGTCGCGTCCACGCTCTCCGCGAACCGCAGCTCCCTCACCTCGATCTCTCTTCTCTATCGATTCCTCTTCTTCTCCAATTTTTTTTTTTTGGATCGAAAATGGAAAATGGGTGGCGGTGGTGTGATGAAATTGGGTATTTCCTAACCCTTATCCACACCTTTTACAACTTTATTGCCCTTTTTGGTCTTTTCACAATCTCACCTACCAACTTTGCTAACTTAATTGAGTGACTTAGTTGACTTTTGGTCTTTCACTCTAGCCTCTCCACCACATCTTTTGTGCAATCCTAACTTGACCCGCGCCGCACTACGCGTGTCTTGCGCACTTGGTCGAATTGTGTACCACTTGTTTCGATAAATTTGAATTTATATTTTATCGTGTTTTTAATTAAGTTTTGTTCCTCGAACTACCAACTCTCGTATACAACAAAAACTTGAAATTGTACAAATGAAATACAATATATTACAAACACCATACAAAAATTAACATACCTCGGCGTCGACGTCCGAGAATTGATGACTGTACCACAGCATGGGCCCACGTATCACCTATTTTGACACGTGGCATAGGTTAAATTTTTAGGGTCGTTACATTCAATGTCTTTCAAAAATTGATACAACTTGATAATATTACTAGTAGACAAAAATTGATACAACTTGGCATACTAGTGGACAAAAATTAATCTAACTTTCAAAGTTTCATTATATAATGAGGGCAAAATATGTTTGGGAATTAGTGAACGACTTACATTTATTTTGAACAAGGAAGTGAACTAAAACGACCTACATTTATGAACGGAGGAAGTATATTTTTTGACAAACTTAAATATAGATTCATTTATACAAATGACACCAGATACCAAGTGTGAGACCCAATTTTTTTGTCATACTTAAATGTAGATTTAGGCCTTGTTTGGTTAGAAGTGGAGTTAACTCCATAGAGATAACTTGTAAGAAAGTTAGAACTAATCTTGTTTGGTTGTTCATGCAAGTTATTTTCTAACTCCAACTCAAACTGAAGGGTTAGAGATATCTCCCCCACCCCCTAGAGGAGTTATCTCTCAGGGGTTTGTAGACACAATTACTCTTCATTAATTACCTTTATTACCCACGTTCATCTTTCTTATTTGAAGTATTTGAAAGATATTTATGTCAATTCATGTATTTTATTGTTTAAATATTTGCAACTTCCCTGTAAGTTTAAAGTTGAACCAAACATGAAAATATGATCTTTCACTGTGTGTTAATTCTAAGGAGTTAACTCCTTAAATAGAGTTCATATTTTCATATTTGGTTTAACTTTAAACTTATATGGAAGTTAAAAATTTTTAAACAATAAAATATATAAATTGACATTAATAGCCTTCAAACAGGATAGAGATATGAGTAATAAAAAAGTCATTATTAATGAAGGGTAATTACATCAAAACTCTTGGAAGATAACTCCCTAGAGGTGGGCTGGGCCATAAGTTGGAATAGAACTTCGACCCACGGCCATTGATGCAATTGGCACTAGATAAGAACAAAAAAAAAATGTTTATAGTCAAACAATCTAGTCTATAAAGCTTGAATACACATCTCTATCATCTCCAAATTTTCTTCATAAATAATAATGGCCAATTCGTCTCTCTATCTCCATCTCTTCTCCACACTCGTCCTCACAATCATCTCTTCCACACAAGGCCAGCAATTCAAGCCCACCTCCCTAGTCTTGCCAATCCACAAAGACCCCACAACTCAACTCCACATTGCAAACATCACTCAAAGGACCCCAAAGTTGTCCCTCCCCTTTGTGATCGACCTCAATGGCCGCTTCTTATGGGAGAACTGCGATCCACGGTACCGCTCCTCGACGTACCAAGCGCCGCGGTGTGGATCGCCGCAGTGCTCCCTTGCCGGCGCCCGGGCTTGCCTCACTTGCCCCTCGTCTAGGCCTAGGCCTAGGCCTGGGTGCCACAACAACACATGTGGGGTGACTTCAATTAACCCTGTGAGCCATATCAGTGCTCTTAGCGAGCTGGCCGAGGACACTCTTTCGGTTCGGCCGATTACAAATAGTGGGTCCAACACAGGTTTGTGTATATGTAACCAGCTCTGTTCTCTCTGTTCTCTATATTTTTATCAAATGAGTCTAATTATTAAAAAAAAAATTATAAAAAAATTGGGTTATTAGAAATTTTTTTTGTGACGTTGATTTGCATCGAATTCCGTAACATTATTTATTTTTGGAAAATGATAATCTTTGGGCGCACACTTGAAATGCCCATTTTTATCTTTTAGCCTATTTATAACTCTTTCTTGTCTCCTTAGGCGTCGGTCTCATCTTTCAAAATATCAATAAATAGATTAAAAGACAAATTATATTTTTCAATTTGAGGTATATATAGGTGACAATATAGGCATTTGACAAAAAAAAGTGACAATATAGGTAACTAAAATATCTTTGTTGAGATACATCATTTTTGTCAAATAAAAGATTTAAGAAGGTTGTAGGTGACTCCTACTTAAGTCTAAGAAAAGAAAGAGACAATACACGCACTTCAAGTATGTGCAACATTTGTTTTAAAAAAAAAAAAAAAAGTTTGTCCAATATTTATTACGGTTATGTGAATGGGTCAAAAATTGGTGTTTCTTTTTTTTTCAAGTATATATATTAATGTTATTTTAATTATCAATGAAGTCTATACTTTTGCAAAAAAATATAAAAATCAATGAATTCTATACGTTTTTTTTTATAACCATGGCTAGCTGTTAGAACTCCTCCCGATGAAGTATATACATTTATGGTCTTCTTCTTTTTTTTTTTTAATTCTATGGGAGTTGAACTATGACTTCCTAAATTTTGTTTATTTGACAAGTGATATTTTTTTTTTGCAAGCAAGTGGTGTTTTTGTCATCTCACTAGAGATGCTTTGACTAGTCTATACATGTTATACAATATTATAAATAAACTTAATTTGAAAAAAAAAAAAAGAAAATGAAAAAGCGACACATTTAAAAACAGAAGGAATTGTTATTTTATTTTTGTTTACTTGAAATCCTTAGTGTAGGCGTGTGTGTTTTTTTTTTTATTTTGGTATACTTTTTCTAATTTGTTTATTTGTGTGTTCTGAATTAATCCACTATTAGGTCCACCTCTCACCGTTCCCCGGTTCCTCTTCGCGTGTGCTCCCAAGTCCTTACTAAAGCAAACCAAAACTAATGTTCTTCCCAAAGGAGTTCAAGGCTTTGCCGGGCTAGGACCAACCTCAATTGCCCTCCCCACACAACTATCCTCCCGCCTCGGCCTACACCGCAAGTTCGCCATCTGCCTAGACTACGACGGCATAGTCCTCTTTGGCGACGGCCCTTACATCGTCCTCCCCGGCATAGACATTTCGAAATCACTCTCCTACACTCCACTCGCCATCACCCGTGAAGGCGAGTACTCCATCGGTATCATTTCAATCCAAATCAACAACAAAAAGGTCCCTTTAAGTACCACATTGCCTATAACAACAAAGATCAGCACGGTCATACCTTACAATTTTACAGTCGGACATCTTCAAGGCCGTGACACAATTTTATGCCAAGGAGCTCAAATCCGTGCCTAGAGTTGCGAATGTGGCGCCGTTCGGTATGTGTTTCAACGCGACGTATATTGGTTATTCGAGGATGGGGCCTGCGGTTCCTGGGATAGATTTGGTGTTGCATAGGAATGATGTAATGTGGAGGTTGTTTGGCGCGAATGTGGTGACTCGCGGCGGCAATGATGCAGTGTGTTTGGCATTTGTCGATGGGGGAGCGAGGCCGGGAGCTCCTATAACTGTAGGAGCAATGCAGTTGGAGAACTATTTGTTGCAGTTTGATTTGGGCGGTTCAAGGTTGGGGTTCACTAGTGACACGCTTTTGTTTCAGAGGACTAGGTGTTCTAACTTCAACTTTACTTCCTAAGCTAGCTTAATTGGAGGAAATGGAAATTAAAGCAGTAATATATGTCAAATAATTTGGATCCTTAAACAAGGGGCCATCACTTTTTGTTCATTTGAGTAGAATCCATATAATTGGGAAAATGGTGTGTTACTTATTTTATTAATAAATGGTTTGTTATGCGCGACTAATTACTAAACAATATTATTGACACCTAATTTTTAGAAAAATATTAGGCTGAATGGTACATCCATATTACTCGATCATTGCAGAATTTCCCATGTATACAGGAGATATGACAAGCTAGCCACAAGAAAACAATGTGGTCTTGGCAAACCTGTAATTTTTTATTTTAATTTTTTTTCTTCAGTTGCCAATTCAGAAGAATACTAATTAATGTTGTTGCAATTTAATGGGAAAGTTGATTAATGGGCATTACTCCTACTAAAAAAATGAAATGTATGAGTGGACTAGCTAGTTCGATCATGGGCCGGAGACTAACGTTACTGACCTTGATTGATTTTGGGTTGGGCTTGACGAGAAGTCTTGTAAAGTTCAATCTCAACTTTTTCTTAAGGGGGCATGTATATATTTGTAGTTTTATAGGGAAGTAATACACTAAATGGGACACTCAAAATAGACACCTTGTCCAGTCAGCAGGCGTGTGCCCCACATAAAAAGTTATTTTTCTTAATTTCTTCTTGCTTTAGTTGGTTGTACTAGACAGTCGTTATGTTTTTATTGGCGATCTGCATGCGATTGATGTACAGAACCAATCAATGCTTTCTTAAATCGACAATCACCATTGTCAAGTCTTGAGTCGATTGGGTTATAGTTTGTGACTGTCCCATTTGGTACATTCCAACATTTTCCTTTCCAAATACGTATTGTTAGCAAGTTACCGAGTTTGTAAAACTGTAATATTACTGTTACTGTTTCAGTAACTTGATAACAAAACATATAAAGCAGACCTAATGTGCTTTTCTAACAGAATTGAAGAAGATAGATAACAAAATAAACGTGTTACTTAAATGTAGGGATTAATGGTACCCTTCATATCTGCAATATCTGCGAAATGTTGCCTAATAATAAATGATGTGGGATATTCCCTTTTTCAGTTTTACCGTTATTTTTAGCGAAAAACAAATTTCCTAATCTAGGCGATCTAATTTGTTTTATTTCTTGCCAATGTACTACCCAAGTAATAATTACTGAAGGTTAATTACTTGAAAAGTCCAAACCGTGACCAATCTATAATATTATATATATAATTACTGAAGGTAATTACATGTTTATATATATAATATTAGTAGTAGCCTAAGTGTCGTATTACTTTTTTTTTTAAATAATCGATTATTAACAAAATGTATGAGTAATGAAAACAAACATATCTACATATGTATTTTTTTATGTAATATAGGCATTGTAAATATATTTGCACATTTTAATATTTACATATGTATTTTTTATGTAATTAATAATATATATATATATATACTCACACATATTAAAATTATAATTATTGATTTTTTAAAAGGTTATTATTCTTAATATTGCATTATACATGTATATATATATATATATATATATATATATATATATATCTTGCCATGGGAACCCCTAAAAATATGTTGTGCATTAAATATTTTGTACATTTATGTCACCTACGATTAATGTGTTTTATTTAAATCCAATGGTTCTAAATAGTGTACCCATAAGTACCCTATATATATATATATATATATATATACATACACATATAGCTATATACATCCATCAAAATATAACGTAACATATTTCCATAATTAATAATTAGTACATAATATATATCCTCTTGTGTCATTTTACAGTTGTCAACTACTTGATCAGCTAGTTTTTTCAAACAATTTCAATCGATCAGCTGATAATCTAGCTATCAACTACTAGACACTAGATTATCAGCTATCGGCTAGTTTTACCAAACTGAACTTAGATCATCTCTCCTTGTCCAACTGCCAACTTCTCATTAAAACTCAACTATAAAATCACAAAAAAAGCTAGTCGATCTCTCCAACACACCATGGTTTGTTTTTGGCCATCACACCTTATTGAGTACATTCTTTTCACTTCCACTCCTCTTCTTTCCTATTATTCTCATTGAAGCTCAAACTTCTTTTAGGCCAAATGCTTTAATCCTCAAAGTCACCAAAGACCCCCTGTACACTCCAATACCTAACTAGAATCACTCAAAGAACACCTCCCAAGCTCATCGACTTCGTGGTCGACCTTGGTGGCCGGTACTTATTGGTCGATTGTGATTATAAGGACTATGTCTCCTCGAGCTACCGTCCTGTCCCATGCGGCTCAGCCGGTTGTGCTCTTGCCGGAAATAATGAGTGCGGCCAATGCTACTCATCTTCTCCTATATCTGATTGCAACCTCAACACTTGCCTTGTTAGGCCAGACAATACCATCACCTACAATGGAACTAGAGGTGAGGTATCTTATGACATCGTCACTCTACAGTCGATGAACGGGTCGACGACTACTAGCAAGGAGGTTAATGTCTCAGTCCCTGAGTTCATCTTCGGTTGCAGTGCCAATTTTCTCCTGGATGGGCTTGTTAAGGGAGTCGTCGGAATGGCTGGTCTCGGCCGGACAAACATCTCATTACCTTCGCAATTCGCTTCGAAGTTTAACTTGCTTAAAAAGTTTGTTTTCTAATTCAATGAACGTAAGTTTTTCGGGAAACATCATTTTGGGCAATAGCCCTTACAACATGTACAAGATCTACGTTACACTCTATTGTTGAACAACCCTACAAGCACTGCATCTAATTATCCACCCGGTGAGCCTTCGGCCGGGTACTTCATCGGAGTGAATTCGATATTGGTCGACAATAAGGTAGTGCCATTCAACACTGCTTTACTCTCCATTAACAAAATTGATGGTTATGGAGGAACCAAAATCAGCATTATAAACCCCTACACTGCTATGGACAGTTCTATATATAAGGTCGTGACCGAGGCCTACTCAGAGGCAAGTAGGGGAATCGAAAGGGTGCCGTCGGTAGCGACGTTCCAGCTTTGTTACAGCTCGAAAAACGTGTCAAGCACACCGTTTGGATCGGGGGTGCCGTTCATAGATCTTGTGTTGCAGAATGAGAGAAATCAGATAATGTATTGGAGATTTTGGGGGAATAGTTCTATGGTGCGAGTTAATGATGATGTTTTATGTTTAGAAATTGTTGATGGAGGTGTGAGGTCGCCTAGGTTTAAAACTTCTATTGTGATTGGTGGATGTCAGTTGGAAGAAATTCTTTTGGAGTTTTTGACTTGAAGAGATCAAGGCTTGGGTTCAGCATTTATTTACCGATCTTTAGGCGGACCAGTTGCGCTAACTTCAATTTCACTTCTATGGATAGTTAATTAGTGGAAGTAATTGTGTATGTTGTCATTGATGATTTTCTAAGGAAAATGGTATCCGGTTGTACCCAAAATGGAGCTATTAGCATGCCACGTCATCAATTTGTTAAACTCACTCTTTTCTCTCTCATACTTTACTTTTTCTTTACAATGGTTAGACTCTCTTTAGACTCAAAACTCAAATGAGACCCACAATTACATCACACCTAAAATTTAAAATATTTATTAAAAGTCAAAATTCTGATTTTTTTTATAAAATAAAATAAAAAAGGGCCCACAGCAGCAGCTTTTGTTGTTGTGAGCCCAGGTTGAGCGTCTCATATGGGGGATATTATGGGGATTACCCTAAGGTGGCCCACTAAAGATACTCACTACTAGCATGCATTGTTTATTTATTTTTACAATTTTATCCTCACCTCCCACACACCACCTTCATCCTGTCTACACATACTATCACCTTTCATAACCACAAACTGTAAAAAAAATTATAAAAAAAAAATAGTGCATGCTTGTAGTGAGTGTTTGTGGGTCATCTTAACATTATCCATTTTTTAATGCAATAAATGTACTATTTACAGTGAATACAAATTTGTGTTGTATTTAAGTGGTGTGTGTAATTAAGAGAAACGCAAAGGCGTCGGCTTAAACCCTAAATTTTTTTTGTTCACTTTCGTGATTCAATATCTTCAACCACTGTCGATCTTTTTTTTATCGGTGATAGTTCCAATTAGTATACATCTCTACATTTTATTTATTCAATAAATTGCAAATCTTTTCAAATCTACGAAGATTGAATCCATTCTTGCTGTGGTACTTCTTCTTCAACATCGTTCGTGGATTTGTGTGGTTGTTGGGTGGGTCTTCTTCTTTAATTTTTGTTTTAAGGTAATTGTTTGTGATGGCCCCAAATTCCACAACCCTAGAATCGGGCGCTGCCCAGCCTGAACCTGCGCAAACCCTCGAGCCAATCCCGCCGAGTCGCGCGGGACCAATGAGTCTATCCTTACCATTCAATCATTCATTAATCATTTAAAATTGTGAAGTCAATTAATTAGCGAGTTATTAAAGTATAAAGCGGAAGCAATAAATCTTAACTAATCAACTCGAAAGCTTCAAGTTATGACAAAAACTAAGGTGTGAGAACCCCATATATCATATATACCATGTAAAGCAAGGAAAGTACCATCCAAGTTATAATATCCAAAAATCTCTCAACCCATAACCCCATTTACAAAAAAAAATATAAGTAACTAATACAACAAAAAAAGTCACATATGTCAGCAGAGGAAGGCCGCTCAAAGTATATTGCCTAACTGCACGGTCTTTCCTTTGCTGATTGCAAATCTGCACTCGGTCAAACACAAGTATGACGAGCCTAGGAAAGTAACGCCAAGCAGGAACAACAATAAATACAATATTTTGAATTAAATAAATGAACAGTCAGTTCATGCTGATAGAAAGAAAGGACAAGGAGCGCATGAATATATAAAGACTGTGGATAAATAAATAAGCAATTGAAATTTAGTGTCCCGAAATACAAAGGAAAGGCACAAGTGGTCCCGACCAATTATCATATAGCTTTAACGATATTTAAAAACTGTCGTTAAAAAGTTAAGATGATAGTTTTAGAGTGTCGTTGAATTGCTAAGATGATAGTTTTAAAATGTCGTTGAACATTAAAGATGACAAATTTCTTGTAGTGCTAATAATAAATGAGAAATGCTACGTTAACCCAATTTCTAATCGAGTAATGCTATTTGGATTCACGAGTTCGGACTCTTAGGGGTCTTTAAAAGTTTTTTATTTCAAAGTCATCCTCAAGCAATGACTTTGAAAATACAACTAGGAAAACTTCTTTGATATTTAAAAAGTTTAAAAACCTCCCTATGAGTCCGGACTCAAAGAGTCTAAATAGATTTTTTATTTCTAACTCACTCTATGCACTATATATATATATATATATATATATATATATATATATATATTTCATTAATTAGCAACGTTAACATTAACGATAATCAATCAAGCCGTCGTCATTGATGTACTCTCTTTATTGCACAATACTTTGCACAAGAATTAAGGTGATATACAATTGATTCATCATTAAGATCTTAAAATAAGACTGAATTACCCACCCATAAGTGACTTCATTTGCCTTATGGTTATTGTATAAAAAAAAGTGATTAATGTTGTCATTAACTAAAATAGAATAAGGTTAGAATTGAAAATATAACATTTAATGCTTTCTTGATTTTTTTTAATAATGTGACACATATTGTGGAACAAAAAAAAATGTGACACATATTGTGGAACGGATGGAGTATTAATTTGCACCGTTTTAAGCTATGTTTGGTAGGCACAAACTAGCTTATCATCTAGATGATAAGCTAGTTTGACAAAAAAAAAAGCTTTGTTTGGTAAGGAGCTTATTATGAAAATAAGCTAGAAAAAATCTAAAATTCTAAACGTGAAGTGGGGCAGCGTTTCATGTGGGATATTCCCTTTTTCAGTTTTACCGTTATTTTTAGCGAAAAACAAATTTCCTAATCTAGGCGATCTAATTTGTTTTATTTCTTGCCAATGTACTACCCGTATAATAATTACTGAAGGTTAATTACTTGAAAAGTCCAAACCGTGACCAATCTATAATATTATATATATAATTACTGAAGGTAATTACATGTTTATATATATAATATTAGTAGAAAACATGTAGCCTAAGTGTCGTATTACTTTTTTTTTTTAAATAATCGATTATTAACAAAATGTATGAGTAATGAAAACAAACATATCTACATATGTATTTTTTTATGTAATATAGGCATTGTAAATATATTTGCATATTTTAATATTTACATATGTATTTTTTATGTAATTAATAATATATATATATATACTCACACATATTAAAATTATAATTATTGATTTTTTAAAAGGTTATTATTCTTAATATTGCATTATATATGTATATATATATCGTGCCATGGGAACCCCTAAAAATATGTTGTGCATTAAATATTTTGTAAAATTATGTCACTTGATTTAAATCTAATGGTTCTAAATAGTGTACCCATAAGTATCCTATATATATATATACATACACATATAGCTATATACATCCATCAAAATATAACGTAACATATTTCCATAATTAATAATTAGTACATAATATATATCCTCTTGTGTCATTTTACAGTTGTCAACTACTTGATCAGCTAGTTTTTTCAAACAATTTCAATCCATCAGCTGATAATCTAGCTATCAACTACTAGACACTAGATTATCAGCTATCGGCTAGTTTTACCAAACTGAACTTAGATCATCTCTCCTTGTCCAACTGCCAACTTCTCATTAAAACTCAACTATAAAATCACAAAAAAAGCTAGTCGATCTCTCCAACACACCATGGTTTGTTTTTGGCCATCACACCTTATTGAGTTCATTCTTTTCACTTCCACTCCTCTTCTTTCCTATTATTCTCATTGAAGCTCAAACTTCTTTTAGGCCAAATGCTTTAATCCTCAAAGTCACCAAAGACCCCTGTACACTCCAATACCTAACTAGAATCACTCAAAGAGCACCTCCCAAGCTCATCGACTTCGTGGTCGACCTTGGTGGCCGGTACTTATGGGTCGATTGTGATTATAAGGACTATGTTTCCTCGAGCTACCGTCCTGTCCCATGCGGCTCAGCCGGTTGTGCTCTTGCCGGAAATAATGAGTGCGGCCAATGCTACTCATCTTCTCCTATATCTGATTGCAACCTCAACACTTGCCTTGTTAGGCCAGACAATACCATCACCTACAATGGAACTGGAGGTGAGGTATCTTATGACATCGTCACTCTACAGTCGATGAACGGGTCGACGACTACTAGCAAGGAGGTTAATGTCTCAGTCCCTGCTGAGTTCATCTTCGGTTGCAGTGCCAATTTTCTACTGGATGGGCTTGTTAAGGGAGTCGTACGTCGGAATGGCTGGTCTCGGCCGGACAAACATCTCATTACCTTCGCAATTCGCATCGAAGTTTAACTTGCTTAAAAAGTTTGTTTTCTAATTCAATGAACGTAAGTTTTTCGGGAAACATCATTTTGGGCAATAGCCCTTACAACATGTACAAGATCTACGTTACACTCTATTGTTGAACAACCCTATAAGCACTGCATCTAATTATCCACCCGGTGAGCCTTCGGCCGGGTACTTCATCGGAGTGAATTCGATATTGGTCGACAATAAGGTAGTGCCATTCAACACTGCTTTACTCTCCATTAACAAAATTGATGGTTATGGAGGAACCAAAATCAGCATTATAAACCCCTACACAGTTCTATATATAAGGTCGTGACCGAGGCCTACTCAGAGGCAAGTAGGGGAATCGAAAGGGTGCCGTCGGTAGCGACGTTCCAGCTTTGTTACAGCTCGAAAAACGTGTCAAGCACACCGTTTGGATCGGGGGTGCCGTTCATAGATCTTGTGTTGCAGAATGAGAGAAATCAGATAATGTATTCGAGATTTTGGGGGAATAGTTCTATGGTGCGAGTTAATGATGATGTTTTATGTTTAGAAATTGTTGATGGAGGTGTGAGGTCGCCTAGGTTTAAAACTTCTATTGTGATTGGTGGATGTCAGTTGGAAGAAATTCTTTTGGAGTTTTTGACTTGAAGAGATCAAGGCTTGGGTTCAGCATTTATTTACCGATCTTTAGGCGGACCAGTTGCGCTAACTTCAATGTCACTTCTATGGATAGTTAATTAGTGGAAGTAATTGTGTACGTTGTCATTGATGATTTTCTAAGGAAAATGGTATCCGGTTGTACCTAAAATGGAGCTATTAGCATGCTACGTCATCAATTTGTTAAACTCACTCTTTTCTCTCTCATACTTTACTTTTTCTCTACAATGATTAGACTCTCTTTAGACTCAAAACTCAAATGAGACCTACAATTACATCACACCTAAAATTTAAAATATTTATTAAAAGTCAAAATTCTTTTTTTTTTTATAAAATAAAATAAAAAGGGCCCACAGTAGCAGCTTTTGTTGTTGTGAGCCCAGGTTGAGCGTCTCATATGGGGGATATTATGGGGATTACCCTAAGGTGGCCCACTAAAGATACTCACTACTAGCATGCATTGTTTATTTATTTTTACAATTTTATCCTCACCTCCCACACACCACCTTCATCCTGTCTACACATACTATCACCTTTCATAACCACAAACTGTAAAAAAAATTAAAAAAAAAAAAAATAGTGCATGCTTATAGTGAGTGTTTGTGGGTCATCTTAACATTATCCTTTTTTAATGCAATAAATGTACTATTTACAGTGAATACAAATTTGTGTTGTATTTAAGTGGTGTGTGTAATTAAGAGAAACGCAAAGGCGTCGGCTTAAACCCTAAATTTTTTTTGTTCACTTTCGTGATTCAATATCTTCAACCACTGTCGATCGTTTTTTTATTGGTGATAGTTCCAATTAGTATACATCTCTACATTTTATTTATTCAATAAATTGCAAATCTTTTCAAATCTACGAAGATTGAATCCATTCTTGCTGTGGTACTTCTTCTTCAACATCGTTCGTGGATTTGTGTGGTTGTTGGGTGGGTCTTCTTCTTTAATTTTTGTTTTAAGGTAATTGTTTGTGATGGCCCCAAATTTCCACAACCCTAGAATCGGGCGCAGCTCAGCCTGAATCTGCGCAAACCCTCGAGCCAATCCCGCCGAGTCGCGCGGGGCCAATGAGTCTATCCTTACCATTCAATCATTCATTAATCATTTAAAATTGAAGTCAATTAATTAGCGAATTATTAAAGTATAAAGCGGAAGCAATAAATCTCAACTAATCAATTAACCTCAAAAGCTTCAAGTTATGACAAAAACTAGGGTGTGAGAACCCCATATATCATATATACCATGTAAAGCAAAGAGAGTATCATCCAAGTTATAATATCCAAAAATCTCTCAACCCATAACCCCATTTACAAAAAAAAATATAAGTAACTAATACAACAAAAAAAGTCACCTATGTCAACAGAGGAAGGCCGCTCAAAGTATATTGCCTAACTGCACGGTCTTTCCTTTGCTGACTACAAATCTGCACTCGGTCAAACACAAGTATGACGAGCCTAGAAAAGTAACGCCAAGCAGGAACAACAATAAATACAATATTTCGAATTAAATAAATGAACAGTCAATTCATGCAGATAGGAAGAAAGAACAAGGAGCGCATGAATATATAAAGACTGTGGATAAATAAATAAGCAATTGAAATTGAGTGTCCCGGAATACAAAGGAAAGGCACAAGTGGTCCCGACCAATTAAAGTCGTTAAGCCGAGGACAAAATCTCCTCAAAGGCTAGGAGTCGAGACAGAATCTCCTCTAAGACCTCTACGCGAGTGTAGAGCCCCCATTAATCTGGTGGAGAACTCTCATCCCGTACATGTCCTTACAACCAATCACGTATCCTCAGCCGTAAAGTGCGATATAATACACCGCGAGCCCGAAATTCTGCAAGGATCACGCTTGACACACTTGCCTTAGGACAACTTAAAAGGAATGGAATGACAAGATAACATCAAAACAATATCAATAAATAATTTAAAACTCAAGAAATAATTGTAGTGTTCCTCACTGGTTTACTTACCTCAAATCTAAGCTAATTCGCGCTAACACGGACTTCGACACGTCCCTTACAGTTCCCGTATGTACAATAATCCTGATAATACAATTTATATCAATTTCCTTAATTTTCTATGACTTTTCAAAATTTCTAACTATTTTTGCTAATTTCACATTTTTCAAGACAAAAACTCCGACCTAACGCCTCGCAAAAACCCCGAATACTTCACTTTTCGTATAAATTCACAAATTTCTCTTTATTTGATGAAAATATAATTTTCTATAACTTTCTACATTTTTTCCTGAATTTTTTTCTATCTTTTGGAATTTTATTTCAATTAAAATCCTTTTAATATATTTAATTGAAATAAAAAAAAATTATTTATTAATATAATAATAGGTGGGTGGGTACCGGGTCGGGTCAGACCTGGTCCACCCGGATCAAACTCGGTCTGACCCAACAGGGTCAGGTCACATTGACCTGGCCCGGTTCTATCTTCTTGTTCGTTGGAACAAACGAACAGAGAGATTTTTTTTTTTTTTTTTTTTTTCTTTCTTTCTTTTCTTTCTTCCACAACAACATTAATAACAACTCAACAATCCTACCACTTTTAAACCTCTTCTTCCCTATCAACCATCACCAACAATATCCCAACAACAACTACGCAACGTCTACAATCCCCATCAATGCAACCACCGATATAAATAACAAAATAACTCACCTTCAATTTGTCACGTCTCCTCAATCTCTCGGCTCCCTCCTTCTCTTTCACTCAATCTTTCGATTTCTCTCTTTCTCCAAATTTTTTCTTGATGGAAATGGAGAATGTGGTGGCGGTGGTGTGTTGGTGTTTGGTTATTTTGGTCACACCCTTATATATACCCTTTACAAATTTATTGCCCTTTTTGTCATTTTGTAATCACCTCCACCAACTTTAATAACTAAAATAGGTGACTCTTTGTTGACTTTTGGTCTTTTGATCTCATCCATTTCTAACAATACTCAAAGCTTCCCTCGGGTATTCCCGTACCCAACCGCACCGACTCATAACACTAACTTGTTCGTCGCGTCACCATAGATGTACCGACGTAACAAACGGACTTTACAACCTTTTAATTATTATTTATTTTATATTTTTGTCAGTGTTTTTAATTAAATTTGTTCCTCGGACTACCAACGCTTGTACACAACGTCTTTACACGTTACAAACTTTGAAATTGCACAAATGAAATACAATATAATACAAACACCATACAAAACTAACATACATCGGCATCGACATCCGAGAATTTATGATTGTACCATAGCGTGGGCCCACGTATCACCTGTATTGACACGTGGCACGGGTTAAATTTTTAGGATCATTATATTTTCTTCTTGTAAGTCTTAATATGTTTTTTCTTCCTTTATTTAAAGTCTTGATTTTATCTTTTCTTGTTGGAAGTCTTAGATTTTCCTCTCTGGCTTGTTAATTTTTTTTTTGTTATGTGATTTTAATGGCGTTTATGCACTATCATGTGTTTTAGATTTTTATAGAGAATAGTTCCTGATTGTCACATTGTTTCAATTTTACAGTCACATTCACAGTCAAATTCATGTCAGTTATTTTGAATAAATGGGATTAGCAAATCAATGTATTTTTATTAGGGTAATTGATTCTATATTTTGTCCTATATCCCACAGATGATTATTGAAAGATCTATATTACTTCCAAAAAAAAAAAGTGGTGTGTAAGAAGATGGGGTGTGTATTTAGCAACCCTAAAAAACTATCAGTTAAACTATACTGGTCTTGTTTTTTTGTCAAATAAACTAGACTTGTTCAATCACTAAGCGGTTAGGACCGATTCTAAACTAAGTGGGCTTGATTTTCTAAACTAGCCCAATCTGTATGTACAATACACTTCGGGCTGGCAATTTCATGTCTGGCCCAATCGGCCTAATTTTGTCTAGAGCGTAATAAAAAAGCTTCCGACAATATTTTAAGGAATTCAAGTTGGATTTGGATAAATACCTTTGTGCGAATTTAAAATTGAGTTGAGTCTGGACAAGGCCTTGTAAACTTGAACCCGGTTTGAATTTTAAATAGGATTAAAAATATCTTTGATAAAAAGAGTTTATTAGACACGTTACTACTTAATTAAATAGATTAACAAACATTATAATACTTTAATGCATATAAAATTAATGCATTAAAGATAGCTTTCATTGTAGAATGATTAATTTTTTTATACTAGAATAATTGTTTTTTGACATTAAATGTTAATTTATATGAATTTAACGTTACTTTTCTAAATTACATAACATGAGATTATTATATATATATATATATATATAACATTTGAAGATGCTGTAATATAAGAAGTTAGTTTTCAAAATTACGACAAATGCAGTCAATTGGACAACTCAAATTTTAAACAAAGCAGGTATGGACAAATAAGTCATGTCCGAATTAAAAATCAAGTCGAGTCTGGACAATGAATATACATACTTCTTTATAGTAGGGGTTGTACAAACTCAGACCCCTCTGGACTTGAATTTTTGCCACCCATAAATATACACTTTTTTTTTTACTTCAGTGGGAATCCTATTACAATCTTTCCGAAGTCTTGTCTTTTTAATAAGTGATGTCTTTACCCTCGTCTAAGAGGCTTTGACGCCACTCCTAAATACACTTCATCAGTTCAACTCTAGATGGGTTATGTCACTCCATATTATTATTTTATTTTTTGAAACCAATGCATATCATCACTCCATATTAAATTCTATTATTGCCTAATTGATGGTGATTAATTTAAGCCTATCATTTTCAGTCTTGCTATGTTAGAATACAAAAAATTTATTTGGTTTCTTAGAGTCCGGATTTATAGGAATTTTTTAAAATTTTTACAATATAAAAGGAGTGCTACAAATTATTATTTTAAAGTTAATTATTGTTTAATGATGTCTTTGAAATAAAAATTTTTTAAATGCCCCATTGGAGTCCGGACCCTAAACCCAAATGCCACGTCTCGTAAAAATATTTAATTGGCGCCTCTAGTGGGTTTAATTGAACAAGTCTAATCAAATTTGGCACATCTAGAAATGGAAAACGTCTCCTTTTATCTGCAAACACGTAGTCGACATTTATAATTCCCCATGGCCAAGTCATGAAATTAATTTCAACAACTTGTACTAAAAATGTACGCAAGTGAAATTTACTCTTTAAAATATCACATACAATTAAACAAAAACTGATTTGAGAAAAAAAAAATACAAATAATGACCGCTAAAACATTTGAAACCATATATATTGCAGGCTGGAGGCCGTTCGGTTTTCATAGAGATTAGCGATGCAATTCGAGGCGAATTTAAGAAATGTTTTTTTTTTTTTTGAGAAAAAGGTATAAAGAAATGTTAGTATTTAACTTGTCAAAAAATATATATATATATATATATATATAAAGTTATATATTGTTAAAGCCTCTTAGGTGAGATGATAAAAATATCACTTAGTAATAAAATCTCGAGAGATTGTGGGTCGATTTTCACTAAAGTAAAAAAAAAAAAGTTATATATATATACATGTGACACATGTTAGCTCTACATAGATTTGAAATTAATATTGTGGTGTATTAATTAACTTACCTAATTAATATTAATATTCTAATTAAGTAATAGTCTAAATACATTATTTTCAATTTTTTGTTTTTTGTTTTTTTTCTTTTTTTTGGTAGGATTTTTTTTTACACACTAACAACTTTATTACATCATTCTTTATATATTAGTATCTTAATTAATATGTTAAAAAAATAAATATAAATATATAGTATTTGGGGACAATGTATGGGTCTCAAATTAGTCTTTATTGATAGCTTGCTTAGGTACATTTTTTGACTTATGTAAAAATCAAACTATTATCTTTCGAGGTCTTACTTTTTTAGCAAGTGATGTCTTTATCATTTCATCATAGAGACTTTGCATTTGCTTAAATACGTTAGTACACAACCTTTGTTGGAAAGGAAAAGAGCTGGTCAAAGTTAAAGATTACCAACATAAATATAATTGTGGAGTCTACATTAACAAAAGCTTCAAAAAATAAAAAAATAAAACAACATAAATAATCATCACTTCAATTTAGTGACACGTTGATGCTATTATCGCAATCGAAAAAAAAACAAAAGATACACCATAGTGGATAATTTACAATCAAACAACCTGTCATCTTAAATTCTTTATATATAGGCAATTATTGAAGTCGGCGGCCCACTTTGAAAAGTCAAAAGTCAAACTTTTTGCGCTCACTTGCCCTCTTCTCACAGTTTCCTTACATCAACTTTTGCTTGCCCTCTTCCCACAGTTTCCTTACATCAACTTTTGTCTTGGCGCGTCTATCTCTTTGACCAAACTTATTGTGTACAGTCTCACCTATAAAAACCAAACAAGGCCACACCTATGCATCTCATCAAACAAATCAACACATCAACAAAGTATTCACCATGGCTTATTATTATTCATCACTTAAGTTCCTTCTCTTCACTTCCACTCTTCTCTTCCTCTTCATATCCTTCTCTCCTACCAATGCTCAAAAAATTGATACCAAACCAAAAGCTCTTGTTCTTCAAGTCATTAAGGATGCGAAAACCCGCCAATACTTCACGAGGTTCTTGCAAAGAACGCCATTTTCCATCGTCGACATGGTCTTCGATCTTGGTGGGAAGTTAATGTGGATTGATTGCGAGAAGGATTACAAATCAACGACTTATCGACCGGCTCGTTGCGGTTCCGCGCAATGCAAGCTCGCCGGTTCCGATGGGTGCAGCCAATGCTTCAACCCTCCTAAGCCTGGTTGCAACAACAATACATGCAGCTCCATATTGGATAATTCAGTGATTGGCCTCGCCACTAGCGGCGAGGTTGGCGCCGACATTCTAGCTCTACAGTCGACGAACGGGGCGAACCCGGTCGACGTAGTTAGGGTTCCTAGATTCATCTTCTCGTGTGCTCCTCACTCTTTGTTGGAAGGACTTGTCAATGGAAGCAATGGAATTATAGGGCTTGGAAGGTCTCCAATTGCTTTGCCTTCGCAATTCTCGTCGATCTTCAAATTCTCTCACAAGTTCGCGGTTTGTTTGACATCTTCAACCGATGAGTACAACGGTCGTGGAGCGGTGTTTTTCGGCGATAGCCCATACATTTTCTCTCCTAAAGTTGATGCATCCAAGTCCCTCACCTACACTCCATTGTTCATCAACCCTGTGAGCACTGCATCAGCTTATTCACAAGGAGAGGCCTCAACCGAGTACTTCATCGGCGTAAAATCCATCAAGATCGACGAAAAGGCGGTGGCATTATTGAACTCTGGCTTGTTGTCCATCAATGAAACCGATGGCTATGGAGGAACCAAGCTCAGCACTGTGAATCCCTACACTGTCATGGAGAGCTCAATCTACAAGGCCGTGACCGAGGCCTTCTTGAAAGCAGCCATTGCTAGGAAGCTCACTAGAGTTCCCGCCGTGGCGCCTTTCGGGCTTTGTTTCAGCTCCAAGAACGTCGGAAGCACGAGAGTCGGGCCTGCCGTGCCTACTATCGACCTTGTGTTGCAAAGTGAGAGTGTGTATTGGAGGATCTTTGGGGCCAATTCTATGGTGCAAGTTAACAGCAATGTGTTGTGTTTGGGCATTGTTGATGGAGGTGTGAGCAGACCCCAGCTTAGGACTTCCATTGTAATTGGTGGGCATCAGTTGGAGGACAATCTTTTGGAGTTTGATTTGTCAAGATCAAGGCTTGGTTTCAGCTCATCTTTGCTCTTTAGGCAGACCAATTGCGCCAACTTCAACCACACTTGGCTTCACAACGGTTAATTTCTTTGATTTTGTGCGTATATCTGTACTAGAAGTGAAATAAAGGGCCAATTTGACTTGTACTAGCTACTCAATTTTTGGCTCTGTTAATTGTTTCTAGTTGTTTCCTATACATTATGTTACATTACATGCAATAACGCTAATTGGGTGATTTATTTTGATTAATACTTTGTTAATATATGTTGCTTAATTAAGTCTTATAAATAATATTTAAGTTTAAATGCACTTTCATTAGGTTATATATGGAATTACGTTTAACTGTATATATATAAGAGGAGTGCTAGGGTGACTCGCTACAGACACGTTATGAGCACGCACCTAATTTTTTTTTTTTTTTTTTTTTTTTTTATTTTTTTTTTTTAACAATTTTGCAGTCGCAGTGAGTGTTTGTAGTGGGTAACTTTAGCATTATCTTGAAATACAAAATTGTAAAAAAAGTAAGAAAAATAATAAAAAAAAATATAGGGTGTGCTTTTAGTGAGAGCCAATAATGGTCACTTTAGCATTTCTCTATATATATAAACATGACAAATTAAGTTAGATTAATTTATAAAAGCCAATTGTAATAAAATGGAGGGCCCAAGGGAGCCACTCCTTTTAATTAATTAAAAAAAAGAAAAAAAAAATAGCGATATGGGGCATAGGACCAAAATTAAGATGAGGGGCCAACTAATATCACTGTCTAAAGCCAACGAATCCAATAAATAATTGATAGGTCGAGGCACTTGCTGATAATAAATAGGAGTGCGACAGGGGTGGAAATGGGTCGGGTCGGTCTTACTTGACAATTTCTATCCGACCCGACATACGCGCCCACCACTTGTGCCCGACTACTATTCGGTCGGGTACGGTGGGGTCGGATAACTGTACCAAACACATAAAATTGACCCACTTTTTCTTTTTTTTTTTTTCTTTCAAAATTGTTGCATTGTTGTTCCTATTAACTAAAAAGGTATCAGGTGATATGGTAAAAATATCACTTGTCAAAAAAGTAAGACCTCGAGAGATCGTAGTTCGATTCTCAATGAAGTAAAAAAGAAAAATAATGTTGGGCTTGTCCTCAACTTAATCACCTTCAACTCACAGGTGTAGAGTTTTACTTCAAAAGACCTCGATACTATTTGAGAGAGAATTATAACTTAAGTACTTCTTTATGAAGTCACACTTAACTAATGTTGGACTATATTTAAAAAAAAGTATTAATTATTTTTTGATAAGAAAGAAACTCATTTTGTCATATGTAGGAATTGAACCCCTCACCCTCTCATACCATAAACCCTTTACCATCCGTTGTGCCATCCAATTGGTTAGTAAAAAAACATTAATTATGAGTTAATAAAAATTATATATTTGCCCATGCTTTAATTACGTTACACCAATCTTTTATGTCTAATAAAAAGAGAACTTGTGTTTAATTACAATTAAATAAAGGCTGGTTTGGTTCATTTTTTCGACTTATAAGGAAGTTTTGTTGCTGGCAAGTTAACTTCATGAGAAGTTGCAAATTTAAAAAATAATATATAAAATATAAGAATTGACATAAATACCTTTCAAACAAAGTGAAGATGTAGGATATATAGATGTGATTAATGAGGGGTAATTGTGTCTATAAACCTTTAACTCCACTACAATATGAGAAATAACTAGTAGGTAGGTTGGTTTACGTGAGAGGTCGTTTAGTTATCCTACAATAGGCACTAGGAAATCAACTGGTCCAAGTCAATCAAACTTGTGTGCTTGTTTTGCTGGCATTAACAACATATTATTCGATCAAACGGCCGTCATCTTTGACGGATGCATTTGAACCGATTTACATCGTCTCTCCCCGTCCCTACCCCTCATCAAAACTCAACTATAAAATACAAACAACAATAATTTCATTAACTCAACAATCAGTAACATGGATTGTTTGTCACTAACACACCTTGTTAAGTTCCTTCTTTTCATTTCCACTCTTCTGTTCTCCACTATTGAAGCTCAAACTTCTTTTAGGCCCAAAGCTTTACTCCTCCAAGTCACCAAAGACCCCTCAACACTCCAATACCTCACAAGGTTCACTCAAAGAACACCTCCTAAGCTCATCGACGTCGTGGTCGACCTCGGTGGCCGGTACTTATGGGTCGACTGTGACAAGGGCTATGTCTCTTCCAGCTATCGCCCCGTCCTTTGTCGCTCTGCCGGTTGTGCCCTCGCCGGAAACAATGGCTGTGGTCAATGCTTCTCTCCTCCTAGACCTAATTGTAACAACAATACTTGCGTTGTCGGACCAGACAACACAATCACCTACACTGGGACTGGCGGCGAGGTGGCTTCTGATGCGGTGGCACTGCAGTCGACAAACGGGTCGAACCCTAGCAAGGCCGTCTCGGTCCCTCGGTTCATCTTCGGTTGCGGCTCCACTTCTCTATTAGATGGGCTTGCTAAGGGTGTCGTCGGCATGGCCGGTCTTGGCCGCACAAAAATCTCATTGCCTTCGCAATTCGCGTCCACGTTTAGCTTTCCTAGAAAGTTTGCTATGTGCTTGTCTTCTTCGACGAACAAAGATTTTCCCGGAATCATCATATTTGGCAACAGCCCTTACTACTTGCTTCCTTTGAGGCAAGATCTCTCAAAGTCACTCATTTACACTCCATTGCTAGACAACCCTATAAGCACTGCACCTAGCTATCCACTCGGAGAGCCTTCGGCGGAGTACTTCATTGGAGTGAAATCGATCAAGGTCGGCGAAAAGACGGTGTCATTGAACACTGCTTTGCTCTCCATCAACAAAACTGATGGCTATGGAGGAACCAAAATCAGCACTGTGAACCCCTACACAGTCATGGAGAGTTCCGTCTACAAGGCTGTGATAGAGGCCTACTCGGAAGCAACTAAAGGCATCAAAAGGGCGCCGCCAGTGGCGCCGTTCGGGCTTTGTTACAACTCGAAAAACATCGGGAGCACGAGAGTCGGGCCGGCGGTGCCGATCATTGATTTTGTGTTGCATAGTGAGAGTGTGTATTGGAGGATTTGGGGGGCGAATTCTATGGTGCAAGTTGGTGAAGATGTCTTGTGTTTAGGAGTTGTTGATGGAGGTGAGAGGTCGCCTAGGTTTAAGACTTCAATTGTGATTGGCGGGCATCAGTTGGAAAACAATCTTTTGGAGTTTGATTTGGCGAGATCAAGGCTCGGGTTCAGCTCTTCTTTGCTGTTTAGCCAGACCACTTGTGCCAACTTCAATTTCACTTCTATAGATAATTAGTTGAAGTGGTTTCTCTTTATTAATTGTCATGTATAATGTACTTAATATAATAAATGTGCTATTTATATACAGTGAATAAAAAGTCACGATTAAGGACGAAAAAAATTAAAAAAAAATAAAGGTCAAGATTGGTTTTTAGAGTAGATTTATTTATGTATTAGTAATTAATTTGAAGGTTTTAAAACTTTTGTTAATTATATATTAATTAAGAGATAACACTATATATAATTGCGGGGTTCAACGGTTCAATTCCTAGTACTCCCTCTGTTCTATATTATGTCACGACAGGGCTCTTTTTTTGTTTTACAATATGTGTCATATTAGTCAATCAAGAAAACATTAAATATTTTATTTTCAATTCTAACTCATTCTATTTAGTTAATGACACCATCAATCTCTTTTTTATACTATACATATAATAAATGAAGTCATTCATTGAGAGGGTAATATAGTCTTGATATAAAATTTTAATAGTAATTAATCATCATCTTAATTCTTGTGCAAAAGTCAAAATGTGAAAAATATTATAAAACGGAGGGAGTATTAATTAAGGATGTGTAATAAGACTTTTTATAGTAAAACCACACGTTTTTTATAGTAAAGCCCCACGCATGTATTGTTAGAAAGTGGTTAAGTTGGGACAGTATTGTAAAATTAATACCAATCAATATTGACAATTTCAATAGGGTTGTTGTACATGGAAGACATGGGTCTCTCTTCTTTTAATGAGAGGTCTCAAGTTTGAGTCTTGGAAATAAAAAAAATTTAAGACTCTTAGCAAAAGGTTAGTCATACTATATTAAAATTAGTTGAGATAATGCTTCGGATAGCTTGACAATATTAAAAAAAATATTCCAAAATACAAGCTCAAACATTATTAATTACCGCATCTCCTTCACTTTGTCAAATGAATGAACGATCAACTTATACTCTATGTTTTTCTTTTTTTCTCCTAATATGCAACATGACCTTGGTAAAATATTTGTTTTGTTTTTTGTATTTTTTTTTACTTAAATATATGAGAGTCGAACTCATGAACTCTCTCAACTTATCTTTTGTGAAGCGATACTTCAAACATCTCACTAAAAATTGTTAGCAAAATAATTTTTTTGTTGACACGTACTAGACGTGTGGGACCATAGTTATCCATAACATTATCTAATATTCCAGTAATATTCTTATGAGATTGGCTTAATTGACTATTCATATGCAACCAAAATCAAATCAAATCCTTTAGATTTGACCCAAAATTGTCCACGTGTAATTGATTGTTTGACTTTTCTCGTCGTTGATGGCTAGCTTTGGCCACCTAGCCATCATATGTGTTTGTGGCTGGAGATTCTTTCTTGAGAAAAGAACAAGAAAAAGAAAAGCTACGTCACGTCAAAGATATGGGCTTTTCTACCTAAAAAAGATGAAAAATACTAGCATGCGAATCCTATGGCACAGTGCACACATGCAAGACATATTATTACGTATCGAGATTTCTGTGTACGCTACATTCTAAGACAAAAATAAACAACTTTAACAACTTTTGTGTATTGTGTCTTATTACATCATGACATATTTATTGTCTAGCTTACACTTCTACAAGTTAGAGACGTTTATTTATATGGTTCTAGCTCATAGCTAGATTATAAGCTACTCCAATTAAAATATGTCAAATGCAACATTATATAAACAATTACTCCATTTGATAAAAAAATAACCATAAATTATTATTAATCAACAATTTAATATTGTGCATCCCAAACAAAACCCAAACAATATTATTACATATTTTTGGCAACAAGAATTGTTGATCACATGACATGAGACCATTGTGTATCCGAGTACTAATGATCTCTTGTCAGTTTTTATTTCACACTCTTATAGTAATTAATATCAATAACACACCAAAATATTTTAAACCTCTTAATAATTAATCAAGCCTTGATGGTGGAATTAAAGTTGGCGCAAGTAGTCTGCCTACCCAAAAGAGTAGAGCTGAAACCCAACCTAGACGCAGCAAGATCAAACTGCAGGAGATTGTCCTCCAACTGATAACCGCCAATAACTACCGAAGTAACGGCTTCCGCCCCTCCATCCACAAACCCTAAACACAACACGTCATCCCTAACCTGCACCATCGAATTGGCGCCGAAGATCCTCCACACCACATCCTTGTTCTGCAAAACCAAATCGATTCTCGGCACCGCGGCGCCAAGTCTAGTACTAAGAACACCCTTGGAGCTGAAACACGCCCCGAAAGGCGCCACGGCGGCAACCCGTTTGATGTTCATTGCCTCGGCTTCCCTAACAAAGGCCTCGGTGAAGGGCTTGTATATCTCACTGTGTAAAACAGTGTAGGCATTGACAGTGCTGATCTTAGTACCTCCACGTCCATTAGTCCTATCAATGGACAACAAGCTTGAGTTGAATGGCACAACTTTGTCATTGACAGTGATGGATTTCACTCCAATGAAATACTCGTAAGACGGCTCCCCGAGCGGCGCCGTGATCAAGCTAACAGGGTTGTTCAGCAAAGGAGTGTATGTGAGAGGAGCTGAGACATCGTTGTTAGGAAGCAAGACATAAGGCCCGTCGCCGAAGAACAGCACTCCATTGCCACTCCCCAAGCACACTGCGAACTTCCTAGGGAAGCTGAAGGTAGAAGAGAGTTGCGAAGGCAAGGCGATTCTTGTCCGCCCGAAGCCGGCAATGCCGGTGACGCCGCGGGCGAGACTAGGCAAGAGAATGTCGGAGCCACAGGTGAAGATGTAGGTAGGAGCTGTGGCGTAAGGGCCGGGGTTGCGACCGTCCGTGGAGCGGAGGGAGAGGACGTCCTGGCGGACGTCGCCGATGGTGGAGAGGCGGAGGAAGGGGTTGTTAGGGGTGAGACCGCAGGCGGTGGAGCCGCAGGCCTTGGAGCGGGCCAGGTTGCATGGGGCGGACCCGCATCGCGGGGAGCGGGAGGTGGAGGACGTGTAGTTATGCTCGCAGTTGACCCAGAGGAAGTCAGCTCCAAGGTCCACGGTGAGCTTCACGGGAACCAGGGGAGTGCGCTGGAGGAGGGTGGTGGTGTATTGGAGGGTGGAGGGGTCTTTTGTTACTTGTAGTACAAGCGCTTTAGGACGGGTGGGGGGTTGGGCTTGAGAGGTGATGAGGAGGAGGAGAAGAGAGATGAGATGAAGAGTAGAAGTGACGATGATGAAGACATCATGTTAATTTGCTGATGGAGAGATGGGTGATGGTGTTGATATGATCTCCTTTTATAGTGAGAATCGTAGCCAAGTTATGGAAGCAATTTTTTATTAATTAAAAAAAAGTAAAATAATATAATTACATGTTTTAAATAATTATGGGCCCGGTTTTAAATAGTATATGGGTCCATTGTGCAGCTCTCGCGCATTACATTAGTGTTATTCTAGAAGTCCCACACTAACTCGCATATGATTTTGGTGCCGTTAGATTGCATTAAGATTTCATCGCACGCTTGTGGATGAACAAATATAGGGAGTGAAGTACACGTGTGGGTTTGAAGTATTGTCAATATCGTTTTCGTTGAACAAAGTTGGTCGTAATTCGATGGCCGAGCCGCCGAGTCCGTCAATAATAGATGCAACTTGTCCAGCTCAACACGCAGACGGAGTCCCGCTTCTCATCCTTGAAGGAATATATATCGACAACGTACGGAAATGACATTTTAAAGAAGACATGGCGTGAAAGTGACACGTGAAAAAAAAAAAAATATGAAAGAGAAGTGCTATAATGTGAATAAAAAGCCATACCATAACACACTTTGGCCTATAGAAGTCATCAATGACTATCTTGAAAAACGTGCCACACACAAATCCCTTAACATGTGAGTTGAAAGTATATAAAAGGCTCTTGTGAGTCAATGTGTGTTGAATTGTGTTGTGTACATTGTCATTCTAGTATTTTTCTATATATATGCAAGACGTGCATCAACTACTTTCAAAAATGTGGGTCATCCAATACGTCACGTCAATGGGTATGATTTTGAATGTGACTTTGGAGTATAATTGTAGCATTGTAGAATATATTTGGAGATGAGTGCGAAGAAACATTGGAGGTGTATGTAAGGTTAGCTTGTACTAATTAATAATGTAGCTTTGCCCATCTAAAGTGGAATAAAGCAGTTAGATTTGGATCAATTTCTTTTCATAAAAAGGTTTTATCTAATTCAACACTAAGTCTTGAATCGATTGAATCTTTACTCGCGTATAAGTTTCTTTGATTAATTATTGATGAGCAAGGCTGGCCCCATAACGTCTCTTCTCAAATGTAAATAAAAAAATCTCTCTTTTTGGTATAAAATAAATAAATCTCTTTATCCTTGTTCCTATTGTGATGCAGGAATGATTTAAAGCATTGGTGCATATCACAAAGATGGTACATGGGCATAAAGAAATAAGGGCGGATATCAAGAAGTTAGCAATATTATGTATATTAATATATTTAGGATTTTAGGATAGTTTTAAGTTTTAAGTTTTCTTTAAGTGTCGATCAATTTAGGATAGTTTTAAGTTTTAGTAGGTTTTTCTTTTTTATTTTTATAAAGGGACGATTCTTATATTAAAAATTTTAGTAAATTATGATTTTTTTTTCTATTTTTTTAGTTAGATACAGTATGTTTTAGCTAGGAGTTTAAGTTGTATTGAAAAGCCTATATAAAGGCATGTTAGCGTTTGTAAAGGTTTGTTTGATTAATTTTTGCTTGAAGTCATAAATCTAACCCGAACAAAATTAAGTTTGTCTTAAATCTATTCCAAACTTTACTTTTTTATCTCTTTTTTATCCCCATGCACCTGAATTTGTAAAAAAAAAAAAAAAAAAAAACTTGTGCTTACAGAGCACAAGTTTTGATGTTATATATAAAGTTCAATTCATTTGTTTAAAATTTATTTGAAGCACCTCTATATGTTCGATGCTTGATTGGGCTTATTTTATTAATTTATTCTTTCACGTAAGCACAAGTTTTTTACAAATTTGAGTGGGGAGAAAATTGAGATATATGAAAAAGTAAAGTTTGGTATAGATTTAAGACAATCTTTTTGGTATAGATTTAAGACAATCTTTTGTTCGGGATTGATTTGAGACTTCTAGCAAAGTTTGAGATAGATTAACATATTTAGCCTTAATTCTATGACAACAAACTTTTATGTATATATGGTTCAATCAAACTTTAAAAATTATTTAATATATATAATGATAATAGTAATAATACAATAAAACTCAGATGAACTTATCTCAGTTCTTATAAAAAAAGGAACTTATTTTTAACAATAAAACCATACAAACTTTATTCATAATTAATAAAGCCATACAAAATTCAAATTGAAAACAAGAAGTCTCAAACCCAACAAAATAATAAAACCAAGACTACCCCATCTTACAAAATATCATCAAGAAAAAGGAACATAATATTATATATTTTTAAAAAAATGTTAGAGTAACCCACATTTGGTTGGTAACTCATCCATTTCTACCTTGCAATGCGAGCGCCGGTCCAACCCGACTGCTACCGATGTCCTTTGCGTTAAAGAACACCTCAAATGGAGCCACGCTGCTCTCTTTTCAGCTTCATAGCTTTAGCTGCATTAGTAAAAGCTTTAGTGAAAGCTTTATATACTGTTGTATGCATTACAGTATATGGAACAACTGTGCTGATCTTTGTTCCACCATGTCCACTTCTCTTGTTAATAGACAACAAAGTTGCATTCAAAGGCACTACTTTTTCAACAACCCTAATAGATTTCACCCCTATGATGTACTCGTATATGTGAAGGCTCTCCTGCTGGTCCAGTGATACTGTTCACAGGGTTAGTGATTGGTGGAGTGTACATTAAAGACTTTGACACATCATCAATCCTTGGCAGCAGCATATTAGGACCATCACCAAAAAAGGCTACACCATTGGTATCAAAATTAGAGGGCAAGCAAATAGATAACTTTTTAGTCACGCTAAAGGCCATAGAGAGCTGTGAAGGCAAAGCGATGGGAAACCGGCCTAAACCTGCGATTCCTACTGCGCCCCCCTAGTGAGGTTCTCCAACAAAGATGTTGAACCACAAGCGAAGAGAAAGAGAGGATAACATTGACAAAGCAATTAGGGCTATATATACCCGTCAGTGGATTGCAAAGACAACACATCTTGAGCGAGCTCTCCCGACGTGGAGGCTCGAATGTATGGATTGTAAGGAAATAGGCCGCAAACGTTGCTATTGCAACCAGGTTTCGGGGCATCAAAACATGTGCCGCAAGTGATTGAAGGGACGAGTGAGCATTGGGTGGAGTTGCATTGTGGATGTTCTTATTTATTTGAGATTAGTTGCACGTGTATTGGAGGGTTGAGGAGTCCTTGGAGAGTGGAAGGACTAGTGCTTTGGGTGGTTGACTTGAGCATGAGAGTTGGAGATTAGTGAGGAAATGGTCATAAGAAGAAGAGAAGAAAAGAGGAATGAGTGATACATTGCTAGCTTCTATTACTTAAATCGGAGCAAGTGCACAATAGTAGGTATTAATGTGGAGGACCGTGAAGTGACTGGGCTTGCAACAGATCTTGGGCTCACGGTTGGATCATGGCCCATTACGTATCTTGGCTGCTCAGCATGAGCCACGCTTGAAAAGTTTTGGGAACCCGTGATATATAAGATCTCGTCAAGGCTCGATTGGAAAAGAGCACACTTGTCTAAAGGAGGTAGACTAACTCTTATTCAATCTGTTTTGGATGCAACACCGACACACTTTTTATCTATTTTCGGGGTTCCTCAAATTGTTGCGGACCGTATGGAACAATTAATGCGGAACTTCTTATGGGAACGATTTGATGGGCAAGGGTGCAACTATCTAGTGGATTGGGCGGAAGTGGTAAAGCCAAAATCTCACGGGGGTCTTAGCATCGCTAACATCTCAAATAGAAACAATGCCTTACTTTTGAAATGGCTATGGCGATTCCCAAGGGAGCAGGACGCACTATGGGCCGTTGTCATTCGCAGCAAGTACGGCTTAACCCGTAACACATGGGACCCAGGAATCGCATTGGGGGTGACTTATCGGAGTCCATGGAGGGCAATAAGTAATCTCCAAGATCAGTTTTATGCTATGATGAAATACACGGTGAGATCGGGCCGTCAAACTCGATTTTGGCACTCGACCCCTCTCCTTGGAGTTTCCTTGGCTTTTTCTGTATCAAGAGATAGGGAAGCCTTTGTAGTCGATGTTATTGCCGAGCAGGATGGTCATAGACGGTGGGCCCTGAACATGCGCTCGAGGGTTGATTTGGACACCGCCACACAGATTTTGGCTCTTACAGAGGCTCTTCCACCTCTGGGTCTGGCCTCTTCTACTCCGGACTCTCGCATTTGGAAACCCGATCCATCCGGCTCCTTCTCTGTCAAATGCACTTTTGCCTCCCTTTGTGACCCCGGTCAAGCAAGCCTAATTAGGTACCTCAAGTCGGTGTGGAAACAATCTTCTCCTCCTAAAGTTAAATTTCTGATCTGGCTTCTCTTAAAGGATAGGATCAATGTGGCAGATATGATTCAGAGGCGTCGACCACACATCTCGTTATCCCCGCACTGGTGTGTGATGTGTTGTCATAGCGGGGAAGATGTTGGTCACCTCTTTCTCGCATTGCCCAATCGCTGCTTGTGTGGGAATTTGGAATGAAAGAAATGCAAGAATTTTTAAGGAGAGTCAATTAGCGCAAATCAACAACTTGCCTAAAAATACATATATACCTGGCGCTCTTTTTCTTTTTAATATTTATGAGAAAAGAATTATTCGATGTGGGCACAAAAGTTTAATTTGTATAGGTGAGAAGGGGCAACACGTGCGTCATATAAGCATTTCAGAACTTGTGTTGTCTTAAGTTTCTTAACTGTCGAAAAAAGGTTCAAGAAGATAATGTATATATACATAAAAGGTGGAATGTTATTTTCTTAGCTCAATCAATTAATTAAAATGGGTTGATATAAAAAAAAATTAATTAAAATGGGGTATGCTTGTGGAAAAATATTTTTCTCCATTTAACTCACTAGAATTTGTATTATTTTTTCGTGGGGATAAAATATTCCATAAAAAATATTTTTCTCCATTTAATTTCCCAAGAGTAATTTGCATCATTTTCTTCGTAGGGAATCCTTAGAGAAAACTCTTAAACCCATGTCACATGCACAATAAAACAATCTACTTTTAAATGAATTAATAATTAAATTCTATATATATAACATATACATATGCGCTATTACTCATACATTTCAAATTAATATTTTTTTAGTAACGACTAAGATTTATTTTTAAAATCTTAACCAAGTTAAAAAGTAAGCTTTCAAAGAAATATTACAATATATGAAAGGTCAACCAAAATGATAAAACGCCTTCAAAGCCTGAGATTGATGTCCAACAACTATTAAAAAATGGAGGGTATTCTTGATGTTGCAACAAGCAATTGAAGTTGAATTGTTGGAGGTATATAAATTTTCTAGTCACATTAGAATTGATTTAATAATGACTTGAGCTGGTAAGCTCAGTTTTAATAAAAAAGTCAACCAAAATAAAATACTAACATATCATGCATTTGTAATTAAGTTTAAAAAAACTATATATATTCATATAATATGCAAAAAAAAATCATCACGGGATATCATAATATATATAAACCTATATATATATATATATATAAATTTGTATAAAGAATTCTACACGGGGTATCCACTACAATAAATTATGCAATTAGCAGCAAACTTACAGCAACTTTTATTGCTAAAAACTTATCTTTTAGCAGCAAACCATTAATTTTGTACTTATTTATCATAGCAGCAATTTTTCTCGCTTTAAAAACCGGTCTTTAGCAACAAAGCAATACTCTTTGTTCCTGTTTTTGTAATGAAATAGAAGTTAACAAACAACAAAGACAAAAAGGGCTGGTTTTTCGCGTTCTCACACACGCGAAACGAAAAGAACGAAAGAGAGGCAGAGAGAGGGATCACTCGTCGAAGAGTGTTCCGTTCGAGAAATCGGAAGAAACTTTGGTGTTTTGGAAGTGTGCTTATTTCAATGCGTTCACACATCTTTATGCAACTTATATTGCATGCTTTCTTTAGGGATGTGGTTGGTTCATGGGGATGTAGTTTTCCTCGATCAGTTTTACTTATTTGTCGGTGTTTTATGAATGGATGCATGCAATTCACAGTCCTGTTACATTTTGGAGACCACGTATTTCCCATCAAACCATTATGATTTTACTGGCTATTTTTTTCAGATGGACAAAAGCATATGAGGTTCATCTGAACATTTTTTTAAAGACATAGGAAACTGGTTGTGCCAACTCCCACCTAAATTTAGTTGTTACTCATGAAATAAGCTTTCCACACTTAATTGTTAAGTTCGCGCTAGTTCTATTGTTAAATGCATCTCTTGATAAAGATTGTGATTTGTCCTCTTTGTATTAATTCTTATAAGTTTTAACGCATCCTGGGGCCTGCTGACTAATGCTTCTTAGAACATTGATTACATGGTGTTAGCATTTTGAAACATTTCCTTGCATCAATAGTACCATATATGCAGATCTGCACACTAGCTAGGGAACACGTTTTGTTCAAGTGGTGCTGGTTATCAACTTAGAAGTGAAAGATAACCATGAGGAGGCGGCCGTTGGAGCAAGGCTAATTACTCTAGATATCTGCCAAGAGGTATGCTGTTTTCGGAAACAAAATTTACAGTTTACATTTCCGTAGCTTCTTCCCACTATTAACAACTTTTATGTTTACGCTTCTAGCTTGAAGCCACAGATTAATTCGTGGGAAGGTACGATTGATGATATTGTTACTGCATTCGAGAGACAACATATATAGACGGAAGCTCATATACAGCTGTTCCTTTTATCGATAATCTAATAATATCCTCGACTCAGCAGAAGATGGTTCAATTTTTTGTATCATCTTTTGCTTTTCACTCTTATAATTAATGTAATATACAAGTGGCAATCAACATCTAGAGAAATTAATTGTTTGCAATGTTTTTCTTTGATGAGATCAAATCGACATTATGAAAGTTTGCAAATTTATGTGCAATTATACACTTGTCTTTTGCATCTATAACAATAGAACCAAAATAAGAAATTAAAACTTTCAACAAGGAAAGACGAATAAAAACTTTCAACGAGGGAAGATAAACACATACTTCCAACAAGGGAAGACAATAACTTATTGAAAAAGAAAACTTAGTGAACATATCAAACTAACAACTAGTGAAGTTTGTAATGTTTTTTTCGTTAGATCCCCTTTTTTCAGTCATTTTTTCTCATCTACTGAGCCACACATGAGAAACAACTTGAATATTACATTTAAGGTAATGGGTATTAGTATCAATTCTTTGGTTCAGATTCAAGACTTGAAAGCATTGAAGGTATGCAGTGAGCCTTTATAAATTTGTCTGATAAAAAAAAAAACAAATAAAGGAATAGAGATTGTAACCAATTTAATTGCACAAATTCATGTTGTTTTCTTCAACTATAAATATAGAAAGGAAGATACCGACCCAACAGTCCGATAAATCCATGCACAATCACTAATCTTTACAGTTTTGAAATTTTGAATAGGTGGGAAGTTTATATAATAAATAAAATGCATGAAGATGTGATTGAAACCACGCTGATTAAAAGAAAAGATTTGCAAAGAAAATCAAAGAAAAAAATTAGGGTTAAGAGCGCAAAAGCTTGTGTTTATCGGCAAAAAGGTAACAATATAGATTGATGTTATTGAAAAGGAAAATGTTAGAACGCACACCCTTGGAGCATCTCCAAGGGAGCTGCCAAACAAAAAGCATTCCCTGTTTGACGCTCCCTTGGGCTTGGTCGGTTTTTGAGGATTCTATCGGTAGATGGAGGAGATTTTGATGGTTGTGGAGGTAGTACTGTTGTTGGCTTTTGGGGATTCGGAAGGGGGTTGGGACGCAGGCGATTTCGATCGGCGCCTCGGAGTCTAAGTCGTTGGATTTGTATGGTAGTAGGATATTGGGGAGGGATTTTGAGGCTGGGTTTTATGTGAGTCAGATTTGGAGATATGGGTTTTCAAGATTGAGGGGTTTTAATGGGATTGGATCTCATTTGTTTGGCAAATGGGAATGGTTGGAGAGCAAAATTGGGGGGCTTGGGATATGTGTTTTCAAGATTGAAGAGTTTCAGTGGGGTTTGTAGTGATGGGTTTGACGAATCTGAGAAAGAAAGTGAGGAAGTTGAAGTGGGGAATGGAGGGTCTAGTGTGGATTGCAGTGAAGTGGAGATGGTGTGCAAGGTGATTGAAGAATTGTTTGTGTCATATAGGAGCATGGAGGGTGTGCTATATCAGTATGGGATTGAGCTCTCTAGTGGTTTTTGCGGCTAGACATATAAGGAGGTTGTTGGGATTTTTGAGTTAATGAAGAGGTATGATTTTCATCCTCATCGTAAATGGTTCTATCATGCAGTTGGTGGGTTTAATTCTGGTGTGAAATGCGGAATGTGGAATGTGGAATGTGGAATGTGGATATCTCTTGCCTGAGGATTCTGGATGGCTCGATCTCTCTTCTTTTAACTTATGGTGTCTCAAATTCTCCAATCTGAAAAAAATTTTTTGGACTTATGATCGAGGTGGCTTGTGTGTTTTGTCTGTACATGAACTGCCATTTTTTTGGTCCTGGAGTGGTGGAGCTGTTGCGTTTACATACTTACATAGGTCAATCTCCGTTTCTTTCAGTATGTTTTTTTTTGCTGTTCTCTTACTTGTATTTACTTAATTTAAATATATATATCATAGGAGTTTTGCCTCCTTTTCATCAAAAAAAAAAACACAGCATCATTTTGGTGCAAGTGAACAGTGCAGCGCCATATAGCACTGTTCACTTGCACCAAAATGCTGCATGAGACATGCATGTGGTTCAATTTTTTTATTTTTTTATTTTAACAATTTTTTGTGGTTTGTGTGTGAGATTTGTGGTGGAGTTCATTTTTAGTGTTAAATTTGATGTGAAGGTTGGAGATGAAAATATATTTTGCATATTTTTCACACTAAAATGGTGATGCAATGCATTGGTGCATTGAGATGCCTTTAGAAAATATATCCCTATCTAATTATGTTTGAATCTTCAAGCTAGATGCTTAAACTTGCACAACGAGATGGATACAAACGGTTGAGTGTGTTTTGATATATTTTTTGAGTCTGCCTTGTAGAGGTGTCACCAGCAGAGATGCACTAATGCAAATCATGACTGTTTTGGTATCTTTGGTTGCCAAGTGTCAGTGTCACAAGCAACACGCACAAGCCTTAAAGCACAAGTTATGTATGCAGAACAAGCCCTTAGCTATATTAACAATATTTTGAGTTTCTCTCCCAAAAAAAAAAATATTTTGAGTTGACTATTTTTTTTTATTTTTAATTATATATTGTGATGCACATAGATAGCTTTGCATACGCGTTGCGGCATGCATGCGAGAGAATCTCTGCAAACACCCCCCGCCTACAACCCCCTATCGACGACCTAGGGTCATCAATGGGGGGTTGAATGTTGGTTGGGGATGGTGGGGGCGGGATGTTTAAATGTTTAAAAGAGGGAGAGAGGCAAGAAGCAGTGAGAGCAGCAGTGCGAGAGAGAGGAAGAAAGTGTGTGGGAGATCGAGAGAGCGAGCGACGACGGCGAACCGAGGCAAGCGACAGCAATGGCGAACACAAAGCGATAGTGTAAGTAGAAATGTGTGTGTGTTTGGGTTGAGTTTGTGAGCGAAGAGAGAGAGAGAGGGAGGGAACAACCGAGAGGGAGGAGGAAGAGAGTATGTGAGCCGAGAGAGAGAGAGGGAGGGAACAAATGAGAGAGGGAGGAGAGAGGAAGAGAGTATGTGAGCCGAGAGAGAGAGAGGGAGAGAGTGTGAGAGAGATGGTGAGAGGTGCGTGAGAGAGAGAGAGAGGTGCCGTGAGAGAGAGAGGTAGAGAGAGTGACATGGAGGGTTAAAGAGAGGGTACCGAGAGAGAGAAAGAGAGAGACGTAGAGAGTGTGAGAGAGAGGGTGAGAGGTGCCGTGAGATAGAGAGGAGGAGAGAGTGTACCAAGTGAGAGAGAGGGTGAGAGTGTGTTGAGAGAGAGAGAGAAAGGGAGAGAGTGTGAGAAAGAGGGAGAGAGAGAGGGGGGAGAGAGTGTGTGTGAGAACAGCCGAGAGAGAGAGGAGAGAGTGTGTGTGTGTGTTTGGGTTGAGTGTGTTAGGCGAGAGAGAGAGGGAACAGTGAGTGTGTGAGCCGAGAGAGAGAGTGTGTGTGTTTCGGTTTACAAATGAGAGCAAAGAGAGTGTGTGTGTTTGCGTGTATTTAGCAAACATTTGGTGTTTGGGGAACGTTTAGCCAAGAGAACCAATATTTTTAATTATTCTTTTTATGAATATTTTTTTGTTGTTTGGTTTTCATGTGAATAAAATAACTACATGTATTTTTTTTTTCACAGGGAATATTAATTTTTTGTAGGTCAAGGAATATTAAATTGAAGAACAAACCTGAAGGAAAATAGTAAGAACAAAAATTTATTTATTTATTTAACATATTTATAGTGTAATAGTTTTTTAAGAAAATGTGGTTAAGTAGCATGTGTTTATTGCATGGTGTGTGTAATTTAAATGTTTTATTTTTAAATAGCTATTAAAGGATGTTGCAGCATAACATCGTAGTTAACAAAATGTTACAAATGTTAAACCCTATAGAAAAACTAATTTTTTGTAGTGGTTGTCGCAGCTTATTGTGTGCAGTGATAAATACGTGATAATTATTTGGCACATTTTACACGAATAAGGTTGATACGTGATATATATGCAAGTGGGTGGTCTAGAACAAGGTTTTTAGGTTGGAGTTTAACTGATTTGTTGAGAAGCTGGCAATCCCTAATGATATTTGATCTACGTTAATATGTCCTTTTTGGAGTTAACGCAAGCATGAGAAAATTTTTATTGGTATGATGCCGATCGTTTTCGGCGTTAAAACAGTCACAACAAGACTTTTGGGTATGGTTTTTGCTTAAAAAATCTTCATTTTTTGTAAATATCATTCATATAGAGAACCTATCAAATTGGAGTATCCACTTTTGTAAGGAGTAAAAAAAACCATAAACCCTAGAATCACAACTCGTTTAATTGAAACCAACAAACAACATAAAATAAGAATCAAAACCTAGAAATCAAACAAAAACCGTTCAAGAAGTCTCAACTACTTCCATTATAAATTAAATCAAAGTTAAAGTGAAAAACAAACCTCCGTTTCTCCTCCTCACACCCAAACTCGAACAACTTCTCAAGCAAAATTCAAACATGAATAAGACTTCTCACCGGCCAAATGCCCTAGGCACCATCTTCATCTTTATCAAATCAAAATCACTTGTACATGGAGTGTTCAAAGTAACTAATGTAACACGGAGAGGGAGAGAAAAGAAGACCTTCGAGAGTGCAGAGAGAGAGAGAATGAAGAGAGGGTGAGTGTAGAGACGTATATATGTAGAGTGTAGGCAGGGGAAGGAGAGAGAGAGAGAGAGAGAGAGAGAGAGCTTGATCGTGGTGGAGAAGATGAATATCCCTTGTTCTTCCATATAAGCTTGATGTGTTTTGAATACTTCAAGGGTAGAAAAGATTTTTCACCACTAGATTTGGGCTAAAAAACTAAATCTGAAAAACATGAGTTATTTTTCATTATTGGGGTCCATTTGGAGCTATTTTATCAAATTTTTTCCAAATATATTTGAAAATCAAGTGTATCCCTAAACTGTGCTTGCATTATTCATTTTGAAAAATTACTATAAGCTGCCCCATTTTGATATAAGAACAAGAATAATTTTTAATGAAAAATTTATCAAAAGTTCGGTGACGCCTCAAATCCCTATTTTGATAATTTTTTGGCCTGATATATATGTAATCTATTTTATATGTAATCACAATATTTTATCCCCGTGTCGTTGCAAGACGAGACCCACTTCGAGTTGATGTGGTCAACTGTGCTTGCATTTTTCATTGCGCTCAACTTTCTCTATGTATAAATCTAAATCTAAGTTAAGTTCCTTAGAAGAGACTCGTTCCCTTTCCCAAGATGAGACTTTAAGAAAATTGAATACTCAGTCGATACTAAGTTCCTTAGAAGGGACTCGTTCATTTCCCAAGAGGCTTCTTGAACAACCTTAGGATAAAACTCAAATCATTTTGAAAAATTACTACAAGATGCTCCATTTTGATATAGGAAGAAGAATAATCTTTGATGAGGATTTTTTGAAAACTTCGATTGCGCGTCAAATCCTCATTTTGATTATTTTTTCGCTTGATATATATGTAATCTTTTTTACATTATCAATGCGGTAAATTATATAGGTCATGGAACGTAGGAACATCCCGTTTTAATTTTATACATACAGAGAAATTGTTAAGGTTTCGTAAGGCATCGAGTACAGCAGACCCCCATCAATGATCCTGATTCTTAAATTTGGAATGAGTAAACAGGAGTTGATGGATCACGTGTATAACGTGTTTGGTATCTCGTCCACTGAGACTCTCATTACGATGACGTATCGTCACATAATAACCCATCCATCAAGTTCACAATATTTTATCTCCGTGTCGTTGCAAGACGGGACCCACTTCGAGTCGATGTGGTCAACAGTGGCGAATCTACCATTATCAGCGAAGGTAGAAATTTATTTAACCTTCGAGCCAATCTAGCCTTTTCAAAATTTTACTGTACATTCACAAGTGGTAGAAGAAAATGTGGGCATGACATGCCCTACATCAATGATGGAAAGATTACGTATGAAATCACCTATAGGTGATGTTGTGCAAGATAGATTTGTTACTCCGATTGATGATGACATTAGTGCCCCCAGTGATGACCATAACAAGGACCATGACAACGACATTGACGAGGACGTATGTCCCCTCGAGGATGCTGCGCCATCTGTTAATTAGGAAAATATAAATGTTGTTACAGACGACCCAACCTACGAACCTCTAGGGGCGAAAAACTTGTAAGATGATGAGCAATTTGCAATTGACGAGAAGGAATGCATGGAAGAAGCAAGCGATGAAGAAGTTTACCAACCATTGCTGGTGTATAATGAAATTGATTGGGAAGTGACTAATTTTACTGCGACCCAACATTTTCATCATTCGACTGGATGGGACATGCCTAATTTTGAGTTGGAAAGAGGAATGTGCTTTGACAATAAGAATGACTTACAACATACCATCAAAGTATGACATGTTAACAACTATTGTCAGTACCTTGTTATGGAGTCAACTACAACCTTATGGGCAGTGAAGTACATAAGTGCGCTGGAAGCTGGGTGCATATGGCGTCTCCGTGCTTGTTTGCGAAAGAAAAAACAATTATGGGAGATCACTCAATTAGACGAGGCGCACAGCTGTATAAATCTCGGCATAGAACGTAATCATGCCCAACTCGACTCCAATATGCTTGCACGTGAGATACAAAACGTTGTCCAAATAGATAAGGCGATTACTATCAAGGCCTTGGTAGAAATGATTAAGCTAAAATATAGACATGAAGTTCCCTACAAGCGAATGTGGAATGCTAAAAGGAAAGCAGTTGCAAATGCATTTGGAGATTGGGATACGTTGTATGCTAAGTTAACAAGATTGTTAGCGGTTGTACATAATAAGAGCCTAGGGACAAAGATTGAGTGGTCACATAGATAATGGACTGCAAATGTGATCAGGACAGAGCATCCTTAATTTCGTCGTGTGTTCTTCGCATTTGAAGCATCAATCGAAGGGTTCAAGCATTGTAGGCCTCTTCTACAGATTAACGTGACATTGTTGTATGGCAAATATAGTGGTAAGCTGATGATTGCCCTATCTGTTGATGGTAATGGACATCTACTTCCAGTTGCATTTGTAGTTGCGGAAAACGAATCAACAGACTCGTAGGGGTGGTTTTTGAGGATGTTACGCAAACACGTGACCGATAGAGATAGTACTTGTATTATTTTTGACCGTCACTCTGGAATTCTTGAGGCTGTTAACATACTAGCAAATAGTTTTTGTCCACCAAGAGGATGCCATCGTTATTGCCAGCGACACTTGACTAGTAATTTTAATACGAATTTATAAAATGAATCGTTGAAGAACATCCTTTCTCGAACTGTTGGTCAACATCAAGTGAGGAAATTTGATACATGCATGGAGCGTTTTGCTTATTTGCATCAGGAACTCCTCAATGTCTTTAATATGTAAATGCCATTCCCAAGGAACTTTGGACTCAATCGCATGATGAGGCCTATAGTACGGATGGATGAATTCTAACGGGGTTGGTATGTAATCGATAGTAGTTATGTTTGTTATCCTATATTTTTTTTCACTGTGCTGATATTACTGACACGACATTATCTTACCATTGTAGAATGTTTTAACGGTGTATTGAAAGGGGCACGATTCTTGCTAATAACAACAATGGTTCAATGATTAACTACAGGTTGGTGACATACACCAACTGACACAAGCATGAAATCGATGAAGTAATCTCGCATGGGCTCAAATACACAAAATATGCCATAGATGCACATTATGAACAATCTGCAAGGAGACATTACGTCAAATTGATAAATCGCGACACTGGTGAGTTTGAGGTGCTCACTGGACATCATGGTGATCGCATGCATGAAGGCAACAATAAACAAATTGTTATTCTGAAGAACTGGTATTGCAGCTGCAATAAATGGCAATCGTTTGGTTTCCCTTGCTCACACGTGTTAGCTGCATGTGCCCTTATTCGACTTGATTATACACAATTTATTGAGCCATACTACAGGATGGACGTGTACGCACGATGCTACTCTTCTCAATTCAAAGCCATCCCCGATGAAAAGTATTAGCCAACTTTTGCGACGAAAATTTTACCAGATCCTAGGTGTAGACGTGGTTGAGGGAGACCAAAGGGAACACGAAGACAAAATGAGATGAATCTTCCTAATGTTTCGAGGACCTTGCGATGTGGCATATGTCATCAAGAAGGACATAAACGAACAACATGTCCGAATAGGGATCGTGGTCGAGTCCCTACTAGGAGGAACCGTTGCAGTCTTTGTCGTGCAGAGGGTCATAACAAAAAAAATTGTCCATCAAAAGCTCAACTCCCAATCCAAACCAATGAGAGGATTTGTATTTTATTTGTAAACGGTGTCAGTTGGTAATTTCATAACATTTATATTAATATAGTATTCGGATATGTTACATAAAGTAATAGATGTGTATTTGTTAATGTTATAACTCGTATTAATGATTTGTTGTGACTTTTAAAACTACTCTACTAATTTCTCTAATCACACAGTTGTAACGAGTACACATGGAACCAGGACCATCTGATCCTTCTCTTCTACGCCTCCAATCTACACACAGATCATCGCAAGTCTGGAGGGGTCATGTGACGGCCCCAATTTTTTCGTGCAATTGGGTACGCCCGGCCTAGACCCATACAAGCCCCGAGTCATCACTCGGCAACCTGACGAGCCTAGTCAGCCTTCAATTTAATCAATTTAGTAATTTATGAAAGAGTTATTACAATAGTAAACAGCGGAAGACTAAAACAATTATAATAAAGGGGAAAATAACTCAATCAAGGGAAGTAGAGGAATTCTATAAGTGTGAAAAATCTCGGGTATTCATGTACAATTTGATAGGTATATATACATGATACCAGTCTCACAAAAGAAATACCAAGTTCAATGATCCCAACAATGTAAATATAAAACGATATACACATCAGCAAAAGTATAAATACCTACTAAAGAGTCTCTCTGATGTCACTGCTAATCCTCACAGTAGATCACTTAGGCAGGGCCCCTTGCTCTTGCTGCTCTCCGCCCTATCTGCACCCACCGTCACAAACTAGACGGTGAGCAACTGAAGAAAATCGAATGTAATGCCAGAAGAAGATAACAGTAATTCATGATAATACAAGTAAAGCAGTCTAAATATCATGCGGTAATAAAATGACAGGAATTTAAATAGACAAGATGCATGATAAACAGACTAATAGATATCAATCGAAAGTCAAGTGTGTTTCAAGGAATCAAAAGAAGTCCATAAGTAGTCTAAATCATAGCATAACGGCAAAGACCTCGCGAGGTCTTTCCGGTCATCGACACAAGCGAAGGCACAGCTATAACGGGAGGGACTCGAACCCACCCACCCAGTACTCGGTGTCACACAGTCACTAAGGGTGGTCACGCACTCGTGCGCACGAGTGCCCGCGTTTTATCCCTCTATTGCAGGTCCTAGTACTTTTGAGACGAAACACTTACGTCAGGAAACAAACAACAAGAAATGGAACGGAATACCAATAATAGAGCATTACAAGACTGAATAAATGATAATGAATCACATGACATTTTCTTACTGGCTTATAAACGTACAAATGCTTGTGACAAATGTACTTACCTGACTAATCGCAACCCGGTATCACTCCGAGACTCTAACGCGTTCCCGCGAGTTCTCGACTACCTGATAAAGGTTTAAATCCCAATTGTTGATTTAGAGTTAGTTTTTTAATCTTAGAGTATTCCCTATAAGTTTTGTTTACAATAATTGGTGAGATTAACTCGAACAGTTGTGGAATGTCCTCAACTTGGGTTGTGTTAAGGTTTCGCTTGTGTTCGTGGTTTCATGACGCAAATACGGTGGTTTTCTTTTAATGACATAACCCATATACACTATACCAATGAACCAACACATTCACACCAAGAACATACACATTCACAAGGTATCTATGTTCCATACTCAAAATAAAACTACTTACATACACTTCATACTTGAAACCCTCACTGTTATGGACACCCACATATTATCACGTACCTCGTGGTGGTGTGTACACTACACCCCATTTATGTGCACCCCACTGTTGTACATATATATACACCCACGCCACCAGTTGGCTGTCCACCCCATTCCATCATCATTAATATGTCACTTTATCACTTAAAACTATAGCATATACACTAATTCATTCTCACACCCATAACCCTTTTGTACATCCCACTGTGGTGTACACATACACGTTGGTGTGTACACCCCACAGTAGTACACACACACCCATTCATGCACCCCATGTACACCAAACCACCCCAAAACTGTCTACACGATACACCAAAAAAAACAGTTCCATATGAGGTCTCCCCCGGCCAGCAGCGTCGTCAAAGGGGGTCTCCGGTCAGCCCATCCAACCCCGGCGACGATCGTCCAAGCCGTGGCCACCGTCACCCAAAAACAGTTGCAAAACAAACACATAAAATCATGAAAACAGTGAAATCCGAGAACAAGAGAGGAGGAGTTCACCTAGGGCGGGACGTGGAGGCTCCAACGGCGAGGAAGGTGGCAGCGGTGACGAGTTCGCTGAGAGGAGGTGGCTGCCAACATGGGGCCAAGAGAGAAACCAAGGTGAGTCTCAAAACCGAGGAGAGTGAGTGAGAGAGAGAGAATACAACAGAGAGAGAGAGAAAGAGAGAACTCACCTAGCTCCGGTGACGTGGTAAGAGGCGGTGGTGGTGGCTGTTCCAGCCGAGAGAGGAGGCCACCGAAAGCGAGAGAGGACGTGAGGCCGAGGTGAGTGAGAGACCGAGAGAGAATAGCGAGAGTGAGAGAGAACCCGAGATCGAGAGAGAGAGAGAGAGAGAGGGAGGTAACGAACCTCCGGTGAGGGTTCCGGCGAGAGGAGATCGAGTGGGGAGAGTAGGAGGGGAGAGGTGGCGGCGGTTCAACAAAGGAAAAGATGAATAGTAGAGTTTTGGTTGTTTATATATTTAAAACAAAGGTCAAATGACCATTTTGCCCTTCCACTTATTTCATACACATTTTAAAATCAGTACCCTTATGAGTCTTTTATCCCTTTATCACATCTCAACACACACACACACATCTCGAAGCCAATCTCATGGCTCCTCACCATTAAGCTGTCTCACTTTAACAATACTAATCACATAGTCTGCATGTTACATATTTAACCAATTCCTACATTCAAACGACGTTCCTCGGTCCGTTTTTCCTTGTTCCAACTCCCGTAACGCGCGTAGTCTCGCCTTGTCTCGCCAACTAATTAATTAAATTAATTAAAAATTTATTTATTTGTACTATTTACTTGTTTTTATCCCCCGTTTAACTAGTCGAAACCTCACTCAATTAAATATCGCCCGACCAGCTCGAAACCCGTAAAATACTAAAATACTAATACACACAATCAAAGAATTATAAAATCACTTCGGTGTCGACTCCCGAAGTTCGAAATACTGTCCATTATTCACGTAACCGAGTCACAATCCTGACAAGTGTAACGCAAGTCAGTTAAAAATTTGGGTTTGTTACAGGTCAGGTATATACATTTAACATGTATGCGCCTAATATTTATGCAAAAACGTTTAATACATACATATATATATATATATATATCGACATATTTTTTAATTGTAACGTACATGATACGATGCGCATGCGAAGAAGACAGGGTATCGTTGATTGACGGGTGAATTACCATTCTCGAATGATCCCTTACCTACGCTTTAGTGGCTTTTATGGGGTTTCATGCGTAGGATTTTTTAAACTTGATTGGACTTTGATCACCGCTTTCGTTGAGAGATGGCATCCAGAGTCACATACGTTCCACATGCGTTATGGCGAGTGTATGATAACACTCCAAGACGTTGAGATTCAGCTCGGGTTACCGATTAATGATATGCCTGTGACTGAAAGTACAGATGTCGACTATCCCGCGGTGTGTGAAAGACTACTTGGTGCAAGACCTGAACCACTTGACCTTTTTGGGAATAGAGTTCTTATTTCATGGCTCGAACAAAATGTGCCACCTATAGAGGATGACAACAATGAGGAATGGTTCGACGTTATGTTCGTTCGTACAACTTATTGATGTTTCTTCCGTTGCTCGAGGACCTTCAAACAGCTGGACAGTATAGTTGGGGAAGTGCACGTTTGGCATATTTATACAGGGAGTTGTGTCGTGGATTTCACTTTGGTGCGCACGAGATCACTGGTGCGTCAATTCTTATACAACTATGGGCCTGGGATGTGGCGGCCCCAATTTCCACATTGGTCCTCCACGGGAGGCCACGCGGGCCCACAACTGTCCATGTTACCGCCAGCTGTGTCTCAATCCCAATTATCCATTATTAATCAATTTCCGGTTAACTTTGATGTTATAAGTTAACTTTTATTCCTTTAATATCATTTAACCACAATTTACGCAGCGGAAGATTTACTAACAACATAAAGATTCAACATGTATATTATGAGCAAAATGCCTAAGTGGAAACCATATCAACTGTACATCATATACATATCATCTAAGATCCTTAAAATATCAAAATATACAACCTATCTCTCAAGTCCCAAAACCCAACATAAAACAAGTAAATATAAACATACGTACAAGAAGGGCTAGAGCTGTCAATCGATGTAGTCCTCAAGCTTGCCCTTTCCCGGCCAGATGCTAGGGTCTGCACTCAGCCATCACAAAAAGACAGATAACGAGTCCAGAGTGAGTAATCCCAAAGAAATTCACCAAGTAATTACGAAAGTAAAAGTACTGGAATTTAAAATACTATAATTAAACATGCGGAACAAAAGAATACAGACAATTGTAAAAAGGATTAAAGCATGCATAAATATAGTAATGAAACAAAGTACGTGCACAGTAAAATTAGAACAAGTCATACTTCGGATTTTTTCCCAGGCACAGCCCGTGAAAACACCTCTACCGGGTGACCCTGGACCCTCTAGGTGGTCAGCGTAGACCCACGACGCACCCACACAAGCCTACCATACCCGGGTAGCCTATTCACCGGCGTATGCCTAGACAAGTGCTATGACTTAGTGGACTCTATTGCCGTAACGAATAAGCACCGAGTGGGGAGTGATCTCAACACCGTAAAGACACCAGGTAGGAGTGACGACACTACCGTAAAGTCACCAGGTGAGAGTACTCAGCCACCGTAAAGCAATAATGAAATGGAGTAAAGAATAAATAGAACTGAATTCAAATAAATCAAACGGTAAATACTAAAGTGAAGTTCAATTGGGATACTACACACCTCAATCCGCACTCCGCGTCCCGAAAATCAAACCCCAAATTCGGCTCGAAATAACACCCGACAATTCAAATTATCACCCGAATTATACCTATTACCATTTATCACTAAATTAGCTTCAATTTAATATATTATGTCAATTTTTCATTTTTCGAGGCTAAAACTCCGACTATTTTCTCGCCAACATTTCCGAGAAAATCCAAAAATTCCTTTATTTGATCAAAATATAATTTTTCTAAAATTTTCCTATTTTATATGGATTTTCTATGAATTTTTCAGAATTTTTTTTTTCAAAACTGTTTTTTCTTTTTTATTAGGGGCGGTTCGGCCGAACCCGGCCAAACTGGGTTCGGCTCAACCGAGCCGAACCGGCGCCTTCTTCTTCGTTGGAACAGTTCCAGCAATTTTTTTTTTCTTTCCATGAATCGAGAGAGGGAGAGGGAGAGGGAGAGGGGGAGAACGACATGTGGTCGTCTCCCTCAGAAGAACTGTTTTTGCAGTTCGTCCGAGCTCTCGAGCTCCACCCCACCTCCACCACCGAACCACCAAACCGCCACCACCACCATCCAACAACGCCAACAACATACAACAACAACAACAACAACAACAACACAACATCAACAACTCACCTCTTTGGTCTCTTCCTCTTGTTCTCTCTTCTTCCTCCTCTCGATCTCCTATTTCGATCAATCGAAATGTGGGAAAAATGAGAAACTGTGGTGACAGTGTAGTGTTTATCAAAATTTTGGGGTGAAATGACCATTTTGCCCCTAAAATCTTATCCTTCTCCTTCACACTCTAATACCCTTTTTGGTCAATTCACAATTATTTATTTATTTTCTATTTTTTAATATATATTTATATATATATATATTAAATTACCTATATATATATATTCGCGTATACTTTCGCGCCTATTATTTCGTCGTACGCGGCAATGAGCGTACTCGGGCGTGCATACTAACGTACCACCCACGCGTGTCGACCACGACCCCGCCTGTCCCTAGGCGCCCAACAATTTACATATTTTATCACAAATAACTCATTTAATGTGTGTAATATTTTTTTCAACTTAAAATTTCGTCTTTAATCTACTCGGTACCCGCGTCGACACACATATCGATGCGAATTCCCAACAGACAATCTCAAACGTCAATTTAAAATATAATTACACACATCGCGATGTCGTTAACCTATTTTAACATAAACATCACAAAATTAATCAAAACAATATACAAAATACTATTTACCTAATCCGGACGCACTACAGCCTCGCTGTGGAACCCACGAACGTCCACGCTGGTGTCCACGTCTGTAATGACGTCATAAAATAACGGCAAATATTAATTGGGTCGTTACAGGGATAGTTTTCCATTTATAGCACCAATGTGCATGCCTGTTCCTAGAACTCGACCACGAACAAGTGATGGAGTATACATGCCCAATGACGTTCCTTTGGGATATCGGTAATAAAAATGTTTCTCATATTATTTTTAATTATTCATTGCGTTTTTTTAATTTATGACTAATTTATTGTTTTGTATACAGATAGATGGTTGCATTTTCGGTAACTAGGACTTCCACACACGTTTTATCATCATTTCGTGATACACTTGACATGCAGAGGGAAAATGTCGTGAAGTGGCAACCATATGCTGATGTCATCGAGTCACTTCCACAATTATGTACTCAATGTCACGGGAGCTGGCGTTCGACGTATCCTTTAATTTGTTTCCATATAGTTGAGTGGCATAGACCGGAAAGGGTCATGAGATAGTTCGGGTTGACACAGGTCGTGTCACCTCACTATAATTTTGACACACGTCTGCATCGCGTCCAATTGAGAGGACACCCTCAAGAAAATTGGGCAGTGTATCACAGATGATACATAGAGTTGTGGGAAAATCGTGGTAATACCATAACCACGATAGAATAAGAAGGAGAACATGATCAGGAAGAGTACATGAAGTGGTACAGATATATCACCAAACGATACATTGGACATGACGGTGCTCTACGCGAATTTTCGGTAACCTTGAAATTATAATGTTGTTATTCTAATGAGTCATATTTAAAATTGTTAACTAACACTATTTTTTTGTATATTAGTCTACATTTGCGCGCCAATTGGAGCGAGTGTTCATTGATGACGGGATCGATCAAGACATTACTGCTCTACATAAAGGCATCAGAATCTTAGATGAGGATGAACGGCAAAGGACTACTATGTGGAATGATGAAAATATAGTTGAGCTAGAAATAGATGACGAAGCTTCTCAAGAAGAAGAAGAACAACAACAAAAAGAGGATCAAAGCCTAGCAAATAAAGGGAGGAGAAGAAAAACAACAACTCAAACTCTGGGTGAGAGCAGTAGACGTTCTTCTCCACCACCTCCAACTCGTCCAATACCAAGAACGTCAGAGACTGTTGGTGAGAGTAGCAGACGTTCTCCTCCACCACCTCTAACCCGCCCTTCTTCTTATAGGCACTCTCTTTTGCTGCCCCCAACGTAATCTGATACTCATATGTTTTTGCCTAGGACACCAAGCATGAGTGTTCATCCTTATCATTTTGATCCATATGCTCCTGGGCCATCATCTTCCTACATGGACCATAAAATGCCTACACATTCAATGCATGGTTCATTGCCTTCATACATGCTAAGTCCATTTACTCCGCCATATTATAATTACAATATTCCATATAGTGGAGATGGCTCATCATGCCCTTATTAGGCATGCCACCTCATGTTCCTTTCACCCTACCACATACAGGAAGTCAGTATGTTGGAACGGTTTAACCCCTATCTTTGATAGCATTGGTAGTAGTGGTCAATCGAGTCAACACGAGGAAGAAGTTCAGTCGAGTCATCGAGTTCAACAGACTCAGCCGGACGTACAAGCATGGAGAAATCCACGTCGAAATAGAGTATGACCGGTTTGCCACACGGAGGAGCAACGTCGACGTCAATAGAACCACATCACACCTTTGTATGAGTTTCTTTCATGTCATGGTAATTTCTTGGATTTGTATATTTCTTCGATTTTTTTGCTATTTGTTTTTCTCTTACTTGTATTGTAACGGCCTAATTTTTAATTGTCGTTATTCATGAGATCATTGCAGACATGGACACCATCGTTGACATTTGCGGACTTCTTGTGATTTGACTGTACACTTCCTTACTGGTACGTTTGTTTACTTTTATCGTTTTATGGTACATATGGGTTATGAGTGAAACGTTTTGACCTATATATGACTTTGTTAATTTCGTCATGTTGTGTACTTGAAAAATTAATTGTTGGAAGAATTCAATGAAAATGGTATTATGTTTGAGGAATGTTGCACGGACATACCAAAACACACATTGGTATTTGAGTTATCTATATGCATCTCGATTTGGTGTAGAACCCACCCAATATGTATTTTAGTATGGTTTCGGTTGCTGTATGTGTAGTATTTTTAATATAGGCGGGCAAAGATATGAGGAAATATAAGTTGTATGAATGACTCCTTTTCAAAATGAGTCATTCGTACAAAATATGAAATGCATACAGTGTGACATGGCAGTGGGTGTGTGACATGGTAGTGGGTGGCGGTGGGTGTATGGGTGTGTGTTGCAAGCAATGATACTAAAGCTGGTTGATGACACATCTGTAGATCGCGAACAATTGCTTGAAATGCAAGGACGGTTACATCGCATGGAACAGGGTTTCATGGAGAGATCAGCTGCACAAGAAAGGCAAGATGATGTTGATGATGATGATGCTGTTCACAATGACTCAACGACCAAGGATGATGAAAGATGATTTCTTTTTTACAAAAAGGAACATCAACTTTATTTTTAACAAATTTAGCAAATAAAGTAATTACTAGAAAACAATTAAGTTGGAAAGATATAGATATACCAAAAACATGATTAATTCAAGAGACAAATAAAGAAGAGAATCCTGTAGATAAAACGAATGATCAAATACATACTATAATAGCCCATGATAACGGACTAGTTGAAATAAATTTCGCAGCAAGAAAATCTTGTTCTACAATTCCATCTTCATCAAATACTGAGAATTATTATGAAACTCAACCTGTTTATGCATCAACAACAAAATTACCAACTCATATAGCTTATCTTATTACACCAACAGAATATAACGTTTCCATCAATGATTTTAATGATTATCAAGTTAATATGGTTAAAATAGATTACGAAGAAGATTTTGAAATAGATTATCATAATTTAAAAGAACAATTTCTTAAACATCCATTGACTCCAATATTCTGTAAAATTTGTTCAAAACCTCAACAAGCAATATTCAGAGAAAAATATTTTGCCTATATTAAAAATAATAAACAAAACATTCAATTTTTTGATTATTTAACATTATCCTGTCCAAAGATAATACATAAGATAAATACCGTATGGGAAGGAACAAAAGGTGAAAAATACATTCAAACTCATCCTCCATTAACTTCTATTAAAATCAATGAAAACATTAAGGCAGTACCATTAAAAACTACTTTTGAAGAAGAAAGACCTATATCAAGAAAAGATTTAAATCATATAATTGAACAAAATAATTATACTAATATATATCTATCTTCTTTATCCAATATTTCTCATAAAAATCCCTCTAATAGTAAAAATACTGAAAACTCTAAAAATACAAAAATAGAAAATGAATTAATACTAAAAAAGCCTATGATGAAAGATAATTTAAGAAATTTACCCATTATAAAACCAAATTATTCAGATGAATTATTACAGACTATAGCATCAAAAATTAGTACTTTACAAATAAATCAAAAAGATACAAAAGAAAAGATGCCTGAAATAAATATTTTAGAAGAAAATCGATCAATAACATCTGAGAGTTTATCAGAAAATTCATTAGAGATCAGTCCAATAAAAATGACAGAATCCAGTATTGAAACATCATCAGACTTAGATATAAATAAAATCCATTATCCTAGAAAACATAATATATATAATAAATGGAATACTAAACCTTATTGTTCTAGACCATCTCCTGTAGACATGATATTAGAAGAAAAAGATAATAAAAGAATTAAGTTTGACAGAAATTCAATTTATGAATGGAATATCGAGGGATTATCAGAATACAGAATTTTACAAGTAATGCAACAAATGTTAACTTATGCAACAGCATGCAAAACTCAAAATCATCCAGAACCAACCATAGTAGGTGCAATATCTGTAGGACTTACTGGTCAAATGAATGGCTGGTGGAATAATTCTTTATCAACTGCTCAAAGATTAGAAATTATAAATTCAATATCTATAGACAAAAATGGAAATCCAATATTAGACAACAATGGAAGAGAACAATTTAATGGTGTAAGAACCTTGCTAACCAATATAATTTGGCATTTCATAGGAACATTAAGTCATATTGAAGAAAAAATTTGTGAACAATTACAAAGTTTAAGATGCAGAACATTATCCGATTTTAGATGGTATAAAGATACCTTTTTATCAAAAGTTTATACTTTAACTTCAGATGAAACCCCATTTTATAAAGAAAGATTTGTTTCCGGATTACCATACTCATTCGCAGAAAAGGTTAGACAAATATTAAGAGAAAAATGCGATGGAACTCTAAATTATAACAGATTCACTTATGGTGATATAATTCAAACAATTCAGATAGTAGGATTATCAATATGTAATGATATAAAGTTAAAAAGACAATTACATAAAGATTCTAAAGATAATTGCAGAGACATATGTGATTTTTGTTATCAATTCGGTCATGAAGTTGCTCAAACATCAACATAAGCTAATAAACCAAAATACAGAAAAAGAAGATTACAAAGATTTAATAATAAAAACAATCCAGATTTTTATTATAAACCTAAGAGAAAAACTTATAGAAAAAAAATATAAATTTACTAAAAATAAAACTAATAAATGTTTTAAATGTGGAAAACCAGGTCATTACGCAAATAAATGTCATTTAAAGAACTATAAAAAGAAAGTAAATGAAGTTGCAAATAGTGATAACTCTAGTTCTTCATAAACATGTAAATGCATAGAAAATATACAAAATACATATACATCTAGCTCAGACTCAGAAAATGAAATTAATGTATTAACGACACATGAAAAATTAATTTTAGATATCGGTGAACAAATAGGTGATCCAATATTAAAATATAAATATTATACAGAAATTTTAAATACAGAAAAGGACAATGAAAATACTTCACAGATAAATGAAAATGAAATAAAATTTCAAAACCAAATTCATTTACATAATAATTATCATACTATGAAATATATAATTCAAGATGTAAATAAAAGATCTAAATCCTTTACAGGACCAAACATAAATTCATTACAGCATGAAATAAATCTGTTGAAAGAAGAAATAAAAATTCTTAAAGAAAAAATAATTAAGATAGAAGTCGAAAATATAAATTATGAAAACCTTTCAATTTATGATAATAATATATTCATAGAAACACTTACATCTTATACTCATCAACGATGGTTTACTCCAATAACTTTAAAAATAAAAGATTATAAATGTTCATTACAAGCTTTAATAGATTCAGGTGCAGATTTAAATTGTATAAGAGAAGGTTTAATCCTTTTAAAATACTGTGAAAAGACAAACGGTCGAATATCAACAGCATAAGGAAATAAATCAATAATTAAGTTAAAAATTCCTATTGCTCATATATGTAAAAATAATGTTTGTATACCAACATCCTTTATAATAGTTAAAGATTTACAACATGATATGTTATTAGGAACTCCATTCTTACAAAAAATTCAACCATTCTCGGTTACATCCAGTGGAATAAGATCAAGTATAGAAAATAAAGAAGTTAATTTCAATTTTATTAATAAACCAAAAACTAGATATTTAAATCAATTAATCAATCTGGTAGAACATAAACAAACCTTTATAGGACAATTAAAATCAGAAATTAAGAACTTAAAAACAGAACAGATTATAAATACTCCATCCTTTCAACAAAAAATTAAAATGTTTCAAGATCAATTAATTATTAAGTGTTGTTCAGAAATCCCCTCAGCATTTTGGGATAAAAAAACTTATCAAGTTTCTTTACCTTACATTAATGATTTTAATGAAGATAAAATACCAACGAAAGCCAATCCTTCACAAATGAATGAATGATTATTAAAATTATGTGATCAAGAAATAAAAGATTTGTTACAAAAGAAATTAATAACCCCATCTAAATCTCCACGGAGTTGTACAGCTTTCTATGTAGAAAATGCAGCAGAATTAGAACGAGGAGCACCAAGACTTGTTATAAATTATAAACCGTTAAACAATGTTTTAAAAACTATAATATATCCATTACCAAATAAGAATGATTTAATAAAGAGAATAATCAATTCAGTTATCTTTTCAAAATTTGATTTCAAGTCAGGATTTTGGCAAATACAAATTACAAATAAAGATAGATGTAAAACAACATTTAACACTCCATTTGGTCAGTATCAGTGGAATGTTATGCCATTCGGTCTCAAAAATGTCCCATCAGAATTTCAAAAAATGATGAATGAAGTATTTCATCCTTATTATGAATATATCTTAGTTTATATAGACGACATCCTTATATTTTCAAAATCAATCGATGAACATTGGAAACACTTATATACATTTCAATCTATAATAATTAAAAATGGATTAGTATTATCTCAAAGGAAAATAAAACTTTTTCAAATAACAATAAACTTTTTAGAATTTCAAATACAGAATCAAACAATAACTCCAATCAATAGAGTTATAGAATTTGTAAATAAATTCCCTGATCAATTAGTAGATAAAAAACAGTTACAAAGATTTTTAGGTTGTTTAAATTACTTATCAAATTTCTATAAAAATTCAGCAATAGATAAAAAATGTCTTTTAGAACTTCTTAAAAAAGATAATAAATTTATCTGGACCCCTATTCATACAGAAGCAATACAAAAGATCAAGTTAAAAGTAAAAGCATTACCATGTTTACATTTAGCCAATTCTACTTATCCAAAAATAATTCAGACAGTTGCCTCAGACATAGGATATGGAGGTATATTACTTCAAAAAACCCCTGAAGGAAATGAATAGTTTTTTTGTTATACATCAAGACTTTGGAATAAAACTCAAAAGAATTACGCTACGGTCAAAAAGGAAATTCTTGCAATTGTTTTATCCGTTCAGAAATTTCAAGCAGATATTTTGAATCAAAAATTTTTAATAAGAGTTGATTGTAAATCAAAGAAAAGAAATACTTTTGAAAGATATAAAAAATTTAGTTTCAAAACAAATATTTGCTCGTTGGCAAGCTATTTTAAGTATTTTTGATTTTGATATCGAATATATAAAAGGAGAAAATAACTCCCTTCCTGATTTCTTATCCAAAGAATTCCTTGTAACCCTATAAATTCATTCTTTGTTTCAGATCATCATGGATAAGAGTAAATCTCTTTACACTTATCAAAGACAAAATAAATTCTCTCCATTATTCAGCCAGTACAATACAGCTTCTAATTCTGATCAAAGATCCAGTTATCAGCTGAAAAGCTTTTTCTCCATCTATCCTCTTGATGGTTTTCATCATACTCTCAGTCTAGAAAATCAAGTCAATGCTCTCATTCCTCATCCTCATAATTTCATCCCAAGACGACCAAATGCCTCAATAAAATTTTATGAAGCTTTACTTTCGCAAACAGGCTCAGTTATTTTTGATCATTTCAAAAAACTCAATTCAGAAGAGATTGCTTATTCCAAATTCAAAATTCAAAAAGTCTTATCAAGCAATAAATGGTCTATGCAATACAGCTTAGTTTCAATGCCTTGTCATAACTATTATCCTATCACTTTGAAAAATATGAAGACTTTAGAAGAACAGTCAACTGTACCGGTAAGTTACAACGATTATGTTGAAGCTTGGAAGGTTATACTGTTTTATAAAAAACTTGCAGAAGGTCATTCATGGTACATCACTTATAAAAAACCATTAGGACATAATTTTCCTACTTAGTTTTCTCATGAATGGTTACCTCGATTCGGTCCTACTGAAGCAATCTTTCCTCCTGAAGTCCAGACCATTTATAAAAAGGGAGGATTAAATCTATTCATGTTTGTAACCCAATACACCATACCGTGGATACTAAAATGGAATTACAATAACACCACGATTAAGAATACTGAAGGAAATTCAGCTACTCATCTGGTTTGAGAAATTTATATCAAATGGTGGGACAAGTTTGACATTACTTCTCTAAAAAAAGAAGCTGCATACCACCATTCGCCATCATTCGGTATAATGCCTCCTCCAAAGACTTATAAAGAAGCAACTTTAAAGATTAATGAAAATAAACCAGAATCAGCCAAGAAAGAAAATCCAGTTCAAGTATCATCATCATCAGAAACAATAGACACATCAAGTCTCATTCTTCAAGAGTTGAAGAAAATGCAAGAAGAATCCAGGAAAATAAATGCAAGACTTCAAAGAATTGAAGAATCACAGTCTGCCTCCTCAAGAAATCATTCCGATCATGAAGGAAGCTCAGGGACTCCTGAGTATATTGTTGAACTATATTAATTCAATTCACCTCCAGGCCCATGCCTGCAAATTAAATCAAGTGTCATTTAGGCCCATGCTAATTAAGTTATTCAGGCCCATGCCTGCCATCACCAGGCTTATGCCTGCCTCAGGCCCATGCCAATTCATAATCCAGGCCCATGCCTCCAGGCCCAATGCTTGCCACTATCAAAACTTATACAGATATGATTCAGATTGTTCTCAAGACCATCAAGTCGTCATTATCATCATCAAGTCATCATCATCAAATCATCCTTCGAAGAAAATAATGCATGCCTATCAAGAAGTTTATCAAGAAGTGTATCAAGTCATTAACAGAAGCCCAATAATGCAGTTAACAATTTCGTCAAAAATCAGACAAGTCAGACTTATCCAGCAAGTCAGACATATCTAGCTATCACAAGCCATCCAGCTATCCAGATAATAAAGTTGATGTGACAAAAGTAGTCACAAGTTGTCTTTTTATGTAAATTATTGTGTGTTGTCGATTAAGTGTTGATAGTCAGTTGTCATCTTTAATTATGACAAATAGTAAAAGTTGTTGTAATAGTAGTAAATAGTGTTTGAATAGTGTCAGTGAATAGTGATGAATAGTGTCTGTCAATAATGTTTGTTGTAACAGTAAGTCTTCATAGACTAGTTGTTGGAATAGTAACCAACAATAATGTTTGTTGTAACAGTGAGTCTTCGTAGACTAGTTGTTGGAATAGTAACCAACAATAATGTTTGTTGTAATAGTGTCAGTTTTATCTGTACAATCCAAGTTTCATCTATAAATAGAAAGCTCGAATGAAGATCGATTCATTCGAAAGTTTGAGCTTTAAAATTTCTTAACTCTTTCTCTCATTTGAGTCTCTCTTTCGTCTCAATATTCAATCATAGATTACTCTTACCATTCAGTCTATAACCACAATCCCATATACCGTTTCTTTGTTGAATCCGATCCTGCCGTATTGGTATCAGAGCCATATTCATCAAAGAATTCAGCACCATCCCTTGAATCAAGTTCTCTACTCTCGTCTCCTGTAAGTATTTACTATCGATTTCAAGTTTGATTTTGACTTCAAGTTTGGTTTTAAGTTTGATTATGATTTCGATTGCGATTTCGAAAAGGATTTGCAAAACTTCTTACTATGACGTTTCTTTTGAAAGTTAAAATTTCGTTTTATTTCTGTTAATTTATCTTGTGTTTAACCTTCGCCATTGGAGTTAGGAGTTTTCCTAGTCGCGTAGTAAGGCTAGCAGAAGGGAGCGTAAGTCTAGCAATAAATCGTTGACCAAGCTAAGAACTCTAAGAACCTAGGTGAGACATGAGTGAATTAATGAAGAGCGTAAGTCTAACAATAAATCGTTGACCAAGCTAAGAACTCTAAGAACCCAGGTGAGACATGAGTGAATTAATGAAGAAAATGAAATCTTCTCTTTCATTACGAAAACATAGTCCTAAGTTTGAATCATCCTCCTCGACATCAAAATCTAATCATCAATCAATCATAAAGCCAGAAAAAATAAAATCAAAATTAGATTTAAGAAATATAAGTGAAATATCATATGTAGACATAGAACAATCACTGCAAAATTGGAATTTACCAACCATAGATCCCAAGCAGATATACACCCATGGAACTTTTTCCAAAAATCAAGATTATATAGTAAAACTAGAAGAAGAAACTAGATCAATTGATGCAGAAGGACAAGAAATATTATTAATTTCTCCAGAAAAAATAAATACATATAAAGAAAAATATAAATATTTGCATATAGGATTAATACAAGTCGCAATAAAGCCATTAACTGCTCTAGGACTAAATACATCTGTATTAGCATCCGTTAGAGATAAAAGACACATAAAGTTTAATGATTTGTTATTATGAATAATTGAAGGAAGTTTGTCTGAAGGACCTATTTTCTTTAATTGTTTTCCTAATTTCACAATTAGTTTACATGATCAATTCGCACATGAAGCATGAGCATTAAGTTTATATACACAAGGATTTGAAATGAAAGGAATATGTTCAAATGTTGCAGTAGTCTATCGAATTTATTATAAATTAATGCATACAATAATCCCTGCAGTAGCATATACGAATTTACAAAAAGGAACATCAACTTTATTTTTAACAAATTTAGCAAATAAAGTAATTACTAGAAAATAATTAAGTTGGAAAGATATAGATATACCAAAAACATGGTTAATTCAAGATACAAATAAAGAAGAGAAACCTGTAGATAAAACAAATGATCAAATACATACTATAATAGCCCATGATAACGGACTAGTTGAAATAAATTTCGCAGCAAGAAAATCTTGTTCTACAATTCCATCTTCATTAAATACGGAGAATTATTATAAAACCAACCTGTTTATGCATAAACAACAAAATTACCAACTCATATAGCTTATCTTGTTACACCAACAGAAGATAACGTTTCCATCAATGATTTTAATGATTATCAAGTTAATATGGTTAAAATAGATTACGAAGAAGATTTTAAAATAGATTATCATAATTTAAAAGAACAGTTTCTTAAACATCCATTGATCCCAATATTTTGTAAATTTTGTTCAAAACCTCAACAAGCAATATTCAGAGAAAAATATTTTGCCTATATTAAAAATAATAAACAAAACATTCAGTTTTTTGATTATTTAACAATATCCTGTCCAAAAATAATACATAAGATAAATACCGTATGGGAAGGAACAAAAGGTGAAAAATACATTCAAACTCATCCTCCATTAACCTCTATAAAAATCAATGAAAACATTAAGGCAGTACCATTAAAAACTACGTTTGAAGAAGAAAGACCTATATCAAGAAAAGATTTAAATCATATAATTGAACAAAATAATTATACTAATATATATATCTATCTTCTTTATCCAATATTTCTTATAATAATCCCTCTACTAGTAAAAATATTAAAAACTCTAAAAATACAAAAATAGAAAATGAATTAATACTAAAAAAGCCTATGATGAAAGATAATTTAAGAAATTTACCTATTATAAAACCAAATTATTCAGATGAATTATTACAGACAATAGCATCAAAAATTAGTACTCTACAAATAAATCAAAAAGATACAAAAGAAAAGATGCCTGAAATAAATATTTTAGAAGAAAATCAATCAATAATATCTGAGAGTTTATCAGAAAATTCATTAGAAATTAGTCCAATAAAAATGACAGAATCCAGTATTGAAACATCATCAGACTTAGATATAAATAAAATCCATTATCCTAGAAAACATAATATATATATAATAAATGGAATACTAAACCCTATTATTCTAGACCATCTCCTGTAGACATGATATTAGAAGAAAAAGATAATAAAAGAATTAAGTTTGACGGAAATTCAATTTATGAATGGAATATCGATGGATTATCAGAATACAGAATTTTACAAGTAATGCAATAAATGTTAACTTATGCAGCAGCATGTAAAACTCAAAATCATCCAGAACCTAATATTGTAGGTGCAATATCTGTAGGACTTACTGGTCAAATGAATGGCTGGTGGAATAATTCTTTATCAACCGCTCAAAGATTAGAAATTATAAATTCAATATCTATAGACGAAAATGGAAATCCAATATTAGATAACAATGGAAGAGAACAATTTAATGGTGTAAGAACCTTGCTAACCAATATAATTTGGCATTTCATAGGAACATTAAGTCATATTGAAGAAAAAATTCGTGAACAATTACAAAGTTCAAGATGCAGAACATTATCCGATTTTAGATGGTATAAAGATACATTCTTATCAAAAGTTTATACTTTTACTTCAGATGAAACCCCATTTTATAAAGAAAGATTTGTTTCCGGATTACCATACTCATTCGCAGAAAAGGTTAGACATATATTAAGAGAAAAATGCGATGGAACTTTAAATTATAACAGATTCACTTATGGTGATATAATTCAAACAATTCAGATAGTAGGATTATCAATATGCAATGATATAAAGTTAAAGAGACAATTACATAAAGATTCTAAAGATAATCGCAGAGATATAGGTGATTTTTGTTATCAATTCGGTCATGAAGTTGCTCAAACATCAACACAAGCTAATAAACCAAAATACAGAAGAAGAAGATTACAAAAATTTAATAATAAAAACAATCCAGATTTTTATTATAAACCTAAGAGAAAAACTTATAGAAAAAATTATAAATTTACTAAAAATAAAACTAATAAATGTTTTAAATGTGGAAAACCAGGTCATTACGCAAATAAATGTCATTTAAAGAACTATAAAAAGAAAGTAAATGAAGTTGCAAAAAGTGATAACTCTAGTTCTTCAGAAACATGTAAATGCATAGAAAATATACAGAATACATATACATCTAGCTCAGAATCAGAAAATGAAATTAATGTATTAACGACACATGAAAAATTAATTTTAGATATCGGTGAACAAATAGGTGATCCAATATTAAAATATAAATATTATACAGAAATTTTAAATACATAAAAGGACAATGAAAATACTTCACGATAAATGAAAATGAAATAAAATTTCAAAACCAAATTCATTTACATAATAATTATCATACTATGAAAGATATAATTCAAGATGTAAATAAAAGATCTAAATCCTTTACAGGACCAACCATAAATTCATTACAGCATGAAATAAATCAGTTGAAAGCAGAAATAAAAATTCTTAAAGAAAAAATAATTAAGATAAAAGACGAGAATATAAATTCAGAAAACCTTTCAATTTATGATAATAATGTATTCATAGAAACACTTACATCATATACTCATCAACGATGGTTTACTTCGATAACCTTAAAAATAAAAGATTATAAATGTTCTTTACAAGCTTTAATAGATTCAGGTGCGGATCTAAATTGTATAAGAGAAGGTTTAATCCCTTTAAAATACTGTGAAAAGACAAACAGTCGAATATCAACAGCAGAAGGAAATAAATCAATAATTAAGTTAAAAATTCCTATTGCTCATATATGTAAAAATAATGTTTGTATACCAACATCCTTTATAATAGTTAAAGATTTACAACATGATATGTTATTAGGAACTCCATTCTTACAAAAAATTCAACCATTCTCGGTTACATCAAGTGGAATAAAGTCAAGTATAGAAAATAAAGAAGTTAATTTCAATTTTATTAATAAACCAAAAACTAGGTATTTAAATCAATTAATTAATCTGGTAGAATATAAACAAACCTTTATAGGACAATTAAAATAAGAAATTAAGAATTTAAAAACAGGACAGACTATAAATACTCCATCCTTTCAACAAAAATATAAAATGTTTCAAGATCAATTAATTATCAAATGTTGTTCAGAAATACCCACTGCATTCTGGGATAGAAAAACTTATCAAGTTTCTTTACCTTACATTAATGATTTTAATGAAGCAAAAATACCCACGAAAGCCAATCCTTCACAAATGAATGAAAGATTACTAAAATTATGTGATCAAGAAATAAAAGATTTGTTACAAAAGAAATTAATAACACCATCTAAATCTCCATGGAGCTGTACAGATTTTTATGTAGAAAATGCAGCAGAACTAGAACGAGGAGCACCCAGACTTGTTATAAATTATAAACCGTTAAACAATGTTTTAAAAACTATAAGATATCCATTACCAAATAAGAATGATTTAATAAAGAGAATAACCAATTCAGTTATCTTTTCAAAATTTGATTTAAAGTCAGGATTTTGGCAAATACAAATTACAAATAAAGATAGATATAAAACAACATTCAACACTCCAATTGGTCAGTATCAGTAGAATGTTATGCCATTCGGTCTCAAAAATGCCCCATCAGAATTTTAAAAAATGATGAATGAAGTATTTCATCCTTATTATGAATATATCTTAGTTTATATAGACGATATCCTTATATTTTTCAAATCAATAGATGAACATTGGAAACACTTGTATACATTTCAATCTATAATAATTAAAAATGGATTAGTATTATCTCAAAGGAAAATAAAACTTTTTCAAATAACAATAAACTTTTTAGGATTTCAAATACAGAATCAAACAATTAACTCCGATCAATAGAGTTATAGAATTTGCAAATAAATTCCCTGATCAATTAGTAGATAAAAAACAGTTACAAAGATTTTTAGGTTGTTTATATTACTTATCCGATTTCTACAAAAATTCAGCAATAGATAAAAAATTTCTTTTAGAACTTCTTAAAAAAGATAATTAATTTATCTGGACCCCTATTCATACAGAAGCAATACAAAAGATCAAGTTAAAAGTAAAAGCATTACCATGTTTACATTTAGCCAATTCTACTTATTCAAAAATAATTCAGACAGATGCCTCAGACATAGGATATAGAGGTATATTACTCCAAAAAACCCTGAAGGAAATGAACAGCTTGTTTGTTATACATCAAGACTTTGGAATAAAACCCAAAAGAATTATGCTACGGTCAAAAAGGAAATTCTTGCTATTGTTTTATCCGTTCAGAAATTTCAAGTAGATATTTTGAATCAAAAATTTTTGATAAGAGTTGATTGTAAATCGGCAAAAGAAATACTTTTGAAAGATATAAAAAATTTAGTTTCAAAACAAATATTTGCTCGTTGGAAAACTATTTTGAGTATTTTTGATTTTGATATCGAATATATAAAAGGAGAAAATAACTCCCTTCCTGATTTCTTATCCAGAGAATTCCTTGTAACCCTATAAATTCATTCTTTGTTTCAGATCATCATGGATAAGGGTAAATCTCTTTACACTTATCAAAGACAAAATAAATTTTCTCCATTATTCAGCCAGTACCAAAATCCAGCTTTTCCAATTCTGATCAAAGATCCAGTTATCAATTAAAAAGAAAAGCTATTTCTTTGTTTACTCTCCCGATGTCCATCATCTGAGCCTCAATCTCTAAAATCATATCAATACCATAATTCCTACTCCTCACAATTCTATTCCTAAATATCTCAATAAGATTGTATTAAATTTTATGAAACCTTACTTTCGATTCAGTTCTTTTGAAAAGATTAATTCAGAAAAGGTTAATTAATTGAAAGATTCATGGATTTCGGAATTTGCGACCCCCTTATAAATTGGTTTGTAGATGAATTGTATAATTTCGGCCTTCAGCCAGATGTTCAAATCAACAAGCCAATACAGCTTTATGCAGCTTTTGCTTTCAATTGGTCCAAATGATGAAGAAAAAGCCCTTATAACTCTTTGGACCTTATTAGGGTGCCCAAAAATAGAAATCTTTATAGACATCAGCAGAATTGATAATACTTATGTTTATGAAGGACTTTGGAAGACTCTCGACAATCAGTTTCTATCCTCATATTTTCAGATAACTATGTTTACCTAGAAAATAAAATAGAATCAACCAAGAAAGAAAATCCAGTTCAAGTATCATCATCATCAGAAACAATAGACACATCAAGTCTCATTCTTCAAGAGTTGAAGAAAATGCAGGATCGGATTCAACAAAGAAACGGTATATGGGATTGTGGTTATAGACTGAATGGTAAAATACGGCAGGATCGGATTCAACAAAGAAACGGTATATGGGATTGTGGTTATAGACTGAATGGTAAGAGTAATCTATGATTGAATATTGAGACGAAAGAGAGACTCAAATGAGAGAAAGAGTTAAGAAATTTTAAAGCTCAAACTTTCGAATCTTAACTTTCAAATGAATCGATCTTCATTCAAACTTTCTATTTATAGATGAAACTTGGATTGTACAGACAAAACTGACACTATTACAACAAATATTATTGTTGGTTACTATTCCAACAACTAGTCTACGAAGACTCACTGTTACAACAAACATTATTGTTGGTTACTATTCCAACAACTAGTCTACGAAGACTTACTGTTACAACAAACATTATTGACAGACACTATTCATCCGACACTATTCATCACTATTCACTGACACTATTCAAACACTATTTACTACTATTACAACAACTTTTACTATTTGTCATAATTAAAGATGACAACTGACTGTCAACACTTAACCGACAACACACAATAATTTACATAAAAAGACAAAACTTGTGACTACTTTTGTCACATCGACTTTATTATCTGGATAGCTGGATGGCTTGTGATAGTTGGATAAGTCTGACTTGTTGGATAAGTCTGACTTGTCTGATTTTTGACGAAATTGTTAACTGCATTATTGGGCTTCTGTTGATGACTTGATACACTTCTTGATAAACTTCTTGATAGGCATGCATTATTTTCTTCGGAGGATGATTTGATGATGACGACTTGATGATGATAATGACGACTTGATGGTCTTGAGAACAATCTGGATCTTGAGAACAATCTGAATCATATCTGTATAAGTTTTGATAGTGGCAGGCATTAGGCCTGGAGGCATGGGTTTGGATTATGAATTGGCATGGGCCTGAGGCAGGCATAAGCCTGGTGATGGCAGACATGGGCCTGAATAACTTAATTGGCATGGGCTTGAATTCTGAATTAATGACACTGAATTGAATTAATATAGTTTAACAATATACTCAGGAGTCCCTGAGCTTCCTTCATGATCAAAATGATTTCTTGATGATGCAGATCGAGATTCTTTAATTCTCTGAAGTCTTGCATTCATTTTCCTGGATTCTTCTTGCATTTTCCTGGATTCTTCTTGCAATAGATGACGAAGCTTCTCAAGAAGAAGAGGAAGAACAACAAAAAGAGGATCAAAGCCTAGCAGATAAAGGGAAGAGAAGAAAAACAACAACGACTCAAACCCTGGGTGAGAGCGGTAGACGTTCTTCTCCACCACCTCCAACTCGTCCAATACCAAGAACGTCAGAGACTGTTGGTGAGAGTAGCAGACGTTCTCCTCCACCACCTCTAACCCGCCCTTCTTCTTATAGGCACTCTCTTTTGCTGCCCTCAACGCAATCTGATACTTATATGTTTTTGCCTAGGACACCGAGCATGAGTGTTCATCCTTATCATTTTGATCCATATGCTCTTGGGCCATCATCTTCCTATATGGACCATAAAATGCCTACACATTCAATGCATGGTTCATTGCCTTCATACATGCCAAGTTCATTTACTCCGCCATATTATAATTACAATATTACATATAGTGAAGATGGCTCATCATGCCCTTATTAGGCATGCCACCTCATGTTCCTTTCACCCTACCACATACAGGAAGTCAGTATGTTGGAATGGTTTAACCCCTATCTTTGATAGCACTGGTAGTAGTGGTCAATCGAGTCAACACGAGGAAGAAGTTCAGTCGAGTCATCGAGTTCAACAGACTCAGCCGGACATACAAGCATGGAGAAATCCACATCGAAATAGAGTACGATCGGTTTGCCACACGGAGGAGTAACGTCGACGTCGATAGAACCACATCACACCTTTGTATGAGTTTCTTTCATGTCATGGTAATTTCTTGAATTTGTATATTTCTTCAATTTTTTTGCTATTTGTTTTTCTCTTACTTGTATTGTAACGGCCTAATTTTTAATTGTCGTTATTCATGAGATCATTGCAGACATGGACACCATCGTTGACATTTGCGGACTTCTTGTGATTTGACTGTACACTTCCTTACTGGTACGTTTGTTTACTTTTATCGTTTTATGGTACATATGGGTTATGAGTGAAACGTTTTGACCTATATATGACTTTGTTAATTTCGTCATGTTGTGTTCTTGAAAAATTAATTGTTAGAAGAATTCAATGAAAATGGTATTATGTTTGAGGAATGCTGCACGGACATACCAAAACACACATTGGTATTTGAGTTATCTATATGTATCTCGATTTGGTGTAGAACCCACCCAATATATATTTTAGTATGGTTTCAGTTGCTGTATGTGTAGTATTTTTAATATAGGCGGGCAAATATATGAGGAAATATAAGTTGTATGAATGACTCCTTTTCAAAATGAGTCATTCGTACAAAATATGAAATGCATACAGTGTGACATGGCAGTGGGTGTGTGACATGGTAGTGGGTGGTGGTGGGTGTATGGGTGTGTGTTGCAAGCAATGATACTAAAGCTGGTTGATGACACATCTGTAGATCGCGAACAATTGCTTGAAATGCAAGGGCGGTTACATCGCATGGAACAGGGTTTCATGGAGAGATCAGCTGAACAAGAAAGGCAAGATGATGTTGATGATGATGATGCTGTTCACAATGACTCAACGACCAAGGATGATGAAAGATGATTTCTTTTTCACAACATCCAAAAATGTTAGATTTTTTTGGTTCATTTTTGACTTGATACTTATAAGTTTTTTTATTAGGAACCATTATAAATCTTATGAATTTATTAGGAACCATTGTAGAAACATAAATCATGTAAACCATATATTGAATCGAGATTATTGGAGTAATGTTTGTTATTCACTAGTTTTTTCTATTGTATTCTTTATTTGAATATTGAATTAGGAGACTAAAAAAGGTTTTACTTCTAAATAGAATGTTTGTTTTAGGTCTACATTGAACATTTATTAAGAATTATTTTGGGATTTTGTGTTTTAATTGGTTCTACACAAAAAAAAACTTGTTCAAACTATATTAACATCTTTTATTTTTTGTTTTCATATTTGTGATATTGACTATATATGCTAACTGTTAATTAATTTTACTAATTTGTATTTATTTTTTCTTTTTTTATTGAAATAAATATGATTTGTTCTTTATTATAGGTTGTTTTCTATAAAATATATGACTTTTATATATGTGAATCTCAATTTTGTATACCTCAAAGCTTAATTATTTTCTTTTTCTTTTTCTTTTTTTTTTTTTTGCAAGAAATCAATTGACTATGGTATATATGATGGATGGATTGTATTTTTATTATGGTTTTCTTGGAAACTTATTTTGTGTTCTCCTACTTTGATTTTTTTTAATTTTTTGTATTGATATGGAAAGAGACAATTAATACACTGAGTTTATGTATTCAAATTTGATTAAATTCGATTGGAATGTATGAATTCATTGTTGCCCTGCATTAATATTATAACTTCAGGAATATATATAATATTATATATATATGGAATATATATAATATATATCAGAAAAATAAACCCTAAACCTGCAGGAATATATATAATATATATATATATATTATATAGCGACGGATTGGCGACGGAGAGCCCGTCGTTAATCTATTTTCGGCGACAGGTGGCCCGTCGCCATTTCCTGACATCCACATAACACGAATGACGCCTTTTGTAAAAGCGTCATTCGTGTTTCTCACGTGGCGCCACGTCACACGATTTTAGTAAAGGCAAAATATATTATTTTTAAAAATTTTAAAAAATTTATCCTATTTAATAAATTTTAAAGTAAAACAATCTCACTTTTTGAAAAAACCACGTACAAAGAACATATGTGAACTGCTACGTGAAAAAGTAACATGTGACAAGATAAAAAAGTTTCATCAATTTATGACATGAAAAGTTCTTTCTCCCTTGCCTTGGTTCTATAGTTTGGAAAATACTAAAATGAAAAATATAAAATGATCGGTTTTAGGACAGTCGAATAGATATGCAGCTTTTAGTGTCTATTTATTTCCATATTAACATTTGTGCTTATAAATCAATATATATTGAATAAACTCTAAATAATTAAGTGTATATTTGAGTATTTCAAAAGTTCACCCACATTACAATGGCAGCACTAGATTCCTTGACTCCAAAATTAGTGAGACAAACTTTGAGTACGCAGAATGTGGGACCCAAAATGGTGACTGGAAAAGATGATAAGAAAAGCCACGTGTAGTACTGATCTGGCCCACAAACAGCAGAGTAGTGAAGGTGATGATGTCCAAAAGTGACATCAGTTGGGACAAAGTTGTCAGTCCACCGAAAATCGAGTCGAACGGGAAGAGAAAACTAAACCCTCCGTTTGCTGGCCCTCTCCGCAGCAACAAAACTCACACTTTTCACTCGCTTTTCGCACTCACTGTTCTCCGATTCCCAAGCCCTAACGTCTCCGCAGATCGAGAACTCGAATTCGTGAGTTTCCGATTTGGTTTTGTTCGTTCGTTCGCGCGATTTTCAGTGGCTTCGTATTCTGATGTTGTTTTGTCGTTTGGATTTTGGTTGTTGGACGATCGCGAGGTTGGAGTTGGAGTGGACGGCGACGGATTTTGAGGTAAAGATTGCTTTTTTTATGGTTTTGATTGGCGGTATTCGGCGTCGTATCTATCGATTTTGTGGATTTTCTTTCTTATTTGTTATAGAATTCATTGATTTCGTGGTTTTTGTTTTGGTTGATTTGATGTTGTTGGGGGGTTTTTGTTCTGTGTTGGGGTTTGTAAACCCTAGATGTTAACATTGTTGTGTCTTTGATGATAAGTTGTTGTTGTGACTGTCTTTGATGGTCAAGTTGATTGCTTTATGAGTTATTGGCTCAATTCATGTTTTTCGCGATTGAGAGGTTCGCGTCTATCTTGACATGATTGATAAATATTGTGAAAAAGGGGAATGGAAGAAAAAAAGAAGAGTTTATTTTGTTTGAATTTAGAATAGGTGAAAAAGTGTAGGCTTCTTTAAGTTTATTTGATAGGTAGTTTGATGATCCTTCTCCTGTTGCTTAATTAGATATCGATGATTAGACTTAACCAACGGTAGTCAAGTTGTGATCAGTTTTACTAGTAGAGAATGAATAAATTTACAATGAAACAATCAAATTTGTTTTTTCAATGGTTGAGAATCTTGAGAACACGTGATCAACCTTTGAGGGGTCATCCAGTTGATAACCAGCGCTCAAATAGCATCTGATTGCTTTTTGTGTCTCGTGGAACTTCAGTTAGGAATCTTTTGTATTCGAGCTCCCAAAAATATAGATTTGGGAACCTACCAGTCTAGGCAGCTCCTTTTTTTAAATGATTATTTGATAATCTTATGTCATTCACTTGGAGATCTTGTAACTTCGCTTCATAAGGGAGTTTGTTTGTCTGAGTTCTCGTTTTGTTGTTGCTAGTACTTATGCGTTAAACTTCAGTCCAAGCAAGTTTTTGCTTGCCTTCTTCACTTCTGCATATATTTGTCTGCCCCTTTTTTCTAAGTAACGCTAAACATTTCTATATTATCGAGAGTTATTTACATAGGATCTCCTGCATCAAAGAATACTTGTCAGCTTACAATTTTTCTTGTTTACATTTTAGTATACACTACAAGAAAAAGGCCCTTTAACGAGGGGAAATCCCGTCGCTAAATGTCAAGTTCTCCTCACTTTTAGTGAGGGGAAAATCCCGTCGTCGTTCCCCTTGCTGTTACCTCTCTCTCTCTCAAGGGTTAAGGCGGTGGGATCACATCCTCTCGCTAAAGACCTTTTAGTGAGAGGACCAATTCCCTCACTAAAAGCTTTTAGAGAGAGGTGACGGACCACATCGTCTCGCTGCATTCGACGATTTGGTTGTGCAAATTTCCTATCACCGTTGCAATTGGCACGACGCTTGTTGATATGTATGCAAAATGTGGGTACATTGATATGTCCAGAAAGGTGTTTGATGAAATGCCTCGAAGAGATGTTTGGTCGTGGATGGGATGATTTGTGGCTTGGCTGCTCATGGTCTTGCTAAGGAAGCTCTCTCACACTTTAGCAACTTCATACGAGGATTTCTTCCGAGAAATGTCACCTTCGTTGGTGTCTTGAATGCATGTAGTCAAGCAGGGCTTGTTGATGACGGTCGACACTATTTCAAGCTAATGACACAGTTATATCTGCTTGAGCCTGAGATGGAGGACTATGGGTGCATGGTTGATCTCTTGGCACGAGCAGGACTAGTTCACGAAGCTTTAGATTTTGTTGAAAATATGGCAAATAAACCGGATCCTATGTTATGGGCAACACTATTAGGTGCCTGCAAGATTCATGGATTGGTAGAACTAAGAGAAACCATTGAGAAGAAGTTAATCAAGTTGGATCCTACGCACGATGGCAATTACGTTCTCCTATCTAGTATTCATCCACAATCGAGGAAATGGGACGATGTTCTTCGAGTAAGAAGACTAATGGGTTAACAAGGGCGCTAACAAAGTCACATGATGGAGCTTGATTGAAGTAGAGGGAAAGGTTCATCGTTTCCTTGCCGGAGGAAGGAGCACCCGCGTATAATAGAGATCTCCAAAATGTTCAAAGTAATTGAAAGGCAGCTTGTAGATGTCGGGTACTCACTAGATGTTTCGCCAATGTTGCATGACATAGGGGAGGACGAGAAGGAGAATGCAATATGGGAGCATAGTGAGAGACTTACCATTGCATTTGGTTTGCTGGTAGCTCGTGATAAGGTTAGAGATTGCATTAGAATTGTAAAGAACTTGAGAGTTTGTGGGGATTTTCATGAGGTGTGCATGATGATCTCAAAAATATTTGAGAGGGAGATAATAGTGAGACATGGAAGTAGGTTTCACCATTTCATTGGAGGTGAATGTTCTTGTCTTGATTATTGGTGAGTGTAGATGCTTATAACTTTTTCTTTTTTTGTATTTGAGAATATCCCTATATTTAAAGATTATACATGAATTGTGTAGATGATCCTAACTAATTCGGAACTTAAGCTTTGTTAATGTTGTTGTAGAACTTGCGAAGAAAAAAATAAATAGAATGCTCTCATGAGGAAAGTTCAAGCTGAGTGGTGCTTGAACCATGCATCTAACCTAAATTAGTTTAAGATTGATTAGATTTTGTTGTCGAGCCCTTAAGGGGCACATTGAGGTAGCAAGAAAAGAACTCATCACATATCGAAAAGTTTTTCTTTAGATACATTGGCTCACGGGAGCTGTCAATGTGACCTCGACTAGCATGTTATGCACCAAGATCTATGTGTATTGTGGTTCGAAGGCCTGATGTGAGTTTCCATGTTGGCATTCTAGCACTTTTCAAAGAAAAAATAGAGAACACTTTATGTTTCAAATGATATATATACATGCTCATCGATATTTATTTATTTATTTGATAGTCATTGAAAATACTATGTATAGTACCAATTTACCATTTTTAGTGGAGACAATGAACTGATGAAGCATAGTTAAATGACCTGAAACTTAAAATGACCATGACCGACAACATAATGTCACCCCATAATAACAGCACTGTAGACACCCTCTAGGATAAAAAAAAGACATCTCTAATATCTCTTGGAAAATCAACGATCCAAAAAACTCAATAGTCCCGTCACAGAAATGTCACATTTTGTAGTTTGATTAGAATAAAAGGGAAACAACTCTCCATAAATCTAACTCTGTTCCCAAACTACCCTCACTAGTCACTGCCGAAGTCACGCTGCTCTCTTCCTCCTCTTCTTTGCAGCCGCGCTTACACTGTCTCAGAATCTGCCATTCGTAAAAAAAAATGGGATAGATCGTGTGAGGCAGGAACTGAAGCCACCGCCCAAGTTTCTATTTTTGCTCGCAACGTCTTCACAATTTATTCTAATTGTAAGGTTTTGTCAAATCTGCTTGTTTTGGGAACTTCTCTTTAACTTTGCATTAAACGCCCTTTTTCTATTTTAGGTTCTCTGCTCTTTTCTGCTTTTCAATAAGTCCGCACTGCTTTTACTTCTTCGCCCCCTTAATCTCATGTGAGTTTTAATTACACTGATTATTTGATTATTATGATCTAAAAAAATCCTTTTTTTAATGGGTCTTGGTTTTTATGGGATTTTTACTTTCTTTTTTTTAAGGGGAGACAATGAACCGATGAAGCATAGTTAAATTACCTGAAACTTAAAATGACCATAACCAACAACATATGACACCCCATAATAACAACACTGTAGACACTCTCTAGGATAAAAAAAGAAGAAGAAATCATTTAATATCTCTAGGAAAATCATCGATCCAGAAAACTCAACAGTCTCGTCACAGAAACGCCACGTCTTGTAGTCTGATTAGAATAAAAGGGAAACAACTTCCCATAAATCCAACTCTTTTCCCAAACTACCCTCGCTAGTCGCTACTGTCGAAGTCGTGCTGCTCTCCTCTTCTTTGCAGTCACACTTTACACCGTTTCGAAATCTGTGATTCGTAAAAAGAAATGGGATAGATCGTGTGAGGCAGGAAGTGAAGCCATCGCCCAAGTTTCTATGTTCTCGCAAAGTCTTCACAATTTATTCTGCATGTTTTGGGAACTTCTCTTTAACTCAGCATTATTCGCCCTTTTTTTTGTTTTAGGTTCTTTGCTCTTTTCTGCTTTTCAATCAGTCCGCACTGCCTTTACTTCTTCGCCCCTTAATCTCATGTGGGTTTTAATTACACTGATTATGTGATTATTATGATCTTAAAAATCCTTTTTTTTTTAATGAGTCTTGGTTTTTATGGGATTTTTACTCTTTTTTTTTTGGGTAATGCAGAGAGTGTTTTTTATTAAAATTGTTGATCAGAATGCCTAAAAAAAGAGGGCGACCTAGAAGTAGAGACATTGATGAAGACAAGCACAACAACGTCTCTGAAGATTACTGCTTCGAATGCAAAGATGGAGGAGAGCTTATTCTATGTGATTTCAAGTAAGAATTTTTATTTTTATTTTTTTAAGTGATGATGCTATAAGCGTATGATGACGTCTATAGTGAGACTGAGTGACGAGGCTCAGGCTTCACATGAACATGAAAATTGTGTGGGCAAATAATTTTTGGTGCATGTGTATCCTGATGTGTGCATAATTTTTGGGCAAATAATTCAGGTCCAATACGACACGTTACTCGATATGACTTTAGAGTTTCTTCGGGTGTATTGTGAACTCTTCTATGCAGTGACGGTCCAGAGTTGGAGTCTTGTGCTCCATGGACGCCACACGTGTCTCTTGCTGACGTGGGCAAATAACATGTTGTCTTACCCTCCACGTCACCCGGAGATGAGGTGTTGAAATTAACAAAATAACAAGTGTTTTGGTGGGGGATTAGTGGTAGGACAGAGGGAGTAAATTACGAAATGGTGAAGGGTAATTTTGGTAAAAGGAGGTGAGGTGAAGGGGCGTAGAATATGAACAGTCGTTGGTTGTAAGTGTAACACATGAGAAGTGCGTTTTGTGGTTTCATTTTTTGATTGTTTTGATTGATTTGAATCTGTGAAATCTGTGTCGCTGGCAATTCTTCATTTTCAGATCAAATTTTCTTGAATGATTTCTTTCTTGTTTTCTACTATTGGTCTTAAATTAGGGTCTTCTTTGTTTCCCTACTTGTGCAGTAGTACTGGGAATTTGAATGTTTTGATCATCATATTCATTGTTCTACACTTCAATCACAAATGTGGTTTATGAAATATTGATGGTATGCCTTAAGGCTTGATTATTTTGGTTGGTGTTTGAGTTCTGGGTTTGCAGATCAAGTGTTTGTTGAATTGCCTCTTAGAGTTGCAATGTTGTCGTGAGGCGTCGTTGTATGTTTTTTGTTATGATGATTTCTCATGATATTGGTGTGTTTCAGGAACTGTAACAAAGCATATCATTTGGAATGTGTGGGAAAGGATCCTACATTGCCTGATGCTGCAGATCATTGGATTTGTAGTAAGCCAATTACTCTCTTCTCTTCAACTTTCTTTTGAATTTATCAACTTCTGTCTCATGTTTCTTGTGAGCAATTTAGTTTTTTTGAATTCATCACTCACTGATTTCAAAAAAAAATTCATCACTCACTGATTTCAAAAAAAAATTCATCACTCACTGATTTGCAATACTCTTACATTTCATCATTCAAACCCACTAGTCATACTAGAAATGCTAATGGATATAGCGGGTGTGTACTTAGATTCGTTTGTTTGGTGTCACTTGTTCGGAATCAAAATCAACATGTTCTTCCACGATGATTGGGGGTGTTTTGTTGTTTGTGACTGTTCTGTCAGATCTGTTAATTTGGGCATGTTGAAAGCTTAATTGTTGTTTAATTAACTCTTTTCTTTTTTCTGGGATAGATTGGCACGTCTGCTTCATTTGCAAACGAAGCTCAAAATATCGTTGCCATTGCTGTACAAATGCTGTATGCAAGACCTGTCTTATAGATGCTCACTTTGTCCATGTTAGTGGAGAGAAGGGATTCTGCAACAACTGCTTAAAACTTGCTCTTCTTTCAGAAGAAAATTTGGATGTTGACTCAGATGGGGTATGGTTATTTTGCATACATCAATGTGCAATATCAATTGGTTATTTTACTTATTTTAGATTTTTCGAAGATTGATTTTTCAAAGACTTCTGAGTTCGACTATATTCTCTGTTTGTACTCTTTTCTCTTATGCTTGAGTGTCATCCTGCTTCTTGTTGAAGTCAATTTCACAAAAGTCGGATATTATGATGTGTGCCTTGTATGGCAGACTTGTATGCTTAAACAGAATGATATTGTTGTGTGGCTGTTAAATAGTAAATGAGTTATGTTTCTTTCCTTTTTTTTTTTGTTTTTAATTATCGTTCGTGGGTTTATTACAGGGCAAAGTTGATTTTGAAGACAGAGACACAGTTGAGTTCTTGTTTAAAGATTACTGGGAGATAATAAAAGTACAAGAAGGCTTGACTTTAGATATTCTCCGAAAAGCTAAAATAGAACTGAAAGAGGCTGAGAATCATAAAAATAAATTTGTCGAAGGTGACGAAGATTACAATTTTTCTGATGATATGGATGAAAAATGGGATGACCAAAATGCATCGATGAAGGAATACGGGCGTTCCTCAACAAGGAGAAGTAAGAAGAAGCCAAAGAAAATTGAGTTCATTGGTTGGGCGTCTAAGAACCTCATTCAATTTCTTTCATCCATTGATAAGGATACAAGCAAGTCTTTCTCCCAGTATGAAGTCAATGACATGATCAAGACATATATTAATGAAAATCAACTTGTTCACCCAGAAAAGAAGAAGAAGGTTTTGTGTGATGAGAGGCTGAAAAAACTCTTTGGAAGGAAATCAGTCAATCGAAACAAAATTTACGACCTTCTTGAACCACATTTTGCGATAAATGAAGATCAATCAGAGGATGAGTCTAGTAATGAATCAGAGGAAGAGTCTTTGAGGGCACAAAAAAGGCAGAGAAAGATATCTATCGATGGAAGTGCCTACAAAGCTAAAAGGGTTAAACAACCTCCTCAAAGTCGTTTTGCTCAAATGTCAGTTAAAAATATTAAGTTGGTGTATTTGAAGAAAAGTCTGATAGAGGACCTTTTGAAAACCCCTGATACATTTAATGACAAAGTGTTGGGTAGCTTTGTTAGGATCAAACCGGATCTGAGGAACTTTGTTCTAAGAAATACTTATCTGATTGGACAAGTTACAGGTAACATTTTAGGGCCTTTATGTATTTTTTCGTTTGATCTAAATTTCACCCTTTCTTCATTGATTTTTTTTTCAAGTTCCATACACTAGAAATGTAAGTGGTCATCACATTCACCACTTACCATTACTTAACCATTGCATCAAGCACACATGATGATGCGTCATGCTACACTATTTAGATGGAAGGTAGTGGGATGAACCAATTATGCAATTATAGCAGTGTCATATTTTTTGTCACAGGAGATGACGTAATAGGATCAATATAGTGACCCCGTTAACTATTGCAGCCCTGATTTGGTTAATTAGTTTTCCAATGGCTTAAATATATTCTTTCTTTTCGATTATTAATCTATTTTTTATTTTTAATGTTTATTACTTTCAAATTTTAAACCGAGCACAATGGAAGAGTTTGATTCATATGGCCGACTACAATTAATTTGGGACCGAGGCTATGCTGCTGTTGTTGTTATAACTTTCAAATTCGTATTGTTTGTGCTCCAAAATTTTATTTTAATCTACTACATACTATGTTGATCCAATTCTATTTACTATGGAATCTTTCTTAGGCAATTTTTTGAAGGCGGCAAGGAGATTATGGACTTTTTTGTCCCGCCTAGACTGTGTGAGGCCTAGGCGAACTAAAAAATATTTATTTAGAACTCCCTAAGATGTTATACATTTTATTTAGAGACCCTCAATGATAAGGCCCATATTTTAATATGGCGAGCAAATTGTGAGGGAGACGGGTTAGGTTGAATAAATGTTTTGTTAAGTAAATAGAAATTCCATTTTTCATGATGGCTCAATAAATAGGACCAGACATCGAATCAAGTACCCTGATAAAAGTAAATTGATTCACTAATCCTAATTGTTTAAAAACTAAATAAAATTTTGTTTTAATATAAAGAAGTTTTAATAATTACAGAGGTCTCCCTTAACTTTTTAAAATATTATTTTCAGGTCCACCGCCTGCTGCCTTATTAAGGCCTAGGTGGTAAAGCAAGCGACGCCTTGAAAACACTGATCTTAGGTGTCTAAATTTCAGGCTTCTCAAAGCTCTCTATTATGTACCAGTTTCAAGTATGGTTTACATAAGTGGTGCCTGCAGAACTTTCAATCTTTAGATGGATAAAAACCAAATATCTTTGCTAGAAGGGGCCTTAGGGCCCAAATCAACAATTGTCTATTCTGTATATTTGTTCATGCTTGATTGGTGGATTATCAGTGCTCTGGACTTCTTCTTTGAAGTTAAACCCAGAACCAGTTGCAGTAGATAGTTTTGTAATTGTACCCAGAACCCTAAACCCTAAACTAGTAGCAGTAGATAGTTTTCAGTTGAAATAGAGTAGATTGACATTGCATGTCTTTTCCTTTAGTGAGCTCTCAAGTGCTAATAAAATATTTTATGGTCGTTATGGGTTGCTGTTATTTTTCAGGTGTAAAGAATACTGATAAAGGAGGTTTTCTTACAAGTTCGTAATGTGAAGAAGGATGTTCCCATTTCTATGTTGTCCGATAATGACTTGACTGAGGTAAATTCTTTATATTAATATCCTCCCTTATTTCCATAATGATAAAAACCTTTCAAGCCATTACCTATCCTCGGAATTCAGTTGACTCAACTCTCATAATTCGTTATTTCATACTGTTTTGAAGTTGTATTGGAAGTTATTGTAATTAATTTCTGCCAATTTTATGCAAACTCATTTCTTTCATGAACTAGAATTGGTAATATTCAGGCCATTCCTGTGAGGCAGCACAGCCAGAACTCTCATGACATATTGATATTGCTTTTTTAAAGAGCTGCTTGTGCAACATATATTAATATGCAAATGTGCCTACTTATATATGCTGTCTTGTTTAGGAGGAGTGTGATGATTTGCAGAAGAAAATGAAGGATGGCGTTCTAGAGAAAATTACTATTGTAAGTCAATCTGATATACTATGTTTTTCGCTGGTTAGTTTGTGTGGGTAGTAAATTTTTAGAAATGGTGCAATGCTATGTTTCGAGTTTACTGCATTTTCAGTTTTAGCCGTTCTAATTTCTTTAGGAAGCTTGGAAACTTTTTAAGAAATCTTGCATATCAGAAAGCAAATTCTCTCATTTCTACCTTTTTGACATAGTGGAAACAGAAAGGTGTATTGATTGGTAACCAATTCTGGCCTTTGCTTTTATTGCAAAAACTATCCTATGATTTAAATTATATCATCCTTGTCACTTTGGCAGGTGGAGCTTCAAGAGAAAGCCAGAGTTTGCATGCAGACATAATTAATCATGTAGTAACTTCGATCTCCAATGAAAATTAAGAATAGCAGTCGACTTTAGTTTACATGCTCTTTGTTTGTTTCCTTCATTGATTTTCCATCTTTCTTTGCAATAACATTTACATGAGCTTTGTCACCAGGCGATTGAGGAAGAGCTGGCCCTTCTGGAAAATCTTATTGATCAAGCAAATGAGAAGGGATGGAGGAGAGAATATCCTTTCCCTATGTACCTTTTTGGCATTATATTTGCATCATTGCATGTGTCATTTTCAACATTTCTAGTTTCTCAACTAGCGGTCCTCTTCAAATGGATAGCTCTATTTTATAAACTGGCATTCCTCCCAGAGAACTGATCATAGAATGCAGCAGGACAAGTCCCCTTTTTTTCAAATTTAATACTTGATTGTCCTGTTGTCTTTCTCCAACCTAAAATGAAAGCGGAAGGATTCTTGATGAAATTTTCGCCTAACTAGAGCTATTCTTCAATTAGATCCTATCAGTTTCATGAATTCAAGCTGCTTTTCAAATATATATTAAGGACTAGTAATGTGAAGTTATCCCTGCATGCATTAAAAACATTAATAAGCATTCCATTTTTCACATAGAAAGGATGGACTTTATTTTTTATTTTTTATTTTTTATATTTGGGTGTGACCACGAAATTCTTGTGTTGCAAAATATTTGAGTGGAACTTGACCATTAAGATTCCACTCTGTTTGAATATTTGGAAAGAAGGGCCTTGTTGAAGAAGCCAGAGGAACGTACACGATTGTTGCAACTAGTTCCAATGGTAATTCCTGAAGAAGTTGAAATTGAGACTCTACCAGATTCGCCTGAAGAAAACTCCAGAGAGCATGAACTCAAAGAAATGTTGTATAAAGAGACTGAAACTCTTCATGTATTTCAAGAAGAAAAGAGTATCCCATCAAATTTTGTTGTCATACCTGACGCTGCAGGTTTGTCAGCACTGTCTTTTGGTTTAGCTTCAATCATAAGCTTTGTAATAAGATCAACTTTGTGATTTCTGAGTATGATAATGTCTATTGGCATTGTCATCAGGAGATAATGGTGTCTGTCATCCAAAAGCTGGAAAGACGGAAAACGAAGGTAGAATGTTGAGCCTGTGATTTGTTTCTCCTTTTTTTTTGTTTAAGCAATGTTTTTTTTTTTTTTTTTTGTTTTTTCAATTCATAATAAGATGTGGAGACTTAACAATGATGAGAAATGTGCCAGAAAAAATGGTTATTACTTATTATTAGTATCTTATATTGTTTGGAGTTCATTTCTTCTATATTTCTGTTGTTTGACTTGCTAAGATTCCTATTCAGGACTAGTGACTTCCTCACCAACTACAGATTTGAAAGAGAAAGGTGGGTAGTCAAACTTGAACCCAGTGTAATCAATATAAAATAAATGCAATATTTCAATCATCACAAGCAATTCTGAGTCTGACAACATTATTTTCTTCACAGAACTGGGTGAACCATTACAAGATGAGTTGAGAGGTAATGAAGAGACGAATGATAAGGACAAGAAGCTGGTGAAAGACGGAGCCCCGTATGTGAGCCTATCGATATAGATGATGACAATGACGACAATGATGGTGGTGATGATCTACATAATGAGGTGGCTGAGGACCCGAAAAACTGTGTATGGCATTATGTTGATCCTTTCGGTGATGTACAAGGTCCTTTCTCTATGGAAATGCTGGAGAAATGGCATGGAGGTAACTATTTTAGCCCTGATTTCAAGGTTTGGAAGACAGGTCAGAGCCAAGAAGCACCTGTCTTGCTAACTGATGCACTTGCTCTGACATTCAAGAAGGCGAAGAAGCGGTAAGCATTGTGCAGCACCTACAAAAACAAAATTCTGTACACGGAGAGAATCTGAGAAAAAAATTACAGGAAACAGCTTTTTAGGAGTCATGGATGCCTAAGGCAATCGAGCTTTAGTGTGATTGTCGGCTTGTGAACTTGAACTATTTACAGATTTCCTCACATCATCACGTCTGGGATTGATGTTGAAAACTTGATTTCAGAACTTCGTGTATTCCTTTTTCTCTTCAATTTCCTTTGAGGGCAAGGCATCAGTTCTTTTTCTTCTTCTCTATGTTTGTGCTCATTTGTTGAATTCATGTGTTTTGCTGTAGATGCAAGTCAGATTATAAAGCTTATTTGAGTCTGGTTTTATTTTAACAGTTGAGGACTTGAGGTGCACCTAAAATTATAGGAAGATTAGAAGAGCAGCAGGAGCAACCCCTACCTCCTTTAGAGGCGTTTTTGCTTAACTAGTGACTCAAATTATGGGAATGAAAACATCATTGTTGAAAGCTCTCTTCACCTATAAGGTGCATGACTCAGGGTGAACGTGAAGTAGTTGTGAGCCTAATGAGTCTAACAAGTTGGACTGCATAATTATTAATAAACACATACAATATTATTCTACTAAGATCTAGTGGGCCCTGCAAGTTTGCATAATCATTAGGATTCATATTAGACTTGAATTAAATTTATAATAAGTTGAGTAGAACTAAATATTTATAAAGAGCCGGGGTAGTCGAAAAAAAATGTCAATTTGGAATGGTTTGTTAGCTAATTAGTAGCATGGTATCCATTTTTTACACGGCTTGTCATACATACTATTCATCAGTTATTAGAACTGGAAACGAGAGAAGAACAGGACCAACTCTCAATCGCCAATTCGCCATCGAATTTCAATCAATCGATCTCTCATTCTTCGATTCTGTCGAGCACCCATTTTCACCAACATGTCAATCTTCAAAACCCTTGTGGGATTTTCTTCTCTGATCACATTACTCTCACTGTCATCATCAGCTATTAATGGTGCTGGTGCCTCTGCCTCTCCATCCGCATATGACGTTGTTGAGAAATTCAACTTCCCAAAGGGGATCCTCCCAGTAGGCGTCACTGGTTACTCTCTTAGCGAAAACGGTCAATTCGATGTTTTCCTAAACAGTGACTGTGAATTCAAGATTGATGAGGAGGGATGCACTCTGTATTACAAGAGGAAGATCAGTGGAAAGTTGGGTTTTGGGTCTTTGACGGAATTGCAGGGCGTGAGCGTCAAAGTTGTGTTTGTGTGGATTGGGATTTCGGAAGTTGACAACAGGGGAGGAGATGAGTTGAATTTCTATGTTGGGCCCTTGTCCGCTTCGTTTCCTCTTCAGAATTTCAATGAGAGTCCGCAATGTAGCAAATCATCAGTGTCTCATTCTTTAGAATCTATTTGATTTCAGTTTTTCTTGTTCTATATCTATGTATAGTCCCAAATTGAATATGGGTTTGTAACGTTTGCTAAAAAATGTAGGAGTAGCATTGATCCAAATAAAGATTAGAGAAGGGCGAGTGTAATAGTTTGGACCTCCAAAAATAGATTGTATCCAACTGTCCTTGTTAGAAAACTCGACCAAGTAAAAATAAAGGTAGACCAAAGTTAATTGGGATGTGTTGATTGGATTTAAAGGATTTATAAAGTACCCACTAATTGCAACACAATGAAAAAGTTTGATCCATGCTAGCCAAAGCTAACTTGTAATGATCTTGCCCTAAAATTGGCCTTCAACATTATCATATTATACGTTTCTGCGTGACAGAAATATAAGCCAGTTTACTTCAATTTGATATCCATATCTCATGGCTCATGCTATATCTGTGGATAGATCACAGATGCTAACCAAAAATTGGATTACAAAGATCTACAACAAAATCTACATGAAAATAGTGATGATGCGCGAAAAGGTAGCACCTCCCCTCGAATCAACCCAAGTCACGCTGCGATTTGAGTTTAGTGACCCAAAGAACATGTTCAGGTACGTAGGGATATAATGCTCATCTGGATAACAGGAAGGCCTACAGTATTTCCTGAAAAGCGTGTAATACTTCGTATCTGAGATTATGTTCACCGCCAAAAAGCGGCTCATTTCAAACCACTGCGAGCCTTTTCGCCATTGGTAAAGCCTGATGTCTGGTAACATACTCCGGCTGTACCGACTACGTCCGTACAAGGAAGGATCATCATAAGAATCAACGAAGCTTTCGGCAGATTCATTAAGGTACTTGTAGACTGTATTAAAGTCGTAGATAGGGATGCAACCCTCAGAAATTAGAACAAATCTCTCATTAGAGAAATCCAACAATGCATTCACCAATAGAAGCCTTTCTCCATCAGTCAGCGTCGGTGATCCCCACCAGACTTCCTAAAAGAAAGAGAGTAAAACAAGAAGGGTTAATGGAAAGAAGAAATCACAAGTGTAACAAATAATTTAGAGGAAAATTAAATTTGGGTTTGTTTGGTCAAGGGAAGGTTCAATTCCAGTATTTTCAATCAGTAGATCCTAGGTGTATTAGTGACCAATACCAACGAATAGAATCAAAGGACTCCGTTCATCATTGAACACATATGAAGACCAAAAAAATAACAATAAAAAATCTTGCAGAAGACCCGTCATGCAGCAATGCATGAGCCAAACCCTCAATTCAGTTCAATTCAACTCATTGTTCTAGGAGGCAACAACAACCTAAGAATTCAGCTAGAGATTGGTATCACCATTGGCAATGGATTGTTTAGTGACATATTGTTAGTGCACAACAGTCCTTTTTGTTTTCCTTTTTGTTAGGGTTGCCATAACTTGACAACCAGCGTAAAGCTTGTCACTCTTCATGAAATGGATCAAACAAATAGCACAATGGAAAATGGGTTTGGGGCCTCCCTCTCCCATTTTTTTTAGTATGAAAAAATGGATTTGGGACCTCCCATACCCATTGGGCATTAGAGTCCTCCTCCTTTATCCGGACTTCGAACCGGCTATGCAGTGCACAAAGTGTACTACATAAGTGGAGTTGATCCTTCAAACATAAACTATTACACGTTTCTTTCTATATCCAATTCCTACTGTAATTTCAATTTCATTCTTTGAGCAATTATTTATTATTCATTCCTCTTACACAGATTGATCTTTTTATCTTGCATTTCAAATGTATTTTTATTATTTATAGAATTACATGGAACAAATATGCAGAAGGATGTGCCTGCCTGCAAAACTTATTGAAAGGTATAAGGTATAACAACAACAGATGTATTTTTAGGGAGCGGCAAAAAAGTGGAGTACAAGAAGTAATGTGGTCCTCCAAGCAAGAAGTAGGGTCCGTTTAGCCATTGCCAATTTTTATCTTGCATTTCAAATGTACTTTTATTATCTAAAGAATTATAAATAATATGTAAGAGGATGTGCCTGCCTGCAAAAACCTTAAAGGCAACACAAATGTCCCCAACAACAACAGAGCCTCAATGCACATCGACAACCCAAACAAGATTCAAGTTAATAAAGATGGATTTGGAGGGAAATAATCAACTATACCTCCTTGGCAAGCGACAGATAACGGCATCATCAAGGTCAAAAGGCCTATTTGTAGCACCAAGAACTAGAATTTTTTTACTATCTTTTGTTCTTAAACCATCCCCAGCTGCCATGAATTCATTTCTCATCCTTCATTTTAAATGCTAAAAAACTCAAATTTCTCTATAAAGACATTAAAAATACACTTAATCATACAATAATAATGTATAATAATCACAAAATAGTTGCTTAAAACAGTTATTTCGCTACCCAACACATATTTTGCTAAACGCGTGTGACGTTAAATGTTCATTTTATATTGTTTTATATGATAAAAATAAATCCATGTACCCAAAATTGAGATTGAGAAAAATAGTCACCCAGCTCAACTCATTCGTGGCAAAAACATACAAGTGTCAATAACAAATGCACATCACGATGCACAATCTAAAGTCATAAATGGTATGTAAAGATATATGTAGAGAAGAATGACATCAACTCTCAATCACCATAATAAAGACCACAAGGACAGTCGCACAAACTAAAATCTAGTGTTCCTGCTCCAACTCCGTCTCTCAAATCACCATTGACATCATTATTAGAGCAGCCCATTAAGGCTAGAGTGATCACGTGTGTAGTATGTGAGTGTTGAGTACATAGATTGCTTTAGATCATAACGTGTGTTTGTTTAAATATGATCTGTACTGTGTTACTGTTCATTGATTGAACGAATCATCGAGTGATGATTTGAGCGCACACTCATCTCTTTCGTGTGTTCTTGACTTTCATCCATCATCTCTGCTCCATTTTTGCTCCATCATCGCCATCATCGATCATCGTCTTCGTCTCTCAAATCTACTTCAGCTTCGTCTTTGCTGTCATCCTCTTCATCTTCACCTCCTTGAATCTCTCCTCAACTGGGTTCATAGAGCATGGATTCAAAGAAGGCAAAGAGATGGATATTTGAAGCTAAAATCAGCCATTATTTTAGATATGCACCCCTGATTTTTTTTTTTTTCAGTGTCAATTCGACGACTTCACAAAAACTTCTACAATTTCGTCGAATTTTAACAATTTTGGGCTACTTTTTACCAACTTTGAGCGAAGTTGTCGAAAAGCCCCAATGTTTTAGTCGAATTCATACATTTTTTTCTTCGCACCCATGTTTCGCTTCGCCCTCTCTTAAATCGATAAACTTCGGACGAAGTTCGGCGAAATTTGACGAATTTTTAAACCACGATAAACTAAAGAAGGCCATTTTCAATTTTCCCTATTATCTCTCTCTCTCTCTTTTTTTTTTTTTATCTATTCTCCATTCTCATTAATTAGGATCTCACTTTGTTCACATCATTTCTTTGTCTAGCATTCACATCAGTCATGATCTGGCAAAGCCCATTGAAGTATATCACGATTTTCATGAGTGTCAAAGCCCCATTGTCTAATGGAAATGAGATTTTCAAAGTAATATTCTCCAGTGCATGGCATATAACTTGGAGATGTGGTGGCTTTTCATATTCATCAACGCATCTACCAACAATGATGGGTTCTAAAATCATGCAGAAGGATGAAAGTTTGTCTAGTAAGGTTCCTCAATTACACTAGTGCTTGAGGGTTGAAGAATATCAACTTGAGACGGTGGAAAAAGTATGATTTGGAGAGTTAGTCAATGTTTGCAAAACCACGTGACGGTAGAAATAAAATTTACTACTATCAAGCAAATGAGAGAGAAATGGGAAACAAATAAATGAAACTTATAAATCAAGAATTCAACCACTACCCAGTCCGTTAAAAGGTTACAAGACCTGAAACCAATTTAGATAATCAGCGAGCCTCTCTTTATATGCACTATAGGGAGTCCATGAAGTTAAATCCAAGACTAACTAAGACTAGGCAAACCTACCCAAGCCCAATTAAGTCTTGTGAAGAATTCTATCTTCACGATGTAAAAATGTCCTCCAAATTATCCGAATCATGGGCAGAAAAATTTACACTTTTCTCGTTCAATTAAAAAAAAAAAAAAAAAAAAAAAAACTTTTTGTACTCAAATTTCAACCACTTTCAACAAGCGCATGTTTCATAATTCATCATAAATCTCATAGTCATTTACCTCTTCTCCGTCAATTAAAAAAAAAAAAAAGAGGTGTTTTCTTTCATATTCAAAACTACACTCTAATTTACGTAAAGCCTTGAATTTGTTTCTTAGTATGCTATCTCCTTGTGTTCCTTGACCAAACAAACTCTAATAAGTTTCAAGGCATAAGAAACATAAAGCTTGGTGCATTCCTAACGAATATTTCTTTCATGTAAAAAAAAAAAAAATTAAAGTTGCAGCATATTTCGAATGAAGATTTATTTTAAAGAAGAAAGAGGAAGTAAAAAGATGACACCTGACTTGGGTTTTGGCGTCCATAGAATGCAGAGTCCTGTGCAACATCAAGCTTGTAGGATGGAAGTGTATGCACGCAAACTATTTTGAATGGATATATTTTGATTGCCTGTAACATAGACGCCTTCCAAAAAAGCTGCTCATCTGTCATACTATGATTCAAATGATTTGGTTTAACAAAAGTCCAAAAAATCCAAGCAGTCTCCCCTTTCCACAATTTGTCTCACCAGTCATGTAGCTGTTCTTCCTTTGAATTGGCGGATTACGATAAGTGGGAAAGAATAACTCGCTCGTGGACGTAAAGTATCGAACATGAGAACTCTCAGCCAATCCAAAAACCAATCCAGCCGCAAATATGACTAGAAACGAAACAACCTTAACAAGCCGAAAAGGCCACTCTTTGCTTATTGAACACACTACCCTGGCATTGTCTTCTTCATCTGATCTATTGCGATTCGAGTGCTTCATCTCAAATCCTTGAAAAGATTGTAACTTTATCACAAAATTGGCACTTCAAAAGTGCACAAGTTGTGCTTAACCTAATTGACTAGCCGATCAATTCAATTCAACTAGACTGAGAAGCTCAACCTAAGTAAGCATTGATGATCTAAACTTGCATGGAATTCAAGTGCACAGATCAAAATTTGAAATGCGCTCCATCCAAAAATGATCCAACCAACTCAAATTCATCGAATTGGGGAAAAAGAAAGCACCAATCGTTTGTGCAATTTCAAAACCCTAGAAATCGATAGCGCGCCAAAACAAAGCAATTATTAACATAGTGGCCCATCGGAACCCTAGAAGAACTGACCTCAAACGAGCAGATCAAAGAGAAAGCTCGATCTCATCTTCAAATCCAACAATGAATTTGTCGAATTGCGAACAACGACAACAGATTGAATGAATGAATGAATGATCATAGAAATTGAGAAAATCGATGCGTGCGCTCTCTCTCTCTCTCTCTCTCTCTCTCTCTGACTGGGCACTGCTGACGCGGTTCCTTTTAACTGCTAAAATATGGAAAATTGCAATTTAGTCCTCATATTTTGCACTTCAGTTGCTAAGATTCGCAAAATATGCACTTTCAATAGCCCTACTTTATACTTTATTAGTTAAAATCATCCTACCATTTATTTTTTGTTTTACTTTAAGTGGGAATCTAATCTCGATCTCACCTTAGAAGCTTTGAAGATCACAATATATATATATTAAAACCTCTGGTATGTGTTGTTTATATCAATAATCTTTATTTTTTTAGTTTGTTCTACAAGATTAATATCTCATCTAAATATAGATTATAGATTTTAATGTGTTTTTTCACATATTGCAAATGTATATCTTTCAACGTGTATTTATTATTGTCAATTTTCTACTTTTCGTTTTGATTATGATCTTTCTTTTGTTTTCATTTTAGGATTGAATCAAAATTCTAATAACAAAAAAATTGAAGAAATGACATGTAATGGTTGACAATCTTTGATAAGCGTTGTTTAAATCTACGATCTCTAATTTTAAGTTTATTCAACAAGATCATAAGTTTTTTTTCTCAAAAAAGGAAAAAATAAGATCATAAGTTTTCATTATATATCTTTCACTGTCTCAACAAAATTTATTTGTACATTTGAAGTTTCCTTATGTCGCACTTTTTCTACCATAACATTTTTTATTTTTAGATTTTTCAGCTATTTTTTCTTGCTCCATTCAACTTTTTGTAGCTATTTTTATTTTCGGTGTTTTTATAGTCATATTCTTACCTTTGAGTTTTGATTCTAATCTCTTTTTTATTTTTCCTTTCACGAGCAAATAAAAATATTTTAAAAATGACATATACTGCCAATAATGTAACATCTTTATTTTGCCAATATCATCTTTCCTTTCTTATTTTAAGCTTTTACTTAATTGAGGCTAAAGTGCAAAAAGCGTGACTGGAGGTTCGGTATATCAACAAGTATTTTTTAAGCTACATGTATTGTTAAGTGGCACATAAATAAGAATAGAGCAATGTGACACTAAACTTTTTTATTTTTATTATATTTTTTAAAAATCTAATCTTGAACTGTATTTCAAATTATTTACAATGCAATAAAATTAGTGTACGATTAGAAAACATAAGTGAGAAGCCATACCAAACCCTTACAAGTTTTAAAATATATTCTCTCGCTAAAGTTTCTTTTTTGAGATCCAAACTTGAGACCAAGCTTATGACATAGGGGTGTCAATATCATCACCCTCATGTGTACTACTAATGTGGGAAGTTGGATTTATTATATCAGGGCAACAATCAAAGTTTGACAATTTTGTATTGGTTGTCTTGCTTGTAGTTGAAGCAATTTTTGAAATATTATCATAAGAGTTAGTATCTCTAAATTTGGTAATCCATTCACCTTCATGATTATGAAAAGTGGTAACTACGAGTTGTAAAATATTATCATTTGAAGCCTTATTAGAATAAGGAAAAATATTGCCATCCAATGCTACGTGTCTAGAAATATATACTTTATTTGTTGAAGGGTCTAGGCATCTATAACCCTTATGGATAAGGCTATAACCAAGAAAAACACAAGGATATGTTCTTTTTGAAAATTTATTTTGGTTATATCATTTCAAGTAAGGAAAACATTTGCATCCTAAAATCTTTAAGCCACTATAATCAAGATTTTTTCCAAAAAGTTTAAGGAATGGTGTTTTCATATGTAAAACAGAACTTAGAAGTCGATTGATACAACAGTAAGAAAAGCATCAACTCTAAACCGACGAGGTAGATTATAATGAAATATCATCGTAAGACACATTTCTACAATATGACGATGTTTTCGTTCCAATCCCATTTTGCTCGGGTGTACATGGGTAAGATAGTTGTTGAGTTATACCACATTGAGCAATATGGTTAGTGAAAAAGGAGGAAGTAAATTCAGTACCTTCATCAATCTTTATTTTTCTATCAAATTGATTTTCCACTAGATTTTGAAATTTCAAAAAACAATCAAAGAAGTTTGATTTATTATTTAACGGAAATAGCCAAGTATATCTAGTGCTATCATCAACAAAAACAACATAACATTTAAAGTGTTGCATAAAAGGAATCGGAGATAGACCCCATAAATCACATTGAATATTGTCTAAAGGAAATTGACATAATTTGTTAGAATCAATAAAAGGAAGTTTGCATCTTTTGCCAAGTTGACAACTAGTGCAAATAATGTTTTTATCTAACTAACTGGAAATGTTTAAAACTTTTTTTTATTAAGAGCTTGTAGTAAACATGAATGGAAGTGTCCCATTCGTTGGTGCCATAAGCTTGAAGTGGCAAAGGAAGTTTTGATAGCTGCTAATGCTTGCAAATTTACATCATCCAAAGCTTATAGTTGACCCTTTCTATTCCCCGTCGCTAGGATCCTTTTCTTTTGATCCTTTGTCACAAAACCATCAATTCAAGCTGTTGGAAGTAGCTTTAAGCCCACAATTTGACCTTAAGCAATTGGAAGTGGCTTTAAGCCCACAGTTTGAGGATGATCACTTAAATCGTTGGAAGTGGCCTTGGGCCCACGGTTTGAGAATGTTTGGGGGTTACTTCAAGCTGTTTTGAAGAGGTCGTAAACCCACAGTTTGAAGAGTGTTGAGACCACCTAGGCGTCTATCTTTTGCATTCCGTCACTCGTATATTTGTTGTTTATTTATGTAGTCGGTCTATCATGCATATACTAGGTTTACTTTTATTTCATTTCTCGTATGGTTTATGGACTATTATTATTGGATTCGTTGAATTACTGCGTAGATCTTTCTAGTTATTACTGTACTTACAGTCCTTTTTATAACGGTGGGTGCAGACCATTGACTAGCAGGCTGGGCAAGAAGAAGATCGACGACCACCACTGAGCCGTGACGTGCATCTAGCACTGATTTGTAAGTTTTTGACTCTTTTGTACTCCTTATATATATATATATATATTGTTTTGATATCACATGAGATATTTTGGAATCGAGTGACATAGGATATCATGTATTATCGCTCTTTATATCGATCATCACCAGATATGCACGCTTATCCATTTATTTCAGGGTTTCACGCTTTAGGTTGTCCTGACTTTATATTTATCTAGTTATTTAAGCCTGCTTGAGTTTATTTCCGCTGTGTAACCCATAAAATAGCATAACCTAATAACTCAACAATAAAATTGCAATATTAATGAGAATGTAACTATTGGAGGCTGACTAGGCCTACGTTGATTTCGTAAGGATAGACTCAGGGGTTCAAGTAGGTCTAGTCTGGGTGGGACCCGTTTTTGTGGGAACTGGGGCCGTTACAAAATCCACGCCCTCTTGAGTTGAAACTCTCTCATTTGCCATTTCTTCTTCTTTCTCTTTGCTCGTAGAATACTTAGGAGTGATCAATAACTTGTTTTTCTCCTTCTTGAGATGTGAGAAGTTGTTCATGAATTTGCAAGGATAGAACGAATTGATTCATAGAAGGGTAGGGAGGCTTCGTAAGCATTGCTATACGAAGGTCTCGGTATTTTCCAAGACCGCGAGCAAGTTGAAATACCTTCTCTGTTTTTGAAATTAGTTTGTTAATGACGGCTAGGTTGTCGCAAATAAACTTGAACTTCCGCACATATTCTTTAGTTGAGGAACTGCCCTTTTTTAGGCTAGCCAGGGAGTCATTCAATAATGCCTCTTTTTCATTAGTGTTTGGAAGCAATTTGCTCCAAACTTCTTTTGTTGTTTCGCTTCCAATTATCATACCAAGTGTATCTGCAGTTATGATGCCTAAAAGCCAAGAAATTAGCAAGCCATCATTATTTATCCATACCTCATAATGTGGATTTTTTGCTCTCCTTTCATCTTCTCCAATAATATCCTTTAGTGCAATTTAATGGAAACGAGGCTGGAACATTAATGAAAACGTTTGATTTGAGAGTTTAGCTCTGATACCATAATGAAGTTTTAGAAAAGTAATGAATAAAGATAAAATTATTATTCACTTTTTTCCATTGATGAGTTAGTACCCATTAGTGGATATTTAAAGAAGAATTATAATAATGACCAGGTTCTGTTCTTGGAAACATTCTTAAAGAATTATGAAAGTCAAATTGTTGTTTCCTTTTTATGAGCCTTATCAGGTTGCAATAAACTAAAGATGCAGTATGGTTGCAACAAGTTGGAGATGCAGACTGGTTGCAATATAAAAAAATGCGAAAGAAAAAGATAAAAAACAAAAATGTTTTATTTTCCTTCTACTTAGGCCCCGATACCATAACAAAAAATGAAGGATGCGAGGCAATAAAGATAGAATGCAGAACTCGCAGCGACAAATAGGAATTGCAAACTGGCTATATGATGAAGAAAGTCATTCGCAATAAACTAATATTACATATCAAGGTTGCATTGCGACAAGATCGATCGAATAACAATTGAACAAGAGAGAAAGATAAAGAAATAATAATTAACTCTTGTTGTACATCTCTATTTATAGTTACACTACTTACGTAATCAAAGATACAAAAATTTAAATTACAAAATCTATGGCTATAATCTTGGAAGCCAAATGGAAGCAAATGATGAGAAAATCATGGAAACAAATTAGAAAAAGATCATGGAGACAAATCAGGAGAAGATCATGGAGACAAATCAGAGGATTTTCAATAGTTAGTGATTGTTGAACTGGCTAAGCTGTCACATAATAGGAACTTTCCTATAAGATGTCTCACGCCCTCAACTCCACCCCAACCAAACAAGGCCATAAGAGTAATAATAAAAACTTGCAAACATTATTTTTATGGACTTTTGTAGTTTGTTGAATGCATTTTTACCTAATTTGAAAGGAAAATGTCGGCGTAACTCGGGTCCAACACGAACAACGAAGCGTGTCGTCAATGTGCCTCAAGATGTGTGAGCAATGGAAAATCTAGAAAATCTTATTAGGGGGAGGGGAGGGGGCGAATCTTAACTATAAAGGGCATGTGTCGACTGTAAGAATGGTTGGAAGGGGGCAGAAATGGGCGAAGGTCGGCGAAAACGTAAGGATACTATCGAGGGTCCCGGGGTTTAGGGGAGGCAATCGCCCCCTTGCCCCCCTCCTAGATCTGCCCCCTGTTTGTGAGCGAGACACATCCAACGCCGCGTGTCGGGCCTGCATTACCCCAACATTGCCCTTGTATGTGAGCGAGACACATCCAACGGCCCGCGTGTCGGGCCTGCATTACCCCAACATTTCCTAATTTGAATGCATGACCATTGACCCACAACTTCGGTACAGGTCATTGTTTTACATAATTAACAAAGCAAATTAATCAAGTGTTCCTTAAGCTGAAAATAGCGCGTCAAAACCCATGCCATAAAATGTCCTTGGTCTTCTTTCTTTGTAGTTTCTATTATAAATTGTACTAAAAGTGTTATTGAAGGAGTTAGACAAGAGAATAAAAGTTCTAGTAAACTGTCTTTTTCATTTATATGACGTCCACCATTTAATAATGATCATGATTATTATGTTGATAAGAAGATAATAAAATATATGGAAAAGTCAAATGTTGAATAGGACGAGATCAAATTAAACTAAAATCCTCCCCGCCTCAATTACTTTAGATGGACTCTGAACCTATCAGTTTTTTCTGGTACAAAACTCCATTTGCAGTTGATGACATTTTATAATTACAAGATATAAAAAGCTTGGAATTCCTTACACTCATCACTGTCCAAGAATTAAACCACCATTTTTTTTTCATTCATGGATTAACTGAAAAACGTTAATTTTCATATATTAAAATTAACTAAGGAAGTAGTCAAGATATATTTTTTTTTATAAGAAACCATAACTTTCCCAACCTCGAACTCCAAATTTCTTGCTAGAGAAACCTCATATGAAACCAAGTGAGTTGTTGCTAAAAAGTTATTTTATTTTTAATAAGAAATAAACTAGCTTGCTTCAATTGAGACTAATCGGAATCCCAATCTCTTCTACAAATGATCTCTATTGGGTATTACTTATTTTAAAGAATTGTGGGTGTTTTTTTTTTTTTAACTTCAACTGGAGTCAAATTCACAACCTCCGCAAACTTTGTCTTTTTGTAAGTAATAACTCATCCATCTCGCCAATGATACTATGGTAGAATCTTTATTTGACTTGTTTTAACGTACAACAAAAATAGATAAGATATAATATAATCTTTCTTATAGAGTTTTATCCTTAAAGTCACCCACATGACGTGCGGGCCCGTGTCCTTAGGCCATCTCCAATCACAACACTAAAATGGTGCAACTTTTGCACCATTTTGGTGTAACTTTTACACTAAATTTTAAAACCATCTCCAACCCACAACACTATCTTTTACACTATCTTACTTTATTATTATTTTATTTATTATTTTATTCTTTTCTTAAAATTGAATCTATTATATATTTTAAATATATTGCTCTACATATTAATAAAATTAATTTATTAAGATTAATCAATTACTTATCTAATAAATAATTAAATAATAAATTAATATGTGCCTTTACCAATATAAATTAAAATGTATTTATAAAAATATAAATATTAAGGCTAACACACGAAGGTTCAATTAAACATAACATAAATATTATACTAAATTGTAGGTCTTCTTTTTTTTTTGAAAAAATGCATGTAGGTTTTTTTAATTATCTAATGAAGTATTTCGTATGTCTTTTTTTTTTTTTGGTTATATATGCCTTTAATTATTTACAAATTAACTTATTTTTTTTAATATTAAGATAAATACTTTAAAAATAAAAATAGGTACAATACACAACTTTTTTTTGGTGAACATACAAAACATATTTAAATAAATCATAAAATTTATGTATTAATTAAATTAATATGGATTATTAAAAAAGTATTAAAATAATTAAGATAACTATAATTATATGTAAAAAAATAAAAAAATAAAAAAAAATATATATGTATATATATATATATATATATATATATATATATATATATAGAGAGAGAGAGAGATGGCGGGTGAACAGTGCCGCACCAAATTGGTGCGGCACTGTTGCTGTGCGCCATCCACGTGGGATGGCGCACAGCAAAATGGCGCTGGGTTGGAACCCAACCCAGCGCCATTTTGTACACCTGGCATCCAACCAGCACCATTTTGATGCTGGTTGGAGATGCCCTTAGGAGCACCTTGAGACATGCATTCCGCACATCATGTAGTGAGAACTATTTATGTGGGCCTGCATTACCCTGATGTGACTTTGGTTATGAGTTTGGGGTGTCCCGTACTAATGAATTATGAGGGTACCGTGTCGGCATGGGAGTTTTACTGGGGCAAGGGAAGGCATCACGAAAGGCACGTGTACGCAATTGATGCCTCCTAATCTCACTTATGATGATTCTCTTTTACTTATTAGTTTATCTTATTTGACATCTCTGTTGAAACTTGAAACTACACATCGAGCGATTGTTGATGAATCAAGGTTTGGTTTCCATCTTCTTCTTTACTTTTCATTTTGTTTACGATTCGATTCTTCTTTTTCCATGTCTTTGATTTTGTTAGTGGCATATTGAGTTTGTTTGATCAATGAAGACAAAACCCCAACTAATTTGTGATCTAGGTTTTGCAACTTATGAATCCCAAATAACTCTGTTTTTCTGTCGTTGGATCTGCATCGGACCACGCAACCAAACTTGTTTTGTTTTTGTTCCCGGTTTTTGGAATGAAAAAAATAATTAAATTATATAACGAACTTCAGAGTAATTATTTTCATTTGATGATTATTGGACTACATTCGTGTCTGTCCGTGATTCTTTATATTGTGCATACTTAGTATATCTAAGATCTAAATGCTTTAAATTGAGTAGGACGAAGACTAAATGCATGAACTGTGAGTTTAGAGATACTAGAAATTGAGATGATGGAGTAGTAAAACTAGGGGAAGTAGTTCCTAAGGTGGACCATTTTAGATATTTAGGATCAATCATACAAAACGATGACAATATATTGAGAATGATGTCACACGCAGAATTCAAGCTGGGTGGAAGGAATGGAGGAGTGCAACATGTGTGATCTATGATCGAAATATTCCTATCAAGTTAAAAAGAAAATTTTATAGGACGGCAATTAAGCCAACTATGTTCTATGGAAGTGAATGTTTGGTGGGCCATGTATACTATATTATGTGTATGTGCATCATTCTTTTGAAACATGACTGAATGATGAAATTGATCTTGAGAGACTTGTGCGAAACCGAGATGATCATCAAAATCCCTGGGAGAAATTGTGTTGTTCATCAAAGTAAGAAAATACATGAAAAGAAACATAGGCTTGCAGTAGCTGAAATTCAATTGTTTGAACACTTTACTATATATTTTGCAGGTAAGAATAAAGCCATAGACTCAAAGAGGCCAAGGACAAACTAAATTCAGCTTCACAGAAGCTTACATAAGAGTTACGGAAGCAACTGATGGCTGAAAGAAAGGGGGCAGGTGATCAAGACTTAGAAAATGAAGGGATTTCATCGAATCACAAGGATATGGGGCCATTGAGGAGAAACATTTCGGAGATACTTGAGAGGCGCCAGGAACCGCATTTGCAATCCCCCACTAGAGAACCACTTCTCAGATCAAGGACCAACACCACTTCTCAGATTGCCCTCATTGGCGCCAACGTCTGCCCAATCGAGAGCTTGGATTACGAGTAACACATAACTCTCATTTGCTTTGTGTCATCTCTTAATATCTCTTCGTACATGTATTGATGTTTCATCCATTTCTCGTTCAGGCTTATCGAGAACGACTTAATCAAGCAGGACTGGAGGTCCAGAACAAAGGCTCAGATATTTCAGTATATTTTTCTCAAATGGACGCTTGCACTTCTTATAGGTTTGAGCACTGGGCTTGTTGGCTTCTTTAACAATATCGCGGTTGAGAACTTGGCTGGTTTCAAATTGCTTCTCACCAATTATCTCATGCTCAATCGAAAGTAAGCTATTCTTAAGTTCTCTCCATTACTTTCCGCACTGGTTTATTGCAGTATTTGTCATTGGTAATGATTCAAATGAAGTCTTTGTGAGATAAGGCTTTCAAGTAATGGTCTCCTTTAAGAGCGCCTGCAACATTTTAACTGTTCCAGTGCAGGTACTACCATGCTTTTGCTGCTTATGCTTGTTGTAATGTGGTTTTGGCCACTGCTGCTGCAGCGTTGTGTGCTTACATCGCCCCTGCTGCGGCCGGATCTGGTATACCTGAAGTGAAAGCTTATCTCAATGGTGTTGATGCACATGTGATATTGGCTCCCAGTACACTCTTTGTGAAGGTGAGCCCAACCCCAAAGTAATGATATTTTCTTCTTCTTTTCCAAAGGAAAGCGTAGGCTTATTTATTTATTGATAAGAAAGAAACCAAGATATCACCCCAACTTGCATCCAATGAGACTCGCACCCTCAACCTCTTACGCAAGTAATCCCGTACATACCAAACCATTGTGCTACCACATGGTTGGTAGGGATTCTAGGGAAGCGTAATTTGTTGAAAATGTGAACTGTTTAGAGTCACCATGAAGAAACCACTAAAAAGGAGTTACATGCTTCATATTGAATGTGAACATAAGCTTCCTCAAATACATAGACAAATTTGAAGACCACACTACGTGTCAATGAAAAGGGGAATGCATAAAATCAACTTGATACTATCCTCAGTTCATTTTATGAACTCAAAAAATAATGAATAACTAAAAGCTTTACTTTCGATATCATCAAGCTTCTGGCTTAATGCTATGAAATCTGTGAAACAATTGCTGATATAATTACGAGTGAAGCTGAACAAAAACCATAAATGCTTAAAGACTCCTACTGCTATGAACTGCAGAGAGAAGGTTTTGCTATGACATCTTGATAAGTTCACCATAAAATAGTATTGAGGTCCATTTTATTTCTTATTGCTGTGAAATGCTTAAAAGAAAGCGAGAGAATTCCTCATTTTTTAGCATCACCCATAATCAACTTACAGGCTTTGTGTATTTTGTCTTCCGTGCTTTAATAAAATGTTGCAGATTTTTGGTTCCATTGGAGGTGTTGCTGCTGGATTTGTTGTGGGGAAGGAAGGCCCTATGGTACATACCGGAGCTTGCATAGCCAATTTACTTGGGCAGGGTGGATCACGAAAGTATCATTTAACATGGACATGGCTTAGATTCTTCAAAAATGATCGGGATCGCCGGGACTTGATAACTTGTGGTGCTGCTGCTGGAGTAGCTGCTGCTTTCCGTGCTCCAGTTGGTGGTGTCCTCTTTGCTCTTGAAGAAGCAGCTTCTTGGTACGACTTTTTCTTTACGTCCAATCATTTTAGAAATGCAATCCTCCTGCAGAAAGCTCCCATGTCCATAATTCATTTTAGATGATTGAATATTAAAAGAACTAAATTCAGGCATGATGTTTGATGTTCAGATTTTTGTACAATTGCTTAGCAAATCAAAAAAACCATAGAGGAATAATTGAACCGGTACATCAGGCTTTTCTGTTAGTGCATGTATACAGATAATTGTGTGAAATTAATTCGTATTTACTGGAGCCAATTGCCTATCAAACGAATCCAATTATAGCTCTTTTGGTCTTTTTCAGGTGGAGAAGTGCTCTTCTTTGGAGAACATTTTTCACCACAGCTGTGGTTGCTGTGGTATTACGAGCTCTTATCAGATTTTGCAGGAGTGGAAATTGTGGCCTATTTGGAAAAGGGGGATTAATCATGTTTGATGTGAGTTCTGCCATGACTGGATATAAAACTGATGACCTTCTAGCAGTCATATTCCTAGCAGTCATTGGTGGACTATTGGGAAGCCTCTACAACTATCTTGTGGACAAGGTCCTTCGCACTTACAGCATAATCAATGAGTATGTCTTCATAATCTCTTCTAATTTTCAGATAGAATATGCATTCATTTTAATATTTGCAGCCATTTCTGCAACATAGGACCTTGCATGCATGGTTGCGTGTGTTATCGGTTCGAGTTTGTGTCAGAGGACGATTTGGCGTTACCTTTACCTTTTTATTTGTTTTCTAGTCATCATTATCCATCAAGTTCCGGAGCTTTAGTCTTTATTTAGTTGGCTTTGATCATATTGCTAAATCAACATAGAAGAACAACATTTGAAGTTTTTATCTTTGCTTCTAATTTCTAGTAACGGAAAGGTCTTTGACGGATAACTTCTCATATTACAGGAAAGGCCCTAGGTTTAAACTACTCCTAGTCATGGCTATCTCTATGCTGACTTCATGTTGCTCTTATGGCCTTCCTTGGCTCGCGAAATGTACACCCTGCCCTAGTGATTTAAAGGAACCATGCCCAACCATAGGGCGTTCAGGTAACTTTAAGAACTTCCAGTGCCCACCAAATCACTACAACGACCTTGCCTCCCTTTTTCTCAACACAAATGATGACGCCATCCGCAACCTCTTCAGCACCGGCACAGGAAAAGAATTCCAAGTTACCAGTATACTTATCTTCTTCCTTGGTGTATATACCCTTGGCATTATCACTTATGGTATTGCCATCCCATCAGGACTCTTCATCCCGGTAATCCTTGCTGGGGCTTCCTATGGTCGCCTTGTTTGGACTCTCTTTTCTCCCATATTCGAAATTGACGCTGGTCTATTTGCACTCCTTGGAGCTGCCTCTCTACTTGGTGGCACAATGAGAATGACTGTCTCCCTTTGCGTGATCATGCTCGAGCTCACCAATAATCTCTTAATACTCCCCTTGGTTATGGTGGTTCTTCTCATTTCTAAAACCATTGCAGACATTTTCAACAAGGGTGTCTATGACCAAATAGTGGAGATGAAAGGATTGCCTTTCATGGAGGCCCATGCAGAGCCGTACATGAAGCACCTAGTTGCCGCAGATGTTGTGTCAGGTCCCCTGGTCAGTTTCAATGGCGTTGAGAAGGTGGGGAATATCGTCCATGCTTTGAAGTGGACCAGGCATAACGGCTTCCCAGTAATAGACGAGCCACCTTTCTTCGATGCTCCGGAATTATGTGGGCTCGTGCTGAGATCACATTTGCTTGTAGTGCTCAAGAAGAAAATATTTTCGTCGGAGAGAGTTTTGAGCGGACAAGGAATCTTGACGAGATGTAAAGCATTTGATTTTGGCAAAGCAGGATTAGGGAAGGGATTGAAGCTAGAAGACCTTGACATATCTGCGGAAGAGATGGAAATGTACGTCGATCTCCATCCGATTACCAATACGTCTCCATACACAGTGGTGGAGAGTATGTCATTAGCCAAAGCTGCTTTGCTTTTCAGGGAGCTTGGCCTCAGACACTTGTGTGTCGTCCCAAAGACACCAGGGGTAAGAGAATCTCTCTACTTTGTATGATTATGTTAAATTAATCTGCCTATTGATTATATATAGCACTTACATTTTTACCGCATAAAAGAAGATGCATTATAGTACTATGGGTGTGTATGAAATAGGCGGCCTAGACTTGCTACTGACCACTAAAGTAAACTAAATTATACTTCTTTTGGTGAAAACAAAGCTATCGTTTGGTCCTAAATTGTTATATTAAGCATTTAGCTAGGTACTAATAACGATTTGAATCTCAGAATTTATTTGCAGGCAATGGTCAGGTTTCATCGTCCACTAACTTCTCTTCTGTTTTGCAGCGGCCTCCTATCACTGGAATCCTTACTAGACATGATTTCATGCCGGAGCACATAATGGGGATTTATCCTCACTTCGCTCGCCGCAAGTAGAGATAGAAGAATAGCAATATGGTCAGCAGGTCTGGGGAACATAAGTTCTACCTATAAATTATTGGAAAGTTGTTGGGAAATCTCCCCTTGGTAGTGTCATTTATTCATTTTTATGTTGGGAAGAAACTGTTTGAATTATATCAATTGAATTGTTACGAGAACCAGCACACAAATGTATGGGAGGACTAGAAGTTCTCCCTAACTTCTCCCTCCTACTTGGTACAAATTTTTTGATGTATGTATTCAGTAATTCATTTTGTTTTCAAAATAAAATACCCGCACATAAGTGTGCAATCGTAGCATTTTAATGTGAATCGAGTGAATGTATGAAGTTATTTTCATATAGTTCAGTTTTGAAAAAATATATATATATATATATATATATATATATATATATTTTTTTTTTTTTTTTTTTTTTTTTTTTTTTTTTTTTGCATGATAGATTGACGTAAATGGTGGTGAAGATCCTACCTAAAAAAAAAAAATGGTGACGAAGAAATCCGAACAGGTTGACCCAATGGTAAGGGCAAGTTTGGAATTACGTGGTTTAGGGCTCCATTCAGATTTGATTCTCTGTTGCATTTAGATTGTCTAGACACTGATGCATGTTCACTAAGGCTTTGTGAGAATAGTCAAGTTCGCTTGAAAACCACGAATATTAAAAAAAAAAAAATGGTGATGAAGTGAAAGTGCATGGTTATGATGACGTGGTTAACTAAGTCAACTAGAACACGTATTTACGTACAAAAAAAAAAACAATCAGTCACGCTAAATGCACCCATCTTCTCAAGACTTCTCTCAACAGGTCCTTCCCATCTCGGGCACCCCAAAATGCATGTAAATTGATACACTATTTTTGAGGTGCCCTCATAAACAATTGGGGTGCACATAATGGCTTTTAAATAAAAAGCCCTAGGCATCAGAACGGTGCTCAAAAAAAAACGAAAACCCAATCTATTAAACAGAACGTCCATACAATGGTGATGAAGTGAAAGTGCATGGTTATGATGACGTGGTTAACTAAGTCAACTAGAACACAGAGCTTTTGAGATGAATTTGAAAAGGAAAATAATAAAATAACCCATTTTTAATGCACACTTTTTAAAAAAAAAAAAATGGTGATGAAGTAAAGTGCATGGTTATGATGACGTGGTTAACTAAGTCTTTTAGTTATTTACGACTCTTTTCTTGTCTCTCTTTCTTTGTCTCTCTGGTATGCATAGGTCTCACATCTAACAAAATACCATAAGCAACTAAAAGACAGGGATGTACGTTGCGCTGAGAGTGTGTTAGATTTTTATTTTCCATTTGAAAAAGATGAAGATTAGTGAGGGGGAGTGGTGGCAATTCTTATACCCACACTTCATCCATCCATCCATCACTCTCAATGTGTATCTAGAAAAGAAGACAAAAAATGCTTTTGAAATTTGAAGCAGCGGTTGATTGGGACCCTGTCACTTCTGATTCTTTGAATTGAGACAGGCAACAGGTCTCTCTTAAGGCCTTACATAAATTTAGCCCACCTCTATTTAGCCAACCCACCTCTAGTTGGACACCCCAAAAAAAAAAAAAAAAAAAAAAAAAAAAAAAAAAAAAAAACTCTATTACTTAATTGATAGATTGATTTATCTTGTTTTGACTCTTCCCGTGTCCATTGCAACCACAAAGTGAACATTCTTTGCTATGAGTTTTATTAAAATAGATCTTCAAAATAAAATGGATGAAGGGTTTTTAGCGGATGCTATGATGATGTATATTGAACGAGAACTCGCTGAGGATATTGATCCAGAATCAGTAATAGATGAATTCGACTCTTTAAAGCCAAGAAAAGCGCATCTACGATAGGTTCTCTTCTATTTATCTTGACATTATTTTTTTTAACAATTCGACACTAATATTTGATTGCGATTGAATAAATGAATATTTATATTTGATCTTTATTAATTATTCTTGCTTAATTGTTAATGTTTGCAGTTGGCACCACTTTTCAAAGAAGAAACTCTTGCATATTTTGACGAGAAGGTTTTGATTTAAAATGATAATGTTCTTAATTAAATTACTTCATTTATTAATATCTTATTTTGATGAATTACTTGTTAGAAGTTACATTCTATCTAAAATTTAGTTTGAACTATTCTAATTATTGTCACTTGTGATCTTAATTGTTAATGCTTGGCACCCACATTTGCACACGCATCGAGAAGTAATTTGGATAGTATTTAAAGAGGTCGGTGCTAAATGTGAGTTACTTTAGTAGGGCTCTTATGCCTTTATGGGAGGACGCCTCACTAACATTGATGTGGTAGTAAAATTACTTAGACAACTCATGTGGTCAAATGTAGGTCCGTAGAACCTATACAATAACACATTGAAGTTGCATGAACAATTCATATGGCCACACGTGACTTATTATGTGACTTCCCTAATGTTATCATATTTTAATATTTTCCTAATTTTCTTTCTTTGCATTTGGGTTGGGTGGTCCACTTCTGTGCCTTTGGGTTAGGGTTGAGGTCACACTAAAACATTTTCAAAATTTGTTTCGTGCTTCATTATCGTAAGATTTATTTGTAATAGATGTTTGTTGGATTGGACTAAAAACACCTCAATAAAAATCACTTCGACAAAAAAAAAAAAAAAAAAAAAAAAAAAAAAAAAAAAGGGTGTTTGTGTTGGTCGGTGGGGACAACGGATAAGTGGACCTAAAGACCAAAAAAATGAAAAGATTCTCTTCTGTAAGACTCACTTGACAACAAAATCAAAGGGTTCGATCTCTTTAAGAGGTCCACGCCCAGACTTGCTGCTCTCCTATTAGCTAGTGCAACTTGGATATCGACCCCACTAGCTAGTGCAACTTGGAGTGAAGCAACCATACCGACATTCAAATGAATCATTAATTTACATGGATATCGACCCCACTAGCTAGTGCAACTTGGCCAATGGCCACTCCACTTTATGGATAGGACACGGTTAATTTTATTCTTTGGAATAGGCGCGCATATTCGTTTTATATGCACAGATTGACCATGTGATTCATAATTTTTTTTTTTTCTTTTTTTTAGGTCAATTAGATTACATTTTTTGGAAACATGATTGGTCAGAATATATCACATGGTTCCACATGGGTTTGCATAGGAAGTGCATATAGTATACTAGAAATTAATATTGACGTAGAATTCATATTAATTTTGACTTTTGACAAAAGAAAAAAAAAAGAATTGTTATTTTGACGCAAAATTACAAATTACCACATGATACAAAAAAAAAACATTGATGGCCCTTAGACATGCATTAGATATATTGCTCAAGTACTTAATTCATTTCACATGACCTATTGCAAATACTAGGAGACGGTTAATTTTATTCTTGGAATAGGCGCGCATTTTCGTTTTATATACACAGATTGACCATGTGATTCATAATTTTTTTTTCTTTTCAAGTCAATTAGATTACATTTTTTGGAAACATGATTGGTCAGAATATATCACGTGGCTCCACATGGGTTTGCATATATAGGAAGTGCATATAGTATACTAGAAATTAATATTGATGTAGAATTCATATTAATTTAGACTTTTGACAAAAGAAAAAAAAAAGAATTGTTATTTTGACGCGCAGTTTACAAATTACCACATTATACAAAAAAAAGCAAAAATTGATGGCCCTTAGACATTGCTCAAGTACTTAATTCATTTCCCATGACCAATTGCAAATACTAGTACTGATAATTGTAGATAACTGCTTTTCATCAATTGTACTTAATTTGGAGGACTAAAAATTGAAGTAAGTTGAACAACTTGTTTGATTAGCCAGAAGTGTAGAGCTGAAACCCATCTTAGATGAAGCAAGATCAAATTGAAGAACAATGTCCTCCAATTGACGTCCGCCAATAACAATTGAAGTCATTTCATCATAATCTCCTTCCACAAACCCTAAACACATCACGTCCTTCCCAACGTTCACCATTGAATTTGCTCCAAACATCCTCCACACATTCTTGCTCTCCAAAACCAAACCTATCGTCGGCACAGCCGGGCCGAATCTAGAACTGGCCACACCCTTAGAGCTAAAACACGCTCCGAAAGGCTCCACCGCCGTGACCCTTTTGAGCTTCATTGCCTCCGCTTCCCTAACAAAGGCCTCAATAAGAGCATTGTATATCTCAGTCTTCAATGCAGTGTAAGGATGACCAGTGCTGATCTTACTCCCACCATTACCACTCTTCCTATCAATAGCCAACAAACTTGTATTGAATGGCACACGTTTGTTGTTAACATGGACGGACTTCACTCCAATGAAGTACTCGTAAGACGGCTCCCCTCGCGGTGCGGGAACAGTGCTCACCGGATTACTTAACAAAGGAGTGTAAGTGAGAGGAACGGCGGAGACGCCTGAGTTAGGAACCAAATTTCCAAACACTACAAACCCTTTAGCATTGGTCGAAGAAGGCAAGCAAACAACGAACTTTTTATCGAACTTGAAAGTCGAAGCGAGCTGCAATGGCAACGCAATTTTACTCCGACCAAGTCCTGCGGCGCCTGTGACACCGTCTGCAAGGCCTACAATCATGTAGTTGGTGGCGCAGCCGAAGAGGTAGTGAGGGATGGTGGCGTAAGAAATAGCATTTGTTAATTGCAAAGACAAGACATCGTCGCAAAGTGAGCCTCCTTGAGAGGAGTCAAGGGTGGGGTGGTGAATGGGTAAGAAGCAAGGGTCGCCGAAGGGGCATACTCTTGTGCGAGAAGCGAGCTTGCACTGGGTGGAGTTGCAATTGTGGGTGGTTCTTGTGGAGGAGACGTAGTCGTCGTCGATGACTGCCCATAAAGATCGACCACCTAGGTCGACGGTGAGGTTGACGGAGACTAGAGGGGTACGTTGTTTGATGTGTGTTACGTATTGAGTTGTGGTTTGGAGGGACGTTCCATCGACTTTAGAGATTGGAAGGAATAGGGATTTGGGAGGTTTAGGTTTGGAGAGAGCAAGAGTTGTTGGTGACGATAAGGAGATGAAAAGAATTAGAGAAGAGAGGAGAAAGAAATGAATAAGGGTTGACGAGGAAGATGGGGCCATTGGAGTGGGAGATTTGTGTGAAAGTTAATGCTTGTATTATGATGGGATTTTATAGACTATACATGCATAAAATTTATATAGCAAATTAGAAGTATGAGCCTCATACCTTACCCGACTTTTGGGGATCGAGTTTTAAAGTTTGAATTGAATTTTAATAAGGAAAAAAAAAAAAAAAAAGATACGTCAATGAAGAGGCCTTTCAAGTGAAGAGAAACTTCGGCACAATGAAAGGAAATTTTAGAAGTACTCTATCAATTTAAGGCTTTTAAAAAGAGTCTAGGGACCAATCATTTTTTTATTTTTTTATTTTTTATTTTATTTTGTAGAGGAGTATAGTGACCTCAAGATCTAACATTTCCATTAAGAGAACTAATAAATTAGATTTGAGTATGGTAAAATATATAATAAATGTTAGACTTTTAGGTGGTATTTACCCTAATTCCATCATGAACTTTGGTATAATAATTAGGCTCACTATAAATTGAATTATGACAAAGTTATGCATGCAAGCCTGTGGAGCCCTAGCTAGCTTAGCTTTATGAGTTTGTTGAGCCCCACCTAAGTATATGGTTAGTTAGGTTTGTCGCCTATATACGCCAGTAAGTTTCTTCTTACAAAAAATGTCAAATAATCAAAAACATATTTTGATGAAATTCATATTGCTGGTACATCAATAGCTAATCCATTCACACTAGCATTATTATTGAAGAAATATTGAACTTATCATGATAACAGTACTCCTATGCTTTGGTGGTGAAATTGAAGTTCGAACATGTAGTTTGCCTGAACAAAAGTGAAGAGCTGAAACCCAACATTGATGCACCAAGATCAAACTGCAGAAGATTGTCCTCCAACTGATGCCCACCAATAACAATGGTTGCCATCGTGTCGTAGTATTCATGAGTATCGAACCTTCGACCAACTCCTCCATCCACAACCCCCAAACACATCACACCCTCCTTAACTCGAACCATTGAATTTGCTCCAAAGATCCTCCACACCACCTTCTCGCTCTGCAAAACCAGATCAATAGTCGGCACAGCCGGCCCAACTCGAGTGCTAGCAACACCCTTTGAGCTAAAGCAGACCCCGAATGGAGCCACACCCGCCACTCTTTCAAGCTTCATAGCAACCGCCGCCTTAACAAATGCTTCGGTAAAAGCCTTGTATATCTCTGTGTGCATGACCGTGTAAGGAACAGTGGTGCTGATCTTCGTCCCGCCATTGCCACTCTTATCAATAGCCAACAAAGTTGTGTTCAAGGGCACAACCTTGTCATTTATCTTGATAGACTTGACTCCTATGAAGTACTCGTTAGAAGCTTCCCCATTAGGGTTTATGAAAGTCCTTCTCAAAGGGTTGATAAGTAGGGGAGTGAATATCAAAGGCTTTGAGATATCAATTCTAGGAAGCATCACATAAGGCCCGTCACCAAAAAAGATCACCCCATTAGAAGAAGAGGAAGGTAAGCAAACCGCAAACTTCTTTGCAAACCCGAAAGCGGAAGAGAGTTGTGAAGGCATTCCCACTGGGGACCGTCCTAGGCCGGCCATGCCGGAGCCAGTGAGGTTTTGTGTAATGTAGTCAGAAGCACAAGTGAAGGGGAACCTGCGAATCGAGACATACCGACCGGGGTTCAACCCGTCGACAGTGGTTTGCAAAGACAACACATCTTGTGAGAGCTCACTATAATTAGGGTTAGGGTCACTAAGGTATGGATTTAGAGGGAATGAAACACATGAATTAGGGTTACAACGTGGACCCTTCTTTTGGTTGTCACAAGAACCACACCCATTATCAAATGAGCGTGCAAGTGATTTGCAAAGTGGGGTGTGGCAACGAACCACTCTAAATGTGGAGGAGGTGTAGTTATCACAACCAACCCATAAGAAGTCGCCATTTAAGTCCACAACTAGCTGTAGGGACACTAGTGGGGATCGTTGTTTGATGTGGGTGAGGTATTGGAGGGTTGATAGGTGTTTGGAGACTGGGAGGACTAAGGCTTTGGGGGGTGGTTTTTGAGGTTTGGAGAGGCTGAGTTGTGGTGATGAGATGATGATGATGAGGAGAATTAGAAGTGAAGATAAGAGGGAGATGTGATATTGGTGAAGTGATGGAGCCATTGGAGGAAGAGATGGAGGTACAAGGGTACTGGTTGGTGTGACTTTATGTAGGGGAAGGTCAACTTAATTATGCAACACTGAAATCCAAAAAAAAAAAAAAAAATTTTAAACCCAGATGTGGCTTAGAGATTAGGGCAAAGATGTGGGTGTGTGGTTAGATGCATGACCTTGATTGCGATTACCTATGACAATCAAATGTGGTCATTGCTAGTTTCTTTGCGCAATCCTAATTAAGGCTCATGGGACTAATTAAATATAGTATCGAGATACCAATGCATATGATTACACAAAAAAAAAAAAAATTTTGAATCGCAATTTTTTGGTCAAAGGATAGCCTTCAAAGTTTGAATATTGGGAGGTGCTTTTTCATATGAGGATGTACTACTATTTGAACATGTTAGACCTCTCATCCCACCCAATTATTTAAATTAACTACTCCATTAGTATTGAAAATCCTATTACCCCACCCAACGTCAATATCAAAAAACTCTAAAATAACCTTATCTTGGGGCATCTCCAACCAGCGTCAAAATTTGGTTGGGATGCCACATAGACCTAAATGGCGCTGAGTTTTTCTAATCTAGCGCCATTTTACTGTGCGCCATCCCACGTGGACACATAGCTACAGTGCCGCACCAAATTGGTGCGGCACTGTTCATAGCGCTATAATTTTTTTTTTTAATCTTTACATATAATTATAGTTATCTTAATTATTTTATTTTTATAAGTAATAGTTACCTTATTTGTAATGTATTTTTATAATTATCTTAATTATTGTTTAATTATTTATTAGATAAGTAATTGATTAATCTTAATAAATTAATTTTATTAATATGTAGAGCAATATATTTAAAATATATAAAAGATTCAATTTTAAGAAAAGAATAAAATAATAAATAAAATAATAATAAAGTAAGAGTGTAAAAGATAGTGTTGTGGGTTGGATATGGTTTTAAAATTTAGTGTAAAAGTTACACTAAAATGGTGCAAAAGTTGCACCATTTTAGTGTTGTGATTAGAGATGGCCTTAAACACATCCACCAAACACAAAAAAATGCAACTTCAACACCTTTTTACATCACACGTTCTTTATTAGCGATGTTGCCTTCCAGAAGGACCTCCACAACAAGAACTAACAGCTTGAATAAAACATGGAACGAATAAATTACATAATTAAGAAGACTAAATATAACAAATTAAAACTGATTTTAAGATCAAACGAGTTAACGTTACGTGCAAGGAGCAAAATTACAAGAAATGGGCATTCTCAACCATGATCTTCTCTTCAATGCCTGTCCTAAAAAACAAATATTACATGCTTCCATCACAACCCCCAATCAACCCAACTTCTCCATTCTATAATTCCAAAGAATCAACAATAGTTGTTGACTTTAAAAACCTAAAATTTAGACCACAATTAGGGTTTTTGTATAATTATTTGGAAAATTTATTTTGAAGTACAACAGGATCTATTCATAAATAGAGAGGTTGAGTAGTTTGAGTTTGATCTACTCTGGGGTTTTAGCCCCATTGGAACTTGGAATCAAATGCTAAAACAACATTATATTGAAGGACTTAATAAAGATTTTTTACTTTCATGATCACTTTGTTCCGCAAGTTAAAATCTCGATATAATTTTGTGTTCCAACAAAGTTTTGCTGGACTGCAAAAATTGTCTTCTCCCCTAAAATATATGGGGGTCGTTGGAAGAGAAAAGAGTATATATATTACATCGGGTAATGTAGTCTTTTAACTCGATGGCATTTTATTAAAAAAAATTATTTTTTTAGATTGGGTAGAAAGAGAGATCTAACGGGTTAATAGCGGTCCTCCAATGTAAACTAAACCTTGGGAGAATTGTTATTGTTCACCAACTAGTGCAACTTGCCCACTCGTCTCCTTAATGGATAAGAAATGGTCCCATATACAGTTCCACATAGCAGTCAAACTTATTTGTGATATTATTAATTTTTGCTATACCATCGAAAGCCGCGTGACAGAGCTCTCGTAAAATATACATCATGATACTACCAAAAATATATATATATATATACACACACATACACACATCATGATCACATATATAGTGGTAAAGTGGTAACTCGGGGAGGTCATTATGGGCATATATAGGCCACATGTAAGATTCATATATACAATAATCATTCTTTCTTAATTTAAAATAATATATTAAAGTTTCTACCCAAAAAAAAAAAATATTAAAGTGAATCACTATATGTGAGAACGTGTTGGTCAAATAAATAATATATATATATATATATGTATCACGTGGTTACATGTGGAGGTATATTATATATAAATAATTCATCGATGTCGTTTATTTGAAAGATGGATTATATTCCTACCAAAAAAAAAAAAAAAAAAAGAGGGATTATACATTGATGCCATACGAAAAATATTTTTGTAACTAAGTATATATATATATGGGCATGGAGCACCGACACAACATATTGGCATCCCTTTTCTTTTTGTCAAAGTTGGAATCCCTTACTTTTCCATCGTGTTGTGCATACTTGCACATTCATTTCAGACACATCTATTTAAAAATGGAAAATGTTAAGATGACCAGCTGGCCGACACTCCACGGGCCGGGACACCCCCACCACTTGCCACATCAGCGGGTGTCTAGTAGGTGTCCCTCAATTGTCATCCTAAGTGCATCTTTAATGGGACGGTGAATTGGGGTGGATGTGTGTCCACATAGATTGAATAGACATTGGAGAAAAAAATTGTCTCCAATGGGAATATGGATTGGCACTGTGTGGATGATGTGGCATAGACACTGTCTACCGCACCTTCTACATCTAGAGGGTGCGATAGACACTATCCACAATGCCACATCATCTTATAAAACCAAAATAATAAAACAAAAAAAAGCCCATGCGCATAAACAGAAAAACTGAAAAACTTTAAAAGCCTACATAATAGGAAAAACAAATAAAAATTGCCTAAAAGCAAGGGAAAGAAAAAAAAAAAACGCTTTAAAAAAAAGGAAAGTCCACATTATCGATTGGAGAAGGTTTTCACTCTTCAATGTGTATTTACGCAATGTAATGTGCACATCCCCTCAAAATTGATGATGTGGCGGTAATTCACAGTCTCAATCCACATTTACCATTGGAGATGCTCTAACAATTTTTCTTTTAAAATAGTGTGGGTACATTTCAAAAGTATGGCATTTGTTGTCATAATCGAATAGATTGTATATTCCTTCAAAACGCTGTACGTCACTAAAATAAATGTCTTTTCGTGACGGAAGATAACAGTCACCAAAACCGAGAAATGCTGTCAAAAACTGTTCTGTGGCGGTACTGTCGAATAAGTAGGTCTACGTGTTGGGAAGGTATTGATTTTTCGTTATATATAGATTTCTTTGGACGAATGTCTATAAGAAACAAAAAGTGACATATAGGATAAACCGTCGCATACTTTATGTGGTGATGATCATGTTGATGCAAAAATGACAACGTTCTTGTGTGACGATCATAATGCCGTCACAAATACATATGTTTTTGCCAGCTTTCTGCTATTTAATAATTGAAATTTTTTTTTTCGAAAAAAAGTAATTGAAAATTTTTTTTGGTAGATAATTGAAATTTTGACATACTAATGTTACTTCATGGGAAAACCACCTCATGGGAAAAATTATAATTAATAAAATGTAAAATGTTCAAAAAGCTACAAAGAAAAGATTGTACAAATTACTAAAACTAGCTCGAAGTTAATATATATATATACAATATATAAAAGCACAAATACTTAACAAATTGACAATAAGCAAATTTATTATTTTTTTATTTTTTATTATTTGAATTTATATTATTTGTGTCAAGGTTTTGTAATTCGATTGAATGGTTTTGTTGCACTAATCCTATCATGATTACAATTGTGTAATTAGATTCACTTATTTTTAAGGTAAGTTTTAGAATCAGGTAATATATTGCCAAATTAGTCAATTAACTTAGAGGGCTGCTATTTCAACCATTTCATACTATCTTTCCACCAATCTTAAAAAAGTTAAATTTTTAATTAAATTTCTTAGTCAATTACAACAATACTCTAAATTAAAATCCACCCACACCTCACACCTCTCTCACAATCCCGCTCCCCTCCTCTCCCTCCTTCAGGTTATAGTTATTTTTTAGGGTTTTATGGGGTGGGTTATTTGTTTGGTTTGAGACCAATTGAATATACAAATTAATTGGGTGGTTTATTCTTATGGTCGATCGATATTCACTGTAAATGTGGTCTTAGAGAGACAATCAATTTACCAATTGATCATCTCTAATTTCTTGTAACTGATTTAACTAAACAACAATTCCAGGGTACCGTTCTTGTTACATGTTAGGGCTTTTATTGGATCTTTAATTTGTGCATGCGTTGTTGTTGTTGATGTTATTTGATGGTAATTGGTGATGGAATCATAAAGAATGCATCACAACAAGAAAATTTTTACAAACGAGTCTCAAAGTAAGAAAATAAAATGTAATTTTGAATAAAACTGAGATGATAGAGATGATGATGGATGTACAATGCCATACAAAGATACAAAGAAAGATCTCTTTCTCTTTCTCATATTTCTTGTTTAGTGGATGAGGCGAGCAGTCGATACATTTGGCAGCAACGACGACCATCTACAATAATAGAACGGTCGACGAGAGGTGGTATTGAAGCCCGGTGAAGAAGGTCGCGACTTTAAGAAGAAGAAGTTGTGGGTCGGTGTAACGGTAGTTTAGAGATTTCAAAATTGCTATTGGGTGGGTTTATAAGGTTTTCAAAAATAATTGGGTGGTCAAATAAGATTGGGTGGGGAGATAGGTTTGTCGTGTTGAAATAGCAGCCCTCTTAATTTATATGTAAGACTTGTCAAAACTCTCAGTTGAAATGGTAAAGACATCACTTGCCAAAAAAGCAAGACCTCGAGAGATCGTTGTTCGATTCTACCGAAGTAAAAAAAAAAAAAAAAAACTTATATGTAAGACTTTTGTTGCAATCAAGAAGTGAGTCATAGAAGCATTAATTGGACAAGGTAGAAGTTTGACTTGCTTTCATAAGAAACATAAGAAACTGTTTTTTTTTTAAAAAGAGAAATTGTAACGACACTCAAATTTAATTGGTGATACGTGTCGTATTTTACAGGACCGTGACCTACCTATAGTGATTTGTTATATTACTCAAGCCTTGGAGTCGACATTGAGGTATATTTTATTTTTCTGTGATGTTTGTATTATTATTTATACCCGAATGAGAACACCGTGTATCCTAGTGCATGGTTTTCGTTTATTAATCGCTACAGATTTTTGTCTATGAAAAACATAAATTTTAGGGTATATTACGAATAATTGAACACCGAAAAATGATAATTAGTGAATTATCGAAAATAATAAATAATTAAATAAAATGTGAGAGCGAGGTTATGTCGGGAACGTACGCGGTGCGAGTTGAGAGTTGAAACGGGTCCGGAAACATGTGTTTTGAGCGAGAAACATAGTTGTTTTGGAAATCAAGTCACCCATTGAAGTCAAGCTAGTATGTTAGAGTTGGTGGAAGGGATGAAGAGGAGACATAAGAAGTGCCTCGAGATTCGCACGTGTGATGAGATGAATGGAAAGTATAAATTTCAAGTTTTCTCTCTCCTCCCAATCTCATTTCTCATTTTCGTTGAACGAGAGAGAATGAGGAGACGGGGGGTTTCGAGACTTTGCGGACACGTTACGACGTCGTGGATCGACCCAATACGTGTAAAAAGGTAGGATTTTTATGTAACATCCCTCAATTTTTAACCTGACTTTTGTGACACGTGTCAGGATCGTGACCCGGCTACGCGATACTGGACTGTATTTCGAACCTTGGGAGTCGACACCGAGGTAATTTTATGATTCTTTGATGTGTGTAATAGTATTATAGTTTAAATGCGTGTCACGAGCCATTTGGGCGATTTTTAAAATGAGTGAGTTTTCGCCTAGGTAACCGGGGGAGAAAATATAGTAAAAAGATAATTAAAATAATTATTTAACAATTATATAGTTCAATTGTGTAAGATAAAAGTAAAAGTGTGCACGTGACGGGAAAATACGGGTCGATGAGGTAAGATGGGTCGGGGAACCCTTGTGTTAAAGTTTGAGATGTGGGGGTCGGTAAAAATGGGTAGACACAACTATCATACCCATTTAAATATTCAAACACACACCTTACCCCATCACTCAACTCACCTCACCACCCACCCCATCACTCACGTCACACTCATCTCACCATCTCACTCACGTCACCCCCCATTCCCACTCATCTCTCTCACGTAACCTCTCCTCACTCTCTCATTTCACTCATCTCTTTCTCTCACTCTTCACTCTCCTCACGGTCTCTCTTCACTCGCTCTCCCTCACGACCTCCCTCTCCCTCATCTCACCACCGCCGCCGCTTCTCGCCGCGTGTGGCGACCAGGGACGTCGGAAGTTGCTTGTCAACCGGAGGTATGCATTCTCTCCCTCTCTCTCGTGTTCACTCGATCTCTCTCTCCTCTCGGTTTTCTCTCTCTCTCGTCTCGGTTTGCTCTCTCACTCTCACGAAACCACCTCTCCCACTGGAGATGGTGGTGGCCGGGTTCACTCCTCACCGGAGATCTCTCTCTCCATCCCTCTATTTCTTTTCCTCCCTCTCCCTCTCTCGATCGATCCATGAAAAAAAAAATTGGAAACAGAGGCGCTGTGCGCCTCTGTTTCGTTAGAGAAGAAGGGCCGGTTCGGCCAACCGGGCCGGTTCGGCCCTGAACCGGTCTGGTTCGGCCGAACCGCCCTTAGATAAAAAAAGAGAGAAAATAAAGAAAAATGGAAAAGAAAATCCAGAAAAATAGGGAAAATTATGAAAAATTCAGAAAAATCCAGAAAATATGAGAAATTAGAAAAAAATGGTTCACAACTGAGTTTTGGGATTTTCTCGGAAATGTTGGCGAGATGTAATCGGGGTTTTAGCCTCGAAAAACATAAAAAAATGATATAATATGTCAAATCGAAGCTAATTTAATGACTTGACCTATTAATACGAGTTTCCAACCTTGTCAGGTAACGGAAAACTCGGGGGTACGCGTTAGGAGTCGCGGGAGTGTCATACGCGGATTACGATAGATCAGGTAAGTACATTTGTCTTAAAAAGCATTTGTACGTTAGTAAGCCAGTTAAGAAAATATCATGTGATTCATTTTCATTTCTTTGTGTTTGTTATTATCAAATTATTGGCTTTCCATTCCATATTCCTTGTATGTGTGTTCTTGGCATAAGTGTGTGTCTCGAAGGTACATGCGGCCTGCACTAGAAGGGATAAAACGCGGGCACTCGAGCGCACGTGTGGCGGCCCAAAATCCACATTGGTCCGCCACGGGAGGCCACGCGGGCCCACAGCTGGTCACATAACTGCCAGCTGTGTCCCACGCCCAACTAACCATCATTATCAATTAATTCAGCCTAAGTTAGTCAGTAATTAACATTTTAATATTTGTAAACAAATGAAGCTTAAAATATGTCATTTTCTCAAATTATAGAGCATTAATCCTATGTGGAAAACCCGGTAAAGTACACTGTATTCAACATAACAAAATGTGATACACTCATGCACTGGTATCTCAAACAGTCCCCATAAACCCAAAAATAAGTCAATACGAAAAATAAAAACATACAAGACGAACTCCGTCGGTGACAAGGTCACGATAGTCTGCAAGAGTCTCCTTGCCCCCAGGTCGTAGTAGATCCCGCACTCAATCATCACAAGAAGTAGATGACGAGTCCAATGAGTAAAACCCAAAAGTACACAAACCAAAGATTTATAATAAGTGAAGCCAATAAACTGTTAAATAAACATGCGCAGTAAAACAGTCAACTGTAATTAAGACGCATGCATACATAACATCGATAAACAACAAAAATGGATGTGTGCCGTGTAGCAAGACTGAACCCTAATCCAGATATCGGCATTCCTCCGGTGGCTTCTCCAACCCCCTCACCGGTCCGAACCCTTATTCTGTCCCTATTGTCCAAATTTCTACCCAAGTCCGCCCACACATCACAGAGTAAACCAGAAGATCCAGCGGTGAATGACAAAACCAACCGTGCAACATATGTATGAACATGGAAATAGAGTAAACAACGATAAACAATAATAGCTGGAATCAAATGAAATCAAATAAATAAACACTCGAGTGTGTTTCTTAAGGGTTTTACTTACCTCAATCGCACTCCAATTATCCAGTCCAGCTTGAATAAATACCCAACAAATCAAAATTACCACCCGAATTATACCTAAGATCATTTGTCATTAAATTAGCTTCAATTTGATATATTATATCAATTTTTACGTTTTTCGAGGCTAAAACCCCGATTATGTCTCGCCAACATTTCCGAGAAAATCCCAAAACTCAGTTGTGAACCATTTTTCTAATTTCTCATATTTTTCTGGATTTTTCTGAATTTTTTCATAATTTTTCCTATTTTTCTGGATTTTCTTTTCCATTTTTCTTTATTTTCTCTCTCTTTTTTTAATTTAAGGCGGTTCGGCGAATCCGGACCGGTTCGAGGCCGAACCGGCCCTTCATCTTCTTCACAACAGAGGCGCACAGCGCCTCTGTTTTTTTTTCTCAAATTTTTTTTTTTTTTTTTTTTTTTTCTCTATTGATCTTCTTTCCTTCCTCACTTTTCTTTCTCTCCAATGAAATTAAGAGAATGAGAAGACCACACGTCGTCTTCCTCCTCGACAAATTCCAATTCTCGGCCATGGCCACAACAACCATAAACCACAAACTCACCTTGATCTCCTCGACTCCTCACGAGCTCGTCGCCTCTCCTTCTCCCTCCTCGGCTTCTCTCCTCTCGGCTTCTCTTCTCTCTTCACTTTCGATCGATCGAAAATGGAGACAATCGGTGGTGTTTATCAACATTTTGGGGGTGAAATGACCATTTTACCCTTGCATTCTTATCCTCATTCTTCATCATCAAATGCCCTTTTTGGTCATTTCACAATTTTTTTTTTTCTTTTCTGATTTTAATATATATTTATATATATATATATATATATATATTTTAAATTACTTATATGCATATATATATATAAATATATATATTCGCCTATATTTTCGCGCCTACAATTTCGTTGTGCGCGCCGACGAGCGTACTCGGGCGTGCACACTACACTACCACCCACGCGTGTCGACCACGACCCCGCGCGTCACTAGGCGCCCACCAATTTACTATTTTGTCAAATTTATTTTATTTTTATCGAACTAAACGCATTCCCCGCCTAGTGTTCCCGTCGCTCGCCCTTCCGGTTCCCGCGTCTGCACGCATTTTTAGGCGAATACCCGACACTAAATCTCACCCGATCTAAACAATATTAAACCACACCTGCGATGTAATGAGTCATAGTCTAGTCATTATCATCACAGTTAGTCAAACAATCAGTCAAAAATAATACTTCCCGCCCAACCAGGCGTATCTTCGCCGGTCCGTGGCGTCTCCGTGGACCTGAGCTGGCCTTAATAAAATTTGGGCCGTTACAGCACGAGTGTTTGACCACCCCTAGTGATTGTGTGATACCATGTACTGGATTGTTGTGGATTGTTGTGGATTGTTGTGGTATTGTTGTGGAATATAGACCACTTATGGCCTCTCTTGACTCATAGAACACGCATGTTTCGATTGCTATCATTTTCCAGTCTGTCTATCATGCAACTTGTTTATTTACATTCATATCTTTCAGTACCCGCATGATATTTAGACTGTCTTGTTTGTTATTTCATGAATTACTTGTTATATTCTTAAAGCTTTACTTTCGATTTCTCTCGCTACTCACCGTCTAGTTTGTGACGGTGGGTGCGATAGGACGGAGAGCGATAGGGGCAAGGGACCTTGCCTAGGAGACTTTTTGTGAGCGGTTGGACTTGAGGTACCGAGATGTAGGCTCATGTTTATTTCTTTTTGTATGAAGTTTATATATATATATATGATTGTTTTGGAACTGGGGAATATGTTTTGAGGTGGATTCCATCAATCCATTTTGTTGACTTAGGATTGAACATGTTGGGTTTTCCACATTTATATAGATTCCTAATTTCCCTTTGATTGAGTTATTTCCCAATATTTGATTAGAATATGATTTTTGCTTCCGCTGTGTTATAATTGCAATAACTCTTTCATAAAACATGAAATTTTGATGTTTTGAGGCTGACTAGGCTCGTCAGGTTCGATGAGAACGGACTCGGGACCTGCACGGGTCTAGGCCGGGCGTACCCAAATGCATTGGGAATTTGGGGCCGTCACAGTTGGTATCAGAGCCCAAGGTTATATAGACCTGACTCTTGATGTAAATTCATAAAACACAAGCCATTAAAACCAGCGGAAGTTAGGAACGGTCAACGAGAAGTGGAAACCCTAGGGTCCCGTAGAAACATAGTTGGGGAAGTAATGGGTTGAGTCGAATTATTTTAATACATATTATGATTGTTATGTGTATTATTATAGTATACGGTAGCTATAGACTGATCCGAGAAATTCATTTTCTTGATTTAGACGACGATGGCGGATCGGGCCGTCGGCGACGATAGCGGCACATCGGCACACGATATGCCGGTGCGGACAATGTGCATGCCTTGACTCGAGAGTTGCGACGCGGATTCGCAGCTACGGAAATGTTACGACCGGTTGAGGACACTCGTACACTACCGCTACACCATCGACTCCGACTACGCCATTGCCACATACTACTACTCGAGGGGCAGAGACCCCGATTGCTGCGGCATCCACGGCTCCGATTTCGTTAGAGGTAGTACCTGAAGGAGCTGTTGTTGCACCTGACACGCAGACCGAGGCGGAGACACATCCTTTATTGACGAGAGATAGCTCGAGCGACAGAGACACCAGCTACGCCAGCAATTATTGCAGAGGTTACTCCAGTTACGACGCCATCGAAGAGTCCGGGAGCCACTGCTGAGGCAAAGCAGTGGAGGGAATTTAAGAGACATGATCCTATGAAGTTTTATGGTGGCACTGATGTTAGAGCGGCAAAGTTGTTTCTGAAGAGTCATGAGAAGATTCATTCGATCATCGCCACGGAGGACCACATGCGAGCGACTATCTCTTCGTCGATGTTACATGGAGAGGCGAGATGATTGGTGGACGACGATCATTACTACTAGAGGTGTTCGAGAGACCGGATCGACTTCAAGACCCGGTTTAATCGAAATACTTTCCACCGACGGTGCTTCGAGCAAAGAGGAATGAGTTCATGGAGTTGAGACAGGCGCCAATGAGTCGGTGATGGAGTACATGGGTAGGTTCTCATCGTTGTTACCTTATCTTTGGAGGATCGGCCGACACCGAGATCGATCGAGTGTATTATTTCACCGAGGGTTTGTTACTGCGATCGGTGGTTCGTAGTCACTACACAAATGGGAGACTTTACAGATTGCATACGAGCGGAGTTTGGCTCGAGAGGGTTACCTACTTACTCATCCTGAGGAGACCAGATCGGTCGGACCAGAGTCCCGATTGGAAGAGCACCATCAGTTCAAGAAGAGGAAGAAGAATAGGTGGAATTTCCGGGACCGTAGGACTCAGAGTGTAGGGTCCGTTGCACAGTCGACTACTCGTCCGATACATATTGCTCCGCCAAGTACCCGGTTTGCCGGTCATCCACCACAAACTAGTCGACCGGACAAGATCACGAGACGGACTATTGAGAGTAGAGGTATCGACCGAGGAGACAGCGAGAGAGGACACACGGGGTGCAGGTCGGACTCGGACACGAGTTCCGCACAGGGACGAGGCGAGCCGACTCGGGGATCGCAGGATACCCGCACTTGTTTCAGTGCGGAAAGGTCGGTCACATACGAGGGGAGTGCCCTCAACCGCCAAGAAGTACCGCCACATCATCGACATCGAGAGAGCACGCGTTCGGCGGTTTATTGAGCCCGACCGGAGGCATCCCGAAACCTTGTCGAGGGTATGATTTCTATTTGTGGTACTTTCATGCATACCATGTTCGATTCCGGTTCCAATTGTTTCATTCATTCTTTGGTCGAATGGTAGATAAGCTAGGTTTGAAACCTGTTAGGCTTAGTAAACCCTCATCCTTAGCACCACTGCTGGAGATAAGATTTACCCGAATTTGTTGTGCCTCGATATTCCGGTAGAGTTAGGGGGTTATGAGTTACCAGTAGATATGAGAGTGCTCGAGTTTTTGGAGTTTGATGCTTTGTTGGGCATGGATTGGTTGGGATCGTTTCATGCTCACATTAGTTGTTATGAGAAGAGAATCACGATTCCGTTAGTAGATGGTTCGGAGCTCAGCATTCAGGGTACGGCATCGCTACTTCCTATCACCAGAGGCAGGGAAGCCACGAGTGGCGAGATTGAGATTGTTGCGAGTGTCATGAGCACCGGGGCGAAGCAGAGATTTGCTTTTCGAGGTACCGGTTGTGTGAGACTTCCCGGATGTGTTTCGGAGGATTTGCGGGATTATCACCACCGAGGAGATAGACTTTATCATTGACCTTGTACCGGGGGACTAAGCCGATCTCGATACCACCGTACCGTATGGCACCTCGAGAGCTTGAGGAGTTGAGGAGTCACTAGATGAGTTGTTAGAGCTTGGTTTCATCGATCCGAGTATGTCGCCATGGGAGCACCAAGATCTTGTTTGTAAAGAAAAAGGATGGTAGTTTGAGGCTATGCATAGATTATCGCCAACCGAACCGAGTTACGATGAAGAACAAATATCCGTTGCCACGCATTGATGATTTGTTTGATCGGTTGACAGAGCGCGAGTGGTTCTCGAAAATAGATCTCGAGGTCGCTATCACCACTCGGGATTAGAGTGAAGATCGAGAAAAGACGGCGTTCGATCGAGATACGGTCACTTTCAATTTACAGTCATGCCATTCGGCTTAACTAATGCGCCAGCAATGTTTATGGATCTCATGCATCACGTGATGAGGGAATACCTTGATCGGTTCGTGATTGTGTTCATAGACGATATCCTCATCTATTCCAGGACTCGTGAGGAGCATGAAGGACATCTACGAAACGATGTGCGGACTTTGAGAGATCATCGACTGTTTGCCAAGTTCAGCAAGTGTGAGTTTTGGTTGTCAGAAGTTCGATTCCTTGGGCATGTTGTTGGAGCTACCGGTGTTGCTGTTGATCCAGAGAAGGTTAGAGCAGTGATTGAGTGGCCTACGCCGACTACCGTTACGCAAATTCGCAGTTTTCTGGGATTGGCAGGATACTATCGCCGATTTGTGCAAGACTTCTCCAAGATTGCCGCTCCGATGACGAAATTGACTAAGAAGAATGCGAAGTTTGATTGGGATGAGGAGTGCGAACATGCATTCAACACTTTGAAGAAGAAATTGACTACCGCGCTTTGTGTTAGCGTTGCCGAGAGATCGGGAAAGACTTAGTCGTGTACACTGACGCGTCGAAGGTTGGCTTGGGTTGTGTATTGATGCAGGAGGGCAGAGTTATCGCTTATGCATCTCGACAGCTGAAGGTTCACGAGAGGAACTACCCGACACACGACTTAGAGTTGGCCGCGATAGTGTTTGCATTGAAGATATGGAGGCACCACTTGTATGGCGTACGTTTCGAGTTGTTCACGAGACCACAAGAGCTTGAAGTACTTATTCACTCGGAGAGAAACTAAACCCGAGACAGAGACGTTGGCTAGAGTTCTTGAAGGACTATGATTTCTCGTTAGAGTATCATCCGGGAAAGCTAACGTGGTTGCGATGCTTTGAGCCGTAGAGGATCGATGCGAGAGGTGGTCGTATGTCGGATGACCCACGAGTATGGTCTTCTTGAGGCGTAGCCGAGTTGATGAGTTCGGCGGACGTCGGTGACTACCAGGACACGATTTGTGGTCGATGAGGTTGCGACCGTTTCACTCGCAGACGTTTCTCGAGGGACAACGGGGCGATGAGTCGTACCAAAGAATTCGGTGAGATGGTGACGCTTCGAACATCCAGATTGGAGTCGGTCGACGGACTCTTGCTTGAGGTATCGTGGGCGATGTGGATTCCATTGGCGGTGACTTACGCACCGAGATACTTCGGAGAGCTCACCGTTCTCGATTTTACGTGCATCCGGGTCGGACCAAGATGTATCTTGATATGCGACGTCTCTTTTGGTGGCCGGGATGAAATCCGATGTGTCGAATTCATTAGAGCGTGTGAGATATGCCGGCGTGTGAAGGGCCGAGCATCGACGGCTGGAGGATTCTGCGGCCCTACCTATTCCTCAATGGAAGTGGGAGCACATTGCTATGGATTTCGTCAGTGGCTTGCCCCGATCTCCTCGTGGTCATGATAGCATCTGGGTAATTGTGGATCGATTGACGAAATCTGCTCATTTCATACCAGTATCCACTACACACCGAGTTGACAGACTGAGCATTCTTTACGAGCGTGAGATTGTCAGACTACACGGAGTTCCGTTGTCGATCGTGTCAGATCGAGGGGCGCAGTTTACTTCGTTATTGTGGCAGAGCATGCAGGCTCAGTTCGGCACCAGACTAGAGTTGAGTACGGCGTTCCATCCACGACGACAGACGGACGATCAGAGAGGTTGATACGGTGTTGGAAGACATGCTCGGGATGTGTGTTTTGGAATACGGCGGGTCGGGGAAGAGTACCTTCATTTGTGTGAGTTTGCTTACAACAACGAGTTATCGTGCAAGTATCGGTATGGCACCGTTTGAGGCGCTCTATGGCGAGCCTTGTAGATCACCTTCTTCTTGGTGAGCGAGAGGATATTGTGACGATTGGTCCCGAGACCGTTGTTGATCACACTTGAGAAGGTACGACAGATTCGTCGAGGCTTAAGAGTGCTCAAGAGCGACAAAAGAAATACTATGATCGTATCACGATGAGCTTCGATACGACGTGGGAGACTATGTATACCTAAAAGTCTCGCCTCGAAGGGTCACAAACGATTCGGAATCAAAGGGAAGCTTGCTCCTAGATTTATCGGTCCCTTCAAAGTTGTGAAGAGGGTCGGTAAGGTGGCTTACCAGTTAGAGTTACCGCCAGCGCTCGTCGGTATTCATCCAGTGTTTCACATTTCAATGCTTCGACTAGACAAGTCAGGCGGAGGACGGCGACCTACAGTGGACCTAAGTCAGATCGAGTTGCAAGACGATGCCACGTACGAGGAGCAGCCAATTCAAATTGTCGAATCGTAAAGTCAAAATACTGAGGAACAAGGAAATCCCTTCCGTTCTCGTGAAATGGCAATTCCACGGGGACGAAGAGTTAACTTGGGAGCTAGAGTCATACATGCAAGTGCACTTCCCCTATCTATTTGATTCCGGTGAGTTTGAAGTTTAATTTACTTATTAGTAAATTTCGAGGACGAAATTCTAATAAGTGGGGGAGACTGTAACATCCCTCAATTTTTAACCTGACTTTTGTGACACGTGTCAGGATCGTGACCCGGCTACGCGATACTGGACTGTATTTCGAACCTTGGGAGTCGACACCGAGGTAATTTTATGATTCTTTGATGTGTGTAATAGTATTATAGTTTAAATGCGTGTCACGAGCCATTTGAGCGATTTTTAAAATGAGTGAGTTTTCGCCTAGGTAACCGGGGGAGAAAATATAGTAAAAAGATAATTAAAATAATTATTTAACAATTATATAGTTCAATTGTGTAAGATAAAAGTAAAAGTGTGCATGTGACGGGAAAATACGGGTCGATGAGGTAAGATGGGTCGAGGAACCCTTGTGTTAAAGTTTGAGATGTGGGGGTCGGTAAAAATGGGTAGACACAACTATCATACCCATTTAAATATTCAAACACACACCTTACCCCATCACTCAACTCACCTCACCACCCACCCCATCACTCACGTCACACTCATCTCACCATCTCACTCACGTCACCCCCCATTCCCACTCATCTCTCTCACGTAACCTCTCCTCACTCTCTCATTTCACTCATCTCTTTCTCTCACTCTTCACTCTCCTCACGGTCTCTCTTCACTCGCTCTCCTCACGACCTCCCTCTCCCTCATCTCACCACCGCCATTTTCTCGCGGTGGCCGGGACCGAGGACGTCGGAAGTTGCTTTGTCAACCGGAGGTATGCATTCTCTCCCCTCTCTCTCGTGTTCACTCGATCTCTCTTTCCTCTCGGTTTTCTCTCTCTCTCGTCTCGGTTTGCTCTCACTCTCACGAAACCACCTCTCCCACTGGAGATGGTGGTGGCCGGGTTCACTCCTCACCGGGAGATCTCTCTCTCCATCCCTCTATTTCTTTTCCTCCCTCTCCCTCTCTCGATCGATCCATGAAAAAAAAAAAAAATGGAAACAGAGGCGCGTGCGCCTCGTTTCGTTAGAAAGAAGGGCGGTTCGGCCTGAGCCCGGCCGGTTCGGCCCTGAACCGGTCTGGTTCGTAGAACCGCCCTTAGATAAAAAAAAAAAAAGAAAATAAAGAAAAATGGAAAAGAAAATCCAGAAAAATAGGGAAAATTATGAAAAATTCAGAAAAATCCAGAAAATATGAGAAATTAGAAAAAAATGGTTCACAACTGAGTTTTGGGATTTTCTCGGAAATGTTGGCGAGATGTAATCGGGGTTTTAGCCTCGAAAAACATAAAAAAATGATATAATATGTCAAATCGAAGCTAATTTAATGACTTGACCTATTAATACGAGTTTCCAACCTTGTCAGGTAACGGAAAACTCGGGGGTACGCGTTAGGAGTCGCGGGAGTGTCATACGCGGATTACGATAGATCAGGTAAGTACATTTGCCTTAAAAAGCATTTGTACGTTAGTAAGCCCGTTAAGAAAATATCATGTGATTCATTTTCATTTCTTTGTGTTTGTTATTATCAAATTATTGGCTTTCCATTCCATATTCCTTGTATGTGTGTTCTTGGCATAAGTGTGTGTCTCGAAGGTACATGCGGCCTGCACTAGAAGGGATAAAACGCGGGCACTCGAGCGCACGAGTGTTTGACCACCCCTAGTGATTGTGTGATACCATGTACTGGATTGTTGTGGATTGTTGTGGTATTGTTGTGGAATATAGACCACTTATGGCCTCTCTTGACTCATAGAACACGCATGTTTCGATTGCTATCATTTTCCAAATTGCATACATCATGCAACTTGTTTATTTACATTCATATCTTTCAGTACCCGCATGATATTTAGACTGTCTTGTTTGTTATTTCATGAATTACTGTTATATTCTTCTGGCTTTACTTTCGATTTCTCTCAGTTACTCACCGTCTAGTTTGTGACGGTGGGTGCGAGATAGGACGGAGAGCGATAGGGGCAAGGGACCTTGCTAGGAGACTTTTTGTGAGCAGTTGGACTTGAGGTACCGAGATGTAGGCTCATGTTTATTTCTTTTTGTATGAAGTTTATATATATATATATGATTGTTTTGGGCCGGGGAATATGTTTTGAGGTGGATTCCATCAATCCATTTTGTTGACTTAGGATTGAACATGTTGGGTTTTCCACATTTATATAGATTCCTAATTTCCCTTTGATTGAGTTATTTCCCAATATTTGATTAGAATATGATTTTTGCTTCCGCTGTGTTATAATTGCAATAACTCTTTCATAAAACGTGAAATTTTGATGTTTTGAGGCTGACTAGGCTCGTCAGGTTCGATGAGAACGGACTCGGGACCTGCACGGGTCTAGGCCGGGCGTACCTAAATGCATTGGGAATTTGGGGCCGTCACATTTTACTCATCTCTTGTTTGTGCACATTTTTGCATAAATTTTGTGGGTTTTCCTCGCGACGATTTCTGATGAATTTTTGAGAAAATGTTGTAAATTGATTGAAATTGATGATTTTGGTATCAATTGAGTGTTTTATAGATGAATTGGTAATTGGTTTGCGGATTTGAAGTGAAATGAAATTTTTGAGAATTTTTGAAGAATTTTGAGTTATTTTCGAATCGGGGTGTTTTGTCGGGGTTTCGACGGAAAACGAGTTGGGTTTTAAGTTGTCATGGACGTCCCTAAGGATTTGGGATAGACTCGAAATGCGACGACTCAAGTCGAGGTTTCGAAAAACCCCTAAATAAGTGTTATGTTGAACACACCGCAAGGGACGCCGTGAGGGGTTATTCCCACGGTGCCACTCACGACGCCTCGAGCAGAGAGAAAAAAATGAAAATAAGGAAAGACGCTATGGGGATGTCGTCTAAAACAACAGGGTCACGACGCTTGGCGGCGTGACACTGTTCACAGAGACCAATTTTTTAAAAATTTTGAAAAATTTCGGGGATCTCTCAGGGATCCAATTGGGTCCAAATACGACCCAATACCCCAGAAATCAACCCAATTACATTAATTTGATAATTATGAAAAATTGGGTAAATTAGAATGATATTAATAGGATTTGCAAATTTGGGTAAATTGACAGATTTTGAGAAGTCGAGTGGACCGACTTAGAGTATTTGTAATGGCCCAAATTCTCGATGGTCGTTATTGATGACGTCATTGCGGACGTGGACGCCAGCGGGGACATTCGTGGGTCCCACAGTGAGGCTGGAACACACCCGAACTAGGTATACAGTCCGTTTTGTATGCTTTTATGGTAAATTGTGATGAAAATGTTCAAGTTAGTTAGACTTCATCACAATATGTGTGTTAATATAGTTTATTGACGAGTAAGGTGGTGAGATGCGGTTTCGCCGCGACGGGCGCATTGGCGCGCGGACCGAGTGTCGGACACGGGGCACGAGGTGCCGGGTAGTCGGGGGACTAGTGTGATCTTATTTACAAATTATGGGAATTTATTGAGTGAATTTATTAATTTATATAGGCCAAATCAATTGAAGTTGTAAAGTGCTATAGTTATAACTGGATTAATCAAGATCCATTGGATGGTTCTCGAGATGCACAACAGGTTGGCTAGTGTCATGATAGGGTGTTAGTGAGTTGGAATGACACAGGGTGAACAATGATCACCAGATTTGCCTCGAGATGGGCATACACACTTGATGAAAATCAAGTATATATATACTTGTTTGACCGATCAAACAATGAGGAGAGAAAGAGTGGGTTTTGAGGAAGAGAAGAAGAGAGAATCGGTGAGTGAGAAGAAGAAGAGAAGATTCGCTGGAGTTGGGGAAAGTGATTGGTGGCATCCAACAACAAGATCAAGAGGTATGGATTCATCAAACTTGAGTTTTATGAGATTTTTGGTGTGGGTTAGAATTTGTGAAATCCAAAAATATTGAGGGATTAAACACTGTATTTGTTGAGATTTAGTGTTTATGAGAGTGGTATGACATGAGTTGAGTAGTGGAGCAAATTTGGGAGAAATCGAAGGATTTTCTAAAATGGGTTTTGAAAACGTGATTTCCATGATTTGTGGATTTTGGGGTTTAATTATGTTTAATTTGTGTTAAAGGAGGTAATTGAGGATATTGACGTATTATGGGAACATGAGAATTGAATTTATGGGGTTGGAGAGTCAAAATGTTAAATTTGGAAATTTCTGAACAGCGAGCAATTAGCGCGCTAATTGGAGAAATTAGCGCGCTAATCACGCTGAGTAAAGACGATAATGAACAGTGATTGAGATAAATTAGCGCGCTAATTGATCTCATTAGCGCGCTAATTGTTCACTGGACTCCCAAAAATTGGAAAATGAGAAAATGAGTCAAACTAACATTATGAACCCATTAATTGATCATTAAACCTCACAAATGAATTCCAGGAGTCTCGGAATAGTAATTGGAGTCGGGGATTTGGAGGAATCGGACTGGGATTTGGGTTTCGGGTAATCGGAGTGCGGTATAGGTGCGTAAACCCCAACAGAAACACATCTGGAGTATTTAATTCTTTAAATTCTTGCGTTTATTATTCTTGAAATTCATATTCATTGTGGTCATGGGTTGGTCTGGTTATTGGTTGGTGTTGGATTTGTTTTCACTATCGAAGTTTATTCGGGACGATTGTGGCACGTGATCAAACATGCTAGATTGTAGCACGTGTACTTGCGCCGCCGGTGGATTGTGACCCGAGCCGCGGGGTGCACGTGTTCGGTGGATCTGTGATTTGTTCCGGTCACCGTTAGTGGTCCGGGTGGATCCCAGGTGTGATGTGTTTCCTCTGGGCGCTCGGATTGACGAAGTATGATCTAGTATGTGAGATTGCATTCTACTTTTGTCTGGTTTTATCGTAATTGTTGTGGAGCATATTGTTGATATTATGATTATTCGTTGATCATCTTGCATGCTTGTTACCTACATATGCAGGGTTTTATGGCTGCCCATACTCTTTGCATGTGTAGCTAACGTTAGTTATTGGCCTCTGAATCTGTTTATTATTTACTCGATGGTTTTCTTTGGGAGTTTACTCACTGGACTCGTCACCGTATGTGTTGGATGATTTGAGTGCAGACCCTAGTACGAGCCGGGGAAAGGGCAAGCTTGAAGAGTACATCGATTGACAGTTTTAGCCCCACTCGTACGTATGTTTATATTTATCCGTTTTATGTCGGGTTTTGGGCTTGAGAGAGATAGGTTGTACATTTTGACATTTTGGTATCGAGATGGTATATTTGGTATGGTTTCGAGGTTTTGCTAATAAAACACGAGATGAAGTTTTATATTATCATACGAATGTAAGCCGGTTTTGAGAATATGATATGCACTAATTCATTTTCTATTTATTGATCAATCATATTTGAATTGAGCCTTTGTTGGAATTTCGTTCTTATTTTGTTGGTTGAGTGTCTTGGGGCGTAAGTGAGGATCGAGGTTTTACGTACTCTTGGGTCCATATGAGTGGGTAAGCGCATTAATTCACATTTATTGTCAATCATATTTGAATTGAGCCTATTGTTCCACCCCACCGATAGCGGGTTATACCCTCTTGGAGTCCATATGAGTGGGTAAGATTGTTTGTTCCACTCTGCGGTTATCTATGATTTTTGTAGGTCACTATAGTGACTATAAATGTGGTGCTACAGTACTGCATTGATTTTGACCACTTACGAGTCTTCTTTGATTCTCTAGACACTCAAACTTCGTTGATCAACTTTTCAGTCTGTTTATCATGTTATTTGTTATATTTTTTACTTTTCAATGCCGCATGATATTTGGACTGTTTATTTGAGAAATCTTGAATTACTGTTTAGTTTCTGCTGGCATTACTTTCTCTTTTTTAAACACTCACCGTCTAGTTTGTGACGGTGGTGCAAATAGAGCAGAGACGAACAAGGGGAAGGAGTTGATGCTAGGTGATATCCTCTGAAGACTCTCGGAGCGATCCTTTCCTTTACTCAATATAGGTTTTTTGTTCTTTTGGTTGTGATTATGTATTATATGTTTTGTTAAACACGGGGACATGTATTGAGATTTGAGAGACTAGGGATATCATGTATGATCGCTTTGTATAGCTTTGATCACCAGACATGCATGTATTTATCCATTTCTCAGGGTTTCCACATTATAGGTTGTCTATTATTTTTTATTTTCATTACTTAGTTATAGTTGATTATAGTGATTTCCACTGCAAATTTCCTGATAACTTTATAATCTTATAACTTTCACATTAAATTAATAATGTAACGATGTACTTGAAAATTTGAGGCTGACTAGGATGCGTAGAGTTCGCGAGTAAGGACTCGGGGGTCCACGTAGGTCTAGGTCAGGCGAGATCCAGTTTTATGGAGAACTGGGGCCGTCACAAAAATTATCATTAATTATTAAAATCCCATGATCGAGCTCAAAATGTGTAGTACATTAAATAAACTAGGATATGAGAGCAGCTTCTAAACAATTGCAAACCATAAGGTTTGTACAATGACCAATTGAAAAGCGCCATGTGTTGTTTGATGGAGATAATAAAGACCCATTTTTTTTTCTTTTTATTATCTCCATCAAACGACACATGACGCTTTTCAATTGGTCATTGTACGATTTGCAATTGTTTAGAAGTCGCGCCCGATATACACACACACATGCACATCTTATCACCATACTTAAAGTTATATCCAGCTCATGCCAACTAACTTAAATTTAATCAAATAGTTGGCACACTGAAGCTGTTGTGTCATCGACTTATAGCAAACTCAAAGTAATTGGATAGTTCAGATATCACATAGTTTAGACCAAAAAATAAAAAGAAAACTAACATCAAGTTTTTATCCCATCGTGGACCAATACAAATTAAGCTTTGGAGGTAAAATTGAAGTACTTAGAGCAAGTGCTTTGTGCAGCGCTGAAAGCCATCGTGGACAAGGCAAGATCAAACCGAAGAACAATGTCCTCCAATTGATGCCCACCAATAACAATAGAAGTCCTCTCCTCTTCCTCTTTGAACTCTCGTATCTCTTCTTCTACAAATCCCAAACACATCACGCCCTTCCCAACTTCCACCATTGAATTCCCTCCAAACATCCTCCACACACCCCCACTCTCCAAAACCAAATCAATTGTAGGCACCATAGGACGAAACTTCGTCCTAGCCACTAACACGCTAAAACACGCCGCAAAAGGCTCCACCGCCGCAACCTTTTTGAGCTTCATCGCCTCGGCTTCCCTAATAAAAGTCTCGATAAAAGCCTTGTATATCTCGGTCTTCAACGTGGAGTAAGGGTAACCAGTGCTGATCTTAGTCCCTCCATATCCACTCTTCCTATCAATAACCAACATACTAGTGTTAAATGGAACGACCTTGCTGTTTATCGTGACCGATTTCACTCCGATGAAGTACTCGTAAGAGGGCTCTCCACGCGGCGCAATGACGGTGCTCACCGGATTACTCAACAAAGGAGTGTAGGTGAGGGGAAGAGAGGATATGTCAATACCATTGCTACCAAAAACTATGAAACCTTTAGCTTTACTCGAAGAGGGCAAACAAATAGTGAACCTTTTATCCAATCCTAAAGCCGAGGATAGCTGAGAGGGCAACGATATTCGGCTCCGGCCGAGCCCCACCACGCCTGTGACGCCGTCAGGGAGACCTGGGATCATGTAGTTGGTGGCGCAAGGGAAGATGTAGTGAGGGAGGGTGAGATAGGAACCATTTGTGGATTGCATAGACAATGCATCTTGGCAAACCGGGCCAACTTGGACAATGCCATGAAGGGTGGGGTTTGATGGACACAACACAAGCATTGTCTTGGCAATACTTTTTACGTGTAGCTAACTTGCATGCGGTGGAGTTGCATGGAGGGGTGGTTCTTGTGGAGGAGATGTAATCGTCGTCGATGACCACCCATGTGAAGCTGCTGCCTAAGTCGATGGTGAGGTTGACGGTGACTAGAGGGGTGCGTTGTTTGATGTGAGTGATGTATTGGGTCTTGGTTTGGAGGGATGTGGCATCGAATTTGGAGATGGGAAGGAATAGAAGCTTGGGGGGCTTAGTTTTTGAGAGAGCTGAGTGTTGGTGGTGATGATGAGATGATGAAAAGAAGAAGAGAAGTGATGAGAGAGAAGCGAAGGATTGATGTCGAAGAGGAGGCCATATGAAATTAAGCTTGCTTGCTAGATAGAGCAATGCCGAAAAGGTAATGCAGTTTGATGGGATTTTATAATGTCCAAAAAATGATAAAAAATTATTTTCAACCCACATTTTGAGCGCACAACTTTTTTCTTTTAGTCATTTATATTTTTTGTCATATGTGAGGAGACAAGAAAGAGCAATAAGCTAAAAGATTGGGGTGTGTAACTAAAATGTGTGTTAAAATTGGATCATTAGTTTATTTTAATATCAAAAGTATAAATAATAATATAAAGTACTTAATTAGTAATATTATTAATAAATTGATTCTTTCCCAAAATAAAAAAGAAAATGTTTGACCACGTGATGATATTTGAAATCGCGTTGCCTTGGGAAAATGATGGAACTCAACTCAAGTTCATTGACAAAAAAAAAAGGTAAAGTAAGCCCAAGGAATACCTCGGTGCTAGAATATGACGCCGCACGCTCCAGGTGTTTCGGCTCGAGATGCAAAACTTACACATCTGAGAATATTCAAAACACGAGTGGATGGGACCCAACGAGGGTGTAGCGTGATGGCAAAACTCGGATCAGACATCAGACTTGACCAAGAGTCTCATCTGTTGAAGTTGTGGGATTGAGTTTTTTTTTTTTTTCAAGAGAAATTAAAACTTCAAAATTTATGGCTCAGCATAGGATAAAACACAAAATTAAGTACATTATATTGATTCGTTAATCCTAACAAACTGTCATTCATTTGATCGTGATTCGATTGTCAGTCCCACATCGATTAAATAAAAATTCATAAAGAAGTATCAAAGTGATTAACTACTCCCAATTATATATTATCGAGGCTTTTTAGATTAAATCCTACACCTAAAGTTAAAAAGTGGTTAAGTTGAAAATAATATTGGTGCTAGTGGAAAATATCAAAAGGTGCACACACGTGTGCAACGTAGCTGTGAGAATTTAATATAATCGAATTGAAACCTTGAGTATGAAGTGCCTTTAAAATCTTTGAGAGAGAGCATTGTTGGCACTTAATAGTCCTGTCCAACTCAAGCATAAAGTAGTCAAGGCTAGTCACGCTTCGAATACCGCTTAGTTTAGAACAAAAAAAAACAAGCCGCCATACTTGATACTCCCACTTATCTGAGAGATCACGTAATTAATTCTTCAAATAAAGAAAAATCTGTTTTGACCAATCTGGATTCATAGGGGGGTTTTTGAAATTCTTACAAATGTCAAAGGAGAGTTATAAGTTGTTATTTCAAAGTTATTTATTGCTTGAGGATGACTTTGAAATAATTTTTTTTCAAAAACTCCTAGGAGTCCGAGACTCTAAGAGTCCAAATAGTACTGCTCATAAAGTAAAATCAATATGTATAAATAGCCACGTTGGAACTAAAAAAAATTAGGTGATTAATGAGGTCAAACTAATTATTGTTTTTTAATAACTATAGGTATCTGCACCCTTCGAGTACAACTAAGTTCATAGAGTCAAGTCAGTCCCACCAAACCCAAGGTCAAACTAGTTATAGGTGAGTGGTGATGAATATGGTTTTAATTTAAGTGTCGTAAGGAAGAAAAAAAACAAAATAAGATTGAGATGTTGCTTTATATTTATATATGTATATGACACAAAATAAATCTGAATTAGTTAGTGCAGTTGGTCGCAAACCATACCTAAAAAAGAGCAGTGATCGGTGTCAAGGCTCAAGAGTAAAGGAAAGGGGCTCCGATTTCTTGATTCTAGTAACCATCTCTCCTTCCCCAATGATTATTCCATCCTTTCGAGGGCTTAAAAATGAACTCACTCTCTCTTTCTATCTCGCTCGCTCGATTTTGCCCAATACCAAGGTTTTGTTTTGAGTATCTTTTTCAAATGCTTCGATCGAGTTCTGTTCAAATTTCAGTCTTTGAATTACGTTTGTTTGCTATGGAATTCATGCTGTCTTTGATTTTCACCATTTGAGTGCTTCGATAAAAAAGACTAAATTTTGAGGTTTTCAAACTCTTTTAGCTGAAAAAAAAAAAATTAAAATCGGCGAAAGAAGTCCTTTTAGTCTTTGTAAAGCGCCTTATTTAATGACAACTGGGAGAGGGCAAAGTAGAGTTATGAACTATTAGCGAATTTGCTTTTTCAATTGTTGCGTTTTCCTGTCAAAAAAAAAGTCGCGCTAAGGGCAACCTAGCTGATTAGGGCACTCCAACAATTTATTAAGGCACCTTAGTACTTTTACCAAAATGTCTTTTTCGTTTGAAGTGTGAGCACCCCACCACCAAATCGAATGAAACTCTTCTTTTCTCCCTTCCATCACGACATCAAGGCCTTAATACACTAAATTCCCTCAATTTCTTGCTTGTTTAAAGTAGATTTGTTGTTTTTATGGTCGGACGATGTGTTTAACTTCAATCTCGTAGTGTTCGGTCACACAGGGCTGTGATTTATCTTTTGGTTTCGGACATCCATTGTCGATACCATTGTGTAAGTGTCGATTAATATCAGTCCGACACCTAAATAAGAAGGACCCTTAAACTACGTGGTTATGTATCACCGAAACTACTAGTTTTGGTCTCGGTGACCTATTACCGAGACATTAAACTATGTCTCGGTTGCTTCCAACCGAAGTGTAATAAGAAGCTACGTTTGGGATTAAACTCGGTTGGTAATAACCGATACCTTTTGTTAGTTATCGGTTATAGGGTATCAAAACACTTCAACATGTATCGGTCTTGCGTGACCGATAAATTCGCATTCATGGTTCACCTTCACAAATGGGAAAAAAAAAAAAAAAACTCCATAAAATCATAAAAACTAACTTGTCGTGTGCGACGTCCGCCTCTCACTCATTTTCTTCAACCATTAGACTCTAAAAGCACTTAAAACTCGTCGAATCTCCGGAGGCGACGGATCGACAAACGTGATTAACAAGGGCTAGTGCGTACTCTTTGATTGACAAACTCGATGTCCGACTTGTGACAAATTGACTTGACTTCGTAAAAAAATCAAGTTTTTAAAAGTGGGGTGCCCTGAGAGGGCATTTGAATGGGCTGTGAATTGTTAGGTTGGATGAGAGCATTTTTGTCAATTGGTTTTAAAACCAGTTTTAATTAAAAATGGTGGGGTGTCCTGAGAGAATTGCGGGTTGCCCTTAGCGCAACTCCAAAAAAATTGTTGTGTTTAGGATTGAATAAAAAATTATCATGAATGCATAAACTTGTTTTCCTTAGGAATAAAACCATGAAAGTGTTATAATTATATTGATTGAAACCAAGATTGAGGGACAAAATTCGGCTTTTGCCTTTGGAAAAATCTTGAAATGATGGTTCGCGTTTTCTGGTGTTTGCCTAGAAATTGACATGGTTATCGCCTAGGCTTCTTTCCAAGACACAATGCAGTTCTTTAAGTAGAATTTTATTGGTGTTTTTGTTTTAAAAAACTCAAATAAATTCTTCTTCTTGCACAGTAAGAAATTTCCAATTTAATCAAGGACACCATAAGCCCTTTTATATGTTTTTTACATATATTTATTTATTTATTTTGCACATATATGGATCAAATATAGGAAATATTGTCTGTTATAACTCAATTTATTGCTTGTAAAAAATATCTTTCAGGTTTTCAGTTATGAGATTATTATTTTTTTTTTTTTGAGGACAAAGTCGAAGATTTTATTTAATGAGGAATGTCTTTGAGAACATATGGTGCTAGAAAAATAGGACAAGCATCTGTCCATACATATGGTGAGTTATCCCTAGATCCCCGCATGGCCAACACATGTGCCGACTCATTTGTTTCCCTTGGGGAATACACACAAACACAGTTGACCTCCTGCAACATTTCACAACTCTCCAAGATGAGGTTTCCATCCGCTCCAAAAAATTCACGCTTCTTAACCCTGATTACGACATTCAGTGAGTCGCTTTCTACCACGAAAATTTGTAGTTGAATTCATGAATACACTCTTTTTTATTAGAATTCAAAAGTACACTTTGTGGTCTTGAAACCTCGGACATTAATTAATAACTTAATAAATCTTATTTTGTAGAAACATGATACATGCTTGCTTGTTATGAATGACTTAATTCCATCATTTGGAAAGTTGGAATATGTCCACGCTTAATTAGGCAAATTACCTAGCCATGTTGAATTCTAGTCCTTGTCTATATTTTAAGCGCCTCTTGCTTTTAGGATCCTAAATAAGTTGAAAGGATTGAGGCAATGGAACTCTATACCTTTATTCCTTCACTGTTAAATTGAGCTTAATAATTCATGACTAGGAAATGGAACATAATGATGTTTGCATTTCCATTTGCAATGTGAATTAAAGTTTATTCATGCTATGGGCTATAACTCTTTGTTAGCTGCTCGAGTTTTTTCTGTAAGTCTGTGGAGTGAGCCTGGACTGGAGGCCCTTGTTGTTTGTGACTTCGAGGTGTCATAATATTTATTGATTTCCTGTCTTCCAATACAGTTAATATATCTACTAAAGAATCTAAACATTTATTTATTTTTTTTTTTGTCTGATACAGTTCTAGATTTAAATAATTTATCCATCTGTTTTGCCAATTTTTAGGGAGGTATACCTATTTTTGGATGCTTGAGTTTGTATGAAGTCTAAGATCACAATGTCAAGTGGGCCTGGATTGGAATCCCTTGTAGATCGTAAGCAAGATGACATCTCAAGATTTATTGATTTTTCACCTTCAGTACTGTTTTAGTTCAATCAATTAGTTATTAGATGTTTGGAATGATCTTATGAGTAAAGTTTCTCTTTTACAAAACCAATTTTAGTGTACCTTAACATGAATAATTTCTTGAGATCTTTTATATATCAAGTTTTACCCTTATTGGTGGATTTGATTTAACTTGCTTTATGCATGCAGAACAAATATCAATAATGACAAATGATGGACGAAATATTGTGGTAAGTTTAATCTGCAGGGTTGATGTGCTTACCTTTGCACCAACTGCTAAGAGACATTGCAGTGGGATGACATTATGATTTATTTATTTTTCTTGTAGGGAGTTCTTAAAGGTTTTGATCAAGCCACAAATTAATATAATTCTTGACGAGTCTCGTGAGCGTGTGTACTCAACAAAGGATTGTTTCCTGTGATTTTGATGAACAGCTTTATGTGAAGAAACATGTGGGCCCCACACGTGGGACCCACATGCAAGGAAAATGCACTAAACGCGTCCACAAATTTCTCCATTAACGGTGGACGCGTGAGACGCGTTGACCAACGTGTGGTCAACGCGTCTCACGCGTCTTTGACGCGTCTTTGGTTGCCTATAAATAGGCCCAACGCGTTAGAACAAAATGTAGTGTAAGCAGAAGCTCAGAGCACAAGATAGCAGTGCAATGTGCAAGTGTGCTCTGTTGTGAGCAAATAGAGAGTGAGTGTTTCTCCTATTATAAAGAGAGATATTTTCAGTGTTTCTCCTTTATAAATAGAGAGATAGTGTAACACCTACTATTTTTCTCATAGTAAATTCTTCTATCCTTGCCCGTGGTTTTTACCCTAATTTGTTTGGGGGTTTTCAACGTAAAAATCTCTGTGTCCATTTTTCTTCACTTTTATTATCCCAAATTATTTGTCGTGGTCTTGCTCTATCCGGTCTATTTTTACAAGTGGTATCAGAGCAGATAATTTGTGATAGAAGCAATGGCGACAAAGTTCAAGATTGAGAAATTCAACGGGAGTAATTTCTCACTGTGGAAATTAAAGATGAAGTCTATCCCGAGAAAGGATAATTGTTTGGCGGCCATCGACGAAAGGCCACTGATTTCGAAGACAACGCCAAATGGAACGAGATGGACGAGAATGCTATTGCAAATCTTCATCTCGTCACTAGGCGATGGAGTATTGTCAAGCATTGAAGAGAAGAAAACCGCCAAGGAAATGCAGGATCACCTTGGAAAATTGTACGAGGCCAAGTCACTCCACAACAAAATTTTTCGAAGAGGAAATTATACACTCTACGGATGGCGAGTCTACTTCGATGACGGAGCACATCAATGCGATGAATACACTATTTTCTCAACTCACATCATTGAGTTATAAAATAGAATCGCAAGAACGTCTTGAACTTCGCTTCAAAGTCTACCGGATTCGTATGATCAACTCATCATCAATCGACAAATAATCTCTTAACGGATTGTTTAGCTTCGATGATGTTGCAAATTGCTTCTAGAAGAAGAAAATCGGCGCAAGAACAAAGAAGACAGCAGCGTTCACAACAAGTGGAGGCCCCGATCGTGATGAGAGGAAGATCAACGAACGTGGTCCCAGATGGGAGTCACAATCATGGTAGATCAAAGTCAAAAAGCAAGAAGAATTTTAAATGCTACAATCGTGGCAAGAAGGGTCATTTGAAGAAAGATCTGTTGGAGTTTGAAAAACTCCGATCCTCAAGGAAATGTGGCTAGCACTTCAAATGATGGAGTCGCATTGTGTTGCGAGGCGGCAACAACAACTAAAAGCAGGAAAAGATTCTCTGATGTCTGGATTATTGACTCAGGTGCGACGTATCACATGACCTCTCGAAGAGAATGGTTCCATCACTATGAACCTAGTTTAGGAGGATCTGTATGCACGCTTGTAATGACCATGCTCTAAAGGTCATTGGCATCGGAACCATCATGTTGAAGATGTATGACGATGCTTGTTCGCACTATCCAAGAAGTGCGACATGTGGAAGGCCTCAAGAAGAATCTGCTATCTTTGGGACGATTTGATGATCTTGACTGTGAAATCAAAGTCAAGAAAGGGATCATGAAAACCATCGAAGAGCGCTTGTACTTATAAAGGGAGAAAAGGTTGCTTTGCAAACTTGTACCTTTCATGGGAGAGACTCTTCAGAAGGCGAAGCATCGGTTGCTTCAAGTTGTTCAAGTGAGAGATGCAATGATCTGGCACCGAAACTTGGACACATGTCCGAACAAGGAATGAAAATCCTTGTTGAGAAGAAGCTACTTCCAGGCCTCACAAAGGTGTCACTACCCTTTTGTGAGCATTGTGTAACAAGCAAACAACATCGGTTGAAGTTTAACACATCAAATTCTAGAAGTAAGGCTATTCTAGAATTGGTCCACTCGATGTATGGCAAGCACCGATCACATCAATAGGAGGAGCAAATTATTTTGTGTCCTTCATTGATGATTACTCCAGAGAGATGTTGGGTGTATCCAATCAAGAGGAAGGCGGATGTGTTCGAATCTTCAAAGTGTTCAAAGCGCGGGTTGAACTTGAATCAGGAAGAAGATCAAGTGTTTGAGGACCGATAATGGAGGAGAATATACGGCAATGAGTTCGATAGCTTTTGCAAACAGAAGGCATCAAAAGACACAGCTCACTACAACATACACTCCTCAAGAAATGGAGTGGCAGAGCGGATGAACAAAACTCTATTAGAAAGAACAAGAGCTATGTTGAGTACTGCAGGCTTAGAAAAAAAGTTTTGGGTCAAGTGAGCGATCAACACCGCTTTATTACGCGATAAATCGGGCTCCATCAACGGCAATTGAGTTGAGGACACCGATGGAAATGTGGACTGGTAAACCAGTTGACTATTCAAACCTCCATGTATTTGGAAGTCCAAAGTACGCTATGTACAATGCCCAAGAAACTACAAAGCTAGATCCAAAATCCAGAAATGCTTATTCTTGGGGTACGCCGACGAGTAAAGGGGTATCGCTCATGGGATTCCACTACCCACAAGGTTGTAGTCGAGCGAGAGATGTTCTCTTTACGTAAGACAAGGTACAACAAATAGAGAAAGATGATAGCATTTCAGAAACTACAACAGTACAGGTGGAATGTGAATCTGAACGAAAGGATTCTTCTGAAGCTGTACCAGAACATGAGGAGAATGAACCAGGTGAACCTGAAGTTCCAGAACCTCGTAGATCATCTCGCACGAGAAACGCACCAGACTGGCACTCAGAATATATGATGGAAAGCAATGTTGCATACTGTCTTCTAACCGAGGAAGGAGAACCATCAACTCTTCAAGAGGCAATGCATGGCTCGGAAGCATCTCAGTGGACGGCAGCAATGCAGGAAGAAATCGAAGCTCTCCATAAAAATAAAACATGGGAGCTAGTGCCATTACCAGGAGGCAGGAAGCCCATTGGCAACAATGGGTTTACAAGATCAAACGAAACAGTGATGATCAAGTGGAGCGGTATCGTGCAAGATTGGTGGTGAAAGGATATGCTCGTAAAGAAGGCATTGATTTCAATGAGATATTTTCCCAATGGTTAGACTTACAACAGATTCGAGTAGTTCTAGCGATGTGTGCTACTTTTGATCTACATCTAGAGCGGCTAGATGTTAAGACAAACTTTTCTTCATGGAGATCTTGAAGAAGAGATTTATATGCTCCAACCGAAGGATTTGAAGAACAAGGAAAGGAGAACTTGGTTTGTCGGTTGAACAAATCTCTCAGTACGGTCCTAAAGCAGGCGCCGAGGTGTTGGTACAAGAGATTTGATTCCTTCATAATGAGCCTTGGTTACAACAGACTAAATGCGAGACCACTTGCGCATATTGCAAGAGATTTGGTAACAATGATTTCATTGTTTTGCTATTGTATGTAGACGACATGTTGGTATCGGGCCCCAACAAAGATCGTATTCAAGAATTGAAGGCTCGCTTGGCTAGGGAGTTCGAGATGAAGGATTTGGGACCAAAGAAACAAGATTCTAGGGATGCAAATTCATCGAGACAGAAATAATAGAAAGATTTGGCTTTCTCGGAAAAATTATTTGAAGAAGATCTTGCGTCGTTTCAACATGCAAGACTGTAAGCCAATTTCTACCCCACTTTCTATTAATTTCAAGTTATCCTCAAGTATGAGTCCTAGCAGTGAAGAAGAGAGGATGGAAATGTCTCGAAAGCCGTATGCATCAGTAGTGGGAAGCCTAATGTTCGCGATGATTTGTACACGACCAGACATTGCACAAGCAGTGGGAGTAGTTAGTCGGTACATGGCGAATCCTGGCAGAGAGCATTGGAATGCTGTAAAGAGGGTCCTACGATACATCAAGGCTACCTCAAATGTTGCATTATGTTATGGAGGATCAGACTTTATTGTCAGTGGATATGTTGATTCTGATTATGCAGGAGATCTCGATAAAAGCAAATCCACCACTGGATATGTGTTCACACTTGCTGGCGGGACGATAGGTCGGGTTTCAAAATCGCATGATCATTGTGGCTACGTCAACAACGAAGCGAATATGTCGCACTACACAAGCTAGTAAAGAAGCGGTATGGTTGAAGATGGTGTTGGAGGAACTCGGCACAAACAAGAGAAAATTACTTTGTATTGTGACATCGAGTGCCTTGCATCTCGCAAGAAATCTAGCCTTTCATTCAAAAACAAAGCATATACGAGTTCGAGATCACTTCGTTCGTGAGAAAGTGGAAGAAGGAACCGTGGACATGCGAGAAAATTCATACTACGACAACCTAGCGATTTTCCGACGAAGACGATCAATGCCGACAAATTTATCTCGTGTCGATCCTCATGCGGCTTGACAGAAATGTAAGCAACATGGAAATAGCAAGGAAGAAAGAATGGTGTGAAGATCTGATTGATTCTCAATCAAATCTTCAAGTGGTAGATTGTGAAGAAACATGTGGGCCCCACACGTGGGACCCACATGCAAGGAAAATGCACTAAACGCGTCCACAAATTTCTCCATTAACGGTGGACGCGTGAGACGCGTGGTCAACGCGTCTCACGCGTCTTTGGTTGCCTATAAATAGGCCCAATTCGTTAGAACAAAATGTAGTGTAAGCAGAAGCTCAGAGCACAAGATAGCAGTGCAATGTGCAAGTGTGCTCTGTTGTGAGCAAATAGAGAGTGAGTGTTTCTCCTATTATAAAGAGAGATATTTTCAGTGTTTCTCCTTTATAAATAGAGAGATAGTGTAACACCTACTATTTTTCTCATAGTAAATTCTTCTATCCTTGCCTGTGGTTTTTACCCTAATTTGTTTGGGGGTTTTCCACGTAAAAATCTGTGTCCATTTTTCTTCACTTTTATTATCCCAAATTATTTGTCGTGGTCTTGCTCTATCCGGTCTATTTTTACAACACTTTACTGCTGAAAAAATACATGCTCTGTTGAGGAGCAGTGTATGAGGGTATTTGTATATCAGTGTGGTCAATTACAACCATTGATTGGTGATACACGTGTTGTGATCTTGTTACATGTATAAGCCTTTGTAACATATTTACATATCCTTAGTGATTGTCACATGTGCTCGGTACCTATTTGTGTTTGTGTGCTAACATATTAATGTGTGTTCCTAACATCCCCCCTCAAACTTGGCGGGGTAGTGACCACACCAAGTTTGGTGCGCATGAACTCGTGCTTGGAGTGGGAAAGACCCTTTGTGAGGCAGTCAGCAAGGTTGTCATCAGAAGGAACATAACGGATGTTGAGTTTGCGTTGAAGAAGACGCTCGCGAACGAAGTGAATGTCGATCTCAATGTGCTTTGTGCGGGCGTGGAAAACAAGGTTGGCAGCAAGGGCATGGGCACTCTGGTTGTCGCACCATAGAACTGGGCGAGATTTAGGAGAGAAGTGGATTTCTCACAATAAAGATTCAAGCCACATGATTTCAGCAGAGGTGTGTGCGAGAGCACGATACTCAGACTCGGTGCTTGAGCGAGATACTGCATTTTGTTTCTTCGACATCTAGGAGATAAGGGAGGAGCCAAAGAAGACGCAATAGCCGCCAATAGATTTACGATCTTCGACGGAGGAGGCCCAATCGGCATCGGAGAAGGCAACCAGAGTAAGGTTGGTGTTGGGCTTGATGTGAAGAGCTAGATCTGAGGTCCCAGAAATGTAACGTAGAATTCGTTTGAGACCTTGCCAATGTACCTGGCGAGGTGATTGTTGAAATTGACTTAGGCGGTTGACGGCAAAGGAAATATCAGGCCGAGTGTGTGTGAGATACTGAAGGCCGCCAATGATGCTTCGATATAGAGTGTGATTAGTGAAGTTGGTAGTTGAAGTTGTAGACGCGGACTTGATGGATGAGCATGGGGTATTAACAGGCTTCAAGGTGGAGAATCCAGCACGTTCTATAAGAGTATGAATGTACCTTTTTTGAGAGAGATAGATGCCGGAGGAATTACGATGCACTTCGATCCCCTGATGAAGAACCTTGTGTGTGCGAGCATCCTTGATTAGGCATTTGTCAACATGAAATTCAAGAAAGACATTGTTATCATTAGTAAGTTGAGAGACAGAAATGAGATTTTTTGTAATGGAGGGAGCACACAAGGTGTTGGGCATTCGTAAGGATGGAATGACAGAGGAAGTACCAGTGGAAGAAATTGAGATTTGGGAGCCATTACCAACCATGATGCGCTCATTACCTGAGTACTCAGATCGATTGCTCAAATGTGCAGGGTCAGAGGTAATATGATGAGTGGCGCCGCTATCAAAGAACCAGGAGGCGTCTGGGATGGATGATTGTTCAGTAATGAAAGCGGATGAAGGAGCTTGAGTTTGTTGTTGTACTGGCTGGCTCGGAGCAGATCCCATGTAGGAGTTGTCGCTCCGATGATAGCAAATCGCGGCTGTGTGACCTAATTTGCCACAGATCTGACAAGTAGGTCGATTGTTGTTGTTGTTGTTGTTGTTGGTAGGACGACCCCCATTACGTCCGCCTCTGGTTCTGTAACCCCCTCGGAAATGACGTGGATTTGCGTTGTTGGTGAAGCGAGGATTGTTGGTGTTGTTCCCTACTCGATGTTGCATGAGATGGGCAGCTGGATTTTGAGGCTTGGTGGTCGAGACTGCAGGTCCGACACCCAGAGAGAGAGAGGCTAGGGCTTGGACATTGTGGAGTTGTTGAAGTTTTGCTTCAAAAGTAAGTAGAGATGCTTGCAGTTCAGGCCAAGTTAGAGTTGTCTTCTCTTGAAGTACGGTGGTGATGGGGAGGTATTCGCCGTCGAGGCCGGCGAGGACGCACGAAATCAGGTCGCAAGTTGGATAGGGCGAACCAGCAGCAGAGAGATTATCTACAAGTTGTTTCATAGAGGATAGGTAGTCGGTCATCGATTGGGTACCTTTGTGAGTAGTTTGGAGGCTAGCTCTGCAGATCTGAACCTTTGCGCGATTGTGAGCACCACAAAGGTTTTGGATGGCTGTCCAGGCAAGATGGCAGGTGGTTGCACCAGTAATTTGTTGAGCGATGGTCCCTTCAAGGGAGTTGAGCAAGAAACACAACAGGTGGTTGTCCTTGCTTATCCAGTCCTCATAATCTGGGTTGGGGGTTTCGGCGTCTGCGAGCATGGGAGCAGGGCATGGTTTGGTGCCGAGAAGATGACCTTCCATCTTGATGCCCTTCACAAATGCAAGGATGATGGACTTCCATAGGAGGAAGTTATCATGGCCGAGTTTGATACTCAGACCTTGACTAAAAGAAGTCCCAAATGGGAGAGTGTTGATGGTGGTGCTCGTTGGAGCAGCCATTTGAGGAGTTGCCTGTGGATCGGTGGAGCTTTGCGGAGAAGATGACTCCATCATGGCGCAGGCCGGTGATGAGGCTCTGATACCATGTGATTTTGATGAACAGCTTTACTGCTGGAAAAATACATGCTCTGTTGAGGAGCAGTGTATGAGGGTATTTGTATATCAGTGTGGTCATTTACAGCCATTGATTGGTGATACACGTGTTGTGATCTTGTTACATGTATAAGCCTTTGTAACATATTTACATATCCTTAGTGATTGTCACATGTGCTCGGTACCTATTTGTGTTTGTGTGCTAACATATTAATGTGTGTTCCTAACATTTCCTATGTAAATATGCGATATTCATATTCTCAATGTACCATTAACGTTATTCACAATGATTTTCTTGCAACTATCTTATCAAAATCAAATCCTTTTTTACATTTATGCTCAACATTATATGCGTTACCTGAGTTATGCTTCACTATCTTAAAGGTTTTAGGGATGTGTGAAAGAACTGTTTAAAATTAGATGAGCTGTGACTTATGAACACTTTGGGCTTAGGCGGAAATTAATTTACTGCCATAGTAGAGTGTATAGTGGGTTATTTTGTAAAATTAATGTTTAATGTAGTAGGTAAATCCAAAGCAAAAAATGTAGAGAATGAGAAGTGTTTTTTATTTCAAATTTTCAATCAATGTTGATAGGAGTATGATATGAATCATAAAGATATAATTGAACCCCAGACTAATTAGACTCTTGTTATCACAAGGACTCTAAATATTGATTCAATGCTAACAACTTTTCCATCGTACAAGTATAAATGAATAAAGTAGAAAATGCAATTATAGTAAGTCTGAAACACTAGCATGATAATAATGGTGAGACATTACCACTAGCAGGAAAATGATGGTTCCAATTGCATGGAATTCAATCACCGCCATCAACACTTGCAGAAATTGAAAAATCACTAGAATATCCTTGAAATCAAAATATGACATTGCATTTAGTAAAGGACAATGTGGATGTAGTGGTATGTGGACATACCAAGCTCAAACAATGAAAAACATATTAGAATATCATTTGTACATGCTCTAAATTTTTGTGTGTCCTGACATTTAGACACTTTGTAGAACAAATCTGTTGATTTCTTGACTCATCTCTCCATATCAACAATGTAAGAGGTTTGAATCAATAGACGTTAATGTTATGGAACATAAATCATCTTTAGAATGTCATTAAACCATGGAAGTCTGTAGTGTGGTTTTCTTCTTTCCCGATATGGATTATTATTCAAAGGTAATGGAGACGATGGATAGTTCGATTTGGATCAAAACTTTGTAATCTAATACATGTGACATTCCATAGCCGTGGACTGATTTTCATTGATTGTGCAGAGTTCAGTAACTGCATAATTAGTTCCCAACATTCTTTTTTATTTTTTTCTACGTTTTTTATATACAGCTTTTGTTGAGGAAAACAAGTTTTTTTTTTTAAGTTACCATGAGTATCCAAACACTTTGTGTGACTAGTCCCATAGGCCCTAAGATTGCAGAAAGAGAACACCTGATGAATTATACTTTTTCTCGTTTTCAGGCAGGTATCGAACAACATTCTTTTTTATTTTGTCACCCCTTGTACATCACAATGTGCAAGGGGTGACAACATGTATGTTTTCTAATTTTGTCGATTTTCATGTTACGTTATCCTATCTGTTTTGTTCATTGATATCCTTTTTTTTTTGAGCTGTTGCAGAAGCATTGTTGGGGAATTGATGAAGAGCTCGATGGGAGTCTGAACTTGTCCAATTTGAGAGGGCATCCTCTTAAACCTATAATCCATTGATAAATTTGAAGGTCCAGTGCTTACTTCGTGGATGATGGACTTGAAACATATGTAAGAATGTATGTGATTATTTAATCTGAAGGACTCAATGGAGGAGATTCCTAAAATTTTGTTTTTGGACTTGGAACAATTAGATGCAGTTTCCTATTTTTCCCTTTTTCAATGTGACCATGTCCGCGACACCTCTGTAGCCAATTAAGATGCTGCTACTTCCATATGAGTACGTTTATAAAGAAATTGGTCAATGTACATTAACCAGTTCTTGTCGATGATTGCCATGGTTATATGGATGAGTTCAGTTTTTTTGGTGAATAAGTTACACAACCATTCATTGTGTTTCTTGCCAGTTTTGTATTTTCAGGTCTCTCTATCTGGTATGAGTGGCATCATTAGGTAGATTGTCATTTGTCATAGATGGCCAAATTCTTAAGTATAAAGCTACCAATAAATTAAACAATGGTATAGAGCTAATAAGGTCTACAATTTGGCCAATCCATGGTGAGAAAAGAAAAAAATATCGTGTAATCCAATCCATTTTTTCTCTATGAAGTTGAAGATCACTCTTATCTACTATATACATAATACATATACCTTGAAAATATTAGAAATTCAAACCCGCGTCAAGAGGCACAAGTGTGAACTGGAGTGAGTTCTTTTTTTTTTTTTTTTTTTTTTTTTTTTTTGAGAAAGTGAACTAGAGTGAGTTGATGTTTTTATTTTTTACTTTCGCACGTGGCATCCGACGCCAACTCCATTGGCCAATCTATGCTAGGGCATTGTCGGTCCCTCAACTATACTGACTAATCCATAGTTGTATATTATCAGGCAAGAATCAAATTCAAAACCTTTTGTTTAAGAGGAATCGAGTCACTTATCATTCGGACCAAATTCATTTTTGATAAAGTTGATCTTAAATAAATAAATTTAAAGCCAACTGCACCAGTCAATCTTGGGCATTGTCGGCACCCAACTGCACTGAGTAATCCATACAGACTCAAATTCAATACCTCGCTTAAGGGAACTAGTCCCTTACCACTTAAACCAAATCTATTTTTGATAATCCCAAGTCATTCACCGTGCCGTATCTCGATGTTTGAGTTCATTAGAGGGGCATTGACTTTCCATGCATCCTATTCCTTGCACGTCAAAAGTCTTCAACCACAGGCCAAAGGCCCCGTTTGTCTTCCTCCAAAAAAATGCATTCTTTCGGCTACAGACTGAACGCTCTGCTCACCTTCTCAGTCACGATCCTCGCTATAATCTGCGCCTTCGCTTCCTACTCAGATAATCTCAACCTCCCATCTCCCCAAGCCGAAATCCAGGTATACCCACAACCTCGATTGGTCGATGCCTTGTTCGGTTGGATGGATTCACGGGTCTCTCTTGATTTCGGTTCCTTTGCAGGTATTGAACGTCAATTGGTTCCAAAAGCAGCCCAACGGAGACGATGTGGTGAGATTGATTGACGATCTTTCCCCCCTTTTTGTGAAATTTGTTGGTTTGGATGTTTGCTTGTGTTTTAGGTTTGTTAGGGTTTTGGTGGTTTTGAGGTTTGTGGAGATATGGGGGTTTGGTGGGTGGAATTGGGGTTTTTGCGTTGTGGGTGTTTGTGAATTGATCAATTTATCAAAAAAAAAAAAAGTTGTTTTTGAAATGAGTTTTCAAGGGCTTACTATGATTTTCCTTTGTTGTTGATTTTGAGTTTGTTTGAATGTCGATTGAGTTCGACAAATTCGGTAGTAGCGATCGATATTAGCTGTCTTAACTGGATTTGTGGGTGCAAGATATTGGTCTGAGATGCAATTTTGAAGCCCTAGTTGCTAGTGTAGTCTGTAGATTTGGGTGGGACAATGAGTTGCATTGTATGTTAAAAGTTGCAACCTTTAGTCCCTAAAGAGCTAAAATATTGTTACCCAAGTATGAAATTGCATCGGTAGGTTTTGCTAGTATAAAATCCAACTCAGTTTTGAAAGTGCTATTTTGATGATTTTGTGTACAAATTTAGGACTAGTGAAGTAATTTATGAGATTCTAGGTTTTAGGGGATAATGAGTTGCATTGTATGTTAAAAAGTTGCAACCTTTAATCCATAAAGAGCTAAAATACTGTTACCCAAGTATGAAATTGTGTCGGTAGGTTTTGGTAGTATCAAATTCAACTAGGTTTTGAAAGTGCTATGTTGATGATTTTGTGTAAACATTTAGGACTAGTGAAGTAATTTGTGAGATTCTAGGTTTTTGGGGATAAAATAACTACGGGATTTAAGTGCTTGGCATCTGTGCTGTTATTGAAAACTTATGATTTATTATATCAAGAAGTGGCATCTCAGAGACAATTGAAGAATGCATTTGTGATTTCCTTTGTGATGTGGTTTTCAGTTTTTTGTTTTTTTTGGTAGGAAGGTTTTCAGTTATTTTATTCGGTGTGAAGTGCCACTTAAACAATATAGAGGATTTCCGATTTCTACCGGGCCATCATTAGCACGCATGATGTTTTTCTATTTCTTTATTTCTCCCTGTTTTTGAAATGGCCAGGCGTCTAGTTAAATCTCTTACTTTCTGTTTAATCAGGTGAGCTTAACCATGAACATATCGGCAAACTTGGAATCCATGTTTACATGGAACACCAAACAGGTAATCTGATAAAGGATATCCATTGTTTCTTACAATTTCTATATTTTTTTAATTTTGTAGATCACTTAAAGGTATAATGTACAAATTAACTTGCGAGTTGCGACGCAAAGACTAATATTCTCATTTTGGATATGTGCATCATGATTATTTGTCTATATAATTTGAAATAGAGAAGACCTAAGTACTTTAGGTCTTTCATCTTAGGATAAAGCTTCTTTTTGTAGTTGTAGATCACAAGCTCACAACAGATCATGTAATGGCGAGGTTACCCCTTACCTATTTCGATTATTTTGTCGTCTAATTTGATTATAAATGCATTTTGAGTTTTTTATCTATTTTTAAAACAATATATGCCCTGAAGTCAAAATCTCTGATTCTTTGTGGTGTAACTAATTGTTTAGCTGCTCCTTTTCTATCCATTCATGGGCTAGGTGTTTTCTAGTATATTTGACAATTAGTTCTCCACATCTTGGCTCCATGCACACTCTTTCTTTCTAAATTCTCTATCAGTGAATTTACAGATAACAAAGAAATTTCAGATTTGTGTTTTTCAAACTTACAGGTTTTTGCCTTTGTAGCCGCAGAGTATGAAACTCCACTGAATGCTCTAAATCAGGTAATGTGATCATTATGCCTTTTTAAAAAAAAAAAAAAAATATTAGAATCATCTTTATGCATAAAGGGATATGACTTTTGTTTTAGGTGCTAGACTTTCTATGTAACTCACATGACGATCTTTAGAGTTTGTTTTCTGTTAGTGAAGAATTGAAGTAGTGAATGTCAGGTGGACAACTTTTTCTGTTTAAAGATGGAATGTTCACATGATACTAACTTACTGAGCAACCAATGTTGTAGTCAGATGCTAAGTTATTTCTTTATCCGCAACTGATTAGATCAGAGAATTTGTCATAGATAAGATACAAAAGGATCGAATATCTCACAATCCCTCCTCCTTTTTTACTTTTACATCCCCATCCTTTTCATTGGAGTTAAACAAAACCAGGCTACTCTTGAACATGGCATGCCTATTGAACTTCTCAGCTGATAAGGTTTTTGGTGAAACATATAACGGCTAATTGTGGACATGGTTTGGGAAATATTAATATTATTTCAAGATTAATACCAAAAAAAAAAGTTTTGTTTCCAATAGTAAAGGCTAAAACTTAAGTCTTACTTGAGAAGAAGCCAAAAAAAGGTCTTACTTGAGAAAGTGGCTATTTACAGAAGAAATAGAAAAGAAAGAAAAACTTCAGAAAAAACATTTGATAACGTCTATAGTTGATCGCTTGGGAATGTTTAGAAAGAAACAACCATAAGTTGGGATATTTTATTTGTTGAGTTCATTTGATAAACAAGTGATTAATGGGAGACTTGGTGAAGAAACAAACATTTGATATCACTAATTATTTCTTAAATTTCATTCCAACTTTTTGTTTGTTTGTTTGGTGGAGAAAAAAATAGTATAGTTGATTTGGATGAACAATGCTAATAACAATAACAATCAATAACCTGATGGAGCGCACTCTACCATAATGAAGGGATTGAAATTCTATCGCGTGTTTTTTTTCGTTGATGATATCGGCTTAATGCTTAGAGCAACTGCAATGGGGTATTAGGGCATCCGCAATGCTTGTACCCAAAAAGGGGCTAATAGCATGTCACATCATTTATTAAACCTATTCCTTTCTCTCTCGTATCTCTACTTTTTCTCCCCAATAGTTTAGACTCTTTTAAGACTCAAATGGGACCCACAATCACATTATACCTTCTACTTTAAAATTTAAAATATTTATTAAAAATGTAAAACAAATAACACACAAAAACTATGCAAATGAGAGTGTATGTAGTAGAGATATGAGAGTATTGATGGAGAAGTAAAGATTGTTAGTATGTGTTGATTATTTATAGTGTGTATGAAATTAATAGATAGTTTTTTTTTTAATTTAAAAATGTCCAATAGTTAGAAAAAAAAAAAAAAAAAAAAACGTTAAGAAAGTACAAAACAGTAAAAACAAAAAAGTAAATAAAGTTCAAAATAATAAGGGCGACTTTATGGTATTTGCTCAGAATCAAACGCCCAACAGTAACATACCCTCCCCATTTGTCCCCTATGAGGAGGGTACTATGGGAAGGGTCTAATATTAGACCCCACGTAATACCCCATTGTAGTTGCTCATATATGGGGTCTATTATACCCTTGCCATTGTACCCTCCCCACACGGGACAAATGGAGAGGGTTTGTTCCTGTTGGGAAGCAAACGACCCAAAACCGGGCTCACATCAGCTGTTGTTGTGGGCCCTTTTTATTTGAACTTTTGAATTTCTATTTTTATTTTTTATTGTTTTTTTTTTTTGAACATTTTTTCCCTTTTTTTAACTGTTGGACATTTTTAAATTAAAAAAAAATTCTATTAATTTCACACTATAAATAATCAACACTAGCAATTTCTTCACTTCTCCATCAATACTCTTATATGTCTACTATATACGCTCTCATTTGCATAGTTTTTGTGTGTTTTTTGTTTTACCTTTTTAATAAATATTTTAAATTTTAAAGTAGAAGGTTTGATGTGTTTGTAGAGAAAGTTTAATAAATTGATGATGTGGCATGCTATTAGCCCCTTTTGGGTACAAGCATTTCGGATGCCCTTAGATTATAAGTTTAGATTGCTTTAAGGTGTACTAAAATAGATTTGGTTGACTTTATGTTCTAATTTACGTGCAAATAAAAAGCAAACTGAGAACACTAGGACTGTAATCATATTTAAGTGCTTCAACTTTCAACCGATTTTCTGACTTCTATTTCCAGGTTTCGCTTTGGGATGGGATCATACCGTCTAAAGAACAAGCAAAGTTTTGGATTCACACCACAAACAAGTATTATTTCACTGATCAGGTACAACACAAGTTTCAAATCAATTTCTATCATTCACTATAAAGCTGGATTCAAAATGTTAACTTCAGGCTTCAAAAAAAATGTTTTAACTTAAGTCTTCGTGCTAATCTGTGTGCGAGTTATAATGTATTGAACTTGAAGTAAATCTTTCTTTTTCATACTTCGCTCCTTGTGTTGTTCGTTCTACAGGGAAGCAATCTGAGAGGAAAGGAATTCAACCTGACACTGCATTGGCATGTTATGCCCAAAACTGGCAAGATGTTTGCGGATAAGATCGTTATGTCCGGGTACCATCTCCCTGAAGAGTACAGATAGTGAAGCAGATCATCTCACCTCTATGTTTTGCTAGCTCTTCTTCACGTAGCCTTTATGTTAAAGAGGGATAAAAAAAAAAACAGCTTGAGAGAAAAACATAGAGTGATCTCTTATTAGTGAAAATGTTCAATCAGGATTTTTAATTGTTTATTTTATGATCTGTTGTACCATTGTTTGGTTCGTCTAAACCATACAAACTTCAAGCATCACCTAGGAGCAACCCTTCATTCCTCTCACTCGTACGCTCATACGTGGGATTGAGGGGAGATTATGTTTGTGGTGATTTTCGAATTAGTTGATTTTGTACGGCAGGAAAGGTTATTATCATACATGTTGCAAACATGGTTACACATAGCTACCATTGTTATATACCTGCTACATCATTGCACGCTCACACAACTTGACTCCAACATCAGTCAAATCCATTACATTTCCCAACCCTGCTTTTAGCAAATGTGATCATCCATCTCACCTAAGAAGCTTTAGCTTCCCAAACACCACACTATATTACCCTTATTTAACTCTTTCTATTTTTGTATTTTATAATTTTCTTTTTTAAGAAAATCACGACATTTTAATAGCTAATACTTTTTTTGATAATCATGTGTGGTGTCGAGGTTATCTTCACTAATACATTTTAATAGCTAATATCAACTTATAAGCATCGATTACAATTGTTAGAAGAGACAAAGTTTTGAAATCATCAGTATGCAAATTTCAACTCTATCATGACTACGAGCTGATTTCAAAAAAAAAAAAAATCTCTATCAAGACTACGAGCTGCTTGATTCGCAGAGCAAGCTCTACCCTTACATTTTGTGAAAGTTTAAACTTTATCGCCTCTAATAGAAAATTATTAAGCCCAAAATTAAGTACATTACTCTAGAGGACTTATCAAGATTGCACAACACTTGACAATCACGTTCTAATACACAGTCTCAAATATTTGGACTTAATCCAAACTTCAAAAAATAAAGTAATTGTTATAAATTTTGTAAGTTTAAAGACTAATAAAGTTCCCAAAAAAAAATTACTTTAAAAAGGTTTCAATAAATTGATCTCAAAAACCGCGAAAACTAACTATAACGCATCCCCATGCATATCAAACGGTCTTCAACGAATGCACTAACCTAACCGTAAACTCCTCTCTTGTTCTCCTGTGAACTGGTTCGCCAATCGTTCTAGGGTTTCAAGTTTCAACCCACAACATAAAATTCACACACACTTGCGGCACTCGAACAAGAACTCAGTCAATCTGTGCCGTCCACTCACGAAAGATGAAGGGCTTGAGATACGCGATGGTGTGCTCGTCAAACCAGAATCGAAGCATGGAGGCTCACTCGCTCCTGAAGCGACAGGGCTTCGACGTGTGCTCGTACGGCACTGGAGCTCACGTCAAGCTTCCTGGGCCGTCGTTGAGAGAGCCCAATGTTTACGAATTCGGCACGCCCTACAAGCACATGTTCGACGATCTCAGGCGCAAAGACCCCGAACTGTATCCTTCATTGGTTTCATCGATTTGTTCTGTTTTTGCTGATTTAGGGTTTTCTGGTTTTTGGTTTCGTGGTTGTTGAATTTTAGTGTTTTTTAGGGTTACATTGTGAAAAAGATTCGCCTTTTATCATGGGTTCTTGTACAATTTGAGTGTGCTTTCATTGGTTTTTGTTCAATTTGAGTCCTTTTAGGGGTTTGAGGGTGTTTGCTTTCATGGGTTCTTGTTCAATTTGAGTTTGCTTTCATGGGTTCTTGTTCAATTTGAGTCTTTTTTGTGGTTACATTGTGAAAAGGATTCGCCTTTAGCGAGTATGGAGCTTTGCTTGCATGGGTTCTTGTTCAATTTTAGTCATTTTTGTGATTACATTGTAAAAAGATTCGCCTTTAGCGAGTATGGATCTTTGCTTTCATGTGTTCTTGTTCAATTTGGGTGTGCTTTCATGGGTTCATGTTCAATTTTAAGATTACATTGTGAGAAAGATTCACCTTTATCGAGTAGGGATATTTGCTTTCATGATTTGAGAATGCTGTAAGAAATGAAATGTCACAATATTTTTTTTATACATGCCAAAGTGGTGGAAAACTAAGAATATCTTTTACATATCCTCCAAGCTTGTCAACTTTTTTGGAAATGATAAAAAGAAAGATGTTTTTGTACACGCCAGAAAAACTCACCTTGGAAGAACTTTATAATCGTTGGGTTTATACTAATGAACAAAAAAAAAACAACCTGAGCAACGAATTTTTCAATCGAATCTAGAGGTGAGGGCATGCCAAAATAATGGATCTACTGTGGTCGGCTGATGAATTCAAACTATTGGCTTGTAGATAATAGTGACAACAATGACAACAAAGCCTCAATTCCAAATAACGTGAATTAGCTTCATGGATCTAGCTATCGACTTGGACGGGTGCACTAAAAACGTAATAACAACAACAACGACAACAATATAGCCTCAATTCCAAATTAATTGGGTCGGCCACATGTATCAAACTCTTCTATTGTGCGCAATTTTGTGCAATTGAATAAAACATCAGTAAAGAGTGGAGTTGTTATGACTAGTGAGTTACAATAATTGACACATATGTTTGGTCATGGTTAGTCACTGCACAAGCAATTGAAGCTTGAATATCCCCATCACTAGTTGCTGTTGATGCTTAGTGATGATGCATTAAATTTTGGAAGGACACGCAGTCATTAGCTTTGATACTGTTCTTTTTAATTATGTTACTTATGGGGTGAGTTTTATTAAACATGTTGTTCTATTGATGGTTTTCTTTCTCCTACTTACCGTTCATCCTTCCCAACATCATGTTGAGCCCTTGCAATGTGAAAAATCCTCTCTTTGGCATGCTGATTTATTGGTACACACACAAGTAGGGGAGATTTAAAATGTCAACCAATTGCTTGAGAATTGTGAACTTCATGTAAATTTAATTATGCTATTCATTATGAAAATGATTGTGCTTTAGCTTTTGATTTTGAAATTAAGTTCAATATCGAGAAGCATTAATTAGGAGAGATTTAAATGGTTTGGAAAGCTCATGATCAATTGACACTAAATCGAGCACAATGGGATAGTTTGATCCTTGTATAGCGGAGGTGCGCTTATTCCAATGCATCCAGTCAGACCTTGACATTTATGAGGCCTGGGGCGACCTAAAAAAATTGGGCCTTTTATATTCGACTTGTTTTTTTAATGAAAAAAATATTATACTTAACCAAATTACTTTAATTTGCATATGCTTAAGCTACAATTAGAGTTATATAATTTTATAAAACACACATTTTTTTTTTCTGTATAAATAGGGTCTTACTAGGCCACTGCACATTTTAATCAGCTTTCCACATTTGTTAAGTTAGCGCTAGTTCTATTGTTAAATTCATTTCTTGATAAAGATTGTGATTTGTCCTCTTTGTGTTCTTATAAGTTTTAACGCGTCTGCTGTCCTGGGGTCTGCTGTTTAATGCTTCTTAGAACATTACATGGTGTTAGCATTTTGAAACATTACATCAATAGTACCATGCAGATCTGCACACTAGGGAACACGTTTTGTTCAAGTCGGTGCTGGTTATCAACTTAGAAGTGAAAGATAACCATGAGGAGGCGGCCATTGGAGCAAGGCTTACTCTAGACATCTGCCAAGAGGTATGCTGTTTTCAGAAACAAAATTTACAGTTTACATTTCTGTAGCTTCTACCCACTATTAACAACTCTTATGTTTACGCTTCTAGCTTGAAGCCACGGATTTGTGGGAAGATACAATTGATGACATTGTTACTGCATTCGAGAGACAACATAGACGGAAGCTCATATACAGCTTATCTTTTTATTGATAATCTAATAATATCCTCGACTCAGCAGAAGATGGTTCCACTTTTTGTATCATCTTTTGCTTTTCACTTTTATAATTAATGTAATATTCAATTGGTAATCAACATTTAGAAAAATTAATTGTTTGTAATGTTTTGTTGTTAGATCCTTTTCTTTTCAGTCATTTTGATTAGATCTTAGAAATGTAGAGTTTACTGAGATGGTCACGCTTTGTACATGGATTTTGCCATTTGTTTTTGCGGAGATTAAGTTGATTCAACCGTCTTTCTCATCTACTGAGCCACACATGAGAAACTAATTGAATATTACGTCTAAGGTAATGAGTATTAGTATAAATTCCTTGGTTCAGATTTAAGACTTGAAAAGGTATGTAATGAGTCTTCTAAATACTTGCCTGATAAAAAAAAAAAACAAAGAAAGGAATAGAGATTGTAACCAATTTACCTAATTGCACTTTTGCAATAAAAAAACAATAAAATAAATTAAATTAAATACATAAAATAAAAAAATACCAACCCAACAGTAAGATAAATCTATTCACAATCACTAATCTTTACAGATTTGACTATAGATGTGAAGTTTATAGAATAAATAAAATGTAAGAAGATGTGATTTAAACCTCTGTTAATCAAAAGAAAAGAGTTGGGGTGGTTCAAGATTCGATTTAGAATCGCTAAAGAAAATCAAAGAAAATAAATTAGGGTTATGAGTGAAAAAAATTGAGGGCTGCTATTTTAACCAATCAATTCTCTTTCCCCACCCAATTTAACTAACCACCCATTTACTTTTTAAAAATACTATTAAACTACCCAATAATAATATATGAATTCCTAAACTACCCTTACCCACCACCACTTTTTTTGTCTTCGTACTCTCTCCTATGCGTTGTCCTAACCTAACTCACAACATAACCCTTTCCCAACATTGATATCAAAACTATTCTCCAATTAATCAAAACAAAATCATTTTCTTTTCAAACCCAAGCAACTGGATTGCATGTTGTCTTTTCTTTTGGGCTTGATTAACAAACCAAAAATCTAAAATCTAAAATTACAATTTCTCTGTTTCTTCTTTTCATCATCGTCAATTTTTTAATTTTTAATTCTCAATCTCAAAGGACCAGATCATCATGTCCATGCGTGCATTGCTATCATAAATAGTAACAATATATAGACAAATTTGTGAACACAACAAAACAGAGACAAGTAGTATTCATCAATAGAGGTCGGTGTGTATGGTGTTCTTCTTTTTTCAGCTACTGCTCTACATCTCTCCAGCAAGTGCTAGAGATATTCTAACTTCTACCCAACCCATCATTTACAACGCATAGTTGATCTTCAAGAGCTCTCAATATCAACAGTTAAACATCATTGAAAGTAATTATGTTATTTGGTCTCTCACCTTTTGGAAAAAGGGATTTTGTACAATGATAATATTGTAATTAACTCCTAAATGTTTTGATTGTAAATTTTAATTTTTTGTGTTGGGTGGGAAGAGAGGATAAATTGGTTGTAATAGCAACGCTAAAAAAATTATGGTTAGAGCAACAAAAATTTGTGTTTATCAGCAAAAAGGAAATACATGGATTGATTGTCATTGAAAAGGAAATGCTAGAACGTACACCCCCATCCAACCATGTTTAAAACTCAAGATAGCTTGCATCCCCAAGTAGACACGAATTTTTGGTATCTTTGGTTGCCAAGTGTCAATGTCACAAGCAATATGCACAAGCATTAAAGCATAAGCTATATACACCGAACAAGCCCTTAGCTATATTAACAATATTTTGTATCTGACTTTTTTATATATATATAAAGGTCATATGTGATGCACGTATATAGAACCTAGACGAACTGCTATGTGAAAAAATTTGTCTTACAAAAATAAAAAAAATTTTGAAAAAATGTGATCAGATAAAAAGGTTTCATCAATTTATGGCATGGAAAGTTCCTTCTCCCTTTCTTGGTTATATATATATATTATATAAACTTGGTTTCATAGTTTGAAAAATACTAAAATGACCAAGACATGGAAATAGATAAACAGTTGTTGGTGTCAATTTATTTCCGCAATTATATTTGTTAACTCATAAATCGAGATGTATTGAATGTACATTAATGAATTAACGTCTATTCCAAGTATCTCAAAAGGGTCACCTTAGTATCTTCTTTGTACTTTAGGTATGGACATCACAATGGTAACTAATCTTTCCATCTAAAATTAAAAGTTGTTTTGAATGAAGCACACTAATTAAGGTAGCTTTAAAGATAGCTGTAATAACTACCTTAAATTACATTGAATTCATTTTTATCTCTTGACACATAAATACAAAATGTTTTACTCCCTCCAATTAAAATGTAAGTCATTTAAATTAAGGGCACAAGAATTAAAACAGTCTTAATTACGAGTGTAATTTACATCTACATCCTTCAACATTAAATGAATTGAAGAATCATAAATAAAAAAGCAATAAATATACTCTCGAATTCAGAAAATGACTTATAATTTAAAACAAAAACTTATATTTATAACTATCTACTTGAAAGTCCGGACTATAATAAGAATTTTACAAATGATTATGATTGTTTCATTAATTGCTCGAGGGTGTATTTATAAACACTACCCTATTTATAAATGGACGAGTAATTATATAATATGGGTGTAAATGCTTGATTAAATAAGGGATAAAATAGGTTTATTATGTATAAGTGTTCTCTTGAATTCATCAAACGAATTATAATTTTCGAAAGGAAAATGGTTGGGTGACCAAGTTAAGGGCTTATTTTTTGTGCATCCAATTGACATGGACAGTGGGTCCCACCACTTGTCAATGAGATAGCGAGACCCACTGGTGCACAATAAGGTCCCACCACCTATCACTTTAACATCCTCCTTTTTGAAATGGAACTTTAACTAAAAAACTTATATTTTTGGAAAAACGAGTACTAGATTCTTTGGTCTCGTTTAGTTCGTTTTTGCTAGAAATATCTTACGATGTTAGTATGGAATTATCTCTTTGAAGTTAACTCTTTTTTTTTGATAAATAGGATAATTTTTATTAATCTTAGCTCAAAATTACATTTTGGTGAAGAATAAACATTATACTTGAAGGAGCTGCTTCTCAAAGAGTCTCATACTCATGACATCGCGAAAGTCTTGCCATCTCATGGACAACATAAATACAAAATGCTTTAATTATACAATATGAGTGTAAATACTTGGTTAAATAAGGGGTAAAATAGATTTATTATGTATAAATACTCATGACATCCTTGGAGTTAATTTCTTATAGATAATATTTTTATGTTTGGTTTAACTTTAAACTTGTAGATAAGTTTCAAATTTTCAAAAAGAAAAAAAATGAATTGACATAAATAACCCTCCAACAAGAGAGATATGTAATAAAATAATTATTAATAAAATAAAATAATCATTAATAAAATAAAATAAAATAATTATTATAAAATAAATCAATGGTGATATTCAATGGTAATAAAATAATTATTAATAAAGTGTAATTATTGTGTTTATAACTCCCAAAAGATAACTCTTTTAAAGGATGAAGAAGAGATAACTTGTAAAAAAATTGAACAAATAAAAACAAAAAATCTATTTGGACACTGATGTAAAAGGGTTTTTTGAGATTTTTGTAAATATTAAAGGAGTGTTACAAAAATAATTTTGAATAAATTGCTTAAGGATGACTTTGAAATAAAAAATTTTCAAAAAACTCCCTAAGGATCCGGACTCATGAGTCCAAGTAGCACTACTCAATAACTCCCTATAAAATTAAACAACTCTGCCCCAAATCAAACAACGCTCTTTGAATCCAAAATTAGTGAGACAAAAGTTTTGAGTACCGAAAATGTGGGACCCAAAATAGTGAGCTAGTTGGAAAGCATGATAGAAAAGCCACGTGTAGCATTGACCTGGCCCACAAACAGCAGAGTAGTGAAGGTGGTGATGTCCAAAAGTGACGTCAGTTGGGACAAAGTTGTCAGTCCACCAAAAATTGGGTCGAAAGTGAAGAGAAAACGAAACCCTCTGTTTATTGGCCTTTCTCTCGCCCACTCTTCGCAATATCAAAAAAAAAAAACTCTCACTTTTCACTCGCTTTTCGCACTCACTGTTCTTCAATTCCCAAACCCTAACATCTCCGCAAATCGAGAACTCGAATTCGTGAGTTTCTGATTCGTTTCGTTCGTTCGCTCGCGCGATTTTGAGTGGTTTCGGATTCTGATGTTGCTTTGTTGTTTGGATTTTGGCGAATTTTAGGGTTTTGGTGGTTTGACGATAGCGAGGGTTGGAGTTGGAGTGGTCGGCGACGGATTTTGAGGTAAAGATCGCTTTTTATGGTTTTGATTGGTGGTAAATTGGTAATCGGCGTCGAATCTCTCGATTTCGTGGATTTCTTGTTTGTTAAAGAATTCATTCATTTCGTGTTCTTTGTTTTGGTTGATTTGATGTTGTTGTTGTTGGGGTTTTTTGTTCTGTGTTGGGGTTTGTAAACCCTAGGGATTGGTTCTGGAAGCGAATTGGGGTTTGCTAGGTTTAGATGTTGATTTGGTTATGTCTTTGATGGTCAAGTTGATTGCTTTATGGATGATTAACTCAATTCATGCTTTTCGCGATTGAAAGTATCACCTATATCTTGCTATGATTGATAAATATTGTGAAAAATAGTCTGTTTGCTTCCTAAATCTTCGAGGATATAATTGAGTCAAGTTGATCAGTTTAATTAGTAGAGAATGAATAAATTTACAATGAAACAATCAAATTTGTTTTTTCAATGGTTGAGAATCTTGAGATCAAGTTGATCGACCTTTGAGTGTCATCCAGTTGATAACCAGCTCTCATCCAGTTGATAACCAGCGCTCAAATAGCATCTGATTGCTTTTTGTGTCTCGTGGAACTTCAGTTAGGAATCTTTTGTATTCAAGCTCCCAAAATTATAGATTTGGGAACCTACCAGTCTAGGCAGCTCCTTTTTTTAATTGATTATTTGATAATGTTATGTGATTCACTTGGAGATCTTGTAACTTCGCTTCGTAAGGGAGTTTATTTGTCTGAGTTTTCGTTTTGTTGTTGCTAGTACTTATTTGTTAAACATCACAGTTCAAGCAGGCCTTTGCTTGCCTTCTCTGTTTCTGCATTCATTTGTCTGCCCCTTTTTTCAAAGAAGTACTAAACATCTCTATAATATGGAGAGTTATTTGCATAGGATCGCATGCAACAAAGGAAGTACTAGTGGAGCTTACATTTTTTCTTGTTTACATTTTAGTATGGGTGTTGCCTGCAGTATTATACGATGCACTATTATATAACTTTTGAGTTGGGTTAAACAAATCCCTACCAATGTTGTAACAACCCTTATTATAAATTTACCGACCAATGCTTTTAAAAACTTGTCATGTCCATCCTAAAAGTTAACGCTGTTTTCCTAAGTTACCTCCACTCTTGAGTTTTGGAACGGCCCTAAACATAAACGATGACTTTGGAGACCACAAGGGCAATGTTGAAAGGGAGGAGGCAGGATGGTGGTGGTAGCGAATGACCCTGCGTAGAGGCATTGGAAATGAAAAAAATGAGAGACAAATTATTAGATCTAGGCAACAGAGGTAGATAAGGTAGGTGGGTGAACTTAATAGGGTTTTGTTTGACCTGACTCTCAACTTTTTCGTCCTTGAGCTGCTCTTCATGGTTTGGCTGCATTTGTTAATTATTGTGTTTTTGCACTCATTTTCACCATTTCGGTGGTCTATTTTCTTGGAAATTGACACATCTTATGACTTATTATAGGGTTATAGCAAGTAAAGCTCGAGTTGTATTTTGGGTAGAAACATTGCAGCTAATTTTAATCCTTTTTAACATGCGCAATTAAGTCACTGAGGTATGCATTAATCTGATTAATGTCAATCTTTCTCCATTAATTCTTATTACATGTATGCATAGCTTGTGTGATTATTAGAGATACAAATGCACATTATGATGATCATAAAATTTTTTTTCTTATTGGTGTAATTTTTTTTTTAGTTAACAAAATCCAGGACTTGTAACTTATAAGCCCTTTAAGTATCTAAGTCGCCTTACACCCCAAGTGTTGAATAAACCCAAAATGTTACTTGCAAAATTGACTATTGCTTGCCACCGTCTCAATTGATTGAGAAGTTCTGTAATATCCCAAACTATTTCAGGAATGGTGTATGGCAGACATAAAATCAACATCCTAAAAGCTGGTTGTAAACCTTTTCCTTGTTCTCAAACCGTTGCCTGTTTGAAATGTGCATAACGTTTGCAGAGTCTGTACCACCCATTGTCAGTTACATTTACTGTGCATGCGACAATAGAAATCTAAGCCTTAATGGATAATCACAAAGAAAGAATAGGAGAATTCAGAAGAAAGCAAAGGCACAAGTGATTTGAAATATTACTTAAATTCAATTTATGACATGCTTAAAATTTTACATCCTAAATATGCAATATGATTGAGAATTTAAAACTAATAACTTCTAATATCATTTTAGATAAATTGTTGAAAACACTAGAAAATAACAAATCCTAGTCGCATAAAGACTCCTCACTACACTATAATGATATGCATTTGTTTTGGAAATGTATTTTGAAAGCTCACCATCAATTTCATTAAATTGAGCAGCGTGGAAAAAATTCGATCTATGTGTTTGACCTCTAACTAATTTTGTATCGAGGCAAAGTTTTTTGGTCACGTGCCGAGTGTGCCAAAAATATATCACAAAGATATACCGAATTCTATAATTAATTTATAGTAGCGGTAAATATGGGGTTGATCCTCGGAGACCAAGATTTCACTTTATGAGGGAAACGTAGGGTTTTTTTAAAGAAACTAATTTAAAGAGGAAATTTAAAAACACAAATGCAAAAGGTAAAATCAATGGAAATAAATCTAAGCCTTCAACTTCTCAAACGCAGTCGGATAGCATTGCAAGTCATGTATTGGTCGTCGGTTTCATAAAATAATATTCAATTTAATTATTCTAGTGTAGCTACAAAGCCTAATAAACATTCAGACTTCTAATCCACCTAGTTTCAAATACTAAGGTAAGACCATTAGTATTTATTCTAGCTATCTTACAACCCGAGAAACGCACCTCCGAGTTTAATGAGACAACCGCATCAAGGTCTGTCCGCATCAAGGTCTGTGTGGACACTACACCTAGGTAACTGGATCACCAGTGTGTCCAGTTTAACCTAGATCCCTAAGGTACTAACTCGTGACCGAAGGCGTGTGAGGCAAACGGACGAGTTATTTGCTATGTGTGCACAACCTCCTACACTATCACGTATGCAATTGATGCACTAGCAACATGAAAAGACCAGAATAATATACTGGCCAAATACAAAATCCCAGATCTAATCATGAAAATAATATAGAACCAAAGGTAATAAAATAAATTAAATTGAATTAAATGAGTTTGGAAACCTCACAATACAATCACAATACCAAATCTGACTTTGTTGATTCGTCGAGGCTTAGAAATTGGGTTTTAGCGGACATCATATGAGAAAACACAAAAGAAAAGAATTTTTCAAAGCTCTCTATATGTTTCTTTCCAAAAGAAATGATGTCTTTCCTCTACTCCCCTAGGTCCTATTATATACAAATCCTAAAAATTAGTCTCGTGAGGTGAGAGAAAGCAGTTTTCGTGATTAGTGGAGTGATTTGCGCCTTCAAAATCGTTTTGGTGATTGATGGAGTGATTTGCGCATCCAAAACTGTTTTTGTGATTAGTGGAGTGATTTGCGCCTTCGGGACCGTTTGGACGTTTTATGTGGGTTTTGCCACGTGTCAGATGTTAATTGGTTGAATTTATGGGGACTGCTGACGCGGCGCGCTCTGATTGAGTGAGTTTGCTGGGGTGGCGCGACGTGATTTGCTGAGATGACATTGTTGGACTAATTGGAAAGCAATACGTGGCATTGCAGACTCCAATTACTCAACTGTGCAGTGTATATTTCGAGACAAATCCTCCAACATTTGATCACCGCAAGTAAATAGTTTATTTTGAGTATTTTTTCGCTTCGGATTCAACTGCAGGGTCCATAATACTTGAAAATGACAAATACAAACAATTAGACTAATATTTTGGAGACTTTACTATGAAAATACTCAAATATATAAAAATACTATGACACTATTAACGACTTATCATTTTTCTTGTTTTTGTTTAATGATTCTTCACTGAAAATGAAATTGTAATGACACGAGGCTATGTTGTTGTTGTTTGTAAGCACTTTGAAGATAGAACTCATAATGGCACCCAAGAAAAAAGAAAAAAAAATCCTAATTACATAAGAACTCAATGGTTAAAGGAATTGGGACTAAGGAGAAGGTTGAACTTCTCCTGCATCAGACCTTCTATTGACCTTCTATTGAGAGGTTGAGTTTCCCTTTAGTCTGCTGCACACAAGACATTCTTGTGAAATCTTAAAAATCATTATATCTCTACATTTCATTTGACATACTCGTCCAAGTGATAATTCTGTGAGATTTTTCTCAAATTTTGTTATCTGTCAATAGCAAAAAAAGAAAAGGCTTGTTTCATCATTGTTATCTTTAGCCAATGAACCTTTTTTAATTTTTGCTTGATGTTTCTCTTTTTCTTTTCTATTTTCTAATAAATATATACATGTCTCTGAGCCCACCCTTGTCAGCTGGGTCATTCAATTAATGGTATGTGGGATAAAGTTACACTTTTTTATCATTATTTTAAGGATATTACCTCCCTTGCTTGTCTGATGATTGTTTTCCACTTTGGCATTGAATAACATGTTTAGTTCTTTATTTCATTGATGAGAATGTTATGCTTAGCTTTTTCCAGCTACCACTTGTCTTGAAATGCAAGCAAGATTAAGTTGCAATATTGAGATATCATCCCCATTTATCAGATTTTTTGGTGGCTTGCGCTTCACACTGTTATGGATTCATTACGTCTGTATGTCTCCTTGATTTGATTTTAAAATAGAGGATATGATCAAAGAAATTCTCATTTATTCGTGACCAACTTAATACCTGAACTTTAATGTCTCTAATTTTCACTTGGAACCAGTCTCAAGTGGATGGAATGATTCCATCACAATTAGTACACGAATGAAAGATGTTGGATAAAGTATCTTGAATTTCATTGGAAAATATACTTTAATGATCAATTTATGTGTTCAAAGGCTTTAATTTATCATTTCAACATGCAGTTACAGATTTAACATGAAAAATTAGTGAGAACTTGTTTAAAATTAGAAGGAAATGTCGGTAGAAGAAAACATGGCATTTAGGATTGGTATATATATATATGTAGGATTGTATGGTTCTATACTTCTATGTTCCTAGGACCCCTCATAGATCTGGGTAGCATTTAGGGTTGTTTTTCATGTGGATTGTTGTGAGATCAGGGTCAGGATAGCAGGATTCTCGGGTTCACAAGAGGATTGAGATGATAGATTGATCCCACCATATCTACTTACTACTTAAGTAGGAGATTTCATTTCACAACACACATATATATATATATATATATATATATATATATATAAATTATAATCTAACAAACTTTGGGCGCACACTTTGCTTTGCTTTTTAGCCATTTGTCTTTTTCTTGTCTCCCTAGGCGTGGGCCCCACATCTAACAAAACACCATAAATGACTAAAAAATAAAATGTGCGCCCAATGTGTGTTAGATTATCATTTTCATATATATATATATATACTACCATAGGAACCATAAAAATACCCATGGCATGGGAACCTCATGTACAACCATTGAATTTTAATAACATATAAATCAATGAGACATATATGCCTAAGTCATTTAACGCACAACACATTTTGAGGGGTTTATGGGTATATATTTGGGTTCCATTGTAGAATTTCCCTATATATATTTGTGGCCCATTTTTCCAAAAATGGGGCCCGAAGGCCCCAAACTAACTTAGCTTTACCTGGGTATTCACCATTTGTTTCCATTTTTCTATTGCTTTTGTTTCTCAAATTCTTTTCTGGTTTCTTCACTCTATTTATTGGCTTTTTATTATTTCCATTTTCATATATATTTTCTATTTCTCGTGTTCTTTTCTCCATCATGTTTTCTCCACCATTATTTGTTGTTTCTTCTTCCTTTTTTTCTTTTTTCTTTTTTTTTTGTTTTTGTTTTCACTTACGTTGGAAGTGGAAAATTTTCAATTATTTTTATGCTAGTGCACTAAATTGATTTTTTTTTTGCACTAAATCGATTTTTTTTTTGCTTTAAATTGATTTTTTGCACTAAATCGAGCACAATGGAAAGTTTTTGATCTATGTAGCTGACTCCAATCACTGAGACTATGTTGTATATTTATGTGTTAGTAGCTCACCATCAATTGCACTAAATCGAGCACAAAGGAAGAGTTTGATTCATGCAGCCTACCGACTCCAATTAATTTGGGACTGAGCTATGTTGTATTTTATGTGCTAGTAGTATCAAATATATGTTTTTTCGCATTTGTTATCACGTTTGTTTTTTTTTTTTTTTTTTTCACTTTTCAAATGTATTATTTGTGCGACATTTTGTAGTTTCTTGTAAGTTCTCTATGTGATTTCTTTGACTTTTCTTTGGCTATGGAAGCATGTTGCATTCCAGTTAGGGGGTGGCAAAAATTTGGGTCCGGATGGGCCCGGATATGAACAACCCCTACTATAAAGAAGTATAGTTATTGTCCGGACCTGACCCGGTTTTAAATTCAGACAAGACTCGCTTATCGAGACCCGTTTTGCCTAAAATTCGGGTTGTTTGATTGTCTGAATTTGCCACAATCTTGAAAACTAACTTCTCATACTGAAAGTCTCTTCAAATGTTAAAATATACATATTATAATCTCATGTGGTGTACTTTGGAAAAGAAACGTCAAATTCATGTAATTAAACATTTAATGTCAAAAAACAATTATTCAAGTATAAAAAAATAAAATTTAATTCATTTTATATGCATTAAAGTAGATTAATGTTTGTTAATCTATTTCATAAACAGTAAGTGTTTAAAATACTCTTTTATCAAAAATATTTTTAACTATATTTAAAATTCAAAATGGGTCCGGGTCGAGTCCGGGTTTAGAAGGCCTTGTTTAGACCCATCCCTGTTTTAAATTCAGACAAGAAGTCTTTGTCTAGACCCAGCCCGAATTTGTTTAAAATATTGTCCGAACCCTTTTCCAGCCCTAATTCCAGTGCATACGAAATTATTGATGTTTTTTTAGTTCTGAATGGTGTTGAACTCCCCGATTTGTTGTTTTTGTCTACTTCCCTTGCATGACCTGTTTGATGGTGATCAAACTAATTTAAAAAGAGTAATGCTACAATGGCGGCAAGAGGCACCTCAAGCGTGCACTTCCTTCGTGGTTGTTACTATATACCTCACAACACTGAAACCTGTGGATTCAGTCACACAATTGAGTATCGTGTATTTACCGTGTCCTTCTCGACCACACGGTCATCCCCATTATAGAATTGAAAAGACTCGTGTTCCAATTCTGAAGGAGTAAATCCATGCTAAACTTTTAGATGATTTGTAAATTATGAAGACTTAAAATATTAAACCTAAAATATTCAGAGGTGTAAATAGCACTTGTTAACACATATGTGGTTTACGGTCACAAAAAATTTAGGAATTTCCGTTTTAGAAACATAGGAAAGAACAAAAGAGTTGTTTTCTTGCTTTCTACATGACACATAAAGGTGTTTCGCTGAACTATTTTCAGGCTTTCTAGCACAACTGAATGAATCTTCATTTCCAAAAGTAGAAAACAGTTTTTGGATTCTGAATTAAAAACAGATAAATGATTGTTTAATAATCAGCTCAAAACACTGGATAGGATTTGATAGACACTGATACATAACTATTCGGTTCTTGTTATTGAGTTATTGCATGCAGAAAAACAGTTATCAATATCGTTCGTTGGAATTTTTCATAGAAAGGCTTCTCTATTTCCTTTGTCCTTTTAAGCATCAATTAGGCTAACTTGACCTAGATCAAGCAATGGATGCATAAGGTTTTTGGGCCTTTTGGTTTCTTGCCTCTTTCTTTACTGTTGTTTGGGAAAGTATTGAAGATAAGATGAAGTTGTTCATATTGCTTTGTAGGAACTGTTTTTTTTTTGTCATTCGTTTGGTCCTTATAAATGGAAGAGTTTAATTGTTGTTGTCATGCCACTCAAGACCAAAAAAAACCTGACAGTGCCATTGATTTTTGAATTTCATTCTTAGTTTATGTTTCAGTGTTGTTTCATGAAATTGCAATTCTATTTGGAGCATAAACTGCTGATTTTTGCTTTTACAGTAACTTCCATTTTTAGTTCTACTGGATTTTTACCAATCGCCAGTCATTTTCTCCTAGAAAATCTAGTTGATTCTCCTTTGCCATTTATGTAAAAGCAGAAAAATAAAGTCTAGCCTCTGATCGTACTCAACGGAGAATGGATCAGCATGGTCATGGACAGCCCCCAGCGATGGGGGTGGTCAGTGGCACAGCTCAGATGCCATATGGTGGAGCCCCATATCAACCCAGCCAAATGATCGGTGCCGCCAGTGGCTCAGTATCATCGCCAGGAGGCATGCAATCTCCCGGCCAGTCTGCAGGTTTTGGGGCCACCCAAGCTAAACTTGCACAACATCAACTTGCTGCTTATCAGCATATCCATCAGCAGCAACAACAACAATTGCAGCAACAACTCCAAAGTTTTTGGGCAAGCCAATATCATGAAATTGAGCAGACTACAGACTTCAAGAACCACAGCTTACCATTGGCAAGGATTAAGAAGATAATGAAAGCCGACGAGGATGTAAGGATGATATCAGCTGAGGCCCCAGTTGTCTTTGCTAGGGCCTGTGAGATGTTCATTTTGGAGTTGACGCTTCGATCTTGGAATCATACAGAGGAGAACAAAAGGAGGACTCTACAAAAGAATGACATTGCTGCAGCAATTACTCGGACTGACATTTTCGACTTTCTGGTTGACATTGTACCGAGGGAGGATCTGAAAGATGAGGTTCTTGCATCAATACCAAGAGCAGGAACCGTGCCAGTTGGTGGTGCTGCCGAAGCACTCCCTTACTACTACATGCCTCCGCAACCAGCACAGATCGGTACTCCTGGGATGATCATGGGAAAGCCTGTGGTGGATCAAGCTATGTACGCCCAACAGCCTCCTCACCCTTACATGGCTCAGCAGATGTGGTCGCAGCCATCACAGCAGCAGCAGCAACCTCCGTCAGATTCTTGAGCAAGCGCTCAAGACAGGTATGTGACTGCACAAATTAATTTTAACTTGTTCATGAGTTGTATAATTGAGCATAAATTGACGGGGACTATGTCAATAACATCAAATATGCCTGTAACAGTTATTTGCAGCTCATTTTGTTTTCAGTGATATTTATTGGGAAATGTGATCCTTAGATATAATGTGTTTTTGCTCTGTTGAAAAATTGTTTGCTTGCTTCCTAAATCTTTAAGGATATAGGTTTCTTTGTATTTTCTGTTCCAGCTCCAAATCTTAGTTGCACTGGATTAGTTCAGTTGAACTCAACCATTTTATTAGGGGGTGGGTGCCTAATTACCAAGTTAACTCAAGTATTAGCTAGGTAAATGTTGCTTTAATCTCTTTCAATAATTCCTGTTGCCTTTAAAATAAAAAAACAATCGACTGGAGTTCATAGAAGAGTTCCATAGTCGACTAAATTGTGAGAACATATACTTGGTTCTTGATAGGGTTGCAAGTGGGGCGGGGAATCTCCATTCCCCGTGGGGCCTTGCACCGGCGGGGCGGGGTTTTCTCACATTTTTGACCTCGCCGGGGTAGGGCGCGGGGCGAAAGTTCGTCCTGCATAGCGGGCCGGGGGCAGGGATTATCCTTGCCCTGCCGGTTTTTCCCGTACCTCTCCCATGGGGATTTCTTGTCGCCCGCCCATACCTTGCCCCATGAGAAAAAAAAATTGAAAAATTATATTAGTTAAATAATAATTAACTTAATGTCAATATATTAGAGAAAAAATAATTTGATGAGAAAAAGAAGTGATAACAAGAGAAAAAAAAACTTATGTAAATATTAGTGAAATTCCAATTTAATACTTTATGAATAGAAGTATATTTTTTTTTTTTGAAAAATGATTAATTAAAATTTTTTTTCCCCTATAAAGGATATATAACAAATTGACATCTTGTATAATAAACTAAAAAAATGAGGTTGTTGATCTAAACAATGTATACAAAGATTGTCGATTAGTATATGTCATTTATAAAATATTTTTGTTTGCTCTTGAAAAGAAAAATAAAAAAGAGATCGGAATAAAAATTCAAACGTAAAAATCTGAATATAAAAAACATCAAAAACCAAATAATCAAAAATTCGAAAAAAGCCAAAAAAAAATAGTTGATAAAGTAGTCAAGTGACAAAAAAAAGACTAAAGATAATGATCAAAACATAAAGTGCACGAAAGAAATTACATTAGAAACCAATTTTACAATCACAATCAATAAGCGAATTGAGTCAATTAATCCTCAGTAGATAGTTTTCAATAATGTTTTAGAATAAACGTTGATTAATTAAGCCTCTCCCTTAAAATACCATTAGCATACAATTGATTAAAAAATTTGTTTGACAAATATTTAATTGTTAATTAGTATGATTGACTTATTCTAATTAATCATATAAAATTTGAAACTAGTAGTATTTAAGTAGAGACGCATTGTATGTCATCAAATAAAGACATAAAAAAAAAATCAAAGATTGCGAATCAAAACATGGACTTATATAAAGTTCACGCCCAGCTGGGATCCTCGCGTCCTACGGGGAATTCAGCGGGGCGGGGCGTGGGGCGGTGAAGTTTGTCCGCAGAAAATTTCGAGGATAAATTCTCGCCCACACCCCTGCGGATGCGGGGACGATATCTTCAATCCCTGTCTCACCCTGCCCTGCCATGCCCCACTTGCAACCTTAGTTCTTAAATAGAAATAGTGCGGTCATTGATCTAGTTATAATAATTTAAGTGAAATGCTAGTGTATCTCAAATTGGATACACTACACGCAGGTGCGATACACACTCATTGTATGCCCTCGATCTACCTCAATATGTGCAGGCCTAGAGAACGGTATATGTGTAGGCCTAGAGAATCAAGGACGGTTGAACGAGTGCACGTCGCTCCTGAGTGTTCTACTTGGGGCACCAAAAAGCAAATGTATAGCAAATACATAGAGAACTCAGAGAAGTTTATGTCATTTTTTTTTTGATATTCACACCATTCAGGTATGACTAGGAGAAGTTTACGTCTACTTTCTTTCTTTTTAAGAGAGGTTTCATATTTGTTAAGTTTCTCACGTGAGATGGTTACAGGAAAAAAAAAAATGAAAAAATGAAAAAAATAAAAAAAAAAAAAAAAAAAAAAAAATGGAGAGGTTACATATTTTGTTACATTCCAACCTATCATATTGATTGCTTGAGTACAGGATCTCATAAAACTTAGATCTGCAATGCCAGCAAAGCTTGATATGATGATATCAAAGAAACCATAACACGAACTGTTTTAGATGCTTTGGTCTCACGTCCACGGTCCACCCAACAATCAACTACTTGCGATATATAATTGAATAAGGGTAATGCTAGAACACACACCCAAAGTCACACCATAATGCACACTTTTTCATTCAATCATGTTTTGAATCTTGAGATGCATAAACTCTCATCTCGAGGTAGGCATGAATGGTTGGATGGAGGTATATATTATAGGTGACTTGTAGGGGTGTCATTTTAGCATAGACCATTGAATAATTCTAAAAGTAGAACTAGGTATTAATTAACTATTCCACTATATTGAAGGTAGGAATTGAACTCACAACTTGCACTTCATTTCCATACTAATCGAACTTGCCGCTTGCTAGTTGGTAAGCCTTTATCCACTTATAGTCATTTACAATATATATTGTTAATAAATATACAACAACATAGCCTCGTTTATATAAAAAAGCAACATAACCTCAGTTCCAAATTAATTGAGAATATATTGTTAATATAACTTATGGTTATTGATATGGCTTGGTGTGATCCATGTGAAATCATGCAGGAAGAGTTGGATCTCTATTGAATATGTTACATGTGATTACCCACGAGTTGGGAGAGAATATCAATACTAGGGGAACTAGATAATCCAAGGGAGTCTTGGGGATAGAATATATTGTAAGAGAAAGGGGAGTGCATCAAATATTAGTAATGAGGGAGTTGCTATGAGAGTCTTGTATAAGGTTGAGGTCTTTCTTCTTAGTGGTTTTTCTCATTTAGGCACGGCTCCATAGATTTAGGTTGTGGACCGAACTTTGTCCACAATCAATCCCTTATGTTATGTGGTTTTGCTTTCTAGCTCTGTTCTAATTTACTTCATTATATTACTTGTTTGAGATTCATTGGTATTCAAGCAAATATAAAATACGCTTAATTGGTTAAAATATATTAATCTTTCACAACTTTGTTTTTATATCTTACCCATTTGTAATTTGTTTTTGACAAGTTTATAATTTGTAACGGCCGTTATTTATTAACGTCGTTATTATTATTATTATTTTAGATTTGGACGCCAGCTTAGATGACTCGTAGACGCCGCGTAGGGATTAGGTCAGATTTTGAATTAGGAGATTGACTGTATATGATGGTTACTAGTTCTGTGATGTATTTGATATCATTTATGTATAATTCATCACAGGTGTGTATTTACATTATTTATGTTCGGGCAAGATTGAGAGCCGGGGTTTGATTCGTGGAACGCACCAACGCATGGGGTTCGACAGTGTAGGCCGGGCGTTGGGGTATTGGTTGAAATAAATAATTAAAATGCAATTAAGGATGAGGGATATAATTTATGAAATTGGAAATAATTTTAGGTTAAAATAGTAAATATTACATAGGTACACTAATGGTGGGACCGCCTCGGGATGCATGTCGGACACGGGACATGGGGTGTCGAGTGGTCGTGAGGCTAGTGTGACCTTATTTACAAATTATGGGAATTTATTGAATACATTTGATAATTATTTAAGCCAAATCAATGAATATCAATAAACTCCTATAGTTGAGTTGAATAAATCAACAACCCTTGGATGGTTCTCGAGATGCACATCAAGGTTGGTTATGTCATGATAGGGTGTATGGGATAGAAGTGACACAGGCTTAACCATGACTGTCTGATTTTACTCGAGATTGGTGTGCACAGTTGATCAAAAACCAATATATATATGTATGGGTTGATTGACCGACTTGAAGAAGAAGAAGAAGAAATTGAGAGAATTGAGAGAGATCCGTGAGAGGAGGAGAAGAAGAAGAAATCATCAACTAAGGTGTGGAGAGGGATTTAAGGTGTCAAAAACCCAAGATTCAAGGTAAAGATTCATCAACACTTGGGGTTTTTATGAATTTTTAGTGTTGGTTGGAAATTTAAAAAATTCGAATTTATTAAGGAATTAAACACTGTATTTGGTTGAGATTTAAGGTTCATGAGGTTGTTATGATATGGGTTATGTATTTGATCAAGTTTGAGAGAAATTGGATGATTTTATAAAAATGGGTTTCTCACATGATTTTGTATGATTCCTTGTTTTGGTGCTTGATCTTGATAAATTTGTGTTGATCATGTATTTGGGTGTTGTTGAGGTATTATGAAGGAGTGTATGTGAATTGAAATGGATTGGTGTGGTGTTGGAATCCAGAAATTTGAATTTGGAAAAGCTAGACAGAGCGCTATTAGCGCGCTAATAGGTAGAATTAGCGCGCTAATTACCCTCTGAAAAATGATGATGAACAGTGATGAAGATCAATTAGTGCGTTAATTGATCTCATTAGCGCGCTAATTGTCCACTGGAACTTAAAAATATGAAAATAGGGAAATGATCCAAAATGACACTATAAATCCATTAATTGACCTTAAACCCTCACAAATGAATCCCAGGAATCCCAAGACAATAAAATCGAGTCGGGGAAATTAGTGGAGGATCAGACCATGGATATTCGGGATTTTTGAGTGCAGATTGAGGTATGTAAAACCCAATTGAACACCACTATTGCATTTACTTGTTTTATTCATTGAGCTTTAATTCCTTGTTAATCTGAGTCTATTATTGACGGGAACGGTGGAGTTCCGGCGGGTTTTTCCTTCGGGTGTGTGGGTCGCTTGGGAGAAATTATGACTTAGGATCCAGTTTGCGGGGTCATTAGAGTCGGGTACGACCAGGCCACTGGTTCTAAGTTTACTTCTTATGTAGCTGTTTCACACCCATTTGTTTCCTAGTGTTGATATTCATGCATGTCCTTTTGAGCAGTTTCCTGCATTATTTTTTCTTCTTGTTAATTGCATGATTATTCCACACTATTTATGGGCTTCTATTATGTTTCCTTAAATAAAATGCCTGGTGGTTTTCCTTGGAATTTTACTTACTGGACTCATTATCTGGCTTTTGTGATAACTGAGTGTAGATCCTGGTACCAGCAAGGGTAAGGAGGTTCTTGGCGATTACATCTGACTTACCATCGTCAAGACTTGCTAGTACATGTGCTGGTATATATATTATTTTGATATTTTGTAGTAATTGGGATGAGAACCCTATCATCACTGTACTTGTATATAACACTGTTCCAGTTAATCACCTATATGCATGTACAGCTCGGGATTCCACTATAGGTAAAACTAATCATTACTATTTTGGAGTATTTTGATAGTATTACTGGCTTCCGCTGTGAAATGGTAAATAAATAAACTGAATGGCATAAAATCCAAGAGTGATAGATTGTAGATGGATTAGTGACGTGGCAGGTACTTCTGGAGTATGGGCTGAGAGGTACCTGTTGCACGGGGCGACCTCGGAAATTGGGGCCGTCACACCATGCTTCTAGGCCCTGCCTGCCTCATGCCTATGCCAATCAAGTTAATTCACGCCCATGCCCCCAGACCCCTTTTGCCTGTCAATAATTCAAGCTTATCAAGAATCGTTATCTAGATCAAGTGTTTTGAAATGTCATCCCGAATCATTCAATCAAATCATCAAATCATTTAATCAACAATAAAGTTGATGTGACAAAAGAAGTCATTATTATGTTTTGTTTTGTTTTGTAAATTATTACATGAAAAAGTAGATGCGTATTTATGTCGTGTCATCTTTATGTTATCTTTATGTCATATTTATGTCGTATCATGTAATCTTTGAGTCAGCTTTATGTCAAATCCTTATCTGTAAAAAATCTACTTTGTTAAAGTAGATGCGTCGTTATCCACTAGTGACCAATAATGGAGGTCATGTTATTGTACATTTTTTTCTTATATAGCTTTCTTTTTAAATAATCTAATCATGTACGTAGTATCTAATAAATAGAAAATTTCGAAAAACAATTAAAAACCAAAAATCATATTTGTATAAAAATTAAAGATATAACCTAAAAAATAGCAAAAAAAAAAAGAAAAATTAGAAAATTATGAAAAAAAAATTTTAAAAACCAAAAAACCTACTTGTATAACAATTAAAAATATAACCTAAAAAATAGAAAAGAAAAACGAAAATTATAAAATGAAATCCTATTTTTTGTGTTTACCATCCTGCCCCACTTAAGTGCGAGAAAGACCAATGGCTTGTGTTTTTTATTTTTTCCTTATAAAATTTCAATTATGACATTATAATGCCACATGTCACGTTGTGTTTTTTTCTAGTTTTATGATCGTGCTACGCACGAGTGAGCCCGCTCGATTCACTCGCGGGAATTAAATTAATTAAATAAATAACTTAGGTATATGTAAAACTATTAAAGTTCCTATAAACAACTATTATATTACAAAAAAAACAACTATTAAAAAAACTTAGGTATGTGCATACTACTTGTTTATGATGCTAATCAACAATCAATCAAATACATTGACCGAGAAGCTAGTAGCTATTATCCTTATGACCGTGACCCAAGTAATTACAAGCGACACAAAGACCATAAACCACTTAAATGTATATAAGGTACAAATAGGAGCCTGAAAATACAACCCACTTTCAACGAACACTTTGGGCGCACACCTTGTATTTTAGCCATTTATGGCTCTTTCTTGTTTCCCCTGGTGTGGGGTCCACATCTAACAAAACACCATAAATGGCTAAAAGATAAGAGTGTGCACTTAAAGTGTGCGTTGAGAGTGTGTTAGATTATCATATTCTTTTTTTTAAACAACTTTAGTTTAAACTTCTTATTTTTTGTTATGATGGAGAAGTCATTGTCATGCGAAGAGCAGCAAGCGAAGGTAATTTAGCGAAGTAGTTTATTGTTCAGACTTCAGTTTAAGGAATTTAAACTTGGGGAAAAACTAATTGGGAAGTTCAATTCTAAAGTATCTCTTTTTGAAATTTTCTTTAGATCATTGAAGTAAGAAAGATGGTAGCCTCTACTTCGCTATCTTACTAAATTACTTGATAACCAAATCTATTTAGTCATTTGATGGAATCTTATTTAAAGGAGTTATTGAGGTTTGTGTCGGTAAGGTCTGGGGACCAAATTTGAATTGCCAAAACTTAATTAGCAGAACTCGGTCATTTTCAATTGGGGCGTCCTCACCTCACTTAATCGAGCACAATTGAAGAGTTTGATTCATGCAACAGACCCCAACTAAAAAAAAGTTGTCGTGGGCGGATCCGAGCAAACAATATTGACCAATGCCATGACTTTCAGTTAGGATGGAAAATGAGAATCAACTCAACCCCCAGTTTTTGTGCTCAACAATAAGTCACGCTTTGAGAAGCAAGTGCCCAATTCAAAACTGTCATGTATTCTTTTAAAATTGCTCATCCAATGCAGTCCATATCCTCATTGAGATAGCAATGCAAGTGTCTAAGAATCAATAAAATCATAGACTATAGATCTTGACATGAATTTCAATGCTTATCGATGATAGCTGATGTGAACAAATTAAGGATAGAAAGCAATTACAAATTAAGGACAGAAAGCAATTACAAATTACGGACATAAAGAAATTAAAAATGAAGAACAGAAAGCAATTAATAGCTGAATGTGAACAAATTAAGCTCTTGATTTATTTCATTCATACCATCATAATAATTTGTTGGCATTTGGCAGATCAACTTGCATGCGGCAACAAGTAGTACTAATCAAATGGCACTTGCAGTATAATATTCTTGCCAAAAATCAAACACCTTGAACAGTTGTAGGAAGAAGACTTTTAAATTTCAATGCTATACTGTTGATCTTTGTTATGTTTGTATACCTGCTGATTTGAATACGCAAAATAATTTTTTTGACTTTTCTTTGTTTTGCTTGAACTTCTTGATCTACAAGCGTGCCTATTCCAATAAGACGTCCAAGTACATCTATAGAGAACAAAATTATTAGTAATACTGAAAGTTATATATATGAACAAATGTAATTTATGTATTTTAGCTTGCCTGATGATTGTACGAAATTGTCTTTCCGTTTTGTCAATTCTTCGAATGAATCTATTTCAAATTTGTGGTTTGGAATTTGTACGTTGTTGTTGTGTTCTTGTACAGATATATTGCTTGTAAAGCGTATCTTGTACTTATGACTTACAATCTTGTGCATATATATTCTTTCCACTTTGAAGTTTGAAATGTTGTAGACCTTGCTTTCTATGAGGTGCTCAAACTCATCAACCAAATAGATGGGTATAGTTGCATGTATATGGTCGTCCTACTAAATGTTTGTTATATGTTGTTAGTGTAAGTCATATTTTAGAAGAAATAATTACATTTAAAAGAACTGAAATAAAAACTCACATTCTCATCCAACAAAATGATATCCATTGACATGAGTGCATCTGTTTTGAGATGCCTTGAATACCACTTCCTTGTTATTTTCGCTCTCACCTCAAGTATACCTTCTGTTGTGCAGATACCTCTTATCGGAGTCAATGATGTTGACATTGTCAAGAATCTTCAATAAATAAGTAAAAGGAAGTATCATAAAAACGAAAGGAAAAAAATGTTAGATAGAATTAATAAGATTTTGTTGGTAATACAACGTTCATACTGCAAAGATGTAAACTATTTGAAATTATTACATCCATCTAATCGGTTATGTATAGTTAAAAAATTATCTTTAAAACACATTGTATCATCTCAATCATTACAGTAAATATACTTTATACATTCAATAAGCCATATTAGAAACACACTTTTCATATGATCAGTCAAAAGAAGCATTTAAAAAATAAAAACTGAAAATTTAAAATTACACTCTTTAACTATAGGTTGATAAACAAATAGAATCAAAAGTGCACGCCAAGTTTCTATAAGAAGTTAATCATATCTCATTTAAATAATAAAAAATTAAAAAAACATTGTAGCAAGAACTACAACAAGGCGTGGCTGGCTAATACCAATAATTCCCTTTGTAGCATTGTAATAACTTGAGCCATAGCCAACCTCATACACGAACTGCATATCAAAAAGCATCAATTGCAGAGATGATACCCCTAACTTTAAAAGTGAAAAAAATAAGATTTCAATCACCAAGACTACATTATTTCATGACATTGAATGAAAGAACAACAAAAGAAAGGGATAAGTTAAAGAGGAAATTTAAGTAGAACACAATCATGCTCATACAGGTTTAGTGAGAAAAAAGGCCAAGCAACTTCCATTATTAATTTATTAGCTTACTATGACAAGCAACCTTGGTCTTGAAAATTTTGGTCTTAAGATGGAAACTCTAAGCCTACCATTTACTTATAAAACAAATAACATTCAAAATAATGGATAAGCAATCAAAGTAGAGAATGAAGCATTTCCAATGACCAATAGACCATGAATTAAAATATTAGTCAACATGTTTTGTAACATTAGACCAAGATGACAATCAAAAAATGGCTAGGACATTATTTATACAAAGAGATTGTATTGATAAACTTGTTTTGCAATATCTAGCTCCTTATTTCTATTGACGTTAGTTGCCACCATCTTGTTTATAAGCATAATGTATTTAAAATTTCTTCGCTTACGCTTCGTATTCACATAGGTAAGCAAAAACTCCTTCAACTTTCTAGCATTTTGAAAATTAGCTCCAGTAAAGTAAAGAAAATAGGCTTGAGAAAAAAAGCAAAGAAAACCAACTTTGACTTTCAATAGAAACAAGAAATTGGAGCAGGACCTTGGTTTCAAGTCATTTGTTCTTAAACTCACCTATGAACTAAAGTGGTTTGACAAAAGTAGCATTCACGAGAGACAACAGTTCTTTGTAGACAATGTTCTTGGTTCGATTTGTTTGATTACTATTATAAGAAGGCTTGATAAGATGGCAGATGCTGTTGTAGCACGTGATAGCACAACATAAAGTTGACCATGTGAAAATACAGGTTCTCGTAAATAAACTCCAAGAAAGTCCAATGTTTGTCCTTGTGCATTATTAATTGACATTACGAAGCACAATCGAATAGGAAATTGTCGTCTCTTGAATTTGAATGGTGTTTTATCTTGATTGTTAGGAATAAAAAGAATTCTTGGTAAGAAAACTCATTTTCCTTTATAATGACCTGTTGCAATCTCAGCATCTATAACGTTTTTTTTCGAATTTTCGACAAATCAATTGAGTTCCATTACATAACCCTTCTGATGGATTAATGTTGTGTAGGAGCATAATTGGACAGTTCTTCTTTAGTATTAACTCATGTGGAGGGAAGCCACTTAAGGACAAGCTGTTTAAGAACTTTATATTTATAGAACTGATGTTCTCATCAATAGCTTCATCGAAACTGTAATATCTAAAACTTCGCTAGGAAACCGATGAATCAATAAAGCATTGACTTCGTCAACAAATTCATTCTTCATTGTCAAAATAGCACGACTTGATTTACACTACTTTGAATTGCATACTCATTCAAGTTGGGATACACAGCTGTAATCAAATTATCCAAAGAGATATTTTCATCGACAAAAGGCATAATGATGTTTGAAGGTATGGCAATGAGATTGCCTGGAAGTTCTTCTTCTGTAGCATTACCAACCCGAAGTATGAATTTAGAGAATTCAGGATCAAGTCTTGCTCTAATGTTTTCAACTAACTTGATTTTCTTTAACAAAGGCCAAATATATGAAGTAGTCAATGTCGAGTTTATCACATCTTGCTATAATCAAGTGTGTGGTTAATAGTAATTTTGCTAACATTGACTGTTTGCTAATATTGCATGTTCTATTTCCATCAATATTTATTGGTAATTTAAATCTAGAATGTGCATTTCGACCTCCAGGTAATAATGAAGCTGCTACACCTAACGATGCAGTTGCCAACACAATTATTTTCTTGGATCTAACCTTTGTTAATATCGCTCGGTATAAAAAGGTCTTCCCAGTACCCCCATGTGACGGCCCCAATTTTCCCATGCAATTGGGTACGCCCGGCCTAGACCCGTACAAGCCCCGAGTCATCTCTCGGCAACCTGACGAGCCTAGTCAGCCTTCAACTTAATCAATTTAGTTATTTATGAAAGAGTTATTGCAAAAATAAACAGCGGAAAACTAAACAATTATAATAAAGGGAAAAATAACTCATTCAAGGGAAGTAAAGGAATTTTATAAGTGTGGAAAACCCCGGGTATTCATGTACAATTCGATAGGTAAATATACATGATACCAGTCTCATCAAAATTTGCCGAGTTTAATAATCCCAAAGCATATATATATATAAAAAACGATATACATAAAAGCAAAACATAAGGAAACCTATAAAATAGTCTCCAAATCCAAATTGCTAATCCTCACAATAGATCACCTAGGCGGGGTCCCTTGCCCTTCTTCTCTCCGCCCTATCTGCACCCACCGTCACAAACTAGACGGTGAGTAACTGAATAAAATCGAATGTAATGCCAGAAGAAGATAACAGTAATTCATGATAATACAAGTACAGCAGTCTAAATATCATGCGGTAATAAAAAAAGACAGGAAATTAAATAGACAAGATGCATGATAAACAGACTAATAAATATCAATCGAAAGTCAAGTGTGTTCCAAGGAAACAAAAGAGGCCCATAAGTGGTCTAAATCATAGCATAACGGCGAAGACCTCGCGAGGTCTTCCCGGCATCGACACAAGCGAAGGCACAGCTATAACGGGAGGGACTCAAACCCATCCACCCAGTACTCGGTGTCACACGGTCACTAAGGGTGGTCACACACTCGTGCGCACGAGTGCCCGCGTTTTATCCCTCTAGTGCAGGTCCTAGTACTTTCGAGACAAAACACTTACGCCGGAAAACACACAACAAGAAATGGAAGGGAATACCAATAATAGAGCATAACGAAACAAAATGAAAGATAATGAATCACATGGCATTTTCTTACTGGCTTACAAACGTACAAATGCTTGTGGCAATTGTACTTACCTGAACTATCGCAACCCGCGAAACAAACTCTCGTTCCTAACGCGTATTCCCAAGTTTTCCGCTACCTGACAAGGTAGGAAATTCTAATTAATGGGTCGATTCATTACTAAACCTAGGTTGAATACCTTAATGTTTTCCCCAATGTTTTGATGATTCGAACGACTCGATGCAAACCGACTGAAAAATCAAACGAAACACAACTCTTTTAGATTTTTGAAAACCACACCATAACTCAAAATAACCATGTATTCGAACACTCAATACACATCTATACTAAACAAATACCCGACCCTTGTATATTCTCACGTATGCATGAATTCGAATCACCAAATCATGTATTCATGCCATGAGTTTTGAAATGAAATAAACTCAACACAAAATAATGAAATCCCGATGACAAAAACACATGAAATAACACATTCACGTTTAACAAAGTTTAAGCAAAATGGATAAACGCCTTTTCTCCTTGAGATCTTTCTCCCTAAATAAGAATAATGTACAGCCTAAATTTGGCAACAAAATATACAATTAATATAATTGACTATACAATTAATGTATTTGACTATACAATTAATGTAATTGACTATACAATTAATGTAATTGACTATTGCTAATAATTCCTTAATTAGTGTCATAAATCAATGCCATTAATATCGTTTACTACCACGAGGAAACCATGCATGAGCACGCAACTCCAACATAAATTCGTTCTCACACACGACGTGCTATTAATTCAAGTGATTTCAATAGAACATTCAACTTAGATTGATAAAACCTTGACTTAAAACTCAACACCAACGTCATCAGCAAACAATGATCGAAACACGAAACCACGCAACATTGATAAGAAATTACGACAAATCCGATCATTTACTCAAAACTAAATCAATAAACTATACAACGGAATCACATGACATGACGACACGAATAAAAAAAAATCCTCGATACGATGAATACATTTCCACTTTCATAGATTATTTTTTTTTAACATAAACTTTTCTTCTCTTTCTTCTTTTCTCTTCTTTTTTTTATATGGTACACCCCATCATGCACCCCATGTACACCAACCCACCACCAAACCGTCATGCATACACCCAAAACAATTACAAAAATCCACCTAAAATCATGAACACATGAACCCGAGAGACAAGAGAGGAGGAGAGGTTCACCTAGGGTGGGACGTGGAGTCTCCGACGGCGAGGGAGGTGGCAGCAGTGACGTGAAGCCGAGAAGAGGAGGGGAGATGTGAGGCCGAGAAGAGGGAGAGATCCGAGAGAGAGAGAGAGAGAAGAGAGAGTGAGTGAGAGAGAGATCGTGAGTGAGAGAGAGATCGCGTGGCCGAGAGAGAGAGATGGAGAGGCCGAGAGTGAGGGAGATGGATAGCCGAGATGAAGAGAAGGAGGGTGGGCGGCGGTTTCGTTGGAGAAGAAGGTGAATAGTGTAGGGTTTCTTTGTTTGTTGTTATATTTATATGGTCAAATGACCTTTTTACCCCCAATTTACTTCCTACACAATTTTTAAACCATTACCCTTATGGGTCTTTTTACTTTTCTATTTATTTCTCTTTATTACACATTAAAGTATGTGTGTGTTGTCACTTGCATGACTCTCCACCTCAACATACCCGCATCTCGAGGTCAATCTCATGGTTCCTCATCATTGAACTGTGTTAATTTAAAATTCCAATTCCATAGACCATATGTTGCGTAATTAACTAACTTCCGCGTTCAAACGACATTCCTCGGTCCATTTTTCCTTGTTTCGACTCCCATAATATGCGTAGTCTTGCCTTGTCTCTCCAACTAATTAATTAAATTAATTAAAAATTTATTTATTTGTATGTTTTACTTGTTTTTCTCCCCCGTTTAACTAGTCGAAACCTCACTCAATTAAATACCACCCGAACGGCTCGAAACCCGTAAAATACTACAATACTAATACACACAATCAAAGAATCATAAAATCACTTCGGTGTCGACTCCCGAAGTTCGAAATACTGTTCAGTATTCACGTAGCCGGGTCACAATCCTGACAAGTGTAACACAAGTCGGGTTAAAAAAAAAATTTCATTCTTGAAAACTTTATTAAGTATAGAATCATATGCATTTTTTGTTTCACATGCAAATTCTGTAATACTTTTTCCCGTTGACTCTAGAATAGTATTAATTTCCTGCAATACTTTGAAATCCACTTCAGCTGATGATAAATGTTGACGCTCAATATTCTAGCACATTTCACTTTTGTATTTCTCCCATAAATAACGAGGATTCTCAGGGTACAATGTACCAATATTGTATCAAACAATCGACGCAAATTAAACGACATTTGATACATTGATGCTTCTTCCAAACACGACTCCAAATTGTTATCAGCCTCAAGTAACATGTGCAACACAGCTGCCTCTTTATACGATTCCACACGAATACTATTGACAACTTTTAGTTCTTCAAAAGATGTACATCCTTTAATGTGATTTAATAGTAGACGAAGGTAGTATCTATCACCTTCTAGTGGACACACTGTAACAATTCTACCAATAACCTGATGTTTTATCCTTTTTGACCATTTTTTGTCTGTTGATTCCAAACAAAATGTTCAAGAAATTCTTGATATAACATGGTGCGAGCTTATTCATCATTCTTGTTCATGTTAAAGAATTCAGTTAACAAGGAACGAGATGATAATCCATTATCAACTACATTTTGTAAAGTGTCGTTCTTATTAAACTCGACCAATTGCTTTCCTTCCAAATGAAGTTGTAATGTGATGACTGGTGGATGTATTTCATTTAGATGAAAGCCATAGATGTGCCACATTAACTCGAGTCAAGCTACCCAACGTGCTTGATTGGAAGTTCTCAATCTCATCAATCCCAAAGATTTTCATTGTTGTCATTGCATTGAAATGCTACTGTTTGTCATGTCCTTTGTATATGTATTTATATAAATATTTAACAGCTTTAATAGTTGAGCAAACCTCAACATTCAGGTGGCAGTCAAACTTAGCAAGCAAGTACGGATTATACGGGACAACCCAACGATTATCTAATTCTTCTCCTCTAACCATTGGTCTATTTCTGTCATCACGTCTTCTATACTTTGGATATGAGTCTTTCCCATGCACAATACAATCACGAAAAGCTTTGGGGTAATTATTATGACATTTACCATTTGCATCCATGCATACATTATTAAGGTTTAAATCACCGCATAGACCATGCATCATGTGTGACACAACAGCTTTATACAAGTGAGGATGATTTGATTCGACTGGAAGCTCAGCACAAATGAAAGAATCAAAGGAAATTAGGTCTATCAATTTTGATGTTAGTTCCAAGACAATAAGAAAATGAGTATGAGGAAGACCCTGTTTTTGAAACTTAACAACATAGACATATACGGCAACAGGACCGAAGATCTGTTTCTTCACAATCTCATTTTTAATACATTCTAGCTTCGATTTAAATATGCGTGCAGCAAGATCAGGTCTATTTTGCATCTCATCTCTATGTCGAAGCTCTTGTTGTATTTCAGGCCAATAAGGAATACAAGTGATGGTGAGAAAAATATATGGTTTTCCAAAACGTTGAACCAACGCCATTGCATCCATATATCTCTTTCGCATATCCCTGGTCTACCAATAAAAAATGTTGGAAGAATAATTCTACATCTGATATTTGAACCAGTAGTCTCACCTGTATTCATAGAATCAACTATCCCTTGATATAACTCAGATCGTATCTCATCTTGCCTAAAACGAATAAAATCTAACCTTGATGTCTCTATCTTAACATACATGTCAACCACATATTGCTGCAACAACCTACCCGAATGTAGCAAAATAGAATTGTGCCCATTTCTAATTTGAAGTTTATAGCAGTAGTATTCGCGACAAGATACACAATTTTCTTTTTTTTGTAGAATTCACTATAAAAAACATGAATAAATTAGTACGTCTTTTAAAAGTTAAAATAGTATTAGAGTCAAACTAATTACGAGAAGAAGTTATATTATTTACCTTCATTTTCATTATGAAGTAACTCAGAAGGTGAATTTATTAAACGAGGGTCAAGATTAAAATCGTCATTGTACTTAACATGTACTCCGGTAGAGCCTTTTTTCTTAATGCCTTGATGCCAACCCACATCTCCATAGGGGAACAATAAAGGATATTGTAAAGGATCATAGCACCCGTAATGATAGTAGATTATATTACCTTCTCCAGAATAGTTATATATAAGGATATTCCACTTAGTTGGTTGCGCACATAAGTCATCATCTACACAAATAGCGGCAACTTGACTAACAGAAGGCTTGTTGAATCGTCTTTGATCAAGATTGACACTCGAAACTTATCTCAACAACATGATTATCCAAGATTTTTGTACTTAAATTATGGAAAAACTTTGCATATGGGTTATCACTTGTAACGGTCCATTTTCCAAATAGACCGCCACAGTTTTTCCATAATTTAAGTACAAAAATCAGACGTAGAATTATTCTTCCAAAATGGACCGTTACAAGTGATAACCCATATGCAAAGTTTTTCCATAATTTAAGTACAAAAATCTTGGATAATCATGTTGTTGAGATAAGTTTCGAGTGTCAATCTTGATCAAAGAAGTAGAAGGCGGTTTAGCCTATAAAATGACTAAAATGCCCCTACAATATTATCTCCTCCTTAACAACCTCAATGCCCTTTATGGTAACTTTACATTATTAATTTATTTTCTGATTTTTAATATATATATTTATATATATATATATTAAATTACCTATATATATAAATATACATATTCACCTATATTTTCACGTTCATAATTTCGTCGTGTATGCCAACGAGCGTACTCGGGCGTGCACACCACTGTACCACCCACGCGTGTCGATCACGACCCTGCGTGTCCCTAAGCGCCCACCAATTTACCATTTTATCACATTTAATTCATTTAATCTGTGTAATATTTTCTCCGACCTAATATTTCATCTTTTTGTCTATTCGGTACCCGCGTCGACATGCATATCGAGACGAATACTTAACACATAATCTCATACGTCAATTCAAATATAATTACACACATCGCGATGTCGTTTAACCTATTTTAACATAACATCGTAAATTAAACAAAACAACATACAAAATAACTATTTACCTAACTCCAGGCGCGCTCTAGCCTAGCTGCGGGTCCTACGGGTGTTTGAGCAGTCTGCCACGTCTGCAATACGTCACAAATAACGGCGAATTAAATTCGAACCGTTACATCACTCATCATACCAATTAGTCATTTTAAAATTTTCTCATCCATCCTATCCGAGCCACTGCCACACATTTGGTTCTGCATTTCATGTTCAGTATCATAAAAGTACAATTGCAAAAAGGAGGGTTCGTCACTGACAGGGCGCAAATTATTTATATAATGATAAATATGCCCTTGCACTCTAAATGTATATACACCCATATTATTTCTTGAAAGTGTCATATCACACTTCACACCAAATGATGTAAATCCAAAATTGTTGTTATAGGTACGAACATAGTTCAAAAATTTATCTGTTTCTTTAGTTTTTGATGTGAACAAGTCAAACATTTGTTGGGAGATAACATTAGAGATGAGAGACACTTGTCCATTTGAACAGCAAAAACCCTTAGTTTCATGAACGAATCTTCGAGCACCACAATTTTGACAAGAGGCTACAGATGGTAATATATATATTGAACGTACTATGTTATCAAAATCCATTGCCACATAACGTCTTTGTGTATTTCTTGATCCTATATTACCAACAGAAAAGGTCAAAGCAGACTAAGTTTCTAATTATTGAATAAAGATGTATTACTCTCTAGCCAATAGTCACAACCTTTTGTAATACTTATGTATGATCAAGTGGCATAACTTTTTTATAGAAGTTAAACTAATACATTTTTTCTAGTTAAAGATAATTGGAACATACCCGTTACATTTGCCTTTTTTTTCCCTATATAGTTGTCTTTGACGTGATCGTCTCCTCTGCTTTTCCTCTTCTGTTATGGACAAACAGTTTGACCTATCTACCTCTCTACGTAAACTATTTCTAGCCTTTCTCATAACTCCACTGTTTTAAATAGATTAATATAATATACAAAACTTCGTTAGATTTACATGTTTACAAAACACATATAAAAAGTATATAATGAATTCACAAATAATAAGACAGTATTGTTAGGAAGTTGAGTAACCTTGGATTAACATCTTCGATAGCCATTCCAGCCAATGATTGCATTGTCAGCTTAATAACACTAAACAAATGATTACAAAACAAACATAAGAAATGAGTGACTAACATCAAACAATTTGCATTGGTATATCTTCTAAAAATGTCTAATTTTTTAAACAAGTTTATGTTGACGGTTTCGTAGAGTGCTTTGGAGGTGTTCGATAAAACGCTCTTGAGGTTATTAGTTTGATTTCTTTAATATGGGTTTGTATTGATGTACATTGAAATATGCAATCAAATCAATGTTTAGATGGTAATTTGATCTCTAATAACTTCCAAGTTTTTCATGTTTTCCATCAACCCTTAAAAATAGCCATATCTATGTAGTCACACCAAATAATACATCTACTAAATCAGATATCTACAAACACAAATCCCAAATGATTTTGTACGCTAGTACATATCAACATTAATGATCTAATATATATATATAGAGAGAGATCGAGATAAAGAGAATAGTTGTCTCTTGAACAAACAATGTTCTTATTTATTACCATCTTATTCTCTAAATTCTTATAAGAGTACCTCATCCAAAATCTTACATAAGAGTTCGATTTTTACGTCAAACTCTATAGAGGGTAAAGATGACTTTGAAATATTTTAACTCCTGAACATGAATGTACATACCTTCATTTTTAAGAATCTTAATTTATTTCTTTTCTAATGGAAGTGATTAGTGGAACATTGTATAAGGGGAAGAAAATATTAGTTGCTCCTAACGTCTGTTCACTCTAATACGCAGGAACAATTCGTAATAATTAGCAAATTTGAGATTGTTCAGCACCCATGACCAAGACTTTATTCATCTGAATCAACATTTATTCTACCAATTTCTTCAAAATTTGAGTGCAGTTAAATCTCCGACCATCCCACATTGCTCATCTCACCCAAATTCAAAAAACTCAACAAAAATTTTGATAACGTTAGTGTTCTTTCTAATTACCTATATTAAACATGAGTAGGACGTCAAATAAGAAATTAAAAGGCACCAATAAGAAAAGTAACAAAAAATATATGCTTCTTCAGTTGATGAGGCATTTAATCAAACAATTGATACTCACTCTGAATAGTGCTAGTAACTGTTGTGGCCTGAAGTGCAAGAATTTCTTGGAATCTAATAGTACATATCAAGACAGACCATAAGAACATGGTTTATATTATCATATTTGTAGAATAGAACCAATAAAAACCTAACTGAAACTCTTAACATTACCTTAGCATTACCTGTACGTAGTGGAGAGCGAGCTATTTGAATGAGACAAGAGCAAGAAAACTGGTTGTAATTGAGTATAGAGATAGCAGCTTTGAGAGAGATAAGAGTCGTCGGAATTGTTGTCGAAGAGGAAGGGTAACCGAAAATGAGAGTTGGGGGAGAACTTGGATTGATGGAGAAGAAGATAAATCGGATTGTTAACAATCTCGGAGAAGGAGAACACAAATTGTTGTTGGACTAAAAGATTGAACGAACGTGTTGAAGATGAAGGGTATATCCAAACAATTCATCACGGTCGAAATGTTTGGATTGGTGTTTTTTTTTATCGAAATCTGTAAAGGATTAGGGAAAGGGGTAAAATAGAGAATTCAAGTAACGAAGGAAATGAGAAGTATTCTCACTTTTATTATATTGATAGATATATAGTCTACAATGTAATTTTTTTTTCGAAGTCTACAATGTAATGTTAGGTTGTATGGACGGTCGCCTATCAAATTTTTTTTTTTTTAATCCACTAGTCATTAATTTAGACATATAGCTGGCTACTAACATACAATATTATTCTGGAAAAAGAAAATATACAATATTATTTTTTTTCAAAGACTACAATGTAAATTATGTAATGCTAGGTTGTATTGACGGTCATCTATCTGTCATACGTTGTATGAATGTAGACATGTTACCACCAACCTGTACCACTAGTCATATTATTTTTTTTTAATCCACGAGTCATTAATTTAGACAGATAGCTAGCAACTAGCATACAATATAATTTTTTTTTGAAGAAAATTAGAAATTTTATTATTCATCAATGGCTCGATACATGCCAGATATAAAGAATAAAAAAGGACATTGGTTCGCTAATCCTACTTGTTCAAAAGATATGTCATTAATTTGGTTGTGAGTGTAATTGTGAAATTGAAATAATTTAACAATCATGGACTGCTAATATCTAAAATACATGACAATATACAAACACCAGTAGACCGTAACGAATAACAAGACTATAACAAAGGAAGACATAATCAAAACTTCCAACTAAGGAAGACGAACTAACTATGAAATAAAAACTAAAGAAAAAGTCAACTTAGCCGTCGCCCAAAAATTATGTAACCTCGCGTATAATTTGAGTTACCGCAATAGAGAGACCAATCTTCACAAATCTTATTAGACGTGTCATTTATTGAATAAGTAAAATGTAAGAAGATGTGATTTGAACCACTGTCGATCGAAAGTGGTTCAAAATCAAGAATCATAAGGCGAATCAAGAGAAAAGATTTTAGGGTTTTAAGAGGAAAGAAAAGTGGCGGCCGTGGTTCTAGTCATAAATATGATGTTAACATATTATTTTTCAATCATAGAAATGACATTGGGCCGACACTAAATATTTGGCCGGTTTACAGTCATAAAGCTGAGCTCGCGGTGTGTTGGTCCGCCTCCATGGAAAAGTATGGAACCGCGTTGAGAAAACAAAAAACATGGAATGGAATGAAGTATAAAGATGTGAAGTTCAAATTTTATTTCTTTTTTTCGTCCGAATCTATTGAGTTTTAAGTCTGTTCATTGTAATTGAGATTATTATAAATTTATAATTGCTTCTCAATAAGCTTATAATTGTGGCAAAAATAATTCTTGCACTTTTCAGTTCTATTAAAAAAACCCACAAAACAACTTTCTCTTATATAACCTCTTTTTCAAGTTTTTGGCCAACCAAGAGCATCAATTATTCATATAATTCCCACACGTTATATTAGAATATATTAAAAGAAATAATATTTATTTAATTTTCAATTAATTTCTATATTTGAAGAGATTTGATAGAAATAATTGTAGTGACTGATTTTGGTAGAGCACCTTCTCATGACACAGACTAGATTGAGAACTTTAGGAAAGAAACGAAGAAGAATCAGCTAACCATTGCTTTGGTCTACTAGTTGTTCACTTGGGCCTTTATAACATTTTAGGTTCGAATCTCTTGATTTTTTGAAGATGTCTCTTGTAGGGTGGGTTGTAGAATAGTTAGAGGTAATCATAAACATGATGTCATTAAAAAAAAAGAAAATACTAGAATGACAATGGATAAGTCACACTCTAATACACAATGACCCACAAGAGCTCTCAACGTGGCCTCGACTCACGTGTTATACACCAAAATCTGTGTAAAGCCCGTATCCCGGATAGGCATGGATGGCTCTTATGGGCTAATGTGTATTGTGGTGTGACTTCTCATTGTCATTGTAGCATTTTCCTAAACAAATATTATAAGGTTGGGTTAGGAAATTACAGATGTTTTCATTATTTCTTTAATGCCACATCATCTCTTATGCCATCACCAACCTTGCTTTCATCAAATCATCAAATCAATGTAAGAGGCTCCCTCGAGTCCTTCACACCAAATCCTACATCAAAAAAAGTATATCTCAGACATCTTTAGTTATTTAATAGTGTTTTAATATAAAATGTGGGTCCCACACAATTGAAAAACTATGAAATTCAACTCTCCAAACCAATTTAGCAAGGAAATGCAGAAATGACAACAGATAAGTCACACTCGAAATCACATTGAGCTTTAGAGTCATCCGTATTTCAGCTCAAGATACAAGTAAGCACAAATCCCGATGTATAACACACAGGTCGAGATTGCATGGACAACTCTTGTGGGCTGATGTAACTTCGCGTGAGTCATTCTAATATTTTCTATTTTGGCGTAGGGAATGATATTGGGTTGAAGCAGCCACCCAACATTACCCAATCCAACGTCATTTTTTGCATTGTTGCCCTCAGGAACCTAGAGTTCACATCACTAGAATAGTTTTGGTCTTCAATAGAGATTCCAAAACCCCTATTAAAGATAGGTGTTATTAATGTCATGTGAAAAACGTGTTCAATGGGTCGTGTTTTAATTCACTAGAAAAGTTTTGACATTTAACCTAATTGATAGAGATTTTAAGCAACCTCTACATTATACCTATATTAGCAATTAAAACACAACCGAACATATTTCTCACATGGCATTTTATAACACCATCTTAAATAGGGGTTTTGAAACCTTTATTAAATACCAACTTTGTTCTAGTGCATTATTTATTTATTTTCATGCGAGTTGACAATTTGTTGGGAAAGAGTTTCTTCAACCTCTTTTCACTCCACTTCCTGGATAAGAGGATTTTTTGGCTTTAGCCCAATGGATTGCTACAAAAACACTTTTATTTCCAAGTGATTCACCTAATCACTTGTGTGTTGAATTTTATTTTACGAGAGAATCATTCATCAGTTTAGTGTAGAGAAAATGTGGGCTGAACCAGCTATTCAAATTCTCTATAGGAATGTAGAGGAAATCATCAAAAGCGAGTTGAGTTTACTGTTGAACGCCAAATCTGAGCTGGAAAAGCTCTCCAGTTACTTGCAAGCTATTCAAGCCGTTCTTGCAGATGCAGAGACCAAGCAAAACAGCAGCAGAGCTGTTGAACTTTGGTTGGAGAAGCTCAAAGATGCTGCTCATGATGCCGATGACATATTGAGTGATTGGGAAACACTTGAAGCTCGCCTTCGACTCCCAATCAAAAGCAACAACAAGCTACTTGATTTCTTTTCATCTTTAAAAAAGAAAGCCCAGCGCACTATGCCCCTTCGCAGGGTCGCAAAGAAGATCAAAAAAATTACAAAAAGATTTGAAGATATCGCCAAGGAGAAATCTGATTTAGATTTGAGTGAGGGGGTAGTTGTCCCTGCAGCTCATCCCAAGCACAGAGAAACTAGCCTCGTTCCTATTGAAGATAAGATCTATGGGAGAGATGAGGACGTCGAAAACATTGTCGACCTATTGCTGGAAAATTTAAATAATGCAGATGATGATGTTTCCGTCATTCCCATACTTGGGATGTGTGGGGTGGGAAAGACCACTCTTGCTCAGTTTGTCTGCAAAGATAAAAGAGTGATCCAACATTTTGAAGACCGTCTTTATTGGTGTTGGCTCCCTGATGACTTCGATGCGAAAGTGATGTTGAGGCGTTTCCTGGAAGACATAACTAGAACTCCTTGCGCGCTTGATAACTTGAACGCTATACAGCGTGAGCTTCACGAACGACTAAATAGAAAAAGATTCTTACTCGTGTTAGATGATGTATGGACTGGAAGTCGGGAGTTGTGGAGTATGATCAAGAGTTATATGCAATCCTTTGCTAAGGGAAGCTCAATCATCATAACCACTCGTCTCCGGGCTGTCCTGATAATGCAGGTACATCTCCAGCATACGAATTACCTCTTCTTTCTAACCCAGATTGTTCGTTGCTGTTTCAGTCTTATGCATTTAAAAATACGGGGAATCGAGTGAATTCAAGATTAGAGGAAATTGGCCAACAAATAGTAGTAAAATGTGGCGGCCTACCTCTTGCTGCAAGGGTTTTGGGGGATTTATTGCGATCTAAGGACAAAGAAAGAGACAAAGAAAGACAGTGGGAACTCGCCAGAGACCGAGAGAATTCGGATTTACAAGAACACGTAATGTTGAGCTATCGTTGTCTACTGTTGCATGCTAAGCATTGTTTTTCTCATTGCTCCCTATTTCCAAAAGGCCCTGAAATAGAAAAACACGACCTTATTCATATGTGGATGGCAAATAAACTTCTTCCTGTCGATGAAATGATGGAATATGAAGATCAAGGGGAGGAGATTTTCACTGAATTGTTGGGACATTCTATGTTAATAGGCACAAGGGATGATGATGGAAGACCAATAGTAAAATGCAAGATTCATAACATCTTACACGGTCTTGCATCTTCAATTTTGAAAAATTATCGTTCAAAAATAGTGGCTGATGTTGAGCCAAATCTAAATATTCCAAAAAAGGTTAGGCATTTATCTGTGATGGGCATTAATCAAAACTCAAATTTCTCTGTATCTCCTTTTACATCCTTAAGAACATTACACCTCACACGTGTTAAGCTTTCGATGTTGCCCGCTAGAAATTTGAAACATTTGAGATGCCTAAGCCTTGAATCTTGTGGTCTTGAACGATTACCAAAAAACTTTTTTCGTAAGCTGAGAAATTTGCAAATGTTAAGTTTGGCCAACTCGGATCTCCAAGTATTGCCATCTTCAATAGGTGATTTGGAGAACTTGAGGTACCTCAACCTCTCTCGCAATCCAAAAATAACATCAATTACTTCTTGTTATGTATCTGAATATGCAATTTTATATTCATCAAAATCACTCCTGGTAGTTATGCCGGCTCACCGGATTCACTAAATTTACCTAGGCTTCGTTGTTACTGACCTAAGTTCTATAGCTTTTCTATATTCGGCTAGACAGAACGTCAGTATGCCTACAATTGCTCCTTTGAACTTATAATTGAGACAAAGATGTCTCTTTAAGGGGGCAAGTTTGCTCCTTGTAAGGTCGTAATGACTCTTTGGGCTTCAAAAAAATAAATCACTAGATATTAATTGCTTCTTCTTATGAGCTGGTTTCTCCTCTTTAATTAGTGAAGCTTACATTTCTTTAATACTTGATTTACACACGATATCTAAATGAGCTGGTTTCTCCTCTTTAATTAGTGAAGCTTACATTTCTTTAATACTTGATTTACACACGATATCTAAAGTCAATGCTGTAGGTGACAAGGTGGGAAAGGCCAAAGGAGCTCTTCTAAAATGATGCGGATAATTGCGATCTAAGGACAAAGAAATAGACAAAGAACGACAGTGGAACTCACCAGAGACGGAGAGAATTCGGATTTACAAGAACACGTAAGGTTGAGCTATGTGGACAAATGGTATGTGGACTTCAAGTGGTCGTATGGAACAAAGCATTCTTTATCATTCTTTTGTATATATGAGGTGGAGGTACACAGTCCCTCTTTGTATCTAGTTTTGTCCATAATACAACTTTCGAGAGCATCTTGTCTCCCTTTTTCAAAAAAAAAAAAAAAAACACTGCTGGTAGTTATGTCGGCTCATTGGATTCACTAAGTTTACCTAGGCTTCATTGTGACTGACCTAAGTTCTATAGATCTACTATACTCGATTAGATCTATCACAAAACGTTAGTATACTTGTAATTACTCCTTTGAGCTTGTAATTGGGACAAGATAACTCTTAATGGGTCAGGTTTGCTCCTTGGGGGCTCATAACGACTCTTTGGGCTTCGAAAAAATAAATCACTAGACATTAATTGCTTTTTCTTATGAGTTGGTTTCTCCTCCTCTTTAATTAGTCAAGCTTACATTTCTTTAGTACTTGATGGTTTACACACGATATAAAGTCATCCCTATAGGTGGGAATGCGACTTCCGACAAAGGGAAGACAAAATTGAGATTTCCTAATAGGGAAGACAAAACTACTTACTAAATGTAAAAACTTAAAGAAGATCACCAATTCAGTAACTTCACAAATCCACGAATAATCATTGGGAGACGTACTGCAACAAAAATGGATCAATATTCACAAATATAAACAAATCTACTGTTTATTGAATGAATCAAACAAGGAAATATGAGATTAGAACCATTGTCGGTGGCTCGAGATCTCTAATCACAAGGAGCAAGGAAAGAGGTTTAGGGTTTGGAGCCGCCGTCGCCGCCTCTCATAACTTATTTAATGACTTTGTTAGGCTACCCAACTTTTATAAGAAAGATGTTTACAAAATCTAGCACATAACTTATTTAATGACTTTGTTAGGCTATCCAACTTTTATAAGAAAGATGTTTACTAAATCTAGCAAGAATTTGAATTCTATTATTCAAACTCGCTGAAAATAGTAGCAGCAGATGTGGAAGAGCATAGGGTTGCAAGTGGGCTAGAGCATCCCCGTACCCCGCGGAACCCCGCCCCGATGGAGCACATATTCCCCGTGTTTTGCTCTCTGCGGGGTTGGGCAAGGGCAAAACCCTACCCCGTCATGCGAGGCAAGGCGAGGATGGCGACTGCTCTCGCCCCGCGCCCAACGGGAATCTCATTCCCGCTCCCCACATAAAATTTTCTATTTTTTTATTTCTTACTAAAAATTTATGTAGTTTTTAATTACAACTTTTGTAACTAAAACATAACTTGTACCATTAAACCAATTCTACTATATATATTGCATCATAAAGATATATTAAAGTATAGTTAAAATATTATTAAAATTTATTTGTCATATTAATTTATAAGGAATGTTTTATATTTAATTAAGTATGAAGAATTGTAACTTAATCAACATAACAATATCAAAAACAAGATTATTTGAGAAAAATATTTTTTTAAATAAAATAAAAATTGAGAATATAGTTAAGAAACAAAAAGGTCATGGAGTGGAGATCAAAATAAATTTTTCACAAAATTGATGAGGCACCGTGGAAATTTCTCGCCCCGCATAGATCCCCGGAAAAGTTCTCCCCGCAAGGAATTTTTGAGGATAGATCATTGCCCCGCGCCCCGCGAGAACGATAACTTTAATCCCTGCCCTGCCCCACTTGCAACCCTATGTGGGACCCAATGCCGCATCATCTTGATGCTAAATCTAAGTTCCCAAAGTGAGTTGGTTTAGCAACTTTCTGAAGCGCCGAACGCGTTAATAAAATATATTTTTCCTAAACCAACTATTTTGTAGATAGCGGTAAAGGGTCGATCCCACAGAGATTGATGTCTTTCTTAGGTAAGAAAAATACAAAAAAGGGAAATTAAGGTTTTAGAGAAAATATATAAATATTTTAAAAATAAAGAAATTTAGTAACGGCCCAAATTAATTTAATCAAGATTTATGTTAATCACGAGGATTAACGGGTAATTTGAGTGTTATGGGGACAACTGGGTAGATTCGGATAAGAGTACCCAGGTTATATTGTGTTATTTGTGTATGTTGTATGTCTATTATTATGATGTGGAAATTTAATATTTATATAAACATCACATGCGTGTAAGTTGATATCGGGCAAGGCTACGAGTCGGGTTTATGTCCCGAAGTGCGTGTCGGGGACCGGGTACCAGGTATGGGATAGCCGGGGTACGGGGCATGGGTTGCCGGGTAGCTGAGAGCTAGTGTGACTTCACTTATGAATTATTATGATTATTAGGTGGCCTAATCTAAGGTTGAATTAATGTATTAAGGAATAAATTCAAGTCCTATAGTTTGAACTGGAAAATCAGCACACATTGGATTATCCTCAAAATTGACAACAAACAAAAAACAAGACAGATTGTACTAGATAAGGTGTTAAGAATTTGGGTGACACAGGGTGATCAGTGACCCTTAGATCTTCCTCGGGATGCATGTACACAACAGATTAGAACACCACTTATAAATATCTTGATCGATGACAACATGCAAACCCAAAACATTTTCTCAACAAAATTTGAGAATCAGGGGGTAGAAACTGGAGATTTTGAGAAGGAAATCGAGGTGTGGGGAGTGATTTCGGGCATTCAACAACGGATTCAAGGTAATCTCTACCATTTAAATGTGAATTTTTGAATAAAAATGTGGGTTTTGTGGGTTGAGGTTAGTTTGAATTTTTGGAGGATTTCATCACTGATTTTGATGAATTCGGTGTTATTGAAGTTGGTTTTGATGAATTACATTGATTTGGATCGAATTTGTGAAAAATTGAGGTGATTTGGTAAATTTTGGGTTTATTTACATATATTTCTATCCGAGAATTTGGTGTTGTTTTGGTGGAATTGTGGTGGAATTTTGATGTTTTGGAGGTCTTTAATGGGTAAAGGTTGAAGAGGAGAGACGAGGGAAGCCAAAGAGAAGAGAAAAAAATAAAAATAAAAAATTGGGAAGAGACGATTTTCGTCTCTGGGAAGAGGAACAGGGGCCAGTCCGGTTCAGGTGGGGCCCACATATTAAAAAAATTATTATTAAATTAAATAATATATATTATATATTATATATTATTTGCTGGAAAATAGGAAAATAGTTGAAAAAATATCAGAAAAATTGGAAAAAATTCTAGAAAAATATAGAAAATTAGAAAAAGGTAGAAAAGTAGTTTTAGGACTTTTCGGGTATTTTTGGAACCCCGACATAGTCCGGGAGAGGTACACAACTCAAATTTGAAAATATGATATAATATCATAAAATTTGATTTATGTGTTTTATTAATAATATAAAACACTATAAATGGACTTCAGGGATTGGGGAACCATAGCTCGGGTATAGGAGAGCTAAGCGGGTCGGATTGACGGGTCCGAAAAGTCAGAGTGCGTAGTTACAGATGCGTAAAACCCTTGAGAATGTTACACTTTAAATTCATGTGTGGTGTGTCCATGAAAAAGAATGTTTATTCATTTATTTATTTACCACATTGTTTACTTATTGTATTGCCATGTTTATGCACTGTGATCACGTGTTGGTCGGTGGTTGATTTGTTCACACGGTCGGAGGCTAGATTGTAGCGCGTGTATCTGGGTGCTGCCAGTGAATAGCTACCCGAGTAGCAGGATGCACATGTCCGGTGGGTTATGATTTGTTCCGGTTATCGTTAGTAGTTCGGATGTGGTTTAGACTTGATGTGCTCAGTCGGGGTCATCCGAATCTACGAAGTATGATCTAGTTTTTTTAGACTCCGTCACACTTCTATCTAGTTTTCATTGATATCATTGGTTAAACTGGATTTCTTGAATGGTGTATTATTTCTACTGCTGTGTGATCGATGATTTTATTGTGAATGTTGTTCACTGCCAGGCATAGGAATATGATTCCTGTTGTCAGGGTCATATTCACATGTCTCGCAGGGTATTGTGATTTTTCATGATTAACGTGTAGACTTCTCTTGGAAATTTACTCACTAGGCTCGTTGTTGTATGTGTTGGGCAACTGAGTGCAGATCCTGGTACGAGCAAGAGCAAGGGAAAGGAGGTACTAGGCGACTATCTCTGAGACCGTTGCTACTGATAGTTCGTGTTTTGATATCATGTATGTATATACTATTTTGCTGGGTTTTGGGGACTTTAGAACTTTATCACATGTATATGGATTACCGTTTATTTCGTCTCAGTTATAAACATGGTGTTTATATCCGGGTTTTTCACTACTTAGGTTAAATAAATTCTCATAAAATACGAATTAAACGCTTTCGCTATTGTTATTAAAATTTGCCAACCTACTAGATGTTTAAATAAATTAAACAACTTAATATACTAGGATTAGTCAAACGGAGCATCACTTCACAGAGCTGTTGACGTGGCAACAGTGATGATGATGTGTCCGTGACGTGACAGGCACTGCTGGCTTACGAGCGGAGGGTGTGGGTCACGGGGCGACCCCGAAAGATTTAGGGCTGTCACACATTAAATGGAACGAAAATCTAATGGGAATAAATCTAGGTATTCACTTTCACAGTCTCGCCATACAACTTGGGATTGAATTTATTAATTGTCAGTTTATAAAAGATGAGAATTAATCTATGATCTACTACAGCTATAAACCCGATGATGCACTTGGTTCCTCGCACTTTCTAATGTCGACAGCCAAATTACGATCGTTCACTACTTCTATAACCAAACACGCAACCTGATCGCTAGTGCTCCAGATTTAACGCATTAGTCGCATTACTTTGATTCATGAAAGTACTACACCTAAACAATCAAATCACTAGTGCTCTCGATTTAGCATAGATCCCTAAGGTATTTGATCGGTCCCAAAAGGGTCTAATCAATTAGTATGGTCGATTGCCACTAGTGTGGTCTTGTCACACAAGGACGGGTGCTTACGACTCACTAGCATGTAAATTAAGGTTTAAACTAGTGTTTAACCTTAATTGTTCAAACAATACCAAAGAAAATAAATCATAGAAAAGAATCAATAATAATTAAAAATAAATAAACCTTATAAAGGATTCCCAAGTCATAGGCTTGACCGATCCACCTTCAACCTAGAAGAGGAACTAGCTAGGCATAATTAAACTAAACTAAAAGAAAAATAAATAATAGATCATCCTTCTCTAATCCCTAAGTCTTAATATATATATTCCTAAAATTTGGTCTCTAGAGGTGAGACAAACAAATTTTTGTAGTTAGGAGAATAATTTTTTGATCCAGGAGTGTTTTGGGCGTTTTCTGCATGTTCAGTACACTTGGCAGCGCTGGATTGGTGGAGTAGCTGAAGCCCGCTGACGTGGCAGAAATGGATTGGAGGAGCTGTTGTACGTGACGTGCTGGTGACAGGTTGGTGATCGACATGTGGCAGCAAGAGCACGGGAACGAATTCGCGTGAAGTCGTGCAAAATTCTGGGAGTCTGTGTGATTGCGCATCCATAGGAAGATTAGCGAGGATGGGAGAAAGGACGGTTAGACAAGTGACGTGGCACAACGTGGTTGGTGGAGGCGATTGTTTCTTGGTGATGTGGCGAAATGTGAGCTCTGAATTTCAACGCGTGTCGTTCTCGCACACCGACGGTACTAATCGCCTCAACATCATTTTATATTAATTATTTAATAAATTTTATCATTTATTGGGTGTATCTAGCCCCCTGTCCTAGTGTGCTAATTATTCGCCACCCGATCCATGCGCCTATGCGCTAGTCGCGACGAAAATGCATCATACCATCTCACTCGTCAATGATCAATATAAATACACATATTGCGATGCAATTTAACTAACTTAAATATATACATTACAACTTCACAACAAGAGCACACAAAATAGATTATATACCTAATTTGGTCGTGCTCCGTCTTCGCCGTGGGACCTACGAACGTCCCCGCTGGCTTCCACGTCTGCAATGACGTCATAAATAACGGTAATTAGATATTGATTAGAGTAACACCTCTCTTGTCCGATTCCTCTACAATGAACTTAGGTCCCTTGAGAAGCGTATGATTGACAACACCTGTGGTGGTGCATACAAGAAGAGAAAAACTCAAGAGATGCTTGAATCTATGGCTAGTCAATCTCGTCAATATGTTGATGATGAGGAGGAGCCTTCTAGGTACATCTTCAATGGAAGTGGGTCAAACAATACTAATAGGAAACTTGACAAACTTACTAATCTCATGGAGCATTTCATCACTTCTGGGAAAGCTCTGGCCAAGACTTGCGGACTTTGTGACGCTTCTGGTCATAATACTGATTCTTGTCCCACCTTGTTCGGAGAACAAGCTAAAGCTTTAAGTGGCGGATTCCAAGGACCTCCTAGGAATTAATACGACAATAACACTGGTAACACATATAATCAAGCAGTGAAAAACCCCTATTTGAGTTATGGGCCACATAATTAGAACTTCTTACAGTTCATCCCGAGGGGACAACCCCTCCCTCTACAGCCCCAACCTGTTCAGACCACTTAGAGGATACAGTGAGAACACTCATAACTAAGGTTGACACCATTATGACAGGTATGACATAATACAAAGCTACCAATGATGCTACTGTGCGTAACTTAGCAACTCAGGTGAGTCAAATGGCTTTACAGCTAGGTAGACTCGAAGATCAGCGTAGATTACCAGCCCAATCCATCCCTAACCCCAAAGCTCATGTCAATGCCATATCACTAGCCATTAAGAGCGAGCCGATGGAGCCTAAGGTAGTCCGTGGAGAGCATCATTTGACACCTAAGCAGGACGAGGAGGACACGTGAGATCTTGATGAGAGCTCCTTTCCCACAAAGGTTATTTCTGGAGTTGTTTCAGAAATGCAAAGATTTTGAAAAGCTGATAGAAAAACCTCCACTTCAGCCAATAGAGCAGAGCATGGATAATCAAGAAAAGTGTGAAGAGGTTGATGAACTAGCAGAGATAAAAAAAACCCTCCCAAACAAGAGTGCACAGACATTGAAAAGGTAAGTTTTGGGGTATATAAGGTATAGATTGAGAAGAAGATACCTCCCAAATGTCAAAACCCTGGTATGTTCACTGTTTCTTGTAAGATAAGTGATATTCTTGTTGAGAATGCCATGTCCGATCTTGGTGCGTCCATAAATGTCATGTCTAGTTCTTTATTTGAATCTCTTCATAAAGGTCCACTTAAGGACACACAGACTGCAATCTACTTAGCTAATAGGTCGGTTGTACACTCGGTTGTCATTGAGGATGTCTCAATCAAGATTTATGATTTGATATTTTCGGCTGACTTTTATGTGATGGATATGGGTGATGATTCTCTGCATGACCTACCTTCTCTTTTACTGGGTTGACCTTTCCTACGGACTGCACGTACTATGGTTGATGTGTTTGATGGGACTATGTCTATGGAGTTAGATGGTGAGAGCATTAAATTTGATATTTTTAACACCATTAAACATTCTACTGATTTATCTTGCTTGTTTACTATGCATGTTTCTGACCCACCATTTCAGGATGAGATTAGGTTGGACAAGCAAGATGGTCGTCATGTACTTGAAGCTGGTGAGACTTTTCCACCACCCCTATTGACAGTTGGTGTTTCCTTCTCCCCCGGTGGAGCTATGCGGATGAGAACCACTCGAGACATAATTGGGTGGGACAACGTTACTTAGGACGCGTGTATCTGAAGTCGAGCTAACGACTTTAAACAAAAGCGCTCTTGGGAGGCAGCCCAAGTTTCTATCCTTTCTTTTTATTTGTTAGTTTTTATATTTGTTTAGTGAACTCATCATTATCCCATTTTTTACTATTTACATGTGTTTGATACTCTTTTGTTGAAGCACTGGAGTTGAGAGAGCCCGATATCACTGCTGAGGCACTTTGGTTTTTATATCTATGGTTAGTCTAATTGGGATTTAGTAAGTTTTTGCATTTAGTTTTATTAGGATTATTCTTTCGAGTCTGTTGAGGTAATGATATCTATAGTCCTACGATTTCCTAAGTTGTGAGAGCATTCCTTGTTACTATATTTAGAGATATTTGAGTCCATTAGATTTTTCATTATTGTTTTAGCATGTCATATCTCATTACTTATCTTCTTCACTTCCATGTTCCTTTCACTTCTTTTCTCTTCTTTTTGTGGTTTGATGTTCTCGTTCTTGTTTTAAACCTTGAGGACAAGGTTTGGAGTAAGTTTGGGGGTGTTTCAGGTATAGTGGATTGGATTTTACATGGAATGAATAAAATTAACGTATGTCAGGTACAATAGTTTTTTTATGTGTATTCCATGGGTGTGATTGGTAAGGTATGGTGGTGTTTCTCTTTTTCACTTCATTTTCATTTATTTCTAGGCTACCATTTCATCTCATTTACAATTTTGTTATAACATGCTATTCATTGCATTATTTAGGTTAGAAATATTTTACATTAGTCTATGCATTTTTAGAGTTATTGAATAGCATTGTTGAGTCTAGTTTAGAGTCACATATAGAGTTGCCTAAAACCTTGTTGAGTGTTTTTTATTGTGGATATGAGTTCATATAATCTACTATTGATACTTGAACCTTTTGAATGTTAGGAGATATACTTAATCTGGAGCGTTGTCCAACATATTTGAGGCTACTTATTAGAGACCTAGTATGAGGTTTAGGCATTGTGCTAGATTCCCTGACAACAGAGCCAAAAATTGATGCGTGCCAGATGCGTCAATAAAATATATAAACCCAAACCAACTATTTTGTAGATAGCGGTAAAGGGTCGATCCTTCAGAGATTGGTGGTCTTTCTAAGGTAAAAAAATACAAAAAAAAAGAAGTTGGGGTTTTAAAGAGAATGTATGAATACTTTGAAAATAAAAAATTAAATGAAAGGAAATCTAATAGGAGTGAATCTAGGTATTCAGCTTCACAGTTTTCACCAGACAACTTGGGAATGATTCCATTAATCGTCGGTTTATTAAATTATGAAACTAATATATGATATAGTGCAGCTATAGACCTGGTGACGCACTCGGTTCCTCACACTTCTTGATGTCTGCAGCCAATGTACGACCGTTGACTACTTCCCTAACCAAACACGCAATCCGATCGCTAGTGCTCCAGATTTAACACGTTGGCCGCATTAATTCGGTTCGTGAAGGCACTACACCTAGACAACCGAATCGTTAATGCTCATAATTTAGCCTAGATCCCTAAGGTACTTGACCAAATGACCAATCGTCACTAATTTAAGTCTACCGTGTAAGGACGGACGTTTCGACTTCAATGACAAAGGGTATCAACCTAATATGCATGCACAGCGTTATACACACAATCAAATTTAATCCTAATATTATAAACAAAACCAAAGAAAATAAATCATAGAAAATAATCAATAACAATTAAAAATAAATAAACCTTATAATAGAATCCCAAGTCACAAAGCTTAACCGATCCACCTCCAACCTAGACGAAAGAGATTAGCTAGATATAATTAAAATAAAACACTAGTTCTAATGTAAAACGGAAGTAAAACCAAGGACAATTCCATTCTTGAGTCTATGGTATTTATAGGAATAACCAAAGTTGGTTGGAGCTCTTGAAATCCTGAAAAGATGTGAAATTTTCAATTTTCCCGAGTTCCTGGTCGCAGCGCCGTGGAGGCGCCGCGAGAATTCATGGAAGACGGCGTGTTGGATGGCATGAATACGAAATTGTTTAGCGCTGGGTGGGAGGATTCGACACGTGGCATACGCGGATTAGTGAGAAGACTGCAGTGCGCTAACGTGGCACGATTTCATTCGCTGTAGCTGCTGTGCAGACGCGGTCTGGACAAATGGGTGAGCTCTACATGGCATCCTGGCAGAGCACATTAGCGCGAGTTCGCATGAGTGAAGACGCCAAAAATCTGTGAGTTGGTGATGCCACACATCCCGAGGCAGATCGTTCGACTGGAGAGAAAGAAGCAGTTGTGATTGGTGACGTTCTACACACACAACTTTCTCAAACGTGCTCTCTGGAATACTTGCATGTGAGACACGCTGTGGGTACTCCTAGTCACAGCGAGTGGACGGCGGAATTCCTGGAACTCTCTGGTTCATACGTAAATGACAGGCGTTTTGGGGAAGAAAGGTTGCGGCGTGTTCATGACGTTATTTCATGTGAACTGAATTCTGGCCTTACTTGTCTTGCGATTTTGAGCCACTTCAGCTTCAAATCTCATAATTCTCATAAGAGAAGAAAATGTTCGTCTCGAAGTCTTCTTTCCAAAAAGACTAACCGCGAGTCATTCCAACTTGTGATGTGAAAGTTATGGTCTCTGATCTAAACATTACTCTATTAAGTTCAAAACTCGCCTTTGGTCCCACAAACACCCGACTCACGTGAAATCCGTGAAACACATAAAACACACATTTATCACTTTAAAACAAGATAAATATAGTCTATTAACTACTAATAACATATACTAAACCATGTCTAAATAGACACTAATCACAGGCAGTCATATTTTGCAAGTAATCAGATTTCTAGGGTGCTAGAACGAGAATGTAGTTCACTTGAGACATCAATTACTATGACTTAACCACTTTTGGGGAATGATTAATTCTTGAACTTACATTGATGATTTGTTTGATTATAGCGAAAGTGAGAAGGGTCAACAAGAGTTTTCTAAAAAAAATTTAGAAAGTCCTACAGATTCCATTGGAAAAGGAGCAGGGAATCTTGTGGTGGAAAAAAGTGAGAAAAGTGGTTTCCACAAGAAATGGAGCAGGGGGCGTACTACTTAAAACTTTTAGAGAAAATAGAGTGTATGTATGAATAAGGGCAAAAGTCTTTGAAAACTCTTCAATAAAAAGATTTGACTGAGTGCTTATAACTTGAGTAAATGAATATTCCAATGCTTTGTTCCTTACTTTCAAATATTTAGTCTGATTGTTTCTCGTTTGTGTGTTAAGTCTACATTAATAGAGAGTGTGTTGCATTTCTTGTTCATAGTCCCTTTTTTCATGTTGATGCACTATTTATAAAGAAATTCTGAACTTGTATGTTTTAGTATGGTGACCCTGAAAAATCTTGTGTAGTTGAAGGCCTTTGTCTGGATTGATTCTAGTTCTTGAAAGTGTAATTTTCACTGATGTATTGACTCCATTTCTAGAAAAATCTTAACTCTGAACTTGTTTTGGGTGATGGTTACTTGAGTGGCAGTTTATATCAAAAAGGAACTCCACTTGACTTGGTGATAGGCATATGATTGTTAGGACTAGTCATTATAATGTTAGTAGTTTAAGTATTAGAGTACATGGGTTTTCATTCACTCATTTGCTCGGGACGAGCAAAGTCTAAGCTTGGGGGTGTTTGATAAGTGTGTAATTAGGCAAATACGACATTCGAGAAAGAAAGTACATTTTGTGGATTTCAGGTATTTCGAGCCTAGAACATGAATATGAAGCAAATACGATATTCGAGGAAGAAAGTACAAAGTTCGAGATTGAGCGTTACAAAGTTGGCAAAGTTTGGTCAAGTTTCTTAATGACCCATCTTCAGTATAAAGGCCATAACTTCCTCATCTCAAATCCAAATGACTTGTTATTTTCTTTTTTGAAAAGAAGACTCCAAGCTAAACATTTTCACGGATGAGCTTCTTTAAATTTGGCTTCTAGGTGGTCCAAAATTGTGTTGCAAGTTAGACAATGCAGATGAGACGTCGCCACGCATAACTCACATGGTGCAACTCGTATACGACCAAACCAGAGACGTCCAGAATTGACGCCGCCCGGACGCCGTGCCTATTTTGGCCACGATGTCACCACGGCGTCACAAACAGAAACTCGATAATTCATATTTTTCAGACTTTTTAGGTTGAAACCCACTTTGGAGGTTTCCTATAAATAGGAATAGATGTTATTTCGAAATTATATCTTCTTTTACTTGAGAACTCGTAGAAAACTAGGTTTTTGGCTTGACAATGTTCGACTAATCTCTTTCGACTAGATCGGAGGTGGATCGGATGAGTCTACTACTTGGGATTTCGTTATAAGGTTTATTTATTCCTTTATTCTTGATTCTCTTCTATGTTTTCTTTCCTTTGTTACTGTTTTCATCCTAGGGTTAGATCTATTTGTTTGTGAAAGGATCTGCACATGCATATTAGGTTGATTATCCTTAGTCATTGAAGTCGAAATGTTTGTCCTCACACGATAGATTCATACGTGTGATAGTTGGCCATCCGGTCAAGTGCCTTAGGGATCTAGGCTAAATTGGGAGCACTAGCGACCCATTTTTCTATGTGTAGTTCCTTCACGAATCGAAGTAATGTAACCAACGCATTAAATCTGGAGCACTAGCGATTAGGTTGTGTGTTTGGTTAGAGAAGTAGTCAACGGTCATACCTTGGCTATCGAGATCAGGAAGAGCAAGGAACCGAGTGCGTAACCGTGTCTATAGTTGCACTAGGTCATAGTTAAGTATCATATCTTTTTGTGACGGCCCCAAATTCTCAATGTATTTGGGTACGCCAGGCCTAGACCCGTGCAGACCCCGAGTCGAAATGCAGCGAGTCTGACGAGCCTAGTCAGCCTCCAATTAATCAATTTAACAAGTTATGAAAAAGTTATTGCAATTATACGCAACGGAAAACTAAACAAGTATTGGGAAATAACTCAGTCAAACGAAAATCAGGAAATCTATATATGTGGAAACCCCGAATATTTATGTACCTCAAATAGAAACCAAGTAAAGCTATACATGATATCAAATAACCTATGATCCCAAGTTTAAACTAACATTATGTAAATATAAAAAGAAATCAACATACAAGTAAAAGTCAAACATAACCTAGGCTAAGGTGCTCGAATCCAGCCGCAAAATCCTCACAAAAAGTCTCCTAAGCAGGGTTCTTTACCCTTCGAATGCTCTGGTAAATCTGCACCCACCGTCACAAACTAGACAGTGAGCAACTGAGAGAAAATTGAAAGTAATGCCAAAAGAAAATAACAGTAATTCATGAAAATTAAATAAAGCAGTCTAAATATCATGCAGTAACTGAAAGACAGGAAATATAACAAGATCAAGGTGCATGATAAACAAACTATCAGATATAAATCGAAAACATGTGTGTTCTAAAAAAACAAACGAGGCGGTAAGCGATCAAAATCACAGCGTACGGAAAGAGGACACTGGCTCTCCCCGGGCAATGTCGCAACACTCACGCAGCATCAAAGGGACACCAGCCTCCGAGCGTACGGAAAGAGGACGCTGGCTCTTCCCGGGCAATGTCACGACACTAGCGCAGCTTGATAAAAGAGGGACACAGGCCTCAAAAACCACGTCGACACACTCACGCCAAGAACACACATACCAAGGAATCAACAGGATAAGAATACCAACAACAAATATCAACAAGCAACAATGAATGATAATGAATCACATACAATGTTCTTACTAGCTTACTAACGTACACAAGCTTTAAGGCAAGTGTACTTACTTGAATTATCACGACCCGCATAAATAACTCCGAGACTCTAATGCGTCTTCCGCCATTTCCCGACTACCTGATAAGGATTTAAGTCCCAAATATTAGTTTAAGTCTTAGCATAAATTTGTTTTAGGATCGTTTGTTAAGGCGACTTAAACCGTTGGGAAAAGTCCCCCGACACGGTAAATATATTCCTACTTTTATAGGTTATGGGCCTTAACATTATTTTATTCATATTGGGCTCTTGTTAGGCCCAATCACCAAGTCCATACTCACCCATGATACACCCCACACCCCATCCGTGGGGTGTATCACACCATCACGCACCCCAACCGTGGGTGTACACACACACAATCACACACACCACACACACAGTCCAACGTCACACCCCATCAGGCACCCCACCAGCCACACACATACACAATCACGCACACCACACCAACACCATACCCCAACATTCACCAAAACCCTATACAACACACACCCCATCACGGTCTTCACCATGAAAGTGAGCCACCTCCGGCCAGCGGTGTCGACGGGGTGTCGCCTCTGATCAGCCGTGACTGGAGGCGGTCCCGCCAACCATAACACCGCAAAACAGGGAGCACCGAGAGTACAAGCCGAGAGATGGGGGGATAGAGAGAGACAATGAGGGAGTGATGACCGAGAGATAGAGAGAGAGAGTGAGCTATACCTTGGCGAGTTCCCATGCCGTGGAGGGTGGCGATGGTGATGGTCTAAGGAGGGTGAGCCGTGAGTGAGAGTGGGAGGGAGGAAACCATGAGAGAGATGGAGAAACCGAGAGATCTAGTGAGGGAGGAGAGGCCGAGAGTGATGGAGATGAGGGAGAGGAGAGGCCGAGAGAACGTGGAGAGGGGAGGAGCCGAGAGGGATGGTGAGATGGGAGAATCGGGTTGGAGAAGAAGGAGGGGCGACGGTTAGGGAAGAGTAGAGGTGAAGGGTTAGGGTTTTGTTATAATAATATATATATATATATACATATAACCCTAAACCCTAAATATATATATATATATATTTATATATTAATATTATATATATATATATATCAGTTGGTCAAAATGACCATTTTACCCCTGGAGTTCCCTAAAATTCCTTCTATCCGAAATTCTCCGTGTTGCGCATAGTCTTGCCTCGTTTCGCCAAATAAAAATTAATTATTCAATAATTTGTTTAAATATATTTTTATTCTATTTTTCTCTCCCGTTTACCTAAACAAAGCCTCACTCAGTCTAAAAATTGCCCAAATGGCGCGAGACCCGTATTAAACTAACATATTAATACACACATCACAAAATCATAAAATTACCTCAGTGTCGACTCCCGAGGTTTGAAATACCATCTAGTATCACGTGGTCGGGTCAAGGGCCTAACTAGTGCTATAACAATTGGGTTAAAATTGAGTGTTGTTACACTTTTATAAACCAACGATTAACAAAATCATCTCAAGTTTTATGATAGAGTCCATGATACTGAAGGTCTAGATTACATTCTCATTGCATCTTTCCTTACAAGTTGTTCACCAATTTCTCACTACTCATCATTCTTTCCTTTCTCATACTCGAAACCTAAGTTGAGTTACATGGGCCTTGAGATTCGACCCTGAGCTTACCGCTGCTACGGTCTTTGTTGTTTCTGGTGAACTAATCGGGTAATTTACTGTGACATGTTCGACGCGCATCACTTCAACTCACTTCAATGATCATTAAAAGCCATACCAACCATCATTCACAACCATTAATACATCAAATGGATTCACAAAACCAGTGGCTCAACTCCTCAAATTTGAATTCCCACTAAAAAACCTCAAAATCATATCCATTTGATCCGAAATTGAGAAATGGTTGAGATCTCACCTTTACCAAGCTGTTGGGTTGATTTCCCTTCTTCAATCCGTCAATAAATCGTCGAGAACGCATTCCCAATCTCCCAATTTTGTTGGTGTCGATGGTGTTGTTGCGTTGGGTGTATTGAACACAGTGGTTCAAAATTGTATTGTAAAAATGACAACAAAACCTTTAGTCTCACAAGAGAGAGAGGTTTTGTTTCGAACTTCAAATATGATCCAACACACTTTCTTATTATTTGTGTGACAAGTGGGTTGTAGTGAGTGGAGTGGCCCATGAGGTTTTCAATAATGAGAGACACCTTATTTAAGTATCTTCGACAAGGGCCTTGGGCCTTAGGGTCTTTGGTTTGATACAACACTTAGCCAAATCATAAACCTTATTTTAATTTTAATTTTTGAATTTGATTTTTGTTTTTTGAAAAATAAACAAAGCACTAACAATTAGTGTATTTCGAAATTAGGAGTTACTCAACCAGACCACTAATGGTCACGGACAATTAATTAAATTGTCCACTTAGATAGTTAATTAAACTTTCCAAGTCCACTTGGAGAGTGCTCTAAAATTCGAATTAGAATAAGTCAATAATTGTAGAGACAGTTACATATATCTTCTATAAATAAAGAGACCATCTACATAGTTGATTAACAGATTTTCGAAGTAAATTATATGTGTTTTTAGTGTTTTTTAGAGAGAAACAATTCCTGCAGTTTGAAGGTTATTTGATTGGTTTATAATCAAAGTTCTTACCAGTTGTATCTTGGGGACAGAGCTTCTAGTAGAATTCAACACCGAATTGGAGAGAAATATTCTGTCTTAAAGTATTGCAACTTGCAAGCCTCTGGTATATTTTATTTGTGTAATTTACCTATTTATTGTATCTATTTAGAACAACATATTTACTTCTTGTTATTAATTATTATATTATGTGCCATGTTCAGATTTGTGTTTATTTAGATTGCTTGTTCCACAAGGTGTGTTGTTTGTGTTGAGTTGATGAGAGAAGTGAGGTCAACCCAAACACATCCACCCTTTTATACCTCATCACTTAATGAAGTGTGTCATGCGTATCCCGAGGCACATCCAAGGCTTGCATTAAAGCTGTCCACCAACTCTTGTGACTTACTTGTGGACACACCATTATCCTTTCGAGCAAATAAACCCCTCACTCACAAGTAACCCGACATTCGACCCAACCCTACAACTCGTGCGTTGCATACAAACTCAATATTTTCGACCAACCAATATTTATATATATATATATATATTTTGGTAGGACTATTTTTATATTTATTATCTTCCAATAATCTAAAAATATCATTTTCTGTGTTTAAAATACCCAAAATTTTACTCAGTAGTCCGTATTAACACGTTTTCCTAGGCGATGTCTTACACACAAATACCATGTGATAAACAAAATAAAAGATGCATTGGGTCGTTCCACATTCACATTCGGGTATAAATACTAATATAAAACTCACAGAAAAATAAAATATACCTCGGTGTTGACTCCCAAGGCTTAGACAGGCACGACAAGTCACGACGATCAGGTCACGGTATTGAAATGTGACGCGTGGCATAGGTTAAAATTGAGAGGTGTTACAAAAGTCACAACCAGGGGGTATTGAGATCTTTAAAGAAGTCTTGGTGGAAGTTGATCGAGACCTCATTATAGGTCTCGATCCTGTATAACCGAAACTCACAGGTGACAAAAACAAATAAGAAATTTACAAACCTACTAATAAATAATGTCGACCCTCTCCCTTTGCATGGAGGCCGAACAACGCATCGAGATGCAAGCTCTGATTTATGAATGTAAACCAGACAAATAGTGTCTGTATGATGTGGTTTTTATGATTTTTTCATAGACTTGTTCATGGGTAGGGCTCGGGTCGAGCCAAATCAGGTCCGAGCCTAATAACATTAACCTAAACCTAGCTCACCATCTGTATTCAGGCCTATAAATTGGCCTAAATCTAGCCCATATAAAAAATACAAAACTTAAGCCTAGCGCCATCAAACCCACATAAATATATTTTTTTTGATAAAAAATAATTATGTTTAAAAAAAATAAGTATTTCATCCATAAATTTAAAATAAAGCGTATATTGTCCATTCTAGAATTTTTATATATTTTTATTGGGAAAAGAATAATCTAACACACTTTTGGCACACTCTTTATTTTTTAGTCATTTATGGTTCTTTCTTGTCTCCCCATGCGTGGGCCCCACATCTGAAAAAAATATCATAAATGGCTAAAAAATCAAAGTGTGCGCCCAAAGTATATTAGATTATCATTTTCCTTTATATTAATGACGCGCGCCGAACGCGTCAATAAAATATATTTTCTAAACCAACTATTTTGTAGATAGCGGTAAGGGTCGATCCTATAAAGATTGGTGTCTTTCTTAGGTAAGAAAAATAAAAAAAGAGGAAATATAAATATTTCAAAAATAAGAAAATCTAATGAAAGGATAGAAGTCTAGGTATCCAGTTTCACAGTCTCACCATACAACTTGGGATTAATTTTATTAATTGTCGGTTTATAAAAAGTATGAAACTAATCTATGATCTAGTGTAGCTATTGAACCGGTGATGCACTCGGTTCCTCGCACTTCCTGATCTCGATAGCCAAGGTACGACCGTTGACTACTTCCCTAACTAAACACGCAACCTGATCGCCAGTGCTCCGGATTTAACGCATTGGTCACATTACTTCGATTCGTAAAGGCACTACACCTAGACAACCGGATCACTCGCGTATCCGATTTAGCCTAGATCCCTAAGGTATTTGACCGGTCCCAAAAGGGTCTAATCAATTAGTATGATCAATTGTCACTAGTGTGGTCTTGTCCCACAAGGACGGGTGCTTACGACTCACTGACATATGAATCAAGGTTTAAACTAGTGTTTAACCTTAATTGTTCAAACAATACCAAAGAAATAAATCATAGAAAAGAATCAATAATAATTAAAAATAAATAAACCTCATAAAGGATTTCCAAGTCGTAGGCTTGACCGATCCACCTTCAACTTAGATGAGAAATAAGTTAGACATAATTAAAAACTAAAAGAAAAATAAAAATAAAAATAAAAATAAAAATAGATCCTCCTTTCTCTTTTAAGTCCTAATATATATATATATATTCCTAAAATTTAGTCTTTAGAGGTGAGAAAAACCAATTTTTATAGTTAAGAAAGTGATTTTTGGATCCGGTAGTGTTTTGGGCATTTTCTGTACTTCAGGACACTTGGCAGGCTGTGATTGGTGGAGGAAACTAGAGTCGCAAACGTGTCAGCAACGGATTGGAGGAGCAGATGTGCGTGGCTGACGTGGTGACGTCTGATAGGCCAAAAAGCTGGTGCGTGACGTGCTGATGGGTGACTGGGCGACAAGTGGCAGCGTGTGAGTAGCTAGAACCGCTGCTGTTGACTCATTGGACGAATGGGCAGACGACACGTGGCGGGTGAGTTGGTGGAGAGGAATCGCGCGACCATTACTGAATTTCTGGGAGTTCGTACTAACGCGGATCTCGAGGCAAATCGAGCAACTGGAGAGAAGAGAACCTGTGCTGTCCACGTGGCAGTCTGTGAATGGTGATGATGTTGCTAGAGTGATGATGTGGCGGAACCTGATTGGCTGGAACGGTCTACGTGACGCGGCTGGACCAATCGACTTCTGACACGTGGCACTCACAAACTGTGTTTTAGTGTTGGGCTTCAATTACCCTACTGTCGGTATATATTTCAAGATAAACTCTCCCGGTATCCGATTACTGAAAGTGTATACTCTATTTTGAGTATTTTTCTGCCTCGGATCCAACCGTGCACCCCGTTTCACCTAAAAATGAAAATTAAATATAATTAGATATATATTTTAGAATTATTTCATAAATCACTAATTTCTTAAAATATGCATTTATCACTATAAAATAAAATAAATATAGTCCAATTATTCCTAATAACCTATGCTAAATTATGTCTAAATGATCACTTATCAAACACCCCAAACTTAGACTTTGCTCGTCCCGAGTAAAGGAATAAATGAAAACCTATACTCTACTCCTATACTACAATTACTAATTCTAACAAACCTATGCCCTTCACCAATTAACCATCACCCAAAAGAAGTTTAGAGTCAAAGTGTGAAAACGGAATCCAAACATCAGTGAAAATCACTCTTTTAAAAACCAGAATCAATCCAGACAAAGGCCTACAACTACTCAAAATTTTACAGAGCCACTACATTAAAGTACACAAGTCCATAATTTCTTATAAATAGTGCATCAACACCGAAAAAGGAACTATGAAATAAAAATGCAACACACTGTCCATAAATGTAGACTAAACACACCTGAGAGACAATCAAACTTTAAATATGAAAATATGGAATAACACATTGGAATAACTCAATTGATCTAGCTATAAGCACTTGGTCAAATCTTTTAATTTAAAAGAGTTTTCATAAACTTCCGCCTTTATGCATATATACACTCTATTTTCTCCAAAAAATTTAAAAGTAGTACGGTCCTTGCTCCATTTCCTATGCAAACCGCTTTTCTCACTTTTTCCCACCACAAGGTTCCCTGCTCCATTTCTTGTGGAATCAGTGGGACTATCTAAATTTTTTTTGAAAACTCTTGTTGACCCTTCTCACTTTCACAATAAAAAAACAAGTCATCCAATGCATGTTCAAGTCTAAATCATTCCCTAAAAAATGGTCAAGTCATATGAATTGATGTCTCAAGTGAGCTACATTCTCGTTCTAGCACCCTAGAAATCTGAAAACTTGCAAAATAGGAATAGGACCGCCTGTCTCTTTGGTATCTAGCATAATGCATAAACTTCATACTAGCTCTCTTATAGGCAACCTCAAAGACGTTGGACAATATTAAGTACAACTGCTAATATTCAAAAGGGTTCAAGTCTTAAAAGTAGCTTAATTTGAACTCATATCCACAATAAAAAAACACTCAACAAGGTTTCAGGCGACTCTACATGCAACAAAATGACTCTAAACATGCATAGACTCAATAATGCAACTAAATAACTATAAAAATGCATGAACTAATATGAATCACTAGTAACCTAAATGATGCAATGCATAGCATGTCATAACAAGATAATGAGGTGAAAAGAAAAGAAAAACACCACCATAACTTACCAAACCCATGAAATACGCATAAAAATAATAAAATGATCATACCTGTCATGCGCTAATTCCATTCATTCAACACTCCACTATACCTGAAACACCCCCAAACTTATCCCAAACCTTGTCCTCAAGGTTTAAAACAAGAATGAGGCTATGAACTACAAAATGAAAGGAAAAGAGGTGAAAAGAATATGGAAGTGAAAGAAACAAGTAATGGGGAAATGACATGCTCAAATGAATATGCAAAACCTAATGGACTATAATATCTTATAAAATATGAAGCACGATGATAAAAATGCTCAACTCAGAAAATCTAAGGAATATACATCTAATTACCTCTAGCAGACTCAAAAACTAACCGAATAATCTAAAACCTAGAACTTACCAGATCCCAATCAGACTAGCCATATATACTAACCATGGAGCCTCAGCACTGATATCGGACTCTCAACTCCGGTGCTTCAACAAACGAGTATCAAACACCTGTAAATAGTCAAAAACGGGATAATGAACTAATATAAAAATAAGCAAACTAAAAAAACATAAAAGAAAAAAAAAACTTGGGCTGCCTCCCAATAGCGCTTTTGGTTAAAGTCGTTAGCTCGACTTGTTGTGAATGATCACGTGATGCCCTCTCCTTTCAAGATGCCGACAACGAATGGCGTATCTATATCTTTGGGCGATTCAGCAGATATGCCCTCCTTCAGATTTAGGAGCTCATCCGGGACCTCTAACACATAAGAATCTGTCAAATCATGGTCATCTGACACAATGGTGTCAGCTGTGTAGAAAATCTACGAACGTTCCTTTACGACCACGTACTTTTTAAATTTAACTGGTAAGCATGGGAGGGTGGGTGACTTCACCAACATCAGAGGTTGGTCTTCCTTGCTCTCTTTTTGTGGTTCCTCCGGCCTTTTTGAAATGACATCAATTTCTTTCTCGGCTTCATCCGCTTCATTATGTGCCATGATAATGTCCGGCTCATATAAAGAAACTTCAATTGTTTCCTCTGGTTCACTCCAATAGTCCTCAACTTGTGTAACCTCATTCACCTCAACATTCTCCAATGGAATTGCACTCATGGTCTCAGCTGATATCTTCTAGAGAATTGAATTTATTTCTTCTTCAGCTTCTTGATCCATTTGTTCAATCCATTGGTCTAATTCTTGCTCAGTGAGGTTCACGTCTTGCACAGTCGCCAAACAATACCTTATTATATCCCTTGAAGGTTGATTCCGCATAGAACTAAATATGTCAGGCTGATGTGATGAATTACTCTAGTCGTTAAACTGGCATTTATTGGTGCTTGGAGAAAGCCAGTCGGAGATCATATCTTTCTCAATGTCTTCAATGGTTCTCCGTTCTTGTTGAGGAATCCGTGGACTTGGCCTAGACATATAGAAGTCGGGTTGTAGCGATGCATAGCTAGAACCGTGATGATTTTCATACCTCGGATGATAAGGACAAGCATACGTGGGATGAAAGTATTCCCGACAAAAATCACAAACCTCGACCTGTTGCATAAAAGATTGCGAGTTAGAAAATTGATGTCCATTATGTGACATACCTACCCCGTTCATACCATGAAAGTATGAGTCTTCGAATCAATCATAATTATGAGAGTAGGAGGCCATTGAGAAATTTCTTGCAAAAGTATTAGAAACAATGGGCTAGATACAAAAATAAAAATAATAATAAATAAATATACAACAAAAAAAAACCAAAGAAAGAAAAACCAATCCCCGGCAACAGTGCCAAAAATTGACGGGCGCCAAACACGTCAATAAAATATATTTTCTAAACCAACTATTTTGTAGATAGCGGTAAAGGGTCGATCCCACAGAGATTGGTATCTTTCTTAGGTAAGAAAAATACAAAAAAGAGGAAATATAAATATTTCGAAAATAAGGAAATCTAATGAAAGGATAGAAGTCTAGGTCAGTTTCACAGTCTCGCCATACAACTTGGGATTAATTTTATTAATTGTCGATTTATAAAAAGTATGAAACTAATCTATGATCTAGTGTAGCTATAGAACCGGTGACGCACTCAGTTCCTCGCACTTCCTGATCTCGATAGCCAAGGTACGACTGTTGACTACTTCCCTAACCAAACACGCAACTTGATCGCTAGTGCTCCAGATTTAAGGCATTGGTCGCATTACTTCAATTTGTGAATGCACTACACCTAGACAACCGGATCACTCGTGTGTCCGATTTAGCCTAGATCCCTGAGGTATTTGACCGCTCCCAAAAGGGTTTAATCAATTGGTATGGTCAATTGCCACTAGTGTGGTCTTGTCGCACAAGGACGGGTGTTTACGACTCACTAGCATGTAAATCAAAGTTTAAACTAGTGTTTAATCTTAATTGTTCAATCAATACCAAAGAAAATAATTCATAGAAAAGAATCAATAATAATTACAAATAAATAAACCTCATAAAGGATTTCAAAGTCGTAAGCTTGACCGATCCACCTTCGACCTAGATGAGAAACTAGCTAGACATAATTAAAAACTAAAAGAAAATTAAAAATAAAAATAGATCCTCCTTTCTCCTCTAAGTCCTAATATATATATATTCCTAAAATTTGGTCTCCGAAGGTGAGAAAACTAATTTTCGTAGTTAAGAGAGTGATTTTCAAATTCGGTAGTGTTTTGGGCGTTTTCTGTACTTCAGGACACTTGGCAGGTTGTGATTGGTGGAGGAAACTGGAGTCGTTGACGTGTCAGCAACGGATTGAAGGAGCAGATGTGCGTGGCTGACGTGGTGGCGTCTGATAGGCCAAAAAGCTGGTGCGTGACGTGCTGGTGGGTGACTGGGCAACAAGTGGCAGTGTGTGAGTGGCTGGAACCGCTACTGTTGACTCGCTGGACGAATGGGCGGATGACACGTGGCGGGTGAGTTGGTGGAGAGGAATCGCACGACCATCACTAAATTTCTGGGAGTTCGTACTGATGTGAATCTCGAGGCAAATCGAGCAACTGGAGAGAAGAGAACCTGTGCTTGTCCACGTGGCAGTCTGTGAATGGTGATGACGTTGCTGGAGTGATGATGTGGCGGAACCTGATTGGCTGGAACGATCTGTGTGACGAGGCTAGACCAATCGGCTTCTAACACGTGGCATTCACAAACTGTGTTTTAGTGCTGGGCTCCAATTACCCCACTGCCAATGTATATTTCGAGATAAACTCTCCAGGTATCCGATTACTGAAAAATGTATACTCTATTTTGAGTATTTTTCTGCCCCGGATCCTGCACCCCGTTTCACCTAAAAACGGAAATTAAATATAATTAGATATATATTTTAGAATTATTCCATAAATCACTAATTTCTTAAAATATGCATTTATCACTATAAAATAAAATAAATATAGTCCAATTATTCATAATAACATATGCTAAATTATGCCTAAATGAACACTTATCAATTAACATACAAATAAAATACAAAAGATGAATGTAGCACATTAGTAAAGAACAATAATAAGAGTAAGAGTAGTGCTACTTGGACTCATGAGTCCGGACCCTTAGGGAGTTTTTTGAAAATTTTTTATTTCAAAGTCATCCTTAAGCAATCAATGACTTCAAAATTATAACTTGTAACACTCCTTTAATATTTACAAAAATCTCAAAAACCCCCCTTTGAGTCCGGACCCTTAGTGTCCAAATAGATTTTTTGTAAGAGTAAATGGTATTGAGTTTGAATTTTGGCTCCAACATACATTTTTAGAAAATGAGCACATTAATTGAGCATAGGGGCGAATAGATGAATAGGTCTTTGTGGTTTGATCGTATTGGAGTTAAAGGTAGGGATTTCATCAGTTTTAACATGTCTTCTCTGTCGTCTTCTTAAAAGCCCTAAACCCTGCGACGCGCCTCACAAATTGTAGCAATTAAGTGTATCGAAAAGGTCACCCTAGCATTGTGCTTAATTGCTACAATTTGTGTGGCGCGGCGCAGAACTGGTGAAATCCCTATAGTACCCTCAACTCCAATACGGTCAAACCCCAAAATTAGATCTATTCATGTGCTCGAGTATTCCCCCCATGCTCAATTAATGCTACATACAACCCAACATTACATTGCAATACATTACTTTATGGTTTTCCTAAAATAATAAAACTCCACAAAATACAGCAACAAATAGTCAACGACTCTGCATCTGAAAGAAAAACTTTGTTCCCGTTACCAAGTGATTCACAAGTCGTTGGAGAACCATGGCTGAAGCAACTATTGAAATTCTCTTGAAGAATCTGGAGCCCTTAATCAATAGCAAGTTGAGTTCGAGTTCGCACTGGAACGCCAAATTTCAGCTGGAAAACCTCTCCAAGACCTTAACAACTATTCAAGCCGTGCTTGCCGATGCAGAGATCAAACAATTCACCGACAAAGCTGTTAGTGTTTGGTTGGAGAAGCTCAAAGATGCTGCTTATGATGCTGATGACATGTTGGATGATTGGGAAACACTTGAAGCTCGCCTTCAACGCCCAGTCAATAGAAAGAACAAGCTACTTGCTTCTTCCTCATCTTCAAAGAAACAAGACGAGAGCTTCAATACCCTTCGCAGGATCGCAGAGGAGATCAAAAGAATTACAAACAGATTTGAAGATATCGCCAAGGAGAAATCTCGTTTAGATTTGAGTGAGAGGGTAGCTGTCCCTGCAGCTCATCCCAAAGATGATCGTATTAAAAATCACATCTACGGGAGAGATGCGGATGTTGAAAACATTGTGAAGCAATTGCTGAAAAATTTGCATAATGCTGCTGATGATGATGATGATGATGATGTTTCCGTGTTTCCCATACTAGAGATGGATGAGGTCGGAAAGACCACACTTGCTCAATTAGTTTACAACGAGGCGAACGTGCACAAACATTTCGATACCCGAATTTGGCATCACGTCTCTGATGATTTTGATGTGAAAAGGGTGTCTAGGAGTGTCCTGGAAGATGTAACTAAAACTCCATTCACGCTTCAGACCTTGAACGCTATACAACGTGAGCTTCAAGAACAACTGAAGGGTAAACGATTCTTACTCGTGTTAGACGATGTCCGGAACACCAAACAAGAATTGTGGAACATGTTTAAGAATTCCTTAACATCCGGTCTCAAGGGAAGCTCGATTATCATAACCACTCCGCTCCAGATTGTGGCTGAAATCGCAGGTACCGTTCCAGCACACGAGCCTCAGATTTATGGGAGAGATGCAGACAGAGAAAACATTGTCGATCAGCTATTGCAAGATACTTGGAAAAATGATGGTGTTTCTGTTTCCGTGTTCTCCATAGTTGGGGTCGGTGGGATAGGGAAGACCAGTGTTGCTCGACTTGTGTACAATGACGAGAGAGTGTGCAAACATTTTGAATTCAGAATTTGGTACCGCGTCGGTGATGGTGATGGTGATGGTTTTGATGTGAAAAAGATTTCCAAGGCTATTGTAGAATCCGTGTCCGGTAGGCAGTGCGAACTTGATGTCTTGGACACTGTCCGAGAGACGCTCGAGGGGAAAAGATTCTTGCTCGTGTTGGACGATGTACTACTACGGTCTCAACAGCAGGGGGAGTGGACCAAATTTATGAGTTGTCTAACTTCAGGGGCTAAGGGAAGCTCGATTATCCTGACCACCCGCCTCCACTCAGTAGCAAACATCGTATGTACAACTCCAGCTTATGAATTATCGCCTCTTTCCAAGGATGATTGTTGGATCCTGTTTCTTTCTAAAGCATTTGGAAACGAGGGGGAGCAACAAATTCCATACTTATTGGAAATTGGACGGCAGATAGTCGAAAAATGTGGCGGTGTGCCTGGTGCTATAAAGGTTTTGGGAAGCTTATTATACTCTATGCAGGATGAAAGACAATGGGAACGCATCCGAGACGACAAGGTTTGGGATTTAGACGGACCAGTTTTAGCTGCTTTGAGATTGACCTACCGCTATCTAACCTCCCACGCAAGGCGATGTTTTGCTTATTGTTCTTTGTACCCAAAAGAATATGTAATGGAGAAAGAAAACCTTATTCAGATATGGATGGCAAATGGACTCATTCCGGTCGATGATAGTACAGAACCTGAAGTTGCAGGGGAACTGATTTTTAATGAATTATTGTGCCATTCTATGTTGGAAGGCACGGAGAGGGATAGTGATGGAAACACTGTAAAATGTAAGATGCATGACCTCTGGCATGATCTTGCATCTGATGTTTGGAAGAACGAATCCTTACGCATTGCGACTAAGGGCGACATAAATCGAAATGTTCTAGAAAGAGCTCGACATTTATCGGTGATTGGCTCCTCATCAGAATTACGCCTTAATCATCCAAGTCTCTCCCTACAAGGGCTGCGTACTCTCATGGTGTTCAACAACCAAGTCTCGTTTCCAATGCTTCCTGATTTCACTCATCTCACATGCCTTAGAACGTTACATCTCAAAGGTGTTGTTGGGCTTTCCTCATTGCACAGAACGTTACATCTCGGAGGTGCTCTTGGGCTTTCCTCAATGCAATATTCCCTTGGAAAGCTAACGTACCTAAGGTACCTAGATCTCACATCATGTGCTCTTGAATCTTTACCCAAATTTTTTTGTGATTTCAGAAACTTGCTATCATTAAATTTGGCTAGAAATGATCTTCAGAAACTGACATCTTCAGTAAGTAAGTTGAAGAAATTGAGGTACCTAAATCTCTCTTGGAATGTAAGAATAACGTCACTTCCTAAATCTATTGGTGGTCTTAAAAGCTTACAGACATTAGATCTAGAGCATTGCCGTAGACTTGAAGCATTGCCATCTTCAATAGGTGATTTGAGGAACTTGAAGTACCTTAACCTCTCGCACAGTGAAATAACATCACTGCCTGAATCTATTGGCGGCCTTCAAAGCTTACGAATATTAAATGCAATGGGGTGTGTTGTATTGCCGGAGAGCACTACAAGCTTGGTGCGTTGAATACCCTAAGTGTTTATCCTCCTATAGATTTGCCCAAGTCCGGGAACGTAAGGCTCAGCCTTGAATTGAGGGAGTCGGGAAATGAAGATGAAGGTCAGTTACGCGTTTTCTTTTTCTAATTAATTATAATTTAATTACTCTCTCCGCTTGGCACAAGACTTCATTAATTTTATCAGCATACATGTCTATAGTTTTGTATCTTATTTCCAACACTATCATATTGTTCATCTATATATGTATCAGCTTTAGTTACTATGCTTCAAATCTGTCTTATTGTTTATATAATTTCCCTCTTAATCTCCGATTCGGTTTGTAAGCATTTGGTTTGTCTTCCTGATGATGTCCAAAGAATTAGCTTGTAAATTCTTGGAAAAATTAATATGATGGAAAGATATGACAGGATGGCATTTTAGTAATTTTTGCAAATGGCGAAGTTTGGTTTTTGGCGTTCCGGGGGCATGGGTTTATTGGAAATGGCATGGAGATCACAACACACCGCTATGCCGTGATAACTACGTTTTTCGGCAAAATTCCATCGTTTCGCCCTCCGAAACGACAATTTTGCTATTTTAGGAAAGTTTTGTTTCACTTATAACTTTTATTAGGAATTTCCGTTTTTATTGTCGTTTGCGGCATTTGTTTCTATTTTTCGTCTAGTTTTCAGTTTAGAGCTTTTTGGACTTTTTACTATTTTTGGCAAATTTTAGGGTTTCGCTATTTAAGCAATCTATTTGGTGTAATTCACAGTTTTTGCTGAAATAAAAGAATTTTCAAACTTTGGCTTAAGTTCTGACCTAGACCGAGTTGTTCGTGGATTCGTTCAACTGGTTTAGAAGATCTCTGCTGCGTCAGTTGGTATCAGAGCCTGCTTCAGCGTGATTAGAGAAATCATGCCGCCAAAGAGGAACCAGCAGCGTATCAAGGAGGTGTATGACCGTGACAATCTGAATCGACGAATTGGCCAATTGATTGACCAACGCATGGCGCGATGGTAGAATAATTAACTGCCGGATTCGATCAGTTGTTAGGTCAGAATATGAATCGTATCTGTAACCATCGAAAGGAACCTGTTGGTGATGAACCAGTAGGAGATTCTTCTACCGAAGGGGAAGATGAGTATGTTGAGGCACCGTGGAGGCGCTGCAGGCCACGTGCAGTTGAGGATGATCGCAGGCGGTGGGAGTCGGGGATGAAGACGGAGGTCCCAGAATTCCATGGCATACCCTTCAACCGGAAGAATTCTTAGACTGGCTGGCGTCAGTTGAAGAAGTCCTAGAATTCAAAGGTGTGCTTGAAGCAAGCGTGTGCAACTGGTTGAGACCAGATTCTGCAACAGGGCCACGGCTTGGTGGCAACAGCAGAAGTTGATGCAGAATAGGAATGGAAAGGCGAAGATCACCTCGTGGGAGAAGATGAAAAAATACTTACGGGCTGAGTTCTTGCCTTACAATTTCCAACGCCTTATGTATTAGAGGTTGCAGAATCTGAGACAAGGGGCAAAGTCAGTAGATGATTACACTACTGAGTTTTATCAGTTAGTCGCTAGAAATGAATTGCAGGAGACTAACGACCAATTAGTGGCGCGATATATTGGTGGACTGATCCAAGATGTCGTCAACATGTTTGATCCGGCTTCCTTATCTGCAGTGCACCAGCGAGCATTGTTGGTGGAGAAACAACGTCGGGGTGTGAGTAATGCTTCCAGTAATGTTAGTGTTGGGACAGTCAATACTGAAGGTAATATCGCTGCAATTAACCCTGCTAGTCACACAAATAGACCTAGCACTAGTGGGATTAAATGCTTCGGTTGTGGCGAAGTTGGTCACAGGAAGTCAGAATGTAAGGGGAAGAAGGCTCTCTTTATTGAGAATGAAGAGGAAGACGAAGGGGAAGAGGCCAACATCACTGCAGAATCAGTGTTTGACACTTCTTACAACACAGATGAGGAGGTCGTGACTGGAGATGTGGGTACTGCCTTAGTTGTAAGGCGTTCTTGTATGACTCTAGAGTCGTCGTTGATGATGAGTGGGCTCGCGAATAACATCTTTCACCAAGTGTATCATCTTAGGCAAGGTGTGCAGGTTCATGATTGATGCAGGCAGTTGCGAGAATATCGTCTCAGTTGAAGCGGTTCAGAAGTTGGGCCTTAGCCGAACAACACCCTGCACCACACAAGCTAGCTTGGCTGAAAAAGGGTGGTGAGGTGCAGGTGTCAAAGCGCGCCTTGGTGACTTTTTTATTGGTGCTAACTACAAGGATTCAGTCTAGTGTGATGTTGTGGCTATGGATGCTTGCCACTTGTTACTGGGACGTCCTTAGCAGTTTGATAGGGGAGTTGTGCATGATGGCAGAACTAATAAATACACCCTTATATTCAAGGGAGTGAAGATTGTGCTAGTACCTGCCAAGGACCCAGAGGAAGTTAAGCCTACTAAAGAATCTAGCAGTTTGCTGTCTTTGGCAAGATTTGAAGATGAATTACAGGATTCTGAGGTCGTTTACATCTTGATGGGAAAGGGGGTAGATAGAGATGTTGATGTTCCTGAAGCTGCAATTCCTATTGTGAAGGAGTTTTGTGATGTTTTCTCTGATAAGATGCCAGAAGGACTGCCACCATTGCGTGATATTTAACATCATATTGACATTGAACCTGGTGCGTCACTACCTAATAGACCGCACTACCGAATGAGTCCCAGTGAGCATGAGGAGTTGCGCAGACAGGTTGAAAAGTTATTAGCGAAGGGATTCATCTGTGAAAGTCTGAGTCTGTGTGCAGTGCCAGCCCTCCTTACACCAAAGAAAGATGGCTCCTGGCGGATGTGTGTGGACGGTAGAGAAATCAATAAGATTACTGTCAGGTATCGCTTTCCTATCCATCGCTTGGATGATTTACTTGACCAATTGAGTGGAGCAAAGATTTTTACAAAACTGGATTTGAAGAGTGGGTACCACCAGATTCGCATTAGAGTTGGGGATGAGTGGAAGACTGCTTTTAAAACTAGAGAGGGGCTGTATGAGTGGTTAGTCATGCCATTTGGGCTGTCAAACGCACCTAACACATTCATGAGAGTCATAAATTAGAGCTTGAGACCTTTGATAGGCAAGTGTATTGTGGTATATTTTAATGATCTATTGATATACGGTACAAACGAGGAGGAATACCTCCAGCACGTGCGAGATGTTCTGTCATCTTGCGCAGGGAGAAGTTCTATGCTTTGCGATGAAGAAGTGCTCATTTTTGACACCGGAGGTCCTTTTTTTAGGCTATGTCATTTCTAGAGAAGGGTTGCAGGTTGATGAGTCTAAAGTAGATGTGACGAGCCGCCCCCGACCTAGGGTCGGATCGCCCGGCCCAGACCACCACTTGGACCCGATACCCGAACCAGGCCCAAATAACAGTCTGGCACACCTAAATAAATAAACCTGCGGAATACACATTGGCTAAATAAAGGATAATAATTGCAGAAAGAACATAAAAAGATATCATAAGCCAATAAATTTAAGTTCATAGAACATTTATAAAAATTATACATGAGTTCATGCTCATTTAAACTAAACAAGTTTATTAAATTTTTGAAATGGATTCACTAAAGGTAACTAGGATTCAAGCTACCCAAAGACCTATTTTAATTTTAACCCCAAGTTGATAGTTTCAAAATCAAATATACATAATATATATATATACAAAGGCTCACATCAAGAAGAGACTTCAAGCTCATCTCTCCCTTGCCTCAACCTAGCGCTGTCGTGGATACCTGAGATGTAAGTGGGGTGAGCTAAAAGAACCAACGGAGCTCAGTAATACGGAAAACTCGCTCAACCATCAAATATGCAAGTAATACCTAATAAGCATGCAAAGTCTAGCATGTATTTGAAAACAAACAAGGATTCATTAAATAGTAGCATGGTAGCAGGATTTCATAAAAAAAATAGACTTATAATGAACCATCAAGTACTATCATAGTCATAAGATTCGTAAGTCACAAATTGTAACAACAATAATCATGAATAACATTAAAGAGATTGACAAATCATTTCATAATTTCAAACTTTCATACAAATGAGGGGGTTTCACGAGATTATGTACTATAAAATATAATAATACGATAAGTCGATGTTCCATTCAATGCATACTAGATATTGGCAAGAATCCGGTGACCGATTCTCCTACTCTCAAAGTGATGGAAACAACCAGCTAGCACACAGGCCTTATGTGCCCTCTCGTTTGTCCCATCAAATCAACAGTAGGTTCGTCCAAGCCATCACCGATACACATCCTTATGTCTCAAGAGTACAAGAGAAGGTAACTCCAACTCATGTCCCTACGTAACATACTTATGAATTCAATTAGTCAAGTAAAGCCCTCGGTGGTAAACTCCACACATCCTGGGGTGTTAACAACCCTCGATGGTACCACAACATTCTGAGGTATTCTTATAGATTTACTTGCTAATAAGACCCTCGGTGGAACTCCACACATTCTGGGGCCATGAATAACAGTGCATTCACATTCCATAGATACGTAGATTCGAGCCAATACCACGACACAACCCATAAATCCCAAGTCTTTAATTCAAATTATGAATCCTAAACATAACTAATAATCATGTCATATTTGATAATTGAGCAAGCTCCCCACTTACCTGCATTCGCCGCGAATCCTAATCTCGATCCTCTCGCGTTTGGGCTCAATGTGAACCGTCTCGCGAATCTAGACAATTTGAAAGAATAATTACTTTATGTATCTACAACCATACAAGTTTAACATTAATTGTCTAGACCTTAGAGATTCACCTTATTTTATAGCTGACTTTGCTAAAGGTCATTCACGACTTTAAAATCGACACTTAAAATTAGAATCGATGATTCGAGTAAAATAGGAATGCGGTGATGTAAAACAAGGAAAATCCTCTAAGACTTGGTTTTTCCAACATAAATCGAAGACGTTCGATTAATTATAATTAAAAATATCCAAATCACCATACAAGACTCAATTTAGACTTTAAATTCCCAAATGACAATATTCAGTCAAAGTCCACAAATTTATCGAATAAGTTTATTTCCCAAAGAAAAAATTCAAAGTCCCTTTTTAAATCTCAGCTCAACCTTAAATGTCAAATCTATATCAATAAACTTCAATCGCGTTCAATTTGCTAAAATCATGAGAAAAACCCTTTCATGTACCATCAAAATGGAAAACAAAATTAATTCATCCATAATACTCGTTATCATAAAGCTTAAAAAATTTGTATAACCCATTTCAAGATTAGATCTAAGAAATATTGAACAAACTTTGAAAATCATCAACTCTCATTGCCAATACCAACACTAAGACCATAAATCTAGAGAGTATTAAAGTCTCACCATGCCTTCAATAGAGTTTTTGACTCCAAATCCTTTCCAAAATCTCATTCTAAAATAGATCAAATCTTTCCTTTCTTTTTTTCTTCTCTATTTTCCTCGCATGATTGCCACTGTCGATGCCATCGACTCTTTTGGTCTCCAAATCTTCAATAAACAATAAAGAAATCAAGGAGGGAAGTAAGGTTGTACCTCTCTTGAACTTGAACCCTCCTCTTGCTCTCCTCCTCTCTACGTGGGTGTTTAACAAGATTGATGCTAAGGTTTTCTTTGATTTGCTTAAATAGCATTAGGGTTAGGGATTAGGGTTATGATTATTTACAACTTGTCTAAAATGCCCTTTTGGGTCATAATCTCAATTGGGCTTTATTATTTAAAATAAAACTTTACTGTGACGGCCCCAAATTCCACAATCCTTGAATTGGGCACCGCCCGGCCTAGACCTACGCAAACCCCCGAGCCAGTCTTGCTGAGTCACGCAGGCCTAGTCAGCCTTCATTACCATTTACCATTTATTACATATTTATAAGTGAAGTTAATTAATTAGTGAGTTATTATCAAATACAGCTGAAGCACTTAAACTCCAAACTAACAAATCAACTTCGAAAGCTACAAGTTAGGCCAAAAACCTAGGGTGTGGGAACCCCGTATACCGTATATATCATGTAAAGCAAGGAGAGTATCATCTAAGTCATAATGTCCAAAAAGATCTCTCAACCCATAACCCCATGTACAAAAAAATAATATAAGTAGCTAATACACCAAAATGTCACCTATATCAACAGAGGATAGCCGCTCAAAGTATATCGCCTAACTGTGTGGCCTTTCCTTTGCTGGACTGTGGATCTGCACTCGGTCAAACACAAGAATGACGAGCCCAGGTAAGTAACGCCAAGCAGGAACAACAATAAATACAGTATTTCGAATTTAAGTAAATGAACAGTCAATTCATGCAGATAGAAAGAAAAGGACAGGGAGCGCATGAACATATATAAACTGTAAATAAATAAATAAACAATCGAAATTGAGTGTCCCGGAGTACAAGGGAAAGGCACAAGTGGTCCCGACCAATTAAAGTCGTTAAGCCGAGGACAAAATCTCCTCAAAGGCTAGGAGTCGAGAACAGAATCTCCTCTAAGACCCCCACGCGAGTGCAGAGTCCCCAGCAATCTGGTGGAGAACTCTCACCCCGTATATGTCATTACAACCAATCACGTATCCCCAGCCGTAAGCCCCGGTATAATACACCGCGAGCCCGGAATTCTGCAAGGATCACGCTTGACACACTTGCCTTAGGACAACTCATATGAATGGAATAACAAGAAAGCATTGAACAATATCAATAAATAATTTAAAAGCTCAAGAAATACTGTGGTGTTCCTCACTGGTTTACTTACCTCGATCCAAGCTAATTCGCGCTAACACAGACTCCGACACGCCCCTTACGGTCCCCGTGTGCACAATAATCCTGATAACGCAATTTATATCAATTTCCTCAATTTCCTATGATTTTTCCAAATTTTTAGCTATTTTTGCCAAATCTCACGTTTTCCAAGGCGAAAAACCCCGACAAAACGTCCCGTAAAAATTTTGAATATTTCACTTTTCTTAGAAATTCCCAATTTCTCTTTATTTGATGAAAATATGATTTTCTAGAATTTTCTAGAATTTTTCCTGAATTTTTCCTATTTTTCTTGAATTTATTTCAATTAAAATCAATTTTAATATATATTTAATTGAAATAAATATTTTTTTTATTAATAAAATAATATGTGGGTCGCGGGTCGGGTCAAGACCGGCTTGACCGGTCTGACGGTCAAACCGGGTTTGACCAGTCAAACCCGGTCCACCCGGTCAAACCCGGCCACCCGGCTTTCATCTTCCTCCTGCTTTTCTTTGGAAATTCCAAAGAAACAAATAGGGACGCTCTTTTTTTTTTTTTTTTTTTTTTTTTTTTCCTTTCTTTTCTTTCTTTAAAACAACACAACAACAACTCCTCAATCCTACCACTATTAAATCCCTTCTTCCCTATCAATCATCACCAACAACATCCCAACAACAACAACGGAATGTCTACAACCCCATCAATGCCACCAACGAAATCAATAACAAAATAACTCACCTTCAACTTGTCGCGTCTCCTCAATCTCTCGGCTCCTTCCTTCTTGCTCGATCTTTCGATTCTCCCTTTCTCCACTATTTTTTTTTCTTAATCGATAAGGTGATTGTGGTGACGGTGGAGATGAAAATTGGGTATTTTGGTCAAATGACCAAAATACCCCTCACCCTTGTCCATACATTTTACAACTTTATTGCCCTTTTGGTCTTTTCACCATTTCACCCACCAACTTTGATAACTCACTTGGATGACTTAGTTGACTTTTGGTCTTTTGCTCTCATCTATTTCACACAACACTCAAAGTTTCCCTCGGGTATTCTCGCACCCGACTCATAATACTAACTTTGTTCGTCGCGTCACCACAGACGTACCGACGTAACAAACGGACTTTACGACCTTTTAATTATTATTTATTTAATTTTTTTGTCAGCGTTTCTAATTAAATGTATTTTCCCCCGGGACGCCGTAAATCCGTAATTCGCCCGTCAAAACCCATTCGACATGTTTTTTTCGAGGCGATCACTATTCGTTTATCGACGTCACCGCCCTATCACACAAACACGAGTTTAACTCGATAATACACATCATTACACAAAAATAATATAAATTTTCGGGTCGTTACATTTACTTACTCCCTAACTCATATTTAATTTGACAAGTTTAGAATTGTATTTTTACATCAAACACCCAACATATTTTTATCATGAAATTACCAAAATACTCATGGGTTGGGTCATGGAGAATTTAGGTCGTTACAATATCCCCAATTTTAAGAACTTTCGTCCTCGAAAATAAAAGTAAAGTACAACGTAGTTTGGTGTCTGTCCATAAGGATTTCTTTTTGACTCATTGTTTAACTGAGACCATCTTTACCTGCATGCTCTGCTCGTTTCCTCACATGAAATAAAGTTTTACCCCTGACTTTAATATATCTTATTTTTTTTATTTTCATCTTGCAAACTAAAACTCATAAAGCCCACCTCATGTAGGTCATCAATAAAATCATTACACTCAGCTAATTGCCAAGTTCTTCAGTCATCACATGTTCTTAAGGTAGTCCTTTATAATCTTCACCGAAGTCGCAATATACGCTCAAGTCGCTCAACTTACAGAGAGGTAGAACCATACTTAGATATGATTTGGTGCATATCTGTGTCAACGAACATCTCTGTCTATCTCGCATTGAAACCATACCACCAACTGGTAGTAGGGAAACAAGGATAGCTGTCTGCTATAACATGAGCACTAGCACACCATCTCTATCAACATCTCGGTTACGCATATCATTGAACGACTCATCATGTCTTTGCGGCTTATCTGTGAAGGCTACAAATGGGCAGACTTAGTATTCCTTTCTAGAATAATACCTTAATATTATTGGCATTATATGTTTATCGATATTCATTCTTGTAGGTTTATAATTCAAGTCAACTTTTGACTAATGACCCACTTTGTAACTCCTCCGTCACACTTAACTGTTAATTGACGTAAACAAACTTTCACCTTTAAAATCTTGTGGAATATTTTTAACATCGTCATTATTTCTAAGTAGGTTTCAACATTCATCTGAATGTGCTCCATTGCATCACCATTTTTATTTTATTTTTATTTTTTTTCATACCAAGATCTCTTATCAATATTTCTCGATTTTCAGGAGATCTATCGTATTGCGTCCTCGCACTGATCAATTCTCACGATCCTAGGTGACTATTTTAAACATTGTTGACTTAGTCATGACCCCTTTTTGGTATACAATGGTCCATTCTCATCTTTCTAAGCTAACTCTTAGCTCTTATAATGTGTTTAGTACCTCACTCTCTGAGAAACGAAGGTGATTTACCTTTCATGTTTCGAACCTGACATTCACGTCGTTTCTTTAAAAGCGTAAAACTCATACTCCTGTCATTGTCATTAAGGACTCATATCTCAATACAATCCAGTTATTTCAAGTTCATAATTCAAACTTGCATTTCAATTTATTACACTCATGCATTACTACTGTCGCACTTCATATACGTTTTGTTGGATACTCCAACAATAAAGTACAGATCGGTGTACGTGGAACTCACGTAGGTTTACCTTGCACGACTTGTTATTAAAGTTTCAATTCAAGGGCACTCAAACTCATATTTACACCAATTTCAAGAATTACCACACATTCAGTGAGAGCAGTGACGTGTGAGATGCCACATGGGAGGACACCACGCATGCAGTGAGAGCAGTGACGCGTTGCAGAGAATCTCTGCAAGCACCCCCTACAACCCCCTATCGACAACCTAGGGTCGTCAATGAGGGGTTGAATGTTGGTTGGGGACGGTGAGGGGTGTTTAAGTGTTTAAAAGAGGGAGAGGGAGAGAGGCGATGAGAGCGATGAGCGAAAGCGAGAGAGAGAAGAGAGTGTGTGGGAGATCGAGAGAGCGATAGCGACGGCGACGGCGAACGAGAGGCGCGCAGCGGCGGTGAACACAGGCGGCAAAGTAACGTGTATGTGTTTGGGTTGAGTTTGTGAGCCAAGAGAGAGAGGGAACAAAGAGGAGAGAGGGCTTATTAAAAAGTAGGGTTGGTTTTCTTTTAAATTCGTAAATTTCTTTAAAATTTCAAAAATAATGTATATCTCCTTTAGTAAAGGCGTTATTGACGATGACGTGGCGTGATGTGGCGGTGAGGTGGTGATTTTTATGAAATGGTGACGGGATTGCCTATCGCCAAATCGATTGGCGACGGGTATATAAAATATATATATATAATATATATAATATATATATAATATATAATATTATATATATTATATATATATAATATATATATATATATATTATATATATAATATATATATATTATATATAAAATATATATATATTCATGCAATCCAACGTGGCGCCACGTAACACGAATGGCGCCTTTACAAAAGGCGCCATTCGTGTTAGTGCGCCACGTCAACTTGGGCAACTCTAATTACGCCTTTTGAAAAGGCGATATACTTTAATTAAAAAATAAAAAAGAAAATCACAATAATTTACGAATTAAAAAAAAAAAATACTGTACGGATGTAATTTTTCCCTGATGCTGTGCTGCATTGGCGATGACACAGCCTAATACATCAAATAACTCAAAAGTCCATTATACTTTTATTTATAAAGTAAATAACTTTTAGGCTGCTACTTTTAACCTTTCAAACCTATTTGTCCATCTAATCTAAATCAACCACTTAACTAATTTTTAAAATTTTGTATATCCACCCAATATTAATAGGGCTAGGCTATTGACTCCACATTTTACTTCTTTTACTCCGTTTATATATTTTTACTTTGTTTACCCCATATTTTACTTATTAATTTATCTCAATTTTTTTTTCAAAATTTTAATAATACCCTTACTCACCCCATACGGTCATACCCCATCACCGTCAACCCAACACCCCTCAATCATCTATATTTTTTGTTTTAGTCATTGTAAAACACTTGTACTAAATCACCAAGTGTTGTAGGAGTGTTTTTTCGTTGAACAAATCAGATGTAGTTGCGCATGTGTCCTAGAAATAAAAAAGTGTCACCCACAGAATTCGATCGCACAGGGCTGACACCTATGAAGAGGTGTCGGCCAATTCTGACCACAACCTCTAAAGGGGTAATAGTCGGATTTGACGGACACCTCTAAAGAGGTGTCGGTCGAATCCAATTGAGATTGTGAGAAAACTTAGTTTTAATGGGTGACGGAGGGATCTAACTAAGATCTCTTTAGAGATGTCGGCCATGTTTAGCAGACACCTCTTAAGAGATGTCGACCCTTTGTGTCCGACACCTCTTAAGAGTTGTCGGCCCTGTACTTCCGAACACTGAGGGCAACAAGAACGAACAATTTTTTTTTTCAAAACTCTTAAAAAATACATGAAAATGACAAAAAAAACTAGTGAGTTTTGCTCTGAATCGCTTGATATTTTTGATTTCATCAAAACTTTGTACCAAAAATGTAAGATTCAAGCCCCAAATTAAAGTTCTAAACTCAACAATAAAACCACAAATAATACCGACTTAAAAAGAAAAAAAGCCTAAAAAAACTACAAAAGCGACATTAAACGAGATGAAGAATGCACCTACAACGTCTAATTGATGAGGTTTTGCTCGAATTTCGTTGGATTTAGATTGGTGGTGAGAGTGCGGTTGAGAAAGTGGTGACTGGGATATGCGTGAGTAAAAACATTTTATATAAAGGGGTAATTGGATCATTTCACAAGAGTTGGCCCTATTAATATTATAATTCCTAAAATACCCTTATTCTTTTTCTCTCTAGGAATGGTTTCCTTGAACTTCTTTAACGTAGCTTCGATTAATGGAGAGTTAGGAATAGGGTAAGATTAGGCAAATGGAGATTTCTGGGGAAGGAGATGATGGGATATGTAAAATGAGGGTTTGAGTTGAAGATGGAGATGAAGAGGGCGTCGGAGGACAACAAGGTTGGCAGGTCGGCGGTGAGGCATAGAGTGGAGTCGAGGAGGGCGGAGGGGGCGGGTGGAGATCAAACAGAGGTTTTTTGGGGGCGATGATGACGATATTCCGTGCAAACCACATGAAACGTAATACACTTTTCAACTGATTTATTCATTCCTTATGAATCCATCCCCATTTCAAATTTTTTTATCAATGCAAAATGCTTTATAAAAGGGATAAATTCTAAACCTAAATTTAAAACAAAGCACACCCAATCAAATAGGTGATTGAAGATGAACAAATTCATTTCCAAAACGAAAAAAATGATGAACAAATCACAAATCACAAACCATGAGTTGCTTGAAGCGATAAATTGCGAATTGACAATGAGAGGTATGGGTGAATTTTACATGAGGCTAATGTAGTCATTGACTAAATGGAAAACTTAATCTAAAATTTTACATTTTAAATTAGGTGGGCAGATAGGTTTTAACGGTTGAAATAACATCCCACAAACTTTTTATTTGGTTTTAAAAAAAAACTTTTTATTTATTATACTTATAAAAAAATATAATTTTTGTACTTTAAATATTAAAAATATTTTTAAAATCAAAAGGCAAAAAGATTATATTAAATCGAGCACAATGGAAGAGTTTGATCCATGTAACCCAATTAATTTGAGATTGAGGTTATGTTGTTGTTGTTGTTTTGTTGTAAAAGGCAAAAAGAATTTTATAGTCCCCGAACTTTACATTTTTCTTGATTTGGTCCTCAAACTTATATAAAATCATTTTTGGTCCCTAAACTTTTATTTCCTCTACTTTTATTCTTTTTGTTAAGTTTGTGAGTAACGATGTAACGAATCTAAAATTCTAACTAGTCTCACATGACATTTTGGGGTCGTATTGTGGGTCTCAACTAGCCGTGGTGTACTTGTTTCGGTCATCAAAAGTCGACATCGATGTATGTTATATTTGTTTGGTGATTTGTATTATTTATTTATTACCGAACATTAAAGTCAATATCCAAATGTATGAGGATGTGATGAGTTTGTGTTGGTATCGTAGAAACGAGTTCGGTACGAAAGAACGCGTAAAATGGGTATCGAGTGAATAACACGGGTATTTGAGAGTTCGAGGGATGAAAATGGAATAAAAACATTGGAATTTACAAATGAAAATAATTAATGAAATTAAATAATAAATTAGTGGGCGCCAAGTGATACGCGAGGTCGTAGCGACACACGTGGGTTGAATAGTAGTGTGCACACACCCAAGTGAACTTGTTGGCGCGCACAATGAAATTATAGGCAAAATACAAATATATATATATAAATGTGTATATATATAAATAAGTAAAAGAAAAAAAATGAAATGACCAAGAGGGGCATTGGCTTATTAAGGAAGAAATAAGATTGGAGGAGTAAAATGGTCATTTGAACCCATCCAAAATGTCAACAACACCACATTGCCACCATCATTCTCGCCAAAAATCAGATCGAGAGGGAGGAGAAAAAAAGAGAGAGGAGAAGAAAGAGAGACCAAGAGATCGAGGTTGAGAGTTCGGGAAACAAGTTGGCAACGTTGGTGAAGGTAAGTTTGTTGTTGTTGATTTGTGTTGTTGATGTTGGCGTTGGCGTTGTGGATGTGGGTGTGGGTGTGATTGGTGTTATTGTTTTTGTTGAGTTGTTGATTGTTGATGGTGAATTAGTGATTGTTGGTGTTGGTGTTGGCATTGTTGTTGATGAAGTTGTTTGTTGTATAAGAGAAAGAGAAAAAGAAAGAAAAAAAAAGTTTGCTGGAATCGGGTCGTGGTGACCCGGTTCTAGAGAAGAAGAAGAAGAAGAAGAAGAAGAAGAAGATGTGAACCGGGTCGCGGTGACCCGAAACCCGAACTGGCTCTCGGACCAAGGGCTTGACTTTGGTGGTCGACCCTGTCGACCCGGTTGGTGTGACCAGGTCGGACTCGACCTAACCGGGATCCATCCATTATTAAAATAATAATTTATTTATTTATAATAAATAAATAAATAAAACATGTTTTTTTAGAAATAAATATTAGAAAAAAATCAGGAAAAATTCTGGAAAAATGGGAAAAATCTTGAAAAATTATATTTTTGTTATGATATGGATGAACAATTGATCAAGACTTTGTATGACTAATCATTGTCAACCATGGCTCTTACATTGAGTGGTAGTATCAAGCATGGCCCTTACTTGTATCCATATCAAATGTACTCATTATTCCATGTATTGTCAATGTTGATTGTGAAGAGTTGTATGACATGTGATGATGTATTACTTGTAAACATTGTCTAAGTACATTTATCATCATCACCAAAGGGCCTATATAAAGGGTACCAACCTCATTGTAAAAACACACCAAGTTGAATACAACTTCTCATTTCAACTCTCTCATTTCTCCTCTTCTACTTTGTAGTTGTAGTTCTTTGTAGTAGTAGAAGTTAGTAGTTCTTCTACTTTCCTTCTCTAGTTCTAGCAAGTTTCAATTCAATTTACAACACGTTATCAGCACGAACTTGCTCTAGCATTAAGGAGATCTTGAAGTTCAAGAAGGCTTGTTAAGGAGACAAAGCTAGGAAGGTATAACTTTTATGAGTTCGGTTTATTTCTATATTATCTTGGTTGCTTCACTTTTATATGCATGCTTTATTAATATATTATGCATTATAACGTCACCGATTGCGAAAGTATGCTCTGTAGTTGCGTCTTGTACGATCTTCTACATCAGAAATCAAAAGTCAATATGTGACATAACTAGTTTTCTCGCTATACTACAAACGATTAATTATGTTTCATTCTTGATTTTTTATATTGCAAATAGTGTTATGAGTTTGGGTTGATAGTGGGTAAGCCTTGTCCCCGGTAAAGCTAAACATTGAAAGGGAGACGGGTTATCCCGTTCGAGGAGGCATGGTTTTAAGTAGACTTCGTCTCGCCACCCAACCTGGAGGTTGTCCCACCAATTCATACAAGTATTACATTTTGCATATTTATAATCAAGTTGTGAACATATATTTAATGGTATATTATCTATTTTGTATAAAAAGAAAACTATTTAGTTTATCCCTATTTTCATAAAGATTTTATTTAATTATAATTGAATTAATTACCTTAACAATATTGACAATACTAATTACTTGTCAAGGCAACGGGATGCTCAAATTATATATAAAGTATCTATGCAAGGCTATGCATATAAATATTTATTCGTCAAATATCTCTTTAGACTCTTTAGAGATTTGAAAAGTGAATATTTCACTTTATATTATCATTTCACCTCATGGAGCTATCTATATCAAGGCCAAAATTGGTGATGCTCCAAAAGGCTCAAAATGAGCTTTGGGTCTCACGCTACAAAATTTATATCAGTCAAATATCATTTATTATTCTGCAATTTTAATTACCTCTATATTGAGGCTATGCAGAAATATGACTGATGAGACAAATAAAAGCCACGTGGCTCGCCTCAATATATTACTGCAACAAATTATCGAACGCGCACGTCAATCCATTAAATATTGATTATGAATTGAATCCTTGTCTCGTGGTAGCTGAGTAAAATAATAAGATATTATAAATATAATATCATCATGTCCAATTGGTTTAGCTTCAAATTAAGAAGCATATGTTGCATATAATGACCATGGTCGCAATTACAAATTTATGGACGTGAAAAAGGTGAAAAGATATGGTAAAAGTCATATTGTCAATTCCATTGATAGTCAAAATAAAAAGTGGTGCACCACTAGAAAGGGTAAATTAGTATTGACAAAGAGCGCTCATAATTGTGACATTTTTTTTGTCACGTATGAAGTGCGCGAATTTAGTTAATCTGTCCACAATCACCCAGATGCTATCATGTCGTTACCGAGATCGAGGTAGCCCACTAACGAAGTCCATTGCAATGTGCTCCCACTTCCAATGAGGAATGGGAAGTGGCTGTAATAACCCACCAGGTCTGCGATGCTCAGCCTTAACACGCTGACAAATATCACACCCTCTAATAAAATTCGCAACATCGGTCTTCATCCCTGGCCACCAGAAGAGACGACGCACCTCTGCATACATCTTAGTCCTGCCCGGATGAACCGTAAATCGTGAGCGGTGTGCCTCATGAAGTATCTCATCGCGTAACTCAGCCACTGATGGAATCCACAGTCGTCCTCTAAATCTCAAGCATGAGTCTGTCGACTGACTCCAATCTGGATGATCCGAACTCTGCGCCAACTCAAAAAATTTTGATACTGCTCGTCTGTCTGCTGACCCTCGAGTACGCTCTGTATCGACACTGTCTGAGTCCTCATCTGCCTGCAAATCATTACTTTAGTATCGGTTGGAATGTTCTCGGTACAAATCCTCTCACGACCTCGAGCAACCGTAATCGTGCGTCATGTGGCAGGTAACAACATCTGAGTCTGACCCTCTACGGCTCAATGCGTCTGCAACAATATTAGCCTTCCCGGGTGGTACTCCAATGAGAAATCATAGTCCTTTAGGAACTCAAGCCATCGCCTCTGTCGCATATTCAATTCTTTTTGCGTGAAGAGATACTTCAAACTTTTGTGATCAGTAAATAAGACGAATCTCTCCCCGTAGAGGTAGTGGCGCCAAATCTTCAGTGCAAAAACCACTGCCGCCAACTCCAAGTCGTGAGTAGGGTAATTCTTCTCATGAATCTTCAGCTGTCGGGACGCGTAGGCAATCACTTTACCCTCCTGCATCAGAACACAGCCCAAACCAATCTTAGAAGCATCGGTGTTCACCTCAAAACCCTTCCCTGACTCGGGCAAAACCAAAACTGGTGTGGTAGTCAGTCGTTCCTTCAATGTCATGAACGCTTGCTCACAGTCATCATTCCACTGAAATTTAATATCCTTCTTCGTCAACTGAGTCATCGGTGTCGCGATCTTCGAGAAGTCCTGTACAAAACGCCGATAATAACCTGCCAAGCCCAGAAAACTACGGATATTTGACGTTAATCTCGGTGTAGGCCAATCGCTAACTGCCCTGACCTTAGCGGGGTCCATTGACACTTCGTCGGTCCCAACAATGTGACCTAGGAATCCTACCTCTGTCAACCAAAACTCACACTTACTGAACTTAGTGAATAATCGATGTTCTCGTAGTGTCCGCAAAACCAACCTAAGGTGCTCCTCGTGCTCTTCGCGAGTCTTGGAATATATCAAGATGTCGTCGATGAACACAATGACAAATCTGTCCAAGTATTATCTCAACACTCGATGCATCAAATCCATGAACATCGCTGGGGCGTTAGTCAATCCAAAAGGCATTACTATAAACTGGTAGTGCCCATATCGTGTGCGAAATGCAGTCTTCTCCATGTCCTCTGCTCTAATTCTCAGTTGATGATACCCGGATCTCAGATCAATTTTTGAGAAACACTGCGAACCTATCAACTGGTCGAACAAATCGTCGATGCGAGGAAGTGGATACTTGTTCTTCACCGTCGCCTTGTTCAACTGTCTGTAGTCGATGCATAATCTTAAGCTGCCGTCTTTCTTCTTCACAAACAATACCGGCGCTCCCCAAAGGCGACATACTCGGCCGAATAAAGCCTAACTCCAACAACTCGTCAAGTTGTCCTCTCACTCATCTAGCTCTCTCGGAGCCATGCGATACGGAGGAATAGAAATGGGTTTAGTCCCTGGGACCAAGTCAACGATGAAATCTATCTCCCTAGGTGGTGGCAAGCCTGGTAACTCTGCTGGAAAAACATCAGGGAACTCGCATACTACTGGCACATCTTCTAACCTAGTCTCTACTCTGCCTGTCGTACTCAACACGCCAGCGAATGTCTCTACATCTACGCTAGTGACGACTCTACCCCTTGTGATCGATAAATTGGTCGAAGTCCCCTGAAAGCTAAACTCCGGGTGTCCAAGAATCTGAAACGTGATCCTCTTACCGTAGCAGTGAATCTGTGCATGATAAGCACCCAACCAATCCATGCCAAGTAGTGCATCGAACTCTAAGAACTCCAACACTCTCAGGTCTGCAGGTAAGGTGTGTCCCTCTATCTCTACCGGACAGTCTACACACACTAAATTTGGGTAAATCTTGTCTCCAGCAGCCGTGCTAAGGATCAAATGTCTCTCTAATCGAATAGGTCTCAACCCTAACTCGTCAACTATACGACCCGAAATGAAAGAAAACTGTAGAACCGGAATCAAACAAGGTATACATGAATCTACTGCAAATGTGAACCGTATCCTCAATCAGGTTCCGTGTGACTGTTGTGTCTGGTGCGGCAATGACATGTACCTGCTCCCAGACCTGAGGTTGCCCTCAGCCTAGTCGTGGGCAAGCACTGATGAAGTTGCTTAGTTGTCGCACTCAAGACATGCTCTTCTTTGAGATCTTAATTCAGACATACCGAGCTATTCGTGTTACTATGCCTTATCGACACTCTGTCCCTGACTGTGTCTCTATTTCTACACCTGACTGGAACTCTGACCTCTTCATGTTCAAAATTAAAGGCGAGAATTACTCATGATTGAACCATTTTTTTTTTAACAAACAACAACACAACACCAACACTCAACATTCACCTCACCATCATCATCACCACCATTTTCACCATTTAAATCGACAATCTCTTCAACGACAACCTCGACAACAAATTTCGAAAACCACCACAACGACACACCACAATGAAATCTATAACTTCTTACCTCTATTTCGCCTCGACGTCACGTCCACGCTCTCCGCGAATCGCAACCTTCCTCTCCTCGATTTCTCCTTCTCTACCGATTCTTCTTCTTCTCCCAAATTTTTTTTTTGATCAAGGATAGGGCTTGTGGTGACGGTGGTGTGGTTTTATTTTGGGTATTTTGGTCAAATGACCAAAATACCCCTCACCCTTAACTATTTGACCAAAATACCCCTCACCCTTAACTAAGCTCTTTACAAGTTTAATGCCCTTTTTGGTCACTTCGCAGTCAACTCCACCAACTTTAATGACTCTAATAGGTGACTCTTGGTTGACTTTTGGTCTTTTGATCTCATCCATTTCACACAACACTCAAAGTTTCCCGAACTACCAACGCTCGTACACAACGCCTTTACCCGTAAAAAAAAAACTTAAAATTGCACAAATGAAATATAATATAATACAAACATCATACAAAACTAACATACCTCGGCGTCGACGTCCGAGAATTAATGACTGTACCACGAAGTGGGCCCACGTATCACCTGTATTGACACGTGGCACGAGTTACATTTTGAGGATCGTTACACAATACCTGGTTAAGTGACCCAATTGCGCAAAGGAACAATAATTTAAAAAATTATGAAAAATTAAAAAAAATTGGGAAATTAATGAAAACTGAACCTAAATGGATGTCAGGTAGCCAACAAGACTTTGATAAATCAATTGGAGATTGCTTTGGGAAACGTGTGGAGCTACACGGGAGAGCGTTTTTAGCAGGATTCGAGGTGAGTAAAGGCAACAATAGAATCAACATATTTACTTTTCTATTTCTTGATTGATTATTCTTGAAATGCGAGCCCTTTGTATTCCATTCTAGTTCATGTGACCTAGGGTTTAGTAGTCCGACTATGATGAGAAGTCTCAACGAGTTTAGCATCCGATATAGACTGTGGCTTCTCGTTGGAGCCTATCGAAATGATTTAGCATCCGACTTGTAATTGTGGCTTTCTTTCGGTAGTGTGTTAGGAATTTAGTAGCTGGTTTTATCTGTGACTTTTCCTAACAAAGTGTGCATTCAGTGGAGGCGACCTTTCGAGCCCACTGTTTTCGTACGGGGTGGATTGAGCAGGGGAAGCGGTTTTGGGCCTATTATGTCGATCGCAAGCTGATGAGGTCTTGTGACTTGCGGTTTGATTGGGACTATCTATTCGCCTATCCGTTTGTTTCCTGGTAATTTGATTATCGTTGTCTGAGCTTGTTGAATCTATTTATCATACGATCTGCTATTTATTTCAGTTTCTTGTTATACACTGCATGATTCATAGAATTGTGATTATTGAGAATTCAGTAGTTTATGTTGAGATATCTATTATTGTTGTTTACTGTTATATTTTGTACTCATCGTCCTTTTTTATGACGGTGGGTGCAGATCTACAGACGAGTAGGGGCAAGGGACCGATGCTTAGTGATATCCTATGAGACACACTCAGAGCCGTTAGCTTTGCTCTCACTTTGTAGGTATTTTTTTTTTATTGTATATTTTGGCTATGTATCAATTTGTTTTGATATTTTGGGGCTTTGGGGAGTTTAACTTGACTGTTGATATATGTATATGTTCATTTTGGATTTTCAGTTGATCTGTTATATATATGTGATGTTGTTTGGACAAGATTTTCCACATTTAGGTTAATCAAGTTATATATTTTTAAAATTGTGGTTACGTTAGTATATTAAGTTTTCGCTGCACACCTAACTAATTTGGAGGATTACTGATTAGATAGAATTAAGGTGAATCTAAAGAGAGTGATCCAGGGTGAGTGAGTGAAGAATGTATTGAATAATTGGTAAGTCAAGACTGACTAGACTTGCGTTGACTCGTCGGAGTCTGGTTCGGGGGTCTACATAGGTTTAGGCCGGGTGGGGCTCAGTTTGTGGTTGCTGGGGCCGTCACAGTTGGTATCAGAGCCTAAGTTTGTGGAGCCTAGGAATGAGGTGTCAGTTATTCTCTAACCTGATATAAAGCCTAAAGGTTTATCACCTTGACTCTGAATAAGCATAAAACACAAGCAAATGAACTTAGTGTGAAAAATCCTAAGAACTTAACTTAAGTATAGTTGGGAAGTGGGGAATGATATATGTAACGGCCCAAATTCCTCCATCCTAGAATCAGGCACCGCCTGTCCTGAACCCACGCGAACCCCCGAGCTAATCCCACCGAATCGCACGGGGCCAGTGAGCCTATCCTTACCATTCAATCATTTATTAATCATTTAAAAGTAAAGTCAATTAATTAGCGAGTTATCAAAGTATAAAGCGGAAGCAATAAATCTCAACTAATCAATTAACCTTGAAAGCTTCAAGTTATGACAAAAACCTAGGGTGTGGAAACCCCGTATATCATATATACTATGTAAAGCAAGGAGAGTATCATTCAAGTCATAATATCCAAAAATCTCTCAACCCATAACCCCATGTACAAAAAAAAATAATATAAGTAACTAATACAACCCAAAAGTCACCTATGTCGGCAGAGGAAGTCCGCTCAAAGTATATCGCCTAACTGCACGACCTTTCCTTTGTTGGACTACGATCTACATTCAGTCAAACACAAGAAAGACGAGCCCAGGTAAGTAACGCCAAGCAGGAACAACAATAAATACAACATTTCGAATTAAATAAATAAACAATCAATTCATGCAGATAGAAAGAAAAGGACATGGAGCGCATGAATATATAAAGACTGTGAACAAATAAATAAGCAGTAGAAATTGAGTGTCCCAGAATACAAAGGAAAGACACAAGTGGTCCCGACCAATCAAAGTCGTTATGCCAAGGACAAAATCTCAAAGGCTAGAAGTCGAAGACAAAATCTCCTCTAAGTCTCCTACGCGAGTGTAGAGTCCCCAACAATCTAGTGAAGAACTCTCACCTCGTACATCTCATTACAAACAATCACGTATCTCCAGCCATAAGCCCCGGTATAATACACCGCGAGCCCGAAATTCTTCAAGGATCATGTTTGACACACTTGCCTTAGGACAACTTAAAAGGAGTGGAATGACAAGATAACATCGAAACAATATCAATAAATAATTCAAAGCTCAAGAAATAACTGTAGTGTTCCTCATTGATTTACTTACCTTGATCCAAGCTAATTCGCGCTAACACAGACTCCGATACGCTCTTACGGTCCCTGTGTGTACAATAATCCTGATAATGCAATTTATATCAATTTCATTAATTTCCTATAATTTTTCCAAATTTCTAACTATTTTGACAAATTTCACGTTTTTCAAGGCACAAACCCCGACATAACGTCTCACAAAAATTTCGAATATATTTCACTTTTCGTAGAAAATCCCAAATTTCTATTTATTTGATGAAAATATAATTTTTTATCTTTTTCTGAATTTTTTCTATTTTTCTGGAATTTTATTTCAATTAAAATCATTTTAAATATATTTAATTGAAATAAATAATTATTTATTAATATAATAATAGGTGGGTGGGTCCCGGGTTGGGTCTGGACCGCCCTGACTGGGTCAGACCCGGTCCGACTGGGTCCGATCCGGTCCACCCGGGTCGAGTCCGATCCAACCAGGTCAAACCTGGTCTGACCCAAATCGTTTCCTTTTCTTCTTCTCCATTTCCTTTTCTTCTTCCTCGTTTGTTCCAACAAACGAACAAACTTTTTTTTTTTTTTTCTTTCTTTCTTTTTTTCCTTCTTCCACAACAACATTAACAACAACAACTCAACAATCCACCATCATCAACACCTCATTTCCACCATTAATCACCACCATTTAAATCCAAATGAAAAATCCTTAAAAATCTTCAAAAATTTACCAAAAATTCAAAACTCACCCAAATCGATTACAACCTTTTGTAAATAACTTATTAATCGTCACGGGGATCTTCGGGATGTCGACAACTTCGATCGATTTCGAAGTTTCGACGTGGCATCCAAAACTCACCACGACGAAAACAAGCAAACTACGCACCAACGCGTAGAGAACGACGAGGAGAATCTGAATCTTACATCGGATCGTCGAAAATCGTCGCCTCTAGTGTCACTCTGGCCACACCGGTTTGGTGGTTACTTGGGAGGCTATGTATCGTGCATTTGTTTTGATATTTTGTTTTGTCGGCTTTTAGGGGAGTTAAACTACCAACGTTCGTTGATCTTTACATGTATAACTTTGAAATTCATTTTAATATAAACTTTACAAAACTAACATACCTCTGTTATATACATGTGATGTTGTTTGGACAGGATTTTCCACATCTAGGTTAATCAAGTTGTATATTTTTAAAATTGTGGTTAAGTTAGTATATTAAGTTTCTGCTGCACACCTAACTAATTTAGAGGATTACTGATTAGATAGAGTTAATGTGAATCTAAAGAGAGTGATCCAGGGTGAGTGAGTGAATAATGTATTGAATAATTGGTAAGTTAAGGCTGACTAGACTTGCGTTGACTCGTCGGAGACTGTTCGGGGGTCTACGTAGGTTTAGGCCGGGCGGGGCCCAGTTTGTGGTTGTTGGGGCCATCACAAACGATCATTGACCAAGTATTTCACAAGCGATTCACAAGCAATTTACAACCAATTCATCAACCCAAAAAACCATTTGAGGCTCGACACCATCAGAACAACACTTTGACAAAACAACACAAATATATGAAATTAGGGCATCATATGGATTCAAATCCATTTGAATTTCGACGCCATTTGAGGTTCAAAGATTGTTCCCTCCCAACATTTAAGGCCTTGTTTTTGGTTGGAGAGTGAGTTGGAGGAAGTGAGATAACTTGCAAGGAAATTGCAACTAATCTTGTTTGGTTGGTTTTATGAATCCAACTTCCCAGCAAGTTATCTTCGAATTCACATCCATCAGAGTGCAATAACTCCCCCATCCTTTAGGGGACTTATCTCCTAGAGGCATATGGATACAATTACTCCTCATTAATTACATATCTATTAACCACATCTTTCTCTCTTATTTGAAGGATATTTATGTCAATTCACATGTTTTATTATTTTTTAAATTTGCAACTTCCCCATAAGTTCAAAGTTGAACCAAACATGAAAACATGAACTTCTTTGTGAAGTAACTCCATGTGAGTCAACTTAAAAGAAACCTTTCTTGTAAGTTGGAAAAAGCACTAAACGAGGCCTAAAAGAAACAAAGCATTAAAGGAGAGTACAACCCCTTTTACCCCAATTCCTTCTTGTAAACCCATAACCTAATTGAGAAGATATCCACACTAACTAATTCACTTCATTACAAAATCATTAAAGTCTTACTTGAACGAAAATCCTCATTTAACAGATGTGGGACCAACTTTTTGTCCACACAGTCTCCAGGGGCGAATCTTGATTTTGGGTTGCCCTGAGTTGTGCCTAAATAAGAGGTGTTCGTTTTTTCTATTTAACTCGAACAATTTTTAAATATATTTTTGCAATATATAATTGAGGCACACAATGAAATCGTAAAATTAGTTTTTTCTTGTCAAATGTAAAATTACTATTTAATAAGGCTATCTACGTTATAAAACGATCATTCATACAAATATAAATCAAGCAATTTAAAAAAAAATTATGCATAGCAAATCAAGTCTAAAAGTTTAATAAGGGATATTGTTGTTTCTAAAAAGCTTGAATGTTTGACACTAATATATTATAAATTACATAATATAATCCAATAAATAAGTGCTTTTGATATTTGAGAGAAAAATATTGATGCCATAAACTTGTGTGATCATTCAAAAGTACTAATAACTTATACAAACATAATAAATATAATTAAAAAGAGAATTAAGTATAAATTTAGATTATATTTTTTATTATAAAAATTGATGAAACTTTGCACTTATAGTCTTCTTTGTTGTGAATTGAATTGAGACTTGATAAGAACTAGAGAATGAAGTAAAAGACAAAGAACTTCTACTACTACAAATTACTACTACAAAGGAGAAGAGAAGAAATTAGATAGTTGAAATGAGAAGTTTTTCATTCAACTTGGTGTATCCATTACATAGATGTGAGCTCTTTATATAGGCCATTACAAGAATGTCAAAGATCATAAGTTACAATTACATGATGTAAATGTGTAACCACTCACACATAGTGGTGAAATACAAATGGTTTGAATAGGAAGAGTCATCCACATCCATTTCATTTACAACACTCCCCTTGGATGACACTTGCTAAGAGATTGTGCCTCGTTAAAACTTATACTAAGAAAAAACCCTGTGAAAAAAATATAGTAAAAAAAAGAGTACACTATTCTCATAAATATTAAGATGGGTATAATATTGTTAAAATTGCCTCATTAAAAACCTTGCTAGGAAAACCCAATGGGATAAAACCAAAGCTAAGGGAAAAAGAGTGCAATACACTAATCAATAACTCCCCCTCATGTGAACATGGGTGAAACTTGTTCAGTTTCTTTACTTGCAATGTCTTTAAGTTTACGCAAGCCAATACCATATGTAAGCCATTTAAATGTCGTTGTTGGTAAGGCTTTTGTGAATAAATCAACAAGATTATCGCTCGATCGGATTTGCTTGACATCAATTTCACCATTCTTCTGAAGCTCATGCGCATAAAAGAATTTTGGTGAAATATGTTTTGTTCTGTTCCTTTTTATGAATCCTTCACTTAATTGTGCAATACATGCTGCATTATCTTCATATAATATGGTTGGAGAATCTTTTATTGAAGGCAATCTACATTATTCTTGAATATGTTCAATCATGTTTCTCAACCAAACACATTAACGACTTGCTTTATGAATTGCAAGTACTTCAGAATGATTGGAAGAAGTAGCAACCATAACTTGTTTTACTGACTTCCATGATACAACAGTATTACCACAGGTGAATACATATCCCATTTGAGAACGGGTCTTGTGGGGATCAGATAAAAATTCAGCATCAGCATAACCTTGGAGATTCAATTTTACCCCTCTCGAGTAAAATAAACCCATGTCACTTGTTCCTCTAAGATATCAAAAAATGTGTTTAACACTATTCCAATGTCTTCGAGTTGGTGCAGAGCTATATCTTGCAAGTAGGTTGACAGTAAAAGCAATATCGGGTCTTATACAATTTGCAAGATACATAAGTGCACCAATTGCACTTAAATATGGTACCTCCGGACCAATTAGCTCTTCATCACTTTCATGAGGTCGAAATGGATCTTTATCCACTTCAAGTGATCTGACAACCATTGGAGAGCTCAATGGATGTGCCTTGTCCATATAAAATCTTTTTAATAATATTTCAATACAATTTGATTGATGGACAAGTACGCCACTTGAAAAATGTTCAATTTTGCAAACCAAGACAAAGTCTTGTTTTTCCAAGTTCTTTAATCTCGAATTCCTTTTTCAAGTATTTGGTGTTCTAACGAGGTCGTCGTGGTTTCCCACTATATTTAAATCATCAACATATACAACAATAATCACAAATCCTGTTGATGATCTTTTAATGAAGACACATGGACAAAGCAGATTATTTACATATCCTTCTTTCAGTAAATAATCACTAAGACGTTTGTACCGTATTCGTCCGGATTGTTTCAACCCGTACAAAGACCTTTGTAATTTTATAGAATGCATGTTATGAGGTTTTGATTTTATTTCATTGGATATTGCAAATCCATCAGGGATTTTCATATATATCTCACTGTCTAGAGATCCGTGCAGATATGCTGTAACGACATCCATTAAATGCATATCAAGCCTTTTAGAGACTGCAAGGCTTATCAAGAACCGAAATGTGATTGCATCTATAACAGGAGAATATGTTTCTTCATAATCGATGTCAGGTCTTTGTGAGAAACTTTGAGCTACAAGTCTTGCTTTGTACCTTGTAACTTCATTTTTTTCGTTTCTCTTTCGTACAAATACATATTTATTTCCAACAGGTTTTACGCCATCTGGCGTTTGGACAATTGGTCCAAAAACCTCTCGTTTTCTTAACGAGTTTAGCTCTGCTTGGATAGCATCTTACCATTTTTGCCAATTAAGTCTTTTTTAACTGATCGTGGTTCTGGATCATCATCATTTTTACATATTTCAAAGGACATATTGAAAGCAAATATATCATCAGGAACAATTTCATTTCGATCCCAAATCTTACCAGAGTTTAAATAATTTATTGAGATCTCATTACTTTCATCTTTTTCATCTTTTTCTAGAGGAAGTTGTTTTTCATCAGAATCAACTTGTTCTGACAAACCCTTATCAAAGGATTCTTGTGCTTTCTCAGGAGTATTTTGATTTGTATTTATTTTTACTCCCGTTTTCCTCTTTCGAGGAATTGTATCCTTTGAACCAACCGGTCTTCCACGCTTTAAGCGTTTCGTTGGTTCTTGTGCATTTTGTTGCACAGAGACATCACTTCTTGCAGGAGCATTTACAACTGGAATATGTGATTTTGTCACTTGTTTTGCATCATTAAATACATCTGGTAATTGATTTGCGATTTGTTGCAAATGAATGATCTTTTGAACTTCAAGTTCACACTGATTTGTTCGTGGATCATAATGTGATAAAGTTGATGCATTCCAAACAATTTCGCGCCATTCCTTTTGAATTGACTTCTTATCTCCCCATAATGGTAGGAAAATTGCTTCATCAAAGTGACAATCAGCAAAACGTGCAGTAAATAAATCCACTGTTAAGGGCTCAAGGTATCTTATAATGGACGATGAGTTAAATCCAACATAAATCCCAAGTTTTCGTTGTTGACCCATCTTAGTTCTATTGGGAGGTGGTATAGGAACATACACTGCACAACCAAAAATTCTTAAGTGTGAAATATTTGGTTGTTGACCTAAAATGAGTTGCATGGGGGAATGTTCATGGTATGCGATAGGCCTATAACGAATGATAGATGCTGCATGAAGGGCAGCATGTCCCCAAACTGAAGTTGATAACTTAGTTCTAATGATTAAAGGTCTGGCGATTAATTGAATGCGTTTGATCAGAGATTCTATCAAACCATTTTGGGTATGCATATGTGGAACAGAATGTTCAATGGTAATTCCTATATACATGCAATAATTTTTAAATGCTTGAGATTGAAACTCCCCGGCATTATCAAGACGGATGGTCTTGATTGAGTTGTCAGGGAATTGTGCTCTTAACTTAATGATTTGCGCTAAAAGTCTAGCAAATGCAACATTGCGGGTCAAAAGTAAACAAACATGTGACCACCTAGTTGATGCATCTATCAAAACCATGAAATATCTAAATGGTTCACAGTGAGGATGAATATGTCCACATATGTCTCCCTGAATGTGTTCTAAGAAAACTGGGGATTCCACAACAATTTTACTTGGAGATGATTTAACTATCTATTTACCTTGAGAACAACTAGTACAATTGTAATCACTAGCTGAAAATATTTTGTGACTCCTTAAAGGATGTCCATGCGAATTATTAATTGTTCTTCGCATCATTGATGATCCTGCATGACCAAGCTGGTTATGCCATAAAATAAATGTCTTTGGATCATTAATTTTCTTATTTAAGACGACATACGTTTCGACATGCCTTATATGAGTAAAATATAATCCAGATGATAAAGCTGAGAATTTTTCTAACACTTCTTTTTCCCATTTGAAACCAATGTGACATAGAGAAATTCTCTATTATTTTCGTTCATGGTTTCAATGTGATATCCATTTTGTCGAATATCTTTAAAGCTAAGTAAATTTCTTCTGGATTTTTCAGAGTATAAGGCATTGTCAACATGAATTATTATTTCCCTAGGCAACATAATATTTGCTTTTCCAGAGCCATTAATCAAATTGGAGATGCCAGATATTGTTTGAACATTAGCCTCAGCTAAGTTCAAATTGGAAAAATATTCTCTATTTTTAAGGATTGTGTGCGTTGTAGCACAATCATCAAGACATATATCGCTCTTATTTGATTCATGATTTGAACACATGATTTGTTGATCCATCTAGACAAATAATATTTGGTAAGGAGTCATATTTCATTCATAATAAGAAACTAGTACATATAACTAAGAAGCATAACAAAAATCAGTACATATAATTATTTAAAATCGTTATATATGATCATTAAAAATATCGAGATTAGTGTTTGGATCATCATGAAAATTTGGGGCATCCATATAATTGATATCCGATGCGCCATCTCTGACAGTGAAGTTCATCTCAACTGTTTTGCCTTTCTCCTTTAAGGAGGCTTGATAAAGATCAATAAAATGCTTAGGCGTGCGACATACATGAGCCCAGTGGCCTTTTAGACCACATCTGTGACATGGTTGGTCACGATTACGAGCATGCCCATTTTCAGCAATATTTTTCCCCTTATTCTGAACGACATCATTCTTATTCCATTTATTCTGGAACTTATTGCCACAAAATTTAGAATAGGGCTTGCCACGATCTTTGCTGATTGATCATTTCTCATTTTTACGTCCGTGGTTTTTCTTTCCATGACCCTTTTTATGGTCATTATAGGATGCTGCATTTGCTTCATTAATTGAAGCGGAACCTGTTGGACGGGAGTTGTGGTTCTTCAATAGAAGCTTGTTATTTTGTTCAGCCACCATGAGACAAGAAATTAATTTTGAGTACTTTTTAAATTGGCGCGCTCGATATTGCTGTTGCAACAACAGATTCGAGGTATGAAAAGTACGAAATGTTTTTTTCATCATTGCCTCATCAGATATATTTTCTCCATAAAGCCTCAAACGAGAGGTAATATTAAACATAGTGGAGTTATACTCACTGACTGTTTTGAAATCTTGCAGCCTTAGATTCAGCCAGTCGTTTTGAGCTTTTGGAAATATCACCATCTTTTGGTGATCATATCGCTCTTTCAAGCTTAACCACAAGGTGAGAGGATCTTTTATAGTGAGATACTCACTTTTCAAGCCTTCATGGAGATGATGGCGAAGGAATATCAATGCCTTCGCACGGCCTTGCATTGATGTTTCATTTCTTTCTATAATAGTTTCTCCTAAGTCTTTGCTTGGAGATGTATCTCGGCATCCAGTTGCCATGACAAATAATTATTTCTAGTGATATCAAGAACAATAAATTTAAGTTTTTGGAGGTTTGCCATAGTCTGAAACTATGTCAAAAAATTGAGTAAATAATTTTTCTCTTTTATAAAAAAAATAAATAATATACGATTAAATATATGTTCACAACTTCATTATTAATATGCAAAATGTACTACTTGTATGAGTTAGTGGGACAACCTCCAGGTTGGGTGGTTGGGTAGTGAGACCAAGTCTACTTAAAAATCATGCCTCCTCGAACGGGATAACCCGTCTCCCTTTCAATATTTAGCTTTACCGGAGACAAGGCTTACCCACTATCAACCCAAACTCATAACACTATTTGCAATATAAAAAAAATCAAGAATAGAGCATAATTAATCGTTTGTAGTATAGCGAGAAAAATAGTTATGTCACATATTGACTTTTGATTTCTGATGTAGAAGATCGTACAAGACGCAACTACAGAGCATACTTTCGCAATCGGTGACGTTATAATGCATAGTATATGAATAAAGTATGTATATAAAAGTGAAGCAACCAAGATAATATAAAAATAAACCGAACTCATAAAAGTTATACCTTCCTAGCTTTATCTCCTTAACAAGGCTTCTTAAACTTTAAGATCTCCTTAATGCTAGAGCAAGCTCGTGCTGATAACGTGTTGTGAATTTAATTGAGACTTGCTAAGAACTAGAGAATGAAATAGAAGACTAAGAACTTCTACTATTACAAACTACTACTAACAAAAGAGAAGAGAAGAAATGAGATAGTTGGAATGAGATGTTTTTCATTCAACTTGGTGTATCCATTACATAGATGTGGGCTCTTTATATAGGCCATTACAAGAATGTCAAAGATCATAAGTTACAATTACATGATGTAAATGTGTAACCTCTCACACATAGTGGTGGAATACAAATGGTTTGAATAGGAAGAGTCATCCACATCCATTTCATTTACAACACTTACCTAAATATAGGAAAATTTTCTATTTTACCTTGGGCTGCAGCCTGGTGCCATGGACACTTGGATCCGTCCCAGACAGTCTCCAACATTAAATTCTTCCAACACGTTAAGATAAAAGGAAAATGATAATCTAACACACTCTTAACGTACACTTTGGGCGCACACTCTTGTCTTTTAATCGTTTATGATGTTTTGTCAGATGTGAGGCCTACACTTGTGGAGATAAGAAAGAACCATAAATAACTAAAAGATAAGGGTGTGCGCCCAAAGTGTGCGTTGAAAGTGAATCATTTTATCATTTTCCTAAGATAAAATTTACTCCATTTTCTGGCATATGAGACAGCCTAACAACACATGACCATCTTTTTTTTTTTTGGTTGTAAAACAACACATGACCATTATGCCAAAAGTATCTTGGTGAGATGGGTGAAATATCACTTGTCAAAATGTAAGGTTTAGAAGGGACCGTCTAATTGAAGTCAATAAAAAAAGAAGTCAACAAAAAAAAAAAAAAAGCCCATTATGGCTGCAGAGTTTTCGGTCTACCTCCATTTGTACAATTGTACTATTGGTTTTGAATTTGATGTGAAACAAACCAACGTTCATTAATTTCCCTCGGCACTAACCAACAACAGTGTTTTCATCTTCAAAAACTTTCTTCCACCCACCTAGTGATTCACCGTTGTGTGGAGTTTCAATCTGCTCAGCTAACAGTTCAGTGAGAACAACAATCAATGGCTGAAACAATTGTTGGAATCCTCTTGCAAAATGTAGAGTCCTTGATCAAAAGCGAGTTGATTTTGCTGTCGAATGCAAAATCTGAAATGGAAAAGCTCTCCAACACATTAACAGCCATTCAAGCCGTGCTAGCAGATGCTGAGACCAAGCAAAACAACAATGAAGCTGTTGAAGACTGGTTGGCCAAGCTCAAAGATGTCGCTTATGATGCCGACGACACATTGAATGAATGGGCTACCGATGAATCTCGCCACCAACACCTAACCAACAACTATCAAGTACATGTCTCCTGTTTTTGTGATTTGAAGAACAAGAGCAAGATTGCAAGAAAGATCAAAAAAATTAGAGAAAGATTTGATGCGATCGCCAAGGACAAATCTGATCTTCATTTGAGTGAGGGGGGAGCTGTTGCTTATCCCGCTCGAAACAGAGAAACTAGCTCTGTCCCAAATGAAGATCAGATCCATGGGAGAGATGGGGATATAGAAGACATTGTCAAGCAATTACTAGAAAGTGCGAATAATGGAAATATAATGCTGATGTTTCCGTCTTTCCCATACTCGGGATGGGTGGGATTGGAAAGACCACTCTTGCTCAGTTTGTCTGCAAAGATGAGAGGGTGATTCAACATTTTCAAACCCGTATCTGGTGCTACGTCTCTCGGGATTTTGATGTGAAGAGGTTATCGAGGAGTGTCTTAGAAGACATAACTAGAACTCCCTGCATGCTCGATAACTTGAACACAATACAGCACGAGATTCAAGAAAAACTGAAGAAAAAACGATTCTTACTTGTGGTGGACGACGTGTGGAATGAAAAACAGGAATTGTGGAAGATGTTCAAGAACTCTTTGACATCCGGGAATAAGGGAAGCTCAATTATCATAACCACTCGACTTCAAGTTGTGGCAGATATTGCAGGTACAGCTCCAGCACACCGGTTATCTCCTCTTTCTAGTGATGATTGGTTGTCACTATTTCAGTCTCATGCATTTCGAAACATGGGAAATCAAGCTAATCCAAGACTAGTGGATATTGGCAAACAAGTAGTAGAAGAATGTGGCAGCCTACCTCTTACTGCAAGGGTTTTGGGGAGCTCATTGTGCAAGCAGGATGAAAGACAATGGGAACTCATCCAAAAGCGCGAGATTTCAAGTTTACATGAAGACCTGAGATTGAGCTATATCAGTCTATCATCTCATGCAAGGCAATGTTTCGCTTATTGCTCCCTATTTCCAAAAAAACATGAAATGGAGAAAGAAAACCTTATTCATATATGGATGGCAAATGGACTCATTCCGGTCGATGAGAGGACGAGCCTTGAAGTTGCAGGAGATGGGATTTTCAATGAATTATTGTCGCATTCCATGTTACAAGGCGCAGAGAGGGATGGTGACGGAAATATAGTAAAATGCAAGATGCATGACCTCCTTCATGATCTTGGATCTTCAATTTTGAAGAATCATCATTTATGCATGGAGAAAAACCCAAATATTCCAGAAAAAGCTCGACATTTATCGGTGATTGGTTCCTCATCAGAATTATCCATTTGTCATTTAAATAAATCCCCAAGCCTTCGCACACTCATCTTTATTTCCCACGAGAATCGTCCAAAGCTTGATGATCTCATCACTCATCTTACACTCCTAAGAACTTTACATCTCCGCTCTGTGGATCTTTCCGAGTTGCCCTCATCAATTGGAAATCTGAAACATCTGAGGTACCTAAATCTCCAATCCTGTGCTCTTCAAGCTGACATACCTGAATCCATTTGTAAGTTGAAGCAGTTGCAAATGTTAAATTTGGCTTGCAATGAGTTCCCAACATTGCCATCTTCAATAGGTGATTTGACGAAATTGAGGTACCTAAACCTGTCTTCCAATAAGAGAATAGCATCACTGCCTGAATCTATTGGGGGGCTTACAAGCTTAGAGACATTTGAAGCAGCACATTGTAGTGAACTTGAAGGATTGCCATCTCGAATTGGTGAGTTGAAGAATTTGAGGTACCTCAACCTCTCTGACAATGGAAGAATAACATCGCTGCCTGAATCTATTGGTAATCTTACAAGTTTACAGACATTAATTGCAATGTCTTGTCGTGAACTTAAAGCATTGCCATCTTATATTGGTGAGTTGAAGAATTTGAGGTACCTCAACCTCTCTGACAATGGAAGAATAACATCGCTGCCTGAATCTATTGATCTCCTTGAAAGCTTGCAGATATTAGAAACAGCAAATTGTATTGAGCTTGAAGCATTGCCAGATTCAATAGGTAATTTGGAGAAGTTGAGGTGCCTCAACCTCTCTTACAATGGAAAAATAAAATCGCTGCCTGAATCTATTGGTCGCCTTAAAAGCTTGCATACTTTAAAAGTAATGAATTGCACTGGACTTGAAGCATTGCCAGATAGCATCGGTAACCTACAAAGCCTCAAGCACCTAGACACGAAGGCTTGTTGGAGTTTAGAAGGCATGCCAAATGGCATAGCTTCATTAACTGCTCTCCAAACATTAGGCTACTTCAAGGTTGGTTCCGAAGAGAGAGGATTTGCTGGTATCAGAGAGTTGCATGGGCTAAACCTCCTTGGAGGAGAGTTAGAGATAGTAGGGGTTGGGCATGTGAAGAGTGTAGAGGATGCTGGAGGAGCCTGCTTGATGTTGATGATCAGTAAAACCAAACTCTCCAAGTTAGCTCTGTGGTGGGCTCATTTTGATGATGATGAGGATGTTGTTACAAGTGGCAGCAGTAAAGAGGTGTTAGAAGGCCTTCAACCTCACCCCAACAACATCAAGGAATTGGTAATTGCAAATTACCCAGGAGCAGAGTTTCCTACTTGGATGCAAATGGGGGATCCTCTTTCTTCCTTTCCAACACTATCCCACCTCATTCTCAAAAATCTCCCTAATCTAGAGGAATGGTTATTGGACTGCAGAGTGAATGAAAGACTTCCTCTTCTCCAATCCTTGCAACTTTTGTCTTGTTCTCGGCTCAACTCCTTACCTGAAGAGATATGCAATCTCGCATCATTAAAATCACTGCAAATCAATTCGTGTCCCCAATTGGCTTCTCTTCCTCATCAATTATCGAAGCTCACATCTCTTGAACGCTTGGGAATTCTGAATTGCTCTCAGTTAAGATCTTTGCCTGTGATGGGGATGCAAGGGCGAAGGAGTTGTCTTAGATCACTGAATGTTGTCAATTGTGAACGCCTAACATCTCAGCTTGAGGGATTGCAACATCTAACAGCCCTGGAGTCATTAATATTGATAAATTGTTCAAAGTTAAGAGTTTCGGAGCAGGATCTTGACCATCTCCCTGCTCTAAAGATCCGAGAAGTTTATGAGCCCTTTCAAGAAACATATATGGATAGAATCTATAAGCTAATGGATGAGCTTGATTCTTCTGAAGACTTGCCACCTTCTTTGAAAGCAAATGCACCGCAACAGCCGAGAGAAAATTCCGAATTTTCCTATTTCCCAGATGAAAATCCTAATGCTTGTCTAATAATGTAAAATTAACGAGTCTACAAAATGCATTTTCCATTGACTTTATCATCATACTTGTACTTCTCTACATCGTATTTCTAATTCCAATATAAGTACCATTTCAGGAAGTTCAATTTTACATAAAAGAAATTGTTCCAAAATTTCTCTATCTTAAATGAAATTGGATTCGTTCATATTGTGTATGTATAGTTAAACAGACATTATCATAAACAGTAACACATAGAATAAATGATATAATCTATTATTGGGGGCTGTATGGATTGTGGAATTAAATACTTTTTTTTAAAGCCTGGAATTAAATACTTTTAGTTTTATGATAGTTGTTCTTCTATTGAACTTCGGTTTTTTATTGATTTACCAAAAATAAAGTATTCAAACAACGATAAGTTCATGCTAATTCATGGCTACGCATTTACCATATTGAAGACAATCCTTCTATTGCTACTTACACATTCTAAAATTATAGCAGATTGAGTAAAAAATGGTACGTACGCTGTGAAGTTTTTATTATATATACTATTTTTATTTATTTTTTATTTTGACTACATGTACTGTTTTTTATTGTTAAGTAGTCCTGTTAATCACAAGATTAAGTGTTTTATGTTCGAAAGACAATGAGTAAGGAATAGTTCAACCTTAAATATGTATTATTATTCATAATTCATATAATTACAAACTTGCATATTTTTGAGTGGCCATTGAATGAAAAATATGAAAGTTATGTTTTCTTTTGTTATTGAATTCATCTTCTTGATTTGGAACTTGTTAATTTTCTTGTTTCTTGTTTGAAATTTCGATTTTTATTTCCCTTACCATTTGTAGACAAAAAGGGATTCAACGAAACTCAGATTATTTCACCAAGTTCTTGCATTTTTCTAGTCATGTTATCTGTAATTCTTAAACAGACCGAAAATTAAGGATTTTTGCCAAAGGTTCAATGCAGTAATGCATTTTTTTTTTTTTTTTTTTTTGAGAAAGGAGATGATGCTCCCGAAATTTTATTGATGTCAAAAGACGTTACATCCCGAAAGGATTGGGTACCTTCGAGTTTTGATCCATCTGAAAGGATCGCATTACAAAAATGGATAAGCTAACTTGATCAAATCGACAATTCATTCATTTTTTTTTTTCGTTTCCTGCTACTAGCATGTCCATCTATATATGCATCTGCATTTGTGTGTTTCAGTGTAGTCTGACTGCAACAAGCTTTTCAGAATCTATAAGAAAGGTACATATCACTGACTAAATCTAGAATTTGGCTTCTATTCTTTAATTCTCTATTATATGATTTCCTTTCTTATTAATCAATGCTTGTTTATTTTGTAGGCATCTGATCTGCAATTGATTCAATTGTGCGACGTCTTGATGCCACTTAAGTACCTAACACTAGCAATCTAATAGTTTATCGCCCTTCAGCAAGGCCGTTTGACTATATTTGCTCTCTTTTATGTGCTGTACTCTTGGATTAATGGCGATCACCTCTACCTACATATTATTATTTAAGTGCATTCTACTTTGTCCTTTCATAGAAAATGTGCCTAAAAAGTTTTTCTGATTCCATTACTCAACCCAGATGATTTTTCCATAGTTTACTGAAATTTGGGCATTTGATGATACAGGCTAGGATTACTGAAGGAGAAAGTCTCAAGAAAGATTTAGGAGTATGCAGAGCAGTCTGTTTTCAAATTCCTATTTTACAGCTTTAAAATATTAGTGATGTTCTTCGATGGATGTGATTTAAGTATCGATGCAGGTCTTTCAATGATTCAATCTCACCTCCAATATTCCTGCTTGGATGCAAATGTGCAATTCTGCGTGTTCATTTTCAAGGCTAGTTAAATTCAAGTTAAACCAGCTCATATTCTGCTATTATAGATTGTGAGAAGTGTTTTGTACATCTTCCTCATTAATTGCGAAAACTTGCATCAATGCATATTTCATTGATTTTTTTTTTTGATAAGATGTTGATTTTGTTTTCATTCATTCAGGGTGATGAGTGATGACAAAAATCACTAAGATACTTCAAAAATTTTAAACAAATGAGCAGAAAAGCCTTAATTCAAGATACTTCAAACAACCCTGCTACGAAATGAGACCAAGCGTGAAACTTAAGTGTGGCTGAATGCGATTTCCTTGGGGTGGCTGCAGAATTAGCGTGATTTGTGAAGATGGCCCTCCAATCTTTCCGTGTTACTTTTCTGCTTTTTTGTTTGTTCTTTTAATTGCATTCTGCTGTTTCTTATCCATTTAGTGGATTGTTGGTTCATTTTCCTGTACTTCAAAAAAATTTTACCCATCTAGAAAAAGATTTTGAAACAGATTTTTTTGTCAGTTGATTTGTTGGATATCTTAAACCATTTGTATATACAAAAAATCTGTTTGGACTCTTAGAGTCCAGACTCATAGGGAGGTTTTTGAAATTTTTATAAACGTCAAAGGAAAGTTATAAGTTGTTATTTCAATGTTATTTATTGCTTGACGATGCCTTTGAAATAAAAATTTCTAAAAACTCTTTACGGACTCTAAGAATTCAAATAACGTTGTTTTTTTTTTTTTTTTTTTTTTTTTTTAATGAGAAAAGAATGTAAAGCTTTAACGCATTCATTGGATGGATCTTCCTATCTAACTTCTTGCAAGGGATTGTGAGCTTGCAGGTGCCCAGGGTTGAAATTTCCAATCCGGTATCTTGAGCACCTTGCCGATCTGCATTTTGTAAATGTTGAGTATTCCATAGATGTACTTATGCCAGAGTCTCTGAAAGTAAGACGTCGTTGAGCTAAAACTTTTGGAAGCTTTTTCTTTATCCAAGTATGATAAACTTTTGGCAATTTTTTATTATTGATGTGTGAGTCTCTGATTGCAGATATTTCACAAATTTAAACAAGTGGTTGTATCTCGTTGAGCTAAAACTTTTGGAAGCTTTTTCTTTATCCAAGTATAATAAACGCGTCATATCAGTGTTTTGTACATCATTGCAGATAGAGAAGAAGCTGCGAATTCCGGCAGCTGGTAAGGGTTCGTCTAATAGCCCAGCAGAACTGAAAGATGACACTGGTGCATCAAGAGAGGAAAAACAGGTTAATTTTGTGATTTACTAACATTGTTGTGAACTTGGCTTTGCTCTTCCCAATATGCAGATTGTTATGTGTGTCCTTTCAAGTCCACCGTTTCGGAAGTACAATGTGGTGGTCGATCTAAGTATTGAAGTTTGCAGGGTCTGATTTACTCGTAAAAATTGCTTCCAACCAACAAAGGTCTCTTTCTCTCTTGACATAATAGGTAACTTTACTTTAGGAGCACTGTCCAAATATGAAACTGGACTCGAGCATAAATTTTTGTCACATCTGAATTTCCTATAGAACAGGGTCTTAGAAAATTTATTTACTTTAATGCGGGGCTGGGGACTGAAAAGAAGGTTGCAGACATTGCCTCTCTCTATAATTGGTCAATGAATTGAGCAGTTAAGGAAGACTGAATAGATATGGAGGATTTTCAGGAGCACTGTTTGATATGTGAAATCAAGATTGAGGTCAGTTATTATTCCTTTACAAATTTATATTTAGTTCTTCTTCTTTGCTTGTTCGTCTAATCGTGATCTTAGTATAGTACTTGTCCATATAGAACCTATTTTAATGATTTTCTTGGTCCTGACTGCAGTAAGCTTTCCAAATTCTATTGCAAAGGTGTTACTGCCTAAATCTAGTGAAGGTTGTAATTCTACTTTTCTAATTCCTATTGTTCATTTTATTTATATTTTCTCAACAATTGATCTTTAATATGTGCGTTACGCAACTGATTTGCAATGTTTGCGCTTAACTCTCCTGATCTAATCATATATGCAAGGCCATTTGAAAAACCTACTCAATGAGCAATCATAAACTCATAGAAAGAAAATGAGTGCATGCTGGATACATAAATACTATTAAGGATATGTATGAGGGAGTAGTAACAAGTATAAAAACATTTGGAGGAACTCCAAAAGAATTTTTCATTACGATAGGACTACATCAAGGGTCGGCTTTAAGCCCATATCTCTTTACTCTAGTTTTGGATGAACTAACTAGGCATATTCAAGAGGATATAGGATGATATATGTTATTTGTAGATGACATTATCCTAATGGACGAAACAAAAGATGGAGTGAATAGAAAATTATAACTTTGGAGGAATACGTTAGAATTTAATGGCTTTATGTTGAGTAGGACGACGACCAAATACAAGCACTATAAGTTTAGAACTACGAGGCATCGAGATGATGGAGTGGTAAAATTAGGGAAAGTAGAAGTTTCCAAGGTGAAACACTTTAGATATCTAGGATCAATCATACAAAATGATGGCAATATTAAGAATGATGTTACACATAGAATTCAAGCTGGATGGAAAAAATGGAGGAGTGCAACTAGTGTGATCTGCGATAAAAATATGCCTACCAAGTTAAAAAGAAAATTTTATAGGACCGCAATTAGGCCAGCTATGCTCTATGGAAGTAAATGTTGTGCAATAAAACAACAATTATATAAAATGAACGTAGCAAAAATGAGGATACTTAGGTGGATATGTGGTAAAACTCGTAAAGATAGGATAAGAAATATAGAATCCAAAGACAAGTATGAGTAGCACCAATTGATTCAAAGATTAGGTGACGCGTGTCGAATGCGTCAAAATATAATTCCCGATTCTACACCAAAAACTACAAAGACTGCAGTAGTGGTAAGCTCGGGGTCGAACCTCAAGGACTAGGCTACTGACTTACGTTTCTTAGGGAGAGAAGAGAAGAACAATAAATTAAAAGCCTAGGTATCCAGCTTCACGGTTTACGCCAAACAACTTGGGAACGATTCCATTATTCCTCGGTTATAAGATATATGAGACTAACCTAAAATCTAGTGCAGCTATAGACCCGGTGACGCACGCGATTCCTCGCACTTCCTGATATCGATAGCCAAGGTACGACCGTTGACTACTTCCCTAACCAAACACGCAACCTGATCGCTAGTGCTCCAGATTTAACGCGTTGGTCGCATTACTTCGATTTGTGAAGGCACTACACTTAGACAACCGGATCACTTGTGTGTCCGATTTAGCCTAGATTTTTATGGTATTCAACCGGTCCCAAAAGAATCAATTGATATGGTCAATTGCCACTAGTGTGGTCTTGTCGCACAAGGACGGGTGCTTACAACTCACTGACATGTAAATCAAGGTTTAAACTAGTGTTTAACTTTAATTGTTCAAACAATACCAAAGAAAATAAATCATAGAAAATAATCAATAAAATCATGTATAGATAAACCTCCTAATGGAATCCCAAGTCACAAGGCTCGACCGATCCACCTTCAACCTAGTTGAAAGGGATTAACTAAACTAAACCTTAGTTCAAAAAATAAAACAATAGACTAAACAAAAATAAAACTTGGTTTTTTTCTTCTTCTCTAAATCCTAATATATATATATCTTCCTAAAATTTGGTCTTTAGAGGTGAGAAAAACCAATTTTCATAGTTTTGGGAGTTTCTTGGCGTTCGTGACACGTGGCAGCGTGTAATTGGTGATTTCTGGGGGCTTTGCTGATGTGTCACGCTGTGATTGGAGGAGCTGATGTGCATGACTGATGTGGCAACGTCTGATAGGCCAGGAAGATGGTGCGTGATTGGGTGACACGTGGCAGCGTGTGAGTGGCTGGAGGGTGAGCTGGTGACACGTTGGACCAACCAAACGTGGACACGTGGCGGGCAAAAGTGGAGAAGAAGCTTGCGTGAAGTCGTGCGAAGATCTGAGAGTTCGTGTGGGCACACATCTCGAGGCAGATCAACGATTGAGGCGAGGAGACGGTTCAGAGAGGTGATGTGGCGGGCTGGACGAACAACGTGGCGTGCGTAGATTGGTGGTGACGTTGCTGGAATGATGATATGGCACACTGTGATTGGCCGGGCAGCTATTGTATGACATGGCTTGACCAATAGGTGACTGCCACATGGCTAAAAGTGGTAAAAAACTGGAATTTGTCATATGGAAGCGTGCAGGACTCCAATTGCCCAACTGTCGGCGCATACTTCGAGACAGACCCTCCGACATCCGATTACTGCAAGTAAATACTCTACTTTGAGTATTTTTCCGTTCTGGATCCAACCGTGCACTCCGTTTCACCTAAAAACGAAAATCAAATATAATTAGATATATATTTTCATATTATTCCAATAAATCACCAAATCCTTAAAATATGCATTTATCACCATAAAATAAGATAAATATAGTCCAATTACTCCTAATAACCTATACTATATTATGCCTAAATAAACACTTATCATTATGGAAGGGCGGTTGCGGTGGTTTGGCCACATGCAAAGACGGCCTACAGATGCCCCCACTAGAAAGCTTGACTTAATAGGAACGAAAGAAATTCGACGAGGTAGAGGTAGACCGAAGTTAACTTGGGATGCATTAATTAAAAGGAATTTGAATGGTTTGAAAATTTCACCATCAATTGCATTAAATCAAGTACAATGGAGAAATTTGATCCGTATAGACGACCTCAATAATTTAGGCATGAGGCTATGTTGTTGTTCTTACGTTTGTTTTTTTCGTTTTCACTTTTCAAATGTGTTATTTGCTCTACATTATGTAGTTTCTTTGTAAGTTTTCTATGTGATTTCTTTTGACTTTTCTTTGTCTATGGAAGCATGTTGCATGTATTGCAGTGCATACGAAATTATTGATGTTGTTTTTAGTTCTGAATGGTGTTGAACTCCTCGATTTGTTGTTTTTGTCTACTTCCCTTGCATGACCTGTTTGATGGTGATCAAACGTGCACTGCCTTCGAGTGGAGTTGCATCAAAAGAGCGCTGCATATATCCCAAGGCAATATTGGTGTTGTCTCTCTAAGTGTTGACGTGGGACCCACAATGTGTAACAAATATATGCTCATGTATAGCCGTAAGCTATACTTCTTGGAGATGTTACGGTATGAGGAGGTGTAGAAAGGTTGATGTAACATAGCCTAGATTGTGACATGTAGCACAAGGTGTCAGTAGAAGATGTTTGACCTATTGGATTGCCCTCGATAAACGTGGTGGAAAACCAAATACTATGAAGTGTCGTACTTGAATTGAAGAGATACGATTGTCAATATGAATGGCAAGACCCCACGCAACAAATTAAGCGACATAACTCTCAATGAGATCCGATTGATCTGCCTCGAAGTGCGTGCAACCCAAGTTTACGCTGAGTTTCTAATTCGCGAGCACAAGAAAAACAGGGAGAAGTATAAATAGTTTAGGGGACTCTCTCTCTGGGGATCTCTCTCTCCGTCTTTGTTCTTTTATTTTCTTTTGTATTTTTTGTTCTTCAATCATGAAACACTAATCTCATGACCTAGGCAAGACTACGAGGGAGTTCTACCACTACCAATAATCGATTTGTGAGATCTATTTGATTTAATATTTCATTATTTTTCTTTTATATTATATTTCTTTTGGTATTGATTTTATTCTAGGGTTAGATCTATTTGTTTGTAAAGGGCCATTGCATGCATACTAGGTTGACTACCCTTAGTCATTAGTCATTGAAGTCGAAATGATAAGTGTTCATTTAGGCATTAATTAGTTTAAGTTATTAAGTGTAATTGGACTATATTTATCTTATTTTGTGGCAATAAATGCATATTTTAGGGATTTAATGATTTATGGAATAATATGAATATATATCTAATTATATTTAATGTTCATTTTTAGGTGAAACGTAGTGCATGGTTGGATCCGGAGCGAAAAAAATACTCAAAATAGAGTATACACTTGCAGAAATCGATCAGTGGAGGGTTTGTTTCGGAGTATACACGAGAGTTGGGTACTAGGAGTTCCGGATAGGCCACGTGTTGCGTCCCCATTGGACAGTCCACGTCACATAGCAGTAGCAGCCAATCAACGCCTGCCACGTCGCCTGTCCCAGCCTATCACATTTCACCACATCACCAAGAAACAACCGCCTCCACCAACCACGTTGTGCCACGTCACTTGTCTAACCGTCTTTTCTCCCATCCTCGCTAATCTTCCTCTGGATGCGCAACTACACAGACTCCTAGAATTTCGCACGACTTCACACAAATTCATTCCCGCGCTCTTGCCACCATGTGTCGATCACCAACCTGTCACCAGCACGTCACACAACAGCTCCTCCAATCCGTTTCCGCCACGTCAGCGGGCTTCAACCACTCCACCAATCCAGCGCTGCCAAGTGTACTGAACATGCAGAAAACGCCCAAAACACTCCTGGATCCAAAAATCATTCTTCTAACTACGAAAATTTATTTTTCTCACCTCCAGAGACCAAATTTTAGGAATATATATTAAGACTTAGGGATTAGAGAAGGATGATCTATTATTTATTTTTCTTTTAGTTTAGTTTAATTATGTCTAGCTAGTTCCTCTTCTAGGTTGAAGGTGGATCGGTCAAGTCTATGACTTGGGAATCCTTTATAAGGTTTATTTATTTTTAATTATTATTGATTCTTTTATATGATTTATTTTCTTTGGTATTGTTTGAACAATTGAGGTTAAATACTAGTTTAAACTTTAATTTACATGCTAGTGAGTCGTAAGCACCCGTCCTTGTGTGACAAGACCACACTAGTGGCAATTGACCATACTAATTGATTAGACCCTTTTGGGACCGGTCAAATACCTTAAGGATCTAGGCTAAATCGGGAGCACTAGCGATTCGATTGTTTAGGTGTAGTACTTTCATGAATCAAAGTAATGCGACTAATGCATTAAATCTGGAGCACTAGCGATCAGGTTGCATGTTTGGTTAGAGAAGTAGTGAACGGTCGTTCTTTGGCTGCCGACATCAGGAATTGTGAGGAACCAAGTGCGTCATCGGGTCTATAGCTGTAGTAGATCATAGATTAGTTTTCATCTTTTATAAATTGACAATTAATAAATTCAATCCCAAGTTGTATGGCGAGACTGTGAAACTGAATACCTAGATTCATTCCCATTAGATTTTCGTTCCATTTAATTTCTTTATTTTTAAAATATCTATATATTTTATCTAAAACCTTAATTTCCCTTTTTTGTATTTTTCTTACCTAAGAAAGACATTAATCTCTGAGGGATCGACCATTTACCGCTATCTACAAAATAGTTAGTTTAGGAAAAATATATTTTATTAACGCGTTCGTCGCGCGTCAGAAAGCTGCTAAACCAACTCACTTTGGACACTTAGATTTAGCATCAAGATGATGCGACATTGGGTCCCACATAGGGTTGCAAGTGGGGCGGGGTAGGGATTAAAGTTATCGTTCCCGTGGGGCGCGGGGCGATGATCTATCCTCAAAAATTCCCTGCGGGGAGAACTTTGTCGGGGATCTATGTGGGGCGGGAAATTCCTACGGTGCCTCATCAATTTTGTAAAAAATTTATTTTGATCTCCACTCCATGACCTTTTTGTTTCTTAACTATATTCTCAATTTTTATTTTATTTAAAAAAAATATTTTTCTCAAATAATCTTGTTTTTGATATTGTTATGTTGATTAAGTTACATTCTTCATACTTAATTAAATATAAAACATTCCTTATAAATTAATATGACAAATAAATTTTAATAATATTTTAACTATACTTTAATATATCTTTATGATGCAATATATATAGTAGAATTGGTTTAATGGTACAAGTTATGTTTTAGTTACAAAAGTTGTAACTAAAAACTACATAAATTTTTAGTAAGAAATAAAAAATGGAAAATTTTATGTGGGGAGCGGGGATGAGATCCCCGTTGGGCGCAGTGCGAGAGCAATCGTCATCCTCGTCTTGCCTCGCGTGACGGGGTAGGGTTTTGCCCTTGCCCCACCCCGCAGAGAGCAAAACACGGGGAATATGTGCTCTATCGGGGCAGGGTTCCGCAGGGTACGGGGATGCTCTAGCCCACTTGCAACCCTATGCTCTTCCACATCTGTTGCTACAATTTTCAGTGAGTTTGAATAATAGAATTCAAATTCTTGCTAGATTTAGTAAACATCTTTCTTATAAAAGTTGGATAGCCTAACAAAGTCATTAAATAAGTTATGTTTAAATAAGTTATGTGCTAGATTTTTTAAACATCTTTCTTATAAAAGTTGGGCAGCCTAACAAAGTCATTAAATAAGTTATGAGAGGCGGCGACGGCGGCTCCAAACCCTAAACCTCTTTCCTTGCTCCTTGTGATTAGAGATCTCGAGCCATCGACAATGGTTCTAATCACATATTTCCTTGTTTGATTCATTCAATAAATAGTAGATTTGTTTATATTTGTGAATATTGATTCATTCTTGTTGCAGTACGTCTCCCAACGATTATTCGTGGATTTGTGAAGTTACTGAATTAGTGATCTTCTTTAGGTTTTTGCATTTAGTAAGTAGTTTTGTCTTCCCTATTGAGAAATTTTGATTTTGTCTTCCCTTTGTCGGAAGTTTTGTTTGTCATTATGTGGTTTTAGTAGTGTTTGTGCAATGTCACATGTTTCAGATGTTTGTAGAGAACAATCCCTGATTATCATACTGTTTTAATGTTACAGTCTCATTCACAACCAAATTTATGGCGATAGATGTTCTTTTGAACAAGTAGGATTAGTTAATCAGTGTACTTCTATTAGGGTAATTGATTTCATGTCTGGTCCTATATTGAGCCTATTAAATAAGTTCAACAGTGGCATAGTGGCCCTAGTCTTCCTTCTAGAGACACTAGCAAAAAAATCACATCTATGGAATAATTGAGATGTTAGAGCAATTTGATACCGCAATCCATCACATAGGGATGTAATTAGACATTTATATAATTATCCGCATCATTTTAGTAGAGCTCTTTTGACCTTGCATTCCCACCTATAGCGATGACTTTATATCGTGTGAACCATCAAGTACTAAAGAAATGTAAGCTTGACTAATTAAAGAGGAGGAGAAACCAACTCATAAGAAAAAGCAATTAATGTCTAGTGATTTATTTTTTCGAAGCCCAAAAGAGTCGTTATGAGCCCCCAAGGAGCAAACCTGACCCATTAAGAGATATTTTGTCCCAATTACAAGCTCAAAGGAGTAATTACAAGTATACTAACATTTTGTGATAGATCTAATCGATTATAGTAGATCTATAATCGATTATAGTACTTAGGTCAGTCACAATGAAGCCTAGGCAAACTTAGTGAATCCGATGAGCCGACATAACTACCAGCAGCATTTTTTTTTTTTGAGAAAAGGGAGACAAGATGCTCTCGAAAGTTGTACCCTCCACCACATATGTACAAAAGAATGATAAAGAATGCTTTGTTGCATACGACCACTTGAAGTCCACATACCATTTGTCCACATAGCTCAACCTTACGTGTTCTTGTAAATCCGAATTCTCTCCGTCTCTGGTGAGTTCCCAGTCTTTCTTTGTCTATTTCTTTGTCCTTAGATCGCAATTATCCGCATCATTTTAGAAGAGCTCCTTTGGCCTTGCATTCCCACCTTGTCACCTACAGCATTGACTTCAGATATCGTGTGTAAATCAAGTATTAAAGAAATGTAAGCTTCACTAATTAAAGAGGAGAAGCCAGCTCATTTAGATATCGTGCGTAAATCAAGTAATAATGCAAGTCTTGAAGAATCACCATTTAGAAGTCAAGAGCCTCAAATACATAATAACAAGAAGTCTGATACATCCACTAAATAAAACTACCAACGAAGAAATCTTACTCGATTTCTTTCTCGAGAACAACAGAATGAAGCACAAGAAAGAGAATCCACAGTCCACTAAATAGATAACAAACAAAATGCTGAAAAGAAACATGGAAAGATTGAAAGGGCCTTGCATTACTGCTTGAAGGGCAAGCGAGGCAGAAGGCTTTATCCCGAAATCTTCATATCGCAGTCCTCATACATAATAATATATATACCTACAACATTAAGTGCCTCATTTCAGTAAGTTATAATATGAATTCAGAAGAAATTAAGCAACTGATATAAACCAAAAATTAACTGACCTTGATATTGATTTGTGATTACACCCCTGAACGAGAACTCAGCTCGTTCAATTGAATGCAGCGAGTCTTGCTTTCACTGACTCTGGCAAATCTATAGGAGGATCAACTCTTAGGTAATTCAGAGCAGTGAGATGCTCAAGATCCTGAGCCGAAAATTGCGAATTAGGACAATTACTCAATTGAAATGACTCCAATGTTGTTAGATGCTGTAGTCCTTCAAATTGAGATTCGAGTATTACACATTCAACAATATGCAATGATCTAAGATAGCTCATTTGCCCTTTCATCCCCATCGCCGGCAAAGACGTTAAACTAGGACAGTTGCAAATCTTCAAGCTTTCAAGCGATGTAAGCCTCAGTAACTCATGAGGAAGAGAAGCCAGCTTGTCACAAAAACTGATATGCAGTGATTTTAATCTCTGTAATCTTTTAAGGCCGCCAATAGATTCAGGCAATGATTTTATTTTTGGATTGCGAGAGAGGTTGAGGTACCTCAAGTTCTCCAAATCACCTATTGAAGATGGCAATACTTGGAGATCCGAGTTGGCCAAACTTAACATTTGCAAATTTCTCAGCTTACGAAAAAAGTTTTTTGGTAATCGTTCAAGACCACAAGATTCAAGGCTTAGGCATCTCAAATGTTTCAAATTTCCAGCGGGCAACATCGAAAGCTTAACACGTGTGAGGTGTAATGTTCTTAAGGATGTGAAAGGAGATACAGAGAAATCTGAGCTTTGATTAATGCCCATCACAGATAAATGCCTAACCTTTTTTGGAATATTTAGATTTGGCTCAACATCAGCCACTATTTGTGAACGATGATTTTTCAAAATTGAAGATGCAAGACCGTGTAAGATGTTATGAATCTTGCATTTTACTATTGGTTTTCCATCATCATCCCTTGTGCCTATTAACATAGAATGTCCCAACAATTCAGTGAAAATCTCCTCCCCTTGATCTTCATATCCCATCATTTCATCGACAGGAAGAAGTTTATTTGCCATCCACATATGAATAAGGTCGTGTTTTTCTATTTCAGGGCCTTTCGGAAATAGGGAGCAATGAGAAAAACAATGCTTAGCATGCAACAGTAGACAACGATAGCTCAACCTTACGTGTTCTTGTAAATCCGAATTCTCTCCGTCTCTGGTGAGTTCCCACTGTCTTTCTTTGTCTCTTTCTTTGTCCTTAGATCGCAATAAATCCCCCAAAACCCTTGCAGCAAGAGGTAGGCCGCCACAGTTTACTACTATTTGTTGGCCAATTTCCTCCAATCTTGAATTGACTTGATTCCCCGTATTTTTAAATGCATAAGACTGAAACAGCAACGAACAATCTTGGTTAGAAAGAAGAGGTAATTCGTATGCTGGAGATGTACCTGCATTATCAGCGACAGCCCGGAGACGAGTGGTTATGATGATTGAGCTTCCCTTAGCGAAGGATTGCATATAACTCTTGATCATACTCCACAACTCCTGACTTCCAGTCCATACATCATCTAACACGAGTAAGAATCTTTTTCCATTTAGTCGTTCGTGAAGCTCACGCTGTATAGCGTTCAAGTTATCAAGCGCGCAAGGAGTTCTAGTTATGTCTTCCAGGAAACGCCTCAACATCACTTTCGCATCGAAGTCATCAGGGAGCCAACACCAATAAAGACGGTCTTCAAAATGTTGGATCACTCTTTTATCTTTGCAGACAAACTGAGCAAGAGTGGTCTTTCCCACCCCACACATCCCAAGTATGGGAATGACGGAAACATCATCATGTGCATTATTTAAATTTTCCAGCAATAGGTCGACAATGTTTTTGACGTCCGCATCTCTCCCGTAGATCTTATCTTCAATAGGAACAAGGCTAGTTTCTCTGTGCTTGGGATGAGCTGCAGGGACAGCTACCCCCTCACTCAAATTTAAATCAGATTCCTCCTTGGCGATATCTTCAAATCTTTTTGTAATTTTTTTGATCTTCTTTGCGACCCTGCGAAGGGGCATAGTGCGCTTGGCTTTCTTTTTTAAAGATGACAAGAAATCAAGTAGCTTGTTGTTGCTGTTGACTGGGAGTCGAAGGCGAGCTTCAAGTGTTTCCCAATCACTTAATATGTCATCGGCATCATGAGCAGCATCTTTGAGCCTCTCCAACCAAAGTTCAACAGCTCTGCTGCTGTTTTGCTTGGTCTCTGCATCTGCAAGAACGGCTTGAATAGCTTGCAAGTAACTGGAGAGCTTTTCCAGCTCAGATTTGGCGTTCAACAGTAAACTCAACTCGCTTTTGATGATTTCCTCTACATTCCTATAGAGAATTTGGATAGCTGGTTCAGCCCACATTTTCTCTACACTAAACTGATGAATGATTCTCTCGTAAAATAAAGTTCAACACACAAGTGATTAGGTGAATCACTTGGAAATAAAAGTGTTTTTGTAGCAATCCATTGGGCTAAAGCCAAAAAATCCTCTTATCCAGGAAGTGGAGTGAAAAGAGGTTGAAGAAACTCTTTCCCAACAAATTGTCAACTCCGCGTGAAAATAAATAAATAATGCACTAGAACAAAGTTGGTCGTTTCAAAACCCCTATTTGAGATGGTGTTATAAAATGCTACGTGAGAAATATGTTCGTTCGTGTTTTAATTGCTAATATAGGTATTATGTAGAGGTTGCTTAAAATCTCTATCAATTAGGTTAAATGTCAAAACTTTTCTAGTGAATTAAAACACAACCCATTGAACACGTTTTTCACATGACATTAATAACACCTATCTTTAATAGGGGTTTTGGAATCTCTATTAAAGACCAAAACTATTCTAGTGACGTGAACTCTAGGTTCATGAGGGCAACAATGCAAAAAATGACGTTGGATTGGGTAATGTTGGGTGGCTGCTTCAACCCAACATCATTCCCTAGCCAAAATAGAAAATATTAGAATGACTCACACGAAGTTACATCAGCCCACAAGAGTTGTCCACGCAATCTCGACCTGTGTGTTATGCATCGGGATTTATGCTTACTTGTATCTTGAGCTGAAATACGGATGACTCAAAAGCTCAATGTGATTTCGGGTGTGACTTATCTGTTGTCATTTTTGCATTTCCTTGCTAAATTGGTTTGGAGAGTTGAATTTCATAGTTTTTCAATTGTGTGGGACCCACATTTTATATTAAAACACTATTAAATAACTAAAGATGTTGAAATATAATTTTTAGATGTAGGATTTGGTGTGAAGGACTCGAGGGAGCCTCTTACATTGATTTGATGATTTGATGATTTGATGAAAGCAAGGTTGGTGATGGCATAAGAGATCGATGATGTGGCATTAAAGAAATAATGAAAACATCTGTAGTTTCCTAACCCAACCGCATAATATTTGTTTAGGAAAATGCTACAATGACAATGGAAAGTCACACCACAACACACATTAGCCCATAAGAGCCATCTATGCCTATTCGGGATATGGGCTTTACACAGATCTTGGTGCATAACACGTGAGTCGAGGCCATATTGAGGGCTCTTGTGGGTCATTGTGTATTAGAGTGTAACTTACCCATTATTATTCTAATATTTTCTATTTTTTTAATGACATCATGTTTATGATTACCTCTAACTGTTCTACAACCCACCCTACAAGAGACATCCTCAAAAAATCAAGAGATTCGAACCTAAGACATTATAAAGTCCTAAGTGAGCAACTAGTAGGCCAAAGCAATGGTTAGTTGATTCTTCTTCCTTTCTTTCAAAGTTCTCAAAGAAAGTTCTCAATCTAGTCTGTGTCATGAGAAGGTGCTCTACCAAAATCAGTCACTACAATTATTTCTATCAAATCTCTTCAAATATAGAAATTAATTGAAAATTAAATAAATATTATTTCTTTTAATATATTCTAATATAACGTGTGGGAATTATATGAATAATTGATGCTCTTGGTTGGCCAAAAACTTGAAAAAGAGGTTATATAAGAGAAAGTTGTTTTGTGGGTTTTTTTAATAGAATTGAAAAGTGCAAGAATTATTTTTGTTACAATTATAAGCTTATTGAGAAGCAATTATAAATTTATAATAATCTCAATTACAATGAACAGACTTAAAACTCAATAGATTCGGACGAAAATTTAGACTCTTTAAGCGAAAAAAAGAAATAAAATTTGAACTTCACATCTTTATAGTTCATTCCATTTCATGTTTTTTGTTTTCTCAACGCGATTCCATACTTCTCCATGGAGGCGGACCAACACACCGCGAGCTCAGCTTTACCACCGTAAACCGGCCAAATATTTAGTGTCGGACCAATGTCATTTCTATGATTGGAAAATAATATGTTAATATCATATTTATGACTGTAGAACCACAGCCGCCACTTTTCTTTCATCTTAAGACCCTAAAATCTTTTCTCTTGATTCCCCTTATGATTCTTGATTTTGAACCACTTTTGATAGCAGTAGTTCAAATCACATCTTCTTACATTTTACTTATTCAATAAATGACATATCTAATAAAATTTGTGAAGATTGGTCTCTCTATTGCAGTAACTCAATTATACGCGAGGTTGCATGGTTTTTGGGCAGCGGCTAAGTTGACTTTTTCTTTAGTTTTCATTTCATAGTTAGTTCGTCTTCCTTAGTTGGAAGTTCTTATTATGTCTTCCCTTGTTATAGTCTTGTTATTCGTTACGTGGTTCTACTAGTGTTTTGTATATTATTGTGTATTTTAGATATTAGCAGTTCATGATTGTAAAATTATTTTAATTTCACAATCACACTCACAACCAAATTAATGACATATCTTTTGAACAAGTAAGATTAGCGAATCAATGTCATTTTTTATTCTTTATGTCTGGTATGTATCAAGCCATTGATGAATAATAAAATTTCTAATTTTCTTCAAAAAAAAATTATATTGTATGCTAGTAGCTAGCTATCTGTCTAAATTAATATGACTAGTGGATTAAAAAAAATTAATATGACTAGTGGTACAGGTTGGTAACATGTCTACATTCATACAACGTATGACATAGATAGATGACCGTCAATACAACCTAACATTACATAATTTACATTGTAGTCTTTGAAAAAAAATAATATTGTATGTTTTTTTTTTTCCAGAATAATATTGTATGTTAGTAGCTAGCTATATGTCTAAATTAATGACTAGTGGATTAAAAAAAATTTAATTTGGGTTGTAACATGTCTACATTCATACGTATGACATTGATAGGTGACCCCGTCCATACAACCTAACATTACATTGTAGACTTCGAAAAAAAAATTACATTGTAGACTATATATATATAAAATATAAAGGAACCGATTATGTGAGAAGCTCTCACAAAGCGACATGTGGCGTGTGAGAAGCTCTCACAACGTGACATGTGGCATTATGATGTCATAATTGAAATTTTATAAGAAAAAAATAAAAAACACAAGCCATTGGTCTTTCTCGCACTTAAGTGGGTCAGGATAGTAAAACACAAAAAATAGGATTTAATTTTATAATTTTCGTTTTCTTTTTTTATTTTTTAGGTTATATTTTTAATTGTTATACAAATACGTTTTTTGGTTTATAAGCTTGTTTTTTCATAATTTTCTAATTTTCTTTTTTTTTGGCTATTTTTTAGGTTATATCTTTAATTTTTATACAAATATGATTTTTGGTTTTTAGTTGTTTTTCGAAATTTTCTATTTATTAGATACTACATACATGATATATTAGATTATTTAAAAAGAAAGTTATATAAGAAATAAAATAAAAAAACATAAGCCATTGATCTTTCTCACAATTAAGTGAAGGGTAGGATCGTAAAACACAAAAAATAAGATTTAATTACCTAATTTTCGTTTTTTTTTTTTGCAATTTTTCAGGTTATGTTCTTAATTATTATACAAATAGGTTTTTTGGTTTTCAAACTTTCTTTCATAATTTTCTAATTTTCATTTTTGGCTGTTTTTAGGTTATATTTTTAATTGTTATACAAATATTATTTTTGGTTTTTATTTTTTTTTCGAAAATTTCTATTTATTAGATACTAAGTACATTTTATATTAGATTATTCAAAAAGGAAGCTTTATATATCTCTACAAAAAAATAGGATTTAATTTTTTAATTTTCGTTTTTTTTTGCTATTTTTTAGGTTATGTTTTTAATTGTTATACAAATAGGTTTTTTTAGTTTTTAAACTTTTTTTCATAATTTTCTAATTTTTTTTTTTTGCTATTTTTTAGGTTATGTTTTTAATTGTTATACAAAAATAGGATTTTTGGTTTTTAAATGTTTTTTTGGAATTTTTATTTATTAGATACTAAGTACATGATATATTAGATTATTTAAAAAGAAAGCTATATATATATCTAAAAAATAAAATAAAATGATATATAGTGAATGTTATATTTTAGTTTGAGTAAAATTATAAGTAGTCATTGTTACTAACTTTGACACCTCATTAATCCTAATTATTGTGTATTACACAAATAGTATTAAATTGACCAACCAATTAGATCGTCTAATGGTATGGCATGATATGAGATTTAGACATAAGTGGCCATGGGTTCAAACCCAATAGGGGCAAGATGTTTCTTTCTTATAAAATCTTTTTTATCAAATTGATCTATATCTATCAATTTATTTATGCTATTCTTTAAAAAAAAATTGTATCAAATTGATATATGTTTTTATTTTTCAGCTATTTTAACTTATTTATTGTATATCACTTGCCAAAAGACAAGGTTTCGAAAGTTCGTGGTTCGACTCCCATGGAAGTAAAAATAACTTATGTATGCAATTTTTAGCTATTTTTATTTCTATATTTATAAAAGAACTGTTTATATGATAAGCTCTCACAACGTGAGATGTGACATTATAATGCTATAATTGAAATTTTATAAGAAGAAATAAAAACATAAGCCATTAATCTTTCTCGCCTTTAAGCGAGGGGTAAGATGGTAAAACATGCAAAATTCATAATTGGGGTTTTATGAGAAAAAAATAAAAAAATAAGCCGTTGATCACTCTCGCACTTAAGTGAAGGGTAAGATGGTAAAACATACAAAATACGGTTTTGACTGTGACATCGTGATGTAATTAAACTATAATTTCTATTTTTTGCTATTTTTTATGTTGTATTTTTAATTGTTACACAAATAGGATTTTAGGTTTTTATTTATTTTTTTGCAATTTTTTATTTATTAGATATTACGTACATGGTATATTAGATTATTTAAAAAGAAAGTGATATCTCCACAACAAAAAATGATATATTTCTATTAAATTGAGTATTCATTGTTACTACCTTTGGCACCTCATTCATCTTAATTGTCGTGTATTACAAATTGTATCAAATTGAGTAAACAATTGCAAGGGTGTTCTAATGGGGTATGAGATTTAGGAGTAAGTGGTCATGGGTTCAAACCCCAATGGGTTGGGAGGTTGTGGCTTGACTCTCACTCATGAAGTAAAAAAAAAACTTATTTATTCTATTTTTAGCTATTTTTTATTTCTATTTTTGTTCCTTATAAAAAAAATCAGTTTGATTAGTTTAGTGAAGCCAGAAGGATATAAACAATAATTCATGAACAACCAATAAAGAAGTCTAAGAATTATGCGGGTATTTAAAATCAGATAAACAACACAAATTTTCATGATAAACAGACCAACAAACATTCAATGATATTTGAGTGTCCATTTGAGTCAAAAGAGGCACTAAGCGGTCTAATAATCACAACAATTTCCACAACAATCCAGTACTCGGGAATATCTCACGTCAAGTGGGTGACAACACTCCTGCAAAAGTGTTTTCTTTTGCCTAGCTAACCGTGATCCCAGGAGTACCTTTCTGTCACACTTAGGCCATAAACACTCAGCCAAAGAATTAACGAATGGAATTTTAATAAATAGCTCAATACAATAGAAGCAACAATAAATGGAAAATGAATTATTATGTATTTCCTCAACTGCCTTACTAACTTACCTCAAAACAACGCAAAAATTCATCTCTTGCGGCTTCTACTCGTCCCAAATCAACCTTAAACAACCGTCACCAATCCGTTGTATTCCTAGTGTCCATTTAGGTCAATATAGGTCGTATTAGAGCCTAAACATTTCATTCCAAGGTTTAATCCCCATTTTATTTATAAATAGGGAAATTTTAGACTCATTCAGACTAGTGAGAACCCCAGAAGACTCCCCTAGAAGTCCGAGAAAACTTGACAAAAGTTTGTAAAATTTCAAATTTTTTTTTTTTTAATTTTTTGGGCTTGGCGTCGTGGATGGCACCGCCCGTTGGGAGCTCACGACGTCCCCCACAGCATGGACCCTCCCATTCGCTTCATGGGCACTGTCGTGGACCCAATGCCCACGACGCCTTCCGTGGCGCCACATGGGTTGCTCGTTTCGTTTGGGGTTTTCGAAACCCCCAGCTTTGTTGTCGCGTTTCAAACCTACTAGACATCATTTGTGACTCCAAAACACACCTATTAAAGTTCCCAATCAATTCAATCGACCACAAATTGCCAATTTGTCCAAAATTCATCAAAAACCAAATAAAGTACCAAAAATTCGTTGAAACTCCATGATAAGTGTGTAATTAGGGATTAGCTTTGTTTATAGGTATTTATGGACTATATTTCTCTCAGTTATTGTGACAAACTCTTGTTTTGTGGATTTTAGGTATTTCAAGCCTAGAATATGAATATGAAGCAAATACGACACTCGAGAAAGAAAGTGCAAAGTTCGAGATTGAACGACACAAAGTTGGCAAAGTTCAGTCAAGTTTTTTAATGACCCATTTTCAGTATAAAGGCCATAACTTCCTCATCTCAAATCCAAGTGACTTGTCATTTACTTTTTTGGAAAATAGACTCCAAGTTGAACATTTTCATATTTCCATGAGCTTCTTCAAACTCGGTCTCTAAGTGGTCCAAAATCGTGTTGCAAGTCAGACAATGCAGATGAGATGCCACCACGCATAACTCCCATAATGCGACTCGCATTTGGCCAAACCAGAGACATCCAGAATTGACGCCACCCAGACGCCATGCCTATTTCGTCCACGATGTCACTGCGGCGCCGCGAATAGAAACTCGATAATTCATATTTTTTCAGACTTTTTAGGTTGAAACCCACTTTGGAGGTTTCTATAAATAGGAATAGGTGTTATTTCGAAATCATCTCTTGTTTTACTCGAGAACTCGTAGAAAACTAAGTTTTTGGCTTGATAATGTTCTACTAATCTCTTTCATTTAGATCGGAGGTGGATCGGATGAGTCTACAACTTGAGATTTAGTTATGAGGTTTATTTATTCCTTTTATTATGAGGTTTATTTATTCCTTTTATTCTTGATTCTCTTCTATGATTTATTTCCTTTGTTACTGTTTTCATCCTAGGGTTACATCTATTTGTCTGTGAAAGGAACTACACATGCATATTAGGTTGATTATCCTTAGTCATTGAAGTCAAAACGTCCGTCCTCATGAAGTAGACTCATACTTGTGACAATTGGCCATCCTGTCAAGTACCTTAGGGATCTAGGCTAAATCGGGAGCACAAGCGATCCGATTGTCTAGGTGCAGTGCCTTCACGAATCGAAGTAATGCGACCAACGCATTAAATATGGAGCACTAACGATCAGGTTGTGTGTTTGGTTAGAAAGTAGTAAACGGTCGTACCTTGGCTATCAAGATCAGGAAGAGCGAGGAACCAAGTGCGTCACCCGGTTTATAGCTGCACTAGGTCATATTTAAGTCTCATATCTTTTATAAACCGTCGATTAACGAAATCATCCCAAGTTGTATGATAGAGTCCGGATACCGAAGTTCTAGATTACATTTTCATTACATCTTTCCTTACAAGTTGTTGACCAATTTCTCACTACTCATCATTCTTTCCTTTTTCATACTCGAAACCTAAGTTGAGTTACTTGGTCCTTGAGCTTTGACCCCGAACGTACCGCTGCTACAGTCTTTGTGGTTTTCAGTGAACTAATTGGGTAATTTACTTTGACGTGTTCGGCACGCGTCAAATTTTGGCGCCGTTGTCGGGGACCAAGTCCTATTTGATTTAGGTTTTTCTTCCTTTTTTTTCTTTTCCCTTTTTATGCATAAGTGTCTTTGTCGATCGAAATCCACCGGATCTTCATTACCTTTTGATTTGGAAATCGAGAAGACTTGTCGTAAGAACACGAGAGAAACGCGTCAACGAAAGCAAGCTTCCGAAGCCACACCTAGCGTTGAACGTTCTCCAACAACGGAGCATAACGACAACAATCTTCCCCGAGATAAGGGGAATAATCATAATCAGAGGGACAATCAGGGTAATAAGGGACATATAGCTCCATGGGGACCAATAATCCCCCAATTCCCACCACATGCACCTAATGTGGTTAACCCCGCACTTACACAAGCACAAGCACATCATGAGCCCCAAATCACCATAGAGATGCAGAACAAGGATATGCAAATTCTCCTTGCACATCAGCCACATTGCATTGCATATCCTACACACAGGGGATAGTTTGAGCTTAAGTCTGGTTTCTTAAACCTTCTACCCTCTTTCCATGGCTTGGATCGTGAAGGTCCGGTGTCCTTCATCAAAGATTTCGATTCCAAATGTATAATGATGAAGCCACCTCGAGCTGAGGAAGATGAAGTCAAACTGTTGGCTTTCCCGTTCTGTCTTAAAGACATAGCGTAAGAGTGGCTATTCTATCTTCCCACTAGATCCAACACTTCTTGGAACGAATTGATTTCAACATTCTTTCTCGAATCCCGGTCATCTCAGCTTATTGCAGAGATTTGCGGTATCAAGAAGAAAAAGGGAGAGACCTTTAATGATTATTGGGGTCGATTCAAAAGGTTACTTTCACAATGTCCCTGTAACGGCCCCAAATCCATCGACCGCTACGGCGTGCACTACGGGCCCACAACTATGCCAACTCACCATCCAGCTGTGTCCCACGACCACTCATAACTCATTACCAATCAATTATTGCTAATTTAATGTTGTTTTCTTTAATTACAGTTTCAAGTTAACTTATAGACTCGTTATTATCATTTAACCTCAAATTATACAGCGGAAGTCTCAAATTATCAAATGATACTAAATAACAATTTAAATATCATTTAGTTTAATGTAGAAACTATACCAAAATGTAATCCATATGTAGATGCCAAGTGTAATCCTCAAAATATCAAAATTATACCTCAGAGTCATATCAGACCAAAATGTCTCTCAAAACACATACCCAACATAAAACAATAAATATAAACAAACGTACGAGTAGGATAAATCGTAGCCAGTTACAAATAATCCTCAAGCTTGCCCTTTCCGTTGCAAGTATCAGTATCTGCACTCAAGCCATCACAAAAGGCAGATGATGAGTCCATAGTGAGTAATCCCAAGGAAATTCACTAAGTAAATACATAAGTAAAACTACTGAAATCAAAATACTATAAATAAACATGAGGAACAAAAGAATACAGTCAACTGTAGAAGATCATCGCATGAATATGAATAGTAAAGAAAATAAAGTGCGTGCACAATCAAAGTCAGACTAGAGTCATACTTCGGGCTATCCACCAGGCACGGCCTGTGAGGATACCTCAAATGGGTGACCCTGGACCTTCTAGGTGGTTGACGTTGACCACGACGCACTCACACATGTCTAGCACACCCGGGTAGCATATTCACCGATGAATCACTAGAACATATGCTATGGCCTAGTGGACCATATGCCCCTGCAATGAATAAGCATCAGGTGCGGACGAACACAACCACTGTAAAGCAATAATTAGGAAATAAGAGTATTGAATAAACTGAACATAATTCAAATATCAAGCAGTAAGTACTAAAGTGAATTTCAGTTGGAATACTATACAACTCAAACCGCTCTCTAATTACTCGGTATCCGTTTCGGTCCGATCCTGTTATTGCCTCGAAACGCGTGCTCGATACCCGATTGTGTTCACCTAATTTATTTTACTGTGTTTAGTGTATTACCACTGAATTAGATATGTGGTAAGGTCAAAATACCTAAAACAGCCTTAAAATTAGCCTCTATCCTGCACTCAAGATCTTTGTGCATCATCATTATTTTCCTAGAAATCGCAAGCGCACAAGCGGATCTCAACTCATAATTCCAGTAGTCTAGAACTGGTTTCTAGCCTTCAAACCATACAATAACAACATTAACACCATACCCACAACACCAAAACCAACCCCATAACAATGGTTATACACCCCATGTTCAAAACGCTATGAAAAACCCACAAAAGTGGTGCCAAAACATAGAGAAAGTATAAGAGATTAGTGATCTAACTTTTATTTATTGTTCCAACACCCACAAGCTCCTCAAATGATCATGTAAAACACTTCAAACCCTCACAAGTTCTTCTCATTTTCATCCAACTATGAGAGGGGAGAGAGAAAGTGGTCAAATGAATGAAAAAATCAATATATATATACATATCTCTTCATCTCAACTCACACCTCAATCTCAAGACTTGTTTGATGGCCTAGATGAAGTCAAAAGGTCTTCCACAACATGCCAAAACTAACCAACATGTTTTTCTTTGTCTCTATTCACATGGCACCAATTATATGCACGTCGGACGTTCCAATACCCGGCTCTGAATTTCGACCCATGTCATTCGCGCACAACCACGGTACCAATCACCTCAACATCATTTTATATTAATTATTTAATGAATTTTATTATTTATTGGGTGTATCTAGTCCCCTGTCCTAGTGTGCTAATTATTCGCCACCCGGTCCATGTGCTTATGCGCTAGTCGCGTCGAAAACGTATCACACCATCTCACTCGTCAATGATCAATATAAGCACACATATTGCGACGCAATTTAACTAACTTAAACATATAAATCGCAACTTCATAACAAGAGCACACAAAACGAATTGTATACTTAATCTGGTCGTGCTCCGTTTTCGTCGTCGTGGGACCCACGAACATCCCCGCTGGCTTCCACGTTTGCAATGATGTCATAAATAACGGTAATTAGAAATTGGGCCATTATAGTCCCCAACATGGTTAGAGTAACACTTCTCTTGTCCGATTCCTCTACTATGGACTTAGGTCCCTTAAGAAGTGTATGATTGACAACACCTGTGGTAGTGCGTACAAGAAGAGAACAAGTCAAGAGATGTTTGAGTTGTTCGAATCTATGGCCAGTCAATCTCGTCAATATGTTGACAACGATGAGGAGGAGCCTTCTAGGTACATCTTCAATGGAAGTGGGTCAAGCAATACTAATAGGAAGCTTGGCAAACTTACTAATCTCATGGAGCATTTCATCACTTTTGGGAAAGCTCCGGCCAAGACTTGCGGACTCGTGACGCTTCTGGTCATAACACTGATTCTTGTCTCACCTTGTTCGAAGAACAAGCTAAAGCTTTAAGTGGCGGATTCCAAGGACCTCCTAGGAATTAATACGAAAAAAACACTGGTAACACATATAATCAAGCAGTGAAAAGCCCCTATTTGAGTTATGGGCCATAAAATCAGGACTTCTTACAGTTCATCCTGAGGGGACAACCCCTCCCTCCACAATCCCAACCTGTTCAGACCACCGAACCTTTAGAGGATATAGTGAGGACACTCATCACTAAGGTTGACACCTTTGTGCAGGTATGACACAGAACAAAACTACTAATGATGCTACTGTGCGTAACTTCGCAACTTAGGTGAGTCAAATGTCTTTACAGCTAGGTAGACTCGAAGATCAGCGTAGATTACCAGCCCAATCCATCCCTAACCCCAAAGCTCATGTCAATGCCATATCATTAGCCACTGAGAGTGAACCGAGGGAGCCTAAGGTAGTCCGCGGAGAGCATCATTTGACACCTGAGCAGGACGAGGAGGACACGTGAGATCTTGATGAGAGCTCCTTTCCCACAAAGGTTATTTCCGGAGTTGTTTAAGAAATGCAGAGATTTTGAAAAGCCGACAGAAAAACCTCCTCTTCAGCCAGTAGAGCAGAGCATGGATAATCAAGAGAAGTGTGAAGAGGTTGATGAACTAGTAGAGATAAAAAACCCTCCCAAATAGGAGTGCGCAGACATTAAAAAGGTAAGTTTTGGGGTACATGAGGTACAAATTAAGAAGAAGATACCTCCTAAATGTCAAGACCCTGGTATGTTCACTGTTTCTTGTAAGATAGGTGATATTCTTGTTGAGAATGCCATGTGTGATCTTGGTGCGTCCATAAATGTCATGTCTAGTTCTTTATTTGAATCTCTTCATAAAGGTCCACTTAAGAACGCACAGACTGCAATCCACCTAGCAAATAGGTCGGTTGTGCACTCGGTTGGGTTCATCGAGGACGTTTCAATCAAGATTCATGATTTGATATTTTCGGCTGACTTTTATGTGATGGATATGGGTGATGATTCTCTGCATGACCTACCTTCTCTTTTACTGGGTTGACCTTTCCTACGAACTGCACGTACCAAGGTTGATATGTTTGATGGGACTATGTCTATGGAGTTAGATGGTGAGATCGTTAAATTTATATTTTTAACACCATTAACCATCCTACCGATTTATCTTGCTTGTTTGCTATGCATGTTTCTGACCCACCATTTTAAGATGAAATTATGTTGGACAAGCAAGATGGTCGTCATGTACTTGAAACTGGTGAGACTTTTCCACCACCCATATTGACTGTTGGTGTTTCCTTCTCCCTCGATGGAGCTACGCAGATGAGAACCACTCGAGACATAATTGAGTGGGACAATGTTACTTAGGACACGTGTATCTGAAGTCGAGCTAACGACTTTAAACAAAAGCACTCTTGGGAGGCAGCCCAAGTTTTTATCCTTTCTTTTTATTTGTTAGTTTTTATATTTGTTTAGTGAACTCATTGATAAGTGTTCATTTAGGCATAATTTAGTATAGGTTATTAAGAATAATTGGACTATATTTATTTTATTTTATAGTGATAAATGCATATTTTAGGAAATTAGTGATTTATGGAATAATATGAAAATATATATCTAATTATATTTAATTTTTTTAAGTGAAACAGAGTGCACGGTTGGATTCGGGGCGGAAAAATACTCAAAATAGAGTATTTACTTGCGGTAATCGGATACCGGGAGAGTTTGTCTCAAAATATACACTGATAGTGGGGTAATTGGAATCAACATTGTCATGTGTCACTTTGTTATTGGTCCAACGTTAAAACATACACCATCAATGCCACGTGTCGTTGTTTCATTCGTCTAGAGAGCCACATCTCGCTTCATGATTCGCTAAGCCACGTGGACTAGCCCAGCCATCTCCTCTCTCCAGCTGTTTGATCTGCCTCGGGATGCGTGCCCATACAAACTCCCAGATTTTCGGTGATCTATGCGAGTTCGCTTCATGCACAGTAGGCTGACACGTGTCCGACTCTCATTTGCTCTAGCGCGTCATCAACAATCCCTCCAGCCAATGAAACACCGCCACGTGTCGCCCAGCACCCACAGCATGTCACACATCAGCTTCTCGGCCTATCAAAAGTCACCACGTCAGCCACGCATAACAGCTCCTCCAATCATAGTGTGACATGTCAGCAAAGCCCTAGAAATCACCCAATCACACGCTGACATGTGTCACGAACGCTAAGAAACTCCCAAAACTACGAAAATTGGTTTTTCTCACCTCCAGAGACCAAATTTGAGGAACATATATATTAAGACTTAGAAAAGAGATGATATATTTTATTTATTTTTCTTTTAGTTTTGTTTAATTATGTCTAGCTAGTTTCTCTTCTAGGTTGAAGGTGGATCGGTCAAGCCTATGACTTGGGAATCTTTTATGAGGTTTATTTATTTTTAATTATTGTTGATTTTTTTCTATGATTTATTTTCTTTGGTATTGTTTGAACAATTAAGGTTAAACACTAGTTTAAACCTTGATTTACATGTCAGTGAGTCATAAGCATCCGTCCTTGTGCGACAAGACCATACTAGTGGCAATTGACCATACCAATTAATTAGACCCTTTTGGGACCGGTCAAATACCTTAGGGATCTAGGCTAAATTGGGAGCACTAGCGATCAGGTTGCATGTTTGGTTAGGGAAGTAGTCAACGGTCCTACCTTGGCTATCGAGATTAGGAAGTGTAAGGAATCTAGTGCGTCACCGGGTCTATAGCTGCACTAGATCATAGATTAGTTTCATACTTTTCATGAACTGACAATTAATAAAATCAATCCCAAGTTGATAGTGAAACTGTGGAGCTGGATACCTACACTTCTATCTTTTCATTAGATTTCCTTCTTTTCAAAATATTTATATTTCTTTTTTTTTGTATTTTGCTTACCTAAAAAAGACACCAATCTCCGTGGGATCGACCCTTTAACGCTATCTACAAAATAGTTGGTTTAGGAAATATATTTCATTGACGCGTTCGGCGCGCGTCACTCATCATTATCCCATTTTTTACTATTTACATGTGTTTGATACTCTTTTGTTAAAGCACTAAAGTTGAGAAAGCCCGATATCACTATTGAGGCTCTTTGGTTTGTATATCTACGGTTAGTCTAATCGGGATTTGGTAAGTTTTTGAATTTTGTTTATTAGGATTATGCTTTCGAGTCTATTGAGGTAATGATATCTATAGTCCCGCAATTTCCTGAGTTGTGAGAGCATTCCTTGTTACCATATTTAGAGATATTTGAGTCCATTAGGTTTTTCATTATTGTTTTAGCATGTCATATCTCATTACTTATCTTCTTCACTTCCATGTTCCTTTCACTTCGTTTCTCTTCTTTTTGTGGTTTGATATTCTCATTCTTGTTTTAAACCGTAAGGACAAGGTTTAGAGTAAGTTTGGGGGTGTTTCAGGTATAGTGGATTGGATTTTACATGGAATGAATGAAATTAACGCATGTCAGGTACAATAGTTTTTTTTATGCATATTCCATGGGTGTGATTGGTAAGGTATGGTAGTGTTTCTCTTTTTCACTTCATTTTCATTTATTTCTAGCCTACCATTTCATCTCATTTACAATTTTGTTATAACATGCTATTCATTGCATTATTTAGGTTAGAAATAGTTTACATTAGTCTATGCATTTTTAGAGTTATTTAGTAGCATTGTTAAGTCTAGTTTTGAGTCACATATAGAGTCACCTAAGACCTCGTTGAGTGTTTTTGATTGTGGATATGAGTTCATATAATCTACTTTTGATACTTGAACCTTTTGAATATTAGGAGATATACTTAATTTGGAGCGTTGTCCAACATGTTTGAGGTTACTTATTAGAGACCTAGTATGAGGTTTAGACATTATGCTAGATTCCCCGGCAACGGAGCCAAAAATTGACTCACACCGAACGCATCAATAAAATATATAAACCTAAACCAACTATTTTGTAGATAGCGGTAAAGGGTTGATCCCACAGAGATTGGTGGTCTTTCTATGGTAAGAAAAATACAAAAACGAGAAATTGGGGTTTTAAAGAGAATATATGAATACTTTGAAAATAAAGAAATTAAATGAAAGGAAATCTAATAGGAGTGAATCTAGGTATTCAGCTTCACAGTTTTAACCAGACAACTCGGGAATGATTCCATTAATCGTCAATTTATTAAATTATGAAACTAATATATGAAATAGTGCAGTTATAGATCCGATGACGCACTCGGTTCCGCACATTTCCTGATGTCAACAGCCAAGGTACGACCGTTGATAACTTCCCTAACCAAACACGCAATCTGATCACTAGTGCTTCAAATTTAACACGTTGGCCACATTAATTCGATTCGTGAATGCACTACACCTAAACAACCTGATCGCTAGTGCTCCTAATTTAGTCTAGATCCCTAAGGTACTTGACTGGATGGCCAATCGTCACTAATTTGAGTCTACCGCGTAAGGACAGACGTTTCGACTTCAATGACAGAGGGTATCAACCTAATATGCATGCACAACATTATACACACAATCAAATTTAACCCTAATATTATAAACAAAATCAAAGAAAATAAATCATAGAAAAGAATCAATAATAATTAAAAATAAATAAACCTCATAATAGAATCTCATGTCACAAAGTTTGACCAATTCACCTTCAACCTAGACGAAAGAGATTAGCTAGACATAATTAAAACAAAACTCTAGTTCTAATACAAAACGGAAGTAAAACCAAGGACAAATCCGTTCTTGAGTCTATGGTATTTATAGGAACAACCAAAGTCGGTTGGAACTCTTGAAATCCTGAAAAGATGTGAAATTTCCAATTTTCCAGAGTTCTTGGTCGCAGCCGTAGAGGCGCCGCGAGAATTTGTTGAAGACGGCGTGCTAGACGGCATGAATATGAAATTGTTTAGCGTTGGGTGTGAGGATTCGACACGTGGCATACACGAATTGGTAAGAAGACTGCAGCACGCTGACGTGGCGCGATTTCATTCGCTGGAGCTGTTGTGCTAACGCGGTCTGGGCAAATGGGTGTGCTCTACATGGTGTTATTTCATATGAATTGAATTCTGGCCTTACTTGTTTTGCGATTTTGAGCCACTTCGACTTCAAATCTTGTAATTCTCATGAGATAACAAAATGTTCGCCTCGAAGTCTTCTTTCCAACAAGACCAACAGCGAGTCATTCTGAGTTTCGATGTGAAAGTTATGGCCTCTGATCTGAACATCACTCCATTAAGTTCAAAACTCGCCTTTGGTCCCACAAACACCCGACTCACGTGAAATCCATGAAACACATAAAACACACATTTATCACTTTAAAACAAGATAAATATAGTCCATTAACTACTTATAACATATACTAAACTATGCCTAAATGGACACTCATCACAAGCGGTCATATTTTGCAAGTAATCAGATTTTTAGGGTGTTAGAACGAGAATGTAGTTCACTTGAGACATCAATTACTATGACTTAACCACTTTTGGGGAATGATTAATTCTTCAACTTACATTAGATGATTTGTTTGATTATAGCGAAAGTGAGAAGGATCAACAAGAGTTTTCTAAAAAAAATTTAGAAAGTCCCACATATTCCATTGGAAAAGGAGCAGGGAATCTTGTGGTGGAAAAAAGTGAGAAAAACAATTTTCACAAGAAATGGAGTAGGGGGCGTACTACTTAAAACTTTTAGAGAAAATAGAGGGCGAAAGTCTTTGAAAACTCTTCAATAAAAACATTTGACTTAGTGCTTATAGCTTGAGTAAGTGAGTTATTCCAATGCTTTGTTCCTTAATTTCAAATATTTAGTTTGAATGTTTCTCTTTTGTGTGTTAAGTCTACTTTAATAGAGAGTGTGTTGCATTTTTTTGTTCATAGTCCCTTTTTTCGTGTTGATGCACTATTTATAAATAAATTCTAAACTTGTGTGTTTTAGTGTAGTGACCCTGAAAAATCTATTGTAGTTGAAGGCCTTTGTCTGGATTGATTCTAGTTCTTTAAAGTGTAATTTTTACTGATGTATGGACTCCGTTTCTAAACAAATCTTAACTCTGAACTTCTTTTGGGTGATGGTTACTTGAGTGGCAGTTTATATAAGAAAGGAACTCCACTTGACTTGGTGATGAGCATAGGATTGTGAGGACTAGTCATTATAGTGTTAGTAGTTTAGGTATTAGAGTACATGGGTTTTCATTCACTCCTTTGCTCGGGACGAGCAAAGTCTAAGTTTGGGGGTGTTTGATAAGTGTGTAATTAGACATTAGTTAGTATAGGTTTATAGGTGTTTATGGACAATATTTCTCATCTGTGGTGACAAACTCTCATTTTGTGGATTTCAGGTATTTCGAGCCTAGAACATGAATATGAAGCAAATATGACACTCGGGGAAGAAGGTACAAAGTTCGAGATTGAGCGTTACAAAGTTGGCAAAGTTTGGTCAAGTTTCTTAATGACCTCTCTTCAGTATAAAGGCCATAACTTCCTCATCTCAAATCCAAATGACTTTTCATTTTCATTTTTGAAAAGAAGGCTTCAAGCTAGGTTCACGAGCTTCTTCAAATTTAGCCTCTAAGTGGTCCAAAATCGGGTTACAAGTTAGACAATGCAGATGAGACGCCACCACGCACAACTCCCACTGCGCAACTCGCATACGGCCAAACCAGAAACGTCCATAATTGACACCGCCTAGACGTCGTGCCTATTTGGCTACGACGTCACTGCGGCGCCACGAACAGAAACTTGATAATTCATATTTTTTTCAGACTTTTTAGGTTGAAACCCATTTTGGAGGTTTCCTATAAATAGGAATAGATGTTATTTCGAAATTATCTCTTTTTTTTACTTGAGAACTCGTAGAAAACTAGGTTTTTGGCTTGACAATGTTTGGCTAATCTCTTTCGACTAGATCAGAGGTGGATCGGATTAGTCTACTACTTGGGATTTCGTTATGAGATTTATTTATTCCTTTTATTCTTGATTCTCTTCTATGATTTTATTTCCTTTGTTACTGTTTTCATCCTAGGGTTAGATCTATTTGTTTGTGAAAATATCCGCACATGCATATTAGGTTGATTATCCTTAGACACTGAAGTCGAAATGTCTATCCTCAAGCGGTAAACTAATACTTGTGACAGTTGGCCATCCAGTCAAGTACCTTAGGGATCTAGGCTAAATTGGGAGCACTAGCAATCCATTTGTCTAGGTGTAGTTCCTTCACGAATCGAAGTAATGCGCCCAACGCATTAAATCTGGAGCACTAGCGATCAAGTTGTGTGTTTGGTTAAGGAAGTAGTTAACGGTTGTACCTTGGCTATCGAGATCAGGAAGAGTAAGGAACCGAGTGCGTAACCAGGTCTATAATTGTACTAGGTCATAGTTAAGTATCATATCTTTTATAAACCGACGATTATTGAAATCATCCCAAGTTGTATGACAGAGTCTGTGATACCGAAAGTTTAGATTACATTCTCATTGCATCTTTCCTTACAAGTTGTTCACCAATTTCTCACTACTTATCATTCTTTCCTTTCTCATACTCAAAACCTAAGTTAAGTTACTTGGGCCTTGAGGTTCGACCCCGAGCTTACTGCTGCTACAGTCTTTGTTGTTTCTGGTGAACTAATCGGGTAATTTACTTTGACATGTTCGGCATGCGTCACTCCAACTCACTTCAATGACCATTAAAACCCATACCAACCATCATTCACAACCATTAATACATCAAATGGATTCACAAAACCAGTGGCTCAACTCCTCAAATTCAAATTCCCATTAAAAAACCTCAAAACCATATCCATTTGATCCGAAATTAAGAAATGGTTGAGATCTCACCTTTACCAAGTTGTTAGGTTGATTTCCCTCCTTCAATCCGTCAATAAATCGTCGAGAACACATTCCCAATCTCCCAATTTTGTTAGTGTCGATGGTGTTGTTGCGTTGGGTGTGTTGAACATAGTGGTTCAAATTTGTATTGTAAAAGTGACAACAAAACCTTTATTCTCAAAGAAAGGTTTTGTTTCTAACTTCAAATATGATCCAACACACTTCCTTATCGTTTGTGTGACAAATGGGTTGTAGTGAGTGGAGTGGCCCATGAAGTTTTCAATAATGAGAGACACTTTATTTAAGTATCTTTGACAAGGACCTTGGGCCTTAGGGTCTTTGGTTTGATACAACACTTAGCCAAAACATAAACCTTATTATAATTTTTGAATTTGATTTTTGTTTTTTTAAAAAATAAACAAAGCACCAACAATTAGTGTATTTCGAAATTAGGAGTTACTAAACCAGACCACTAATGGTCATGGACAATTAATTAAATTGTCCACTTGGACAGTTAATTAAACTTTCCAAGTCCACTTGGAGAGTGTTCTAAAATTCGAATTAGAATAAGTCAATAATTGTAGAGACAGTTACATATATCTTCTATAAATGAAGAGACCATCTACAGTTGATTAACAGATTTTCGAAGTACAATTATGTGTTTTTAGTGTTTTTGAGAGAAACAATTCCTGCATTTTAAAGGTTATTTGATTGGTGTATAATCAAAGTTCTTACCAGTTGTATCCTGGGGACATAGCTCCTAATAGAATTTAGCACTGAATTGGAGAGAAATATTCTGTCTTAAGGTATTACAACTTGCAAGCCTCTGGTATATTTTATTTATGTAATTTACCTGTTTATTGTATCTGTTTAGAACAACATGTTTACTTCTTGTTATCAATTATTATATTATGTGCCATGTTCAAATTTGTGTTTATTTAGATTGCTTGTTCCAACAAGGTGTGTTGTTTGTGTTGAGTTGATGAGAGAAGTGAGGTCAACCCAAACACATCCACCCTTTTATATCTCCTCACTTAATAAAGTGTGTCACACGTATCCCGAGGCACATCCAAGGCTTACGTTAAAGCTGTCCACCAACTCTTGTGACTTACTTGTGGACACACCATTATCCTTTTGAGCAAATAAACCCCTCACTCACAAGTAACCCAACACTCGACCCAACCCTACCACTCACGCGTCGCATACAAACTCAATATTTTTGACCAACCAATATTTATATTTATATATATATATATATATATTGGTAGGAATATTTTTATATTTATTATCTTCCAATAATCTAAAAATATCATTTTTTGTGTTTAAAATACCCAAAATTTTACTCCAATAGTTCATATTAACACATTTTCCTAGGCGATGTCTCACGCACAAATACCATGTAATAAACAAAATAAAACATGCATTGGGTCGTTCCACATTCACATTCGAGTATAAATACTAATATAAAACTCACAAAAAAATAAAATATACCTCGGTGTTGACTCCCGAGGCTTAGACAGGCACGACAAGTCACGACAATCGGGTCACGGTCTTGAAATGTGACACGTGGCATAGGTTGAAATTGAGAGTTGTTACAAAAGTCTCGACCAGGGGGTACTGAGATCTTTAAAGAAGTCTTGGTGGAAGTCGATCGAGACCTCATTATAGGTCTCGATCCTGTATAACCGAAACTCACAGGTGACAAAAACAAATAAGAAATTTACAAACCTACCAATAAATAATGTCGAACCTCTCCCTTTGCATGGAAGCCGAACAACACATCGAGATGCAAGCTCTGATTTATGAATGTAAACCAGCCAAATAGTGTCGGTATGATGTGGGTTTTATGATTTTTTCATAGACTTGTTCATGGGTAGGGCTCTGGTCGGGCCAAATCAGGTTCGAGCCTAATAACATTAACCTAAACCTAGCTTACCATTTGTATTCGGGCCTATAAATTGGCCCAAATCCAGCCCATGTAAAAAATACAAAACTTAAGCCTAGTAGCACCATCAAACCCACATATATATATATTTTTTTTGATAAAAAATAACTATGTTTTTTTAAAAAAATAAGTATTTCGTCCATAAATTTAAAATAAAGCGTATATTGTCCATTCTAGAATTTTTATATATTTTTATTAGGAAAATGATAATTTAACACACTTTTGGCGTACATTTTATTTTTTAGTCATTTATAGCTCTTTCTTGTCTCCCAGACGTGGGCCGCATATCTGACAAAATATCATAAATAGCTAAAAAAATAAAGTGTGCACCCAAAGTGTATTAGATTATCATTTTCCTTTATATTAACATACAAATAAAACACAAAAGATGAATGTAGCACATTAGTAAAGAACAATAATCAGCATAAATGGTATTGAGTTTGAATTTTGGCTCCAACATACATTTTTAGAAAATGTACACATTAATTGAGCATCGGGGTGAAAACTCGAGCTCATGAATAGGTCTAATTTTGTGGTTTGACCGTATTGGATTTGAGGGTACTATAGGGATTTTACCAGTTCTAACATATATGCCTTATCTGCCGTCTTCTTAAAAGCCCCAAACCCTGCGCCGGGCCTCACAAATTGTAGCAATTAAGCACAATGCTAGGGTGACCTTTTTGATACACTTAATTGCTACAATTTGTGAGGTGCGGCATAGGGTTTGGGGCTTTTAAGAAGATGGCAGATAAGGCATATATGTTAGTACTGGTGAAATCCCTATAGTACCCTCAAATCCAATACGGTCAAACCACAAAATTAGATCTATTCATGAGTATTCGCCAAATACTCAATTAATGTGCACATTTTCTAAAAATGTATGTTGCAGCCAAAATTCAAACTCAATACCATTTACGCTAATTATTGTTTCTTACCAATGTGCATACAACCCAACATTACATTATAATACGTTGCTTTATGGTTGTCCTAAAATATGAAAACTCCACAAAATACAGAAACAAATGGTCAACGACTCTGCATCTCAAAGAAAAACTTTGTTCCCGTTACCAAGTGATTCACAAGTCGTTGGAGAACCATGGCTGAAGCAACTATTGAAATTCTCTTGAAGAATCTGGAGCCCTTAATCAATAGGGAGTTGAGATCGAGTTCGCTGTGGAACGCCAAATTTGAGCTGGAAAACCTCTCCAACACCTTAACAACTATTCAAGCCGTGCTTGCCGATGCAGAGATCAAACAATTCAGCGACGAAGCTGTTAGTGTTTGGTTGGAGAAGCTCAAAGATGCTGCTTATGATGCTGATGACATGTTGGATGATTGGGAAACACTTGAAGCTCGCCTTCAACGCCCAGTCAACAGAAAGAACATGCTACTTGCTTCTTTCTCATCTTTAAAGAAACAAGCCAAGAGCTTCAATACCCTTCACAGGATCGCAGAGATCAAAAGAATTACAAACAGATTTGAAGATATCGCCAAGGAGAAATCTCGTTTTGATTTGAGTGAGAGGGTAGCTGTCCCTGCTCATCCCAAAGATGATCGTATTAAAAATCACATCTACGGGAGAGATGCGGATGTTGAAAACATTGTGAAGCAATTGCTGAAAAATTTGCATAATGCTGATGATGATGTTTCCGTCTTTCCCATACTAGGGATGGATGAGGTCGGAAAGACCACACTTGCTCAATTAGTTTACAACGCGGCGAACGTGCACAAACATTTCGATACCCGAATTTGGCATCACGTCTCTGATGATTTTGATGTGAAAAGGGTGTCTAGAAGTGTCCTGGAAGATGTAACTAAAACTCCATTCCCTCTTCAGACCTTGAACGCTATACAACGTGAGCTTCAAAAACAACTAAAGGGTAAACGATTCTTACTCGTTTTAGACGATGTCCGGAATACAAAACAAGAATCGTGGAACATGTTTAAGAATTCCTTAACATCCGGTCTCAAGGAACATTATCATAACCACTCCGTTTGTGGCTGAAATCGAATTTCCAGCATACGAGTTATATCGTCAAACTACCTCTGCTCCTAATGCGACTCATCCACACTTGCTCAATTAGTTTACAACGAGGCGAACGTCACAGACATTTCGATACCCGAATTTGGCATCACGTCTCTGATGATTTTGATGTGAAAAGGGTGTCTAGGAGTGTCCTGGAAGATGTAACTAAAACTCCATTCACGCTTCAGACCTTGAACGCTATACAACGTGAGCTTCAAGAACAACTGAAGGGTAAACAATTCTTACTAGTGTTAGACGATGTCCGGAATACAAAACAAGAATCGTGGAACATGTTTAAGAATTCCTTAACATCCGGTCTCAAGGGAAGCTCGTTATCATAACCACTACGCTCCAGATTGCGGCTGAAATCGCAGGTACCGTTCCAGCACACGAGCCTCAGCCTCAGATTTATGGGAGAGATGCAGACAGAGAAAAAATTGTCCATCAGCTATTGCAAGATACTTGGAAAAATGATGGTGTTTCCGTCCTCTCCATAGTTGGGGCCGGTGGGATAGGGAAGACCAGTGTTGCTCGACTTGTGTACAATGACGAGAGAGTGTGCAAACATTTTGAATTCAGAATTTGGTACCCCGTCGGTGATGGTTTTGATGTGAAAAAGATTTCCAAGGCTATTGTAGAATCCGTGTCCGGTAGGCAGTGCGAACTTGATGTCTTGGAGAGTGTCCAAGTTCGGCTTCGAGAGACGCTCGAGGGGAAAAGATTCTTGCTCGTGTTGGACGATGTATGGTCTGAAAAGCAAGAGGATTGGACCAAATTTATGCGTTCTCTAACTTCGGGGGCTAAGGGAAGCTCGGTTATCCTGACCACTCGCATAGCAAACATTCCAGGTGCGACTTCAATTTACGAATTATCGTCTCTTTCCGATCATGATTGTTGGATGTTGTTTCGTTCTCATGCATTTAGAAACGAGAGGGACCAACAAAATCCAAACTTACTGGAAATTGGGCGGCAGTTAGTCAAAAAATGTGGCGGTGTACCTATAGCTACAAAGGTTTTGGGAAGCTTATTATACTCTATGCAGGATGAAAGCCAATGGGAACGCATCCGAGACGACAAGGTTTGGGATTTAGACGGACCAGTTTTAGCTGCTTTGAGATTGACCTACCACTATCTAACCTCCCACGCAAGGCGATGTTTTGCTTATTGTTCTTTGTACCCAAAAGAATATGTAATGGAGAAAGAAAACCTTATTCAGATATGGATGGCAAATGGACTCATTCCGGTCAATGAAAGTACAGAACCAGAAGTTGCAGGAGATATGATTTTCAAAGAACTATTGTCGCATACTATGTTGGAAGGCACGGAGTGGAATGGTGATGGAAATGTAGTAAAATGTAGGATGCATGACCTCTTTCATGATCTTGCATCTACTGTTTCGAAGAATGATTCTGTATGCATTGAGACTAGTGGCGAGATAAATCTAAATATTGCAAGAAGAGCTCGACATTTATCGGTGATTGGCTCCTCATCAGAATTACACCTTAATCATCCAAGTCTCTCCCTACGAGGGCTGCGTACTCTCATGGTGTTCAACAACCAAGTCTCGTTTCCAATGCTTCCTGATTTCACTCATCTCACATGCCTTAGAACGTTACATCTCAAAGGTGTTGTTGGGCTTTCCTCATTGCACGATTCCCTTGGAAAGCTAAAACACCTAAGGTACCTAGATCTCACATCATGTGCTCTTAAATCTTTACCCAAATCTTTTTGTCAGTTGAGAAACTTGCTATCATTAAATTTGGCTGGAAATGATCTTCAGACACTGTCATCTTCAGTAAGTAATTTGAAGAAATTGAGGTACCTAAATCTCTCTTGGAATGTAAGAATAACGTCACTTCCTCAATCTATTGGTGGTCTTAAACGCTTACAGACATTACATCTAGAGCATTGCCATGGACTTGAAGCATTGCCATCTTCAATAGGTGATTTGAGGAACTTGAAGTACCTTAACCTCTCGCACAGTGAAATAACATCACTGCCTGAATCTATTGGCGGCCTTCAAAGCTTACGAACATTAAATGCAATGGGGTGTGTTGTATTGCCGGAGAGCACTGCAAGCTTGGTGTGTTGAATACCCTAAGTGTTTATCCTCCTATAGATTTGGAGGATAAACACTATCATATTGAAGATGAAGATGAAGGTCAGTTACGCGTATTCTATTTCTAATTAATTATAATTTAATTAGTCTCTCTGCTTGGCACAAGACTTCATTAATTTTATCAGCATACATGTCTATACTTTTGTATCTTATTTCCAACACTATCATATTGTCCATCTATATATGCATCAGCTTTAGTTACTATGCTTCTAATCTGTCTATTGTTTATATAATTTTCCCTCTTAATCTCCGATTCGGTTTGTAAGCATTTGGTTTGTCTTCCCCAAGCACTGAAAGTCTTATATAAGTGCACCATTGTCAATCTTGTTTTCATTCATTCTAGGTAATGACAAACACCACTTTGATACTTCACTATAGTTAAATCAGTCTGCACTCTGCAGTAAGAGCTTCAATTTTAGTTTGTCATATATTATTTTTAACTCGGGATAGCCTTGTTACACCATATATTTTGAGTAAGTTTATGCTCTTAAGCTTTCTACCAGACTTTGAACATCTGAGAAGACTGTCATTAGCGAATCTAGAGGCTGAATCTACACTCTAAAGTACATTATTTATGTACTATTTTATGTCGAGGACTTAATTATAGTGGTTGTTCCTTGCAGATCTTCATTGAAACTCAGTTCTATGTTGTGGTGTTCGTCTCTCTCTATAAAAAATAATAAGTGATTTCACATTAGTTTTTGGCATGCTGACAACTTCTGCAGGATTAATTGATTAATTCTCAGTTTCTGTTGCTCAAGCCTGCTGAATTCTCTATAATTTACTGAAATGAAAACATTTGATGTTGTAGGTTTGTATGAGGACTCCGATGAGGAGATTTCATGATAAATGTGAACAGGTTACTGGGCTGATTCTTTTCAAATTATAAGCGGCCTTCTGCAGCGCAGCCCTTCAACCATTAATACGAGTGCCTGCTATTACAAAATGAGAGCAAGCATAGAACTCTGATGGCTGGTTCTTTGGTGTTAATATTTCAGAGTAGCAGGATAATTGAATGAGTTGCCGAGATAGCCTTTTCTATTTTCCACGACTCCATGTTTCTTTCAGCTTCTTTTTTTTTTTTTTTTTTTTTTTTTTGCACCCTGTTTGTTATATTTATGTATTTGAGGTTGTTGATTTCTAAATGGTTGTTGAAATTTCTAAATGGTGATTCTCCAAGACTTGAACTACTTGTTATTATGTATTGTGACAACTCTCCCCCTCCTAGGGTCGAGTTGCTCAGCCCAGACCGTCACTTGGACCCAATACCTAAACCAGGCCCAAATAACAGTCTGGCACGCCTAAACAAATAAACCTGCGAAATACACATTGGCTAAACTAAGGATAATAATTGCGGAATAAATATAAAAAGATATCCTAAGGCCAATAGATTTAAGTTCATAGAACATTAATAAAACTATACATGGGTTCATGCTCATTTAAACTAAATAAGTTAATTAAATCTCTGAAATGGATCAACTAAAGGTAACTAGGATTCAAGCTACCCAAAGATCTATTTTAATTTTAACCCCAAATTGAATAGTTTCAAAATCAAATATACATAATATATATATCAACAAAGGCTCACATCAAGAAAAGACTTCAAGCTCATATCTCCCTTGTCTCAACCTAGCGCTGTCGTGGATACCTGAGATGTAAGTAGGGTAAGCTAAAAGAACCAACGGAGCTCAGTAATGCGGAAAACCCGCTCAACCATCAAATATGCAAGTAATACATAATAAGCATGCAAAGTCTAACATGTATTTGAAAACAAACAAGGATTCATTGAATAATAGCATGGTAGCAGGATTTCATAAAAGATAGACGTATAATGAACCATCAAGTACTATCATGGACATAAGGTTTATAAGCCACAAATAAAAAGGAATTCATCATTTCATTGCAAATACGATATATTCATAAACCATCAAATTGTAACAACAATAATCACGCATAACATTAAAGAGATTGACAAATCATTACATAAATTCAAGCTTTTATGCAAATGAGGGGGTTTCGCGAGATTATGTACAATAAAATATAGTAATACGATAAGTCGATGTTTCATTCAATACATACTAGGTATTGGTAAGAATCCGACGACCGATTCTCCTACTCTCAAGGTGATGGAAACAACTAGCTAGCACACAGGCCTTATGTGCCCTCTCGTTTGTCCCATCAAATCAACAGTAGTTCATCCAAGCCATCACCGACGCACATCCCTGTCTCAAGAGTACAAGAGAAGGAACTCCAACTCATGTCCCTGCATGACATACTTATGAATTCAATTAGTCAAGTAAAGCCCTCGGTGGTAAACTCCACACATCCTAGGGTGTTAACGACATTCGGTGGTACCACAACATTCTGATGTATTCTTATAGATTTACTTGCTAATAAGGCCCTCGGTGGAACTCCACAAACATTTTGGGGTCATGAATAACATAGATGAGAAAAGCAGTGTATTCACATTCCATAGATACGTAGGTTCAAGCCAATACCACGACACAACTCATAAATCTCAAGTCTTTAATTCAAATTATGAATCCTAAACATAACTAATAATCATGTCATATTTGATAATTGAGCAAGCTCCCCACTTACCTGCACTCACCGCGAATCATAATCTCGATCCTCTCACGTTTGGGCTTGATGTGAACCATCTCGCGAATCTAGACAATTTGAAAGAATAATTACTTTAAATATCTACAACCATACAAGTTTAACATCAATTATCTAAACCATAGAGATTCACCCTATTTTATAGCTGAATTCGCTAAAGGTCTTTCACGACTCTAAAGTTGACACTTAAAATTAAAATCGATGATTCGAGTAAAATAGGAATGCGGTGATGTAAAATAAGGAAAATCCGCTAAGACTTAGTTTTCCCAACATAAATCGAAGATGTTCGATTAATTATAATTAAAAAAAAATCCAAATCACCATACAAGAATCAATTTAGATTTTAAATTCCCAAATAACAATATTCAGTCAAAGTCTACAAATTTATTGAATAAGTTTATTTTCCAAAGAAAAGATTTAAAGTCCCTTTTTAAATCTCAACTCAACCTTAAATGTCAAACCTATATCAATAAACTCCAACCGCGTTCAATTTACTAAAATCATGAGAAAACCCTTTCATATACCGTCAAACTGTGGAAAACAAAATTGATTCATACATAATACTCGTTATCATAAAGTTTAAAATTTTGTATAACCCATTTCAAGACTGGATCTAAGAAAAACTAAACAAACTTTGCAAATCATCAACTCTCATTGTCATTACCAACACCAAGACAATAAATCTAGGGAGTATTAGATTCTCACCATGCCTTCAATGGAGTCTTTGACTCAAAATCCTATTCAAAATCTCATTCTAACATAGATCAAATCTTTCCTTTCTTATTTTCTTTTATATTTTCCTCGAGTGCTTGCCGCTATCGACGTCATCGACCCTTTAGTCTCCAAATCTTCAACAAATAATAAAGAAATCAAGGAGGGAAGTGATGTTGTACCTCTCTTGAGCTTGAACTCTCCTCTTGCTCTCCTCCTCTCCACGTGGGTGTTTAACAAGATTGCGGGTAGGGTTTTCTTTGGTTTGTTTAAATAGCATTAGGGTTATGATTATTTACAACTTGTCTAAAATGCCCTTTTGGGTTCTAAGCTCAATTTGGCTTTATTATTAAAAATAAAACTTTACTTAATCCCTTACTCATATTTAATTTGACAAGTTTAGAATTGTATTTTCAAATCAAACATCCAACACATTTTTATCATGAATTGAAATTACCAAAATATACATTTTGGTCGTTACATGTATAATCTGAATATGGCATCTTTGCAGATAATCAAATTTACAGGGTATTGCTTCTTGTTATGAGTTCGTTTCTCGCGCGTCCTCATGAATTAGGAGAGCTTCATCTCTTGAGTATTTATTTTTTAAAATTTGGATAGAAATCAAGAATTTCATTAACAGGATATTAAAGCAAGATGGACCCTCTTGAGTACTTGATGATCCATGCATGCGACGATCCATCTCTAGAGATGCGGATTCAAGAAAAAGGAGATGGATGTTCATAAATGTATATGTGATGGATCGTGGTATATATGTTCTTGCTCTGGAGAAAGGGTAAGCAGGCGAAAACATGGAAGTAGTCAGAAGTGAGAATGGAAGGGTAAGTAAAAAGTTACATATGTAAATAAACTTAGAAGCCATAAAACAATTAACTATTGATCATTAATGACATGAAATATAAAGCCTGAAAGAGAGGTGAGAAGAGCTACTTGCCTTAAATATGATCAAACAGCAGTATGTGTTTTAATTTAGGTTGCTGATTTGTAAAAGGTGATTCTCTAAGTCTTCATCAAAATGTCAAAATAGGATAACTGGTTTGGTGTCTCAAAGAGCAGTAATAAGAAAAGGGAGGCACTGCTTGGAAGCATCTTTATCAGTATTAATCAGCAATGTTTGTTTTCTAGAAAAATGGACTCAGTAGAAACTAAAGATATTGATTTCTCTTGTCTTTTATATCTCCCCGCTAAAACCAATATTAACCACTTGACTACCTTCGGCTTACAAGTGTAGGGATTTAGTCCAAAAGACCATTTCCAGTTTTCCACCCTGGTTCCACATCCAAATATTTGGCATCTCTCTTTCATATTTCATTTGCAAAGTATACATCCCCTAGTGTAGGTAGCAATTCACATAATTAAATATTAACAACGAGAAAATCAGCCAAAATTGAAAATACTGTCACAATAACACAACCAAAACTATAAAGCCAAGCAATTAGTTGGTCGCCGGCGAGCACCTTATTTTTCTCTTCTTATTTTGACCTCGCCTGCCATGAGTTATTTTTTCCGGAGTTTTTCAGTAAATCATTAGGCAATACATCATTAAGTAGAGCATTTTTAAAATTAGCCCTTGAACCTAATCAAACGTTTCCACTATCTAGGCTGCTAACTGAGCTATTTGCTAGTTGTTTTTACTTTTCGGTAAATCTCTTCTAAAAATGCTACACACACTTGGTGAACACACTCACTCATCACACTCTCTTACGTGGCACAAAACACATCTCTTGTATCTCCCACCAAACTGATCAGCATGCAGTTCTTTCAGGAAAAAAACATTAAAATAACACTCCTAATTTAACCACCGTGCTATCCACCTCAAATGCATAAGACCGCATCTCGAGAATGTGCTACGTAGGTAAGTGTGTTCACCAAGTAGATGTAGCATTACCTTTTTTTTAGGCCACCTACTTGTTAGTTGGGGGTGGTATGAACAGGTTTCTTTAAACCACTTTGAAGTCTGAACACCAGCTTTGAATACATTATTATGCATTGAAAAAAAAAATTGTTCCCAAGTGGTTAGGTTAGGCTATGACATATATATATATATATATATATATATATATATATATATAGTTTTCACAAGTTTCTTGCACCCACCATTGCATTGACTTCCACTGGTTTCTCGTCCTCATGAACTAGAAAAGCTTACATCTCTTGAATACTTTTCTTTTCTTTTTTATTGATGGTTATCAAGAATTTTATAAAGTAAAATGTTAGAACAAGATGTCCTCTTTTTAAATTCCCACAGCAAATCGAGATTATGAACACACACGTTTTCCTACAATCCCTGACTCATTTCTTTGTTATACACATGAAAAGATTGTCAAACTAAATTAATTAACGTGCTTTGGGGAAAAAAAAATTGCATGCCAGGCATTAATACCCAAATTCATCATTAAGCAAATGTAAATTATATGCAGCAATTTCTTTAAGAAAAAAAAAATGTATGATCAATTGAGTAATGATGAAGTTTGTCAACCAACTCAACCCAGCAGTTTAGATGGTTTGAAATATACTGCAAACACACACATCACAAAACACTTGTGAACGATCGGCAAAAACAAGAACTGAAAATTTTTTGATTCAGTAACTCATACGTACAATGCTTGTTCTCTCCTATTTATACAAATCAACTAAGTATGCTAGCTCACTAACTAACATACAGGACATCTGAACCAACATACAGCTGAACACTCAAGTTACATATGTTGATCACACATAATGTGTGATACTCTATAATATAGGGTACAACTTGTAAATTCAACAACAATGCAGCCTTGTACATGTGTATACATAGATGAAATGCGATCAACCATGAAATGAACATAACAATGTCGCAGCTGAAACTCATGACTAGTTTACATAAAAATGAGCATATGGAAGTAATATCCTTACTTCATTGCGACAGAGTTCCATAGAAGCAATGAATGCAGAATCACTTGGCTGAGTATTCTGAAGTGATGAAGCTCCATCGTGTGATTGCTCAATATCACCATCGATAGCCTCATCGACAAGTGTTGGTGGGATTTTCCGAAAACTTGGTGCGAAATAGAAGAATAACATGATGCAATTGATCGAGGCTTGAGTTATACTCAATGTCTTTAAGACTATTTCGCCCCGCTATGGTGCTCACGGTCTAATGACGATAGTCTCTCAAGATACAACGATCATACTAGTGATTTGTAGCACTTCGAATCACTAGTCTACGAACCAATATATGATTTAATACTCTCTCAGACTCAAAACCATATAAAATAGAGAAAGACATTTTTATTTGACCTATTTGCTTTACCTTCTAACTTCTTTTAAAACAATCCATCAAGTGAATATATATAGACTTTTATGTGTCTATTAGAAAAAGACATACCTCTTGGTGAATAGATACACCTTTTGGTCTATTATGTCTCTCCACAATAGTACACACCTTTTCACATAATTTTCATTCAAAGTATAAACAATTAAATAATATAATTAATTGTTCCAACAATCCCCTACATGAATGAAAATTGATCATCAAGTCTTTATATATCCCCCACATAAATGGATTTTAAAAATCATTTTAATGCAGACACACTTGAGAGAGCATTGGCGGAATAAAGTTACATCAGGAAAAGTGTCGTATATAGACTTGAACTTACCCTAGTGAAATATTATCGGACTTACTTAGTGACGCAGTGGATATAGAAGATCTTGAACTGTTCACTTTTTGTAGTAAATCGAGACAATAATACTCACATAACTTCATCCCTATCATTATTGGTTCTTACAATTTTGTCCATTTTGGTCCTGGACACAATCCTGGTTTCATGATAGATTTAGAGAATTTAGCTTGTCTCGTTCTCATAAATGCAGCCCACATTTACTATCATATAAGTGACATTTTTATTTGTCATTAAATGCTTAGCATATCCTTAACTTCTTCTAAACATATTTTTTATCTTAGGAATGAGATAGGTGTGTTCTTCTCTCGAGTTTCATCTAACCAGTTTGCCTATTGAACCTAATACATGGGATCTCCAATCAGCTACGTTAGGTTTCCGCCAGACTTAACTCATTTTTTAGGCTTTTAAACTCATTCCCCTCGATATCAATTTACTTGATATTGACAAACCTTCAATTGGTGGCCACAAGCTTGTCTTCTCATTTCTCATTTTCTATGAAAATTATTCCATATAATCAAGTAACTATTCAATGAAAATCTTCGACATATAAGTCAAGATTTACCATTTTATGCATCATTTTATTCTGTCACTTGCGATTATTAGCCGGCGTACATCTTATGCATTACCGAGACAATTGCATGCAATATGGAATATCCTCCAAGCACTTTCAAAGCCATAATGTTGCTTTTCTAGCTTATTAATTGACACGCAATCATTTAGATTCCATTGTGAATCTAACAATACTCTCATTTCTTTGAGGATTTCCTTTCATACCAGCATTTTTTCCCTAAATTCACCATTTAAGATGTGTCTCTCAACATCTTTTGCGTGCTTTATTAGCAACCAACATGCTAAATGTCATTAGGGACTAGTGAGTTTCTCTCGAAGAAATCAAGGCTCACTTTCTCTCAAAAAAAGCCTTAAATTATATATTTAATTTGCTTAATTTTAAGCAACTTATCCATCTGCCTTTAATTAGATTTTAAAATCCATTTACACTTCAAAAACTTCAACTTGATGGATTCAATCTCACTATTGATAATTTTTTTTAAACCATAAATTATTCAATAAATGTCTCTTCAAATACTATATTGGGGATCATAATTTATTTTCTTTAATTCAAAAATAAAGACAAGAGTTTTATGCCCACCCCCACATCTTTCAAGTATTCATAAACATTTAATAATATATCTTCAACTTAAAAGATATAACTATCAAAATTAGGGTTTGCAATTAAATTGCTTTCAACCCCCAACAATTTTGATGTAAACCAATGCTAATCAATACATATAGCATTCTCAATAAAAGATTCACCTAAGAATAATTATCAATTTAGATTATTTAATCCATGATATTCTTAAATCATTAAAATTCCCGAGGCATATATATATAAAAGATATCAAAGCATAACAAAAACCATTGAGAACATAATATTATACCAAATTGGTTAATGATCTCTTGAATATTTTTGTACTTCTTCTTCAAGGTAATCTCACTATTTCCTTGTGTACCCGTTCAATTGATCGAGTATTATTATCTCATAGCCACTACGTCTCTACGGGTGCCATGATCCAGGATCTTTGCACTGCATCCGTGCAATCAAGTGCCCGCCTAAGAGTCGACCTTTTTTTTTTAGGTCATATCTCTCCATCACAAGCATCATCAATGACGTCCACAAAACAAGTGCATGCCCCTATCTTCATCTTTGCAATCTCCATTTTTCATGAATAGGCATAGAACAAGTCTCTTTGTGGACTCTTCAATGCCCGATGTGATCTTGAACTCATTTGCAGGAATCTTCATAAACAACAAACCCATTTAGTCTCTAGAAATAATCCACCAAAATTGCCATTGTGTTTTAATAGTCTTAAGATTGTTGGTGCGATTTTCCGAAAACTTGGTGCGAAATAGAAGAATAACATGATGCAATTGATCGAGGCTTGAGTTATACTCAATGTACTTAAGACTATTTGGCCCCGCTATGGTGCTCACGGTCTAATGACGATAATCTCCCAAGATACAACGATCATACTAGTGATTTGTAGCACTCCGAATCACTAGTCTACGAACCAATCTATGATTCAATACTCTCTCATACTCAAAAACATGTAAAATAGAGAAAGACATTTTTATTTGACCTATTTGCTTTACCTTCTAACTTCTTTTAAAACAATCCATCAAGTGAATATATATAGACTTTTATGTGTCTATTAGAAAAAGACATACCTCTTGGTGAATAGATACACCTTTTGGTCTATTATGTCTCTCCACAATAGTACACACCTTTTCACATAATTTTCATTCAAAATATAAATAATTAAATAATATAATTAATTGTTCCAACAACAAGCACACAAATAGTGATGGCGTGGCAGTTGCAGATGTTTTGTGGGACAATAACTTTTGATCCAGGAATCCGATTGAGTTTAGGACTTTATCAAGAACTTTCTATTTTCTTATTCAGTTAGGGTATTTTCGTAATTTACTTTATTTAAGTCGTTTTTAGAGTCTTAGAAGGATTAGGTTTTTGAGTCGTAGAGGGATTACGTTTTGAGTCTTAAAAGGATTAGGTTTTTGGTTCATAGAAAGATTACAATTTTGAGTCGTAGAAGGATTAGAGTTTCTAATGGGCTATATAAAGCCATGATTAGGCCTGTAAAATTTATGAATTATTATGAATTATTATCAATTTATTCAATTTCGAGTTTTATCAAAAACTTTAAGGATTATTCCTTGTTTAAGCGTTTACGCTGCGTCAGTTGGTATCAGAGCGTGAATTCCGTTCGTACTAACGATGTCCGGTAGAAGCGGTGGCATTCAGAACGTCGTTCAGGATGTTGAAGCCTTGCGAACCAAAGTGGAGGCTTAAGAGGCGGCAATCAGGACCTTGGAAACAAATCTTGATCAACAATTCCGGCGTATGGACGAGCGCTTTGATGCGGTGATTAACAGATTTGATGCCCTTGGGGTGAATGCCAACAGACACGAAGGTAATGGTGAACAACGTCCAAGAGATCAGCGTGCTCGAGGCGATGCTCCTGTTGCACCAGTGGCTGCGAATTTTAGAGGTCGAGTTGTTGGTGGTGTAACAACCCGCAAATTTTAACCGACTTGTGTAGGACCGTGACCCGGCCAAGTGATACTGGACAGTATTTCGAGCCTCGAGAGTCGACAACACAGTAATGTTATGTTTCTATGATGTATGAAGTAGTATTGTAGTTTATTTCGGGTCTCGCGCTGTTTGTACAATTTTTAAACTGAGTGAGTCTTCGCCTAGATAAACGGAGGAATAAAACACTATTAAAATACAAATAAATAGATTTTTAGATAATTTATATAATTATTTAAGGGAACAAGGCGGGACTACGTGCACGGTGAGTTGAATCGGACCGAGGAAAGTTGTTGGAATGCAGGGAGTTGGATAACTACGTGATATACAATACATGGGATAAATTGTTAATGTGACACAGTTGAAATTTGAAGAGCCATGAGATGATCCTCGAGATAAGTGTGTGTGTTGAGATGAAAGGCCAAAAATGAGACAACACAAACTTACTTTTACTGTTCATGTACTATTCATCATCATTATTGTTATATATGAATATCTATATATATACAAACACTCATCTCCTTCATCGTTCTCACACTCTCACACCACTCCACTCTCTCCTCCTCCTCGGTTCGCCACCGCCGACCACCGGACCTGGAGTGCCGGAGCCCTCACTGGAGGTGCTCTCACTCTCTCTCACGGTCTCTCTCTCCCTCTCTACTCTCGTCATCTCTCACCTCACGATCTCTCTCACTCTCACCGCCACTCTCCTCCCTGGTGTGCCGTCGTCGACCACCGGCGCTGGACGGCCGGACCTCACTAGAGGTCCTCCACCACACTCTCTCGGTTTCTCTCTCACCCTCTCGGTCCTCTCTCGATCTCACCCTCTCCTCTCGGTTTTCTCCCTCCTCTCCCTCCACCGTCTCTCATCTCGGCTGAGCATACCATCGACCTCACTGGTCCAGAGGTGGTTCGAATCTCGTTGGGGAGTCGACGGTCGCCGGAGTAGGGTGGTAAGCTCTTCTCTTTCTCCCTTTTTCTCTCTCTTTTCTCACTGTTTTTCTTTTACTGTTTTTGGTGTGTGAGTGTATGTAACCGTGTGTGTGATTGTGTGGGTGTGGCTGGTGGGGTGCGTGTGTGTAGCTTGGACAATTGACAGGTGGGGTGTAGGATGGGACTTTGTTGGTGTGCATGGTGTATTGAACAAGGTATGTGTCCATGCATGTGTGTGCATGTGTATGCATGGGTGTGTACATGTATATGCATGTACACCCCATGATTTAGGGTGTGTGCACCCCACAGTTGGGGTGCGTGATGGTGCTGTGCACCCCACAACTAGGTGTGGGGTGTACCATGTGTGAGTGGGTGAATGAATATGGATACATGCATGAATATGCATGTACACCCCACAGTTTGGGGTGCGTGATAAGATGTGTATGACAACGGGGTGCACGCAACAGTGGGGTGTTGTGTGCACAAATCAGCGGGGTGTACACAACAGTGGGGTGTTGTGCACACCTCACAGTGGGGTTTACTTAGCTGTGTGGTGGTCATATAATGTGGGTGTGTAAATAAAATAAAATAAAACAAGGAAAGTGTATGGACATTCTAAATGCTAATGGTGGTCTTATATTAAGACCCAATAGGAACCATTGAGGGCCCAACACACATCTTGTATAATAAGGGCCCAAAACACACAATTGTGTTTTTGTAAATGGATTAGATAAGAGCCCAATAAAGACCCAATCCAAAGGGGTACAACTTGAAGCCCAAAAACAAAACATGAAATATAAAGTGGATTTATGGATTTAAGCCCAATAAGGATCCACACAAAGAGAGTACTTAGGTGAGTATAGACTTGATAAATGGGCCCAACATTACCAATATAAAATGGCTCACATATGTGAGTTCAACTAGAGCCTAACAAATGATACAAACCCGTACAAATCAACTTGTGATTTATTGCTAAATCTTACACTAAGATTCAAGATTTAAACCATTATTAGGTAATCGGGAAATCACGGGAGACGCGTTAGAATCTCGGAGTTGTCATACGGGCAGCGATAGCTCAGGTAAGTACACTTGCCTTAAAGCCTGTGTACGTTAGTAAGCCAGTTAAGAAATTCTCATGTGATTCATTATCGGTTATTGCTATTCTTGTTATTATCCATTGTTGGCATTCAAATTCCCTTATTTTCTTGGTATGTGTGTTCTTGGCGTAAGTGTGTCGATATATTATCATGTGGCCCGCACTGGTTGGGGAAACTTGGGTATTTCCTATCGAAATTACTGCTACCCACAGTGTTGTGTGAACCTGAGTACTGATTGTGAAGGTGTCATGTGGCCCGCACTGGTTGGGGAAACGCGAGTCACTCTCTCGCAGGGAGTGCTGACCACCCCGGTGTTGTGTGAACCAGGCACTGGACTGTGGTTATTGTTGTGAATATTGATCGCTTATGACCTCTTTTGACTCTTAGAACGCACATGTTTCGATTGCTATCATTTCGATCGCTCTATCATGTACTTTGATCTATTTACATTCTTGTCTTTAAATTACCGCATGATATTTAGACTGTTTTATTTGATATTCATGAATTACTGTGAAATTCTTCTGGCATTACTTTCGATTTTCTCTCAGTTGCTCACCGTCTAGTTTGTGACGGTGGGTGCAGATATCGCGGAGTGCAGCAAGGGCAAAGGCCCTCTACTTGGTGATTTCTTCTGAGGACCTCTCAGAGTACGTGACTTCAGGGATAGGTTAGATTTGATTTATGTTTATTTCTTTTTGTATGACGTTTATATATATGATCGTTTTGGGACTGGGAAATATGTTTTGAGGTGGATTCCATCAATCCATTTTGTTTACTTGGATATGACGATATTGGGGTTTTCCACACTTATATAGATTCCTAATTTCCCTTTGATTGAGTTATTTCCCAATATTTGATTAGAGTATGATTTTGCTTCCGCTGTGTTATAATTGCAATAACTCTTTCATAAAACGTGAAATTTTGATGTTTTGAGGCTGACTAGGCTCGTCGGGTTCGTTGAGAACTGACTCGGGACCTGCACGGGTCTAGGCTGGGCGTACCCAAATGCATTGGGAATTTGGGGTCGTCACCGTTGGTATCAGAGCTTAAGGTTATAACGACCTAACTCTTGATTTAAAGCACAAACCATTAAGACAGCGGAAGTTAGGAACGGTTGAACTTAGAGTGGAAACCCTATAATCCTGTAAAAACTTAGCTGGGGGAGTAATGGGTTGAGTCGGTTAATTTTTATACATATTATGATTGTTATGTGTATAAATATGAAATGCGGTAGCTATAAACTGATCCGTGGAGTTCTCCCTCTTGGTCAGATGAGGATGACGGATCAACCAGGTTCGAACGATGATATTGGTGCAATTTTGACGCGATGTATAAAGGAGATACATGCGTTGACGCAGAGGAGCATCGCACAGGACCAGAGGATTGAGGACTTGGTACGATTGTTGAGGACACCTGCACCAGCTACTGAGACACCATCGACTTCGACTACACCATTGCCCCCTACGACTACTCGTAGAGCAGAGACTTCGATTCCGTTAGTGGCGATACGTGGGGGAACTGTCACTGCGCCGGTTGCACAAACCGAGGCTGAAACACCGCCGATAGCACAGGCAGAGGAAACACCTACTACATTAGCCACACACGTGCCCACTATCGAGACTACTTCAGTTACGACTCTAGCGAAGAGTCCGGGGGCCACGGCTGAGGCTAGGCAGTGGAGAGAGTTTAAGAGGCACGACCCGTTGAAGTTTTATGGAGGAACCGACATTAGAGCAGCATAGTTGTTCTTGAAGAATCACGAGAAGATTCACACGATCATCGCTACTGAGGAGCACATGAAGGCGACGATCTCTTCGTCAATGTTGCAGGGGGAGGCGAATGATTGGTGGACGACCATCGTGGCTACCCGAGGTATCCCGAGAGACTGGATTGATTTCAAGACCCAGTTTAATCAGAAATACTTTCCGCCGACTGTTATCCGAGCGAAAAGAACGAGTTCATAGCGTTGAGGCAGAGCGCAGATGAGTCCGTAATGGAGTTCATGGGCAGGTTCATATCATTATTACCGTACGCTGGAGGATCCGCGAGTTCTGAGACTGACCGAGTGTATTACTTCACGGAGGGTTTACGACCAGAAGTCGGAGGTTTTGTTGTCTCTACTGAGCCTGAAAATTTGCAGAGGGCATACGAAAGAAGCTTGGCAAGGGAGAGTTATCTGTCTACTCATCCGCCAGAGGCCGGACCAGTCAGGTCAGAGGTTAGTTTTGAGGATCGACATCAGGACAAGAAACAAAGGAGGGGTAGGTTTCGACATCGAAATTTCAGAGCACAGAGCGTGGGTTCGGTTACACCACAGACTACTGGATCGACACAGATGATTCCATCGGTGCCTACTTTTGCGAGTTTCCCTCCACAGCCTACGAGGCCCGCGCAGCAGTCACAAGGCCAGTCTACCAGTAGAGGTGATAGATCGAGACAGGGACAAAGGTCTATGCAGACTCAGACTACAACACAACCAGGAGGCCAGAGCCAGACACATGATACTCAGGATACTCGTACTTGCTTCCGATGTGGACGGGTGGGTCATATTCAGAAGAGGTGCACTCAGCTAGTAAGACCTCAGCCGCAACATCGTCAGCACCAATATGAGCGAGTACATGCTGTTGTTGAGCGAGATCATGGGGCATCCAGAGACTTTGTTGAGGGTATGATTTTCATTTGCAGTATTTTCATGCGTACCATGTTCAATTCGAGTTATGTTGTTTCCATCTATTATTGTGCGCATGGTAGACGAATTAGGGTTGATACCCATTGGACTTAGTAGACCCCAATCCTTAGCACGATTGTTGAGATGAGTTATACTCAAATTTGCATAGTTTTGATATTCTTGTAGAGTTAGGGGGCTATGAGTCGCCAATAGACATGCAAGCACTGGAGTTGTTAGAGTTCGAGGCCATAGTTAGTGCGAACTAATTAGGAATATTACCTGCTTGGATCTGTTGATACGAGAAGACAAGTTGGGGACCTTCGTGAGTGTCATGCGTGCTAGAACGAGCTGGAGGAGTCGGTTCGAGTTCTTAGAGGGCTACAACTTCTTGTTTAGACACTATCCGAGGAAGACCAATGATGTTGCTGATGCTTTGAACTGCAAGGATTTGATGATTGAGTTAGTTATGTGTCAGAGGATCACTAGCGTTGTTTACATGATGCAACCAAGTTGATGAGTTCAGCGGACATGCCAATGATCACCAGAATACAAACACGTGGACAGACGATGTTGAAGACCATCTCATTTATCATTGTGCGCGAGGAACAACAAGATAATGCTTCATACGAGCGGTACACGAGATGGCGAATTGTTTAACTTGCTCAGATTAGAGTCGGTCGATAGATTCAGGCTAGAGGGATCACAGGCGACTGGGATTTCCATGGGTGGCGGATGCGCATGATGTGGTACTTCAGGGTTGATTTATAAGGTATCGGTGTTGTTTGAGTGTGTGACATGCTAGCGCGTAGAGACTCAACATCGATGACCTGGAGGATGGCTACACAACCTACCCATTTTTCTTGGTGGAAGTGGAAGCGTATTGATATGAATTTCGACAAGTGGATGCCTCGATCTCCTCATGGTCATGATAACATCCTGGAAATCGCGGATAAAATTTATCGAATTTGTAGTACTTTCACTTGTACGGGATTGCGCATAATAACAGTTGTCAGACAAATGTCGGTGGGACACTGATCGAGGCGCTCTATGATAGGCCTTGTAAATTTCTTCCCTGCTGGGCTGAGCCAGAGGATATTGTGACCGATGGGTCTGAAACTGTTAATGATTATGAAGAGAAAGTACGGTAGATTCCTTCGAAACCTTTGAATACACCGAAGTGGCAGAAGAAATACTTGACGAGTATCACAATGAGTTTCAGTATGATTCAATGAAAGTGTATAAACCTGAATGTCTCCACACTGAAGGGTCATGAACGGTTCGTAGCCAAGGAGATGTTTAATCCGAGTTTTATCGATCTCTGTAGGAATTGTGAAGAGGAACGAGTAATTCATAGATTATGACTTATTAGATTAATTTCGGGGACGAAATTCTAATAAGTGGGGGAGACTGTAACAACCCGCAAATTTTAACCGACTTGTGTAGGACCGTGACCCGGCCAAGTGATACTGGACAGTATTTCGAGCCTCGAGAGTCGACAACACAGTAATGTTATGTTTCTATGATGTATGAAGTAGTATTGTAGTTTATTTCGGGTCTCGCGCCGTTTGTACAATTTTTAGACTGAGTGAGTCTTCGCCTAGATAAACGGAGGAATAAAACACTATTAAAATACAAATAAATAGATTTTTAGATAATTTATATAATTATTTAAGGGAACAAGGCGGGACTACGTGCACGGTGAGTTGAATCGGACCGAGGAAAGTTGTTGGAATGCGGGGAGTTGGATAACTACGTGATATACAATACATGGGATAAATTGTTAATGTGACACAGCTGAAATTTGAAGAGTCATGAGATGATCCTCGAGATAAGTGTGTGTGTTGAGATGAAAGCCAAAAATGAGACAACACAAACTTACTTTTACTGTTCATGTACTATTCATCATCATTATTGTTATATATAAATATATATATATATATATACAAACACTCATCTCCTTCATCGTTCTCACACTCCCACACCACTCCACTCTCTCCTCCTCCTCGGTTCGCCACCGCCGACCACCGGACCTGGAGTGCCGGAGCCCTCACTGGAGGTGCTCTCACTCTCTCTCACGGTCTCTCTCTCCCTCTCCACTCTCGTCATCTCTCACCTCACGATCTCTCTCACTCTCACCGCCACTCTCCTCCCTGGTGTGCCGTCGTCGACCACCGGCGCTGGACGGCCGGACCTCACCAGAGGTCCTCCACCACACTCTCTCTCGGTTTCTCTCTCACCCTCTCGGTCCTCTCTCGATCTCACCCTCTCCTCTCGGTTTTCTCCCTCCTCTCCCTCCACCGTCTCTCATCTCGGCTGAGCATACCATCGACCTCACTGGTCCAGAGGTGGTTCGAATCTCGTTGGGGAGTCGACGGTCGCCGGAGTAGGGTGGTAAGCTCTTCTCTTTCTCCCTTTTTCTCTCTCTTTTCTCACTGTTTTTCTTTTACTGTTTTTGGTGTATGAGTGTATGTAACCGTGTGTGTGATTGTGTGGGTGTGGCTGGTGGGGTGCGTGTGTGTAGCTTGGACAATTGACAGTGGGGTGTAGGATGGGACTGTTGGTGTGCATGGTGTATTGAACAAGGTATATGTCCATGCATGTGTGTGCATGTGTATGCATGGGTGTGTACATGTATATGCATGTACACCCCATGATTTAGGGTGTGTGCACCCCACAGTTGGGGTACGTGATGGTGCTGTGCACCCCACAACTAGGTGTGGGGTGTACCATGTGTGAGTGGGTGAATGAATATGGATACATGCATGAATATGCATGTACACCCCACAGTTTGGGGTGCGTGATAAGATGTGTATGACAACGGGGTGCACGCAACAAATGGGGTGTTGTGTGCACAAATCAGCGGGGTGTACACAACAAGTGGGGTGTTGTGCACACCTCACAGTGGGGTTTACTTAGCTGTGTGGTGGTCATATAATGTGGGTGTGTAAATAAAATAAAATAAAACAAGGAAAGTGTATGGACATTCTAAATGCTAATGGTGGTCTTATATTAAGACCCAATAGGAACCATTGAGGGCCCAACACACATCTTGTATAATAAGGGCCCAAAACACACAATTGTGTTTTGTAAATGGATTAGATAAGAGCCCAATAAAGACCCAATCCAAAGGGGTACAACTTGAAGCCCAAAAACAAAACATGAAATATAAAGTGGATTTATGGATTTAAGCCCAATAAGGATCCACACAAAGAGAGTACTTAGGTGAGTATAGACTTGATAAATGGGCCCAACATTACCAATATAAAATGGCTCACATATGTGAGTTCAACTAGAGCCTAACAAATGATACAAACCCGTACAAATCAACTTGTGATTTATTGCTAAATCTTACACTAAGATTCAAGATTTAAACCATTATTAGGTAATCGGAAATCACGGAGACGCATTAGAATCTCGGAGTTGTCATACGGGCGATGATAGCTCGGGTAAGTACACTTGCCTTAAAGCCTCGTGTACGTTAGTAAGCCGCTTAAGAAATTCTCATGTGATTCATTATCTAAGTTATTGCTATTCTTGTTATTATCCATTGTTGGCATTCAAATTCCCTTATTTTCTTGGTATGTGTGTTCTTGGCGTAAGTGTGTCGATATAGTATCATGTGGCCCGCACTGGTTGGGGAAACTTGGGTATTTCCTATCGAAATTACTGCTACCCACAAAGTGTTGTGTGAACCTGGTACGATTGTGAAGGTGTCATGTGGCCCGCACCGGTTGGGGAAACGCGAGTCACTCTCTCAGGGAGTGCTGACCACCCCCGGTGTTGTGTGAACCTGGGCACTGGACTCGTGGGTTATTGTTGTGAATATTGATCGCTTATGACCTCTTTTGACTCTTAGAACGCACATGTTTCGATTGCTATCATTTCGATCTCTATCATGCACTTTGATCTATTTACATTCTTGTCTTTAAATTACCGCATGATATTTAGATCTTTTTATTTGATATTCATGAATTATCGTGAAATTCTTCTGGCATTACTTTCGATTTTCTCTCAGTTGCTCACCGTCTAGTTTGTGACGGTGGGTGCAGATATCGCGAAGTGCAGCAAGGGCAAGGGCCCTCTACTTGATGATTTCTTCTGAGGACCTCTCAGAGTACGTGACTTCAGGGATAGGTTAGATTTGATTTATGTTTATTTCTTTTTGTATGACGTTTATATATATATGATCGTTTTGGGACTGGGAAATATGTTTTGAGGTGGATTCCATCAATCCATTTTGTTTACTTGGATATGACGATATTGGGGTTTTCCACATTTATATAGATTCCTAATTTCCCTTTGATTGAGTTATTTCCCAATATTTGATTAGAGTATGATTTTGCTTCCGCTGTGTTATAATTGCAATAACTCTTTCATAAAACGTGAAATTTTGATGTTTTGAGGCTGACTAGGCTCGTCGGGTTCGTTGGGAACTGACTCGGGACCTGCACGGGTCTAGGCCGGGCGTACCCAAATGCATTGGGAATTTGGGGCCGTCACAGGTGGTGACTCCAGTGACGAAGAGGAGAATATGATTCTGGCCGAGGATCAGGGCAGACCTGTTAGGAGAGATGGAGTCGGCAGATATAATAACAACAATAATCAGCATAATCATGATTATTATGATAGGGATAATCATGACAGGGGCGACTTTAGGCTGAAAGTGGACATTCCTAGTTTCTCTGGTAATCTGAACATCGAGGACTTTGTTGATTGGATAGCCGAAGTAGACAATTTTTTTGAGTATATGGAAATTTCGCAAGAAACAAAAGGTGAAATTGGTGGCTTGTCGTTTGAAGAGTGGAGCATTTGCCTGGTGGGAGAGGCTACAGAGTAGGCGTTACAGAGAAGGTAAACAACCTGTTCGGACATGGTATAGAATGAAGCGGTTGCTCCAGCGAGATTTTCTGCCCCCAGATTATGAGCAGATATTGTTTCAGCGATACCAACGCTGTCGGCAGGGTCAGAGATCTGTTCATGAATATACGGCAGATTTCATGCGACTAGCTGAGAGGAATGATTTGAGGGAGAACGAGGTTCATCAGGTTACACGATACCTTGATGGATTGAAACTGCAAATTCGGGAGAAAATTGGAGTGCAGGTTATAAGAACTGTCACCGAGGCGAAAAATTTAGCCATTAAGGCTGAATTAATGATGCAGGACAGAGGTGGAAATCGATATGAGGGCAATCGACGAACCTATGGTAGTGATAATTACCAAATGAATAATAGCAGAGAGGAAACTTCAAGGAGTTTTGTAGAGCGAAGTAAGTCCACCCAGGGCTGGAATCAAAGTACTGAACGGAAGGAAGATAAGGGACCAGGGAAAAAACCTGCTGAACAGAAAGAGGGACAAAAGGCAACCGCAAATCCGTATGCTAAACCTATTGTGGGCAAGTGCTATCGTTGTGGGCAGTTTGGTCACAGATCGAATGAATGTCCCAATAGAAAGCAGGTTAATGTGATTGAACGAGATGAAGAAGAGGAAGTTTATTGCGGTCCTGATGGAGAGGATGATGATTGTAATGACTATGATGAGGGAGAGGAACAGAATTGTGTGGTCAAAAGGCTGATGTTAACTCCTAAACTAGAAGATGGCAGTCAGCGACACAAGTTGTTTCGGACGAGATGCACTATCAATGGCCAGGTGTTTGAACTGAACATAGATAGTGGAAGCTGTGAGAACATCATCGGTTAAGGTACAGCCGAGGCACTGAAACTGAAGATGGAGAAGCATCCCAGTCCTTACTCTATAGGCTGGATAAAGGTAACTGAGAAAGTGCAGGTGACAGCGCTGCAGGATACCTTTTTCCATTGGCTCTTACAAGGATGAGGTATATTGTGATGTCGTAGATATGGATGCTTGCCATTTGCTGTTTGGACGACCTTGGCAGTTTGATGTTAATGCACAACACGCTGGGCGAGATAATGTGTATAAATTGGAGAAGGAGGGGGTGACGTTTAACTTGCTTCCTTTAAAGGCAAGTAACCGTTCCAAAACTGCTAAAGTGGAGGAACGATCTTTCCTTATATTGACACAAACTGAGCATGAGATGAACGAAGCAGTGAAGGAGTCACAGGTGGTGCATGCGTTGGTGCTGAGACAGATCCTGGTAGGGAATGAGAAGGAGTCAGTTTCTGAGATACCAGGGCAGGTTCAACCCTTACTAGAGGAATTTGCTGAAATTGTACCGGACGAGTTGCCAGACGGATTACCTCCAATGCGCGATATTCAACACCACATTGACCTAATTCCTGGAGCTAGTTTGCCAAACCTCCTACACTACAGAATGAGTCCGAAAGAAAGTGAGGACTTGCATGACAAAGTGCAAGAGTTGCTACAGAAAGGGCATGTCAGGGAATATCCAAAACATTTAATGTGGCGGATATTTTTCCATTCTATCCAGATGATGAGCCTTTGTATCCAGAAAACTCAAGGACGAGTTTTTCTCAGGTGGAGGAGAATGATGGCGTGGCAGTTGCAGATGTTTTGTGGGACAATAACTTTTGATCCAAGAATCCGATTGAGTTTAGGACTTTATCAAGAACTTTCTATTTTCTTATTCTGTTAGGGTATTTTCATAATTTACTTTATTTAAATCGTTTTTAGAGTCTTAGAAGGATTAGGTTTTTGAGTCGTAGAGGGATTACGTTTTGAGCCTTAGAAGGATTAGGTTTTTGGTTCATAGAAAGATTACAATTTTGAGTCGTAGAAGGATTAGAGTTTCTAATGGGCTATATAAAGCCATGATTAGGGTTGTAATCATTATGAATTATTATGAATTATTATCAATTTATTCAATTTCGAGTTTTATCAAAAACTTTAAGGATTATTCCTTGTTTAAGCGTTTACGCTGCGTCAAATAGACGGCCCCTGAAGAGCAATAAATTATAAATCCAATTTCCCCCTCTGCTTTTGCCAACCTTGGACATCTCACAAGCCCATTATCCACACTCAAAAATGGGGGAGGGTTGCAATAAGTTGACTGCCAAGTAAACTTTTGCCGCTTTTTATGAAATGGGATCAAACAATTGTAAACGTCGTTGTTGTTACTGTAAGCAGTAATCATTGAGCACCACGACACATCATTCCTTAGGCCCATTGGTCTAGAAACGACTTCGATGGATTCAACCACCATACATTTCCCATAAAAATGAACAAGCTCATATTCCCAACAGAAACATCCCTCCCTGTCACACCCGCTTAGAATTCAAAACTCATGAATCGAATTCCCCAATCACCACACCACCCATAACTTTTCAAACACTGAGTTTCCAATGGTCAAAAATTTAAATCACTTAGGCATTTCATCAAACACCTTCCGTACGCACTTTTCTCTCGGGCGCTTTAACGTACGGCAAGCCCATGACTTTGTTAATTTACTTGCATCGCTATTTTTTCAACTTATGTCAGTGGGAGGTTGGAATTCAACATCCTCACCGAGAAGGTAATGGAGCTGCAAATTTGTTGGCTTCTCATAGTCCCTATAAAAGGACAACTCAAAATGTTGGACGACTCGACAGGGGGTGGCGGAGTGGCTTGTACTACTACTATGCACGCCAGTTTCTTCACATCAATGGAGGGCGGGTGTTCGAGCCATTTTTTGGTGGTCTCTCCTGATTAATGAATTTCGTAGGATGGACTTGACCATACGAGTTATCAAAAAAAGAAAGAAAGAAAATGAAAAAAAAAACTCAAAATATTGAGATTGTGAATCGAAATAATAGTATCACATTGGTTAAATAATAATTCGTAAACAAGTTTGAATATCCCCTTTTAAAGCAAAACTTTTACGAGTTGAACCTTGAAAGTAGTTAAGTGGTAGACAACATTGGTAGTTAAGGAAATTCATTAGTGAGGGTGGGACCGTGGGGAGGCGCCTTCAATGGTGAAAAAATGGAAATATTCGTAGCATTAACTTTTTTTTCACAATAGTTAGGAAAGGATGAGTTTTCACCCACTCAATTTCCTTAATTTCTCACTCTGACTCACCTACACATTCACTTTGTACTTTTGTAGTGGGAATATACTACTACTTTGTTGCACCCATACCCAATTACCCACCTTGACTTTGATTAGAGCAACGATCAATCAATGATCGAGAGAGAAGCTACGATGGGCGAAGCAATCGCGGAAGTCTTCAGAATTGATTATTTGACACATGAATAATATAATTTAAGGTTTTAAGAATTAAATCTTAATTCTCTAAAAAAGAAACACAGTTCTTTATTAAAAAAATCAATAATCAACTCCTAAACTATTACATATGTTGTCTTTTTATAGACTTGTAAAATAATAAGACTCGTAATTCTAATAGAATACCAAAAAACACATTAAGAGCATCTCCAATGATAATATAGATTTAGAGTATGGATTGGTGTCAAATCATGAATATAGGGAGGATGTCTATCTTATGTGACGCTAAATGAACATTTAAATTCTAAAATGATCTCCAATGATAATGTAGATTTAGACAATGGATTATGACTTTTCTTTTTGTCTTCATGTGGATAATATCTTTTATTTTGTCTTTTTCTTTATTTCTTCAATTAAAAGTGATAATGTGGCGGTAGAGATAATGTATAATGTCTAGAAGTAAACATTGGGTTAGACACCTTTATTTAGATCCCCTGCTACAATAGCTAGACATTAGCAATTTATGGTCTCATTGAAGAACATTTTTTGGATTGGATGTGTATTATATCTTAGGTGGATCTATTTTCATCCCAATCCATAGTCCTATTAGAGATGATCTAACTGTAATTCTAACAAAACTCTTACTACCACTAATTCTTATTGAAACTCTAACTTTGACACAAAAAGAACACATAACTTATAATCTAACTAAATTAAACCATCTTATCTAATAAATAAAAAAATTCTAATATAACACAAACTATTATTTGCATCATTCTCTCCCGGTTAAGAAAATTCATCTTTGAATTCGATGCATCATTCTCTGGCACGTGGCGTTTATGATCTTCATCTTCATCGGTTGGACTACTCTGGAAGGATCTAGAGAAGTTGATCAAGAGGGAGCTGAAGTTGCTTTTGGAACGCCAAATCCGAAATGAAAAAGCTCTCCAGCACCTTAACAACAATTGAAGCGGTGCTTGCAGATGCAGAGACCCAGCAAGTCACCAAAAAAGCTGTTGAAGATTGGCTCACCAAGCTTAAAGACGCCGCTTACGACGCCGATGACACACCGGACGAATGGGCTACCGACGAGTCTCTCTTTCAACACCCGAACAAGGTACATGCTCTAAATAAAAATGTCAAGCACATTCTGTTTCCTTACAAGATTGCAAAGAAGAAAAAATAGATGAGAGAGAGAGATTTGATGAGATTGCCAAGGAGAAATCTGATTTCCATTTGAGTCATGATCAGGAGTTGTTTAATTTGGGACCCACCCAAAATAGAGAAACTAGGTCTGCCCAAATGAACCTCAGATATATGGGAGAGATGCAGATATAGAAAATATTGTGAAGCTATTACTGGAGGGCCACTCTTTGAATAATAGAGACGGTGATGGTGTTCAAGTATTTCCAATACTTGGGATTGGGGGGGTTGGGAAGGCCACTCTTGCTTAATCTGTGTACAACGACAATAGAGTGCGCAAACATTTTGATATGCAAATTTGGTGTTGGGTCTCTGATGGTTTTGATTTGAAGAGGTTGTCAAGGAATGTGATAGAAGACATAGAGAAAATGTCTTGCCAACTTGATAACTTGAATGCTGTAAAAGTGCATCTTCGAAACATACTTGAGGGAAAACGTTTCTTGCTCGTGTTAGACGATGTGTGGAATGAAAGACGAGACGAGTAGAACAGATTTAAGAACTCTCTAACATCCGGTGCAAAGGGAAGCTCGATTATCATGACCACTCGACTCCAGATGGTAGCAGATATTGCAGGAACGACTGAAACATATGAGTTACCTCTTCTCCGTAATGATGATCGTATGTTGTTGTTCAGTCTTATGCATTTGGAAACATGGGGAACCAGGCAAAGCAATTATTTGTCCTCTCCGGCAAGGCAATGTTTTGCTTATTGCTCGCTATTTCCGAAGGACTACGAAATGAGGAAAAAATGCCTCATTCATGTATGGATGGCAAATGGGCTTATTCCATCAAATGAAAGAACGGAACAAGAAGATAAAGGGGATCAGATCTTCGATGAATTGTTGTCGCATTCCATGTTGCAAGGCACAATGAGGGATGTCGATGGAAATATAGTAAAATGCCGGATTCATGACCTACTACACGATCTTGCATCTTCAGTTTTGAAGAATCATCATTTATCTATAGAGACTGATGGTGTGACAAATGTAAGTATTCCTGATGAAGCTAGACATTTATCAGTGATCTGCTGCAATAATTCTTCATCAGGATTTCACATTAATCATTGATGCTGTTCATTAATGGTGGGCTTTGTCCAATACTTGATGATTTCACTGTATCTCATCTTACATGCCTCAGAATGTTAAGTCTCAAACGTGCCAAGTCTTCAACGTTGCCCGCATCAATAAAAGATATGAAACATCTGAAAAACCTGAATCTCAGTGAAACTGGTATTCTATCGTTACCTGAATCCATCTGTAAGCTGAGAAATTTGCAAGTGTTGAATTTGGCACACAACGGTCTCCAAAATGTGCCACCTTCAATTGGTGATTTGGAGAACTTGAGGTACCTCAAACTCTCTCAAAATAAAAGTATGACATCATTGCCCAAATCTATTTATGGCCTTAAAAGTTTACAGACGTTAAAACTTGCATATTGCCATGAACTGAAAGCATTGCCAGAAAGCACTAGCAGCCTATGCGGCCTCAAGCACCTAAACACAGAATATTGTGTAAGTTTAGAGCGCATGCCAGGGGGAATAGGTTCATTAACTGGTCTCCAAACATAGTGATTTCGTTGTTGGTCGAGAGAGGGGGTGTGATGATACTAACAATATTAAAGAGTTGCAAGAGTTAAACCTTCTTGAAGGAGCGATAAAGATAAGTGGACTCAGACATGTGAAGTGTTTAGAGAGTGCTAAAGGAGCTTGCTTGATGAATAAACCCAATCTTTCGAGGCTATGGCTAGACTGGAGATCGAAAAATGATTCTGATGGCGACGTTAAAAGTTGCAGCAAGGAATTTATCCAAAAGAAAAAAAGTTGCAGCAAGGAGGTGCTACAAGGCCTTCAGCCTCACTACAACATCAAGAGACTAGAAATTTCATTTTACCCCGGATCAGAGTTTCCTACTTGGATGCAAATGACGGATCCTCTTTCTTCATTTCCAAGTCTAGCAGAACTCATATTAAATAGACTTCCTAATCTAGAGGAATGGTCATTAAAATGGAAAGAGGATGACAGCCTTCCCGCTCTTCAATTCTTGCAATTTTCTAGTTGTTCTCGACTCAAGTCCTTACCGGTTGAAATCTGCAATCTTAGATCATTAAAATCACTGTATATTTTTTCTTGTGATAAGCTGGCTTCTCTTCCTCATGAATTATCAAGGCTTACATCTCTTGAAAGCTTGGAAATCAAGTACTGCCATAGTTTAAGATATTTGCCAGTGATGGGGATGCAAGGACAAAGATAGCCGAATGTAAAGAGCTTGCATCTCCATTTAAGGGATTCCTATGCCTAACAAACCTTGAGTCCTTAATAATTGAAAGCTGTCCAAAGTTGAAATTTTTGTTAGAAGATTTTGAGCCTCTCGCTGCTCTGAATAATCTATTTATTGATTCTCTTAAAGATTTTCCTGTGTTTGTCAAAACAAGAACCCGCTATCATTCAAGCTATGAGACGAGAGTATAATGGGATTCGGGAATCAAGGTTGAGGTCAGTTAATTTTTTTCCTTTTCTCTAGTTAACTAATATTTTACTAGTAAAAATTCACAAGGCTTGAATATTAATGGATGCATTTTTTTTTATGGAAAATGATAATCTAATACACTCGGGGCGCACACTTTGTCTTTTAGCTCATTTATGGTGTTTTGTTAGATGTAGGGCACACTTGGGGCGCAGACTTCATACACACTTTCTCTGACATTATTTATAATATTATCATTTTGGTCATTCTAAGCGTCAGCTTTAGGAGTTTAATTAGGAGTCTGACTGCAACAATCTTCTTCAATTTTGTTGGAAAGGCATTATTAACTATATCTGATATCTAGTTTCCAAGCTTCAACTCCCTCTGTTAATATAAATTTTGTTTTCGTCAATCCATCTCCGATTTCGTTATGTAAGCATCTTATTTGCATATTTGATTCAATTGTGATGTGAATTCTACTGCAATTAAATTGTTTCACATTTCAGCTTGGCTGTTTGTACAATCTACTTAATGAGCATCTCAAATTCTATCCACATAAATTATAAATCTACCAACTGTATATGCCTTAAATAAGGTCTTCTTTTTGCTTTTTTTCTTTTACTTATTTGAGTACTCATTCATCCTTGCCAATGGCCTAAACCACTTAATCAATTCACACAATGTGAATCGATCATTGAATCAATACATTTAAACTAATATCGCCCTCACCAGCTGTTTCAACTTAATAGGTTTGTGTCTTCTCACTTTCCTTTGCTCTTGAAATGCAGCAGAAAGTATATTATAATTCTGTGGAGCACTAAACTTAATTACTCAAATCGTTTTTATTATTCTCTATCCATTTGGTCATTGCACGGATCTCCTTCAAAACTCATGTGTTGTACATTGACTATCTATATATCTATTAGCATGTAGCCTTTTTACTTTGCATTATGACAACTTATGAAAAACCGATTATTATCACCAGTTCCTATTACAGTTTTTCTTTTCCTGATAGTAAACAAAATTTATTCAAAATGAATTTTTTGAGAACAAGGGATCCTCAAATCCATAGGACTAGCTGATACAAAAGGACTAAAAAACATGATCGACACCTAGTCCCCCAAAAGCACTCCAATTGTGGAAAAGTGAAATCCACAAAATTGCAAAAAGTGAAGGATGTAGCTACCCATCCATTGACTAATGGGTTAAAATATTGTTACAATCCAACGCCAATGATAAAATCAATTCGTAACCAACAACAACAACATAGCCTCAATCCCAAATTAATTGAGGTTGGCTACATGTATCAAACTCTTCCATTGTGCTCGATTTTTTGCAAAATCAATTCGTAACCAAGTAAACTAAATTAGTCTGTAAAATCAATGAGAAGTTTTGCAGTAGTTAACTAATCTCGGCTTCTATTGCTTAAGCTTGTTGAATTCTCTATAATTTACTGAAAAGAGAGAACTTGATGTTGTAGGTAAGTACAATGAGTGTGAATGAGGAGGTTTCGCGATAAATGTTGACAAGGTACTGAGCTGATGCTTAGTAGAGAGTGGCCTTCTGCGTCGCGTGCCCTTCAAGAATTAATGCAAGTGCCTGCTACTACAAAATGAAACAAACGCAAGCGGGTGGCTGAAAGCAGGTTTCAGAGTGGCTGCGGAATTGAAATGAGTTGTTGAATTTTCCTTTCAATCTTTCATTTTTATTTTGCTGCATCTGCCGTTTGTTATCCATTTAGTGAACTGTTGGTTCTCTTTCTTGTGTTTGATTAGATATCTTACAATGTTAGTATGTATTTGAGCTACTTGTATTTCTAAATGGTTACTCTCCAAGACTTGAACTACTTGTATTAGGTATAAGAGATATGCAGTCTTCATAATCATAGATCAACAAGATCACTTGATATATTGCAGTTGTTAAATTAATGACAGCTTAAAGTCATTGCCAGAGATGAGGATGAAGAAAGAGTAGACTATCATTGAGCTTAAACTTGTGGAAGCCTTTTTTCCCCATTTAGCTTTTTTTCGTATGATGACAGCTTCTGCAGTTGTTTACAAGGACTCAGATGAGGAGATTTAATAAAATTGTGACCATTCTCATCCTTAGCCGAGCCCTTTTCCATATTATAGGTGCCTTGTGCAGCGCATGCCATTCAACAATTAATGCCAATTGCTTCTACTACAAAATGATACCTGGCCAAAGAACTCTGATGACGGGTCTTCTGGGGTTTTAACATTTCTGAGTGGCTGGAGATTGAAGTGAATTGTCAAGCCATCTAAATTGTGACCCGCGGTTTGATTGAGACTATCTATTTGCCTATCCGTTTGTTTCCTGGTCACTTGATTATCGTTGTTTGAGCTTGTTGAATCTATTTATCATGCTTTTTACTATCTATTTCAGTTTCTTGTTATACACTGCATGATTCATAGATTTGTGATTATTGAGAATTCAGTAGTTTATATTGAGATATCTATTGCTGTTGTTTACTGTTATATTTTGTACTCACTATCCTTTTTATGACGGTGGGTGCAGATCCATAGACGAGTAGGGGTAAGGTGCCGATGCTTGGTGATATCCTATGAGGCACACTTAGATCCGTTAGCTTTGCTCTCAATTTGTAGGTATTTTATTTTTTTGTTGTATATTTTGGCTATGTATCCATTTGTTTTGATATTTTGGGGCTTTGGGGAGTTAAACCTGCCTTGTGCAGCGCATGCCATTCAACAATTAATGCCAATTGCTTCTACTACAAAATGATACCTAGCCAAAGAACTCTGATGACGGGTCTTCTGGGGTTTTAACATTTCTGAGTGGCTGGAGATTGAAGTGAATTGTCAAGATAACCTTCTTAATCTTTCTAGTTCTTTTCGGCTGTTTTTGTTGGTTCTTTTTGTTGGAGTATGCTGACTGTTATCCATTTAGTGATTGCTGGTTCAGTTTTTGTGCTTCATTCTAGAGAAAGAAATTAATCTGTGTCGTTTCGTCGGATAGTTCAGACTTGTTAGTATGCATTTGATCAGGTTCTAGATTTCTGAATTTGCAGTCTTAACAGATCATCAAAATCACGGGATATTGATTGTTGTATGAGTTGGTTTTTTCCCCATGAATTAGGAAACCTTACATCTCTTGAATACTTTTGTTTTCTTTCGTATTGATAGTAATCATGAATTTTATTGAGTAAAATGTGAGAAAAAGATTTCCGAGTTTTCAAATTCCCACAGCTACATCGAGATTATGAACATACACACAAGTTTTCCTACAATCTCTAACTAATTTCTTTGTTCTACACATGAGAAGATTGTCAAACTAAAATCAATTATCTGATCAAAAAAAAAAACTAAAATCAATTAACATGCTTTCGAAAAATAAAAAAATGCATGCCAGACATTGATACTCGTATTCATCATCAAGCAAATGTAAATTACTTACAATAACGTCTTTCAGAAGAAAAAATATGATCGATCAATTGAGTTATGACGAAGTTTGTCAACCAGGCAATTTAGATGGTTTGAAACATGCAACACATACACAACACATATACAAACACTTCCACATTCAACAACAATGCAGCCTGCCTTTAATTATTATTGAATTAAATAATTAATTATACTATAACAATTAAGGATATTACATTCTACCCCACCTTATGTAAGAGTCAATCACTAAACAGAGGAATAAGTGATTACGTAATGAGGACAATATTGTTGTAATGACCCAAATTTAATTCGTCGTTATTTATAACGTATTGCAGACGTGGCGGACAGCTCAGACTCTCGTGGGACCCGTAGCTAGGCTAGAGCGCGCCTGGAGCTAGGTAAATAGTTATTTTGTGTGTTGTTTTGTCTAATTTTGCGATGTTTATATTAAAATAGGTTAAACGACATCGCGATGTGTATAATAATATTTCAATTGACGTGTGAGATTGTGTGTTAAATATTCACCTCGATATGCGTGTCGACGCGGGTACCAGATAGGCTAAAAGATAAAATACTAGGCCAGGGGAAAATAATACACACATGAAATGAATAAAATAAATTATTTAATTATTTTGGAATGCCTATATGGCATTTAGTATCGCGGTAGTATGCGTAAGTCTCGTGTTGAGTCACGAAATGGGCGCCGAAATGGCCGTTTGGGGATTTTAAATGATGCAAAACCAAAGAGAGTCCACAAGCGTGTTATGTAGTGAGTCATTTGGGCTGGAAAATGAGCCAATTATTGGCAAAAGTTGAACCATAAGATGTGCGGGATGGCTTTGTGTTAGTAGATGAAGACCAAGGTATAAAAAACTCATTTTTGACTTTTTCAACCCACATTTTCTTCTCACTCTCTCTCTGTCCGAAAATTGAAGAGAAATGGAGATTTCGAATTGGTGATTTGAAGGTCTTTGAGGTGCTGATTCATCAAAGTGAGGTGAGATCTTCACTCCTTTCTTCTTCTTTTTCCTTTTGGTTGTAGTTTTGGGTTATTTGGTTTGAAATCCGGGATATGTGAAGTGTGCCATTGTTTTTGTTGGGATTTTGGTAAGGTTTTGGTATTGTTGTGTTGTTGATTGGTGGTGTTTTGATTGTTGATGAAGAACAAAAGAAGAAGAAGAAGAAGAAAAGAAAAAATAAAAATAAAAAATAGACGCATTGGCGTCTTTGTTAAGGGGGGAGGGGTCAGCGCGCGCACGCGTGCTCGTGCGTGCACCCCCTGGGCTTGGACCGGGCCCGACCCGGTTGGACCGGGTCGTTCTATAGCAAAAACATCATGTTCAAAATTATAAGTCGTTTTCAAAATTCAATAATGTATTTATTACTTTTTTTACCCATTTTACCCTTATACAATTCAAACATTTATGATTTTTCAATTCTTCAACTCATTTAATGTCAAATAATGTATATGTAAATTACACAAGTAATTAAGGATGTCTTAATTCTTGTGTTTTTACCTTAAATGACTTACATTTGTGACTGGAGAGAATAACTAAAAGAGAGATTGAGGCCCACCCAAAAGTACCCCACACCACACCAATTTGGCGTGGTGACTAGTGTGGCGCAATGTATAGCGCCACACTAGTCAACCACATCAAATTGGTGTGGGGGGATGGTGCCAACACCATCCATCCAATGCAATGCCAAAAATGGTAGGTTAGAGTGCAGTTGGGAGAGTGAGATAAATTAAAGGGAAGTTAAAACTTACTCCCTCCGTTTGATATTATCTGTCAGATTTTGACTTGTGCACAAGAATTAAGGTAATGATTAATTATCATTAAGATTTTATAACAAGGCTATATTACCTTCCCATAAATGACTTTATTTATTATATATATTGTATAAAAAAAGTAATTGGTGGTGTCATTACTAAATAGAATTGGAAATAAAACATTTAATGTTTTCTTGATTTCCTAAAGTGATACATATTGTGGAACAAAAAAAAAGCCCATAATGTGACCGATAATATGAAGCAGAGGGAGTATCTTGTTTGGTTAGTTTTATAAATGCGACTTCCCTACAAGTTACTCTCAACTCATACTAAAGGGACAAATAACTCTTTTTTTTATGAGGAACGAAACTTTAGTTTATATAGCCAAAAATGTTTGTACATGGTGAGAAACATTGTGTTTCTCTAAAACAAAGTCGAAAAAAACTCCTACCAGTGTAGTAGGGGAAAAACACGTCGTCTCCATATAAATACCTCGATCCCCTTAATATGACAGCCATTGATGCGAGCTTGTTACCACACGGTACTGCAGTCACGTCGAATCAACTAGGTTGAATCTGCATTTGTGCAGCTCAGATGTGCAAAAGTGGGGAAGAGCATATTACATCAGTGATGGTCTTAATACAAACTACCCGGCCCATATATAAAAGCCAACCATTAACTTTCCATCTACCTTACCCAACCCCATAAAATCACATTAAGGCCGCGTTTGGTTCATTTTACTAACTTCCAAGGAAGTTAACTATTAAGGAAGTTGCACTTTTCATGTTTGGTTCAACTTTGAACTTCCAGAGAAATTTCACATTTTAAAAATAATAAAATAATGTAATTGACATAAATGCCCTTTACACTATTTTTGAAAAAGAGATTTTAGGGAATAAAGGTAGAGAGAGAACATTAAATGAGGGTAGAAGTGTTCATTCCACCTCAGGAAGATAACTCACTCACCCCAAAATGAGTTATCTTCCCTTATGTGGGGGAAGTTAGTGGTCAAACTTTTAGGGAAGTTTTTTTAATAATATCCAACCAAATAAGGCGAGTTAGAACTTCCCTGAAAGTTACCTTACTTCCTTCAACTTCCCCCCGAACCAAACAAGGCCTAAAGCCCAATAAATGCCTTGTGAGATATCTCTTTATGAGAAACCCAAGGGACAGATAACTCCCTCACCGCTTAGGGAAGTTATCTCCCAAAAAAATCAAATTGACAAAACTACCGCTTATTAATAAGGCCTCTATTACTTTCCTAAAAAAACGAAAAAATCTCTGTTACATGTTTTGTTGTTTGATCCTAAAGTTAAACAAACATGAAAATAAAGGGAGCGGCTAAACGGACCTCGCAGATTGCTTCACATACCCCAGTTTTATGAAATTACTCAACTATCCCTCCATATAAAAGGGTTTTTACTCACTATATTCCACTAATTACTAAACGTACCCCAGTTTTATGAAATTACCCAACTACCCCTTCATATAAAAGGGTTATACTCACTATACCCCACTCACCCCACTCACCTCGTACCCCAATCATCTCTCTCAAATCGCACTCACAAAAAATTAGCAAAATCCAACGAAATCCGAGCAAAACCACATGAATTCGACGACGTGGGTGCATTCATCATCTCTTTTAATGTCGATTCCGAGTTTTTTTTCTCTTTTGAGTCGTTTTGTCTGTGAATTTATTTTTGGGTTTAGGGCTTCAATTTGAGGCTTGAATCTTGCATTTTTGGTACAAATTTCGATGAAATCGAAAATATTAAGTGATTCCGAGCAAAACTCACTATTTTTCGTCATTTTTATGTATTTTTGAAAGTTTTGAAGTTTTTTTATCGTTCTGGTCGCCTGCGGGTTTCGGACTAACAGAGCCGACACCTCTGAATAGGTATCGGACGAACCGGGCTGAAACCTCTTTAGAGGTGTCATCCCAGTTCGTCCGACACCACTTCAGAGGTGTCAGCTGGATCCTTCCCACCCACCAAAACCAAGTAATCTTTGCATTATTGGTTGGAGTCGACCAAAACCTCTTTAGAGGTGTCGGCGCGATTCATCTGACATCACTTCAGAGGTGTCAACTGGATCCCTCCATCACCCACTAAAACCAAGTTATCTTTGCATTATCGATTGGAGTCGACCAAAACTTCTTTAGAGGTGTTGGCCCGGTTCGTCTGACATTACTTCAGAGATGTCGGCTCTGTTCGTTCGACACCCGCGTGCAAGGGTATTGGGGTGAGGGTGAGGGTGATGAGGTACACGAAGTAAAAAAGTAAGGTACAGTAAGCAAGGGTATTGGGGTGAGGTTGCGAGTGTTGGGGTGCACGAAGTAAAAAAATGGGGTACAATAAGCAAGGGGTATTGAGGTGAGGGTGAGGGTGATGGGGTACACGACGTAAAAAAGTGGGGTGCCGTAAGGGTATTTTTGGAATTTTAAAAAAAAATGGGGTACACTAAGTAAAAAGTGGGATACACGAAGTAAAGATTCAAAACTGGATATGTGGAGCAATCTGTGGGGTCTGTTTAGCCGCTCCTAAAATAAACCATTGACAAAAAAAACGTGAACAATATAGTCCCCTATGAGTTAACTCCCATGTGAAAAAACTTGTAAGTTAGACAAAAATGAGCCAAACGAACTTAGCGCTAAAATTTCACAAGCAATGCTAGAATGACAATGACATCTCATGCCACAAGATACATTGACTCATGAGAATTGTTTGTGCGTCTTAGGATGGAGATATATATATACAGATCTAAATGCATAATGCGCAGGTTGAGGCTACGTGAACGATTCCTATTTAGCCACTATGTCTTGAGTATGCCATTATTGTTGTCATTCGTAGTTTAACATTTACAAAAGGCACAACAAAACGCTCAAGATGCGGTCTGACGCATCTTAAGGTAAACAAACGGCGTCCATTCCGTTGTGCGCTTTTGGAGTGATTTTGTTTTGTAAACAACTCTGCATCTCAAAGGAAAACTTTCTTTCCCCCATTACCAAAAAAAAAAAAAAAGAATTTCTTCCCCAATCCAAGTGATTCACAAGTCGTTGGAGAATCAAACTGGTGGTACAGAGAGAACCATGGCTGAAGCAATTGTTGATATCCTCTTAAACAATCTAGATTCATTGATCGAAAGAAAGTTGAGTTTGCCGAGGAATGCCAAATCTGATATGGAAAGGCTCTTCAGGACCTTAACAACGATTAAAGCCGTGCTCGCAGATGCAGAGACCAAGCAACTCACCAGCAAACTTGTTGAAGTTTGGGTGGACAAGCTTAAAGATGCTGCTTATGATGCTGATGACTTGTTGGATGAGTGGGCAACTGATGAAGCTATCCTTCAACAACCCAGCAATAACAGCAACATCAACAAAAATAAGGTACATGCTTCCTTGACATCTTTAAAGAAGAAAGCTAAGCGCACCATGGCCCTTCCCGGGATAGCAAGGATGATAAAAAAAATTAGACAAAGATTTGATGAGATTGACAAGGAGAAATCTGCTTTTGATTTGAGTATAAAGCAGGAGCTCGCCGCTATTGGGGATCCCACCGAAAATAGGAGGGAAGCACGCTATGCCTCAAATGAACCTCATATTATCAAGCTATTGCTAGATACTTCAAATAATGATGGTGTTTCCGTCTTTCCCATACTAGGGATGGATGGGGTCGGAAAGACCACACTTGCTCAATTAGTTTACAACGAGGCGAACGTGCACAGACATTTCGATACCCGAATTTGGCATCACGTCTCTGATGATTTTGATGTGAAAAGGGTGTCTAGGAGTGTCCTGGAAGATGTAACTAAAACTCCATTCACGCTTCAGACCTTGAACGCTATACAACGTGAGCTTCAAGAACAACTGAAGGGTAAACAATTCTTACTAGTGTTAGACGATGTCCGGAATACAAAACAAGAATCGTGGAACATGTTTAAGAATTCCTTAACATCCGGTCTCAAGGGAAGCTCGATTATCATAACCACTACGCTCCAGATTGTGGCTGAAATCGCAGGTACCGTTCCAGCACACGAGCCTCAGCCTCAGATTTATGGGAGAGATGCAGACAGAGAAAAAATTGTCCATCAGCTATTGCAAGATACTTGGAAAAATGATGGTGTTTCCGTCCTCTCCATAGTTGGGGCCGGTGGGATAGGGAAGACCAGTGTTGCTCGACTTGTGTACAATGACGAGAGAGTGTGCAAACATTTTGAATTCAGAATTTGGTACCCCGTCGGTGATGGTTTTGATGTGAAAAAGATTTCCAAGGCTATTGTAGAATCCGTGTCCGGTAGGCAGTGCGAACTTGATGTCTTGGAGAGTGTCCAAGTTCGGCTTCGAGAGACGCTCGAGGGGAAAAGATTCTTGCTCGTGTTGGACAATGTATGGTCTGAAAAGCAAGAGGATTGGACCAAATTTATGCGTTCTCTAACTTCGGGGGCTAAGGGAAGCTCGGTTATCCTGACCACTCGCATGGCAAACATTCCAGGTGCGACTTCAATTTACGAATTATCGTCTCTTTCCGATCATGATTGTTGGATGTTGTTTCGTTCTCATGCATTTACAAACGAGAGGGACCAACAAAATCCAAACTTACTGGAAATTGGGCAGCAGTTAGTCAAAAAATGTCGCGGTGTACCTATAGCTACCAAGGTTTTGGGAAGCTTATTATACTCTATGCAGGATGAAAGACAATGGGAACGCATCCGAGACGACAAGGTTTGGGATTTAGACAGACAAGGTTTAGCTGCTTTGAGATTGACCTACCACTATCTAACCTCCCACGCAAGGCGATGTTTTGCTTATTGTTCTTTGTACCCAAAAGAATATGTGATGGAGAAAGAAAACCTTATTCAGATATGGATGGCAAATGGACTCATTCCGGTCAATGAAAGTACAGAACCAGAAGTTGCAGGAGATATGATTTTCAAAGAACTATTGTCGCATACTATGTTGGAAGGCACGGAGTGGAATGGTGATGGAAATGTAGTAAAATGTAGGATGCATGACCTCTTTCATCATCTTGCATCTACTGTTTCGAAGAATGATTCCGTATGCATTGAGACTAGTGGCGAGATAGATCTATATATTGCAAGAGCTCGACATTTATCGGTGATTGGCTCCTCATCAGAATTACGCCTTAATCATCCAAGTCTCTCCCTACAAGGGCTGCGTACTCTCATGGTGTTCAACGATCAAGTCTCGTTTCCAATGCTTCCTGATTTCACTCATCTTACATGCCTTAGAACGTTACATCTCAAAGGTGTTGTTGGGCTTTCCTCGTTGCACGGTTCCCTTGGAAAGCTTGGAAAGCTTAGACACCTACGGTACCTAGATCTCACATCATGTGCTCTTAAATTTTTACCCAAATCTTTTTGTGAGTTGAGAAACTTGCAATCCTTAAATTTGGCTGGAAATGATCTTCAGGCACTGTCATCTTCAGTAAGTAATTTGAAGAAATTGAGGTACCTAAATCTCTCTTGGAATGTAAGAATAACGTCACTTCCTGAATCTATTGGTGGTCTTAAAAGCTTACAGACATTAGATCTAGAGCATTGCCATGGACTTGAAGCATTGCCATCTTCAATAGGTGATTTGAGGAACTTGAAGTACCTTAACCTCTCGCACAGTGAAATAACATCACTGCCTGAATCTATTGGCGGCCTTCAAAGCTTACGAATATTAAATGCAATGGGGGGTGTTGTATTGCCCGAGAGCACTACAAGCTTGGTGTGTTGAATACCCTAAGTGTTTATCCTCCTATAGATTTGCCCAAGTCCGGGAACGTAAGGCTCATCCTTGAATTGAGGGAGTCGAGAAATGAAGATGAAGGTCAGTTACGCGTTTTCTTTTTCTAATTAATTATAATTTAATTAGTCTCTCTGCTTGGCACAAGACTTCATTAATTTTATCAGCATACATGTCTATACTTTTGTATCTTATTTCCAACACTATCATATTGTCCATCTATATATGCATCAGCTTTAGTTACTATGCTTCAAATCTGTCTATAGTTTATATAATTTTCCCTCTTAATCTCCGATTCGGTTTGTAAGCATTTGGTTTGTCTTCCCCAAGCGCTGAAAGTCTTGTATAAGTGCAACATTGTCAATCTTGTTTTCATTCATTCTAGGTAATGACAAACACCACTTTGATACTTCACTATAGTTAAATCAGTCTGCACTCTGCAGTAAGAGCTTCAATTTTAGTTTGTCATATATTATTTTTAACTCGGGATAGCCTTGTTATACCATATATTTTGAATAAGTTTATGCTCTTAAGCTTTCTACTTTGAACATCTGAGAAGACTGTCATTAGCGAATCTAGAGGCTGGAATCTACACTCTAAAGTACATTATTTATGTACTATTTTATGTCGAGGACTTAATTACAGTGGTTGTTCCTTGCAGATCTTCATTGAAACTCAGTTCTATGTTGTGGTGTTCGTCTCTCTCTATAAAAAATAATTAGTGATTTCACATTAGTTTTTGGCATGATGACAACTTCTGCAGGATTAATTGATTAATTCTCAGTTTCTGTTGCTCAAGCCTGCTGAATTCTCTATAATTTACTGAAATGAAAGCATTTGATGTTGTAGGTTTGTATGAGGACTCCGATGAGGAGATTTCATGATAAATGTGAACAGGTTACTGGGCTGATTCTTTTCAAATTATAAGTGGCCTTCTGCAGCGCAGCCCTTCAGCCATTAATGCGAGTGCCTGCTATTACAAAATGAGAGCAAGCATAGAACTCTGATGGCTGGTTCTTTGGTGTTAATATTTCAGAGTAGCAGGATAATTGAATGAGTTGCCGAGATAGCCTTTTCTATTTTCCACGACTCCATGTTTCTTTCAGCTTTTTTTTTTTTTTTTTGTTTTGCTGCACCCTGTTTGTTATATTTATGTATTTGAGGTTGTTGATTTCTAAATGGTTGTTGATATTTCTAAATGGTGATTCTCCAAGACTTGAACTACTTGTTATTATGTATAATCTGAATATGGCATCTTTGTAGATAACAAAATTACTGGGTATTGCTTCTTGTTATGAGTTTGTTTCTCGCGCGTCCTCATGAATTAGGAGAGCTTCATCTCTTGAGTATTTATTTTTTTAAATTTGGATAGAAATCAAGAATTTCATTAACAGGATATTAAAGCAAGATGGACCCTCTTGAGTACTTGATGATCCATGCATGCGACAATCCATCTCCAGAGATGCGGATGCAAGAAAAAGGAGATGGATGTTCATAAATGTATATGTGATGGATCGTGGTATATATGTTCTTGCTCTGGAGAAAGGGTAAGCAGGCGAAAACATGGAAGTAGTCAGAAGTGAGAATGGAAGGGTAAGTAAAAAGTTATATGTGTAAATAAACTTAGAAGCCATAAAACATTAACTATTGATCATTACTGACATGAAATATAAAGCCTGAAAGAGAGGTGAGAAGAGCTACTTGCCTTAAATATGATCAAACAGCAGTATGTGTTTTAGGTTGCTGATTTGTAAAAGGTGATTCTCTAAGTCTTCATCTAAATGTCAAAATAGGATAACTGGTTTGATGTCTCAAAGAGCAGTAGTAAGAAAAGGGAGGCACTGCTTGGAAGCATCTTTATCAGTATTAATCAGCAATGTTTGTTTTCTAGAAAAATGGACTCGGTAGAAACTAAAGATATTGATTTCTCGTCTTTTATATCTTCCCACTAAAACCAATATTAACCCCTTTGACTACCTTCGGCTCACAAGTGTAGGGATTTAGTCCAAAAGACCATTTCCAGTTTTCCACCGCGGTTCCACATCCAAATGTTTGGCATCTCTCTTTCATATTTCATTTGCAAAGTATACATCCCCTAGTGTAGGTAGCAATTCATGACTACAACATTAAAGTTCTTTAATAACAGAACCATTAATGACGGTTTGAGAAATCCGTCATGAAAGATAGGTAAAGATGACGGTAACCGTGATCTTTACCTTTACTCTATCAGCTCCAAAATAAAACCATTCTCACGAAAAACTCTTTACTTCTCTCGTCTCTCTCCATCCCCAACCCTTCTTCAGCTCTCACAAAAAACTCTTCTCGATCTCTCGTCAAGTTTTTCTAGGGTTTCTCTATCGATCGTTCGTCTTCGTCTTCAACCACAGAGCGATCTCTCACGCTAGCGCACACAGAATCAATCGAGAATCAACCGTGTTAGATCATCTGCTCTGCTCGATCAGATCTCTCACGCGAGCACTGATTTCCATGTTCGATTAGATCTCTCGAACTTCTTCTTCTCTGCTCTCGATCTCAACATTCTCTGTTTGAAACTAGGGCATGTTCTGCTCCATGTACAATGAGGTAGGTCTTCAATTTTCGATCTCCGTTGATTTGCTAGGATTCGATCTGTACAGATTTTAATCTGCCTGAACTCTTAGAGCTTCGAATTTCGTCGGATAGATGTTCTGATCATCGTGTTTGTGTCAACTTACAAGTTTTTAGGTTTTTTGCGTTGTAGATTTGTGCGTTTTGTTCGAATTCATTGCTTTGGTGGTGAATTGAATCAAAATGGAGGTCTGGATGGATTAGACGAAGTAGTGAATGGTTGTGATTGTTCCCTGTTATTGTATTTAGGGTTAAAGGTTTGTTTTTTGATGCTACTTGATTGACACGATGTGAATTATGTGCATGTGGTGTATATTCTCGCGTAATGAGTCCTTTTAGGCATTCATGCCTCTGTTGCAGGTATTTTAGACATGGGAATGACCGGCATCGCGTAATGAGTCTAGGAAATCTTCTCTTGCTAAGTCATCTAGTAAAAATGCCAAATAAGTATGTTGGCGAGGAAGAAGATGGACATGGGATTGGTGAGTTAGAACATCCAAATCACACTAGAGCCCACTTGATCAGTTGCAACATGGAGAAGAAGTGATCAGTTATGGATGCCAAGAAAGCGAAATTGGATATGAAGAAACAGATTTCTCATATAGCAATAAAGTAAGTTTCGAGGTTTCATGGGAAGGAGGGGCTTCTCGTACCTCGCCCCTCTAATCTCAAGATGATTACACTTATGGTAGTTGCTCTAGTGTGGAGTCTGTGGATGTGAGAGGCATGACTTCTCTTGAAAAGTTAGAAATTCTCTTTGGCAGTAATGCTAGATTCACTGCAATTCAACTCCCATCTCTTATGTATTTGAGACTTCATTTTATTCAAAGCTTTGTTATGGAGGCAACAACTTCGATGAAAGCTTCCTCACTGGCTTGAGCATTGTTCATGTAGTTGAAGACTTAACATCCTTTCCACAAGCCCTCCTTAAAAGCTGCAGCAAGTCTCCTGTGTCTTGATATCGAGGGCTGCCCCAAATTTCAAGGTTTCTGCCTAGATGAACTGCATGTCCTTGTGTCCCTCGAAATGCTCTGCGTAAATAAATGTCCATGTTTAACTTCCTTAGATGTAGCAAGGTTGGTGTAGAGTATATTAGTTTGTATACTAAACATAATGGATCCTCTCCCAAACGTCAATAAAACTAAAACTATGGATATCTTTAAATAGCTTGCAAGTTTTTAAGACAGATTTGGATATTTCCATACTTTCTTCCGAAACTAAAACTAGTCGGTTTTGTTGTTCCTGATTAAGAAGGAACTGATTAACAAAAACAACAACATAGCCTCATACCCAAAAGTAGTTGGTGTTCAATAACATGTTCTCGATCAAATTCTTGTGAAATGGTACAAAATGTCATTTAAATATCGAATGACATAACAAATTAAGGAAAGGATGCCAAATCAAAACCCTGTTGTGTTGTTGGTCTCAAATCCTCATATAAATCTTGGTTTTGGTTCCTCTACTATCAGTTTCAGATTCTTTACACTTTTTCTTTCAGTTATGTCTTTTACGTTCTCAAAAGAATGAGGTTTATTTTATGTTTCTATGTCTGATTAGTACCTCAACTAATTCAGGATTGATGTCTGATTATTACCTTACAAATGGTCTTATGTTAGGAAATGTATTTCATTTAAAGAAGTAAAAAAGCATTATGGTCTTTCATTTTTGTGCATCAATATTCCCTGCATATAGAACACTAGCATTTAATTTTTAAGAATAATGATGTCTCCGCCACTTCTAAAAAAAATATATATATATTTAAGAACAATGCTTATAAGTTATAAACCAATTATTGACAAAACAAGTAATTTGTCAATGAAAATAATGTTTCCTAATTTAAACTAACTTGTTTAATTCCTTCGTAAATTCTTTTGGTTAAACAAGTGCTTGTATTGACCCTGCTGCAGCTATTCATAGTTCAGTTGAAAAGTTAAATATAACTTTGATATCTAATTCTGAAAGTTCATACCTTACAAAGTGCTCTTTGAATTATATATGCTTAATTGGCTTCTTTCGTTGTTAAATGTTGTCATTAAGTTAAATTATTGAACTTCTTCATGCCAATGCCAACTATTTGGTCTGATTAAATCTCAATTAATTTATTGTAATTCTTTCGTTTTCTTTTTGAAACATAGTTATAGTACTTCTGACTAGTTAGTCTGATTGAATCTAAATCGAAAATCTCTTATGAGCCTTTTTTTCTTTAGTTTGTTTTCTATGCATGACTTTATTATATAGAAGTTGGTAGAAATCATTTTGATTGTTTTTGGTTTCCCGCAATTAAACAGAGAGGAAAAAGGGTAAATCAAGGCACCCTCTTAGTGTTCAACAAAATGACTGAGTATGATCGGGCACTAAAAGTGAAGGCCTTTGATGAAACAAAAGCCGGTGTTAGAGGACTTGTGACAAATGGATGGAAAGCTCATTGTAATTAAAACTAGTTAAATTAGCAAATGTGGACTTATTTTTCCTTTTCGGATATGTTGCGACCTCAGTTACTTCGGTTCATGAAATGGAAAATGGGTTCAACATTTGGTCTTTCATTGGGAAGCTGCTATACCGGATACCTAAGGATCACTTCTTTCAGGTAAAGGATGATGCATCACTTTCCTTTTCTCCAACTATGAGCTCTTTCTTTTATATTATGGTTACAAGCTTTTTGATTGTAATAACGAGTTTAATGATGCATAGATGAAGCTTCTCTTGACGAATTTTGAAGCTTATTTAATATTTAGATTGAATGAAATAGTTGTAACTTTTCAATTCCATAGAAATGTCGAAGTTTCTATGGATATGATTTTGATAACAATTCATAACCTGCAGCTATAGTGTTTGCTTCCTATCAAAAAACAAAAAAAATAAAAAATAAAAAAGAGTGTTTCCTTTGTAATGTTTTAGTCAATGAGATTTATTGGAGGATGCTTGATGTTGGCTGGTTTATTGGCATTCTGTTACTCCATAGTCTTTTGGCTGATCCATATATGCAGACACGAATTATCGGATGAATTGACGGTGTCAAATGTTCAAGAAGTATATTTGAAAGTATTTATTTTATTTTATTTTTTTGAAATTGAAAGAGAAACTTAATTTGGTTGGTGAGTGTTGATCCACTATTTTCGTTTATTGCTGTCGTGTGTTTCCTCCCCAGAGGTAATTTTGTTAGGTGATGATTTTTATATTGTTGCGTACATTTCATATTTGTCAGTCCAAGTATATTATGAAAACGAATTTATAGGCTTTAAGGGAACTAATTTACACAGAGAAAGAGACAGAGACAGAGAGACAGAGAAGCAGAGCATTTCATCACCAAAAATAATTCTACCTCTGCTCTTCTTGATCACAGGTACCCATCTTTTCTTTTCTTATTTTTGATCTGTTAATGAAGCCAATTGTCACAGCTGCCCTGTTTTTTGTTTTTCAAAAGCTGTTCTTCTTCATCTCTCTATTGGTGTTTGTTTTGTTCTTTTTAAAGCTTTCAATAACAGAATTTCCCGCGAAATATTCTGAAACTCGCAATCAGAGAGTTCAAATCATTTATTAGCAGTTCAGTTTTGATGTTTTTGTCAGTTGGGTGTATGTTGTTGAGGTCAATAAGGATGTTCAGTTTTGATGAATCAATAGTGTCAAATGAATAAACCACAGCGTATCGTTGATGAGGTCAATGAGGATACTAAGTTTGGATGAATCTATAGTGTCGAAGTCTCGGAATCGCCTAATTAATTAGTAGAGTAAAGTTTGATGAACATGAGGTTTAGTGGTTTACTATCGCTGGTGATAGGCTTGGATTCAATGTGAGAGGTGAATGTGCTACAGTTCAGTTTATTTAGCCTATGGCTTTAGCACCTGTTAGGCTTTGGTACAATTGGATTTTGTTTCGGATTCAATATCACAGCTGCATATTTTATTTAGTGGTTCTGATGAATGGGAAATGTCTATTACTGTGTTTTGCCTTGATGGATGTATTATTTATACAGGGATAGTATCAGATCTTTCGATCCAAAATTACTATCAAGGCAAAACACAGTATTACTAATTTTGGATCTAAAATTACTATCAGATCTTGTTTTGACTTGGCTTAACTCATAGTGTCTTACTATCAGATCTTTGGATCCAAAATTGGGAATTTTAGTATTGAAATATGAGGTTGTGATAAGAATAACGCCAAATTGGCTTCGAAAAAGCAATATTACTGGCTTTCATGAAGAATAAAATGTTATAGGTGAGCACATTCACTATTACACAGTTACAGTTTTGACTCCAAGATATTAATGGAAATGTTAGAAGGATTTAGGTTAGTTACCAGATTCAGTTTTTGCCATTTTTGATTGATTTGAGTCTGTTCTATTCTGGGTATCATTTATTTTTATTTATGTATTTTGCAGGTCAGATTGTCTCAGGAAGCTCAATAGAGACAGACAAAGAGGTCTTACTACAGCTGAAATCATACCTAATAGACCAGAACAAGGTGAACCCAGGTCGATATTCGGCGTGGAACGACAGTTCTTCGCCACCTTGTGACTGGCCGGAAATCACTTGCGCTGGAGAGAGAGTCACTGGAATCAATCTCTCAAACTGCAGCTTATCAGGCAACATTACTGGGTTTAGCAATTTCTCTCAGTTGACACAGCTAGACAGCTTGGATTTCTCACAAAACACGATTGGGGGCGGAATCCCGACCGATCTTAGCCGGTGCAGCAATCTCAGGTACCTGAATCTACCGCAGAATTTGATTGGAGGGGAGCTGAACTTAGCTGGATTGAACAATCTCAGCTAGACAGTTTGATAAGCAGTTGAGTGAACTGTTATAACAGTTTGTGAAGGTTATGATTCAGAATTTGGAAATTTTGAGATTGTGTATTCTAATTTTGTTTTGTTTCTTTTCTTCCAAGACAACTAAGTGTGGCATTTACTTCTTATAAAAGTTAAAATGAATAACTTTGTGATCTAATTTTATGTGTAGTAGTGGTGATAAAGTTAAAATGAATAACTTTGTGATCTAATTTTATGTGTAGTAGTGGTGATGGTTTATATATGTTGCAGGGAAAAAATTATTTTACAGGAAAATAACGGTCCTTTTTAAAAAAAAAATTGAAAACACTTTCGTGACGGTTTAAAACCGTCACGAAAGTCCAAAAATTCAATACAATGTTTTAGATAAGATGACGGTTTTAAACGGTCACAAAAGACCTTGGGCTTTTGTGACGTCTCATAACATGACAACTTTAAACCGTTATGAAAGCCTTTTGTGACGATTTTAAACCGTCACAAAAGGTTGTTTCTGTTGTAGTGTCACATAATTAAATATTAACAACGAGAAAATCAGCCAAAATTGAAAATACTGTCACAATAACACAACCAAAACTATAAAGCCAAGCAATTAGTTGGTCGCCGGCGAGCACCTTATTTTTCTCTTCTTATTTTGATCTCACCCGCCATGAATCATTTTTTCCGGAGTTTTTTAGTAAATCATTAGGCAATACATCATTAAGTAGAACATTTTTAAAGTTGGCCCTTGAACCTAATCAAACGTTTTCCATTAGCTAGGCTGCTAACTGAGCTATTTGCTAGTTGTTTTTACTTTTTGGTAAATCTTTTCTAAATATGCTAGACGCACTTGGTGAACACACTCACTCATCACACTCTCTTACGTGGCACAAAACACATCTCCTATATCTCCCACCAAACTGATCAGCATGTAGTTCTTTTGGGAAAAAAATACTAAAATAACACTCCTAATTTAACCACCGTGCTATCCACCTCAAATGCTTAAGACCGCATCTCGAGAATGTGCCACGTAAGTAAGTTTGTTCACCAAGCACGTGTAGATGTAGCATTACCTTTTTTTTAGGCCACCTACTTGTTAGTTGGGGGTGGTATGAACAGGTTTCTTTAAAGAAAAAAAGAGATTCCCACTTTGAAGTCTGAACACCAGCTTTGAATACATTATTATGCATAGAAAAAAAAAATTGTTCCCAAGTGGTTAGGTTAGGCTATGACATATATATATATATATATATATATATATATATATATATGTAGTTTTCACAAGTTTCTTGCACCCACCATTGCATTGACTTCCACTGGTTTCTCGTCCTCATGAACTAGAAAAGCTTACATCTCTTGAATACTTTTCTTTTCTTTTTTATTGATGGTTATCAAGAATTTTATAAAGTAAAATGTTAGAACAAGATGTCCTCTTTTTAAATTCCCACAGCAAATCGAGATTATGAACACACACGTTTTCTACAATCCTTGACTCATTTCTTTGTTATACACATGAAAAGATTGTCAAACTAAATTAATTAACGTGCTTTGGGGAAAAAAAATTGCATGCCAGGCATTAATACCCAAATTCATCATTAAGCAAATGTAAATTATATGCAGCAATTTCTTTAAGAAAAAAAAAATGTATGATCGATTTGAGTAATGATGAAGTTTGTCAACCGACTCAACGCAGCAGTTTAGATGGTTTGAAATATATATACTGCAAACACACACATCACAAAACACTTGTGAACGATCGGCAAAAACAAGAACTGAAAATTTTTTGATTCAGTAACTCATACATACAATGCTTGTTCTCTCCTATTTATACAAATCAACTAAGTATGCTAGCTCACTAACTAACATACAGGACATCTGAACCAACATACAGCTGAACACTCAAGTTACATAACTTGATCACACATAATGTGTGATACTCTATAATATAGGGGACAACTTGTAAATTCAACAACAATGCAGCCTTAGACATGTGTATACATAGATGAAATGCGATCAACCATGAAATGAACATAACAATGTCGCAGCTGAAACTCATGACTACTTTACATAAAAATGAGCATATGGAAGTAATATCCTTACTTCATTGCGACAGAGTTCCATAGAAGCAATGAATGCAGAATCACTTGGCTGAGTATTCTGAAGTGATCAAGCTCCATCGCGTGATTGCTAAATATCACCATCAATAGCCTCATCGACAAGCACACAAATAGACGGCCCCTGAAGAGCAATAAATTATAAATCCAATTTCCCCCTCTGCTTTTGCCAACCTTGGACATCTCACAAGCCCATTATACACACTCAAAAAATGGGGGAGGGTTGTAATAGGTTGACAGACAAGTAAACTTTTGCCCGCTCTTTATGAAATGGGATCAAACAATTGTAAACGTTGTTGTTACTGTTGAACATTGAAGTTCAAGTTTTGTATTGGAAAAGAACAAAACCTTTAGTCCCACATAGGAGAGAAAGGTTTGGTTTTCTCACTTAATATATGTTCCAACTCACTTCACAATTGTTTAAATGAGAAGTGAGTTAGAATGAGTGGACCATGGGATTCACTAGGAAATCGCTCTAATTAAATAATCTTTGATAATGGCCTTTGAGACTTTGGTTTATTCAAGACTTAGCCATTCATAAACATAGTTTTTATTTTTATTTTCATTTTTGAAATTTAAACAAAAGAGCACCAACAGTTGCTAAGTTCGAATTAGGAGTTAAATAACTATCAAATTAGTGGCACACTAATTAGATAGTTATGGAAAAAACTGTCCACTAATTGAACAGTTAGATGTTTATCTATATTAGGAGAGTCCTTTGACACAGAATGGTGGTTGTTTTTCGAAATCAAATTTCACGCTATTCGTGTTTACAAAAGAGAGAGACGATTTTGCAGTTTGAAGGTTCTTTGATTAGTGTTTTGATCAAAGAGCAAACTAGTTGTATCCTGAAGACAGAACTCCTAGTTGAATTCACCACCGAATTGGAGGAAATTTTCTGTCTTAGGTCATTGCACTGCAAGCCTTTGGTACACTTTGTTTATTAATCTTCTTTATTGTTTAATCAGCATGTTTAGTTGCATGTGATAACAGTGCTATGTTCAGATGCATGTTTATTATAGATTGCTTGGTTTAACAGTTACTCTAAGCAGTAATCATTGAGCACCACGACACATCATTCCGTAGGCCCATTGGTCTAGAAACGACCTCGATGGGTTCAGCCACCCCACATTTCCCATAAAAATGAACAAGCTCATATTCCCAACAGAAACATCCTTCCCTGTCACACCCGCTTAGAATTCAAAACTCATGAATCGAATTCCCCTAAGCACCACACCACCCATAACTTCTCAAACACTGAATATCCATTCAATGGTCAAAAATTTAAATCACCATAGTAGAATTTCATTAAATATAATAAACGTATTCCATGTTCTCTTAGGCATTTCATCAAAATACCTTCCGTACGCACTTTTCTCTCGGACACTTTAACGTACGGCAAGCCCATGACTTACTTGCATCGCTTTTTTTTCAACTTATGTCAGTGGGAGGTTGGAATTCAACATCCTCACCGAGAAGGTAATGGAGCTGCAAATTTGTTGGCTTCTCATAGTCCCTGTAAAAGGACAACTCAAAATGTAGGACGGGTGGCGAGTGGCTTGTACTACTACTATGCACGCGGGTTTCTTCACATCAAAGGAGGGTGGGTGTTCGAGTCATTTAGGGTGGTCTCTCCTGATCAATGGATTTCGTAGGATCAACTTGACCATACGAGTTATCAAAAAAAGAAAGAAAGAAAATGAAAAAAGAAACTTAAAATATTGAGATTACGGATTGAAATAATAGTTTCACATTGGTTAAATAATAATTCGTAAAAAAGTATATAAGTTTGAATATTCCCTTTTAAAGCAAAACTCTTACGAGTTGAACTTTGAAAGTGATTAAGCGGTAGACAATGCTAGTAGTCCAGGAAATTCATTAGTGATGGTGGGACCGTGGGGGGCGCCTTCAACGGTGAAAAAATGGAAATATTCCTAGCACTAACTTTTTTTTCAAATAGTTAGCATAGGATGAGTTTTCACCCACTCATTTTCCTTAATTTCTCACTCTGACTCACCTATACATTCACTTTGTACTTTTGTAGTGGGAATATACTACTACTTTGTTGCACCCATACCCAATTACCCACCTTGACTTTGATTAGAGCAACGATCAATCAATCAGATCGAGAGAGAAGTTACGATGGGCGAAGCAACGGCGGAAGTCTTCGTGATTGATTATTTGACACACGAATAATATAATTCAAGGTCTTAAGAATTAAATCTTAATTCTCTAAAAAGAAACACGGTTCTTTATTAAAAAAAATCAATAATCAACTCCTAAACTATTACATATGTTATCTTTTTATGGACTTGTAAAATAATAAGACTCATAATTCTAATAGAATACCAAAAGACACATTAAGAGCATCTCCAATGATAATATAGATTTAGAGCATGAATTGGTGTCAAATCATGAATATGGGGAGGATATCTATTTTATGTGACGCTAGATGAACATTTAAATTCTAAAATGATCTCTAATGGTAATGTAGATTTAAACAATGGATTATAACTTTTCTTTTGTCTTCATGTGGATAATATCTTTTATTTTGTCTTTTTCTTTGAGAGCTATTATGTCTTTTTTTTTATTTCTCCAATTAAAAGTGATAATGTGGTAGTGGAGATGATGTATAATGTCTAGAAGTAGACATTGAGTTAAACACCCTCTATTTAGATCTCCTGCTACAGCAGCTAGACATTAGCAATTTATGGTCTTATTGAAGAATATTTTTTTGGGTTGGATGTGTATTATATCCAAGGTAGATCCATTTTCATCCCAATCTATAGTCCTATTGGAGATGATCTAACTATAATTCTAACAAAACTCTTACTACCACTAACTCTTATTGAAACTCTAACTTTGACACAAAAAGAACACATAACTTGTAATCCAACCAAATTAAATCATATCTAATAAATAAAAAAATTTTAATATAACACAAACTATTATTTGCATCATTCTCTCCCGATTGAGAAAATTCGTCTTTAAATTCAATGCATCATTCTCTGGCACGTGACGTGACGTCCATGGTCTTCATCTTCATCAGTTGGACTACTCTTGAAGGATCTAGAGAAGTTGATCAAGAGGGAGCTGAAGTTGCTGTGGAACGCCAAAACCAAAATGAAAAAGCTCTCCAGCACCTTAACAACAATTGAAGCAGTGCTTGCAGATGTAGAGACCCAGCAAGTCACCAAAAAATCTGTTGAAGATTGGCTCACCAAGCTTAAAGACGCCGCTTACGACGCTGATGACACAATGAACGAATGGGCTACCGACGAGTCTCTCTTTCAACACCCGAACAAGGTACATGCTCTAAATAAAAATGTCAAGCACATTCTGTTTCCTTACAAGATTGCAAAGAAGATAAAAAAGATGAGGGAGAGATTTGATGAGATTGCCAAGGAGAAGTCTGATTTCCATTTGAGTCATGATCAGGAGTTGTTTAATTTGGGACCCACCCAAAATAGAGAAACTAGGTCTGTCCCAAATGAATCTCAGATATATGGGAGAGATGCAGATATAGAAAATATTGTGAAGCTATTAGTACTGGAGGGAAATTTGAATAATAGAGACGGTGATGGTGTTCAAGTATTTCCAATACTTGGGATAGGGGGGGTTGGGAAGGCCACTCTTGCTTAATCTGTGTACAACGACGATAGAGTGCGCAAACATTTTGATATGCAAATTTGGTGTTGGGTCTCTGATGGTTTTGATTTGAAGAGGTTGTCAAGGAGTGTGATAGAAGACAGAGAAAATGTCTTGCCAACTTGATAACTTGAATGCCATAAAAGTGCATCTTCGAAACATACTTGAGGGAAAACGTTTCTTGCTTGTGTTAGACGATGTGTGGAATGAAAGACGAGACGAGTGGAACAGATTTAAGAACTCTCTAACATCCGGTGCAAAGGGAAGCTAGACATTTATCAGTGATCTGCTGCAATAATTCTTCATCAGAATTACACATTAATCATTCAAGCTTGTCCCAACTACGCCTGCGAACTCTCATGGCTGTTCATTAATGGCGGGCTTTGTCCAATACTTAAATGATTTCACTGTATCTCATCTTACATGCCTCAAAATGTTAAGTCTCAAACGTGCCAAGTCTTCAACGTTGCCCGCATCAATAAAAGATATGAAACATCTGAAAAACCTGAATCTCAGTGAAACTGGTATTCTATCGTTACCTGAATCCATCTGTAAGCTGAGAAATTTGCAAGTGTTGAATTTGGCACACAACGGTCTCCAAACACTTTGCCACCTTCAATTGGTGATTTGGAGAACTTGAGGTACCTCAAACTCTCTCAAAATAAAAGAATGACATCATTGCCCGAATCTATTTATGGCCTTAAAAGTTTACAGACATTAAAACTTGCATATTGCCATGAACTGAAAGCATTGCCAGAAAGCACTAGCAGCCTATGCGGCCTCAAACACCTAAACACAGAATATTGTGTAAGTTTAGAGCGCATGCCAGGGGGAATAGGTTCATTAACTGGTCTCCAAACATTGAGTGATTTCGTTGTTGGTCGAGAGAGGGGGTGTGATGATACTAACAATATTAAAGAGTTGCAAGAGTTAAACCTTCTTGAAGGAGCGATAAAGATAAGTGGACTCAGACATGTGAAGTGTTTAGAGAGTGCTAAAGGAGCTTGCTTGATGAATAAACCCAATCTTTCGAGGCTATGGCTAGACTGGAGATCGAAAAATGATTCTGATGGCGACGTTAAAAGTTGCAGCAAGGAATTTATCCAAAAGAAAAAAAGTTGCAGCAAGGAGGTGCTACAAGGCCTTCAGCCTCACTACAACATCAAGAGACTAGAAATTTCATTTTACCCCGGATCAGAGTTTCCTACTTGGATGCAAATGACGGATCCTCTTTCTTCATTTCCAAGTCTAGCAGAACTCATATTAAATAGACTTCCTAATCTAGAAGAATGGTCATTAAAATGGAAAGAGGATGACAGCCTTCCCGCTCTTCAATTCTTGCAATTTTCTAGTTGTTCTCAACTCAAGTCCTTACCTGTTGAAATCTGCAATCTTAGATCATTAAAATCACTGTAAATTTTTTCTTGTGATGAGCTGGCTTCTCTTCCTCATGAATTATCAAGGCTTACATCTCTTGAAAGCTTGGAAATCAAGTACTGCCATAGTTTAAGATATTTGCCAGTGATGGGGATGCAAGGACAAAAGAGCTGTCTCAGATTTCTGCACATAGCCGAATGTAAAGAGCTTGCAACTCCATTTAAGGGATTCCAATGCCTAACAGACCTTGAGTCCTTAATAATTGAAAGCTGTCCAAAGTTGAAATTTCTGTTAGAAGATTTTGAGCCTCTCGCTGCTCTGAAGAATCTATTTATTGATTCTCTTAAAGATTTTCAACCCGCTATCATTCAAGCTATGAGACGAGAGTATAATGGGATTTGGGAATCAAGGTTGAGGTCAGTTAATTTTTTTCCTTTTCTCTAGTTAACTAAAATTTTACTAGTAAAAATTCACAAGGCTTGAATATTAATGGATGCAATTTTTTATGGAAAATGATAATCTAATACATTTGGGCGCACACTTTGTCTTTTAGTTCATTTATGGTGTTTTGTTAGATGTGGGGCACATTTGGGGCGCAAACTTCATAGACACTTTCTCTGACATTATTTATAATAATATCATTTTGGTCATTCTAAGCGTCAGCTTTAGGAGTTTAATTAGGAGTCTGACTGCAACAATCTTCTTCAATTTTGTTGGGAAGGCATTATTAACTATATCTGATATCTAGTTTCCAAGCTTCAACTCCCTCTGTTAATATAAATTTTGCTTTCGTCAATCCATCTCCGATTTCATTATGTAAGCATCTTATTTGCATATTTGATTCAATTGTGATGTGAATTCTACTGCAATTAAATTGTTTCACATTTCAGCTTGGCTGTTTGTACAATCTACTTAATGAGCATCTCAAATTCTATCCACATAAATTATAAATCTACCAATTGTATATGCCTTAAATAAGGTCTTCTTTTTGCTTTTTTTCTTTTACTTATTTGAGTACTCATTCATCCTTGCCAATGGGCTAAACCACTTAATCAATTCACACAATGTGAATCGATCATTGAATCAATACATTTAAACTAATATTGCCCTCACCAGCTGTTTCAACTTAATAGGTTTGTGTCTTCTCACTTTCCTTTGCTCTTGAAATGCAGCAGAAAGTATATTATAATTCTGTGGAGCACTATACTTAATTACTCAAATCGTTTTAATTTATTATTCTCTATCCATTTGGTCATTGCACGGATCTCCTTCAAAACTCATGTGTTGTACATTGACTACCTATATATGTATTGGTATGTAGCCTTTTTACTTTGCATTATGACAACTTAAAAAAAAACCGATTATTATCACCAGTTCCTATTACAGTTTTTCTTTTCCTGATGGTAAACAAAATTTATTCAACATGAATTTTTTGAGAACAAGGGATCCTCAAATCCATAGGACTAGCTGATACAAAAGGACTAAAAAACATGATCGACACCTAGTCCCCCAAAAGCACTCCAATTGTGGAAAAGTGAATCCACAAAATTGCAAAAAGTGAAGGATGTAGCTACCCATCCATTGACTAATGGGTTAAAATATTGTTACAATCCAACACCAATGACAAAATCAATTCGCAACCAACAACAACAACATAGCCTCAATCCCAAATTAATTGGGGTCGCCTACATGGATCAAACTCTTCCATTGTGCTCAATTTTGTGCAAAATCAATTCGTAACCAAGTAAACTAAATTACTCTGTAAAATCAATGAGAAGTTTTCCAGTAGTTAATTAATCTCGGCTTCTATTGCTTAAGCTTGTTGAATTCTCTATAATTTACTGAAAAGAGAGAACTTGATGTTGTAGGTAAGTACAATGAGTGTGAATGAGGAGGTTTCGTGATAAATGTTGACAAAGTACTGAGCTGATGCTTAGTAGAGAGTGGCCTTCTGCGTCGCGTGCCCTTCAAGAATTAATGCAAGTGCCTGCTACTACAAAATGAGACGAACGCAAGCGGGTGGCTGAAAGCAGGTTTCAGAGTGGCTGCGGAATTGAAATGAGTTGTTGAATTTTCCTTTCAATCTTTCATTTTTATTTTGCTGCATCTGCCGTTTGTTATCCATTTAGTGAACTGTTGGTTCTCTTTCTTGTGTTTGATTAGATATCTTACAATGTTAGTATGTATTTGAGCTACTTGTATTTCTAGATGGTTACTCTCCAAGACTTGACTACTTGTATTAGGTATAAGAGATATGCAGTCTTCATAATCATAGATCAACAAGATCACTTGATATATTGCTGTTGTTAAATTAATGATTTACAAATGATAGCTTAAAGTCATTGCCAGAGATGAGGATGAAGAAAGAGTAGACTATCGTTGAGCTTAAACTTGTGGAAGCCTTTTTTCCCATTTAACATTTTTTCGTACGATGACAGCTTCTGCAATTGTTTACAAGGACTCAGATGAGGAGATTTAATAAAATTGTGACCATTCTCATCCTTAGCCGAGCCCTTTTCCATATTATAGGCGCCTTCTGCAGCGCATGCCATTCAACAATTAATGCCAATTGCTTCTACTACAAAATGATACCTAGCCAAAGAACTCTGATGACAGGTCTTCTGGGGTTTTAACATTTCTGAGTGGCTGGAGATTGAAGTTGTTAAATTATGTAAATATTTAGTCAAAAATATTAAATATTTAGTCAAAAATATTAGTCAAATTAGGATTCCTAATTTGTAGGTAACCTATACATTAGAATTAATTAGTAGTCAATTTAGTTCCTAATTTGTAGCCTAACGTTACGTTGTCAATGATGTATATTAACCTATTGAATGAATGAGAAGGACACGGCAAATATTTTCTTATAGTCGAAGCGGTAGGTTTACGAATGGTTAGACTGTCCCGAAAATCATCAAATAGTACGCGCGGAAGACCTTTGGTGAAAATATCGGCAATCTGATAACGGGATGGAACATGTAGGACACGAACCTCTCCACGTCTCACCTTTTCACGAACAAAATGAATGTCCATTTCAATATGTTTGGTACGTTGATGTTGTACCGGATTTCCAGATAAATAAATGGCACTCACATTGTCACAATAGACCAAAGTTGCTTTACGAATAGGGCAATTCATTTCAAGCAACAGATTACGAATCCAACAAGATTCAGAAACTACATTTGCAACTCCTCTATACTTAGCTTCAGCACTAGACTTAGATAGAGTATGTGGCGGCCCCAATTTCCACATTGGTCCGCCACGGGAGGCCACGCGGGCCCACAACTGTCCACGTCACCACCAGTTGTGTCCCACGCCCAATTATCCATCATTAACCAATTCTTATTAAATTTGATTCAATTAATATCATATATCCTCAAGTTAGCAGCGGAAACTTAAATGAACAACATAAAAATTCATCTTGTGTTTTATTAGCAAAATGCCTAAGTGGAAACCATACCAAATATACATCATATACATCTCATCTCGATCCTCAAAATATCAAAATGTACAACCTATCTCTCTCAAGCCCAAAACCCGACATAAAACGGATAAATATAAACATACGTACGAGTGGGGCTAAAACCGTCAATCGATGTACTCTTCAAGCTTGCCCTTTCCCGGCTCAGTAGCTAGAGTCCGCACTCACCATCACAAAAAGACAGATGACGAGTCCAGAGTGAGTAATCCCAAGGAAATTCACCAAGATTACGGAAATAAAAGTACCGGAATTGAAAATACTATAATTTAAACATGCGGAACAAGCGAAATACGTATAACCGTAAAAAGGAACATCGCATGCATAAATATAGTGATGAAACAAAGTACGCGCACATAAAAATCAAACCAAGTCATACTTCGGGTTTTCTCCCCGGGCACCAACCGTAAACACACCAATGGGTTGGCCCTAACCCTCTAGGTGGCCGGCGTAGACCCACGGCGCACCCACACGAGCCTACCATACCCGGGTAGCCTATTCACCGGTGTATGCCTAGACAAGTGCTATGACTTAGTGGACCCTATGGCCGTAACGAATAAGCACCAGGTGGGGAGTGATCTCAACACCGTAAAGACACCAGGTAGGAGTACCCTCAACTACCGTAAAGTCACCAGGTGAGAGTACTCAACCACTGTAAAGCAATAATGAAATGGAGTAAAGAATAAATGGAACTGAATTCAAATAAATCAAACGGTAAATACTTAAAGTGAAGTTCAATTAGGATACTACACACCTCAATTCGCACTCCTCGTTCTACAATTCAAAACCCCGGTCAAATACCTCCAAATCCCCGATAATACTTCCGGTCTGATTTCTGACTAAACCCCCGGCTCCAATTACTATTTCGAGACTCCTGAAATTCATTTATGAGGGTTAATTATCAATTAATGGGTTCTTAATGTTAGTTTGACTCATTTCCTTATTTTTCAATTTTTGAGAGTCCAGTGAATAATTAGCGCGCTAATGAGATCAATTAGCGCGCTAATTAATCTCAATCACTGTTCATTATCTTCATTACTCAGCGTGATTAGCGCGCTAATTTCTCCAATTAGCGCGCTAATTGCGCGCTGTCCAGAAAATTTCCAAATTACAAGTTTGAACTCCAAATCCATAAATTCAATTTTCATGTTTCTATAAAACATCAATGACCTTAATTACATCATTTAAACATGAATTACCATAATCAAACACCAAAATCCACAATTCTTGGAAATCACATTTTCAAAACCCACTTTCCAAAATCATCCAATTTCTCCCAAATTAGCTCAAAATCACAACCACCTCATGTCATTCTCACACACACTCACTCTCAACAAAACCAAGTGTATAATCTCTCAATAAATTCGAATTTTACAAATTCTAACCCACTCAAAGAATCTCATAAAAATCCAAGTTTGTTGTATCCATACCTTAGATTCTTTTGTAGGAAGCCACAAATCACCCTCTACACACCTTGATGATGTTGTTCTTCTTCTCCTCTTCTCCCCCACCGATTTCTCCCTTCCTCTCTCAATCTCACTCTCTTCTCCTTTTGATCGGTCAACACACATACATATATATACTTAGTTTGATCAAGTGTGTACACAAATCTCGAGAACAATCCAAGGGTTCCTGATCACCCTGTGTCACTCCAACTCCATACACCTAATCATGACACTCATGAACCTGTTGTGCATCTCGAGAAACATCAACTGTTATTGTTTTATTCAGCTCAACTATATGACTTATTGATTTCCAATTTGATTTAGCTTATAATAATTATCTACCCTATTCAATAAATTCTCAAAATTTATGGGTAAACTCACCGTAGTTTTCTCGACTATCCGGCACCTCGTGCCTCGTGTCCCGTGTCCGCACGCACCCCGAGGTCATTCCTCACTCGTCAATAGTCTACATTAACACACATATTGTAATGAAATTTAACTACTTAAAATATTTTCATCACAATTTACCACAACAAGCATACAAAACGGACTGTATACCTAGTTCGAGTGCGTTCCAGTCTCGCTGTGGGACCCTCGACCGTCCTCGCTGGCGTCCACATCTGCCATGACATCATAATTAACGGCAAATATTAATTGGGCCGTTACAGAGTAGGTTGGCGCTTTGAAGACCAAGAAATCAAGTTATCCCCAAAATATACACAATAACCTGATGTGGAGCGTCGAGTGTCTGGACATCCTCCCCAATCTGCATCTGTATATGATAGTAGTGATTGTAGAGAGGTTTTGTATAAATGTGTACCAAAATCAATCGTACCTCGAATGTAGCGCAAAATGCGTTTTAATGCGTTCATATGCTCGACTTTGGGATCATGCATAAACAAGCAAACTTGTTGTACTGCATACGATATGTCTGGCCGAGTAAATGTCAAGTATTGCAAAGCACCTGCCAGACGGCGATACTTCGTAGGATCCTCATATGGGGCGCTCGAAGTGGCACTGAGTTTTCCCTTTGTACCAACTGGTGTGGGGCAAGGATTACATTGTGACATACCTGCCTTGTCAAGAATATCCTCTGCATAAGAACTCTGAGACATAAATAGGCTATTTTTGTTTCGGGAGACGGCAATCCCCAAAAAATAGCTCAATGGACCCAAATCTTTCATTGCAAATTCTGTAGCTAACTTGGACATAATACGAAGTCTGAGAGAATCTGAAAATGCAGTTAGAATAATATCATCCACATATAGCAAAATGTAAGCAGTATCTTTTCCATGACAGTAAATGAATAGAGAGTTATCAGATGTACTATGCGAGAAACCAATGGTTGCCACAAATTCAGCAAAACGCGATACCACGCCCGTGGTGCCTTGCTTCAAGCCATAAAGAGATTTACGCAAGAGACAAACATGATCAGGAAGAGTCGGATCCCGGAATCCCAAAGGCTGATACATATAGACGGTCTCATTCAAGTTGCCATGTAAGAAAACATTCTTTACATCAAGTTGGTGAATGGGCCAAGAGTGAGATAAAGCAATAGTAAGAACCACACGGATAGTTGCCGGTTTGACAACCGGACTAAAAGTCTCATCACAATCAACACCTTCCCGCTGAGAACTGCCATCACCTACAAGACGGGCTTTATGCCTCTCAAAAGAACCATCAGAGTTCTTTTTATGCCGAAAAATCCACAAAGAACGAATAATATTAGCATTTGAAGGACGAGGGACCAACTCCCAAGTCTTACTATCAATAAGAGCATTATATTCATCCTGCATAGCATTTTTCCAATTCGGGTCATTAAGTGCACCAACTGGGTTCCGGGGAATAGGAGAGATTGAGGTGATGGTGGCACTTAAGGCATAATTTTTGTATTTCAAGTTCGGCTTAAATATCCCATGTTGACTACGTGTAGTCATGCGAGAACTGGTAGCAATGTAGGTGAGATGGGGCCGGCGAGGACGGGGTGTCTTTGTGGGAGTGGCTCTTGGACGAGATAACAAGGAGGAGAGGAAATGGGTGAATGTAGTTGGTGGGTGGCGGGGGGGACGTGGGCCTTAATGGTCATTTGCATTTGTGGGACCGACCCATTAGGTGGAGTAGCATTGGCCTGATCATGCAACAATTGTATTCTTAATGGAGAATTGTCATCATCCAAAAACTCATATGAGGTAGGAATTGGATTATTTATTTTTGAAAAAGGAAAAGAGTTTTCATCAAACCACACATACCGGGCTATGATTAGTTTTCGGCTCGATAAATCATAGCATGTGTACCCCCGATGATTGGAAGGATACCCTAGGAAAACACAAGGAGTGGACCTAGATTGCAGTTTATGAATTTGTGTGGAAGGGAAGAGAGGAAAACATAGACAACCAAAAACCCGGAGATGAGAGTAGGATGGATTCTTTTGATAAAGAATCTGAGTGGGTGTTTTATATGCCAAGATTTTAGAAGGGAGAATATTGTGTAGATACGTGGCCATGGCCAAGGCATGATGCCAATAGGAGGCCGGCATAGATGCATGGGCAAGGAGTGTACGAACAATATTGTTTATGGATTTGATTTTCCGTTCCGCCTTACCATTTTGGGGTGAGGTGTGCGGACACGAAAATCGAAAAAGCATCCTGTTTTGTTTACAAAATTTATGAAAAGGAACATTATCAAATTCACGTCCATTGTCACATTGAAAAGTTTTGATTTCTTTTTCAAATTGAGTGTGAATGAAAGTCCAGAAAGACAAGAAAATACCATAAACTTGGGACTTTGTTTGGATGGGAAAAGTCCAAAGAAAATTAGTATAATTGTCAACAAAGAAAATATAATATCTGTGACCGGAAGAGTTAAGAACGGGTGAAGTCCGTAAATCACTGTGAACAATGTCAAAGGGCATCGTAGTAGTTGAAAGAGAGTCATAAAAGGGCATTTTAATCAATTTCCCCAAAGGACAAGAATGACAAACATTGTTTCGAGCCTTAGTACATTCAATCAAATTACGACGACGTAAAGAACTAAAAACTACATCCCCTGGATGACCCAAACGGGAGTGCCAAATATGAGGAGAAATGACAGTAAAAGCAGATGTTGCAACTATCCGTGTGGTTCTTACTATTAGTGTGGTTCTTACTATTAGTGTGAATTAGGAATCCTAATTTGACTAATATTTTTGACTAAATATTTAATATTTTTGACTAAATATTTACATAATTTAACAGAAGTGAATTGTCAAGATAAGCTTCTTAATCTTTCTAGTTCTTTTCAGCTGTTTTTGTTGGTTCTTTTTGTTGGAGTATGCTGACTGTTAGCCATTTAGTGTTTGCTGGTTCAGTTTTTGTGCTTCATTCTAGAGAAAGAAATTAATCTGTGTCGTTTCGTCGGATATTTCAGACTTGTTAGTATGCATTTGATCAGGTTCTAGATTTCTGAATTTGCAGTTTTAACAGATCATCAAAATCATGGGATATTGATTGTTGTATGAGTTGGTTTTTTCCCCATGAATTAGGAAACCTTACATCTCTTGAAGACTTTTGTTTTCTTTCGTATTGATAGTAATCATGACTTTTATTGAGTAAAATGTGAGAAAAAGATTTCCTCGTTTTCAAATTCCCACAGCTACATCGAGATTATGAACATACTCACAAGTTTTCCTACAATCTCTAACTAATTTCTTTGTTCTACACATGAGAAGATTGTCAAACTAAAATCAATTAACATGCTTTCGAAAAATAAAAAAATGCATGCCAGACATTGATACTCATATTCATCATCAAGCAAATGTAAATTACTTACAATAACCTCTTTCAGAAGAAAAAATATGATCGATCAATTGAGTTATGACGAAGTTTGTCAACCAGGCAATTTAGATGGTTTGAAACATGCAACACATACACAACACATATACAAACACTTCCACATTCAACAACAATGCAGCCTGCCTTATATATGTTGTAACATCCTTAATTATTATTGAATTAAATAATTAATTATACTATAACAATTAAGAATATCAACCTTATGTAAGAGTCAATCACTAAATAGAGGAATGAGTGATTATGTAGTGAGGACAATATTGTAATGTCATGTTAAGTAGGACGTTGAGGGTGAGATGATCGGGGCCATACTTGTGTTCCTAGAAAGTTCCTAGAAAGACCATACTTGTGTTCCTAGAAAGTTCCTAAGAATGGACATTGATAGAGGTAAAGTTTTCTTGTCTATCAAATCTCTCTTGTTCTTTCATGTTTCTCAACATGGTATCAGAGCATTAAAGGTCTCATCGCCATGGATGATCCTGCACAGAAGGAGAAACGATTATCAACATATGAAGCAACGGATTCTTCTTCGATTGCTCATCGTCTTCTCGGTCCATTCGGTAACTCTCTCAATCAGATTGTTTCTATCAAGTTAAATAGTACAAATTTTTCATTATGGAAGTCCATGGTAGTTCCTTTGTTAGAAGGTTGTGGATTTGATGGTTTTCTACTTAGCACTACGCCATGTCCTGATAAATTTCTTTATAATGGCAAGGTGAATCCTGAGTTTCAGAAATGGTTCTATTGTGATAGAATGTTATATAGATGGTTGTTATGTGCCCTAGAACCTGAAATTGGGAATCAAGTGAACATTGTTCAAGGTTCACAGAAAAGAACAACACATGAACTGTGGCGTTTTATGTTAGATCAATGCAGTTCAAATAATAAGGCACAAATTTAGTTTTACAAAACATCCATAAGAATTACTCGTAAGGGATCTATGAAAATGAGCGAATATTTAAAAAAGATGAAAGATATTTCTAATAATCTTGCCACAGCAGGAGAACATATTTCAGTTTCTGAGTTGATATCGTGTACCTTATCTAGTCTAGATAGTGAATACTTACCTATCACATCTATTCTTGAACAAAAAGATAGTTAAACTTGGCAAGATGTGCAGTATACACTTCTTGGATTTGAAGCAAAATTAGATATGTTGTTTGGATTTAGTTCTTTGAACATTCAAACATCAAATCAAGTGAACTCTGCTGAAGTGAGACAAGGAGGGACGCCAACTTGGACTAATCAAAAATCTCAGCAGGGAAACAGTGGTCATGGAGGAAGAAATTATAATGTTCGAGGCAGAGGTGGTAGGAATAATAGAGGAAGAGGAAGATATCAAACTAATTATAGACCTACTTGTCAAATTTGCTATAAGAATGGACATACAGCCGTTATATGTTATTATAGAGCTGATATGAGTTACAATGGTGCACAAAGTTTCAATGGACAAGGAAATCAATATCAGAATACTAGTTTTCATGGTCAAGGAAATCAAGGTATGAGAGGTGATTTTCATGGATCTCCTAGTGCAAATGTTATGGGGTTTCCGAACAATTTTGCTGGAAATGGACAGGGCAACATTTTTTCAAACAATGAAGGTAGTTATGATATTACATGGTATGCTGATGGTAGAGCTACTGCACATGTAACTCATGATGTGTCTCAGATGTCTGGTTGTGCACCTTATACAAGTAAAGACTCTCTCATTGTTGGAAATGGTAATTCCTTGCCAATCTCATGTATAGGAAATGCTAGAATTGTTTCAGTTAATTCTAAACTACAATTTCCTAATGCACTACATGTGTCAAGTATCAAAAAGAACTTAATAAGCATATCTCAGTTAACAAAAGATAATAATGTTGTTATTGAGTTTACTGATTCACATTGCTTGGTGAAAGATTCACAAACTAGAGAGGTTCTACTCCAAAGGACTATCAAGGATGGTTTATATCAGTTTGATAATTCTGCTATGACTAAAGCTAGGACTTCCTTAACCTCGAATCATTTTGCTTTCATGGCTTCTACAAAGTCATCTTCCTCAATCTGGCTTAAGAGACTTGGTCATCCTTCTCACCAAGCATTGCAGCAAGTTTTGAAGACAAATTTGAGTTTGTTCAGTTTAAATAAGGATTTCTATGATGGCTGTCCATTAGGAAAGCACCATGCTTTGCCTTTTCCTGATTCAAACAGTTGTAGTAAACATGTATTAGAATTCATTCATACTAATGTTTGAGGACCTACACATGTCAATTCTATAGACGGATATCGATATTACATTATGTTTCGTAATGATTTTACCAAGTTTATATGGATATTTCTACTTCAAATGAAATCTGATGCTTTCAAAGTGTTTCAGCTGTTTAAATTACAAGTTGAAAATCAATTTTTCACTAAAATTAAGAAAATTCAATCAGATTGGGGAGGTGAATTCAAAGTGTTTAAACCATTTTTAGAAAGTTATGGTATTATATTTCAGCATCTATGTCCATATACTCATGAGCAGAATGGAAGAATAAAAAGGAAACATAGACATATTGTCGAAACCAGTTTAGCATTATTGGCTCAAGCAAAATTACCGTATAAATTCTGGTAGAATGCATGTGAGGCAGCAGTGTTTATAATTAACAGATTACTCACAAAAGTTCTTCAAGTTATTTCTCCTTATCAGAAATTGTTTCACGTTTCCCCAAATTACCACATTTTAAAAGTTTTTTCGAGTACCTGTTATCCATACACCATACCTTATAACACAAATAAGTATCAGTTTAGATCTGAAAAATGCTTGTTTTTGGGCTATAATTCTGCACACAAAGGATATAAATGCTTGAATGGATTGGAAAAGTTGTATATTTCTCAACATGTCATTTTTAATGAGGAAGAGTTCTCATACTCTACTTTATTCCCAACTGATAGTAAAGGAAAGGACATTGCTCAGAACATAAATCAAAGATCGGTTATCTCTCTTCCTATAATGAGACCTATGCCTAGTTCTAATCGAGTCTCTCAAATTACTCCACCAACAACTACTGTTGTATCTAGTCCTTCTTCTCATCATAACCGTCCTACAAGTAACCCCTCTGCAGCCACACCTGAAACTTCATTAACAAGTACTACAGCTGCACCTGCTAGTCATACTGAAGTAACTGTTGGGAATAGTCATTCCATGATTACAAGAGCAAATGCAGGGATTTCTAAGAAAAAGGTGTTTGTCTCTACTATTGATTCGTTATATCAAATTCTCAAATCTGCAACTGAAGCTTTACAGATTCCTCATTGGAAAGATGCCATGGACAGGGAGTTTCAAGCACTAATGAAGAATAATACATGGAGCCTTGTTCATGCTTCTCCACATCACAATATTGTTGGGAACAAGTGGATTTTTACTGTCAAGAAGAATTCAGATCGTTCTATCAATAGATATAAAGCTCGATTAGTGGCTAAGGGGTTTAAACAAGTTCCTGGTATTAATTTCACTGAAACTTATAGCCCAGTTGTAAAGCCATCTACTATACGAGTTATCTTATCTATAGCTATAACTTTTGGTTGGCAAATTCGATATATTGATATAAATAATGCCTTAATGAAATTTTGAATGAATAAGTGCATGCTCATCAACCAGAGGGCTATATTGAATCAGGGACTAATGGCATGGTCTGCAAACTTCATAAGGCACTTTACAGTCTCAAACAAGCTCCAAGGGCTTGGTTTAAATCCTTAAATAACAATTGCTTGCTTGGGGATTTTATAATTCCAAATCTGATTCTTCATTATTCATATTAAGGTATAAAGGGAGTATGTTATATGTTCTCATCTATATGGATGATATACTCATTACTGGAACTCGATTAGATCATATTCAAAAGTTTATTAACCGTCTCCACACTACATTTGCACTTTACGATATTGGTGACATTACACTACAACAAAAAAGACCTTTCGTGACGGTTTTAAACCGTCACGAAAGGCTTTAATAACGGTTTAAAACCGTTACAAAGTCCGTCATATTATCCACTGTTATAAAAGCTCAAGGCCTTTCGTGACGGTTAAAAACCGTCATCTTATCTAAACCTTTCGTGACGGTTAAAAACCGTCATCTTATGTAAACCCAAAATAACAAAAAAAACCTTTCATGACGGTTTTAAACCGTCACGAAAGGGTTTCCAAACATTTTTTAAAAAAAAATAAACATTGTTTCCTGCAACATATAGCAAATTACATATAATTAAATTACATATAAATAAATTACATATAATTAAATTACATATAATTAAATCACATATAATTAATCTGAGCCTTTACATGTCCTTCACCAATGTTGGCAATGTTCAATGAGTTTAGGTTTCTCTCTTACAGCATATAAATGCAAACTCATTAACAATTCAACTTATAACTAAAACTCATTAGCAATCAAACGAGATGCAGGGCAGGGCTGCAGTACACATTCTTTTCTTCTCTTCTCTTGTTCTGCTTATCCCTGTAATTGCCCCATACAGTCCTATCCAACCAAGCGATGTTGTGAGTATGCGAAAAAAATCAACCAAGCCGAATACGACATTACCAATCATTATCCTCAGCAATAATGAAGTAATGAACAAGACAAGAAGCGAAAAGAATTCATATCAAATTGGTCTCTAATTAAGACAATTTTTTTTTGTATATATGTATTATGTATGTTAGTTACCTGTAGAAGGACAGACAGAGATGAAGCCATTAAGTGATTCAGTGCTGCCTAATCTTTTCATCACTGAAAAAAATAAATGGTTTTCAAGATAAGATTGGTGTGAGCTGCAGATGAAAAAGACTTGTCAGTGTAAGAGAAGGTGTTAAACTCTTGTGCATAGAAGAAAGTGTGTTTCTGCCCAATCACACCAGCTTGTTCGCAGCTGATCCCATCGAAATAGAAGAAGAAAACAAGCACTAAACCAACGCAGCCCATGTGGAGTTCATATGAAATACAAGCAAACTAAGTTCTTAAGACCATGTAAAGCATATATGATATATGTTATTGCCACTTCACTTCAGAGTGCACTAGTTATAAAATACAAAATGATTCTAAAGCCAAAAGAGAAGAAATATGTATAGAGAGAAAGCTAGAGAGAGGGAGAGATAAACCAGTTCACTGCCCTCCGGGCACCACCAATGTGTCTCTATAAATAAACACTTGAAGTTACACACCATGTCTCTACACTCACACTTAAATGAAATTCACCCAAATTTCGTCCAAATGCAACCCAATCCTGCTCATTGGGCCATTTGCTTTCCCCTGTTTTTTCAACTTTGACATGTAGGTTTGCTTTAGAATAACTATTAAAGATCATTTATGTTGTAGTGATCTTTCTCGCTGAACCAAGTGTTCCTATACTTGTTGAAGCAAGTGTTCCTATACTAAGTTTCTCCCAGCTAAACAAGTCGATAAATTTAATTTATAAGTAAGAAAGCAAGAGAAAAATCAGATAAATACTATGATTCAAGCCACAGAGAGAGATGAAAAATTAGTACAAATGTTAACAGAAAAACAAACAATGATTAAAGAATTACTGGAACACTCACTTGAAGAAGAAGATCAAGAGGTTTCAATCTATTCTTGACATCCACAACATGGCTTCAGATTCTGCAAAATCAACAACTATTAGAAAGGCATGGCACAGTGTCTTGGATATTAGTTGTACTAAATTCAATAATTAAAAGTTGAACTTTGTCTTACCCATTCTTCTGATATACATAAATAAAACTTTTCTAATTTTTCATTATAAAATATGTTTACTTTTACTTTTTAAAAAAGCTACAAGATAATGAACGTACTACTGTTGACTTTGACAAGAAAAAAAGCTAGTTGATGTAAAATTACTGAAAAACATTTTTTTTGACACTGGGTTGTTAACAAACACCAATGAACACGAGCAGATATGTTGAAGGCATTAAAACACATAAATTTCAGACTATTCCAATGCATTCAAAACATATAAAAGGACTTTCAAGCACAAGGCAGGCATACCAATGTAATTTATTGCAAAATGCTGCTCCAAATTGTCCTTGGAAAGCATGAAGTGCAGACTCAAGATACCTGCATTGTTACTTTGAACACAAAAGTTGGAATTAAGTTCTCCTTTTTTGTCAAGCTAATGGGTGAAGACGGCAATTGAGGAAGCAAAACTAAGTAATGACAATTGGATATCAACAAACACATACTGATGAATAAAACAGATTTGTCACTTACATGAGGATGTTTAGTGGAAGGCCCAGGGAATTGAATTCATGTACAAATTTCCTTATTGATGCCATTGAGCCGAGGTCTAACTCCAAAAGGTCAACTTTAGCATCAGGTTTTTGTCTGCAACAATAACTAGTCTCACCTTTATTTCCGCTTCAACAAGTTTGGCTGCAGAGGCAAGTTCTTGGATAGATTTCACAAGGGGTTGTATAGATACGCTTGAATCCAACATCTTACCCAATACATCTGTATGCATCTGTACATTATGAAGAATTTTAATCCCACAGTCAGCGTAACATTTTAAGCATATAAATGCCAAGCCTTGTAAAAAAAAAAATCTGCATAATCTTATCTATATGGTTATAATAAGAAAGGTTCCGAGCAAAAATGCTTCTCCGCAGATTAGAAATAATGATATCCCCAACTCTAGATTCAGGTATGGTGCTGCATCGATGTCAAGTAACATTAGAAATGTCTAAGATCATACTCAAACCTATAAGATGAATGGCAAACAGGCGTCTTTGAATTCAAAATCCAAATATAATTGGACATGGGTGTTTAGAAAACAGACATATATCAACAATTGCTCAAGACATTCATTGTTCAATATACAAAACAGTAACACAATATCTCTCAAAGAACAATCAAAACAATTAACTAACTCACCTTCTCATTCTCTCCACCATTCGAGCCTTCATCGACACAAATTGATTCAACTGGACCTAATTCAAAAACCTGAAATTCGCACAATCAACAGAAACTCAGAAAACCGAGCACCAAAACCAAATCAAAACAACACAATCACAGCAAAACCAGACACGCCATCACAAGTTCACAACCTGAGCACTCCGAAGATCAACACGAACAACAACATTGCTGAGCTCCGCTTCGTAGTGGAACCTGAGCTGCGCAGTTCAAGATTCGACGACGAACCGCGCTGCTGCCGCCGCCGCTTCGCCGCTCTCCTTCGAGAACGGGAGCTTGGACGCAGAGTCGGGACTGAATTTGTGCCGATTCAGCTTCTGCCCTAGCGATCAGATAGCAGATAGCAGAGATTCGGAGACAGAGAAGACGAAGAGGAGAGGGAGCGGTGAAACCCTAACGAACGAAGAGATCGAGAGAAGAGACGAAGAAGTTCGAGAAATCGTTGTGTGAGAGAAAGATCTGAGAGAGAAGGTCGATCGACGCGATCGAGAGAGAGAGAGTCGCGAGAACGTAGAGAGAGAGTTGCGCGAGAGGGAGAAAGTCGCGAGCGAGTCGCGAGAGAGAGAGAGAGAGAGAGAGTCGTGAGAGGGAGAGAGCAAAGTCGTCGAGAGAGGGGTTTATGGTGTGCGTTGTTTGGAAAAGACCCTAAGATAACGGTTACCGTCATCCTTTCCTATCTTTAATGACGGCTTTCCTAAACCGCCATTAATAGTTCTGTTATTAATACCCCTTATTGTTGTAGTGTTAGTATGTTTCTTGGTTTTGAAGTTCATCGTCATACCACTGCTTTGTATCATACTCAAACTAGTTACATTCAATCTCTTCTTCAACGAGCTGGAATGACTGCTACCAAACCAGTTGATACACCTGCTTTGTGTTAGGCAAGGATTTTTCTGGTGACTCTGCTTCCTTATTCAATGATCCTACATTATATCGAAGTTTGTTAGGTGGTTTACAATATGTGGTTCATACTAGGCCTGACATTGCATTCATTGTGAATCGATTAAGTCAGTTTCAACAATCACCTACTACTTCTCATTGGCAAGCTTTAAAGATGGTTTTGTTTTATTTAAAGGGAACAATTCATCATGGTTTATGCTTCAAATCAGGTTCTAAACTCCTTACTGGATACTCTGATGCAGACTGGGCATCTTTAGTGGAAGATTGCAAATCTATTGCAGGCTATGCAGTGTACTTTGGATCAAATCTTGTTTCTTGGCAGTCTAAGAAACAAGGTGTGGTTGCTTGATCTAGCATGGAGTCTGAATATCGAGCGTTAGCTCATGTTGCTACTAAAATTTCTTGGTTATGTTCTTTACGTACTTATTACAGTTTCCTTTATTAGGAAAACCCATGCTTTGGTGTGATAATATGAGTGTTGCAGCTTTGGCCCATAACCCAGTGTTTCATTCTCAGACTAAACATGTCGAGATTGATGTTCATTACATAAAAGATCAAGTGATGCAAGGGAAGTTATCGGCTCATCATGTTCCTTCTCATGATCAAGTTGTTGATTGTTTCACCAAAGCCTTGTCAACTTCTCGATTTCATTATCTGAAGTCCAAACTTGGTGTACTAATTCTACCTCTGCGTTTGAGGGGGGATGTAAGAGTCAATCACTAAACAGAGGAATGAGTGATTATGTAGTGAGGACAATATTGTAATATCATGTTAAGTAGGACATTGAGGGTGAGATGATCGGGACCATACTTGTGTTTCTAGAAAGTTCCTAGAAATACCATACTTATATTTCTAGAAAGTTCCTAGAAATTAGAATTGTAACAACTCAGTTAATATATATATATAATAGACGCTCTCTCAAGCAAATTTATATTTTTGTTTGTCGTAAGAAAATGGGTGTGACATATGTAGATGGAATGCAATTAATCAACCATGAAGTGAACATAAAAATGTCGCAGCTGAAACCAACTAATTTACGTAAAAATGAGCACATGGAAGAATTAATAAAAAGACACATCTATAAAGTAACGTCCTTACTTCATTGTGAAAGAGCTCGATAAAAACCCAGAATCACTTGGCAGAGTATTTTGATGTAACGAAGCTCCATCGATTGCTCGATATTGTCATCGATAGCCTTATCGACGCGCACACGAGTAGGAAGAGCAAGTCCAACGTCTTCTCTTGCCTTTCCCAACATTGGACATGTTTGAATCATAGTTTCCCTCAAACACTGAACTCGATATATATACACGCATTCAATGTAGCCACATTTCTTTCGGGCATTTCATCAAACATCTTTTGTGCATGCTTTATTAGCCGAGTTTTTTTTTTTTTTTTCAAGAATCAAACCACGATCTTCCAATGTCTTGCCTTTTTAGCAAGTGATATCTTTACCATCTCACCTGAAAAGCTTTGACATTAACCTAGTTTTATAATGCTTATCAAATGCACTACGCCCAATAAACACATTAGAAATCAAGTCACACATCAAAGTGCACGCTTCACCTGCCATGTACCTTGAAATACGCAACTCTCCTATTATGCACCAAAGTGCATACGCATCTTGAGGTGTGCACTTACGGTTTGAATTTAATAGTGAACCAGTGATATGTTAGAGTTGTAATCTAAATTACATTAGTGTTTGAGTTTAATTAGGATTATGAGTTATTAGTGTTTGAGTTTGATTAGGATTTAGAGTTAGAGTATGAGTTTATTTAGGGTCTCTTAGTTGGATTAGGAGTATGTTTATGTGAGTCTATAAATTAGAGTTAAACCCCGCATTGTAATTAACGAGTTTATTAGAGAGATTAATAAAGTGTGTCATTGCGGTGTCTCTAAACCTAACATGATAGACTATATAATCCCTTAAATACCTATTTTTTAAGTTCAAGTTGTTGGAATTCAAATTGGAAGAAAGCTTCTTAAATTATTAGGAAAGCTACTATATTTTGAGTAAGTTGTTTAGATAAAATAGCAATTAAATTAATTAACAAAATACTAATTTTATGTAATGTGTCGGGCAAGCAGTTAAATTAATTAAAAAAATAACTAATTCTATGTCAAGTGTCGGACAAATTTCTGTGCTTATATATGTATTGTTTGGGTTAATAATAAAAGTAATTGTTTGTCAAAGCCTCTTAGGTGAGATAGTAAAGACGTCACTTATTAAAAAAACAAAACTTCGGGAGGTCGCGGTTCGATTCCACAAGTTAAAAAAAAAAGTACATATTTGTGCATTTTTTGCTTGTGAGAATTTTTAAGGTTTAGGGAAATGCCAATAGGGTTACAAGTGGGGCGAGGAATTTTCGTCTCCCGCGAGGCCTCGCACCAGCGGGGTAGGGATTCTCTGCATTTTTGCCCCCATCAGGGCGCAGGATGAAAGTTCACCCCACATAATGGGATGGGGCGGGGGCGGGATTACCCTTGCCTCGCGGGTTTTCCCTATAGACCCGCCCCTGTACCTTGTCCCGCAGAAATCCCCGTCGCCCTACCCGGTACCCTGACCCCAAATCCATTTTAAAAAACTAATAGAAATCCTACGCTTCGGGTGCGAGTAAGTCTAAGTGTCAATATATTAATTAAAAAATAATTAACTTAATGAGATAAAAAATTGAAAAAAAAAACTAAAAAATAATCTTACTATATAATCTCGAATAAATTTTAATTGAAGAATAATATTATTTAATTATCGAATATGTGCCTTGACAGTTTAAAATTTTTTTGCATATGGTTATACAAAAATATAATCCTAATAAAATTAATTTGATGAGAAAAATGAAGTAATAAAAAGAGAAAAAAAAACTTATGTAAATATTGGAGAAATCCCAATTTAATACTTTATGAATAGAAACTATATTTTTTTTTTAAAAACGATTAATTAAAATTTTGTTGTCACAATAAAGGATATATAACAAATTGAAATCTTGTAGAATAAACTAAAAAAAGAGAGGTCATCCTACCCAAAAAAAAGGAAGGTCGTTGATCTAAACAATGCATATAGAGATTGTCGATTAGTATATGTCATTTCTAAAATATTTTTGTTTGTTCTTGAAAAGAAAAATAAAAAAGAGATCGGAATAAAAACTCAAACGTAAAAATCTGAATGTAAAAAACACGGAAAACTAAATAGCTATCAAAAAGTCGAAAAGAGCAAAAAAAAAAAAGTTGATAAGGTAGCCAATTGACAAAAAGAAGACGAAAGATAATGATCAAAACATAAGGTGCATTAATGAAATTACATTAGAACCAATTATATAATCACAATCAATAAGCGAATTAAATCAATTAATCATCAACACATAGTTTTCAATAATGTTCTAAAACAAACGTTGATTAATTAAGTCTCCCCTTTGAAATATTATTAGCATACGATTGATTAAAAAATTTGTTTGACAAATATTCAATTGCTAATTAGTATGATTGATTTTTTCTAACTAATCATATAAAATTTGGAACTAATAGTACTTAGGTAGAGATGCGTTGTATATACATCAAATAAAAACATAAAAAAGACTAAATATTTTGGATCAAAATACTTATATAAAAGTCCACACCTCACGAAAAACTGGACAGGATAAGGTGACAAAGTTTGTTCCGCAAAAAATTTTGAAGATAAATCCCCGCCACAATTGCCCCACTTGCAACCTAGTACCACATCTACAATAACCATAAATTCTCTCTTTCCATCACGTCCTCGAAAAATCTAACAATATAAGGTGATAAAGTTTGTTTTGCAAAAATTTTGAAGATAAATCCCCGCCACAATTGCCCCACTTGCAACCTAGTACCACCTCTACAACCATAAATTCTCTCTTTCCATCACGCCCTCGCTCACTCAATCTGCGAATTATGAATCAATTAATGATATGCTGCCCCATACACTGTCATTGTCACTGCCAATGTCGGTTGTCATTGTCACTGTCATTAGTGTGGAGCTCCTCTAATACACATATATTTTCCAACTGTTGTTTATGCCATATTTGAATTTTTTTTTTTTTGAGGAAAATGCCATATTTGATATTTTCAACCTCACGTTTCAGGAAATCCTCCTCTTTATGTGGATATTAGTGGATGGAAAATGATAATCTAACCCCAAGCGCTTGGATGCACACGTTCATTTTAATTTATTTATAATATTTTATTAAATATAAGGTACATATTTGAAGAGATAAGAAAGATTTATAAATAGCTAAAAAATAAATTATATATCTCAAATGTACACTCAAAATGTGTTAAATTATCATTTTCATTTGTCGATATGGTATTGGTGGAGGTCCAATTGCTAACAAGAATGGAGACATGATTGGTGTAGTCTCTTCATGTTGGAATGGTGAAGGAAGGAAAGACATACCAAACCCAAAGGATTGTATAGATAGCTTCTACCAAAGATATTTGGCAAGTAGTAGAGTTTTGTAAGGGACTTTTTTAAGATATAGATGAATTCGAAAACTAGTACATTCTATTTTATGATTCGATGTCTATTAATATTTTTATTTAAGTAAAATAGAAATTCCATTAATCGTGATGTAAGACAAGACCAAATGATAATAGCATATTACTTCGTTAATTTTAGTTGTTTTTAAATCATGCTTGATCACTTACCTCTACCAAATCGATGGAGGTTACGCCTGATTGACCCAATGATTTTCGCTCCTTGAGATTCGGTCCCCAATATCTCTATAATATACTCTAATTAAGCTTGTTCTTTGTCTAACTAATAGTACATTCTTTTCAAATGTATTGTTGAAAGATCTGGAATAAAACCAGTTGACTGTTTTTTTTTTTTTTTTCTTTTTTTTTTTGTGACAGAAGTTGGCTGGTGTTTTCAAAAAAAATAAAATAAAAATGTACACTTTTGTAGGAAGTTATACTTTTTTGGGCTGATATATCCTAACATAAATTAAGTTTAAATTTTTTAGTATTTTTTAACGGTCCGGGCTATGTGCAAACTACTTTTTATTTTTTTTTCTTAAAATGTCATTGCCTTTGTGCATTCCTATTCTTAACAACGCGAAGGAAAAAACACTCAAGTCCCTAGGTTGATCTTCTCGTTCACCCCACGATTGTGGTTCATCTTTACATCAACTCGGTCGATCTTTGAGTCACCTCTGTTTATCTTCGCTCTCACCCTAGGTCTTTATTCGTCTTATTTCTAGGTGGTTGCCACACAATTAACGACTAAACTTGGTTCATTTAGGGTTGTTTCCATTAATATGAATGTTTTATCAATTTTTTTTACTTGTTTTGAACAATTTTGATAGTTGTGTATGTGTTTGTAACTGTTAATCTAATATATTGGTCGATTTGTGCGTTGTTGATGGTTGATGCTCGATCGGTGACACATGACCGATTGACAGTGCACTGTTCGGTTGAAGATGACCAAACAATGCATGTTAACCGAGCAAAAGTCAATTGTTTAGTTCTTCGAGGCCGAACCAGAGGCAGAATCCTTGGTTTTAACACGAAAAAAATTAAAAAATTGAATGAAAACTCAAGAAATACATATCTATTTTGCACATTTATATCTCCTACATGTCCATCCTCCATTTTTTTATGGCAAATAGACACCGAACAATGCAAATAGACAATACCCTAGCAAGACAAAAAAAATCTGTTTGGACCTTATAAATATGAAGAAATCAACTCTTACGATAATAGTGAGCTCAGAAATCGCAAGTTCGTGTCACCTTGTGGTCGAAGGGATTATCGAGCTTGAAGGTGATGTTTTGTGTGAGGTGCACAATGTGAGAAGGAAGAAAGACATTTTTAAAAGTAGAGTGAAAAAAAAAAGTGGTTTGCTCATGGCGGGGAGGATTTTTTAATATCTAAATTTTGAGAAGTACAAATCTCAATTAAACACGTACATTACCTTCCTACTATATATACTTCCTAGCAAATCAACTTATCAAATTAATTTCTGAAGTATATAAGTTGAGCCAAAAAAGAGGCCAAGTATGTGGTCAGTGTCCCACTACGTCATCATATACGGACACCAGAGTGAATGGTCTTATGGTCCAATGATTCAAAGTGGGCAAACATTAAAGTTAGTTTTCCATTTAACTCACGAAACCCATGCAATTAACATCCATTCAACTACCACTTAATTAATACATTCCAATCAAACCACTCATCTTTTCTTCAAACACCAGTGAAGTGGGTGTGCCTTCAATTTGTGCGCTAAGTATTGTTGATTTTTGAGTGATCATAGAAATGTCAGGCCCTCAATGTTGTGCAAACCCACCAGTGCTCAATCCCAGCTCTAGCAATGGGAGTGTAGAAGAAATTGGGGGAGTCAAGAGTTATGTCTCTGGCTCTCTTAATTCCAAGCTTGCTGCTCTCCTCATCCCTGATGTCTTTGGTGAGTACCCATTTTGGTTTTCTTGTTTTACATTACTGTTTCATTTTTGTGTGTCTATCTTTGGGATTATTCTCATGTCTTGGTGCAATTGGCCTGAGCTTATGATTGTGGTTTTTTTTCTTTTTTTTTAAAAAAAATAAAAAAATTGTCACGTAATCTTTGGTTTTTGTGTTGCAATCTAGTGTTGTTTAATTGAATATATGTGCTTTCTCAATTAAATTCTCTTGTTTTTGTTGCTTTAGTTCTGAATTTGCTTAGGAAGCATCATACGTACACACCATATACCAATTGCATTGGCTATTCATATAATCATATGTATAATAAGTGATAGTTCCATAATAGAATAAGTTTATTGTATATATTCGAATATACAGTATGGTGTCCTATTTATAGAACTAATTTACATAATCAATGTAGACGTTACAGAATCAGTGGAGGTGTTACACGATTAATGTAAACGTTACAAAATCAGTATTGATGTTATAGAATCAGTGTAGATGTTATAAAATATTAGTTTCCTAACATCTCCCTCAAACTCAAGGTGGTGGCAACGAAACCACTTGAGTTTACAAATGAATAAGACGAGATACACAAAGTTAGCGACAATTCTGCATGGGGACACCAAATCGCGATGAAGAGATGTATAATCTGTATCATTTTTGGGACTCATCAGTCTTCATTGTGTAAAAATTACTTATAACATATTAACATCAGCACCTCTGTATTCTGCATGCCTCGAATTATGCAACACATCGTTCAAGGCTTTTTGAACAACACTGAAGTGCCTTGTACATGATCGATGTCTTACTTTATTATGTCCATGTATATAGCATTTCTAGAATGAAAAAAAAAAAAAAAAAAAAAAGAAGTTTTATAAAAGATATTGCAGGGCATTTGTTGCCTATATCCAATTGTATTAAAATCAATTAATTAGGTCATTTCTTAAGCTGGTAGGCTTGATTTTTTTCTTTAACAAAAAAAAAAAGTAACAGGGCTCAAAAATAAATTCAAATGTCGATGTTTGTGATGTTTTAATCAACCAAATATCGTATTCAAATTAAGTTTCTACACTTTGATTGTGATGGTAAATTGGTAATCGTGATTTTTTTTTAGTAGTAGTTAGTAGTTAGAATGATATGATGACAATGAAACATGAAATTGAGTAATCATGAATTTTATTAAACTTTCGTATTCGTTTTATGAGCATTTTGTCCTACGCACATCCAAAAATCAGTTGCAACTCATTCTGAAATAATTTATCTTTTGCAGGATATGAAGCACCAATACTAAGGTATGTCTTGGTTTAATCTTGCTTTTAGAACTAGTTGATAGAGGCTGAGTTTCATAGTTTATTCACTTTTTTTTTTAATCAGACAAAATGGTATTTTCTTAATGTCCAATTCATATTAATTTATACAGATGTAGACCTTGGATAAAGTGCATTGCATATCTATAGATTTCCTGAACTGTTAAGTGTTCCCCTACTTAACTATTAATTCGCAGCTAAAAACCGTTTCTGTTGTAGTGCTTGTTCATTAAATCATTTGTCAGCTTAGCATCAAACCTATTGGAGTTTTTTCATCTCTTTTCCTTCACTAATTTGGTGAGAAGATAACCAAAACAAAGTTTGGAAAGTTGAAAAATCTCATGTTATATATAGTTGCTTCACTTGTACTTGGCATAGTATGTCCTGGTTCATATCAGTGCATTAATTGTCACATTGCATAGCATTATGTAAATATATCACACGTCCATTTTGTGTGTATAAAGGAAGCTGGCGGACAAAGTTGCGGCAGCTGGATATTATGTGGTGGTACCCGACCTATTTTATGGCGATCCATATGCTCCTGAAAATGCTGAAAGGCCTTTATCAATATGGATACAGTCTCATAGTCCAGTTTGTTCCTTGCCTATTTGGTGTTTTATTGATATTGTTCACTTTCGAAAGTGACTATGGATGTTAAGGCCCTCAATTAATGGATGTTGTAGGATAAAGGAGCTGGAGATTCGAAACCAATCCTCGAAGCTCTTAAAAGTAAAGGCATATCTGCAATTGGTGTAGCGGGATTTTGCTGGGGAGGTGAGGTGTACTATGCGCGCGCGTACTCTCCCTTTCTTTTGCATCAGTACTGCACATCATGGTTCATAAACTTCAATATCATATTGGTTTTTGAGCTTTGAAAGTATGATCTATTGAACAACTAAGGAAATGATTGAAAACTATATATGTAGGCCAATCTTTCTCAAAAATGCTGACAGCTTTTCAATTTTTGATTGACTGATGATTTGGATTTCATTTTCAGCCAAGCCAGTTCTTCAATTAGTAACACTTGATGAGGTTGTCAAAGCCGGGGTCATCTTGCATCCTGCATTGATTACGGTCGACGATATCAAGGGTACTAGTCATTTAATTCTATTCAACATCGGCTCGAAAATTCAAAATATCTTCCCATGGTTTTCAATTTTGCTGCTCATGCATTGAGCAAGTTTAAACGTCTGCTGAACAATAATCCCTGATCACATATAATTCAGATGTTAAAGTCCCAATCGCTGCTCTCGGAGCTGAGTTCGATGACTACTGTCCACCGGAATTCTTGAAACAATTGAAGGATGCATCCAATCCAGAGGTAATTAATTAAGACCACCCTGTTATCCTTCTTTGCTCTTCCAAAAAGAAATATTCTTGAATTCTAAATCTTTTATGCTTTCAGCGCATATCCATCTTCACGGCAAATAGATCCAATTGCTTGTATGAATTGACCAGTCCATGCATTCACCTTGTTGTGTTTCCTATCTTATTGAATGACAAAATTTATTTGATCAAAAAAAAAAATGACAAAATTTATGACTATATATGCCAGGTAATCTGCCAATTATATTGTGTTTGGTCATAGAGTGAATTTCTTCACTCACATATGCTTATGCAGTAACAATGTTTCAGGAAACATAAATATGTGATTTTTTTTTTGAAGCTGATATTAACGCGCGGCTATACGTAAATTTTTATTGCAGGTTGATTTCTTCCTAAAGATTTTTACTGGGTGTGAGCATGGATGGAGTGTGAGGTACAATGAAGAGGATGAAGTTGCAGTGAAGCGCGCTGAGGAAGCTCATCAAGACTTGCTTGATTGGTTCAATAAGTATGTCAAGTGAGAGAAAAAAATCCCTTCGTCACCGTGTGTGTAAGTTAGCTAGCAAATCATAAAGCGCGTGCAGTACTTCAGCATCCATGTTGATGTAGCTCCGCTATATATAGGCTAGTTTCGCTAAGCCTATTCTCATTGTAATATTTTAGAGTTCATTTGGAGATGCTCTTAAGAAGCTATTTGTTTAGATGTATTTTTGTTTTTTTTTGGGTTGTATGTTTCGATGTCCTAAATATTTTGTTTCTTGACTTGACTGTTATACTATTCATCTTCAACTATCTATAAAAATGTCTATGTAGGCTTATATTCAGATCAGTACAAGGGCTATATATGAATATGTATAGAAAATGAATGCAAAAGCAGAGGTGCAATATATGACAGGACTTTGCTAGAGTAACCCCCCTAGAATGCACACTCCCCAACATACACTACTTATTCAACCATACGTGTTCACTTTGAGAAGAGAGATTACACATCTTGAGATTCAAACACTGTTAGATGGGGGATGTTCCTTTTAGAGGTGTAAGTTCTAACATTTTCTTATTAAGGTTTTTTCACAAGATGACAATCGAGTTTCGTACACACCCACATGTGCATAAAATCGATGGAAAAAGCAACAGTTTCAAGCAAGTGCGTGCCAAATTTACATATCAAATTTAAGTAAGAAAAAACATTTTTCATCAAAAAATTTTGATGACTCAAAAAAACAAAAGAAAAAAAAAACTTATTGAACAATGCAACATTTTTTTCACCAAAAAAAAAAATTAATAATGCAACATTTGACCTTCTATATTCAACATGTGAATGTCACGTGATATGTCCAAATTGTTTTTCTCTTCTTCTTCTTCCTCTCTCTCTCTCTCTCTTCTCTCTCTCTCTCTCTCGCGTTCGATAGCTTTGTCCAAGTTGTCCAAGTTGTGCCCTAGAATTCCAACAATCCGCTCGATCACCAAATCGGTTGCCATGATTGCATTCCCAGATCGCCTTGGCTGCTTAATGGGTAACCAATTCTCTCCATTGACGATCTTCTTCTCTTAATTTGGGTTCTTCAATTTCTTTCTTATGTTTCTTGATCCGTCCCAACTTCAATCAATGGTTCAACTCCGCAAATCATGGATTCTTGAAATTTTAGGGTTACCCAATTGGGTTTTCTTTGTATTACCCAATTGTCTACTGTATGTGGTGGATTTTTGGGGTCTACCCTCTTTTTGTGATTAAATTTAGTCAATTTTTTAGTCCCATTTTGTGTGATTAGTTGTGTGATGAATGCCCACAAGAATTGTGGGGAATTGGGGATGAAATGTGCTTTGATGTGTTCATTTTGGTACTTTAGGTAATTGTGAATCGTGATTGGTTCTTTTATGCAGAATTGTTAAACATGAATAAATTGATTCTTTTCGCGGGTTACTTCGATTTGTTAGTTTGCAATTCGGTTGGATAGTACTTATTCATATTTGGGCTATGAGTTTTTCTGGCGTTTTCACTGAATATTGAGTTCTCTTTGGTTTATGATATGGTCTGGTTTTCTTGTGCTTAAAATGCTTGATGCAAGTTTGGATTTTTGTAAAAGTTAGATGTCTTTGCAGGAAAATATATTACGGTGAGTGAGCAATTTGGTGTACGTTTGATCAGAGAAATCGTGTATGCAAGATTGTCAGATTGATTTGAGGAGCCTACTTCACAGGAAGGTATTTGTTGTTTCTTTACTGCCCAAGATTCACTTTTCCTTGAATTCTCGGTCATGTTTTGTGAAATTGTGTATGAAAAATAAAAATAAAAATGGAGCTCATCACTCTTCAGTTTTTTTTTTAAAAAAAAACAAAATTGATGGCGAATGTGCATATACATACTGCTTTAATGAAATGCACCATCCCTGCCTCTACCAAAAATCTCACTCATTTTACTATTCTAAAATTTACTACTAATTGACAAACAGTTGAAATACGACTTTTTCATCCTATTGTTAAACAAGTAGAAAGTCTATTATCTTTTCCTTTAAAAATGTATGAAGAATTGGATGGCTTTCTCACTCCTCTACGTTGGTTACCCAATAGATTTTTGATGCTTTATCATTCCTCTATGAGCTTGTAACTAATTATGCATCATGGATAGTGTAACTTCAATGCATTCATTTATGTATTTATCTTGTAACTAACTATGCATCGTGGATAGTATAACTTCAATGCATCGTGGATGGTATAACTTTTCTCCTTGTGTTTCACCCTTTACGTCGTTCAACTCATTTCTTTGTTAGATCATATTATTGTATTTTACCTTGTACCTATATTGATAAGATATACTTAATTACTATTTTGGTGTGATGAGTGGAGAATTAATTCAAGAAGTATTTTTTAATACAGGTTTGGCATGTAAAGGAGGACCAATGTTGTTGCATTCTTTCTTATACTAGATTTTCATATCAATAGGTTGCTTTTTGCCACTTATTTAATAAAATTGAAAATCCTTCAAAAGTTTGGCTTCACTTTCATGCCCAAGTTTGAAGATTTTAAGATTAAACTTGTGGTTGGTTAATGGATGCGTAGGGCATTGAGGAGTTTCGGAAACTTTGGGTTTTTTGCTTGAATTCATGGACCGAATTCAATTTAAGTTTCTAGGTATGTGACTTATGAAAGTACTTCTTTAAATTGAGTTGAGTGGAAGTGTTTGATCCATGTAGCCGATCCCAACTAATTTGGGTTCAAGTTTAATTGTTGCTGCTGGAATTTAGTGAGTTTCTTTTATCCTTTTTCCCTTTTTGATGTTGAATAAAAATTATAAAATTTTGCAAAGAGGGAAGAACCCAGTATAATTATGACAAGAGGCACTTGACGCTTGAATTCAATGGGTTTCTTTTTCCTTTTTTTTTGAGGAAAGGTTTTTTTTCCTTATCTTCCCTGTGGTTTTTTTATAATTAAGTTAAGCTATGATGTTTCACATAAATACTTCCTGATAAGTTCTTATTTCTATCACTAATAATGGTTGCCTTATGCGGGCAAGTTGTACAGTTTCGACATTGTGGGGATAAATATGCTTAGCAGGGTTGGGGTGTCTGAACCTTTGCACCTACATTCTTCAACTCCTTCTAGCCAGTCTCTTGAGTGTGATAGTGATGAGACAGAGCTTCTGTCAGTTTCTTGGAATCAGGACTATGGATGCTTTGCTGCCGGCACAAGCTGTGGTTTCCGAATTTATAATTGTGAGCCATTTAAAGAAACCTTTAGAAGGGACTTGAAAAATGGAGGATTTAGAATTGTTGAAATGTTATTTCGGTGCAACATTTTGGCGCTTGTTGGTGGTGGATCTAATCCCCAATACCCTCCAAACAAGGTTTTGATTTGGGATGATCATCAAAGTCGGTGTATTGGTGAGTTTTCATTTAGGTCTGAAGTTCGTGCCGTAAAGTTAAGAAGGGATCGCATTGTTGTTGTCCTTGAGCATAAGATATATGTATACAACTTCATGGACTTGAAGCTTCTTCATCAAATTGAGACTTGGGCAAATGCAAGGGGACTTTGTTGCCTTTCACACCATTCCAACAATTCAGTATTGGCTTGTCCGGGTCTTCACAAAGGACATGTTCGGATAGAGCATTTTGGGTTGAAGATGACCAGGTTCATTACCGCTCATGATTCACAAATTGCATGTTTCACTTTGACGATGGATGGGCTTCTTCTTGCTACTGCTAGCACAAAGGGCACTTTGATTAGGATCTTTAACACAATGGATGGATCACGCCTGCAAGAGGTATCATTACACGAAACTTATCTTTTTTCTGTCGAGTTGCTCTTGTTGTTAGTTGTTACTAGGTATTGGCATCTTTAACCAGCCATTGGGCTCAACTTTCTGACGCAATTATGTATCCACATTTCCACTAAACACAAAGTGGTTAAGCTACATTGTAGTGGAAACCATTATTTCCCGTTCAATGCTAGTGTGATTAGCTTACATGTGATAACTGAAAGAAAATATTAACTTTCATGTAATGCCTGCAACATGAGTATTTGTTCTCGTCAAGTTTAAACATTAATATTTGTTCAGAGGGAATATTGGTTTTTGGTGTAAATTCTTGATTAAATTCTATAATATATTAGGTTAAATTTGACTTGGTTTTGGTCTAGGTTCGTTCCACTTCTTGCTGGAATGCATAAATGGTATAACAAAAAATCTCATTCAACATTTTCAATTTTAACTGAGGGCTCGTTGTTCTATCAGGTTGGATTGTTGTTCTTATTATGCTTGGAAGTTTCTTTATGGTAGAAGAAGATTGTTAAACAATGAGGACAATCTCCAAATGATGTTTTCCCTTGCCAACTATTTTGGTTTTACTTATCCAATCATGATTTTATATGTTCCAATTGCTTCATATTTTTCGATTTTTATATTCATGGGGAAATGATGGTTGGTCTTATGATGACCATTGTTTGTTTATTCTTTATACAATATAAGCTATCTAACGACTAACAAGTGACGACGTTAAGTTATGGTTTTTTGTCCTTGTGCATGTGGCAATCATATTTTCATTGACTGATTCTTTTGTCTGATGAAGCTATTTCATGCCCTCAGAAACGTCTGGTACTAACTGTCCTCTAACTAACCTCGATTAGTGTTAGAGTGCTTTGATATGTATTTCATGAATGTACTACTTGTAAATTTGGGATAATGGCATTTATCCTCTTCTTGCGCAGGTTCTAAGTCGGTCGTTTTATCTTTTCTTTATTTTCTGCATCAAAATGTATGCACAGCCAGATGACTTCTAACACTTAATAGACGGGGATAATGTTATTGTCACCTATTGTATTTAGAAATTGGTGTTTATGCTGAAGTTTGTTTAATTTTTAATTATTTCGAGTATTGGAACCAACTTGCTTAATTTCGTCTCTAACTTTGCCTTCAGAAAATTGATGACTCTGTAAGTAATTAAGTATGACTTGACAAAGGTTCTTAAATACATCTTCAGTTGTTTATCTGACCACTATATTACTGTTGATGGTTTCTCTGATATAAAAGTCTTTTGTGATTTGTGATGCTGTATGGAAGGTTCGTAGGGGAGCGGAAAAGGCTGAAATTTATAGCATTGCACTCTCCCCAAATGTTCAGTGGCTAGCTGTCTCTAGCGACAAAGGCACAGTTCACTTATTCAGCCTCAGAGTTCGAGTGGTGGGGGAGGAGTCGTCAAACTATTCTAGTGCTCAGGACTCAGCTTTGGTTCGTCAGAATTCTTCAACTTCTATTGATGCTCTTCTGTCCCAAAATGCTGGGGCCAACCCAGGCTCATCTTTGTCCTTCATGAAAGGTGAAAATTATTCTCTGAAAATATTTTTGAGGCTTTTCCTTCGGCGGTTTTGATTTTTCTTTTTTTCAAGTTATATCTAAATTTAAGAACTGAATAGTCTGCACGAAGAATTTCCGGAAAGAATGATGTGCAGAACTTGTGTGTTTGTTGTGGTCTGTATGTTCTTCCACCACATGGAAGTAGATGTAATTTCCTTTTTATTGTGTGCATGTTTTGCTGAACTTGGCAGGGGTATTGCCAAAGTATTTCAGCTCAGAGTGGTCATTTGGTCAGTTCCACTTGCCGGAAAACACTCGCTTTCTCACAGCATTTGGATCTCAGCATACTGTAATTATAATTGGCATGGATGGAAGGTAAAAAGAACGTCGAAGTTTTTTTTTTTTTTTTGAAACCAAGAACGTCCAAGTTAAAAATTCTTTTTCTTCCCCTAAAAAACGTGTTATTTCCGCATTTTGTTTCGTGTTATCTTAATGTCTGGCTTTGAATACTGCAGTTTCTATCGGTGCAGTTTTGATCCTGTGAATGGAGGTGAAATGTTGCAGCAGGAATACGTTCGGTTCCTGAAATCAGACAATCGGTCTTGAGGAGGCGCAACTGAAAATATACTATGAAATATAAATTGGGCTTATTTCGTGCACTTGTAAATACAAAAATCGATAAATGTAACGCATGAACACCCATGTGTAATGTGGCTAATGTTTTTTCAGTCACTGTCCATATTTGTTTGGTGGCGCTTTTGGTTGTAAATCGCAGTACTATTGTTTTTTGTAACAAAGTTGACAAAAGATTGCATATGGGGAAATGATGATTGAATTTTTTTTTTTTTTCAATTTACAATATTATAGTTCTTTGTTTGTATAAATTACAATGCTCAATTGAAGGTAGAATTATTGATAGTAAAACAAAGTGTGCATGACGTTAGTTATATGGAATTTCAGGAACAATATTTTGTGGAAGAAATCAAAGCCAACTACGAGGCAAAGTAATGCAACAAAGCATAGAATGGTGCGAAACAAAGAAATTTGAAGGTAGAAAAACATAAACTAGAAAATTCGACATGTGAGAAGGGAATGGGGTTGCAAACATGACGACAAGATTATACCGAAGCTATGTTACAAAATGCGCATAGGATGGCGATGGCGATGGCGATGGCACTTGGAGAGAAGCACCTGAAAGCGTGTAAGCTATGTTACAAAAATGACGTACATCTGAACTCTAATTTCCACAAAAAAAAAAAAAAAAGAAAAAGAAAAAACATTGTGTCCTCCTTTTCTTTTTTTTTTCTTTTTTTTTATTTTTTCATTTCTCACGCTCTGACAAACTCCAAACAGGGGCAGTTCTTCCAACTTAATTCTTTTTTATTTGTAGACTTGAACTCCAAACCTAACTTAAAAGGGGAATCGTTTCTTTTACCACTCGAACCAACAACTGTATTAAATTGAAGATTTTCATAGATTATATATAAAAAAAACTTTAAAGGGTTTAAAAGTTCAGTAGTATTTAATTTAGATTTCGAAGGGTTTTGATGGAGTTTTAAAAAGTCCAAGGATATTTCATTTGACTTTGGATGGATTTGTGTGAAGTTTTAAGCAATCCATGAGTATTTAATTTTTGGATTAATTGTGTGGATTTGGGGCATAGGCCAAATTAGTTAAAATATTCTAACCTTTTACAACTTCTATTATTATATTCTAACCTTTTTAGATTTTTTTTTTTTGAAGATAAATCGAAATTTCATTAATCATTCATGGCTCAATACAGGACCAAACATAGAATCAAGTACATTAATTCACTAATCCTATTTGTGCAAATAAATTGCCATTAATTGGTTTTTTTTTCGAAATTGAAATAATTTGACAATAAGGGAGTGCTCTATATAACATTGAAACTCATGACAATACACAAAAGTACTAGAATCACAAAACGAATAACAAAACTTTCCAACAAGAAGAAGACCTAAAAACTTTATAACAAGAAGACAAATCAAAAACTTCCAACTAGGGAAGAAAACTAACTATAAAGTAAAAACTAAAGATAAATCAATCCAAATCACCGCACAAATCCACGGAACACTGTTGATGAAGATGTACTGCAACAAGGATGGACCAATCTCTACAATTTATTAAATAAATAAAGAGCAAAAGACATTTGATTGGAAAAATCTAAAAGTGAATCAAAAAAGAATTTTAGAGATTTGGAGAAGGAGATCTTATAATCTTTTTAGATTTGTTATTATATTCTAACTTGATTTTTAACTTCAAATTTGATGATGTGAAACTTAAATAATAAATTTAAACAATAAAATGATAATTAGTTTTTCGAAGAAAAATAATTATTATTTAATGACTATAGGTGACTTCTAAACTTTATTATTCAATTGTCACACTGTCACCTCATTGAATTTTGATTGAAAAAAATTGGCATAGCATACAAATTAAATAATCTAAAAAATTATAATATAATAATAAATCTCAAAATGTTAATGATATAATATCAAAATTTGCGAAAGATTAAGATATTTTAACTAAGTAAGGCCTTTGGCATATGGTGAATTTTGAAAGACTTTTTCAAATAAAATCAAACTTCTCTCGTGATAAAAGTGCTGGAGCTGAAAATCTCTTTGAACAAGAATCAACAAAACCTTTATCGTTAGAGAAACAACTCGAACCATCAAAATCGAAAGACTTGTCTTCAATGCTCTCAAACCAAACACACTGCTCAAATCGATTAATGATTCTTTTAGAACATTAAACACGCTAGAGATTTTGAAAGTTATTCTTTCAAATTCATACAAACCAATAAAAATCATTGAAAAAATCATTCAATATACACAAATCCTAAAATCCATAAAAATCAATTACAAAAAAAAAAAAAATCATTTAAAATCCTTGCAAATCAATTGATACACCCCCTTGAATCCTTGATTCAACCAATATCTGACTCCACCAAGGAGTCAAACAATCAGCCACGTGGCACCACCTCAGCCTCAAAGCCTCCAAAATCTTTAAACGTGTCTCTTCTATATATAGCAATCGATCAACACATCAATGATCAATCCTCCATTGTGCACAGTGAAGTCTGTGTAGCGTGATTTTCGAAGCAGATACAGATGTCTAGTCCTCAGTGTTGTGACAACCCACCGAGCCTCAGCGGGAGCTCTGGCAATGGCAGAGTCGAAGAAGTTGGAGGAGTGAAGAGCTACGTCTCTGGCTCTATTGATTCCAACGCCGCCGTTCTTCTTGTCTCTGATGTGTTTGGTCGGTACCCATTTCGATTTTTTTGGTCATACTCTTTGATTTTTGTGTTCAATGTGATGTTTGGTGTGTTTTCTGAAATGGGCATCTCTTGTTTTGCAATTTCAGTGCTGGGTTTTGAAATCTTTGAATGTTGAATGCGTTTTCCCCAATTTCATTTTCATTTGAGTTAGTTTGGTAAATTAGCTGCAGTGCCTTCTCTGTATTTCAATCAGTGATTGCAAAGCATCACCTAAACATCACCCCAAACCCGGGGCCAAACCACCTAGGCGGTAGACAGGCGGTGTCCTTCTATCTAATTTTTAAAAAATTTAGGGGGCTATGTAGTATAATTAATTTCGATAATATAATACCTGCACAAGTAACCCAACAATGAAATTGTGACACAATTAATATTACATAAGGACCTAACGACTTATTAGTATTTTTGAAGTGTATATTGAATAAGAATCACAATGACTAGGCAATTAGTGTTTAAGGACTTATAAATAAATAAATAATTATATATGGACCTTTAAATAAATATTATTTTATTTGCCTAGGCATCATATAGGCGCCGTCTAGGGAACGCCTTCCCTAGACTAGGGAAATCACCTCGATATCGCCTTGGCGCCGAGCAATCCTTGCCTGAAACTATGGATGCCCTGTATGCAATTAAGGTTTTTTCAGTGAATGAGCTGAGTTTAGAAAATTTTATGATTTGTTGATGTAGGAAATTGAGGTAGGGAGGTCCACATTTTTTCACCCTTTGTCATTTGTTTTATGCAAGTGATTTTAATTTTCACGTTTCTTTAGTAATTCAGTCGCCTCTAATCATGATATGGCAAGGCGAAACCTCAATATAACAATGTATGGTTCAATGAATACCCCAAATCTTATATACGTTTGCGTTGCTTAGTTGATAATGGTGGGAATGAAGAAACTGTGGCCATCCATGATCTTAATTAGATGAATTATCTTGAGGTTGATACAAGGTGTGCATGTGGTTTTCTCATCTCTGAAACTTGAACTTTCTACGTTGAAGGCTTGATGTATCTTGTGGTTGTTCAAAATGAAAAGGCTCAATCTGAAGGCTAAAAGCTTGCTCATGTTGTCCCTGAAACAGTCTTGAAAAACAAGAGATGGTAGGAAAAGCATGATTCACGACGCAAACAACTGTTGAACCAACATTTAAACCTGGCACACATATACATGTATGCTTGCGAAAAGAAAATCCTACATAGAAAGTTCACGTATACATGCATTCACGTTTGATAATATCCTAACACACTATAATTAGTCTCGACATAATGTGTAAACCTTTTGCTCACTTTAGTTTCTTTATATATACAAACATTTGAAAATATTTCTATCGTTTATTTTTATGCTAAAACATTTTGATCTAACTCATAGTTTTTAATTTTTTGTTGCAGGATATGAAGCACCAAATCTAAGGTAAAGCTTGATCTAAAATCTGGTTTTAATATTAATTGATTGGTGTAGGCTGAATTTCTTTTCTTTCATAATTCTTTTTGTTGCACCCCATTGAATGTTTGAGCTACTAGAACTTGTCCTTTCTGGTCAATTTTATCCAATAGTTACACCCAATATTGTTGCCAACCATGTCTGATGTTGTAATGCGACTAAGTCTTCTCCTCAAGTGGTTTGGCCTCCTTTTATCCAAATGAACCAAATGATGGCATTACAAGAGCTGAAACTTATGAAAATGACTTTATATCCTTATATACCACTATCATCCACAAGATTAGTATTGAAATTTACTGACAGTCCTGCATGATGCATGAGAGTGTAGCTTCTTAAGACGTTTACACCACAAAATCTTTGAGAATTTACGTTGGATGATAATGCCAACTAATTCTGAATCCTCTTTGCATAAAATTGACCAACTACACAACAAGTACACTGGAGTAAGAGAAATCTGTTTTGCAAAATATCCATGTAGTTGATCTTCTGAAGAATCAATAGTCATTAATAATGCCTGCACTTCGGGTTTCTTTCAACCTCTTCTTTACGCTTCTTCAATCATGTGCAAGGTGAAGAAAAGGTAATGGATCAAATGGCATCTTCATTTAGAAGAGGACAAAAGAAATGACTATTTTCTGTCGGCAATTCATCAAGCAATGTTTGCTTCGCTCTTTGATCCTGAATCCTTTTTTATCATTCTAGCTTTGTAGTTTGCTTGAGAAAGATTTTGGATGCGCAACTTTTCTTGGCTTTGAGAATGGGACCTTTAGAGTTGCATATAAATCTTGTACAAGTTATTAGCTGCTTTGGAGTAAAACTTCTTCTGATCTTTGCCGTATTTGAGAATTTCTCTAACACCATCGTTTTTCATTGCCTAAAAAGTACTTATTTCCCTGTTTGATTTCTTGCCCCCAATCGGAAGATCTCACTGCAATTAATGATATCGTATAGTTTTCTCTAGTAGCACTCTTGAGTCTTTCAATATCGCAAATGCTTGAACTTTTGCTTGATAGTGTTCATAAAGAGGCGCAAGCTCTTTTTTTTTTTTTAACTAAATGAACACATGTTGTGGTACCATTGCCTGAATTATTCATGCTATATATTTATAGGGTCTTGCTTCTTAGGCTGTATGCTTAATTTTTACGTAGAACTGTTTCAGACCTTATGTGCAGTTGAGATGCACATTGGAACTTTTTGTTGTTGCTATTTACTGATGCTCTTCCAACCATCATGATTGTATGTCTATCTATTTGCGCTTTAATTTTTTTTTATTTCCATGCGTGGAAAAGAAAGCTTGGCGACAAAGTTGCAGCTGCGGGATTTTACGTGGTGGTACCTGACTTATTTTATGGGGATCCATATTCAATGGGTCAGGATTTTTTCTCCTGGCTACCATCTCACAATCCGGTCAGATTAATTGGTGTTTATTGTTGTTTACTTTAGTCATTTTTGTGTAGAAAATTAGTCATCAAAATTGTAGTGAGTGACTTACTCTGATAACTTAATCAAATGCTGCAGGATAAAGGAGCTGAAGAGGCCAAACCAATCATTTCCTATCTTAAAAGTAAAGGCGTTGCTGCTATTGGTGCAGCAGGATTTTGCTGGGGCGGTGAGACAACAGTACTTGTCGTTATTTGTATAATGTCAATTATTTGGATAAAAAATGAAAATAAAGCCTCTAATCTAAAACCTTTTAGTGTAGTTGCGAATATATGCCATTGCTTGTATTTATTGAGTTCAAATATTGTTTTTTGTTATCAGCCAAGGTGGTTGCCCAAATAGCTAAGACTGACGATATTAAAGCTGTGGTTATGTTGCATCCTTCACTTATTAGTCTTGATGATATCAAAGGTACAAATTGATTTTCTAGTTTTTTTTTTTTTTTGAAGTACAGCAGAAATTTCATTAATCATTATTTTCTAGTGGTTATTGAGCATTAATATGTTAGAAATTCTCTGAACAACTTTTTTGAACTTGTTCAGAGGTTAAGGTGCCAATTTCTGTTCTTGGAGCTGAAATTGACGAGATGTCACCACCTGAGCTTGTGAGACAATTTAAGGATGTTGTTAAACCAGAGGTAAGGATCCTCTAAAATTTGGTTAACTAGCATAAGCCATTACCATTACATTTACATGAAACTTTGGATTGCACTTTTTTTTCTTGGTACATTTGATTTTTTATTTTTTTTTCAAATCTAAAGGCAAGTGGCTCTTGATTAGTCTCCCGTCCAGGAGCCGTATTAATTTCTCATGTGTTTTTTTATACACGTGTGACGCCATTTATGGCTAAATGTGTCATGGAAAAAAATGCATATTTCCCAAGATTAGCAGTTGAATTATGTTCTCCGCTCCTACTTCTGTTGTTACCATTTGCATATCTGTAATGTAGCTATTTGATTGAATAGACTGATGAATGTAGCTTCTGCCCGCAGGTTGATCTCCATGTGAAGATATTTGATGGATGTGAACATGGATGGACTGTTCGGTATGATATTGAAGATGCAACAGCAGTAAAGCGCGCGGAAGAGGCTCATCAGGACATGCTGGATTGGATCAATAAGTATGTCAAGTGAGAATTTTTTTGGTCGTCCCAGTTTCCCCGCATGTGTGTTTGCTAGCAAGTAATCTATCAAATACGTACTTCATGAACTTCAATTACAGCATTGCTAATTTCTTGTAACGCTATACTAAACTAGTAATACTAGACATTTCAATGAAATAAATGGTGGCAGGATGTGTTAGCTTGCAATAGAAGATAGTAGAATGAGTTTTTGTTTTTGTTTTTTTTTTTTTTTTTTTTTTTTCAGGTTATAGTTGAATGAGTTGTAAGTTTGAATGAGAGAAACTAACTTTTAAATGAAGTGAAACTAGAGCTTCACGTGTTTTTGAAGTGTACGTAAAGGACATTGATTTACAAGACAGACGTTCAAACCTCAAAAATTGGTTGTGTATTGGAAGTTGGGGACTTTTTTTTGGATTTTTTTTCTCTTTATAACTTGAAAAGATGAGGAGGAGTAGATAATGGGGTAGAAAATTTGTAGAAGTAAAGAATGGGGTAGATATTTTTAACTTTTTGGATGTAGGTGGGGCCGGGTTGGGATGGGGAATACAATTCCCATCCCCCATTCCATTTATGGCATGGCAGGGAATTTTGATCTCCATTCCCCCACCCCATCAATTCTTTACATAATGTCTACAAATAAAGATCAAATATATTATAGATACAAAATTAAAGTCATTAAAAGCTTTTTTTTTACACACCTCTAAATCAGTTTTCAAATTTTACATGAAGCACTTACCATAAAAAAAAGGAAATGAATGATTTTGATGCAATTTTCACAAGTAATATTTGGGATCCCTCTTAGGAAATCCCCATAGGGCAGGGTAGGGAATTTCCATGGGGTGGAGAGGAGCAATGCCGCCCTCATCCTCCCCCGGATGATCCCCCTCCCTCGGATGATAGAGATGAAATTCTTTTCTGTCTCCTGCCCCATGAGGGGTAGTTGATGAGAAATCTCTACTCCATCTAGGTAGATCCCTACAGGAATGAGGGATTTCCCACCCCACCTACATCCCAGTGTCAAACATACTTTCAAAACCCGCATTTATATTAGAGAAGCTTCTTTGATACTTGAATGTCTATTCATCTTAAGTGACGTCCATTTTCAATCTTAATTTAGTATTGGAGATGAAAAACATGCATCATCAGCACCCATTTGCTGTACCTCGAGAGACATCTGCACTAAATAATGGCAGCCAAATAAGTAATTACTGTATCGTTTAAACCGCAATTGTACGTCTCTTTCCAAAATTACAGTAGTATTTTTCCCTCCTAAAATTGGACTAGGCGACTAGCCGACTAGCCGACCAGGCGTTTGGTTCTTTTTATCTTTTTCCTCATTAGACATGTCGTATTGCGCCACGCATACAAATTGCACAAATTGACCACGCTGGCACTCGCTAATGCTTACGTGCTCAAGCTCGTGTCGTCCCCTTTAGAGTAAAACTTCACTGTTTGACACGACACTCACTCTCTCCTGCTCCAACTCCAACTCCACGTAACGTTCAAAACTACCTTTCGTTGGTGGGCCCACGTGATTTTCTAACCTTCTCGATAGTTCAAACCATCATATCATCAGACACGTGGCACTATTTCAGCCACTGAAAACTTCCTAAAAAATGTATGGATAGATCGAAATTTTCTTCATTGTTCATTGTGAAGTCTATCGTGACTTTCGAAGCAGAGAGAGAAAGTCAGAGAGTCAGAGAGATGTCTGGTTCACAGTGTTGCGATAACCCACCGATTCTGAGCTCCAGCTCTGGCAATGGCAGAGTTGAAGAAGTTGGAGGAGTGAAGAGCTACGTCTCTGGCTCTATCGACTCCAACGCCGCTGTTGTTCTTGTTTCTGATGTGTACGGTCGGTACCCATTTCGAATTTTTTGTCCTCTTCAATTTTTGTGTTTTTATGTGATTTTGATGCGTTTTATGAAATGGGTATTCATTGTTTTGATTGTTGAGTGTGTTTTCCCAAATGGGTCTCCCCTGTTTTTGATATTGTGAAGGTTTTGTCTCAACTTTGTGTGAATTGGTTTGGTGAATTAGGTGTAAGTGTTTGTGAACGGAACTCTTTTTTGGTCTTTGTTGATGTTTTAAATTGGTTTATTTGTAGGTTGATTTTTCAGTTGCTGGTTCTGACTAGCTTTGATTCAGTATCAGTTAAGTAGTTGACACTTTTAGCAATTAGGTTTCTTCCAGTGGATAAGTAGAGTTTACAAAATTGTGATCTCTAGATGAAGGAGAAGGGAAGACCCACTTTATGTTGATTTTCTGCTTGCGGGGCACTTCTTTGCCGGCATGTGGATATCCGTCAGTTTTGATATTGTCCCCAAGTTAACCACCTTCAACTCACTTGTGTGGGGTTTTAATTCAAAAGGCCTCGGTTTGATTAGATGGGAGATCGTCACTTATATAATTCATTATGTAGTTTCACTTAATCAATGTGTGTTAGTATAAATCACTGAGTCTGTATAAGTCAAAGTAAGTCAAGTATATTAGATGGAGTTTGTTAGGATGATATAACACGTGTAACACATCTGTGAATTCAGTTGTATTGATTCAAATATTAATCTCTGAAAAGAAAGAGGAGAGAAGGTGAAGAGTTTCTTGATTCTCTGTTTGTTAATGTGGTATAAGAGCTCTAGAACCTTCATCGTCGCCATTACTGGTGATCGATTGAAGAAATTGCAGTTTCATCATCGCCTATCTTGGTGATCGATTGACATTGGAGTGTTGATGTTCCTGACGATCTTCGTAGTTGTTCTTGGTGATCTGTGCAACTGTTGTTGCAGATCTGCGTAGTGTTCTTGCAGATCTATCATGCTCTTCAATCGGTGTTGTTGTTCTTCTAGGTCGATTGAAGTTCCTCTGTCATGGATCTTGGAAATGCTTCTCGTCAATTGACTCCGGTTCATTCTGGAAGTCATGCTTTCAACAATCAATTGATGGCTCCATTTGGCAACTCTCTAAACCAGATTGTGTCAATCAAATTAGGAGAGAATAATTTCTTGTTGTGGAAATCCATTATCGTTCCTGTACTTGAGGGTTGTAGATTTGATGATATTTTGTTTGGAACAACTCCTATTCCATTGAAATTTGATGAAAATGGTTGTCACTGAAGAATATCAAGATTGGTTTTCAAAAGATAGGATGTTGTATGCTTGGTTGTTGTGTGCACTTTAGCCTCAAATAGCTACTTCAGTTACTGGAAAATCAATCGAAAGTAGACCTAAAACTGCTAATGATTTGTGGAAATCAATTGAGAATCTGTATGGATCAAACAATAGGGCTCATATTCAATATATCAAGGCTGCACTTAGAACTACAACCAAGGGATCCAGTAAGATGATTGAATATTTGAGGAGGATGAAGGAATTTGCAGATAATCTGGCCACTGCTGGTGACTTTGTAACAAAAATGGAACTAATTTCATGTGTTCTTTCTGGTTTAAATAGTGAATATCTTCCTATCACTACATTGTTAGAATAAAGGATAGATCTTACCTAGCCAGATTTGCAATCTACTTTGTTGAGTTTTGCAGCAAAGTTAGGACATCTGCAAATTAGATCTGGGATGAATTCTTTGAATATTCAAGGGGTAAATCAAGCAAATGCTGCTGAAGTGAAACAAGGGACTGGTACCTGGAATAACAATAATCAAAAGCACAATAGTAATGGAGGAAGGCAGTCTAATTCTAATAACAATAATAGAGGAAGAGGTGGAAGATATAGAGGCCGAGGTGGTTTTAAGTTCTCTAACAATAATAGGCCTACATGCATATTTGTACAAAGGTTGGACATTCAGCTGTTCATTGCTATTATAGGAATGATATGAGTTACATGGGCAATCAACAGTTTAATGGCAATAATCAGAATCAACAGTTCAGTCAAGGCCAACAGTTCAACAATAATAATCAAAGTGGTGGTTTTCAGGGACAACCACAAAGTGCACATTTTGTTGGACATCAAAATTAGTTTGGAAACTCCTCATCTGCACCAACTTTTTCCTCTCATGAGTCATTACCAGATTCTTCTTGGTATGATGACAGTGGTGCTACTGCCCATGTGACCCGCAGATCTATCTCAGTTGAATGGTTGTACACCTTATCAACGTAATGATATTTTAATTGTTGGCAATGGGCACGTATTACCAATTAAATATGTTGGTAATGCTCATATTAACACTGCTATTGGTAAACTGAGATTTCCTAATACCTTATGTGTGCCAAATATAATGAAAAATCAGTTAAGTATCTCCCAACTCACTAAAGATAACAATGTAGTCATTGAATTTACTGACAAACATTGTTTGGTGAAGGATTCTTCAACTAAAGAAGTATTACTTCAAGGGATTCTTCGAGATAGACTGTACCAATTTTTTTCCTCAGCTTCTCTGACTCTTTCAATACAGTCATCCACCATACTTCCTCAAGCTTTCTGGACTTCAGTGAGACCATCATCAGTTTTGTGGCATTTTAAGACTTGGGTATCTAGCTAAACAAACACTGAATCAGATTTTGAGATCTTCTCTTCATTTTTCATGTAATGATGATACTTTCTGTTCTATATGTCCATTAGGAAAGCATCATGCTCTTCCATTTCCACATTTTGATTCATGTAGTAAACATCTATTAGATATGATACATACAGATGTGTTGGGACCCTCACCAGTTTCATCTCTCCATGGATTCGATTACTATATCAGTTTTATTGATGATAGTTCCAGATTTACTTGGATTTTTCCATTGAAAAATAAATCTGATGCTTTTGGTGTTTTTAAAGTGTTTAAAACAATGGTAAAGAACCAATTTTCCATAACAATCAAAAAGGTTCAATTAGACTGGGGAGGAGAGTACAGAGTGTTTAAGAACTATTTGGCAGACAATGGAATTTTATTTCAACATCCTTGCCCTTACACTCATGAGTAGAATGGAAGAGTTGAAAGGAAACATAGGCATGTTGTGGAAACCAGTCTAACCTTACTTGCTCAAGCTAATCTTCCTCTTACTTTTTGGTGGGATGCTTGTGAATCTGTTGTGTTCTTGATAAATAGACTTCCTACAAGAGTTTTACAGGGTCTATCTCCTTATGAAAAGGTTTATAAAGTTCCACCAGATTATACTATACTTAAGGTGTTTGGTTGTGCTTGTTATCCCTATGCACAAACTTACAATCAACATAAGTATCAATATAGATCTGAGAAGTGTCTCTTTACTGGATATAGTTCTGTACACAATGGTTATAAGTGTTTAAATGCAGCTGGCAGATTGTTCATCTCCCGTCATGTCTTGTTTAATGAGGAGGAGTACCCTTATCAGACATTTTTTTCTTTCTTTAAAGTCTGTTGCTTCTCCTGACTTGACTAGTCCAGTTATCTCTCTGCCCATATCATCATCATCTACTCCTACTGTGTCTTCAAGCTCTCATTCTACTTCTTAGTCTACTTCTGCTGAGCAGACCACCTCTCTACCTTCACTTTCACAGTCTATATGTAATCAGACTGTTGTTCCAGCTTTGCACCTATGTCTTCTAGTGACGTATCTACTGTACCTACAGTAGCATCTGCAAACTGTCATCTGACAATCACTAGATCAAAGAATGGTATAAGTCAAAAGAAAGTTTTTGCTGCTTCTGTTGTCTCTTCTCTTGATGATATTCCTACATCAGTCTCACAGGCTCTTTTAAGCCCACATTTGAAAGAAGCTATGCTCAAAGAGTATGAAGCTTTGATGAAAAATGGTACATGGTCTCTAGTACTAGTTTCTCCTACTCAGAATATAGTTGGCACTAAGTGGCTCTTCACCATTAAAAGGAACTCAGATGGTACTATCAATCGTTACAAAGCTCGATTGGTAGCAAAAGGGTTTAAGCAAATACTTGGTGTAGAGTTTTCAGAGACTTATAGTCCTGTAGTGAAACCATCTACTATTAGAGTCATTTTCTCCATTGCAGTGACATTTGGATGGACTATTAGACAAATTGATATTAATAATGCCTTCTTGAATGGCAAGTTGTATAAAGAAGTATATACTAATCAGCCTGAAGGTTTTGTTGAAACTGGTACTTTTGGTATGATTTGTTGTCTTTATAAAGCTCTCTATGGGCTTCGTCAAGCTCCTAGAGCATGGTTTGACGAATTAAAACATCGGTTACTTCAATGGGGTTTTCATAATGCTGTGACAGATTCCTCTTTATTCATTTCTCAACAGCAGAATTCTTTACTCTATGTTCTTGTATATGTTGATGATATACTCATTATAGGAACTAGTGATGAGCTTATTCAATAGTTTATTGCAAAATTAAATCAAAGATTTGCTCTCAAAGACATTGGAGATCTTAATATGTTTCTCAATTTTGAAGTTCACAGAGATCAGTCGTGTGACGGCCCCAAATTCCCAATGCATTTGGGTACGCCCGGCCTAGACCCGTGCAAGCCTCGAGTCAGTTCTCGATAACCTTGACGAGCCTAGTCAGCCTCAAAACATCAAAAAATTCAAGATTTATGAAAGAGTTATTGCAATTATAACACAAATGGCGGAAGCAAAAGTCAAATTCAAATCAAATATTGAAATAACTCTATCAAATGGAAGTAAAGGAATTCTATAAGTGTGGAAACCCCGGGCATTCATGTACAATTCGAAATGCAAAGGTACATGATACCAATCTCATCAAAATTTGCCAAGTTTAATAATCCCAAAGCATGTATATATAAAACGGTGTACATAAAAGCAAAACATAATAAAAACCTATAAAATAGTCTTCAACTCCAGTAGCTAATCCTCACAAATGAGATCCCCTAGGTAGGGTCCCTTGCCCTTGTCGCTCTCGCCCTATCTCGCACCCACCGTCACAAACTAGACGGTGAGAGCAACCGAATAAAATCGAATGTAATGCCGTGAGAAAACAACGATAATTCATGATAATTCAAATAAAGTAGTCTAAATATCATGCGGAAATAAAAAGACAGAAATTAAATAGACAAGATGCATGATAAACACTAATGGATATCAATCGAGAGTTAAGTGTGTTCCAAAGAATCAAAAGAGGCTCATAAGTGGTCTAGTCCATAGCATAACGGCGAAGACCCCGCGAGGTCTTCCCGGGCATCGACTCAAACGAAAGCACAGCTATGACTGGAAAGGGACTCGAACCCATCCACCCAGTACTTGGTGTCACACGGTCACTAAGGGTGGTCACACACTCGTGGCCGCGAGTGCCCGCGTTTTATCCCTCTAGTGCAGGTCCTAGTACTTTCGAGACAAAACACTTACGCCGGGAATCACACATACAAGAAGTATGGAATGGAAGGCCAACAAGTAAATAATAACAAACACAATGGCATGAAAATGAATCACATGGCATTTTCTAACTGGCTTACAAACGTACAAATGCTTGTTTAAGGCAAGTGTACTTACACGAACTATCGTGACTCGTATGACAACTCCGAGATCCTAACGCGACTTCCCGATTTCCTATACCGCACTCCAATTATCCAAATCCGCTTGAATAAATGCCACACAAATCAAAATTACCACCCGAATTATACCTAAGATTATTTGTCATTAAATTAGCTTCAATTTGCTACATTATATCAATTTTCACGTTTTTCGAGGCTAAAACCCGACTATATCCCGCCAACATTTCCGAGAAAATCCCAAAACTCGAGTTGTGAACCATTTTTCTAATTTCTCATATTTTTCTGGATTTTTCTGAATTTTTCCATAATTTTCCCTATTTTTACGGATTTTCTTTTCCATTTTTTTTTTTATATTTCTTTTTAAGGGCGGTTCGTAGAAACCGTCCTGGTTCAAGGCCGAACCGGACCGGTTCGGGCCGAACCGCCCTTCATCTTCTTCAATTTTTTTTTTTTTTTTTTTTTTTTTTTTTTTTTTTTGAACGAGGCGCACGGCGCCTCTTTTTTTTTCTCGTTTCCTCTTTTTTTTTTTTTTTTTTTTTTTTTCGTTGTATGGATCGATCAAGAGAGGGAGATACACACACTTACCTCGGTGACGTAGGCGGTGGTGGTGGTGGTTCCACTCGGCGGGAGAGGAGACCGCCGAGAGCGTGAGAGATGTGAGGCCGAGAGGGAGGGAATGACCGAGAGCGTGAGAGACGACGAGCGTGGGGAGGGAGATCGAGAGAGAACGCGAGAGTGAAATGGAGTGGGAGAGGGAGAGACCGTGAGTGGTGTGGTGAAGGGTCGAGATGGAAGAGAAGGAGAGGGCGGCGGCTTTCATCAAAGGAGAAGATGAATAGTGGGGTTTTGTTATGAAACGGTTTGTATATATTTATAACATCAAATGACCTTTTTGCCCTTCTCCCTTCACTTCATACATTTAAACACATCTACCCTTATGGGTCTTTTACCACATCATCTCATCTTAGCACACACACACATCTCTAGGCCAATCTCATGGCTCCTCACCATTAGACTCGTGTCACTTTAACAATACAAACTACATAGTCCGCATGTTACGTAATTAACCAACTCCCGCGTTCCAACAACGTTCCTCGGTCCGTTTTTCCTTGTTTCGACTCTCATAATGCGCGTAGTCTCGCATTATCTCGCCAACTAATTAATTAAATTAATAAAAATTCATTTATTTATATGTTTTACTCCCCGTTTGACTAGTCGAAACCTCACTCAATTAAATATCGCCCCGCGCGAGACTCGTAAAATACTAACATACTATTACACACAATCAAAGAATCATAAAATCACTTCGGCGTCGACTCCGAAGTTCGAAATATTGACCGGTATTCACGTAGCCGGGTCACAATTTTGACAATTGCCGTACAAGTCGGATTTAAAATTTGGGGTTGTTACGAGCTCTCCCCACTTATTAGAATTTCGTCCCCGAAATTTATCTAATAAGTAAGCTAGATTAACGACTCTTCAGCTCTAACGGGCCGATAAAAACTCGAGTGAGTCATTTCTTGACTCCGAACCGTTCGTGACCCTTCGGTGAAGAGACCTTCGGGTATTCATAATCTCCCGAATCATACTGCGAAGCTCATCGTGATACTCGACAAGTATTTCTTATGCCACTCCCGGGCAATCTTAAGTCTCAAATAAAATTTCCCACAACTACCCGGATGCTATCGTAACCACGAGGAGATCGGGGCAACCACTAACGAAATCCATATCAATATGTTCCCACTTCCATCAAGGAATGGGTGGGGGGCTGCGATAGTCCTCCAGTCGTCGATGCCCGGCCTTTACGCGCTGGCATGTCACATGCTCGAACAATTCCGACACCTCGGAACATCATTCCTGGTCACCAAAATAATGTCGCATATCGGCGCACATCTTAGGTCGACCGGATACACAACCAAACCGAAACGATAAATCTCCCGAAGTAACTCTTCACAAGCATCGAGACCCCATGGAATCCCCGGTCGCCGCGATACCTCTAGCATGAGTCCGTCGACCACTCGTCTGGGCAATATGAATTATCCACCATCTCATTGCACCGTGGTATGACGCATCGCCTTCTTGTCCCTCACGCACAATGCCAAATGAGACGGTCCACAACATCGTTTGACCACGTATCCGGGTTACGGTAGTCGTCGGCACGTCCGTGATCTCATCAACTCGAATGCCTCACATAAACCACGCTCGTAGGTTCTTTAACATATAACTACCTCTCGCATCCAATCCTTTGCGGCGCAACGCATCGCAACAACGTTGATCTTCTCGTATCCACAAATCAACGCATATAATGTTTATATCTAGTTCGCACCTCTCCCCCAAACCGTGGGCTTACAAATCGCTTCGACATGACTTAGATCCTCTTTCTCGAGCTGTGGACTACCTCAAAGTCACTTCAGACACTCGTTCATCATCGCTGAATTGCAAACCAATGCATAGTCACTTCAGACGGCTTCAATAAGCTATAACCAACTGTGAACTCTCGCGAATGTCACTTCCAACGACTTGATTTTATCTCGGTCTTGACCGTAGGTCCCAACCAATTCAAACAACCTAATTCAACTACGGTCTCTCTGACCGCTCCCGTTTTCCCAAAATGTTAGGAATGCCACGACCTCGTCGCAAACATCGCCACCTTACCACGACTCAAGCTTGGTGATCACGACGTAAGACGCTACGATCGCGACTCGTACGCCATACTCGTGAAAACCTCCCAACCTACTCGCGTCTCGACGCAAGTTTATCTATACCCGAGCGAGAAAATAGATTCGACAAAGTTGTAACCGTGTGCCACCATGTACACTACGTGTCCATGCATCGTAAGATGAATCACAACCGATCAGTCTGCCTCTCTTTAGGTGTACTTGTGGCTAGTTTTGGCACCATTGTGCCCAAACTTACCATCTCTTTCGGACTCTTATCTAAGTTAGGTTTGTCTCATCCTAGACAACACTGCTAAGTTTAAACGGTAATACTCTAGCCAGTATCAACCCTAACTCTGTCACATGACGTCCAACGTCTTATTTAAACACCTAAAGCTTCATTTAATCGGTTCCATGCATGTCATATGATAACCAGGAAATTTTTTTATCTCCGTTAGTATCACGAACCACTATAAGTTATTGTTCATTCGCCACGTGCACATCCTCGCACAAATCAGTACATCGTTTCTAAAAATGTCCAGGTTGTCCGCATTGGTAACACAACTTCCGCTTTCGAGAACCACTATCATCGTTCGAATTTCTCGTTCGTTTCCCATCATGTTTCCCCTGATCGGCGCTCTAATTACAACTCAGGTCGATCAGGTTCAATCTTCTCGTGACTCTTCAAGAACAACTCTGTTACGGTCACGTCGGTACACTCCATAGAAATGACGGGGTCGTGCCTCTTGAACTCTCGCCATTGCTCGACCTCAATAGTCGTCGTAATGTCATACACTTGTCGGTGCACGAGGTACAACCGCCATAATCGGTGTCATTGAAGTGGTGGAAGGAAGCAAAGTCATGGTCGTCACCCGGTGTGTTTGCCTCTTGAGTAATGGTTACTCTAGCCGTTGATGGTACCGATGCAACAAAGAATCGACGCCCTCATTATCGCCAAAATCTCTTCCAACTATCGCTCTTGAGATGCGACTCTCTGCGTCAAAGTCTGAAACTCGTCGATGTTAACAACTCGAGTACTCGACGTCCCGCTGTCGTCACTAGGACCCTTCTGATCCGCCATCGCCCTCTCTCATAACGAAAGCGTATTTCGGATCAGTGGATAGTTACCGATACCATATAATACACACAACAATCGTAATATATATAAACATCACATCAGACTTATCCCACTCCCCAACTAGGATTCTAAGTCAAGATCATAGGGTTTCCACTCTAAGTTCAACCGTTCCTAACTTCCGCTGGTTTAAATGGCTTGTGTTTTATGAATTTGAATCAAGAGTCCTTAGAACCTTGTCTTTAGAACCTTGTGCTATATACGATAAAGCCTAAGCTAATACCAATCGTGACGGCCCCAAATTCCCAATGCATTTGGGTACGCCGACCTAGACCCGTGCAAGCCTCGAGTCAGTTCTCGATAACCTTGACGAGCCTAGTCAGCCTCAAAACATCAAAAAATTCAAGATTTATGAAAGAGTTATTGCAATTATAACACAGCGGAAGCAAAAGTCAAATTCAAATCAAATATTGGGAAATAACTCTATCAAATGGAAGTAAAGGAATTCTATAAGTGTGGAAACCCCGGGCATTCATGTACAATTCGAAATGCAAAGGTACATGATACCAATCTCATCAAAATTTGCCAAGTTTAATAATCCCAAAGCATGTATATATAAAACGGTGTACATAAAAGCAAAACATAATAAAAACCTATAAAATAGTCTTCAACTCCAGTAGCTAATCCTCACAAAGTCTCCCTAGGTAGGGTCCCTTGCCCTTCTTTCGCTCTCTCTGCGCCTATCTGCACCCACCGTCACAAACTAGACGGTGAGCAAGCTGAATAAAATCGAATGTAATGCCAGCGAGAAAACAACGATAATTCATGATAATTCAAATAAAGTAGTCTAAATATCATGCGGAAATAAAAAGACAGAAATTAAATAGACAAGATGCATGATAAACATACTAATGGATATCAATCGAGAGTTAAGTGTGTTCCAAAGAATCAAAAGAGGCTCATAAGTGGTCTAGTCCATAGCATAACGGCGAAGACCCCGCGAGGTCTTCCCGGCATCGACTCAAACGAAAGCACGGCTATGACTGGAAAGGGACTCGAACCCATCCACCCAAGATACTTGGTGTCACACGGTCACTAAGGGTGGTGGTCACACACTCGTGGCGCGAGTGCCGCGTTTTATCCCTCTAGTGCGGGTCCTAGTACTTTCGAGACAAAACACTTACGCCGGAATCACACATACAAGAAGTATGGAATGGAAGGCCAACAAGTAAATAATAACAAACACAATGGCATGAAAATGAATCACATGGCATTTTCTAACCGGCTTACAAACGTACAAATGCTTGTTTAAGGCAAGTGTACTTACTCGAACTATCGTGACTCGTATGACAACTCCGAGATCCTAACGCGACTTCCCGATTTCCTATACCGCACTCCAATTATCCAGTCCGCTTGAATAAATGCCACACAAATCAAAATTACCACCCGAATTATACCTAAGATTATTTGTCATTAAATTAGCTTCAATTTGCTACATTATATCAATTTTCACGTTTTTCGAGGCTAAAACCCGACTATATCCCGCCAACATTTCCGAGAAAATCCCAAAACTCGAGTTGTGAACCATTTTTCTAATTTCTCATATTTTTCTGGATTTTTCTGAATTTTTCCATAATTTTCCCTATTTTTCTCGGATTTTCTTTTCCATTTTTTTTTTTTATTTCTTTTTAAGGGCGGTTCGGCGAAACCGTCCCGGTTCAAGGCCGAACGGACCGGTTCGGGCGAACCGGCCCTTCATCTTCTTCAATTTTTTTTTTTTTTTTTGAACAGAGGCGCACGGCGCCTCTGTTTTTTTCTCGTTTCCTCTTTTTTTTTTTTTTTTTTTTTTTTTTTCGTTGTATGGATCGATCAGAGAGGAGATACACACACTTACCTCGGTGACGTAGGCGGTGGTGGTGGTCGTTCCACCGGGAGAGGAGACCGCCGAGAGCGTGAGAGATGTGAGGCGAGAGGGAGGGAATGACCGAGAGCGTGAGAGACGACGAGCGTGGGGAGGGAGATCGAGAGAGAACGGCGAGAGTGAAATGGAGTGGGAGAGGGAGAGACCGTGAGTGGTGTGGTGAAGGGGTCGAGATGGAAGAGAAGGAGAGGGCGGCGGCTTTCATCAAAGGAGAAGATGAATAGTGGGGTTTTGTTATGAAACGGTTTGTATATATTTATAACATCAAATGACCTTTTTGCCCTTCTCCCTTCACTTCATACATTTAAACACATCTACCCTTATGGGTCTTTTACCACATCATCTCATCTTAGCACACACACACATCTCTAGGCCAATCTCATGGCTCCTCACCATTAGGCCGTGTCACTTTAACAATACAAACTACATAGTCCGCATGTTACGTAATTAACCAACTCCCGCGTTCCAACAACGTTCCTCGGTCCGTTTTTCCTTGTTTCGACTCTCATAATGCGCGTAGTCTCGCATTATCTCGCCAACTAATTAATTAAATTAATAAAAATTCATTTATTTATATGTTTTACTCCCCCGTTTGACTAGTCGAAACCTCACTCAATTAAATATCGCCCAACCGGCGCGAGACTCGTAAAATACTAACATACTATTACACACAATCAAAGAATCATAAAATCACTTCGCGTCGACTCCCGAAGTTCGAAATATTGACCAGTATTCACGTAGCCGGGTCACAATTTTGACAATTGCCGTACAAGTCGGATTTAAAATTTGGGGTTGTTACAGTCGGGGCTCTATCTGAATCAATCTAGTTACATTAGTTCCTTTTTACAAAAATCTGGTATGAGTCTTACAAAGCCTGTTGATACTCCCGCAGTGATTACTAAGAGTTCATTCTTTGATTCAGCCCCTCTATTAAGTGATCCATCCTTATATAGAAGTATTTTGGGTGGCTTGCAATATGTTGTTACTACTAGGCCAGATATTGCATTCATCGCCAACAAACTAAGTCAGTTTCAACAACATCCTTCTACTTCTCATTGGCAAGCTTTAAAAAGGGTATTGCGATTTCTGAAAGGTACACTAATGAATGGTTTGTGTTTCAAACCTGGTTCTATACTTGCTCTTACTAGTTCTTTTGATGTCGATTGGGCATCATCTATTGAAGATCGGAAATCCATTGCTGGTTTTGCTGTCTACTTTGGTGTAATTTGGTTTCTTGGCAGTCGAAGAAACAAGCCGTTGTTGCAAGGTCTAGTACTGAATTCGAATACAGGGCATTGGCTCATGTTGCATCTGAAGTAACTTGGCTTAAGTCTTTGCTGTTTGAATTGAGGTTTCCATTGCTTCGTCAACCTGTTGTATGGTGTGACAACATGAGTGCTACAGCTCTTGCAAGGAATCCAATGTTTCATGCTCGAACCATACACATCGAAATTGATGTACATTACATCAGAGAACAGGTGCTTAAGGGTTTTCTTTCAGTTCATCATGTCCCTTCCCATGATAATGTGGCTGATTGTTTTACAAAGGCTCTGTCTTCTTCACGATTCAACTACTTAAACTGCAAACTTGGTGTCATTCCACTTCCCCTTCGTTTGAGGGGGCATGTTAGTATAAATCATTGAGTCTGTATAAGTCAAAGTAAGTCAAGTCTGTTAGACGGAGTTTGTTTGGATGATATAACACGTGTAACACATTTGTGAATTCAGTTGTATTGATTCAAATATTAATAAAATGCTCTCTCACTCTCTGAAAAGAAAGAGGAGAGAAGGTGAAGAGTTTCTTGATTCTCTGTTTGTTAATAATGTGGAATTGTGATTTTTGTTCCACACGTCCCCAACATTTTCTAAGAAAGAAACCACAATTGGCAGACTATGAAGCTCGAACTCTTGACCTCTTACTCAAGTGACCTCATACCAAACCAATGAGCCATTCACTTGGTTGGTAATTCAAGCATCCCTCTTTATGAAAAAGTAAAATCCCAATATATAAATGTATGATTCAATGATTACGCAAAATCTATATTAGGTATAGGATTCTAAGTTGGTGATGTATACAATGGTGGGAATGTGGGAAACGATGGCCCCCTCTTGCTACCTAAAAATGGATAATTCGTTATGGACTCTAAAGGCTAACACGTTCTTGTTGGTGTTTGGGGTTCATGTGCAGCGGATATTACAAAACAATTTTGCTACAAAAACCCCAACAGGATCCGAATCTAATTCCATTAAAAACGTTTAAACTATGAAAACTTAATCATATCTCAGTCGCAATGTACCTTTCTGAAGGTTAATCGATCTCTAAGGCGCTGCCAACGACGAACGCCCTCTATCAGCAGTCCACACACGAACGGCGGCCGAGATTTGAAGTGCTAGCTTCGAGAGAATACCAAATCTTTTTGTTTGTCTCCAAAACGATCTAGAGCATACCAAAAACCCTAAGTCGTTTCTAAAACGAAAATAGAGTTTCGGCCTTTTTTTCTTTCGTTCGTGTATTCTAACTCAAAGCGTCTATTTATACAACTCTTGTATATAGACGGTTAAGTAAATTACACATATGCCCCTACTTAAAGAAGTATAAGTGTAATACACTACAAGGACGTTTTTGTCATGAATTTTATCATATAAAATTTGTTTTTCTGAACCATCTTAAAATCTCGCAAAACCATTCTTAGTGTGCGACCCAATAGGCTCATACAACGTTGGCAGTGTACCAAAACACATTTTGGTATATAAGTCATAAGCAACCTCTAGCAAGACATTATGACTACCCAAGTTGTACAAAGATCAAATCGATACAACCTAATCAATAATGTATATAACATCCTTTTGTCATACCATATCCTTTTGATCAAATATAAGGCATGGAATTGTCATTCAACATGTTCGATCGTACTAGTCTCGATCTCCAAGTAGACTGAAAACATCCAAGTGACATTGATCAATATCAATCCACTTAGGCTAGGTCTTTTAACAGTCTTACACATCGAGAGATCCACTGGATATCTCTCTCTATATGAGAGGGACAAATTCTATCTCGATTACACAACTTCACCACATTATTCACACAGTAACCAATCACAACTTTTATAATCGTTCAGTTAAAGACAACGTTTGATTGTGTCAAATCACTGTATTCCTAATGTTGAAGTCTCTGGTAATCTCAAGTCAGAGGACTGAATAATATAAATATCATGAGAAACAACTATGACTTAATCCATGTGATGTTCTCATAGCGGTTCGGTCCAGTACTTTGTTCCCTAACAAGTACTCATGATCTTGATTCGTATTCCTATACGTATAATCATCGTATGATCATCAATCAAGACTCACACTAGTCTTAATTCATTATAGTTCCTAGTATAATAATCGACTAGAGAAATTTAGGATATTTCTGTAAATACCCATGGATCTTATTATAATGTAAACATGCAAATCAATTATAATAAACAACAAATGAAATCCTCTATTTTATTAACTAAAATGTATTCATAAAGATTATTAATGGATTGACCTAGGGCACATTTCCCAACAGTTCTTGTAAAAAGTTAAATGGTGGAAATAATTTTTATGGTCGGCCGCCAGTGCATTCCTATTTTTTCGAGTGACTCGCCATATTTGCTTTGAAATAATTTTGTGAAATAGAGTTCCTCTCAATAGTGAATCCACACACCATTTTCATGTCGAGGAATTATGCCTTCAGCTACGGTTGATCGTATTAAGGACGCCCTTATTTTTGGTCACATGATCACATCTGATACACATGCATATGCATTGTTGCATGAGGAATGCCCAAATAGCATGGAAAAAAGGAAACAAAGAGTACTAGAAAGCTCATATATGTGTGTTTGCATTTAATAGAATCCTAAAACAGCAGAACTGGTCTTGATGATAAGTTCCAACCTTTTGCTCACTTTTGTTTTCTTTATATAGATTATAAACATTTTTAAATACTTCTGCTATTCATTTTTATATTCAAAAAAAAAAAAAAAAAACTCAATACTTGCCTTCTTTATTCTAACCCATATTTTTCTTAAATTTTTTTTTTTTTTTTTTTTGCAGGATATGAAGCACCAAATCTGAGGTATAGTTTGATGTAAAATCTGGTTTCCATATTAATTGATTGGTGAAGGCAGCCGCAGTACATATTTTCTTTCTTCACAATTCATATTTTTGTTGCAATGCATTGAATGCTTGGGCTGTTAGATTTTTTCCTTTTGGATCAGTTTAACCCAAAATTTATATCCAATATTTTAGGGAACAAACTCTCCTAAAGGTGATGCAACCAAGTCTCTCTCTCTCTCTCTAGCTTTTCTTTTTATTGAAATGAACCAAATCATGGCAAGAGCTGAACCTGAAGCTTCTCCAAATGACTTTATTTGCTTACCACTATCATCCACAATATTAAAATTGAAACTTACTGGCAGCCCTTAGGCATGACCTGCGAGAGGGGTAGCTTGTAAAGACGACGGTACTACAAAATCCTTGGGAAGTTGCATTGAACTATAAGGGCATCTAATTCTGTATGACCAACTAAACAATAAGTGAAGGACATCTGTTTTGCAAAATATGCATGGAATTGTTCTTCCTTAAAATCAATAGTCACCAGTGCCTTTACTCTGGATTACTTTGAAGCACTTATTTACTTTTTTAGATAAGCAGTGAAGAAGTGGTCATGTGCCAATTGGCCTCTTTAGTTGGGAGGGAAAGCATAGAGTCACACTTGCTTCTTTGCTCCTGAAGCTCTCTTTATTGTTGAGGATGCGTGGACCAAAATATATTCCCACATCACACCTTAGAGGTTTTGTTCCACACGTCCCTAACACTTATCATTCTGTTTAGTTAGTTTGTGTGGAAAAGATTCTAGACACCCAACTTCTTTTTGGCTTTGAGTATTAGAGCCTCGGAGTTGTTTGTAAATCATGTAATATCCTGTGTACGGTTAGCCATTTCAGAGTATAAATTTGTTTTGGTCTTGGCCATCGATAAGAATTGCTCTCTACCAAATAACAAAAAGCTTCAATTCCAAATTAGTTCATGTCGGCTACATTGGTGCAATCTCTCCATTTAGTTTATATTGATGAGTTGATGATTTGGTTTGGTGATCTTTCAAATCCATTATAACTAATGCATCTACAACTACATAACCTAAAAAAAAAAAAATGCATTTACAACATCATAGCCTCAAACTCGATTTAACGCATTTATCATTGTCTATTTCCTTATTGCTTTAGAGCCACCTTGAATAGTAAGAATCTCTATTCATTCATTTAAAGGCCACATTTAGCAGACATGCTTGTGACAGGATCTTTTGTGTTGTGTTTTTTTTATTCTTTTCTCTTTTGTTATAGTTTTTCTGTTATTCAACAAATTTCTGTTCTAGTGCTAATTGCAATTGGACGTCCCTATTTGATCTTTTCCCCAGTTTGGAAGACCTCACTGCAAATACTGGCTTATAGTTTGCATTCGTCTCAGGTGGCACTCTGAGTGTGCCAAGAAGGCAAATACTTGGGACTCTTTTTTTTTTTTTATAATAAGCCTATTCTTGAAAAGACACATTTCTCTTTTACTCGATGAAGATATTTTATGGTACCATTGCCAGTATATACTTTACATATCTAGGGTCTTACCCTTGCACTGTGTGCTTAATTTCTCTGGAGAACTGTTGCAAACCATATATGCTTTTGAGATTCGCATTTGAACTTTTTATTACTAGTTGTTGATGCTTTTCCAACCACCATGGATTTATAATTTTTCTTCGTAGAATCTATATTTTAAGTTTTGGTTTTATTCCCATGTGTGGTAAAGGAAGCTTGCGGACAAAGTTGCAGCTGGTGGCTATTATGTAGTGGTACCTGACTTACTTTATGGGGATCCATATTCGACTGATAATGCTATTGCCACCTGGATACAATCTCATAGTCCGGTTAGTCTGATTGGTGTTTGTTGTTGTTAACTTTAGTTATTCTGCGGAAACTTAGCCATCAAAATCGTAGTGAGTAGCTCTGAAGATTTGAATCAATGCTGCAGGACAAAGGAGCTGAAGATGCCAAACCAATCATTTCATACCTTAAGAGTAAAGGCATTTCTGCCATCGGTGCAGCTGGGTTTTGCTGGGGCGGTGAGATATCATTCATTCTTGTTTTGTTTGTACAATGTCAACTTAAGACAACTATTGTGATGATAAAAATAAAACCTCAAATATAAGGAGATAATGAATTATGAATGCATTGCAAATCAATAGCCATTTGCATGGACTTATTGGGTTGGATATTTTGATTATTTCCAGCTAAGGTAGTTGTTCAACTAGCCAAGTCTGACGATATCAAAGCTGTGGTTATGCTACATCCCTCATTTGTTACAGTTGATGATATTAAAGGTATGGACGGACTTTATCGAGTCTAGTAATGCTTTCTTAGTTGTGCTTATTAACCATTGTGTTAAAGATCTTATGAACTTTTTGAATTTTTTCAGAGGTTAAGGTACCAATTGCTGTTCTTGGAGCTGAATTTGACAAGATTTCTCCACCTGAACTTGTGAAGCAATTTAAGGACGCCGCTTCACCTGAGGTAATGATCCTCTAAAATATGGGAAACTCACATAAGTCATGGCCTTCACATTTTTCTTGTGGCATTTCATTACTTTTTTTTTTTCTAAATTAAAAGAAAAAGTTGATAAAGTCTTAGATTTAGGATTTATTATTCAGTAGTTTCTATTTTATTATTAAGAAAGTTTTTATGGTTATTATTTAGTAGGAATTATTATTAGTTTCTAATTAGAAGTAGTTTCTATTTTAGTAGTTACTATCTTCTAGGTATTAATTAGTAAGAAGTTTCTATATTTATTTTAAGTAGGTTTCTTAATCGTAGAAGTTGCTATATATTAGTTTCTATTTTTATTGTATAAGAGTGGTTATATATACAAGTATTAAAGAATCAATAAAGCAAGCAATTTTAGTGAAAAGAAACCAAAGGAGGAATTGAAGTAGGAGTGTCACGGACTCCAGCTCTTCAGTTACCTATTCTATCTCTCTCATCTCTTCTACTTTTTTTTTTCCCCAACAACATGCGTCGAAGCACAAATTCTATTGTCTATAGACCCGTGACGAGATCCCAAACCAAGGTTCATAAAAAAGTATCTCTTGAAGTCTTGATTATTCTCTCATCCATCTGTCGTATCCATTTCTAGTGTCTTTTGTGTCTGTATAACCTCGCACGACGCCATCAAAGTCTTCCAAGACTAGAAGATGGCAATCAATGGCAAAGATTTTTCTTGGAAAAACTATATTTTTCCCAAGATTAGCGGTTGAATTATAAAATTAAATTCTCTGCCCGTGCTTCTGTTGTTGACGCCTGCATTTCTATTTGATAGAATAGTCTGATGCCTGTAGCTTATGCCCGCAGGTTGATATCCGCGTGAAGATATTTGATGGATGTGCACATGGGTGGACCGTTAGATATGATGTTGAAGATGCAGCAGTGGTGAAACGTGCCGAAGAGGCCCATCAAGACTTGCTAGATTGGTTCAACAAGTATGTCAAGTGAGAATTTTTTTTACTTGCCATTGTTTCACCAGCTGTGTTTGCTAGCATGTAATATGTGGAACACGAACTTCATGAACTTGAATTACATCGTTGTTGTAGTACTACCATGCTAGTAAATTAGTAATACTAGACATTTCTATGGAATAAATGGTGGTAGATGTGTTGGATAGTGTGTGTATTTTCTCTGTTCTCTACCTATGAATCTTGAGAGAATTTAAGCAATGAGTTCTCTTCATGGTTGAGCTTGCAATAGTAATTACAAGGATTGGTGTGCCTACATATCACCTTTTTATTGACAACAACAAAGTATCATTTTCAAATTAGTTGGTCAGCTACATAGATCGAACTCTTCTGCTATGCGTGCATGCTCCTTAATCAAAGTAAAAGCTTGTAGGACCCTAAACAAAAATAGCCACTACACTAACGGTTCAACAATTTTCTTAACATATGTTGATTTTGTTAGCTCCTACATTAGATAGTTTTGCACGGTTTCTTGTTCTAAAGAAGCTCAGTGCATGTAGGTCTTTTATGTTTCAATTGGTGGTCCTTTCCAAGAGGGCAATGAAATGTTAGATCATTCCTTAGTGTGCAAATTATACTAATGGTCTAGAGGGCTTTGTTGAATAATTTTATATTATCTCTATTTAGCAAGTTAAGGCATTCTTAGACAACAAAGATTTTTAGGTGGCTTGGAAGGAGAGGTTTTGTCGGACTTTTAAGTTAAAAATAGGTGCCAAAGGATATTTGGCGAGATGGAGACATCAGTTATCAAAAGCCAAGGTTTGGAGAGGTAAGGGTTCGACACCTATTAAAGTAAAAAAAAAAAAAAAGTTATACATAGGGCAGCATTTTGGTTTGTAGCAATTAAATCCCCAAGCTCTCACCTGGACTATAGGATAGATCAAGAAGTTAGGATATGATTGTTGGGTAAAAGAGTATGCGGTAGTACCATAGTAGAGTTTTGTAGGTTTTTGTTTTTTGAACAGTTTCTGGGAAATATAAAAAAAAGTAGCCAATATAAACAATTAATTAAGAGACCTGTGAAGTTGTGACAAAAAAAAAAAAAAAAAAAAAAAGAGCTGTGAAGTTTTTTCTTGATTTTTTTTTTATTTACCGGATGTCCTAATCACCTCAGTCCCTCTTGATTAAGGACGAATAATCGCATGAAGTTAGGAGAGCACCACTACCACTAACCTAATGTCAAAGGAAAAATAGTGCCGACTTTAATAAGAGTACTAAGGCCCTCTTCAAAATCACTACACCATACCCCTTGGCGGCAAATTTCTTTCTTAATTTCCAATCAACCAAATTGAAAAAAAACAAAAAAAGAAAAAGAAATCAAAACTCAAAATACTTGATTAATTTGGCAAAGCATCTCTAGTGATATAGTAGAGACATCACTTGTCAAAAGGCAAGAATTGGGATAACTGTGAGTTCGACTGTCACTAAAGTAAAAAAAAGACCGACTAATTTGTGATTGAGGTTTTATTGTTACTGAATATGATTTCCTTTTCAAAACCCAAGAGGTTGATCCTGATTGTGTCAAAATTTTCGTGTAAAAAATATTCTTTTAAGTTTAAGGAGTTCGTTAATCCTAAAAAAGAACTGCATCACACAAGCAAGAGCAAGAAAACAAGACCCAAGAAGCAATTGAAAGAACAGCTGAAAATACAAAAGGTCATTGAAAGGAAGAAAAAAAAAAAAAAAGATGAACAGAGAACAACTGCACATAAGAACGAGTGGCAGACTTTACATGCACAGTTACAACTGGTAGAACAATTTTCTCTTGGTGTTTCTATCTCCTATACCCTCAACTTTGACGCCGGTCATCTCAATTTGCCGTGGCCATCATATTCGTGGCTTCACTCGCCTTCCATTAGAGTCGCCCCCATCATGGATGACGTCATTCTTATTCCAGCGTATAAAGGCCGAGCGCTTTCCAATGTCCGCAACATGCTCCAAGAGCTCAGTCAGGACTGACGGGCAGCTTTCTTCCAGATATTCGAAACCTTCAGTTTGCATCACAGCTGAAAACAGCAGACAGAATTGTTCTTCAGTCGAGCATTCAAAAGCAAGCAAAAGTGCAAAACAGAATATAACTTTTGAGAGAACAACTAGGGTAACCTTGAATCTCCATGGACACCATCAAACCAAGCAAAATGTCATGAAATCATTACAGTATTATCACATTGGGGTATTGGACCAAACAGAAATACTTTTATTTAAATTTCATGGCCTAAATATATCTTGACATATTATTCAGATGCAACAATGTCATTGTTTCGCTATGATCCTCAAGCGCTTATGTTTTGTTATTTGTTCTCTATCATTACTGTAATCGCATTATCCAAATAAAATACACCCCTTGTTTCCGTCTCGAGCAATAAAAATAACATTTCCCCAACCCCAAGTTCCGAATTAGTTGTACATGGATGCACCACTCAGTCCACAAGTTAAAATAATAATAATAATAAATAAATAAATTCGGCAAAGAGAGGGGAAAAATAACTAAAAAGTAATAACCATGTCACTAAGTATAAACTGTACAAAATGAAACAAGTTTCGTGATTGTCGAACAGTAATCAACAAGAACCTGTATGTTAGGCCCTAACTCTCTTCAAAGAGAGTGTCATGGCAACCATTAGATGCTAAGCACAAAGTTGGTACTAGCATTTTTGCATCAAAGGCATCAAACTAACAATATTATTTTAACATGTTTGTTCCTTTATTTTACGTGTGATTTATGGAAGAAGGAAGATCAATTTGGCAATCTCAATATGATGGGATAGACAACAGGGTGGTGCACATCAAACTAGTCCAGCCAACTGTCAAGTTGCCACACTACATACATTGTTCACTAATCTAACATCTTTTCCGTGCCTATTCCTTGTTCCCAAAACTTCTACCACGGCAACTGTCAAGTTGCCAAACCTTTTTTTGATAGGAGACAGCCCAAAACTTCTGTAATAAACATTACAACATTTAAATAAGATGCAAACACTACGCTTCAAACACAAATAAGAGAAGTAGAACAGAAAATTCAAACTTACCTCCTAAATTTTCTGGCAATGCGACAAATTTTAGACATACAGCTTTCAAATGAGAACAATGATGCTGTTCAGCCAAGGCCAGAGTGTTCGCCACTGTATTAATTGCAACATCTTCACAGAGTTTGGCCTCACAAAGCAACCTGAGTCTTTCAAGCCCGTATCGGTCACCAGCTGCAAGTAAATGCTGACTCATCAGAGTAGATGCCCATTTTGAGCTCGAACCAGTAAGTTCTTGCATGCCAGGCAAGGAGTCATGGTATATAAAATGGAGTAAAGCCTGAAAACACAAAGAATAAAAAAGAATGACTGACATGGTCCAACATGGAGCAAATAACCAACTAGAGGCAAACATCCATATTAAATTCAAGATGAAACTCATATTAAGAAACTGAATAGAAATGTTCCCTTCCATTCTGTATCAGAAGGCAAGTTCCCTGGTTTCTAGTAAATTTCTCAAGTGGCATTCCTTTTCAATTAACAAAATGAAGGTATGAATATAGTTGTTATACGCAGCAACCATGGCAAAATAAGGAAGTATGAAGCTGAAGGAGCTGAAAGAGAATTGTAATCACAATAAACACCTCGGGTTTCAACAGCCATAAATTCTTGAAAGTGTAAGGTTGCACTTTTTCTTTTGCAGTTCAAGTTCTTTCATTATAAGAAAGCTATGCCTTTTTTTTGGTAAACAAAAGACGTGTCTTTTTTATTATAAGAAAGCTATGACATGTAAAAGTATATATAAGACAAAGTAACAATAAGATTGATAGGATTGAAAAATTATGAATGGCTCAATCACCTTAAAAACTGAAGCATCCATATCATCCACCTTTACATGCTTGGTATTTTTATCCTTCATTGGGCCGAAAAATTGTGCCCTGAATACTGGTGAACGAGCAGCAAGAATGAGCTTGTGAGCAGGAAAGATTTCCCCATCTACCTCAAAATTTACATCAGTGCCTTTCCCACTTTCCAAGAGCTGCCCAAAATGCTCACTAATGTTAGAAGGAGGGACTTCAATTGAATAAACCTTAGGTCCCTCAGTCTGTGACTTGACAACGCCAACACTGCAGTGAACTGAGAGGCAATCATCCTTAAGGTAGTCTGAGGTCTCCAGCAAAGTTCTTTTGAAGAATCTTTTGTAACCCCTGTAAAAATTATGGAAAAAGAGATTTTCTCATCCTCTGCTCATCTAGACCAAGTAAACCATCATCCAGTCATTTATTTTTTAGGTGTTTTATGACAAACCCCAAAACAGAAGTCAAAAGCATAATTGTGATTGTGAATGCAACAAGTTGTCTAAAATTAGAAAATGCTACTAGGATAATGAGTGAAAAATGGACGCTGAATCAAGCCTACCACCATGTGGAAACTCAAGAAAGATTTTAAGGGAAAGGGAGAACCAAAACCTGTGGGACAAAAAGTATTTTAACCATCTTTTACGTCCTTAAACTAGTTTGAATGCAACAATTAGTTGGGTGTGGGACTTAACAATACAACCTAACAATGAAGCGAATGAAACAAAAAATCTAACAATGAATCGATGATTCAAGAAGAGAAGAAAAGCAGGAAACTGGATATGAGCTAACAGTAGAAGTCCAATGACATGAATGCTGAAAAAACCAATACAATAACGCATTGATTATTCATTCATTACAAATGCAAAGAAAGAGAAATAATTTTACTACCTTGCGCCACACACTGAGGTACACGCAAAAAGCCATCTTTTACTACCTTAAACTACATATTACCAATGCCTTAGAGAACCTAAAACCAAATTGTAAAACAATAAATCACAACAAATCCAAAAGGCAGAAAAGAAAAGTGCTTCCCCAAAAAAATTTAAACACTCCGTAGAAGTATTGACCAATAGGAATAGGAAACATGTCTAATTTCCTGAGAAGATTCAACTTTTAATCTTGAATCGAAAAATCCATAACACATTAATTTATTCAAGTTTTGCTTCTGTCCAAATCTGCAAAGAATTGAAAGTAAGAGTAAAACAACAACAACATAGCCTCAATCCCAAATTAATTGGGGTCGGCTACATGGATCAAACTCTTCCATTGTGCTTAATTTTGTGCAATTGATGGAGAGCATTCTAAACCATTCAAGTCCCTCCTAATTAATGCATCCCAAGTTAACTTCGGTCTATCCCTACCTCGTCGAATTTCGTCAGTTTCTATTGAGTCAAGTTTTCTAGTGAGAACATTTGTAAGTTGTCTTTGCAAGTGTCCAAACCACCGCAACCGCCTTCCCTAATTTTTGTGTCAATTGGTGCTTCTACTTTTCTTTGAATTTTTGTGTTTTTATTCTATATTTACGAGTTTTACCACACATCCACCTAAGTATCCTCATTTCTACTATGTTCATTTTATGTAATTGTTGTTGCTTTACCGCCCAACAGTCACTTCCATAGAGCATAGCTGGCCTAATTGCGGTCTTATAAAATTTTCCTTTTAACTTGGTAGGGATATTTCTATCACAGATCACACTTGTTGCACTCCTCCATTTCTTCCATCCAGTTTGAATTCTATGCAAAACATCATTCTCAATATTATCATCATTTTGTATGATTGATCCTAGATATCTAAAGTGTTTCACCAAAGGAACTTCTACTTCCCTTAATTTTACTACTCCATCATCTCTATGTCTAGTATTTCTAAACTCGCAATGCATGTATTCGGTTTTCGTCCTACTCAACCTAAAAAGCCTTTAGATTCTATTGTATTCCTCCACAGTTCTAATTTCCTATTCACTCCATCTCTCATTTCCTCCACTAAGACAATGTCATCTGCAAATAACATACACCATGGTATATCCTCTTGAATATGCCTAGTTAGTTCATTCATAATTAGAGTAAAGAGATATGGGCTTAAAACCGATCCTTGATGTAAGAGTAAAACAATGAAAAAAAAACAGAACATAATGAAAATGAGTATGATCATACCTACACAAGCATCAAAATACTATGTCATGTGAGTAGAAGGTGTCTATAGAGAATAATTTGTCGTTACTATCACCAGTCCCAAATTCCTAATCATGCTAGCAGCACTACTCATTGTTTCATTAGGATCAAAGAAATCATCACAATCATTGTTAACATTCGACAAATGATGACCGGGTTGTAATTTTTGGCGCAGAAGAAGACCCAGTTGGGAAATTTTCTTTTGTTCAGTCTGGTTTTGCGGATTGTGAAGTGTTGGGCGTGGAAGGGTTCAACAATGGAAATTTGAAAGTGGGGTTGATGTTGCGATTAATGGGTCGTTGAAGTCAATTATGCCAGGTGGCAACAACAATTGAGATGATTTCTTTGATCCGAATGAAACAATGAGCAGTGCTGCCAGTGTCACTGAGGCTGATGATAGTAGTGACCTTGATTATTCTCTGATGACACTTCTGCTCCCACAGCTGAGCATTTTGGTGCTTGTGAAGGTGATATCAAAATCAAACTCATTTTCATTATATTTTGTTTCTTTCGCTGTTTCACTTTGGCTTTTGATCCTTTGCATACTTGGATAGTGACAAAACTTCAGTATAAAACAAATAAAACCAAGTAAACTCTTACTAAGTTGAACTATATAGCATGGTATCAAAATCTTCTAAACCTACCCAAACTTCTCTGAATTGAATAGATCTTTTTAAAACACTAAAGAATTCAGAGTAACAACTAACAAGAACTCTAATGAATTTATCAAAGAAGAAAGAAATAATATCCAAAATGAACGACAACATTAAAAGTGAACTTGAAAAGCCTAAAGGTCAAGTATATAAAAAGAGAACTGAACAACATGCTTCATAAGCGCATCATGACAAAACTTAGATGTCATTAGCACTTCAATAAAGTTACTTGTACTTCTTCAAAGCATCGAGACTTTACAAGAATTCCCTAAAGTGAATTAGAACTTTCAAAATTATTTCGAGATTTTAAGGTAGCAAAAACTTAGGCGAAGCAGCAAAGCTGAATTTCCAATCCTTGCTACATAATTCCAATCCCCACACTAGAATATAGAAATCATAAAACCACGCGTCAAAAGAACAAATTGGAAACCTAAGAAACTTGATTACTTTCCTAAAAACCCAAAATGCCTCATTAAGAGTGCTAAACTAAAATGATGAATCCACTAATGTCAAATGCATCAATGATCAAACCAAACCATCTATAATTATGATTTATGATGAAACAATATATCGATAAATCACCACAGGCACCGACATAATCAAATTCTAGACAAGAATAACCTGAAAAACCACAAAACTTCACAAAATCAAATCTACACCTAAAAATCTCAAACAAGATATCAGAATTCTCACACACTCACCACATGCTCCCACGATACTTCAGCGTGTACGGCCCGCTCTCGAGCGCCCTCCCGAAGTGACTATGCACCTTGTGCCTCTCCTTCCCACTCTGATCCATCAGTGTCAATTCAAAAAGCGCCCTCACATCGGTCCCATCACTCGCGAGGGCGATGAACAACGACACGTACCCCCCATTGTCCTCTGCGCTCTTCCCATCTGGGTAGAAATAGATCGCCCAATCGTACCCTCCAACCGTAAACATCTCCGAAGCAATGTACTTCCCCACACCGATCCCTTTCGAGAGATTGTACCCAGTGATCTTGAACTGGTGAGCCCATTGACCGTCTCGATCACCGAAGTCGATGAGGTCACTGAAGGAGACGACGAAGACGTTGTCGTTGTTGTTGATCCGCCACTCACAATACCCATTATCGAAAACTTCAATGGCGATCGAATTTGGGCGATTTGGGGTTTCTAGGGCGAAATTGGGGATTGAATTGAAGGCTTTGTGGATGTATTTGCTAGGGTTTTCAGAGGGGTTGGTCGATTTGGGGGTTTTGAAATTGGGTTGCCAAGATTGGAAATTTGGGGCGGATCTAGGGTTTGTGAGGGTGGAATTGATTTGGGTGGGTTTGAATTTCGAGAAGGGTGGTTTGTGAAGTAATTGAGACGTTGGAGTTGAATGGTTTATTAGGGTTTCGGTTTATCGGAAATGGAGCGTTTGTCTTGATTTGTTGGAGTAGAACGGGAAAGAACGAGGAATGATCTTGTGTGGTACAAGGTTCTAATTCAATGTTGGTTCCCTCTTTGCTTTTCTAACATTTTAAGAGGGACCCGATAAAGTTAAAATAAAAATTAATTTCCTTGACAAAAAAAATAAGGAAAATGTTTTAGGGACCAACTTCTTACATCGGTTTTGGGTATTGAATTGTGTGCGTGCAATTTGGTATATATGTGCACACATCTTTAGGTATATCAGACAGTGTGTGTGTATAGTTTTGGTGTTTAAAGTAAGTATGAAAAGTCGATCACCCTGACATCATTCAAGAATAATATGAAACTAAAATAAGGGATTTTTTTAAAAAAAACTAAAAAATATTTATAAATTTTAAAAATAATAATTACATTCATTTTTAAAAAATAAAAATAAAGTTACGCATCGCAATCAAAAAGTGACTTGCTTGACATATCATTTGTCAGCAATTTTGAGGTTTTATATTAATTGTTTCGGATTTTAGAGCGAAAGTATTGTCAATTAGTATCAAATTATTAATTGTTTCGGATTTAGATCGTTTCCACATATGTAGGGTCACCTTTGGATTTCTTAAATGAAATTGCTCAAAACATCACCAATTTTTCAAGGAAATCAATGTAATACTCCTTTCTTAAATGATCTTTGAGGCAAAATTAATAATTGGATATTGGCGTTTATTCCTTAGGATGAGAAGCTATTTCTTTTTTACATACAAAACACAAGAGTGGTTACAAACTATTCCTCAAAAGAACTTCCTAGGGGCATGCAAGCATGATTGCTAACAAAACAAAAAAACAAAAAAGCCTTGCTGCTTCATGCATCCATGCATTGCTGGTTTTGCCAAATCAATGAGGGAGAGATGGTACCTATTCAAGAAAAAAAATGTCTACCCCTCAAAGTTTGATGAGCATCTTGAGCAACTTCAATTTTTAGATAAAGTGGGAAACGCATCAAAAATTTTTAAGGCGGATTGAAAGAATATCTTATCCCATTCTTAAGCATGGAATCGAAAAGAAAAAAAAAAAAAGAATCTAAAACATCACGATTACTATGGTAGAGGGAAAATAATTTGGTGTACGTTTGAACTTCATTTAAATTGCAAATACTTATAGGGCTTAAAAATAATAATAAATAAAATAAAATTGCAATACTTGTAGGGATTTCTTATCTCATCAGCATCAGCTACAGTATTAGTAAATCCTAATTGTGTTTTTTTAAGTGTTAATGAAGAGATCGAGAATTCATTGTTGTGAATATTAAGTCATATTAGAGCATGATTATCGACAATCAAAAAGCAATACACGTCAAATAGCATGGCTGCTTACAACTTGATCTCTACTATATATTGTTTCCAGCAGTACTTTCTCCAGTTGCAAAGTCTTTCATGCATATATGCATACTGACTTCCCTTTCACAGGAATGATGTAGTGCAGTTTAATGATCAAATTGCTCCATCTTCCAGCTTTTCTATATATTTCGGAAAATTTCACGCCTTGATCTCATTGATCGACTCGGAGACTGAACTAGTGTTCCAATTAGATTTTTGAGAGACTGCAGGATATGGCAAACCAAAGATAAATATTAGATCCTAGACAATATGAACGCCGTCCGAGGAAATTAGTTAAATGGTTTCAGATCCTAGCAGGGCAGCCTCTTAAACACGTATAAAGAATAGATGAAGTTTTCAAAAAAAAAAAAATACCATAGATGAAATACAGTCATTCATATACAGTACATAGATGCAGCTAATTAATATGCTGATGATATCCTTAAGCTTGCTTATATAGCCAATTTCTAGCTGACTGCCTTGCACTTAACTAATTACGGCATTTAAGGGCCACACGAAATCAAGCTCCCTTTGGATTACGCTGTTGAGATTCTAATGGAGAGGCCCGAGAACTGCTTCAGCCATGTTATGCAAGTAATTGAATTACGTGAAATATATATATATATATATATATATATATATATATTTTTTTTTTGAAAGAAATCGAATTTTCATTAATCATTCATTGCTCAATTATACAATATTAGACACAGAATGTTTGCTCGAACAAACTGTCATTAATTTAGCTGTAAATGCGAAATTGAAACAATTTGACAATCAGATACTGTTCTCTACAACATTGAAACTCATGAAATTACACAAAACTACTTGAACCACAAAACGAATAACAAAACTCATGAATTAAGCGGATTTATATTGAGATGTGCTCAGTTTTACAGAAAATTAATGTTGAAGTTGCTGAAGCACATTAATTAAAGGACCCCAACAATTGCTTTATATACCCAATTTTGTGAAATTACCCAATTAACCCTCCATACAAAAGGGTTTTTACTCACCATACCCCACTAATTGCTAAATGTACCACAATTTTGTGAAATTACCCAACTACCCCTTCATATAAAGGGTTTTTACTCACCATACACGGCCCACTCCACCCCACACTCATACCGAACCCCACCACCTCTCTCAAATCGCACTCATCAAAAATTGGCCAAATTTGACGAAATCCGAGCAAAACCAAATGGATTTGATGATGTGGATGCATTCATCATTTCTTTTAGTGTTTATTTCGAGGTTTTCTTATATTTTTTTTGAGTCGTTTTGTTTGTGATTTTTTTTGGGTTTAGGGCTTCGATTTGATGCTTGAATTTTACATTTTGGGTACAAAGTTTCTATAAAATCGAAAATATCAAGTGATTCCGAGCAAAACCAACTATTTTTTTGCCATATTAATGTATTTTTCGAGAGTTTTGAAGTTTTTTTATTATTCTGGTCGCCCGCAGGTTTCGAACTAACAAAGCCAACACCTCTAAAGTGGTTTCAGTTAGATCCCTCTGTCACCCACTGAACCAAGTTATCCTCGCATTATCAGTTGGAGTCGGTCGAAACCTCTTTAGAGATGTCGGTCCGGTTTGTCCGACATCTCTTCAAATGTGTCAACTCTGTTTATCTGACATCCACATGCAAAGGTGAAGGTGAGGGTGAGGGTGAGGGTGAGAGTAATCGGATATATGAAGTAAAAAAATGGGGTACAATAAGCAAGGGTATTTGGGGTGAGGTTGATTATGGGGCACACAAAGTAAAAAAGTGGGGTATAGTAAGTAAGGGATATTGGGGTGAGGGTGATGAGGTACACGAAGTAAAAAGGTGGGGTACGGTAAGCAAGGGTATTTTTAAAATTTTAATAAAAAAGTGAGTTACACTAAGTAAAAAGTGGGGTAGACGAAGTAAAAATTTAAAATTAGGAGTACGTGGAGTAAATAGTGGGTCCGTTTAGCCGCTCCTTTAATTAACTTTCTTTCTAAGTTGCATGCATGGTCCTCTCCTCATGAAAGTTAGAAATTAGAGCATGTTAAAGTAGAATTCTTTGCTTGTATAAAAGATTCCTTACTTGGGATTTGGGAACAAACTGCACATAAATGTCTAATTCCATTGCTAGTTATTTTAAGGAATGTTATGTGATTTCTTGATGAATTCTTTCAAACACAAAATTGCAGGACTGATACCTCAAACTGTCTAATTAGATCACAAACACATTGGTGTCCATTGTTAATTCATGCATTTTTTTTTTGAGGAATGTTAATTCGTGCATTTAAGTCTGCATTAATCCAATAAAATAAAATTAAAGTATCAAATGGTAGCTCTATTATATACCTTTATCTATTTTTTTGAGTCGGGATGGGTATCTCAACATTTTTACCAGACTAATCCCCCTGACTTCGAGGTGTGTAGGACCTCTCGCCCGGGCTTATTTAATGGCTTTTACATTCCCAAGTGGGGATTTGAACACCTCCCACTTGGTTAAGTGGGTGCAACTCATGCCATTGCACCATAGCGCCCGGGTTACTTTATTTATTTCATTTGGATGATGAGGTTGGGACACTTGATTTCAGGGAGTCAAACACTTAATAATAAAATATATATATATATATCAAATGTTGTGTCACCTAATCTTTACCTTTTTGATTAATGACTAAGAAAGAATGTTTGGGTTATTAATACACCTAATAATAATAATAATAGTAAAGCCAGGTAGATCCTTTTTCATTGAGTTGTTGGTGCAGTCTCAGCTGAGACAGCGGAATGTTTTGCAGTGAGGGATGGAGTCAGGTTTGCAAATAAATGAATTGGGGATCGAGAAGTTGATCATAGAGTGTTGTTGAGGCAATTCAAAAACAATTCCTTATAGGCCCTTTGGGCCCTCTAATTAATGAGATTGTTGGCCTAGGGGCGACCTCTAATAGAGATCAATTTTCTTTTGTTTACAGAGAGGGTAACAATGTGGCGCATAATCTAGCCCGCATTGCTCTCCAAGGGAATATATGTGGCTCATGGAAGGATGCTATCCCTACATGTATCTCTTCTTTTGTAAACTTTCATCGTCACAATTGATTATATGAAATCTGCCTGCAAAAAAAATAAAAATGGTACCCCAACCTTGCTTTTTTTTTTTTAAACAATTGATCCATCCACAATAGACCTTTTTTTAACAAAAAAAAAGATGTTTTGGCTCTTTATACCCACTATTTAATAAATGCTATAATTTCTTTGAGGATTAATACTACTATAACCTTAATCTAATCCCTTTTTTTAGTAGATATATTAAAATCTAAATCCTTTCTCTTAAATCTAATCCTTAATTAAAAAAATGTAAATCATTAACTGACTTAAAAAAATGAAACTAATCCTCAACAGACTCGAATTTGGAAATATCGAGATGTGCACTGTACAAGATATTTAACACACAATCAACTCAATCGTGGAAATTTTTACATCCGTGTAGTTAATATACTTTTAAATCCGTAAAGTACTGTAGTTTTTTTTTATATTGGTAAACTAAAGTATTATGTCTCTTCAAAAGGCGAAATTAGAGAAGCAAAATCCAAGTAACACAAATGGCGTATTTACAAAAGACGTCATTCGTGTTACTTAGACAGTGCACACAACACACAAATAACGCTTTCGGAAAAGGCGCTATTCGTATGATATGAGCGATGACCAACGCCACGTGGATTGTATTGAGATATTGATGCGCATGGGGCACAGTTACGTGGTGTTGTGGTAAGGTTGTGGATCCGCGACACATGACGTGGCGGCCAATGAATTTTAAGGCCTCTACATGTACGCAAATTTTTATATATAATGGAAATGGAAATGGAGAAAGAGGCAATCAAGTGTTAAAGTTACAATGATACTACTTTTAAGTTCTCTTATTTACGAAGAAAAAAATACCTGAATTACCAGTAAGATTTCTAAACTAACCATCTCTTTCAAAACGATCAATAGAATTTTTTTGATTTTTCAATTTGACTTTGCTATTATGTCATTTGCATTTTCCTTATTATGAATTACTTATGATGCATGTTTTCATAACACTGTGCAAAAATGAAGGTAAAATGTTAATTTCGTCGTGTTGTGTACTTGAAAAATTAATTGTTAGAGGAATTCAATGAAAATGGTGTTAAGTTTGAGGAATGTTACACGGACATACTAAAACGCGCATTGGTAAGTGAGTTATCTATATGCGCCTCGATTTAGTGTGAAACATATCCAATATGTGTTTTAGTATGGTTTGGATTGATATATGTGTAGTATTTTTAATTTAGTAGGCGAGGGTGTGGTTGAGGTAGAAGTTATATGAATTACTTTTTGAAAATGAGTTAACCATACACTTAACATTTTGTTCAAATGACTTATTTTTAAAATGAGTAATTCATGTAATTTACTTGCCACCTCACACTCATCTGCTACGTAACACACCTACACTAATAACACATTTTTAAAAGCCACAATAATTTATTTTTGTGATTTTAAAGAAATCAATCTTTGATGAATTTAAAAAAAAAACCAACATTGCTTTTTTAATAACTCCCTCAATCGTGTGGCCTCTAAGCCACAACAACTAATCTCACACAAGTACAGCTCCAACAACAACAAAACCTTCGCTGTCCCTCCTCTGACCCCAACTCGGATTCCCAAAACTCCTATTACAGCCACAATTCACACTCGATTGAATCAAGGGTACCCCAGTTTTGGGCTTAATCAGATTTTTCTCAACCGCCCATATCGCATAAACGCCTAAATTTTCTGGTTTTCGAGCAATTTGGGCTTATAGATTGGATAAATTAGACTAGATTTTGAAGAAAATTTTGTGTGCCCAGTATTGGTTATGTGATAATTTGGCTTGGGAACTTGTGTTTCTGAGCTGGGTTTTTGGTTTTGATTTGGAGATGGTGCAGTTCTGTTTAATGGCGTCCTCTACACACCACTGTCCATGGAGTTCTGAGCAGGGGCTGCTCAAGTCGTCCAAGGTGAGATTTTTTGGCTACCCTGTTGTTAATTTTGGATTTCCTCATCTGGGTAGTTTGATTTTGTGGCGAATTTGGTCAAAAACATTTTTTTTGTGGAAAGTTGTGGAACTAGGGTTTGAGAGAGAGGGTTGTGGGTTGGTTGTTGAGTTTTTGTTTTGCAATGTTTATGAATGGAATGGATTTGTTTGAACTAATACTGTTCTTGATTGTTTGGTTTTTAGAGTTTATAGGTTTCCTTGGCTGTTAAACTTTTGTGTCTATGTAGTCCTTTGAAACCAATGAATTATGAATTTCAGTACAGGAGTAGAACTGGTACCCGAGAAGGAAAACTCTGACGCGCTAGAAATTGAAAGTTTTCGAACTTGTAGGGGTGGACCTAAGATCTGAAACTAAGTAGTTTCCACTCTAAGGGCATGACTTGCCTAATAAAACTTAAACCAGAACTGCTAATCAATAAAATTATTTAAACTCGATAATTGTTTTTTGAGAAAATATAACTATGATAGTTTGTTTATTTTTTTAAGGACTTGGATGACTCATCTGATTTTTCTGACTTTTTATAATTCGGAATAAGCTGGCGTAATGATGGTGACTCTTGTTCATGATATTCATTTTTTCATCTGGGATTTAGAAGCTATATTTCTTATCATGTTGTGATTTCTTCTGGAGTTTGGGGTGTTAGTGGGAACTGATAACGATGACCCAAAAGCTCTCAGCCTGTTGGAAATTCACTTTACGTGGGCTAGTCTTGTTCCTCTTGTTTGCTAATTTCTCTGGCTTGATTACTTGGTTTTTGCTCCATCGATTGTTGAATCTTCAGTAAAGTTGTTCTTTCAAGCATCAAATATCTTGTGCTTTTCATGAGAACCTTCTTTTACACTCGTTTGGGTGTTATTCTATTTGTTCTTGAATGCTAGGTTTCGTTGTCGTTGTTAAAGTGAATTATTGTTATTTGAGTTATACCCAACTTTTCTTTCATCCGCAATCTGTTGACCGTGGTTGATATTTGGATGGCACAGGATTCTCAGGCATTTCTAGGTAACCAACCTACAAGAAAAGAGATTATAAACTCAGATGCTTTTCATCGCAAGCTCTCCTATCCGAGGGACTCATGGGAATCCAGGAGTTCGATGCTGCTTTCAAACCAGTTTTCTATGCTTAACTCAGCTCTCAGGGACCCAGTGCTAGGGAGCATGAAAGGTTGGTAGTAAACCTGTCCTTTCTGATTCAGTTTGTTCTTCAAAAAGGATGTACTTGTTTTAAATTAATATAGAATGTTTAATCATATTGAATTTTTTCTTTGTTTATAGATGCTCACCCAGACTTAATGCTCTTAAGCTTTGGGATTGCTGAACATTGCGTAAAACGCGAGAAGGTTTTGAATTTCCTCATGTACGGAGCAAGTGAATCATCAGAAGAGTTGGATGTTACACTGCTAGGAAAGATGATGGGTCTACAAACACTAAATCATAATGTCCCGCAACAGTCACTTGATCCCTTTGATGATGAATCTTGCCTTTATGAGGTTGATGGGGTCAGGTTTCAGCCTTCCATTCTCTATCCAAAGGCCGAATTGAACTTGCATGGGTCTCAGTTCGACTTTGCATTTGATTCGATCATTAGTACCCAAGTTATGCCTATTTGCGATGGCCAAGTCTTGTTCTCAGGGAACAAAGTGGAGATAAAGGATTTACTATCTGTCGCAGCAGAATTTCAGTTATCATCAAGCTTAACCAGGTCGAGGTGTAAATCAATGGTGGTGCCATACTTTACCAGGTATGGATGGCTGAAATATAGTTGAATTTAAATTAAGATATTTCTATTGAAACGGTCACTGCTTCTGGGTTGTTGGTCATGCCTTACATGTTGAACATAAATCTTTAGAATGTGTCTGTTTGAATATCTTATTGTCGTTGTACATGTTTGAAATTAAATTACATCATGATTGGGGGTTTTTGTTCATGGAATGCATTTTTTGTTAATTTGGCTAAAGGCTGGTTATGAAGTTATGAAACAGGGTTGTTGAAAAAAAAATTGGTGGTCATAATGAATGTGACTTAAGATGAATGTTGTACTTCAAATTAGCATTTACTTGAGTTCTATACAAGACTTATTTTGGCTGTTACTCTATTGGACAGATCTAAAACAAGACGAGCATTGCGAGATATTAAGGATGCTGCTCTGGATGTGGATAATGTGATGGTTGCTCCCTTGAAAAGGTATGCCAAACATCGACCAAATTTAGACTCTACATAATAATATGTCAATACAGTTTTTGGGAAAAATGACTTCATTCTGCATTCTCAAGTGACAATGTAAACTCCTGTTGGCTTTCACTTGCCCATTAATTAACTGAACACCTTTGTCTTACATTAAAATGAGATCACTTTAATCTACTTTTATAAATTGAACATGGGTTTGCATCTAGTTTCTTCATTATTTTTGAAAATTGCTTGCGTTTTCTGCTTGACATTGTCGAGTCATTTTTTTTTGGTCACAGCAGCACCGCTTGTGTGATTTTTTTTTTTTCTTAAAGGATAAACCTTTGAAAATTGGAAATCATGCCTTTTCAGCTGTTTTACTAACTTGCGCCCTTTATCTAATAGTGAAGTAAGTGGAAATATAGTATATAGAAAAGGTGAGAAGTAGACTGTTGAACCCTGCCGCTAGGCGTTTAAGATCTAACTCTCAATTATCCTAACATTTCTAAACTAGTAGTTTTAGTTAAATCTGGTTGTGCGTTTGAGTAATTATTTTCGCCTTTGGTTATTTATCGTTCTTGTTATTCGTCTCCTTCTCATTTCTAACTCAGAAACTCTTATTTTTACACGCAGCCCAAATAAAATGAAATCATCACCTAAAAAGAAGACTGATGGAAACGTTGCAACAAAGAGAGATATGTACAGACGGAACCACTTCCATGCATGTGAAGTCATGTTATCATTAATAGCAGATAAGGAGTGGGGGAAAGCAAAAATGGATTCCTTGAAGAAGTCTGGTCCAGAGCTATCTATGTTTCTGGCGCAATGTTCTGCAGGTATTGCTGGTGCTGGCCTTGCTGTTCTCTTGTCTGTCATGTGCAAGGTCGCCGGAGCCAGAGTTCCCTTTAGCGCATTGAAAATGCTGAACACCGGGCTGGGGTTTGGGCTTCTTTGGCTCTCGTCGGCGGTGAACAAACTGAGAGACGACATCTTGTGTGTGTCCAGAAAGTCTAACAAGCTGCAGTTAAAGGAAGAGGAGATCATGCAAAATGTGGACAGTAGTATGAATGAGATTTTCTTTAGGTCAGCCGCTTTACTGGCCCTTTTCATATTAAGGGTTGCATAACCAAGGATCACTTGGCCGTGGTTTCTTTTTTCGTGTCTTCGTTATTTTGGTCTCAGAAGTGAGATGATAGGGGTAGTCGCGACATTAATGTTGTTGAAAGTGCTACACTGAGGGCTACTACATGCATCGGAAAAATGGACAGAGAGTGCTTGTAACAAGTTCAATAAAACATTGTACATGTTGAGCTAATTATAACTGATTAGAGTTTCTTCTTCTCTTCTCTGTTGGAGAAAGTTTTTGTATTGCGAAACAATGAAGAATAGTGGTGTCTTTGCTCTACTATTTGCAGTTAATTTTTTTAAAAAATGAGTAGCTGGATGCATCTACACTAGTAAAACTAAAAAAATTTATTACCATGCATGTGAAATAATTGAATTGCCTAACGTTAAATCCCATTTCTCAATCTAATACGTTCCTGGCCTCTCGTTTGCATTTGATTTATGGGATTGGGGGTTGTTTTAGGTCAAAATTTGGGTAGATTTGACAAGAGACGTAACATTTTACATTCTAGTTTTCATTTTAATATTTCTATAATATTTTCTTTTAAGGCAATCTGTTTTTTAGCATTAATACAACTTTAGTTCACATTAATTAGAAGGGATCTGAATGATTTGTAAAATTCACCATTAATTGCACTGAATCGAACATAATCGAAGAGTTTGATTCATGTAGTTGACCTCAATTAATTTGAGATTGAGGCTATGTTTTGTATTAATACTACTTTAATTATAATCTAATCTTTTTTTAGAAATAATTCCTTTTTTTGGTAGACATCTTAATTAATCTAATCTTTTTTCTCTAACCCAAATCATAAATCCAAACAAGAATCTCTAATTAACAAATTTTAAACTTTATGAAAAAAAAAAAATTAAACTTACTTTGGTCGAAGCCTCTCTCTCGTGAATCACTTATCAAAAAGGTAAGACCTCAACATGATTCTATTCCTACTGAAAAAAAAAAAAAAAAAAAATCAATTTGGAAACTACAACAACAGCTACAACAACAACAAAACGCTGTCCCTACTCTGACCCCAAGCCGCATTAATTAAACTACGGTACCTCAGTTTTGGGCTTAAACAGATTTTTCTCTACTACTCGTATCGCAAAACCGCCTAACTTTTCTGGTTTTGTGATAATGCAGCTTGGGAAATTGTGTTTCTGAGCTGGGTATGTGGTTTTTGGTTTGGAGATGGTGCAGTTCTGTTTAATGGCGTCCTCTGCATGCTACTGAGTTTTGAGCAGGAGCTGTTCAAGTCGTCCAAGGTGAGATTTTTTGGCTACTTTGTTGTTAATTTTGGATTTTCTCATCTGGGTAGTTTGCTTATGTTGTTAAAGTGATTTTTTTTCGGGTGGTGTTCTTGCCATTATTTTCATACCCTAAAGTTTATTCTTGTTAGGTATTTGAATAAGAAAAAATGCACAACGCACCTATCAACCGTATATTGCATCTCCGGAGGTTTGCACGAAAGGATTGGCACGTTGTGCATTTCATTCTAGCAATTTCCCTTTGAATAATGTGAAACGCTACAATGACAATGGAAATCACTCGGACACACATTGGCCCACAGGCCACAATTAAGAACCATTGGTGCTCACCTCGGGATGTGAGCACACAGATCCCGATACATAACACGTGAAGGGCTCTTGTGGGCCGTATGTTGAGGTGTGACTTACTCATTGTTATTCTAATATTTTTCTTGAATAATATCCAACTTTATGTTGACCATGGTTGATATTTGGCTGTCACAGGATTCTCAGGCGTTTTATCACAAGCTCACCTATCCGAGGGACTCTTGGGAATCCAAGAGTTCGATGGTTCTTTCAAACCAGTTTGCTATGCTAAACTCAGGGACCCGGAGCTAGGGAGCATGAAAGGTTGGTAGTTAAACCTGTTCTTTCTGATTTAGTTTGTATTTAAGAAGTATATGCTTGTTTTAAGTTAATAACAAATGTTTAATCATATGGAATGTTCTTCTTGGTTGTTCAATTTTTATAATAAGGTCTCAATCTAAGGTGAGGAAAGTGTGGTGACTAATTTTATGTATGTGCAACAAGTGTGAAAGTGGGGTTCACTCTAAAATGTCAAGGCAAGATGGAGTGTCCACTCCACACTTATGACCCTTCTTTTTTCTTTATAAGTAGTCGATGTGGGACTATCCCAACATCTCCAACATAAAAAAAAACCCCTTGATCATGTGACTTTCGGTCCATGGTGGAGTGTTGAAGATGTGTGGACCGAAAGTTAGTCCCAAATCGATTAAATATAACTTCGAAATGAAGTGTATAAGTGATTAACTCCTCCTAACTAGAATTGAGGCCTTTTGAGATAAAACTCTACACCTATGAGTTAAAGGTGGTTAAGTTAGGGACAATTTCGGTGCTAGCGGAGGAGATGCACGGGTTTGCGCACGTGTGTGCGGTGCGGCCATGAGAATTTGACATGGTATCAGAGCCCATGGTTCCAATGGAACATTGGAGAAAAAAAAAAAAAGCCCGTTTAGATCATGTGACTTTCGGTCCATGATGGAGTGTTGAAGATGTGTGGATCGAAAGTTAGTCCCATATCGATTAAATATAACATCGAAATGAAGTGTACAAGTGATTAACTTCTCCTAACTAGAACCGAGGCCTTTTGAGATAGAACCCCACACCTATGAGTTAAAGGTGTTTAATTTAGAGACAGTATCGGTGCTGGCAGAGGAGATGCAGGGGCTTGCGCACGTATGTGCGGTGCGGCAATGAAAATTTGACAGTTTACAGATATGTATAAGCAGAACTACTTCCATGCATGTGAAGTCATGTTATCATTAATAGCAGACAACTGAGACAAGGAGGGGGGAGAGCAGCAGTGGATTCCTTGAAGAGGTCTGGTCCAGAGCTGTGTTTCTGGAGCAATGTTCCGCTGGTATTGCTGGTGTTGGCCTTGCTGTTCTCTTGTCTGTCATGTGTGTGTGTCTAGGAATCAGTTGAATGAAGGGGAGATCATGCAAAATGTGGAAAGAAGCATAAACCAGAGTTTCTTAAGGTCGGTCGCTTTACTGGCCCTTTTCATTTTAAGGGTTGCATGACTAAGGATCACTTGGCTGCGGTATTTTTTTTTTGGTATCTTCTTTATTTTGGTCTCAGAAATGAGATAATAGGGGTAGTCGCGGCGTTAATGTTTTTTAAGTGGTTGTTGCTGTAAAGTACTACATGGAGGGTTACTGCATGTATCAAAAAAAGGACAGATAGTGCTTGTAAAAAAGTTCAATAAAACATTGTACATGAAATTTGAACTAATTATTACTGGTTAGAGTTTCTTCTTTCTCTGTTGGTGAAAGTTCCTGTATTGAGAAACAGTGAAGGTTAGTGGTATATTTGCCCTACGTGCATTTCATTACAACACACTTATTACCTTACGTCAGTGATAGCAAAGAAAGTGATACATTGGCGTGTTAAAAAATATGAGAAATGCTAATTTTATCAGGAAATCACTCCCGGTCGATGGTGATGCATTCAAAATCAATTGTTTTTGGGTGGGCCCATGGGTGCACGTCACCAAGTGTGTTGACCGGGTCAAATTAACATTTCCCAAAAATATTTAGGCCATTTCTACTGTGAGAGGTTTCATTGTTTCAATTACAATAATATTAAATCATCTGTAGCATAATTCAAACTCAACAGAGTTGCTTCAAAAAAAAAAAAAAAAGCCCCAAAATGATGCTTACGCAATACATATATGAATAAAGACAGAAAAAGGGTAAAAAAAGAAACTCAAACAAATAAAATACAAATTAACACAACAACCAAACTTGATTCAGCAATCCAACACCAAGTAATCTGAAAGCTGCTTCAGATCAAATCCAAGCTTTCTAGTTTGATTTCATGAAATGAAAACTCTGTAGAGTTAATTAAAAAACATGTCAAAATGATTTACAAATACTATGTTTGATTAGCCTAACAAGTAGCAAACAAATAAGAACTCAATATAAATTTCAAAAGGCATTACTGACTCAACCTTGATTTCACATAACAAACAAAGCTGCCAAATCTTGAGTCCCGGTTTTGAACTGGACCACTATGTCATTTTTTCTTACGTCGGTTATTGATCAAGTTCTATAACTGAGTACAACGAGGGATTTCATGGTGGGAAGGGTCTTTGGGCATTTAGAGTGTTTCGGTCGTTGGGGGGATCTGATGAGGTTGTCATACATGGCATTTTACAAGGCAGGGGTGACTGAGGGCTTCTTGAGTTGGTGTTCCATTTTTACGAACTGCTATCTGTTTTTGGTTGTCTTTTTTGTTTTTGGATTTTGATGGAGGGGTCACTTATGTAGATAGAATTGCTGTAAACGATTGAGGAACAAAAATTTCCAATCCCATTTTTTGAACATATTTATACACACATTTCTTGCTTAACTTTTTGTAAGTTTAATATATATGCAGATGCAACTTTCTTATCAAAAAAAAAAAAAAAAAAAAAAAAAAAAAACATACTAACAAGAAAATGAACTAACAGTCCACTAAATAAATGAAGAACAATATAACTCAACAACCAAATTTGATTAAGGAATCCAATACCAAGCCTTATATGAAGTGGTGCTGTTCCTACAAGAGGAAAAGCTTACAGGGAGGGGAGAATCACTTGTGGTAAATGGAAGAAGAAGTGGACAAAGAGAGCAGCAAGTTTGGGCCTTCAGGGATAGTTTCGGTTAGTAAGTTCTTCTACAACACTTAACTTGTATTAGCGGAAGCATCTTTGATGGCTCGAAGATGGATCGCATAACATTCGGAATGGAATTCTTGATGGCAAATTCTTATGACGAGCAGCTCATAGGAGCTGCAATTCTTCGGAAATTTAAAGTAAGCATAATGTTTTCCGGTGATGCACTTTGAAGAATCGGAATGTCCATGACCTGCAAATGAATCCATATACATCTCTAATACACATCAATCCAAGCTCAAAGAGTGCAGCTGATGTAATCAGTCACAGAGAAATTGTCCATGACCTAAAGAACTACAAGTTGTCAGCATTTACACTTCTCGGTCTTCTCATTCTGAAAAAACTTACTCCAGAGTGAACACTGCAAAAAATAAAAAATAAAATTGTCAACACAAAAGACCTCCAACCAAAGATAATAGGAACCGCAGCTGAAGATCAAAAATTTTATGGTAAAACTATCTTGCAAGTAATGAAAATGCTTATTTCAAACTTAGTAACGGCACACAATTATTCAATATAGTTAATTGTGATTATATCTTATGAAAGTAGAGTGTTGAGCAGCAAACATTGCAAATTAATCACAATCAAATCAGATGAAAATCAATTACCTAAAACACAAATAAGAGATCAATTGTTAACAAAAGATGTAATTTAGCTTTCGGCAAAACCTATCATTTGGTCCCTGAACTTTTTGTTTTTTGTGCTCTAAGTCCCTGAACTTTTATTATTATACATTTGGTCCTTGAACTTTCACAAAGATCTACATTTAGTCCTTCCACCATTTAAAGTGTTAAATTATGCCAATGTGGGCAACAAAAGTGTTGTGTGATTAGTCAAGAAGAGTAAAATGGTTTATATTACTGAATCGGACGACTCGCATCGACCAAAAAAAGCCGAAAATTTTTTTAATTTCCCCCAAAAACATAAAAATCTCAAAGTTCAAGGACCAAAAGCCTAAAACTCAAAAGTTCAAGGACCAAATGTACAACAATGAAAGTTCAGGGACTAAATGTACACTATTGAAAGTTCAGGGACCAAAAGTATAAAAGACTCAAAGTTGAAGGACCAAAAAATACGTTTTGCCTTTAGCTTTTCTAATTCATGAGTAAGAGAAACCAAATCATAACAACAATTAATATATAAATTCATACTAATTGACAAGTAGTTCAAGTCTTAAGAGGGTCACCATTCAGAAATAAAGAACCTCAAATACATACATACATACTAATAAGTCAGAAATACCCAAAGAAACACAGCAGTCCACTAAATGGATATAAGAGACCACAGATGCAGCAAAAAGCTGAAATAAAAGATATTGAAAGATTGAAAAGTCGAACTCGACAACTCATTTCAATTCCGCAGTCACACTGAAATTTTTTTTTTTTTTTTGTGGGTACAAAGCACACTGAAAATCTTTTAACTCAAGAAACCTGCTATCAGCCGCCACCCACTTGAGTTCCATGCTTGCTCTCATTTTTGTAGAAGTAGCCACTTGCGTTAATGGTGGAAGGGCATGCAACATAGGAAGGCAACCTATATAATCAGCAGAGAACCATGTTCACTTTTAGCACGAAAATTGATCTCCACATTTGCAGTCATAGATACCCTCAATAATACCTACAGCATCAAGTGCTCACATTTCAGTGAATTAATTATAGAGAATTCAGCATCAAGATACAATATTACTATGTCTTGATGATAAAATGAATGAAATCCTGTGGTAGCTAGCGAAGCAAAGAGAATAATTTCCCTAAAAGAAAGTGAATAATTAAATTTGAGTGAAATTAGACCTTGACCATGATTTGAGATTATGCTTAGAGAACATATTGAAAACTCTTGCTTTCACGGACTCTGGCAAATCTATGGATGGACCAAGTGTTAGAAAGTTGAGTGCAGTGAGATAGTCAAGATCCTGAATCGAGAATTTCAACTCTGAACAATCTTGCAATCGTAATGCCTGTAGGGCTGTTAGATGCTGCAATTCCAGTTTAGAGGCTACTTGTTTACAACGAAAAATATCCAGAAGTCTAAGGCTGCTCTTTTGGCCTTGCATTGCCAAACATGGCAAAGATCTTAAAGTCGGGCAATCCTTAATTGTCAAGCTTTCAAGAGATGTGAGCCTCGTTAATTCGTGAGGAAGAGAAATGAGGTGATCACAATTTGCAATTCGGAGTGATTTTAATGATGCAAGATTGCATATCTCTTCAGGTAAGGAGTTGAGCCGAGGACAAAAAGAAAGTTGCAAGGATTGGAGAGTAGGAAGGCTTTCTTTCTCTTTCCAGTCCAATAACCATTCCTCTAGATTACGGAAACTGTTGAGAATGAGCTCGACTAGAGTTGGAAAGGAAGAAAGAGGATCCCCCATTTGCATCCAAGTAGGAAACTCTGCTCCTGGGTATTCTGCAATTTCCAATACCTTAATGTTGGGGTGAGGTTGAAGGCATTCTAACACCTCTCTGCTGCGACTTTTAACATCCTCATCATGACTATCCAACATTTTCCACCACAGACGTAACTTGGAGAGGTTGGTTTTGCTCATCAAGCAGGCTCCTTTAGCATCCTCTACACTCTTCACATGCCCAACCCCTACTATCCATAAATCTCTAAGGAGGTTTAGCCCATGCAACTCTCTGATACCAGCAAATCCTCTCTCTTCGGAACCAGCCTTGAAGTAGCGCAGTGTTTGGAGAGCAGTCAATGAACCTATGCCATTTGGCATGCCCTTTAACTCGAAACAATATCTTGTGTCTAGGTGCTTGAGGCTACGTAGCCGAGTAATGCTTTTAGGCAGTGTTCGGAGATCAATACTTTTTGCCAAATTTAAAATTTGCAAATTTCCCAGTTTACCAATCGATTTAGGTAAAGATTTAAGATCACTTCGGATGAGACTTAGGTATCTCAGGTGTTTCAAATCTCCAATTGATGATGACAATTTTGAAAGCTTAAAACCTGCAATATGTAATGTTCTGAGGCAAGTAAAATGAGTGAAATCAACAAGCATTGGACGTATGTGATATTGGTGGTTATTGACCATGAGAGTGCGTAGGCTTTGTTGAGATTGCGTTGAGTGATTAATGTGTAATTCGGAATCAATACCGCTTGTCACTGAAAAATGTCGAGCTCCATCTGGGATATGTAAAGCTCTCGCACTGCCAGACTCTAAATGAAGACAATGACTCTTCAAAATTGAAGACGCAAGATCATGAAAGAGGTCATGCATCCTACATGTTTCTACATTTCCATCGTCGTCTTCCCTCTTCGTGCCTTCCAACATGGAATGCCATAATAAACCATTTAAAATCTCATTACCTACAACTTCAAGATCCGTCCTTTCGTCAGTCGGAATAAGTCCATTTGCCATCCATATACGAATAAGTGCTTCTTTCTTCATTACAAAGTCTTTCGGAAACAAGGAGCAATAAGCAAAACATTGCCGCAGTTGGGGAGATAGATAGTTGTAGCTCAATCTCAAGGCAGGTAAGATAGTATCTTCTTTCCCTGCTTGTAAATTCCAAATCTCGCTATCTCGAATACGTTCCCATTGTCCTAGTTCCCGTGTAGAGCGCAATAAGCTCCCCAAAGCCCTTGCAGCTAGAGGTACGCCGCCACATTTTTCTACTATTTGCCGACCAATTTTCTTGAATTTTTTATTCGCTTGGTCTCCAACATTTTTAAATGCATAAGACTGAAATAACAACAAACAATCATCGTTAGGAAGAGGAGATAACTCGTATGCTGGTGCTGTACCTACAATATCTGTCACAATTTGGAGTCGAGTGGTTATGATGATTGAGGTTCCCTTCGCCCCGAATGGCAGAGAATTCTTGAACATGTTCCACAATTCCTGTTTATCAGTCCATACATCGTCCAACACCAGCAAAAATCTTCTTCCGCTAAGTGCTTCTCGAAGTTGAACTTGTACATTATCCAAGGTATCATCAGGTCTGCATTCGGTACCAGACACATCTTTCACAATAGCCTTTGATATCTTCTTAACATCAAAATCAACAGAGACGCAATACCAAACACGAGCATCAAATTGTTTGACCACTCTCTCTTCGTTGTATACAAACTGAGCTAGAGTGGTCTTTCCTACCCCACCCATCCCAAGTATGGGAAATACAGAAACATCATCATCCCCTCCAATATTCTGACTTTCTAGCAATGAATTGATTATGTTTTCTTTATCCATGTCTCTCCCATAAAGCTTAGGTTCATTTGGGAAAGAGCTTGTTTCTCTGTTCATTTGAGTAATTTGATGATTACTCAAATGAAACTTAGATCTTTCCTCAGCGATCTCTCCCATTCTCTCTCTAATTGTTTTGATCTCCTTAGCAATCTTGTGACGAGACATGATGAACTTGGCACAGTTGAACAGAGAACAGGAACAGGAACAGGAACAGTGGGGGGCAAGAGATTCATCTGTTGCCCATTCATCTAGTATGTCATCGGCTTTAAAGGCAACATCTTCAAGCTTGGCCAACCAATTCTTGATAGCATGGTCGGAGAATTGCTTGGTCTCTGCATCTGCAAGCACGGCTTGAATCGTTGTTAAGGTGCTGGAGAGACTTTCCATATCAGATTCTGCACTCCGCAACAAACTCAACTCACTTTTGGTCAATGAATCTAGATTGTTTAAGAGAATTCCAACAATTGATTCAGCCATGCTTCTCTCCTACCAGGAAACTCAACACATGCAGCAATGAATCACTTTGATAGTCCCCTTATTCATCACTTTGATGCCTTTACCAAATGTTATGCATCTGTCATTTTCTCAGTGTAATCCAAGTCGTCTCTCTAGTCGTCTCGTCTCATGAACCAAAAGAAATTGCTTGGCAAATGCATTCATCAAAAGTAAGTGGGAACGTATAGCCTGAAAAAAAAAGTCTCAAGAGTTGTCCAAGTCATCCAAAAAAATCCCAACTAATCTTGATAGGATTTGAAGGCAACCCCACAGACCTAACCACCACAAAAATCTAATCGGTCACTAATTAATGGTTTAAAATTCAATTTTTCCCTACCAATACCTGCTAAACATTTCTCAAAAAAAAATCCCTGCTAAACATTCTTCAAAGAAACGTAATAAATAAATATAGATTAAAACTACATAATAATATACTCCATTATCCATGAAAAATATATATGTATACTTCCTTTGGTAAAAAATATAAGTTATTTTTAACTATAACCAGGGCCGGCTTTGGGCATGGGGGTTAAACCCATACCCAAGGCCCCCTATTTTTTTTTTTTTTTTTTGTAGGAAAGGCCCATATATTTTTAACTGTTTTTTCTTTAATGAGAAGTTTGGGCATTTGTGGGATATTGCTAAAGTAGTATCTTTGTACACACTTGTTGGGGTTCATTCATGAAAACTTATTATAATATGTAAGTACTCATCTCAATGCATGTTGAATGTCACACAAATTTTAATTTTTTTTTTTTTGTAAAACACAATAATTTTTTTTTATATATTATATCTACTCCTTTAAATGAGTTTTTTTCTACAATCTCAAAATAAATAAAGTTTTAGTCTCAATAAATATATAATACTAAATAAAAGAAGTTTACATCTCCACCAACTAAATTTAATAAAACCAAAATCAAAACAGTTTTTAAAAAAATTAAATTTGAGTAAGAGAATAGTTAGCAATATATGTAAACTTACCTATAAGTACAAAAAGTACACCATCAATTGCACTAAAAATCGAGCAAAATAGAGGATTTTTTTTTTTTTTTTTGTGTGCCAATCCAACTTATTTGGGATTATGGTTTTGTTGTTGTAAACTATATGCACAAAAAAAAATTATTTTGGAAAGTCAAATATAAAGACCCCAAATTTTTATTTCGCCCCAGGCCCCCAAAATAACAAAACCGGCCCTGACTATAACACATAAATTAAGATAGCCTTAATTACAAGTGTAATTTACATATATGTCATTTAATATTAAATAAATTGAAGATTTAAAGAATCATAGAATATTTGAGTTGTATAAGGGTAAAATAATAATAAATATACTCTCATATTTCAAAATCGATTTATAATTTTGAATAAAGAGTTATTGCTAAAACAACTTATAAAAATCATCACAGGAGGAAGTATATATTACTGACTAGCAAATTTAATTGATACATTTCTTAGTTAAGGTGCTGGAGAGATTTTCATTTCAGATTTCGCATCCCACAGCAATTTAGCTCTCTTAATCAAGTTCCTCCAGATCCTGCAAGACTAACCCGACAATTGCTTCCACCATTGCTCTCTTGATCTGAATATAATTGATGCTACAATGGAAGTCAATGCAATGGGTGCAAGTAACTTGTGCAAAACCCTAAACTACTAGGGGAAAAGAAACCTTTTTTTTTTTTGTGAAGTTTCTCTGTCAATTCAATGGAGTTTCTTGTAGTGAGAAACCATGAGGATCACTGTGATATTGGTCCAACAAAAACTAAAATTAAAAAAATAAAAAATAAGTCCATTTCATAAATGTGAATATAGTGACTTGGACGAGACATCTCTTGTTAAAAGGCAAGGTTGGAGAGGTCCTTGGTTCGACTCATGTTGGAGTCAAGTTTGTCCCGGTCGAGTTTTGGTGGGGGCGGCACGCCCAACCCAGGATTTTTAGTTTTTGGTTTACAAGATAGCGAATGGGGAAATTAACATGCTACAGTGATATGGATGCATTCTGGTTTGCAGGGCCTCGACATTCTTGGGTCTTGTTAGTTTTTTGTTCTCTCTTGATCTAGAGATGGGTAATGTACATTTTATGAGCACATGTGGTTTTTTGTAATCACGACGGCTTTGGGCCTTTCTTGTTTGGGGGTTATGTAGATTAGGCAATGTACAGATTGTTTTCTTCCCCATTATTTTTTGTAAATTGCTATATTTTTTTATGATGAATACAACATACGTTATCTAAAAAAAAAATTGTCTCCTACCAAAAAAAAAATAAAAAATAAAAAATAAAAGTCAAAAAAAATAATGATATTGTGAATCAAATTAAAGCATTATTTATTTAAGTTGGTATTGTTCCACATATTCTCCTTATATAACTAATCCAAGTCAAGTGTGAGCATTAATACCTTATGACGGAAGAAACCTAATCAGAGCCCAGAAAGCCACAAAATGATGATTACATAATACAATACATTCAAAATACAAAACAATTAGCAAGTCTGAATAAAGAAAGGAATAACAAGAGAGTCAAAGAAACTCAATAAATAAAGAACAATATTACTCAACAATTAAACTTGATTCAGCAAAATCCAACACCAGGCCTTCCAATTGATTCATTGATGGGCAAATGATCATATAGTCTAAAAGCTACTTCAAATCAAATCCAACCTTTCCGGCTTGATTTCATGAAATGAAAACTCTGCAGCAATCGCATGTTCATTAAAAAAACATGTCAAACCAAGTTGATTCAAGGGTTTGAAGGTCAATGCCTCCAAAACTGCAAGACAGAACATGGCAAGAACAAAGGAGAGCACAAAATCAAGCACATCCATTTTATGTGCATCAATGATTGATCCCTCAACTAGAAAAAGACAAAATCTATTGAAATATATGTTTACTATGAGTCAGAAATTTTCTCAGCAAAAGAGATCAAGTCCAAGCTGTATTTTAAATACCAATAATTTTCATCAACTAGAGTACTTTTCAAGCAACAGAAGTTATTGTAACCAAAGAGAGAAATCACTGATTGTATCCACAACAGGGAAAACAGGAAAGCTTCAAACAACCCAACCCAAAGCTGCAGAAACTAGGAACTGAAATCCTACAATAGACATGATGAGCATGCATTGTGACTGCATTGCATAATCCAATAATCATTCTCGGGCATGCACGCATCCCCAAGGGTATCGAGGGCAGATGATGAGTGCGTGTCCGTGCTGAGGCACGCTAGCAGGCCATTACGGGTGGAAAATGTAATTAGTGGCACAACAATCATTTAAAAAAATTAATTGGCCCTATGACCTTGGCAAAGAACACCCTGCCTACATGAACTTTATAGAAGGTGTAATTAGTTCAATCAATTAATTGGCCCTATAACCCTGGCAAAGAACACCCCAAAGAAGGGTACCACTACTGTATTTGTAGGGAATGTTAAGCAATCAAGACGAAATAGCAAGCATTTTTAATGTATTATATGCAAAGGAACCAATTACATTGAAATTGAATTAAAAATCTTAGTTCTAATTAAATTTAGAAGATGAGGGGACCAAAAAGAAATCATTTAATTTATATTCAACAGAGAATATATTCACATCATAGACTTTCATAAGTTACTAAAACTAATTGATTGAAACACATAATAACAGAAATCTAATCATAGCAGTGTTATCTTAATAAAAAATGAATTGTGATAAACGTTTTAAAAATAAAAAGTGGGAATCACATAAATAACAAAGCCATAAAACGGACATTATAAAAAGAAAGTCAGATTTAATTTTTATGTGAGATTGGATTTGTATGTTTTTTAAGGCTCCTATTGCATCACTTATAAAATAACCCAATCCAATTTGTTAAATCAATGTGCACGCATGGCTACAATTACATCATTCAATTTGACAATATTGAATCTAAAATGTAATATCACAGTTGCAAGAGATGGGACCATAAGATCTCCTTTTCAACGTATTATGAGAAGAACTAAATTATAAAAAAAAAGTTCAATTTTTAAATAAAAAAATGAAGCTACCTTGTTTTTATATAAAATTGATCTTTTTTAAAATTTGTTCTGGCCCAATGTTAATATTCATTAATTACATTTTGATTAAGACCTATTTAGGTCACATTCATAAGAATGTACATGTAGTTTATGAATCCATTTAGATTTTTATTTGTTTAAATTCAAACACAGAATTATTTGGAGTTAAGGGTGATGAAATGATTAAAACGATTTCTCCAACCAATTGGATGGCCCAATGGTTGGTATCGGGTTAATAGTATGATAGGGGTGGGGGTTCGATTCCCACATAGAGCAAAATGAGTTTCTTTCATGTCCAAAAAAAAAAAAAAAACCATTTCTGTTTTTTTTTTGAAAAGTGAATAAGCAAAATTAATACTCATCAAATCATTCATTTTTAACTTTATCATGATTAAATATTTGACTCTTGCTAAAGTTTAAAAAAAAAAAAAAAAAAAAAAAAAAAAAAAAACAACAACAACAACAACAACAACAACATTGGCTCATGTAAACATCATGGTTAGTTGGATACTTGGATCCCAGTGGTATTGTGCCCATTTGATCAATTTCATTCACAAACCATCCCCAACTTGATTTCATGAAATTGAATAGTCTATTAGTGGCTAATTAATTAAAAAATCACATGCCTAAATTTAGGTCAACACATTATTGATCGCCATTTATGTACAAGTCATGTTCTGTTCTCAAATCAAATCCAAAAAATATGATTTTAAGTTTATATTTCCCCTTTAATTTATAGAGAACATAGAGTTTTAATATATCAACATCAAATGAATACAATTAAAGGAGTAACAAATTACCCATGAAAAAAAAAGGATTAACAAATTATAAAATAAGTTATATTTTTACATGGAGCCCACACGCTACTCACTAGGGTGTGACTTTTTGGAATGCCATTCTAGCTTCTTCCTTGTAAAAAAAGTACTTAAGTGTGATCTGATCTCCCCAAGTAATATTGAAGCCTTTTGGAGTAAAACCTCACACTTGTGAGTTAAAGGTGGCTAAGGTGGAGATAATATTGGTACTAGTGATATCCACAAACCCACAGATACAAGTGCGGGCGGCCCAACACAGTTACTCTTAGGCCTCATTGATTCCACAATCTCAAACATGTTCCCCATCTCATCTCTGTCTCCCAACTCTTCAACTAACCAATCTCAACAAAGCTTTCTTTATGAACTCAAACTAGGAGACCCTTTTGAACTGAAACATATTTCTTTTTGTTATGGTCTTGTAAACATGAAGCACATAAACCATGACAGTTCTGAACGAGCAGAAAGTGAAGAGAATTTCTCATTGCAGATCATAGAGCAAAAGCCAAGCAACAATTTCGGTTCTTTCCCCGAGTACAAACCCCGAGCAAAAACTAGCTCTGCAAGTTCATGTGCTCCTGCAAAGAAGTTGGCACTGTTTGCCATTCTTCTTGCACCAGAGAAGAAGCTAACGGTGCTTGCTATACGCCTATCCATCCTCGAAAAGGCGGCGACGAGTCTAGGAGTGCTAGGATTCATCTGGGCGTCGGTTGTTCTTCTAGGCGGGTTCATCAGTACCCTCCAAGAATCTGATTTTTGGTTCATCACCACTATACTTGTGATTGAGGGAGCCCGAATATTTAGCCGTAGTCATGAGCTCGAATGGCAACATATGGCAAACTGGTCACTTGCAGATGCTGGGATCAATGAGTTCAGTACATTGAAGCTATGCTCCCAACTTGATAAAAAGAAAGGTGAAGGCAATTCTGAATTTGAAATCTGAAATTCAAGTCCAACAAGATGAGGAGAGGTTGAAGAACAACGATACGGAAAAACCCGACAATGGGAATGATCAAAAAACGCTTTCACTAATAGATGATGTTCCATTCCATCGTGTTTTTCTCTCGAAAAACGCTAGTAGAATTTTTTCTTGGCTGCAGGTCTCGTCGGCATTGGTATGTGTGGTGCTATCCCTTGTCAAGCTGATCAAGCAGGACTTTGGTGAGATAAATGAAGACAATTCTTCTTTGAAGAAAAACCGAATTTCCGCTCTGAATATTTTCTATGCATTAGCAATTGCAGAAGCTACACTACTTCTATGGAGGAAAGCATACTGGGAGTGGCAAGTTAGCTACTGTAAGTTGATGGAAGAAGTGAATAGAGAGTGTGAGTTAGGACCTAATGGGGTTGTTCCAGTCCGAAAGTTCTTCTTCGATACCTATTCAACTTGCATCAACGGAAGCATCTTCACTGGCTTGAAATTAGATATGGCTTCATATGGCATTGATCTCCTGATCTCTGATCTCTATGATGAACAGCTTGTTGGTGCAAGGATTCTTCGAAAATTCTCAATGAATGAGCGGTTTTCAAGTGACACCTTACGAAAGATTAGTATCTCTGATGCAGCGATGGAAAGGTTAGTAAGCATGTTGAATTGGAAGGACACTGAAGAAGAAGAAATCAGGCTGTCAGCAGCCGAAATTCTGTCTAAACTAACAGAGAAAAAGCAAACCTCTCTCCGAATCGCTGCAATTTCAGGTTCTATGGAGTCGATATCATCACTGCTGCACATCACAAGCCATCCTTCCAGAGTTGCACCAGAAGAAATCAGTAAGAAAGAGATTTTGTATGATCAAGGAAACTATCAGTATTCAGCACTTAACAACTTGGGCCTTCTTATTCTGAAAAAACTAGCACAAAACCATGATATATGTGGAAAGATTGGTAAAACAAGAGGACTCCTACCTAGAATAGTCGAATTCACACATCCTAGAGAGAAATTGAGAATCAATGGAACCATGACAGAATCTGATGTTCTGGCGGTGAAAAGATCGTTAAAACTGTTGAAGACTCTAGTGAGAACAACAGGTCCTGTTGGGGAACTTCTACGCAGGAGGATTTCTGGGAATGTTTTTACAATCAGCAACATTAGAGAAATTTTATGTTTTGGAGGGAAACATGTGAAACTGCAAATACTAGGAATGCAGATCTTAACTAGTTTGGCATTGGAAGACGACACGAAAGAGAGGATTGGAAGTACCGGAGGAGTTCTCAAAGAACTATTTGAAATATTCTTTAACCAGGGAAGGCCAGAAACTCATGATACTGAAAGAGTAGTAGCCGGAGAAGTACTTGCAATGCTGGCTTTTGAGAGCGAACAAAATTGTCACCGGATATTGAAACTGAACATGGTGGAAAAGCTTGTTAGTTCATTAGAAAATAGAGTCCTTGGGAAAGGTTCAGCAAGAATCTTAAGTAACCTATGTGCTTATGCAGAACCAGATTGCTTCAAACAGTTAAAGGGAGTTGCTGCTGCTGCAACCAATGTAAGTACCCTTGAAAACTAATTATTCATCCTCTTTTTTTCTTAACCAAGTATATCAACATTGGGATCATGAAGCACTAGAAGTGTGAAGATCAAAGTGTTTAAATGGTGTATCAAGTGATTTTTTCATTTCTATGGGATCTTTAGCAGGTGCTTGGAGCAATAATGGTGGAAGAGAACAAACTACAAGAACTAATGCTTGGTCTTGCAACACAAGTTTTTAGATTCATGACCCCTCAAGAATCAAACGACGTTTTCAAACAAACAGGCATGAAAGAAATTGATTTGGCAATGAAACTAGTAGAAATACTGCAACTCAATCGATATCCATCTGTTAAGGCTCCAAGACTAAGAAGGTTCACAATTGAGCTAATTATATGGATGATGAGAAGTGAGCAAAGCCATATTTATGTTTTCAGGGAGCTTGGGATGGAGCAGGAGCTTGAGAATGTCATGGAGACCACATCAGAGCTGGAAAGCTTTAGCACTTTCTCAGGTAGTATTGGACTAAACAGGTGCACGACAACAATGCAGTCCCTTATAGACGAAGCGCTGAAGCTGCTGTCTAATGGTTGATATATATATATATATATGTTCAACATAAGATACAACACTGTAAAGTATACATCTGTGAACATATCCTGCAAATATGTATCTCAAGATCTGAGGTTTTCCACCAAAAAAGATATTCCATGTAACAGTTGTGGCAGTGTGTATGTAATATAAAGGTGAATTAATCTGGTGTACCAATTCTTGTTCTTAATACTACACAAAATTCTCTTCTCATTTGAATAAAATAAAGGAAAATGATAATCTAACACACTTTGGGCGCACACTTTGTTTTTTAGTCATTTATGGCTCTTTCTTGTCTCCCAAGGCATGGGCCCCACATCTAACAAAACATCATAAATGGGTTAAAAAACAAAGTGTGCGTCCAAAGTATGTTAGATTATCATTTTCCTAAAATAAATAGGACTATAAGCAAATTTGTAACACAGTAACCATGTGAAAGAAATCACAAAGAGGAATATATAACAAATTAAAAGATAAATATCTGGTTTTCTTCTTCCATCAATGTGAATTAATTAATTACAACATACAATTCAAGAAATTTACAGGACTTCTTTAAATTAGAATTTGACTCTCACTAAGAGTCCAAAGACCTAATCATTTTTACCATCTTAACAGCAGAGCCACTAAATACTATAATTCCTGATATTGTTGTAACTTATAAACTAGTAATTCATTGCATAGTATTATCAAACATTCTATCAAGTTCTTCTATGAGTTCCTAGGCAGTTGGCTCCTCATCAAGATCAAAACTTGTCATCATCGTCTTCTTCTTCCCATGGCATTTGGCCTCATAAAACTTTCAGTATTTAAAGAAGTGATAGCTCCTACAGCGAGACTTAGAATCTTTGAGGATCTCATGGGACTTGGAGGTAATCCTAGAGCCTCATAATGATTAATTTCTACCCTTCTCCATCTAAGCAGTTGATGATCAAAACTATCATATCTATAACAGTGTAGTCCATAGAAACTTGGTTTAATTTCCCAAGTTAATTAGTATAGATGTTTTGAAGATATTAGGAACTTAATATATCATAATACACCATTTAATTTTCAGGAATTGTACAAACAAGGTTAGTTGTCATACTAATAAGTTTTATAAGACCTACACATACATTTGCTACACAGTTATTCTAAGTCTTTAGAGGGTAATAACTTATGGTTTCAGTTGCTCCCAGCCGTTATTACTGTTAAAGTGGTAGTTTCTGTTGATAACTATACATTCAGGGACACGTGGCAAAACCGCAATCAAGCAATTAGCAATTTCTAGATAAAAAATAGCTGACTAAGGAACAGATGTACATTACCACACTCAAAGAGCAAGGACCCACATAGTCTATTGCTTCACACAAAAGAAAAACCCACAAGACATTAATCACCAGCCATAAATCATATTTTAATCATAGATCACAAATCCATTTAAGATAAAAAAATCGAAATAATAAAAGGGATCAAGTATATACCAGAGATACGTTGCTATCCGGTACCAAGTCTGCTTGACCGCTACATGTCCCTTCTTATTTTATTTGACCGGATCAGTTTATAGACCTCTTCTTATGTGGGGAGAGATCATTGACTCAGCTAGTTGAGCACTACAGAGAAGGGTCCATGAAAGTCAATAATTTTGGACAAAAATGGGTTCATAAAAACAAAATAATTAGTTGGTTCTTGGTGGGAAAATTGCTTTAAAATGTCCTCAAACTAATTTGATAACAAAAATAAGGAAAGTCTGAACAAATACTTACAAAAAGCTGCAAACCCATGAAGATAAACAGCGAAAAAGAGTGAAGGAAAGAAAGTGTCTCATGAATGTCCAATTGTACCCTAAAAAATTGTGTCAAAACCATGCCAGAAATAATAAGATGAATGATGAAGTAAAGGGCATTATTGTCATTTAGTAACAAGAAAGTTTCTGGCTTTCAAGCTTTAGTAAAAGGAAAAGAGATTTTGGGGTCTTGCACTACATTGTTTCACTAAGGCACTCAACAAATGAAGATATCACACTTCAAAGATAGGCAGAAAGGAAGGGAAAGAGAAACACTGAAGAAAAAGCAAGGAAAACCCTTCGCCAAGTTGACAACAAAACAGAAAGCAAGCAACACAGCACAACACAACCCAGTTGAGATTAAAAAGATAGAAGAAGCGAATTCAGTTACCTTTCTCAATGCTTTTCAAACACTATAAACGTGCTCCCCAAGTTCACTTTCCACCTGTTTATCATCCACCCTCATCAGCTCTTCAGCTCAGCTCCTCACAAACTTCTTAAGCAATTCTCAACAACTTCGTAACTAGATCCCGAAGAGACTATATATCGGTATATATGTAGCGATCCTTCTACCAATCTAAAGAGACCAATTTAAACCAAATTCTCTCCACAATTCTCAGAAGAGAAGAAAAATAGACGTGTTAGGAATTGGCAATCTAGCAATATGGATGACAAGAGCCTGAATGGAGAAGAAAGAGGCGGGTGCGTTCGACTGCAGGTTAGCGAGCAGAAGCAGCAAAGTGGCAACTGGGGTTCTTCCATTCTATTTGAACCACAGAGATTGGCTAGTGATCCGATATCGGAAGCGGATGGTGGCAATGACGTCTACACTGTTTCTAGGAGATCTGCAGTGCAAGCGCCAGAGAAGAAACTGACCCTGTTTGCTCTTCGGCTGGCGGTCCTTGAAAAGATGGCCAGTAGTCTAGGTACATTGGGGTTCATCTGGGCAACTGTTGTTCTTCTTGGTGGATTTGCTATTACTCTAGACAAAACTGATTTTTGGTTCATCACTATAATTCTATTAATTGAGGGCGCCAGAATCTTCAGCCGCAGTCATGAACTTGAATGGCAACATCAAGCGACGTGGTCTCTTACCGATGCGGGGATCAACAGTTTTCGCATGCTGAGATCCAGTTCTCATTGCCTCCTACGAAGAATCAAAGACTTGTTACGTTCATTTTCGACACTGCAACCACAAAGGCAACATGATAGAGAACTTAAAGGAAGCACACATTTACCAAAGCTTACTGAACAAAAAAGCTTAGGCTTGCCTTCAAGGAAGTGGACAACATCAGATGTTCCACTTCTTCCATATGCTAGATGGGTTTCCCTGACCAAAAACATCAGCAAGTTACTCTACTGGCTTCAGTTATCATCTGCATCGGCCTGTATGAGCTTGTCCCTATACAAGCTGATCGAGCAGAACTTTGGTGATGTAAGCAAAGGCGAGAGTGATAAGAGGAATCGGAATTCCGCCCTTAATATTTTCTATGCATTAGCCTTTGTGGAAGCTATGCTGTTTCTAATTGAGAAAGCATACTGGGAATGGAAGGTCATCCGCTACAAACTATTAGAAGAAGTGAACAAGGAATGCGAGCTGGGACCGTCTGGCATGGTCTCAATCAAAAGGTTCTTCTACGATGCGTATTCTAAATGTGTTAATGGAAGCATCTTTGACGGTTTGAAGATGGACCTGGTATCTTTTGGCATGGAACTCCTGGCTTCTGAGTCGAATGATGAACAGCTCATTGGAGCCACAATTCTTTGGAAATTCTCAGCAAACGAACGCTTCTCCAGTGACACGCTTCGGAAGATTGGCACCTCCATATTGGTGATGGAACGGTTAGTTGATATGCTGAATTGGAAGGACCCTCAAGAAGAAGAGATTCGACGATCAGCAGCAGAAATCCTGTCAAAACTAGCTGGGAAAAAGCAAAACTCCCTTAGAGTTGCCGGCATTCCTGGTGCAATGGAGTCAATATCATCCCTACTCCACAATAGTCGAAGCGGTGACAGAGCAGCTGATGAAATCTGTGAGAAAGAAATGGTCCATGATCGAGAAAATTACGAGTTTTCAGCTTTCAATCTGTTAGGCCTTCTCATCCTGAAAAAGCTCGCCCATGATCCTGATAATTGCGCAAAGATTGGGAACACAAGAGGTCTGCTAGAAAAAATTGTGGACTTCACACATGCTGGAGAGAGGCTGCTGAGCCTCAACCATGCCGCAGAATCTCAAATTCTAGCAGTGAAGCGGTCACTGCAAGTGGTGAAAATGCTTGTCAGCACAACAGGTACCACAGGAAAATCACTTCGCAAAGAGATATCAGAAATCGTTTTCACAATCAGTAACATCAGGGAAATATTACGATATGGCAGCAAACACGCAACACTGCAAAAACTAGGAATTGAGATTTTAACTAGTTTAGCATTGGAAGAAGACGCAACAGAAAGGATTGGGAGCACGGGCGGGGTTCTAAAAGAATTGTTCCACATTTTCCTTAATCAAGAATCAGAAGTTCAGAATCACGTAAGAGTCGTAGCAGGCGAAGCACTCTCAATGCTGGCATGTGAGAGTGAGAGAAACTGCAATCAGATTTTGAAATTGAATGTGTTGGCAAAGCTGGATGAGGGATTGCAGCATCCAGACCTTCGCATAAATGCGGCAAGGATATTGAGGAATCTATGCACATATGCTGGAACTGATTACTTTATCAAATTAAGGGAAGTTACTGCTGCTGCACACACTGTAAGTTCCTTGCACCACTAAAATTTTACTTCCCAGTATTCCATTTTTTTTTTTTTTTTTTCATATGATGTAAAATCTCAAATTATCATAAATAAACAAAACATTAACACAATAGTTTTCTACTGCAGGTGCTCCGAGCAATAATGACTGAGGAAAACAAATTACAAGAAGTAATGCTCGGGCTTGCAGCGCAGGTATTCAGATTCATGAGCTCTCAGGAATCAAGTATCGTGTTTGAACAAACTGGCATTAAAGAGAAAGATTTGGTGAAGAAACTCGTACAGATAATGAAACAGTACCAACATCCACCAATAAAAGTTCCAAGAATAAGAGGTTTGCCATTGAGTTGACCATATGGATGATGAAAGATAAGGAAAAAAATGTTCACATTTTCAAGGATCTTGGAATGGAACGGGAGCTCGAGAATGTTAAGGAAACCACATCAGAGCTTGAGAGCTTCAACATTTTCTCGGGTACTATTGGACTAAGTCGGCATAGGACAACCATACACTCACTGGTTGACACAGCACTGGACTTGCTGGGTAATGCACAAAATTCAGAGACAAAATACCGAATTTGAAGTTTTACACTGCAAACATGTATTAAGTACGCATATGTTTAAGTTCAAGGTTATTCATTTTGACTAAAGTCTAAGAGAAATAAATGTTTGAACATGCATATTTCTAGTCTGCATAAGAGATTCAAATTTCTTAGTTCACTACTTCACAAAGCATCGCAGAGTATTCTTCCATTATCATTCTATCAGGACTTAGTCATAAGAAGTAATATATTCCACAAGACTAAGCATTTTGTATGCTAAATGAAAAAAAACATATCGATAATCTCCATAGCCGCAAATAATCAAATGGCGTTTGGCGTTTCTTTATCATTTTTAGCAGATGACACTTGCTAAAACATATCTCATAAAAGCCACTAAAGTCTACAGTCTATGACTCTATCCGTAATCCAAAGTTTTGATATTGACATTTAATATTGACACTACATGTTCAATATGTAGAGATATCAACTGCAGAATTCTTCAAAGAAGAAGCCTAAGTTCCAAGGTCGTCATAATCCAAATAACAAAAAATTATATAAACAATGATGAACTAATCATATCGATAATTTGCTATTTCCGCGAAGAATAGGCCAATATTGCCAAAGATGTCAAATCTTCAATCACTATAACTCATATTTTCCTCTGTACCAATCCAAAGCTACATTCAATAAGAAGGGGAAATGTAAAACAACATTATGATTTTTATTTTTTTATCTTTTGACAGCTAAGGGTATCCGAGCCACCGCCACGCTGACACCGAACTGATGGTGGACCCGACACACTAGGGAACCCTAAGAAGAAATAGGAGGGTGAAGTGAGTGGGTAAGTATTCGAACTCAACAAATCTACCTAGGTCAGCACGTTAGAGAATGAACTTACCACTCGACCAACTCCCTTGATGGCAAAATTATGTTTTCAATCTATGAGTATTCATCTTCAAAACCCAAAAAGTAGTAAAATTTACAGAGGACATCAACATTTCAATTTCATCCAAAAAGGTTGAGAATTCACAACCACCACAAACAAGCCAACAAAGAAATTAACCTAAATCACAATCCAGCCATCACTTGTAAGACCTAACTAATCCAAACAAATTCAACTAATTAAAGCTCACAACCACAACAAGAATCACTAAATTAGTTCATCAAATCACGCAACATTGTACCAAATCATCATAAATAGTTTTTCTCATCTAACAACACAAATGAACAAATTCAATGAAAGCAAATGGAATTCGTGAAGAGTGGTTAATCCATCAAATTGGGCAATCAAAAAGAATGCACGACCATGAGATCGATCACGCTCATTTGACCTAATTTCCAATTTCCTGAAGAGACTCAAAAGCTCAAACTTGGTTTGTAACCCTAGTTTTCTGAGAGCGACTGAAAGAATCGTTGGAGACTAATGGTTTGTTTGGCAAATGATTTGAAAACGGCTATTAAAATTTTAAATCCAAGTTTTCTTTTTCTTTTTTTTTTTTGAAAAAAAATAAAAATAAAACTCTGTCTGTCCTTGAAGAATCAAGTTCCAAGTGCCTCAATGTTTAATGAATTAGGCCAAAATGTGATGGAACGTTGTACCACTTCCGGCAATTAATAAACAAATAAATAAAATTAAAACTAAGTAGGGTTATTTTTCGAGTTTATAATTTTTTTCTAAAAAGGTGCATACATATTTTGACTTTTTTTTTTCTCATATGAAAGAAAAAAATATTATAAATCCCATACTAAACTAGTACTTATTATTTTCCCTCCAAGTGTTTCCTATTTGTGCTAATGAGAGCATTGACCTTTATTTTAATGACCAAACATGTGGATCTCTTCACAGTTCACACCAAACTCCTTATCTCCTCTACTCCCAAAAGTAATTCATGTATAAAAAGGTCAATGCTCTCACATCACGACAAACCCTAACAGAATTATTCATTAAAGTTCAATCAATTTGATTCCAATGTTTTTAAAGTACATACACAGCCCTTATGTGGCTAGCTCTTACTGGCTTTACATTTAATTAATGGCTACAATTAGAAGGAGATCAAGAAAAAAAAATGTACACTATGAGGTTCTTGTTCTAGGAGAGAGACATTATTTATTAAATAAAATCATTTCTTTATTAGAGGTGGAAGTTTAATTTTATTGAAACTCTTGGTTTCGGGTTTTAAAATAACAAAAAAAACCTACGATCGTACAAATAGCAAGTTATTGAGTATACAAGTGAATTCAGGACTTCTACTTAGGATCAAGATCGTAGAGAGATTGTGGGATCAATTAAATGCGTGACTTGAAATCCAACTTTGGATTATTGCAAAAATATTACTATGGCTCTAGTATTATTACCTTAATTTTGATGTAACATTGACACATTGTTATCTTATGGAGTTGATCCAAAGGGCACTCTTGGGCTACCTTAGAGAGGAGGTTGCAAAATTATTTTCCTCCACACACAGCACAACCCTATCTACTATGGAAAAGCCACCAAATATTATTTCAATCAATTTATTCTCTTTATATCTACTTATGCATTGCAGAGCTACTCCTTTAAAAACATCATTTTTTTGGTTTACTCTTTCAGCTTATGCTACCTCTTTAAGGTTTCATTTCCACCACAACCCCAGTTCCCCAACTGGGTTTTCAAGCCACTTATTGGTAAGTCTCATTATTTATTTTGATGAATTTTGTGCAATCTCTACATTTTATCAATCTAATTAAAAAAAAAAAAAAACATATTACAAATCTTGTAAAAAAAAAAATAATAATGTGCTAGATTGATTTATTTGAGTTCATTTTGATTGATTGTAGTGTAATTTGATTGTGGGCAAGGAGGGATGGCACAGATTTGGGCTCCTACAGCACAATGGCAGATGGGTTTTTCAAAGAATTTGACAAATGCAAGTCCTTTGACATCAAAGATGTGGAGTTCTTTGGTGCTTAAAAGAAAAGGAACTCACAAAAGTTCAGCTAAATTTAGAGTTGTTACCGTGAAGGCTGAGAACAGCACAGTGAACAGGTTGGAGGACCTCCTTAAGCTGGATGTCTCTCCAATCACTGATAAAATCATTGCTGAGTACATTTGGTATATCTTTCTTTCTTTACTCCCTTTTTTGTTAATTTCTTTTTTATCTGTTTTGGGCACTTTAGTGTTTAATTACAATGTTGTTATGTCAGTTACTAAGAACTCAGGTTTGATTCATTTAGGCCTTTGTTTCTATCTTGATTTATGTCAGGGTTGGAGGTTCGGGAATTGATCTTCGAAGTAAATCGAGAGTATGATTATAGTTTTTAATTCAGTTGGTTACATGAATTATCTATCTTTTTTTAGTTTGCGCAGATGATCGTTCATTTTGATCTTTAATTTTCTTTGTCCTTCATTGTAGACAATTGCGAAGCCTGTTGAACATCCTTCGGAGCTTCCCAAGTGGAACTATGACGGATCAAGTACTGGGCAAGCGCCAGGGGAAGACAGCGAAGTGATTCTATAGTAAGATCTTGATAATTAATGTGGAGCTCTTTCAGATTCTGTTGTGAAACAATTTATTTACCTGTTATGTTATGTTGATATATCTTTTTTATGTTCGACAGTCCCCAAGCGATTTTCAAGGACCCGTTTCGTGGTGGTAACAATATCCTGGTGAGTGTTGGCTGTTCCGAGATCTTGAGACTCTAAAGAGTTGTGGAAGTGTTTCAACATGTACCACTGCTATTATATTTTTGTTGATTCAATTTGTTCTTGTGTCTCTTTCGAAAAGGTAATTTGTGACACATACACACCCGCTGGGGAGCCCATACCGACAAACAAACGCCATAGAGCTGCTCAGATCTTCGGAAATCAAAAGGTCATTAATGAAGTTCCTTGGTGAGTCTTTTAAAAATTTATACCAATCTTCACGGTTGTATAGATTTAAAAAAAAAAAAAAAAGATATTTGAATCACTTGAAGAAGAGAGAATTTGTAAGCTAAACTCGAATCATTTTGAAGTACTTATTCTTCAATTTTTGATATTTCGGTGTAGGTTTGGAATAGAGCAGGAGTACACTTTACTCCAAACAAATGTGAAATGGCCTCTTGGTTGGCCTGCTGGAGGCTATCCTGGTCCCCAGGTAACCTTGTTCTCAATTCTCATAAATCTGCTCATTCATCTTATTTTTTCCCCTTTTTTTGGATTCTGCGTATCTCATTTGTGTTAGGATTTCTCATTTTCTTGATTTTAATTTAGGGTCCATACTACTGCGGGGTTGGTGCCGAAAAATCATTCGGGCGCGACATATCGGATGCTCACTACAAGGCTTGCTTATACGCTGGGATCAATATCAGCGGCACCAACGGAGAGGTCATGCCGGGGCAGGTTGTCTACTCTCGGAGGCTTTGCTTGCTTAAATGGTTCTTGTTTCCTTACCACTTCTTAATCACTGAGAGGTTGTGAATGGAAATGCAGTGGGAATACCAAGTTGGTCCAAGTGTTGGCATTGAAGCTGGAGATCATATATGGATTTCTAGATACATTCTTGAGGTAACTAATGTCGATCTAAACCTTTCGAACAAATGAAATTAAGATTCATTCGATTGAATGTGAATGCATGATAGAACATTATCCAGTAATGGCTGAGTGACTTACTGATCCTGATCTTGCTTTGCTTTCTTTTTCCAACAGAGAATTACTGAACAAGCTGGTGTTGTCCTGACCCTTGATCCTAAACCAATAGAGGTAGTTTTTACATGAATTCTTCATTTTAAATGCCCATGTAAATATGAATAGTTATTGGAAAACAATTAAAATAACTTCTTGTGATCGATAGGGGGACTGGAACGGTGCAGGTTGTCACACAAACTACAGGTACTTTCAGATATTTTACATGTTCATACTTACACTGTTCCACTGCGACACCAAATCCTTAACGGGCTATTCATCAACATCTGTTTTTATATGTTGTGCATCTTTTTTTTTTGTGACAGTACCAAGACCATGAGGGAAGATGGAGGATTCGAGGTGATAAAAAAGGCGATTCTGAATTTGTCGCTTCGCCACAGGGAACATATCAGTGCTTATGGCGAAGGGAATGAGAGAAGGTTGACTGGAAAACATGAAACTGCCAGCATTGACACTTTCTCTTGGGTAAACTTAAAAGAACCTTAATCTTATTCTATTTAAGCAAAAGGATTCATTCTGCTGAGGAATTCTTACTAGTTGTTGTAATTGAAACCTCCAGGGTGTGGCTAACCGTGGCTGTTCTATTCGTGTCGGGCGTGATACTGAAAAGAATGGAAAAGGTGTGTAATGGATAGTCTTATTTAGGACTTGGCTTGGGAAGCCTCTGTACTTGAAGGTTCTGACAGTTTTTGATACATTCTACTCTATCAGGTTACTTGGAAGATCGTCGTCCAGCCTCAAATATGGACCCCTACGTCGTGACTTCTTTGTTAGCAGAGACGACGATACTATGGGAACCAACTCTTGAGGCTGAAGCACTTGCTGCCCAGAAGCTGGCATTGAAGGTCTAAAATTCACTCAATAGTGGTTGAGGAACTGAAAGCATATTTCAACTGGAACCACTGAAGTTCAACTTATTGAATGTGCTTTTGCATGGTTGATGTTCTTTCTTATATGTTTCTTCTGAGCTCAGCAGAAATCCATTGTAAAATTAGGTCCAAGCAAATGGTGCCCAAGTTCTAGAAATAACTCTAAGAGGTTACAAAATTGGGCATCATGTTGGCCTCATTTGAATCTTTTACTTCTTTTGGGCTGTCATTAATGAAGACTTCTGTTTGTTGCTCTATTTTCTGGAAACTTAGTCTGATTCATGCAGTCTTGGATGGTAGGAGATGGGATCATGCAAGTTGATGAAGCTCATTGATGAAACTAGAAATCACACATTAATTGAAATTCCAAGATAGGACCTTTGTATAATTTCAGCATTGAGAAAGTGATATAGTCAATAATCTTACACTCGATCGATCATACATTCGCATATAGGGAAGCAAGTTCAAGGGTTTCTGGTTTTCTGTTACATCGACGACAGAGAGATGAGCCTGGTCAGCAAGTTTGAGAAAATAATCAAATGTGCCTGCGTTGCGTATGACAGTAGCTAGATAAGCTAGCGGGCTTCCATCTGCTGCGCTATTACATGGATGGATGATTGGTTCATCATTTTTGGATTCAGATTTAATTGTGCTGCTGCATTTAATATCCCGCTGTTGATTGAGTTCAAGCTTATTGCCGTTAGCTCCATCTCTGTCACCATCAACGCATCGAGTTTTAGGGAAACGATCGCAGCATCCTTCTTTGATTTGATTGGGTTTCTTCAAACTCAAAAGAACTGAAAGTACTTTGATAAGGTCTGGCAAGCATGATGGATTATAAATCACATCTGCACCCAAGCTGTGGAAAAGAAATTAAAAAAGATGGAACTCAGATTTTTGAATAATATGTAAAAACAACACAAAAGGAGCCTACATTGTTCTTGTGATTAATATTCCACAACTTGGATTCAGGAGGACAGGCCATCAATTGCAAGTCCAGAATATTGAATTTATTTGGGAACATAAAAGGGTAGCGAACTGATGTATGAAGCTTGTGTAGTGATCAGTCACCAGAAAATAAACGAACGCTCACATTATATCTGGTTGAAAGCCTTGAAGATTGCTCACTGATGCAGATTCCCATTGCAGATACTTGCATTCCACCTGAAATGTGAAATTCTTCAATAATAACGAATAGACTCACTTGCTGATAAACAAAATCTCCTAACATCGAATAAGGAAATGAAGGCATGCATGAAACCACAAAAAAAATGCTCATTTATTACAGCCCAAAAAATCCAATTAAAGGGTCATGGTGTCGGTAGAAGCAAACACCATTTGAGTTTTTTTCAAGTTACCAAACGATTCAGGTAAGTAAATATTTTTAATGCTTGTTCAGATATTGTGTCCGTCGCACCAATGAATTTGGTGTCCCCTGTGAATCTCACCCATATCACTTGGGAAACGAGAACCCACAGCCTAACAGCTGCAAGAGAGAGCAACATCTACTTAAGCGACTCGGTAGTAGCAAAGGAAGAATTGTCAATGCAACTCACCGAATCAGTATCTTGTACAGTTCCTGTTGACATAGCAGTTGCAGCAGTCAACTGGTTCAGTTCCAAATTAAGCTTCATATTTTCCAAAGTTGACATGTAACCATCACTTAGTACCACCTGGATCACAAGTTATTCAGATAAGTTACAATTGCAATGCTAGTAGGTCTCAATAAGATATTAAACAATGCAATGTGCAGGAATAAAATCCGATAGCTGATGAATGCAGTCAGCGATCCAATTATTGATTGCAAAATTAAGTCGCTTGCATCACTTAGAGCAGTCAATGATCACAAAAGAAAATTAGTTCAAGTTACTTTGCTGACTTAGCCAATCATTAAATAATGTCAAAGAGAAGTTACCCACAGGCCAAAGCTTACAGCAAAAATCTTAAAAAGTGCATTTGATGTGTTAAAATAGGAAAAATGAAAAATACTGCACTGTAACTGTAAGGTTATTCTTCTTTTTTGAGAAAAAAGCCAAAACACTAAAACAAATTTTTCACAAGAAGCTTAGAAAACGTGTCCATGGACAAAGCTAGAGAATGGAACCAGGCATTTAGGCAAAAGTAACCGCAGTAGTTCAAATGCATGTAGCCGTGAATAAAGTCAGCATAAGATAACATTTATACCATCCAGAAAAAAATAATAATAAAATAAAATAATATATATATATATATATATATATATATATAAACGCACAAAAAATAAAAGGACAAGACTATAGTGAAACCAAGAATTTCTTTTACATTCAGTTCTTCATGCATTGAATGTTAAAGACATACCTTGGAGGCTTTTACATATGCAAGGCAGATGCCAACTAAACCCACACCTGAGCCAACCTGTTCATGAAACCCGAGTCAACAGCATCTTAAGTCCATAACTCAAACATAATTGGTAACTGCTAAATTAGAACTTGCACAATCGTGCTCAAGGTATTCTTGAGACTCGAGAGAAGTGTCTACTCGCTTAGCAGCAATAAAGGATATGAAATCGAGCATCAATATCCTCACCTCAAAACAACATTTATTAGAAAATATTTCAGGATATGTCAGGATGAATTCAGACAAGAAGAGGCTTGATGGCCAAACTGCAAACCTGAATGGAGAAATTTATGTCAGTTAAGAACTTAAGCTTGGGATTTTGGACCATGATGAACTGGCGTGTTCAAACTAATAAAAGCAGTATCATCTAATTTGAAGAGTTAAATAAGAATACTATAAAACCTAAAATGGAAGTAAGACAAGATTTCCTAGCTATATATTACTAGGAAATTTGGATCATAATGAGCCAAACAAAGCAATATTATCCAAGTTGGAAGAGCGTGTGTGTGTGAGTAAAAAAAAAAATGTAGAAGAGTTAGTTATTAAGAGCAATTATAAAACCAAAAATGGAATCAGTATTAGGTCTACAACTTCATGTTGCTTGAAGATGTGACATGAATGATATTACAAATTTACCAAGTGTCAGAATTCAGAAGTCAATACATGCTAAAAAAATTTCTCATGAATAAACAACATAAACCTCAGTCTGAATCAAATAAACATGGGAAAAAGAATAAAAGTGAACAAATAAGGGATCAGGTTCCTTTCTTCAATGGTCAAATGTGGTGTATACAAATTTAAACATGAAGACCCCAGGTCACATCAAAATAAATTTCAAAGTACAACAAAGCAAATAAATAGATATCGACCATTACAAAATTGGTGATGGATCTTGAAGCATTCCTCATTCATTGGAAAAGTATATGAAGAAAGCAAGTTGATCTTTGATAGAGAGCGGATGCATGAGTTCATGAGAGTTATATAGTTTGAAATGCCAAATTATTAGAAAAAAGAAATACCCAGTATCTCCTTCAAGAATGTTGAGTGAGCATTGAAGTAAAACCGCCAGTTTCTTGGATGAATGATATCCTGTGGCTTCTACACAGCCTAAATAAGACTAATGAGTAAAGAAAGAACAGAGAATGTCATGATCAAAGAAGCATGGTAAAACCAAAGAAAAAATAAAAGCATCAAGAGGGACATAACTTGTGAAGAATTCTCACCATCGGGAAAGAGAAATGAAATCGTTTTGGAAACCCTTAGCTTGCAACTATCCGAACTATTTCCTACACATTGCGAACAAAAATGCTACTAAGTTACAAGCAGCAATCAATAGCAATGAAGTTATTCACAAAACTATCCGTTTTATTGTAACTAATACCATTTTTGCACATACAGATCAACTGGAGAAAGAAGTCTAAAACTTAGATTATCAACATGGTAGCCAATCACAAAGAAGCAAGCTAATACACTGAAACTGAAAATATCAATAGCAAGTGATTGTTATTTTTACCTGTAATGAAGTCATATAATATGCAAAGTGTTCATATAGTTCATCCAACACTTCACCGCCACTTGACTCGACATCCACAATAACCTTCTTCAGAAAATTCCTCACATAAAACCCACTCGGTCCATTCTTTCCGCCATTCTGCACACACAGAATTGAATCAACAACACCAAACACAATAACTACATTGAAAAGACAGTTATACTGAATCTCTTCAAATTAAGCACAACAAAACTATAATTACTCAATTAACAAAGCCTCAATCCCAAATTAGTTGGGTCGGCTACATGGATCAAACTCTTCCATTGCGCTCAATTTAGCGCAATTAATGATGTGCTTTCCAAATCCTGTAAGTTCCTCCTAATCAAAGCATCTGATTCCCAAGTCAGCTTCAGTCTATCCCTACACCGTCTAATTTCTTCAATTTCCGTAGGCTAAAGTGCCCAGACCACCGCAACCGCCCTTCCCTAATCTTTGCAAATTACTCAATCACACACATGATGAATCAAAAAAGGGAGAAGACTTACAACTTGATTCAAACAATGCCCACATATGAATCTCTGAACCCCTTCAGTGATCAACCCTCCACCACATTCCCTGCAAAACCCAGAAAAGATCAAAACTTTTCTACATTAAGAGTCAAATTATGCAAAATACAATAATGGGCAATCCACAGAACAGATAAAAAATCAAACTAGACACAAAAAACAGATTTTTGTCACAAAAAAGTTCTGAAGGACCAAACTTGAAACCTGGCTATCGAGATTAAGCAATCAGAGGGTTCCATGGCGAGGAAGGCTGAGATTAAATAAAGGCATGTTGGGTTTGAAGGATCGTTGTTTTTGTTGTTGTCGTCGTCGTCTTCCATCACCAATGGAAGTGCTCTGGAAATTGGGATTGTTCTTCAGAAGACTAAACCAGAGGGTTTGTTGCATGGACATTGGACAACATTCATATTTGGCTTTATCGTGGGCCTCCGGCATTAATGAAATAGAGTCTCAATTGGATAGCCCGTGGTCTTTAAACTCTTTTGAGCACAAAATAGAGTCTCTTTAAAATACACAAAGGATAGATTTGTCGCCATCCAGTGGTCCTGCTCGGTTCGAGCATGTGAGGGTTCGAAACTGGGTTGTTTACACGAAAAATGTGTACTTAGGGCCATTGGGCTTTGAAATGGCCTGTGTTGGGTGGTTTACACGAAAAAGGTGTGCTTAGGGCCATTGGGCTTTGAAATGCCCTGTGGTTAAAAAAAATAAAATAATAATAATAATAATAATGTACACCTCCATTTTGGAAAAGATAGAGAGCTAAAAGAGACATACCACCTTCTTCTTCTTCTTCTTTTTTTTTTTTTTTTTTGATAATCAGGGCATGCCAATTTAGGTCGAAATTCATGACTCAAGAAAAACTTAGTTATTTGGTGTTGTGGATTTAGAATTTTAATTGGTGGGACTAAAATTTTTTAGAAGATGTTACGATGACACCAAAAGCCACATTCCAATGACATGACATGTAAGCTCCATGTAAAAATAGATGTACGAAAATAGTTCTTTGTGTGTAGAGTGCATGATGAGGCCTTAAGGTATCATTGTAGCATTTTCCAATTTCTCTTAGTCCATTTGGCTTCATATATATTCTACTTTCTTACATATATACCGTGAGTCCATGACACTAACATCACGTGATTGTGTTGCAGTAATGTTTCTTCTTGTCTTGACATAATTGTTTCCTTTTCTATATGTATAGCATTTTCCAATTTCTCTTAGCCCTTTGGGCTTCATATATATTCTACTTTCTTACATATACACCCGTGAGTCCGTGACACTAACATCAGGTGATTGTGTTGCAATAATGTTTCTTCTTGTCTTGACATATTTGTTTCCTTTTCTATATGTATCAAACGTTTCCATTGATTAGAAATAATTTTTCCATGAACATTTTTTTTTTACTTCAGTGGGAATCGAACCACGATCTCCTGAGGTCTTGCATTTTTGGCAAGTGAATGATGTCTTTACCATCTCATCTGAGAGGCTTTAACCATGATATGAACATTATCTTTGCTAAATTTAAGGTAATGTATCATGATGACTCCACTAGTGCTTCTAATGTAATCACTTGAAAGAAGCTCCAAAGCAAATTTAATGTGTCTTCAAAGAATTGCTCCACACACTTAGATCTATAAGTCACGCCTCCTAAATGAAAACACGCTAGTGCCTTCCAAGTACAAGCAAACCATATCTTGCACCAAACATATATTTAAGGATCCTTTTATGGAGTAGTGGAAACTATTTAACATGAAACAACACTACAGCAACACCACAAGAAATTCCATCACAAAAGCCATGACTCCGAAAGCTTCTCCTATGTTGATAATTTGTATCCTAATAATCACTATGTCTTGGTCTGTGGCTCAAGCAGTTGATTTCAGTTACCCTGCTGTTTTCAACTTTGGCGACTCAAATTCCGATACTGGAGATCTTGTTTCCGGGCTTGGTATTCGCCTGGACTTGCCTAACGGACAGACATACTTTCAGAAGCCATCGGCGAGGTTTTGCGATGGGCGTCTGATTGTTGATTTCCTAAGTTAATATTCCTCCATTTATATAAAACTCTTGAACTTCTACTATGCATGCCTTTTCAATTGTAGTTACTAAGAATATGAGTACTGCAGTGGATGCAATGGACCTGCCATTTCTGAATGCATACTTGGAATCCATCGGCACGCCGAGTTTCAGAACTGGTTGCAACTTTGCTGCTGCAGGTTCTACCATTCTTCCAGCAACTGCAACATCTGTGAGTCCGTTTTCGTTTGGGATTCAAGTCTCTCAGTTTCTCCGATTCAAGGCTCGAGTTCTTGAATTGCTAGCTAAAGGTGCTCACTTGCCTTCAAAGTAGTAACTTTTAATCACTGATGAACATCCACAAGAATGGTTTTTCAAGTTCTATTCCCGCCATACCTCATACCGAATAGCAGAAAAAAAAATGCTAATTTTGTGAATCAATGCAGGTAAGAAACAAGACAAGTACATTCCCCAGGAAGACTATTTCGCCCAGGGGCTCTACATGTTCGATATAGGTCAGAATGATATCGATGGCGCATTTTACTCAAGATCGGAAGACCAAGTAGTTGCTTCAATCCCAAATATTCTGTTGGAATTTGAAACAGGAATTAAGGTCAGAACTACATTCATTCAGAGGCGATAAAAGGGTGGTTTGCAAGCTTTACCTAAACTTCTATAATTCAATTCTAACTTCTAATCAACCAAGCTAAATTGACTGTCTTTGCAGAGATTATATGACCAAGGGGCAAGAAGGTTTTGGATTCATAACACCAGTCCTATAGGCTGCTTACCTAAAAACATTGCCAGATATGGGCAGGACTCATCTAGACTCGATGAGCTCGGGTGCGTGAGCTCACATAACCGGGCTGCGAAGCTTTTCAATCTGCAGCTTCATGCTCTTTGCAAAAAACTGCAAAACCAATTCACAGATGCTAACGTTTCCTACGTCGACATATTCTCGATTAAATTCAATCTCATCTCTAACTACACAGTATATGGTAAGTACCAGTGACTTTCCCTACTTTGCTATATAAAAACCATGAACATCTCCAAGCAATGAAGACAACTTGAAACTAAATGAAAAATGATTACAGGATTCAAGCAGCCCTTAATGGCATGCTGTGGATATGGTGGCCCGCCAATGAACTACGACAGCAGGATTTCATGTGGACAAACAAAGGATTTGAATGGGAGTACAGTGACAGCTAAAGGGTGTGATGATAGTTCTAAGTATATCAGTTGGGATGGAATTCACTATACTGAGGCTGCAAATCACTATGTTTCATCACAAATACTTATAGGGAACTATTCTGATCCACCTCTCTCAGACAAAATGCCACTCCTTTTGAAGAAGTTCAAATAGTTCAGTGTCGCACAAGTGTGATTCAATATCAAGGGAACTACTTGTTTCACTGATCTAAGATTAATATTTGTCTGTTCAGTGTTTCTTCTCATATATGGCAGAGGGCATCAGTGAAACCTCAGAAAGTGACAGAAACAACAATATTGTATCATTTGCTACATGATATTTGACCGGCCGACAATGTTTAGCACGAAGCAGATCAACCAGAAAAAGATACACATTTTCTTAGATCAATCAGCATCCTTTATTTTATTCAACAAAATATATCATGCTCAAATCCCTGGTGTTCAGTAGGAAAGAAATAAAAACGTAGTGTAACTCAAACGAAAAAAGAAAAGTTGTAAGTTGTAACCACTTCTTTATTTATCCCGAGTTTTCTGTGCTGGCTTCAGTCGAGACATCCTTGAGCTTCTCTTTCAGTTCTCCAGTCTGAAAGAACATTGACAAAATAAGAACAAAGCAACAATCACAAACAAGACATTTTAAGAAGTGTTTGTTTACCTGGTGCATATTGAGAATGATATCTGATCCACCAATGAACTCTCCTTTGATAAATAGTTGTGGAAACGTAGGCCAGCAGCTGTAAAAATAGATATTTATATTGTGAAATGCACAATAGATAAATTGTTAATAAATCTAAGGCAACTTGAGCTGAAGAGGAACCTGTAAGATTTATTTATGTTGCTTGATGCAGAAATATAGGCAAGTTACCTGTAAGATTTTACTGCATTCTTCAACTCAAGGTCTTCCAAAATGTTTCTTGCGCTCAGAGGAACCTCTGCAGCCAAATTATGTGCCCAGATTAAAAAAAAAAAAAACGACAATTAACTCCAAGTTCTTCAGGCCAAAAACCTCAAGAAAAATGCCAAGAAAAAATACAGCCTAAATAGGCAGTTCCAACTTAAAATAACAAAGGCCATTGGTTAGTCAGGCAATAGTAAGTTAATAACTACAGATACATTGCTTTCTTATCCATGCAAAAACCCAAGACGGAAAGACTCAATATATTTGTCCTAAAAAAGCAACTTATGGCATGTATAATGCCACCATCTCGTTCCCACTAACAATGATGTAGTTGCAGTGTTGTTAATCAACAGACCATCTCTATTTCACTCCTCTATATACTCGCCAACTATAGCCACTCCAGTTTATATTGGATGAACTCCACTGTAACTACAATTTTTTTTATCAACTATCCTTTTGGAATGCATTTAACAACGCATACTTTCCAGTCATATCAATTTTAAGTACACCCCAGTTTCCGAATGCTTGTTTTGGTAAGAGAAAAATAATATTTTAAAGGCTTTAGAAGTAAAATCCTCTATTGTGGTTTGCATCTTGAGGTTAACACACACCTGATCTAGGTGAAACATTTACATAATCCATGTTAACTAAAAAGAAAGATTAACAAACCCTAATCCTTAAGCAACCGGCAAACAGTCTGTGCAGCTTTACTTAAATAAAGCACCCTTTTCTCAGAGTTGAATGCTCCACACATTTCATGAACAAAGAGTTATCAAAGCATCCCTATCAAGATAAAAGTCTTACAGAATTGCATGAACCTAGACATCCTCTCATCAAACTGCACAATCATCCACAGACAACTTAAACTAAAAACCATGATATATGTCTCAGCATAAGATTAATGGAATAAATAATAATTTATTATAAGAATAAACCTATACACAGAATCTTTTTTAGAACTTATAGTTATATAAACCAATAGAAGATATTTTGACTCTAATAAAGCAACCAAGAGCAGAAATTTGACAAATCCAGTGAAATTCCAGAAAAAGCAAGTATTGTTTTCATCTTCCAATATGATGTCTAGTATTGTTAGACATCAGATTGCTATAAGCGGAATAAAAGGTTTGCATCTTTGATATTAGTCTTGCAAACAGATAATCAAATCATCAATACAAACAAGCATTTAAGTTCGTGGTATTATACAAGTTGTACCCATCGCATAAACTTCTTTAAGATTTTCGTCACAGATTTATATTAAACATTATTGAGAGGAACAAACTGTACGGCACTTTTTGAGATGCTTACTGTATTCCTTCAAAACTCTTACTGCCAATGCGCTGAATCCACATCGAGGAATATCAGGAACTCCTTTCATATATATCATCACAGGGTTTTCCTTGATGTCCTATTAAACAAGAGCAATGCACAATTCATAACTATGAAAAACTTATGACCGAGTAGAAAAGACAGATCAGTAATTTAAATAATAAATGAAAAAAAAAATCCAAGAAAGGGTGAAGAAAGAACGTAGGTAAAAAGCAAGCACCTGCTTAACAACATCCAACACGGAAAGACCGGAACTTGGGAGCTTGTTGGTGGGTTTGAAATCTTCGTGTGTGTCAGAATCACTGGTCACAGTTGTTGAGTATCGCATTGCACGATTGTAGAAAGATCCTGATATCTGCATACAAAAATTTAAATGAGATCAATAGGAAGACAAGATTACAAAGATTAAAGTACGGAGGAAGGAATGTGAAACCTCGTAAAGCTGTGGGAAAAGCAGAATCCTAACAGCAAAAGAGCTCAGTATCAGTCATTGAAATTCTTGCTTGACTCAAAGCTCTATCCATGTTTTTAAGAACATGGTGTTTATTGCTTATCAGCTTAGGTATGCTTAACTGATCCAAAAAACTTGTAGGGTGGAAACAAAGATGAATGACATATACGAACTCTCCACGAAATAATTATATCTATGAGGGTGGAAACAAAGATGAATGACACATACATACTCCACCTATGTAGAACACTATGTGCGCTACATAGCCGATCCCAAGTCCGAATAAAGGAGGATTCCGACGCCCATTTTTCAAACCGAAAAATGGGTAAGGGAGGTCCCAAACCCATTTTTCATACCCAAATAATGGGGGAGGGAGGCCCCAAGCCCATTTCCCAATCTTGAAAAATGGAGTAGGGCTGCGATAGGTTGACAACTAGCGTAAAACTTTTGTCACTCTTCATGAAATGGATCAAACACGTATCCCCAATTAATTTGGGGCCGAGGTTGTGTTGTTCAAGGCAACTCTTCATCCTTTTCAGAAACTGGCAATTTATCTAATAAATGAAGTCGTCTTATTACATTTGAGAAATTAATCTATAATTCAACATTACAAGTGCCAAATGCCAAAGCATCTCAAGTGAGGTGGACGAGACAACAATTGCCAAAGGCAATGCAATGTTGGGGGGAGGTTGTAGGTTCGACTCCTCTTATCAAACAAAAAAAAAGATCAGCTTTACAAGAAGCAAATCTATAGATTCTATACTCTAACTTCTGCAATCACTTTGGCAATTTCAAATAACACAACTCGTCTGTATCAAAGTGAGTGATCATTCAACTACTCTCCATCAATGCAAGAGTTATCCAACTGGGTCGGCGACCAAAGTGGGTTTACTTTTGCATTTTCCACATATCACTCTCTACAAAGCATCACATGACAATCACATATCGTACTTGAATCGAAGGCCATTCCAGAACATGAATCCATGAACAAAAACTACAAAGTATAGTACAAAATCTTACCGCCCTCGACGAATGCGTACTCGGCAAACTCGACATGCCCTTCAATACCAAATTAGACAACGACCTCGCCATACTCGCCGAGAGAGTAAAGAAATCACTTGCTTTTCAACCTAATATTACAATACAAACGTTTTCTGCACAAAAATCCATCATTTTTGTCACCATAAACATGAGAAAAAAACCCTAAAATTCTCCAAAAACACAAAGATTTTTCGTTTGAACATGCATGATTCAACTCAATTAAGGTAGTTAGATTCATGATTCAATGATAAGCAAACATGTTAGAATCGAAATCCGTGAATCGATTTGCCCTAGATGGTCTCTATGTACAGTGAACCAAACGAGCCCTAGAAAAAGTCATGATTTTTATGAGAGCTTACCGAAGATTGAAGTATTGCCGAGGATCCTCGCCAAGTCGAGCTCGGCCCATATACTCGTTGAAGGAAGCTGGATTGGGCGGCACAAAATCTGATATTGTCTCCGATTTAATCACTTTCATAAATGTGGGGTTTTATCTTTATTTCAAAAGGCTTCGGTGCAAATTAGAAGGAGTTAATCACTTTGTATACTTATTTATGAAGTATACTTTAATCAGTGTAGGACTAATTTTGATATACACATCTTCAACAAAAGTTGAGTTTTCTAATAAGAGCATTTGTACTAACCATCTTGTTGTTGTGATGAAACGATTAAGGGATTTTCATATAAGAGTGTTAAAAAAAAATATATATATATCATGAGGGCATTTGTGAAAAGGAAAATGATACATTGACACCATTGAACTCATACCATATAGCACATCAGTCTTCAGGGCTATTTGTGTGCACCTCGATGTGTGTACATACAGTTCTCGATGCATAATACACAGTGGTGTGTATTTCAAGGCACACACAGATGTGACTTTGTTGTGTGAATTCAGTAATGTCACAACAACAACAACAACAACGTAGCTTCAACTTCAAATTAATTTAGGTCAGCTACATAGATCAAACTCTTCCATTGTTAAAGATTTAATACAATTGATGACGAGGTTTTCAAACCATTTAAATGCCGCATAATTAATACATCTTAAGTTAATTTTGGTCTACCTCTTTCGTATTAAATTTCTTTAATTTTTATTGGTCCTGTTTTTAGTAGAGGCATTTATAATGCCGTCTTTATAGATAACTAAACAACCTCAACCAAAAAAAAAAACAAAAAAAACCAGTAAACCATTGAGACATATTTCCCCAAATTATATTTAGGATTTAGGAGGAACTTCACAACAAAGCTCAATTCCACCATTTCAATGTCAACAATCCACTCTCTCCACACCAGTCAAACCATCCCATTTCACAACACTCATGTCCCCAACCCTAAAACCCCCAATTCCCTCTCAAACCCTCCAAATCCCCTCCACAGATGATACTAACAAGAAGACTCGTCCAAACCCTGACAAACCAAGCCCCCAAGACCCTAAAAAACCCATCTTTCCCATCAAAAAATTGGGTCTCCCTCACTCCATCAATTGTCCAATCAACCATCTCTCGCTGCCCTGCTGACCTAATTGCCCTAACCTTCTTCCTATGGTGCTCTCGCCAGCCCAATTACTCCCACAATGCCCACTGCTTTGACGCGATGGTCCCCGTTGTCGGGCGCCTTACCGAGCGGTTCCAATCCGTTCAGGGTGTGATTGGAGGACTTGAGAGTATTGGGTGTCGAAAAAAGGCGCAAACTTTTTTGGTTCTGTTGAGGATTTACTGGCGCGGCGGGATGTATGGATCAGCTCTGGAGGTGTTTGATGAAATGGGTAAGTGTGGATTTGTGCCAAACACATTTGCTAGGAATATGATTGTTGATGTGTTGTTCAAAATTAGGCGGGTTGATGTCGCGTTTCGGGTTTTTAGGGAGATGCCCGAACCGAATTTCTTGACTTTTAGTATTGCATTGTGTAATCTGAGTAGACTGAATGATTTGTCTGGTGTTGTTGAGGTATTGAATTTGATGGTGAAAGCAGGGTTTCGGCCGAATGTGGAGTGTTTTTATATGGTTTTGAGTTGTTTTTGTAAGGTGGGGAGAGTTGGGGAAGGTTTGCAAATTTTGGGTCTGATGATTACATTGGGTATTCCTGTTAATGTGAATGTATGGACAATATTGATTGATGGGTTTTGCAAGGCCGGAAGACTAGGCGTTGCGAGTGAATTACTGGAAAAGATGGTTGGGAGTGGGAATGCTCCAAATGTTGTAACATATACTTCTCTAATAAAGGGGTTCTTGAGGTTTCAAATGTTTGATAAAGCCATTAGTGTTTTCAATGTTATGGAATCTAGTGGATGTGCGCCTGACGTGGTGCTATATAATGTTCTAATAGATTGTTTTTCGAAGTTGGGGAGGCACAATGATGCTCTTAATGTCTTCCTTAGTATGACTCACAAGAAAATTCAACCAGACTCATATACGCTTTCTTCTATTTTGTCTACCATTCGTCGCTCTCGAAGATTTTCACTCTTCCCCAGCTTATTAAATGGATTTGATTTATCAGCCGACCTGGTTGCGTGTAATAGTCTTATGATTTATTTGTGTGAAGTTGAACGTCCTTCTCTTGTTTTGGATTTGTTCAATGAGATGACAGATAAAGGTTTTACCCCGAATGGATATAGTTATGTTGCATTACTCACTGCGCTTTGCAGAGCTGGAAGGATTGATGCAGCAATTAGTTTATATGATTTGATTGTGATGAAAGGATTTTATGTGGATTCTCATGTACATACTGTAATCATATCCGAGCTAATAAAGATGGGCCAGTTGCATAAGGCCATGAGATTGTTCAGGAAAGCTGTCACCGAGGGAGCTCCCCTTGATGTTGTATCATATACTGTTGCCATCAGTGGTCTTCTGAATGGTGGTGGAATTGGAGAAGCCAAAAGTTTGTACTGCCAGATGAAGGAGATCGGTGTTGTTCCTAATATTTATACATGCAATGTGATGCTACGTGGTTTCTGCAAGGAAAATAAAATTGAATTGGTTCAGTGGCTTTGGAAAGATATGGATGAAGTGGGGATTGAAGGGGACTCCACTACGTATAAAACAGTAATTATTTTCTTGTTGAAATCACACCGCTTTCATTCTGCACTTCTTCTGTTTATGGAGATGCAGGCTTTAGGTTTGAAGCTTGATGAGGCCAATTATGCTTGGATTCACAATAAACTTGCCCGTGCCGGTGAACTGGTTGATGTGTATAACTCAGCGTTCCATGATCCGTCTGAGGATAAATTGTATATAAATGGAATGAGATCTGATGACCTTCCTGACAAGGTTGCTTCAGTTGGTTAATTGGGAGAAGTATATTCTATTATAGGGAACAATTATCGATGTCTTGCATTGTTGAATTAAGAACAAGACACAGATACTCGGAGCTAGTTATGCTAAAGGTACATTCTAAAATTAGTCCTCTTGTTTACTTATGAACTTGATGATAAGGTTTATAATTCACAATCCAAATTGTTTATGAACTGAATATTCCCCTGAGCTTGACCTTTCTTCCCAAATTGTTTCACTGCTGCATCTTAAAATATATTTACTTTAAATTAATGTCCAACATCCGATCAAAAAATAAATAAATAAATTCATGTCCAACTGAGCAAAAAATAGGAAGAAGGATGGTTGTTGCTGTCAATGGTTCAAAGTTTATGTTCACTTATGTTTACTTTGGTGGAATCCTTTGAAAAATTGCTACCGGTAAGTATGTATGCAAGTTTTTTACGTGTGATTATGTATTGTGTTTACTAAAAAGTGTTTAATCAAGTTTTTATTTGTGATGCTCTTGATGCTGTCTTTGTAGATGAGTATGTATTGAAAAGAATGGTTGGGGACTCTTTTTTGGATGCTTTCCATCTCAGTTTTCTTTTCACTTTGTCCTGTTGGTGCACAGACTTACATTGGTATGCTTTTCATAATCTTTTATGTGCTTTTAATCCCCTTAGCTTTATTCACGCATGAAAAATAATCTTGAGAGTTCTTACCGACTTCCTTAATAAAGCTCTTTGTGGTTTTCAATAGAATGTGAAAGATGAAGAAAGTAAACACATAATCTAACAATTTGCAATTTTATTCAGCTCAATCATTTGCACCATAAAATACTCTTCTTTCACTGTCACTCTACCTTTGAAGATTGAGATTATCTCACCAAGGTTGCTGCAACTTTTTCCTAATTGATGTATGCAAAATTTATGCTGAACTATTATGGCTCAATTTATAATTGTCTCGCAGACAAAAAAACAATGAAGCATATTTTGTAGTCTTTCTTTATCTTTCTAGCTCAACTTTCAAATCTTTGAAACTCAGTTTCTTTAATGTGTAGAAGAGCGTACGAGAAACTAGAAATGCAATTATTCACATTATAATGTTTGGAAAAAACACCTCGTAACCATGTTCAAAATTTCTTTCAGCTGAATTTTCCGTTTTGGTTCTCCAGTCACTTGGATTGAAGCATGGATTGACAGTTCAAGTGGTCAAAGTGACCATATGCAGACACTGAGACATGCATTCTGCCATCTTAATGTTGGTGATAATAAAGTACTAATGCAATCAGCCCGCATTTCCATGAACAGCTCCTGTAGCTCTGCTGGTGATTCTGCTCAGGTAACTTGTGAGAAGTGGATATTATGCATTCTTCCCTGAACAAAACAGAGTGTTGTGTACCTATACTGTGATCCAGAAAGGGTTATTTCTTGGTATGAACTTCATTAAAAACCAGACTTCCACTTATTTCGATCATTAAAATATTGAGGAAAAATTAATTATCCATGGAAAGCACTTGAAAAACCAAGAAGAAGGTTCAAAAGATGTGTGCTACTTTAGGTTTACATATTTAGTATTTACTTATTGTCGTTGTCCATTTTTCTCTTGACCGATATGTATTTTTAATCCGGTTTATTCTTTACCTTTTCCTGTTCAGGGAGCTCTAATCTTTGAGGGTTTCTTATGAGCTGATGATGATCCCTTGCCTTGGTGTACTTTGGAAGCTTTTTTTTTGTGGACAAGGAAAGCCTTAGAGCTAAGGTACCGTTTTGTCTTGCCTTTGCACCAATGTATCTAATATATTCAAAGATACCTGCCGCTTGGGTATAACATAATGCTTGACTAGTTCAGGGGTATATCTTTCATGTCCGTTCAGTATTAGGAAAGATAGGAATGTTAGGTACTTCAGCACAACATTTGTTGTTTGGAGCCTGAGCTCATAGTTTATTAACTTAATGACCAATAAAATTATATAGGAGATTTTGATGAGGAAGAAGTAGTTGTCATTTTTTTATTGAGATGAAAGCAAAGTGTTGTAAGTTGGAAATGCATGTTAGGTAGAGCTGGCATAAGAAGGACGAGAACATTAACAAAGACTGCAAGCTTAACTAATTGCATAAGCTATCTATTACTTCCCCATTAAATCCGTGGTGCATCCCTTAATAAACCTCATGGAGTGACAACATAGAGTAAGATTGCTCAACGATCCTCCTACTTCGCATTATAATGTTTGGAAAAAACACCTCGTAACCATGTTCAAAATTTCTTTCAGCTGAATTTTCCGTTTTGTTTCTCCAGTCACTTGGATTGAAGCATGGATTGACAGTTCAAGTGGTCAAAGTGACCATATGCAGACACCGAGACATGCATTCTGCCATCTTAATGTTGGTGATAATAAAGTACTAATGCAATCAGCCCGCATTTCCATGAACAGCTCCTGTAGCTCTGCTGGTGATTCTGCTCAGGTAACTTGTGAGAAGTGGATATTATGCATTCTTCCCTGAGCAAAACAGAGTGTTGTGTACCTATACTGTGATCCAGAAAGGGTTATTTCTTGGTATGAACTTCATTAAAAACCAGACTTCCACTTATTTCGATCATTAAAATATTGAGGAAAAATTAATTATCCATGGAAAGCACTTGAAAAACCAAGAAGAAGGTGCAAAAGATGTGTGCTACTTTAGGTTTACATATTTAGTATTTACTTATTGTCGTTGTCCATTTTTCTCTTGACCGATATGTATTTTTAATCCGGTTTATTCTTTACCTTTTCCTGTTCAGGGAGCTCTAATCTTTGAGGGTTTCTTATGAGCTGATGATGATCCCTTGCCTTGGTGTACTTTGGAAGCTGTTTTTTTTTGTGGACAAGGAAAGCCTTAGTGCTAAGGTACCGTTTTGTCTTGCCTTTGCACCAATGTATCTAATATATTCAAAGATACCTGCCGCTTGGGTATAACATAATGCTTGACTAGTTCAGGGGTATATCTTTCATGTTCGTTCAGTATTAGGAAAGATAGGAATGTTAGGTACTTCAGCACAACATTTGTTGTTTGGAGCCTGAGCTCATAGTTTATTAACTTAATGACCAATAAAATTATATAGGAGATTTTGATGAGGAAGAAGTAGTTGTCATTTTTTTATTGAGATGAAAGCAAAGTGTTGTAAGTTGGAAATGCATGTTAGGTAGAGCTGGCATAAGAAGGACGAGAACATTAACAAAGACTGCAAGCTTAACTAATTGCATAAGCTTTCTATTACTTCCCCATTAAATCCGTGGTGCATCCCTTAATAAACCTCATGGAGTGACAACATAGAGTAAGATTGCTCAACGATCCTCCTACTTCGCCCCTACATAGCAGACCAAGCCAGAGCCGCGACTTACGAATTCTAATCCACCTTGGGCTTCTAAACTACCTTAAGCATTGTTGAACCATCACAATTCTCAATATGAACTCAAAATCTTCCGATTCTTTTTTCTTAATTTTCAAGTAGTAATTGATATTGTTGAAAGACAATTTTTGAGTAACTTGTTATATTTGATGATGCCTTCTGTTCAAATTATTAGAAGAGTAATTATTTTACAGAATTCTCTTAGTCATGCATGGATTCATGGAAATGCTGTTGAAATGGTGTAACAGATCACATATAGGCGCTAATTGTCTGCTCAGGATTCAACAAACTTCCGGAATTATTTTCGCCATTGCATCTTATAATAACAGACGTGATCCATGACCTGCAGAAAATTGAGAAATTGCATATGTGCTTGCAGCTGGACGTGTTCGCATGCCTTATATCAAGGTTATCAGCACATCCAAGTAGCCATTTTTACGAACTATCAGTGCTGAGCAATATGGATTTCAACTGTATTTTATAGCTTCTGTTGTTTGAATATACCGCACTGAGTCCTGACTACACTCTATGGTCGCAACCTTGTTACTAGTCTTCTGCGGCAGTGCAGTGTATTAACCTTGTAGTGGCCCCAATGAAGTATCAAGAAATGATATTCAAGACAATTCTATGATAGAAAGGAGCCGATTTCAGTTGCATTTCTGTTCGTAAGAACACGCATCGAGGAATCAGACTGCTTTTCTTTCTATTCTTATATGGTTACCATTGTTTATTTTCATAAACCAGTGTTGTTCTATTTTCAAGAAACTGAATGACAAACAATTGGTTGGTACAATACTAGCTAAAAAATTTATGAAGTTTGAGGAATTTTTCTTTTTTTTGGAGGTAGAAACTACATGTATTTTTTTTTGCAAGAGAAACTATATATGCATTTGTATGTGCTGTAATCACAAGGTACAAAACTGCAGCTTCAACAATCAACAGTAGTTACAGTACCATAGCAAAATGTTGCACTGCAGCCTCACATACAAAGCGAAACCGGGTTAGTTCTCTAATTAAGTGTTCCCAAATAGAGAATCAATCTTGTGCTTTTGTTCTCAAAAATTCTCATATTCCTTTCTCACCATATGAGCCAACGTGTTGCTAAAACGCCATATTGAAAAGTTCCCTTCTCTTCCTGCCCATGTTAGGGGCGAAAATGCTAAGAACCTTGGCTATGTAACTAAGAAATTTTACTATTTGTGAAACAGTGCTCTGCTGCCTTACTTTCCTACCAAATGAGTTACACTCTTTTGGCATCACCTACACACTGTAGTTGCAACAATGTGGTGAAACGCAAAAGTGGATGTTCCTTTTTGGCGTAAGCCAAAGGTGTTGTGTTAAGTTTATTGAGTGCTACAAGCCTGCAAGTCTAACTTACTAATTTTCGAAGGGACTTGTGGTGTCATGTTCATAATATTTTATAAACATAAAAGGCAATGAGCTAGGGAGAAGCAATTCTTAAGATAGGATGGTGCAAGAGTGAACATGGCTGAAAGAGGTCACATGCAGTTTGCTAGTTTTTTTTTTTTTTTTTTTTTGTAGATACTAGATAATTAGCTAGTATTTTCAAACACAAGTAAACCGGATTCTATTCATTTTGAAAATTCATTGTATTCTAATCAAACTAGGACTCTCCTTATAGGGAGTGTTGCCACTGTTGGAGACAGTTGCAATATTTCTTCAAATTCAAATTTCAAGAGTTGCAATCTCTATTATTAATGGTTCAATTAATTCTTGCCAGATAAGATGATTCTCCTTTATAATTTCTGTTCTTTTGGACATGAATTGCACATGTAGTAGGTAGAGACTTCTCTCGTTGATATGTCAATAATTCATCCATAGAAAGCAACTTTCAGTTTACCACACACACTGATTACCCTTAAAAAGGACACCTATCTTCCCCACGGCAACTTATATCGTTAAAGAGGGATGAACCCTAGAGCCAAAATTCACACATCATCTATTTTTTAAGGGGGGGCACCTTTAAATATTATTATATATGGTGACCTTAATACATTGCATTATATTTATAGTAGTTCACTTAGTGATCAAGCTTGATGAGTGGTGTTAGGTTCTCCAAGAGCAGCTTCTAGATCCTCTTCTTCATGTGTTTTCACTTTGTTTTCGCTCATCTCCACGGACGATTCAACTAAGTGAGCTGAACCTTCTTCCTCTATTTTTGCCGTCGACTTTTTTGAGCGTGATATGGACTTGCACACAAAATAGAGGATTAGCTGGAATGATCCTAACATGAAACCAATTGCATTGGGGACCTATATATATGCAACAAACAAACAAATCAAGTCATATATTAATGAAGATTTATTTAACATGAGAAACTTCAAACAAGTAATTCAATTGAAACAAAGAAGTACTAGTGAAAACCAAGAAATTACCCCAATTACAATGAGCTCGTTAACAAGAATCGCATAGTAAGTCCAGATGCCACCGCTGAGGAAGAGGGAAAAAGAGAGGAAGAAGGGCATGTATTCCACACTTCTTTTCTTAATCACAGTTCTCTGTTGGACAGGAAATGAACAATACATGAAGTGATTTTAAAATACAATCAAAGCACTCGAGGCAATTAAAACGGGTAAATTAAAGTTAAAAGCTCGCCAACTGACATACGCCGTTAAGAGACACACATATGATTTTAATGGTCCTAAAGGCAAATTCAACAGAAGGATGTTCTCAAGTATAACAGGGGAAACTGAACAAAAAGTGTACAAAAAACCATGGGACATCAATGAGCTTAAGACATGCTTGAAAATTAACTTGAACTACATCGCCTTTTATAAATTAGAAACGTCTTTAAACAAATAAAATACATAAAATTGGACTCACATCCAACTCAACGAATCAATGATCACAAAAAATTTGTCATAATAAATGGAAAGTAGAGTTGAAGAGTTACCATGATAAATAGAGGTGAAGCATACATGCCTAAAGTCACCACTGCACACTAAAGCCCCACAATTGCAATTCTAAAATTTTGTTGGAATGCTAGAAGAACAACCAGTATCACCAAAGCCAGACATCCAACATCCAAGATTGCCACCAGTTTAAAGTACTTAATCTGAAACCCAGTTCATAAACACCAATGAATTGCACAATTTTTTAGATTTTGCATGTACATAAATGTATAGTAGATGTTAATGTTATTTTTAAATACCCTTTTTTCTTTTGGAGCATATATGAGATAGAGAGTTACGTAGTTGGCTTGTAACACAGCACCAATGCCATTGACAGTCATAATGAGCAAACCACGACGCTTAAGTTCTTCATCAGTGACGTCGGCATAGACTGTCATATGAGATTGTACAAGTCCATAAAATGTCCACAGAGATGCGCTCAAGAATGTTGAAACATAAGGAAGCCCTCCAAAGTCTTCAATGGATTTGTTCTTCACTATTCTCTTAAATGTCACTCTATAAACAACATATATAACACATATTAACAACATAAAGTCATGCATGAACTAAGTTTATCTCATAGAATCCATTAATGGAAGAGAATATTTTAATCGTTTGATTAAATCATTTACATTGGAGAGAGAAAGACTAGGATAGAAATTATGTTACCTGCAGAAGTTCAAGAACATTTTTTGAAAAAAAAATATAACATTTGATTAGTAAGTTAGCTAAGACATAAAAAAGGTTACAAAACGTGAAAGAAAGATTTTTGGTTGAGTAATAACTCACCAACGATGCCAACTGTGAAACTAAGGCTTGGACCTGCCATGGAATTGCAGCTTTTGGAAACGTTGTAGATGAAGTGAGAATAAATAATGGAAGTGGCAGTACTGTTGACGCGTTGGCTCAATTTGGAATTAATTGCATGTTAAGTTTTTGAGATTTTTAGTACTCGAAACAAATTAGCATGATCAATATATTGAACGATTTATTTCTCAAAAAAATATATTGTACGATTTGACAAAAAAAGCTATTATTGTACGCATGTATACATGTAAATATATATAGCGTGACCAATTGGAAAAAGGATTGGTGTAAGTTGAACATATATGATGTTAGGGTTGTGCGCACATGATTAATAGTGTTGGGGTGGTTTGAGAGCGGAGTGTGTGTCATAGCGTACGAGCCTGCAAACAAGTACACAACAATGTGAGATTGAATCTTGTTGGGGTTTCTATTTGAGGTTCAAATAAAGGAGGTTTTTCCTTTGTGTACTATACTATTGATAGTGAATTGTCTTCTTTCTCACTTGTAGTTTTTTCTCCGATTTTAGAGTTTTGCACGTAAATATGTGTTCTTATTTTCTCTGTGGTTTGTTTACTTTTGAATGTATTCGCGTGATTGCGATCTTAAGACTTTCGCGGTGATTTGTCACAACAAGGTAATAACGAGAGCGTAAGTGCCTGGGCCTTGTGGGAAAAGTCGGGTTTATCTAAATACCCACATACATCAAAAAAAAAAAGAGCGCAACATCCTGACTATATATGCGTGTATATATATATATATATTTTTTTTTTATTGGTAAATATATGCGTATATATTTTAGTGAAGCACATATGAGTTCCAAGGAGGGTTTAAAAATTTTAAATTGTTGAGTTGTCCTTGTGGGGTGCCTTTAACGCTACTTTTTGAAATCGTAGATAAACTACTTCTAATGCAACCAGTTATGGATCTTTGGTGCCCTCAAATGTAACACCCTTTGCATACGTTTTTTTTTTTGGGTGAATACACCCTTTGCATAGTTGATCGCACAAGACAGGCATGCAATGTGGATCAAAGCGGTTGAGTGATAGTGATGTAAAGCAACTAGTACTTGCAAAGATGCATCCTTTTCATACTTCAACACTTCTGGCCATTGATAACCCATCTCTGCAATGTAGTGATCTTGACCCTAAACCACCTTGAGCCTCTAAATTATACCCTTAATGGAACCATCACAATCCTCAACATTGAACAACTTCTTCTCCAAATATTTTACTTATTCTTGAAGGTAGTGATAATTGGCATGCTTTTACATTTGTTTTTGAGGTTGGAAAGCAATTTTTCAAAGGACCATGCTATTGTAACCCAATGAAGCACCAACAAATGGTCTTCCACACCAAATCTATGCCAGAGAGGTTGTAGAACACAGAGGCGGTGCCTAGGCGACGCCTTAAAATCACTGATAAATCAATACTCTTTATTCAGTTTTGAACTATGGGAGAAGTACCACAGTTTCGATATCTATTAGTTTTCAGCATCACTCATTCAATATAACTTCTATGACAACTTAGATAAGAGAATCAAAGCATCAACAATGGAAGTACAGATGAAAGAAATAATATGATGATTATTCAAATCAAGATAAGGAACTAGTGGGAAATGCTATTTACAACACAAACCAAACAATTCAAGTGTAACCATCAACAAACATAATGTGGAATGTACCGATCGGCTACGCCACTCGAATGCTTCCCTAGTTTCGAAATCGCTTATTCTGGAGTAGAATTCCCAACTATGAATCACATTTTCAATGCTTGACAGGTTCATCATCATCTTCAATGTCCCAACTCAAATCATCCTCCTCATCATCTGCAGTACTCAACCTCTTCTGCACATCAACTCCAATTGAACCCCCACCACCTTCCACTCTCCTCTCATTCTCATTCCCCAGATCCTCAATTTCATCCCACCCGATCTCTTCCTCACCGACCTCATCGGCACCAACTCCACTCGATTCCACATTGCCCCCTTCCGATTTCGCCACATTATCGCCACAATTCACCTCACCTTGATCACCTCGATCACCCCTCTTCTCCAAACACAAATCCCCCTCAGATAGGGACCCATCTCCAGATTTCGCCACATTCTCATAAAAATCATTCCTTTTCTCCGTCGACACATTATCGGTGTCATCGTGATCGGATTTCGCGGTATTGCCCTCGATATCTTCGACATCCCAACTCCAATTCTCATCATCATCCTCGCCCGAGACCGCCCGCCTCACCAAATCAGCCCTAGCCTCCTCAACCTGCCTAGCCTTATCAATCCTGTAAAAATACCTGCACCAGAAACACTCATCGTCGACCAATTCCGGCACCGCCTTTGCGTAAACTTCCCCCAAAACCCCATTTTCCCCAATCAACCTCTCAATCTCCTCCCCCTTTTCCCCCACCACAAACCCTAATTTCCATTTCTCGAAATCCCCCAAATCGTCTGGGTCTTTCGCGAATGTATTGATGTCAGATTGAATTGCTCGCACTTGCAATTCGAACCTGCTCGTCGTGATCGGCCGATTCGAGGACGAGCTCGTTGGGTCCCTGTCGGTCTCGGTCTCGGTCTCGGTCTCGGCGTCGTCGATGGCTCTCCAGATGGATCCGATTGAGCCCTGCGCGGCCTCGATCGAGCTTGGGAGGTCCTTCACGACGCGAGTGGCGGCGTCGCGGATCAGGGCGGTCTCGGACTTGAGGCCGGACCCGAACTCCTCGAGATCGCGGCGGTAGGTCTGGATGACGGACTCGGATCTCGAGGCGACGGTCTTGAGGAGGTCGCCGAACGTCCATGCGCCGTCGTTAGGATTAGGGTTTGGGTTAGGGTTAGGGTTAGGGTTTGTGGGCAAGTTGGGGTCTGTTTGGGGATCTGGGTCGTCGGAGAAGACGGATTTGAAGAAATTCATTAGTGGGGATTGGATTTGGGGCTAGGGTTTGAGAGCTTTGTTGTTGGAGAGAAGAGAACACAACTGGGTCAGGGTTGAGGGGTCAGGTCAGGTGGTGTGTCAAAATCACAAGTTTTTAGGACCTGAGAAAAATTGGAACCAGAGTAACTTGTTCTGGGTTGATGTTGGATTCTTGTCCTAGAAATGGAGGTGTTATGGCGCCTGTTTGGCTGAAGTTTTTTTTTTTTTTTTCTCAACAAGTGCTAGTGGAATTCACGATCTCCCTAAACTTTATCCTTGACAAATAGACTACTTCTCTTTATGACGAGAACTCCACTATGTAGAGCACTATATACGTTATATAGCTAGTCCCAAATTTGGGTAAAGGAAGAGACTTTGAAGCCTATTTCAAATTCTAAAGAATGGAGAAAAGGAAGTTACAGCTCACTAACTTTCCATGCTTGAAATATGAGAGAAGATTGCGATAATTTGACAGTTAAGAACAAAATTTGTCACACTTTATAAAATAGATCAAACAAACTCATGAGGAGCAACCCCCGCCGCCTTTGAAAGACATTTTTGTCCTAATTAAAGTTTTCAAGCTCAAGATGAGTAATTTCAAGACGTTCAATGAATAGACTCAATCGATTGTAGTAGACCCATAAAATCTAGATGTAGGTGTGAGAGCTTGAGAATTGTCGTTGGCTCAAGGTATCTTCTAGGTCATCATGAATTTAGTGATGCTCAACATTTTGATTAATGACTTAAATATGGGGCTTGACCTGTGTTGAAAAAATGGTGTTTTTCGATTGGAAAATGATAAGCTAACATACTTTGAGCGCACACTTTGTCTTTTAGTCTATTTATGATATTTTAGATGTAAGACCCACGCCTAGAGAGACAAGAAAGAGCCATAAATAGGCTAAAAGACAAAGTGTGCGTCCAAAGTGTGTTAGATTATCATTTTCCTTTTCGATTGTACATCTTGAAAGATTGAACAACAAACAAAACAAATAAAAACTCTCTACTTTAGCAATGCCATGTTAGTAACACTAACAATCAAGACGCACTTCCAACAAACAAAGACATTTTTATGCACTTACTCGTCTTTGCGTCCATGACACTAACTGTATATTGCTCATACCGAAGACTTGTTTCAACCTTATTTACATATATATAAGCTTTACCAAACAACATAACTAACACTTTCTTTGCTTTTGTAGCTCATTCAAAAATGCAAAAGGAGAGCACTGGCATGGTATTCACATGCCTTAAAGAGGAAAGACTAGCTGAGGTTAATCGGTAGGCGAGCTATTCTCTCAATTTCCTTGATGATGAGGTCCTTCTCCTCCTCGAATTGTTCATCTTCTGAACCTGAAAAGCATAGCATGGAAACATCAATGGGAACTAGTTAAAATCAGGCCTAAAAAAAACTAGTTAAAATCAAAATTGTCCTTTTTTTTCTCACCTTTTCCAACAGAAAGATCGTGAAGCAGAGCCAGTAATCTTTCATGGTTTTTTGCCAAAATAACCACAATATCACGCGGCTTCTGAGGATTTGCAACAAACACCTAAGGTGAAACAACAGCCGAAGAGTTTAAGATGTCATCCATGGTAAAGTGCCAACTCTAGAAAAGAAGAAAACAATTGATATTTCCAAAATCCAAAAAGAGATTCTCAACTTTACAAAGTACAAATCAATACATCATCAAAACTGCAAATGAATCAGACACAGTTAGTGCTAAAGTATTTTAAGAGAAAAAAAATGAAAGGAGAAAAATAGGATGAAGTGCTTAAACCCTATAGAAGTTTTTTTTTTTTTTTTTTTTTTCCTCCGCATTCAGATATTCTTCTAGACATTAGTAAAACTGAAAGCATCAAGCAGCCAATTCCGATTCTGTAGTCTGAAAGTCAACTCAATAATTTTCCTCAGGAATACATTCTTTTTCACTAATGCCAGGAAACAGATAAACGGGTCTGGCAAACAGCAAGATCAGATGACCAGGAAGTCGGAACATTCAAACAACATGGGGAACAGCCAAAAAGATTGATATCGAGCAGTCCATGGTGATCCAAATTTGTAAGAGGCAAGACTAACAGGTGGACCAAATAGATATGATAATGATAAATTGATGATTAAAAATAAAGTGGGAAGCAGCACCTTGAAAACATGAAAAGCGGAGAGCTGGATATTTTTGCTTGTGTCCTGCATGAATTACACCTTACAGAAATAAGAGAAGGAACTAATGACAGATAAAATATAGCATCTATCACTTAGAAATTCATTAAGGAAGTACTAACAGTTACCAACATTATATAGAAAATAAGGCAGTTAAATCCTCCCAAAAAAGCCTTATCGAGCAATAAAATTAAAAATAACTAAACAGCTTGCTTTCTTTAAAGGTGTCGCCCACTTATTTTCTCTGAGCTCATCTTTGTTTTCCATTTCTTAGGTTTATATTAAAGTTACGTTAAACATTATTGAGCTTCCTAGTTTATCCTTTCTGTCTATTGCATCAAGAATCAAGTTTTTGAGGGTATTTTACCAAAAGTGTCTTACATTTGCCACACGTCTGGTTTCGGTTGCCTTAAGTTAGTATTGTGTACGTATAGAGTTTTAAAATAGTTTTTAATGCTTTAAATACCATATCGGTACTTACTTTTGCTTTTCTCTTTAGAAAAATTGCAAGAAACTTCATTAGCATCAAAACTGTTTCAACTAGGTTTAAAGTTTCCTCACAAGTCTTTTTAATAAATTTTCGGTCTTAGGGGTAGTGGTGTCTAGGATGTTGGAATCTAGTTTCTTATTAGTTTTATCTAGCTTTAGGTGTTGCATGTCGAAGGATTTCTCTTTTCAAGTTTCAAAGTATTTTTCGACAAGCCCTCTGAAAGTAGAAGATTTTTCTTAGTATCACATGACAGTATGCCCACACTTTTTTGATTATTCACCAGAGATGATTTCTTGACAACTAAATGCCCAGCACAGCCACAAGCATGCTTAAAGAACACTAAAGATTATAAGAACAACAGAAAACAAAACTATCCTTCCATACCGTCAACAATGTCATCATGACTTTCAAGTATCGGAGTTCTAAAATATAACGTTTCATTATCTGGGAATTTGGAGTCTCCAGCAGGAATTCAGAGAGGAGCTGTGATACACCACATGTTGCAATTAGTATTTCTGAAGCGTCAGAAAGACAACCAAATAAACATTTTGAAGAAGCTAACCTTCAAAGATTGTCTTCTTGTAACATAATTGGCAGATGTCAAGAGATTTTCATAGAGCTGAAAGAACTGGAAAACATATTTAACACTTGATCAGAAAAACAAAGTTATTAGTAGGTCAACATGCCAGAAAGAAAGCTATATTCCTTGTTAGCCGTGGATCATGAATGTGAAGCACAACAGTGGCAAGAACTGGTCCGACTGACAAATCAAGAAAAAAGCTGAAACATCACTTTGAGATTCATTGTGTTGTGGGTTGAAGCTCTCATAATTCTAGCCTCCTATGGAGCATCCATACTGAAACATGTAATGGGGCTCAAACAATAAACGATATTCCACACTCCTCTCCGTCCTGAAGTAAAGACTACTCAAGAAAACTCAACCAATCTACCTCTAATGCGATTCACAATCACCAAGCATTTTCCGTTAGTCGATAAGCTACAACGAAAAAAAAAAGAACTAACGTTACTAACCTCTTCATAATGGACAGTTAAATATTCGGAGACTGCATTTTCATGTTTAGTAAGCAAATCCTGCAAACACAATGTGCCAAGATTTTAAATCCAAAACATAATGAAAGCTTGTGGGGGGTTATGATACAACAACGATGATGGCCATAAGAAATACGTAGAAGGGTGAACCAACCTTAAAGGTACTAAAAGCATCAGAAGCAACATCAAAGTTGGGAAGTTCCACATATTTGAAAAATAACTCAAAGCTTGGAGACTCCAATATATATCTGAAAAAGCACTACAAAAATTTAAATTTGTGAATAATTTGATGAATGATTGGCAGATGAGGTGCTTCAGGAGGAATAAAAATTGAAGGGAGAAAAAGAGTAAGAAATGCAGTAGTATTCTCTCCCAAGTCACAAGTCATGACTAACATAAATGCAGAATTACGCCATCAAGAACTAAAAGGCACCGCCATCAGCAAACATTTTTACTACTTGATTTCTTAAATAATCATTTTGAACAGTTCCTACATTACACTAAAATTAAAAATAAAAATGACCTAAATTCAAGATTGTTCACAAATTACAACAGATCACGATACACATTTAGAAAGGAAAACAAAGAAACTGAAAAAAAAAAAAATGCAAGGGACTTAAAGAAAAGATCAAACACTTACTTGGCTAGGGTTGGGAATTTAATGCATTCTCTCAGCATACTCCCACAATTCAAGGCAATATCCTTGTTATCGTAACTGTTCGTGAAGATATCCATAAATATCAATCAGAACATGTTCTAACGAACACATAATCGATATATAATAATTATAAATGTCACTTTTTGCAATGGTTAGGTATGGGGTTATGGGTGTAAGGGGGTTTGGGTTCGATTCCCACCTAGAGCAAGTTTCTTTCTTATCAAAAAAAAAAAAATGTCACCTTTTGCGATAACTCTACAAAACGTTGGATGCGTGAATTGTCTCTTATTCACTCATAAAACATAAAGCTATAACAGATATGCATAACACATACAAATTTCAATAAGCGCATCTTATTGTTCATATCTAATTATAGATCAAAAAGTTTCTAACAGAAACTCCAAACCACTAAATAATCAATGATGGAAACAATGCTCATGAAGCATATAAGCTGAGCAGGCCAAGAAATTTTCATAGAACCAAGAAAAGACAGGAGATCTGTATAAATTAAATTTGCAACTATGATACTTCTCCACAAGAAATAAATAAATCCACCATAAAACCTCAACCAAAAATGTTGTTACACGTTAATGCCCTTTTTAGTTAATTTACTATTGTCATTATATGTAAGTTCTCTAATCAATAACCATCTTGGAAAAGAAGCTTGAAACAGTGGACTTACCACACAACAAGAAAGTCTAGTAGCTCTAAATGATTCTCGATATATTCTACACAACAGTAGCGAGAACCAAGTGTTTGCTTCAGCAAAATACACCAGCAATACACTAAATCCTTTCTAGCCTGTATCAAAGGAAGAGAGACAGTGACGATTGGATTAGACATGTGAGGGGGCCTTCAAATTACATGTGAATGAAAATTTCATTTACCTCCCATCCCAATATTGGTAACTTGTGAACAAAAAGGCCAAGAACATCTTCCTTGCGTACTTCAGTCATCAATTGTGAGACATTTTCTGCATTTGGCTCTGCCTCCCCATCCCCCGAGAGCATTTGCCTCACGGCAAGTAAATTTTTTTCAACTTCTTCTAAAGCCTGTAAAATAAATTAAAATAAGCATTGATATTCAAAGGCAGAACCAATTATATAATGGAATTTTAAACTGCATAAGTTGAATGACAATTGTAGTGCAACATGTCTTTTGATAGAAAGGCAACTGTATGCAGGTGACTTTCTCTTCCATAAAAAGTTGTCAAGTTTCATGCCCAGTATTTGCCCACAATTGTAGGTACTAAGCTACAGTTACACTTAACCCACCTTATTTTAATAGTTTATTTGCTAGAAGATTTATAAATCAGTAGTTCCTTAAGCAACCACAAAGAATAGCATTTCTCTCGCTAGTTAGATTAATTATAGAGATGCACCATTTGACTTGGCAACGTTACTAAAGCATGATTGTGAGGATCGAAAGTAATATGCCCTTTAGAGAACACTACCTAGCAATGTAGGCAAGTCATTTGAGAACTAACAAACATTCCTGATTAATGAAAACCTAAGTATCTTCAATATAAATATAGAAGCATTGTCAAAACATAACACTCCCAGCAGTGAGAGATATGGGTAATGATAAAAATATGCAGCCACCTTATACGGTGAAATGACAGTTTCCTTGGCACTCCTTTTCTCGCAATGCACAATGCTCACATTTTGGCTACTGCCTAAGAAATCATTACCAACGTAGACATACAAAGCCTGCTATGTAGTTGATTTCCAGTTTAAAGTTAGAGAAATAGCATTTCTTGTTGCTAGAATTAGTCATCTTAATCTTTGATACCTGTCTCATAATGTAAATTGTTACTGCACCATCTTCTCTAAGCAGACAAGTAGAATTCTCCCTCTTTGAAGTGATTTGGACTAAAAAACGAGCTAATGAATCTCCTTATGACTCTATTATCACACAGTTATAGGTCACAAACCATGCCATATACATATTGGATGCGAGCACTCACTTTGGAATGCATGACCACACATCTTAACTTTTATATGTTATCGGATCATTTTCCTTCTCCACAATAGTAAGCATGTATATGGATGCAGGACCAATTCTAGACATCAAAGCAATTTTTTTCGAACGAAACATGAACAAGCAAACAACAAACCAACACAACATTCCCTTGAATTTGTTCCTAATTCTTCATACATCAAATTCAACTTCCACAATGTACATACGCGCACGCACCCGCCCGCATAACAATCAGAAACAAAAATGAGCACGCCGTACTACATTATATGAAATGAAAACTTTATACAGTAAGCCCAAATACCCAATTCAGACATAAATTAAGGAACCCATGAAACAACTTAATCATGATTAAGAGGGACATTAAGGGTAATCAAATCCACCAATAACAAACACAAACACCCAAATCACACCCAAAAGAAAGGCCAATTAAAACAACCAGAACAATTGAATCAAACCCAATGATCATTGGACGAAATGCATCAATACCCAGAATTCAATTCGGTGAAAAACATCAACCCATGAATCAAACAGGCAAGATTTCAATGATTAAACGATGAAAACTGAAGAGAAGTTCAGGAGAAAAAAGGGACCTTTTCGAGGGCTTTAACTTCGACGACTGTTTGGGTGTCGAGAGCGAGGAGGCTCTCCTTGACCGCCTTCACCAGCTCTGATGGAGTTTTGGGTCGTGAGGGCTTGAAGAAGAATGACATGATCGATCGCACAGCTCGGCCGCTCTCTCTCTCTGTGCAACTACGTTTTTTCCATGGGAGATGTTGGGTGAGAGACTGTTATGAACCAGGTTGGTGCGCCGCTCGAGGCTTCTCCAAGAAGATCTTGGCCGTCATTTTTTTCTTTTTTTTTTTTAAGGTCTCTTCTATGTTTTTTTTTTTTTTTTTATTGTCTGGGTATCCGAGGAATAGCTACCACTAGTTTCAAACTTGAGGAACGAATGAGCACTAAAAAAATACTTCTAGCCAAGAGTTTTAAAGTTTTTTTTATTTTCATGACTCGAACTCGAGACATCTGGCTAAGAGAGGAGGAAATCGTGTCATCCCACTATAACCCTCTTTACTTATGTTTGTTTGTTTTAGAGAAATGAAATGAAGCCCATTGGAGACTTGGAGACGTATCAATAAATCCAGTTTGAAAGATATATATGGTAACCCTTTTGATGTATGTGGTCTAGTTTAGCTAGGTTTGTAGATATATTGTATTTTGATTAGCTTCTTTTTTTCAAAGATATTTTTATGAGTTTAGAAACTACAAATCCAAGGCAAAAACTGAAAATGAAGGTATGCATATGTAACATTGTACTACACTGTAAATTAACCCCTTGTATTGTGTTTTCCTTATTTTTTCTCAAGAAACAGACCTTGGATCTTGGTAGGTTGGCCAAAGAAAAAGGAGAATTGTTAGGTAACAAGTTTTTAGGCAAGCTTGGTATCAAAAAAGAATGTAATACTAATGAAGTACTGACTTCCCTTGTAACTCTCTTCTTCACAAAAAGTATGCATAATAGAACAGCAAGCTCATTAAATAAGGAACTTAAAACCAAGTAAAGAATGTATCTCACGAGCAGCAATGTTTTTCATCATATGATGTCTCCACTCCTAAGAAAAGAATTTCACGTTTCTGAAAGCACTTCACCATATATATTATATATCTTCACTATTGCAAATTCTCTCAATCTGAGTCCTCTTTAAGTTCCTAACGAACATCAAGAAATGGAGGGACTTAGGGGCTTGGATTATCAGCGTCGGCCTCTAGACATTTGTTCTTGGCTCTTCGACTTCTTGTCGAATAGCCTTGCAGCTCGAGCCATCAAGCGCATCATTCGGGTGTTTTCTACAAACCATGGCACGGACAAGAAGTCTCATGATGATGCTCATGGAGGTGGAGGCACCTCTAACACTACGCCGATGTCTGAAGGACCGAGTTTTTGCACACTCACTAAAGGTATTCCGAAGAATGAGAATTCACTTGTTGGTGCCCATTTTGAGCATGTCAATGGCGTCGAAAGCTCAAGCTCGAGTCATATCATTGCATCAAACCAGAGCGAGGAAGATCAAAGATCAAAATCCAACCCTGCAGAGGCCTCTAATGGATTTGATCAAGGAGAGAAGAGCAGCAGCAGCAACAACAACAACAACATGGATTCCTCACTCATCCAAAGCACTGAAATTCAAGACAAACATGTATTAGAAATTGTAGTCCCTCAAGAGCCAAAACCTCAAGATAATGATGAACCAAAGAAAGGTGTAACCAAAGTCCTTTCAGGTTCAAAGAAAACTGTGAGCTTCAAAGAAAACGAAGCAGAAGTGATGCCGGCAATGCCAAAGAAGAAAAAGAAGAAATCAAAGAAGTCGAAACAGAGAATCGAGCCCGAGATTGAAGAACCAACTGTGCTAACTTCAATTTTAAAGAGAACCAACAGTACTGATGTTGACGAAAAATCTCATGTTTTCATCCAAAGCAAGAACTAAAAATGACTGGGTGTACTAGCATAGATTTAGTTGTTGGAGCCTAGAAACTTGTTACATTAGCTCTTTTCTTAACGTTGTAACTCAAATTCAATAATGTACATATAATCAAGCTCTCAATTCTTATTAAGTTATTAAGATATCATCTCAAATGTATCAATCTTATTTGGCCTAATGATAAAAAATATCCTAACTTTTACAAGTTGTATCAATTATATCCTAATCTTTAAAATTTATCAATTATATCCTAATCTATTTAATTTAGTCTATCGATCCTCAATTAATTTTGTACACTATTTCTTTGAAATCAACTTAATTAATTTTTAACTTTTCTTTTCATGATTATTCAAAATTTAAATTGATCAATTTACTTTAAAATCTTTTAAGCCCATATTTAAGTTAAGTTTATGAAGACCAAAAAAATATATATATATAAATCAATAATAAATTAATACTTAATTCAAATTTTGTTATTTATAGATCACTAATAGTATATAAGTTGAACATTACCCCATTTTATTTTTTTATTTCTTATTTTTTTGAGAACCATGTGCATCCAAACTAATTAATCCAATGAGGACTAGTTCACGCACGCTAATTCCATAGTCTGAGAGACAAATTAAAGAAAATGATTGATGAAATTGCCACGACTCAAATACTAGACCTCTCTACAACAATCACGTCTTAGTATTTATGTTGTTGTCATTTTGCCAAATTCGACAATGATGTCCTAACGAAAATAATTTTTAGACATTATCTAACTCACACCTGAAGTCACATCGTCCTTGAAAATTATTGATGTTTTGCTTTGATATATACATCTCACGTGCTATTTAATCAACAATTGTGCATGCACACAACCTCAGGTGCATATAGACAACCAGTCGATGTGACTTTTGAGGAGTGATTTGGTGGTGTTGCAGTAGCATTTCCCATCTTAGATCATGAGAAATGCGTACAACACGCATCTCGAGGAATATCCGCCGGACACCAGTTAATGCCCCCTGTTTAACAGCACGTTGTTCGATCGAAAGATCGATCGATCAGAGAGAGAGAGAGAGAGAATGCGAGGTTGCAGCATCAGAGCGCTCTGGATTCTCAACAACAACAACAACGACATCGACGGGGTTGTCTTTTCAAGGTGACGATCTCTCATTGCTTTGATCGATTTCAATGTCTTCGAAGAACGAATTCGATAATTCATTTCTTTCAGAGTTCCCTTTTTTCAGTTGCCGTTCTGGATCTAGGGTTTGTGAAAATGCTTGGTTTCTAGAATTTGAATTGTGTTAGTGTTGGTTTCAGGAGGTTTCCGGTGGTGGAGAGGCGGTGGCGGTTGGATTGTTCGACCGCGGAGAATGGCGGCAGCGGCGTCGGATTGTCGCAGTCGCTTCCGACTGATTTGGAGGTGGCGACTGCGTTCGCGGAGAGGAAGAAGAGGTTAGCGACAGTCAATTAAGTTGAAGATAGCTTGTTGTAAAGTGAATTAGTGGATTGAGTTTATGAACTTGTTAGAAAAGATGAAAACTAGTTGCATTCTTGATCTTTAGGATCTTGTCGACAATTTTGAGTTTCTTATAGAGGCAATATGTGGTGCTCGGCGTCGAATGTACTATGTGAATGAAGGTTTTCTTTTGTCCATGTTGATATTTTTCAGTAGGTTCATGTTTTGGAGTATTGTTAGTTTTTGTTTTTTTGGACGGCATTATCAACCTTCTCTATGAGCGAATCGAAAAAACTCGAAGAGGTTACTTGCCACCGTCTTTATGTTAGGTGGAGTATTAATGGACACACAGGTTCGAGCGATACTGTGGTAGAAGGATAATTAACTAATAAATTTTGTGATTGTTCGACTTCTTTTGATTGTGTACTAGTCAAACTAAGTGTACGGCGAACCTTGGCTAGTGATTCTTTAAGGGCGTAGAAGCTCTGTAGTATATGGAGAGGAAGGTCATCCTTCCCTAATAATATGATGCTTCGTTATAGTCGAGACCATGTTATCCTATTCCTACGTCTTGCAGAAATGTTGCAGTATTTTTTTTTTTCCTTTTACGTCAAATTGGAACTTCTGATTGGTGCACAAGGAGGACTAGTAACATTTTTCTAATTTGCATTCTTCAGAAAATATATTATTATTCCTCTCAAAGGAAAGGTCCATTTTTTATATTTTAAAATGTCAAATTATATTGGATTTGTGTTTCATTGAGTTCTTTAAAGTAACCGTAGATATCCTTAATTTTGAATTATTTTATACATTCGTTACACTATTCCGAGCATTTGCACTAAATCGAGCTCAATAGAAGAGTTTGATCCATGTAGCCAACCCCAACTAATTTGGGAATTGAGGCTATGTTATTGTTGTTGACTTGTTGTATTCATTACACTATTCATTTCAAATATTGTTGATGTCTTTCTGTGGGCACAGTCCTGAAATAACTGAATTGTTATACTGTGTTTTTTTTTTGGAACAAGCTATCTTCATTTACTAATAATACAAAAGGATGGCACTGTCTAGCGATTTTAATTTATTTATTTGGATTTCTAAGTTCGAGTCTCACAGAGAAAATGAGAAACAAGCCACTTTATGGAGATTTTTCTTTTAGCATTATGATGTTTGATTTAGAATTGCCTGTTTATTGTAACTGAATTGTTTATTCTTAATTTGGTGATGAAAAATATATGATTGAGTTGATTTTTCACCAAATATATGTTTCCCTTCAACAATGCTACTTGGGCTCCTAAAATGGACAGAACACGGTTCATGTAAATAGCCACAACTGCTTTACTAGTAAAGAAAATATGGCTTTTGTTTATTTTAGGTTATGTATTGCAATTTTCATTCTTTTTCATGCCAATGACATTTCTTTTCATTATAAAGAGTTCATTGTTTGGCAAAAAAAGCGTTAATTCAATTAACTGCTTTGTGTAGAGAGGGATCTGTTCGTGGATTTGGCTTACGTGTGATTGAATCTACAAAAGGTTCTGATTCCTGGGTTGATGATCCGATCACACGCCATGTCATAAGTCTTTTTATTGACAAAGAAGGGAATGGAGACAAATTTTTGGTTTGGCCGTTGGTTCTGCATGTAAAAGGTCTTTATTGCATTCTTGTCTTACCTTTGGTTGAGCCTCGACATCTATTGACATATGGGAGAATGATGAAAAGGTCAGATTGTGGAAATTCTATTTCAGTAGAGGAAAGTCTATCTTCATCTCTGCTTGAGCTTCCATCAATAACAGGGTATGGTAAGTTTTGTCTCAAGATGTCATTTTATTATAAGTTTAGTTTTTTTTTTTTCTTCTTTTTTTTTTTTGGTATATATCTGTGTGAGTTTTTGTTTTCCCTTGTTTGTCACTGCAATGATCGATGTACTGAAGTGCAGAACATAGAATCGGTAATGCAAGCTTTTTCTTCTTGCCTTTTTTTTTATTTAATTCCCTAAGGCTTATCTTCTAATTTCCTTTTTTTTTTCGAAAAGCGTCGTAAAAAAGATGGATGTGTCCTTTTGAAGCAACAATATATGGTGGTAGAAGAATTCTTCTCTACATAACTCAGACTTATCCTTATCCATGCTGATGCAAGACTTCAGAAATACGGACATAAAATACAATTTCTTTAAAGATAGCTAGAAATTCCAAGGATAAGAAAGTTAGTCTTCAATCTTGCCATTTTAGCTGAGAAGAAAATGAGATTGCAAGACCTCATAGTGAAGTTAGAGAGAATGGGCGAATTCCACCTCAAGATGTATAACCTGCCCAACTATTTTGCTGGGTAATGTAGATTCTTTGTGCTATTCCTGCAGTAATGAACACTCACAAAAGATATTGAAACTTTGTAAATCTAGTTGGGCTTGTAGTCATTTTGTGACATTTAGCGATTTATTCTTGTTCGTTGTTCCTTTTTGTTTTTGGACTCGAACAATCATGCTTAATTTGGTTAGATTTGTGATCTCTCTGAAATAGAACACTTTTTCTCCATTGTCTAGGGCGTTTATGGTTGCACATGCCATTGGTGATGTGATCACTGGTGACTTGGTAGAACCTGAGGTAGTTGTAAGTCCCACACCTTCAGTGGGAGGATTGCTGGATTCTTTGACTGGGAGCATTGGGATACCAAGTATATCTGCTAGGGCAAAACCAGTAGCTGCACCAGTTGCCACTTCCACAATGTCAGGTTCTGCAATGATTGGTGTTATTGCATCAGATGCTCCAAAGATAAGTTCAAGACTTGCTGATAAAGACGCAGTCAGGAATTTCATATGTAGCGCAATGCCATTTGGTTGGTACTTTTTATTATGGTATTTCTCATCTCAAATTTTTCCATAAATTGGCTTTCTATAGCTTGCAATTTATGTTTAGTGAGTGTTGGATTGTTTTTAATTCCTTGTTTACACGTAGGAACGCCTTTGGACTTGAACTACTTCAATATATCTTCTATGAGGGCTAATGGTTTTTCAGCATCTGATATGCCTCCTGGAGATCTTAAGCAACCTGCATGGAAGCCATATCTTTATAAAGGAAAACAGCGGATACTGTTTACTATTCATGAAATAGTAAATGCTGCTATGTATGATCGAGATGAAATCCCTGATTCTATATCAATCTCAGGTCATGTAAGCTGCAGGGCAGAGTTGGAAGGATTACCTGATGTGTCTTTCCCTTTGACTGGTTTAAGCACATCCCATATTGAGGTCTTATCTTTCCATTCATGTGCTCAAGTTTCAGAACATGGTGTGGATAAGCAAGCAATGCTGTTTTCGCCACCGCTTGGTAATTTTGTTTTAATGAGGTACCAGGCATTTTGTGGCCTTGGACCTCCAATTAAAGGGTTTTACCAGCTTTCGATGGTCTCTGAAGACGAAGGTGCATTCTTGTTCAAGTTGCGTCTAATGGAAGGTTACAAGGCCCCCCTGACTATGGAGTCCTGCACTTTGACTATGCCTTTTCCCAGGAGAAGGGTGGTATCCTTTGATGGAAATCCTTCAATTGGAACCATTTCAGTGACTGAGCATTCAGTTGAGTGGAAAATCATCGCAAGTGGAAAGAGTATTAGCGGAAAAAGTGTTGAGGCAACATTTCCTGGAACAGTAAAGTTTGCACCTAGGACAACTCAAAGGTCATTTTACAAATCAGGAACAAGTAATGCAAGTATAGCTGAAGAAGATAGTGATATTGAACCTGAAAGTTCCAACAATGTAGCAAATATAGAGGAATTCTTGATGGAAAAAATGAATAAGGATCTGCCGTCGGTTGAATTGGAAGAGCCATTCTCTTGGCAAGCCTATAATTACACAAAAGTATTTTCTCTTTTCTTCTTATTTGTAATGATTAAGCCTATATGTAAGCTTTGAACGCTTCTTTCTATTGTTTAATTTCTTGGCTCTTGGCTCATGGCTCACAGGTATCATTCAAGATCGTGGGTGCATCATTATCAGGAATGTCAATTGATCCGAAATCTGTAAGTGGCCTATTTGTCATAATTTTCTTCGCTCTGGGATAAATTTACGTCTCCTTTTGTGATGAAGTTGCATGTAGTTAAGAGTCTCATTATCTTTTAGGTCATCGTGAGGTATATGCTATTGAAATTGTAACATTCTCTCTTTGTGGATATAATTGATTTAATTTACTATATTTCTTTAACGTTTTTTTGTTAAAACTATATTTCTTTAACGTTGAAAAAAGAATTATGCCATTGAATTGTACATCTAATCCAGAAAGGGTTAATATTTGGCTGTTTACTAATTTATGGTGCTTGTTTCAAATGTTTTTATGACATGTAGGTTACGATATATCCATCTGTTAAAGCACCTGTGGAGTTCTCAACCCAGGTATGGTTACTGCCAATTAAGCATCCGTAAATGCTTGATATTTTATCCCTACACATGACATTGTTAATGATAAGTTGGACCTAGAGAATGAAATTCAGTTTTGTTCCATGTCATCGGCGAATTAGAGGGATATTGATTATGACATCTATGAATTGCTTTGTTCACAATTTTTCAATACCCTTGGTGAATGTATTAGAACAGTTACTCTTCAATTCTATAGAAACAATTTCATGGTGCTCCTCCTCCAGTAGTAGTATAGAAACATCAGGAAAGACAGTTCTTGGCCTGAGACCCTCTTAGATTTTCCTACCATACCTCCCATCGTACGTTCTTATGTTGAGAACCACTCTTTAGTTTTTCCCACTATATCGCTCATCGTAAGTTCTTATGTTGACTATAGTGCTATATCAATTTACAGGATAATACTGTCAGTAAGTGTTCTATTATTCTCATTTTGTTAGTACTGGAGACTGTGACTCCTAATTTCTGAGTTCTCGTCTTGTTTCGTTGTTGCAGGTTCTATCTGGAGACTATATCTTGTGGAACACATTGGGAAAGTGCCCGTTTGTTGCCTCCACTAAAGAGTAATATTTCTATCAAGGAATAATCACAATGTATCATTCTGTTCAATGTTTTGGTTTTGTAATGCAGGCAGGTTTTTGTTATATAATCCACTCTTCCCTGTCAATCTGGGATTCTGGGGGTTTTGTGGTTAAATTGTGAGGTCAATGAAGAGCCATGGTTTCGTTTCACCGCCTTTTATTCCATCTATACTGCCTGATGGCTGATGCTTGTGTTTCAGTATTAAAATTTTATTTCTTTAAATAGTAAACAAATTATTATGCTATGTGGGCCTGGCTATGTGCAAACCAGTTTTTACTAAGGGAAAATCACCTTTTTTTTTTTTTTTTTTTTTCAAAATGCCCTTGCCTTGCACTTTTATCACCAACAATGCGAAGAAGAAGGAGAAAACACTCGAGCCCTAGTTTGATTTTCGCAGTCACCCCACGGTTGTGATTCATCTTCGCATCAACTCGATCGATCTTCGCGTCATCTCTGTTTATATTCGCTCTCATCCTAAGTCTTGCTTCGTCTTCCTTTCAAGCGGTCGCTGAGCAAGTATGATAGTTGTATATGTTGTGTATGTTTTTGTAATTGTTTTTAAACAAGTTTGGTAGTTGTGTATGTTTTTATAACTGTTTTTGATCTAATATGTTGTTCGATTTGTGCGTTGTTAATGGTTAATGCTCGATCGGTGACACAGGATCGTTTCACAGTACACTGTTCCGTTGAAAGTGACCGAACAATGCATGTTAATCGGTCTTTGAAGATCGAACCACATTGTAGTATTCATAACTTGGTTTGAACAAATGTTTGTTCGGTCACAAGTGATCGAACATACATGTTTCAATCAGCTTCAACAAACCGATCAAAAGCCATTCGTTTGGCCCTGCGAGGCCGAACTAGAGGCGGAATCCTTGGTTTAAACACGAAAAAAATACAAAAGTTGAATAAAAACTCAAAAAATACCTTTCCATCTTAAACATCTGTATCTCCTATACGTTGTTCAAAATTTTTTTTTTGTTCAAACCCTATAAAATGCATTCAAAACGGTGAAAAATATGATTTCCCGGACGGAAATATGAAGAAATCGACTCTTACAATTGTAGTGGGCTCGCGTCGTGGTGGTCGAAGGGGATTATCTGAGTCGAAGGTGACATTTATGTGGGATGCACAACGTGAGAAGGAAGAAGGATACTTTTAGAAGTGGAGTGAAAAAAATAAAAAATAATTTGTCTTTAGTAAAAACTGGTTTGCACGTAGTCGACCCCCGTATGTATTTTCTAATGTTATGAAATAAAATCATTAATCAGCTATAGGTACGATTATTAAATTCGTTTGAGGTATAAGTTGGAAGTTGCTTGATCCCCTTTGGACTGAAGAGTGAGGAAAGAGATGGGCGTTGGATGTTCTCGTTGCGTCTCACTATCTACCCCAATCAACCTCACATCAACACCAACACCAACACCAACACCAACGTCAACTCTCTCTTGTACCCCATCAACACCATTCCTGTTCTTCACTCACAAACCTCAGTTTCCCCCCAAAAACCTCACCAAATCTCCTTCACTTCGTCGCCTCAAATGCGGGCAATTTCTGGCAAAGCAAACCCTAACCCTAGACGACGATGTCAATGATGATACCACAACGAGTCCACTTGCGAGTGTCAGTCCGGACTTGCTTCAGCAGATTGTCTACGACGCCCTCGTCTGGAGCTCTCTCAACGGCCTCGTCGTCGGGGGCAAATCCGTCCAGGTTTGTTTGCTTCCGAATTCAATTGTTTGTACAAAGATTTGATTTTTATTGGTGGGTTTTGGTGGGCAGGGTTTGGTTTTGTTAAATTGGGAGGCTTTTTCATGTTTTTGCGGTTTCATCTTTCTAATGGCATTGTCAATTCCCCACTTTCTTTTTATGCAAAAATTAGGAAAGGGCGATTGCAGTGGTTTAGACATATAAAAAGTAGGCGTGGATGGGCCCTGTATAGAAAACTTGATATAGTAGAAATTGCAGAAATTTGACAGTATGAAGGTAGACCTAAGTTAGGTATGCATTAATTAGTCTTGAACATAAATTGCAAGGCGCCTAGGGGATCCCGAGGTGAATTCTGGGCCTAGGCAGCTAAAAAAATATTTATTTAGAGGTCCTTGAATTGTTATTTATTTATTTATAGGCCCTTAATTAACAGTAATTTTTTTATTAGTCAATGTAATCCACATTCAATATATACTTCAAGGATACTAATAAGCCTATAGGTCCTTAAGTAACATTAACTATGTCAAGATTTTGTTGTTTGATACATATCATAACACAAAACTCAATTGTACTTTGCCCTATCAATTTTTAAAACTTATTTAGAAGGACACCGCATATATGCCAACCAAGTTAAAAGAAAAATTTTATAGGACCGCAATTAGGCAAGCTATGCTCTATAGAAGTGAATGTTGGGCGGTAAAGCAACAACTATTACATAAAATGAACTTAGCAGAAATGGGGATGCTTTGATGGATGTGTGGTAAAATTCGTAAAGATAGAATATGAAATATATAAATCTAAAGATAAGTAGGAGTAATTAACTCAAAGATTAGGAAAAGGCGGTTACGGTGGTTTGGTCACTACAAAGAAGGCCTACAGATGCCCCCACTAGAAAACTTGAGTTAATAGAAACTAAATAAATTCGACGAGGTAGGAGTAGACCGAAGTTAACTTGTGATGTATTAATTAGAAGGGATTTGAATGGTTTGGAAAGCTCACCATCAATTGCATTAAACCGAGCACAATGGAATAGTTTGATCCATATAGCCAACTCCAATTAATTTGGGACTGAGGCTCTGTTGTATTTGGAAGGACACCGCATGCCTTGACAATTTTGCCTCAAAACGCCTAGGCGTTGCCTTGTAATCACTGGTCTTGAAAGCATGTCAAAAATGCATTTTTTTAGGTGGCATCATAAAGGCATTAAATTGAGTAGAATGGAAGAGTTTGATCCATTTAGGCGACCCCAACTAGTTTGGGATTGAGTCTTTGTTGCTGTTGTAGTCGTGCTGCTCTCTACTTTTTATTTTGTTTATTGTTGTTCTTGTTCTTGTTCTTAAAATAGGTGAATTGAAATTGACTGAATGGAACTTATTGGTTCATTTGGTTTCAAATTCAGTGTCACAGATGTTGGTGGAGGCTTATATTTGTGCCAGATTTGGGATTCTAGGTCAAAGGTTTCTCAGTAGGATTGATGTATTGATTATCTGATGAAATGCTATAGGCTTATAATCAACTTTGGCGATTGATTTGCAGAAATCAGGGACAGTTCCTGGTGTGGGTATGGTCCATGCTCCGTTTTCCTTGCTTCCTGTGAATTTCCCTGAGAGTCATTGGCGTCAAGCTTGTGAATTAGCTCCAATTTTCAATGACTTGGTTGATCGTGTGAGCTTAGACGGAAAGTTTCTGCAAGAGGCATTGGCAAGGTTCTCTTTCTTTCTTCGTTGATATCCTATGATAGTGTAGCTACGGAATAAAGAAAAAATGTAATCATAGTCTGTTTGACTGGATCTCTTATGGTTAAGAGATGGGTTTTCCTTTCTTTCTTTCTTTTTTCTTGGGCTTCCATCTCATAAATCCTTAATAAGTTCAAGGACTTTTGACTCCTTTTTGTGATTTCCGAACCCTCGCACTGTTGCCTGCTAGATTTGTTACTTGATTTAGTTCATTAAAATAATCTTGAGATATTATTTATAGGTACTTTATCATAGTTGGAGTGCAATACTTTTGCAGAAGTAAGATGTTTATGGTCTTTTCCTTGATTTTTTTTTCTGAATTTTTCCATGCTTATTACATTTTCTCATTTATACTTATCAGAATTCATTGCATCTTTGTGTTGGTTCCCAAGTTAAAAACACCTTGCATCTCTTGCATTCCGAGACTCTTGAGTACATAGTAAATACTTGCTTATATTTCTTCTTATGATGCAGAACTAAAAAGGTTGACGCCTTCACGAGGCGACTTTTAGAGATTCATTCCAAGATGTTGGAGATGAACAAGAAAGAGGTGAATCTTTGTACTTAAATGCTGTTAATTGCGATGACTCCATTTCAAGTGCAAATGATGCTAACCCAATTTCAATTACTCTGATAGGAATTAGTTCTGGGTTTGCATCGCTCTGATTATATGCTTGATGAACGAACCAAAAATCTTCTTCAAATTGAGCTCAACACAATTTCGTCTTCATTTGCTGGCCTTAGTTGTGTTGTCAGTGAGCTTCACAGGTTCTATGTTATCCATGGTAGACTTTGATGCCTATTAAGTTGAACTCTTTTTTAATTCTGTCAAATCCAGTTGCATGCATTTGATTATTTTACGATCTCTTATGTAATGCTCTAGCTAGAAGAAAAGATGAAGCAATTGGATACCAAGCTTAGACCATGCGCTGTCTTTTTTTTTTTTTTTTTTTATCAAATTTGACCTTGTGTTGTTTATTGTTAAGTAGTAACAAACAAATACCTGCGAACTCTTTGTAGGGTTAGTTAATGGAAACATTTCTGTTTGCATTGATAAATGATAAACAAAATATTGGACATGTATGTTCGTCTCCTTGATACTTAGCTAAAAAACTGTTACTGTTATGCACATTTGTTTTTTTGGTAAGAATTCTGCACATTTCTTAGTAACATGGCGTGAAGAAATTTATTTTTCTCTCCACAATAAGCTGAGTTTGCACTTAAAATTGGTTTGATTTGGCTAGCTTGGCATTGTGTGTGGTGGCTGCCTACTTATATCATAACTTTAGTTTGGCCTAGCTCATTTTGCCTTTTGTTCTTAAATTCTTAATAACATAATTAACCTATAAAAGGAAGATGAAAACTTAACAATATCTGAAACTACACTGATTTCAGGACCTTGTTGAACCAATATGGAAAATATGTGGAACTAGATTTCAACAGAGTCCCCCAAAATACTGCTGTCACTGAGTTTGCTAAGGCACTAGCTCAAGCATGGAAAGAGTACAGTAACTCCAGGTTTGAGTGAATTCATGTGTTGCATACTGGTAAAGTTATCAGTAAAAGTAGTTTGGCTCATCATATACATGACGTGTTAATGCAGGGCTGTGGTAATGATTGTGGTCCAATCTGAAGAACACAATATGTATGATCAACATTGGCTTTCGATTTTCCTAAGGGAAAAATATCCTTCATTTTAAAATATTTTGAATTCTTCATTATTGGATTTTTTATTAATCAAGAACTTTAAAAGAACACATAAACTTTGTGTGAGGAGATAAATCTGAAGGCCCACTTTATATTGTACTGAAGTGCAAAAATGATAGTGTGTCAATTATCAAACTTGATTTTGACGTTGTCTTACTCTGGGGAAAACCAGAAAAGTGTATATATGGATATTTGATCATTATTTTTGTCATTTACTTTTCTGTTTGTTTTCTATAAAACCAATAAAGCTGAAATTATGTATAATTCCTGCACTGAGATAATAGAAAAATATTCTTGATGATGGGACTTATTGGCATGAATATGTTGTCTCCATGGAAATATCCTCCTTAACTTTGTAAAAACACATGGTGTGAGAACCATTCGAAGAACATTGGCAGAAATAGATTCTGAAGGGCAGCTTCTACCAGATGGGACGCTTCTTGTGTATGTAATCTACATTGTGATAATCTTCTTTCCATTTTCCTTTAAATTTTTTTGAGTAGGGTTTTTATTTGAAAGCATATCTTGCCTAAAACAATAATCATCAAGTTTCCGTTAACTTTCAATTTGCATGCAGTGATGGTTGTGCAGTTGCAGTCATATATTTCAGGGCAGGGTATGCACCAAATGATTATCCTTCAGAATCGGTTAGGAATCATTTTTTTTTTCCTTTTTTGCACTTTTTGATGGCTTTTATTCTTCTTGAAACCTGTGATTTTCATTTGACAGTTGATGCTGGTAGAAACAATAAGCTTAAATTGCATAGTGGCAATTTGAGGAACCAGTAGAAAGATTCTTAAAGATATTATGTGAATGATTCATAATTTCATAGGTTCCAGGGGCATGGCATGATGCCCATATGCCTGAAACTGGTTTCTTTAATTGATTTGTTTCATCCGTCCGACACCTATAGAAACACTGGCTGACTGGCCACTCTTCAAAGAAGCCCATTCAATAGAAGTTAGTTTTTTTCCTTTAGATCATTCGCATGACACAACAAACCATGAAACCATCTTGTTCAATCCTTTTGCCCACTTGTCATGCCCTCATTAGTGTGTTATGCTGCTTATATGTTTTTTTTTTTTTTTTTTGGCTTAGATCAAAAGCTCATCTTTAGGGTCTCAATATTGTTTAACTCTTTTTAATGTTCAGGAATGGAGAGCTAGGCTACTAATGGAGCAGTCTTCTGCTGTCAAATGCCCATCCATTTCCTACCATTTGACAGGCACCAAGAAAATTCAGCAAGAGCTAGCAAAACCAAACATACTTGAAAGGTAACTGGCTTAAGTTTTGTAAGTAGCGTTTATGTTCCTTGTTGCTAATCATTTGTCATATGTGGGTATAGGGTTTAGGGTTTTTGTTCTTTTAATGCATTAATTACGAACCAAATCCTCTTTTATATCTCCTTAGGCCTCAGAAAATTGAAGAGAATGCGTAATTAGAAAAGAATAACTAGAAAATAAATTGGGAAAAAGGAGATAATTTGGAATATCTATGGAACTTCTTTATTCTTTCTCATTTGATATGCATTTTAGTATTACAGTAGAGGAATCTAAAATGCGGTTACCCTTTAAAGTTATAAATGGGCGTTTAGTCTTGCTTTTACACATTCATTCTACATGGTTGGAGAGAATTCGGGTAAATTGTTCCGCGTGTCTCAATAACTTAATCAGGAGTCCGAAGTGGAAGATTGTCTTCTCTTGTTATAATATGACTTATTTCATCAGGGAACTTTAGCTTTGGAAATTGTTAAATTCCAATTATGATCCACATCAAAGAACTGAAGCTTCATAAATATGAAGATAAGTTGCATGTTTGCACCTAGGAAAATAAAAGAAAGGAAAAGGAGTGCTCGTGCACTAAATTCTTGTGCACTAAGTTATAATTAGACTCGAAACATTTGTTTTCCATCAAAAAGAGGATAAGGACTTCTTAAAGCTGTATCGAGCTGTTGGCAGTTTCTTCGTAACATGGCAGCTTCTCCAAGTTATGTTAACTTACCAGCAGCATAAGATTCATTGAGTTTTAAATTTTCATTTGAGCAGGTTCCTAGAAAACAAGGATGACATAGCAAAACTAAGGAAATGCTTTGCAGGATTGTGGAGCTTGGATGATTCAAACATTGTAAAAGAGGCCATCAAGAGACCTGAGCTATTCGTTCTTAAACCTCAACGAGAAGGAGGAGGTTGAGTCCTTTCGGCTCTTTTTATCTTTACCAATAAATTGTTTTGGAAGGCCATTTTCTGACTAAAAAAAATTATCTATCTTGATGGATCGTCGGCTTATTATTGCTGAACCCTATCAATGTTTTGATGGTTGGATAATTGTCTGCGCCTTCAGGGAACAACATCTATGGCAACGATGTGAGGGAGATCCTAATGAAGTTGCAGAAGGAAGACAGTGAGGAACTCAATGCCTATATCCTTATGCAAAGAATATTCCCCGTTGTGTCTTCAGCGCTTCTTGTCCGTGAGGGCATTTCCCATCAAGAAGAAACGATATCTGAACTGGGGATATATGGTGCTTATTTAAGGTATTGCACTGTCCATCCTTTCCTCAGTCAGTGATTTCAGTGCTTAGATTTAAGTAGACCAGTAATTGAACAGTTCTTTTGAACTTGAAGCTCAAATTGCTAAAATCTATTTGTTTTATATCTTCAAAATTACAGGAACAAAGATAAGGTAATCATGAATGACCATTGTGGTTATCTGGTTCGAACAAAAGTATCCTCTTCGAATGAAGGAGGCGTTGCCGCTGGATTTGCCGTCCTGGATAGTATTTACGTAACTGATTGAACCTTCAATTGAAGGGCAAGTCTTGGCCCAATGGAAAAGGTTGCTGCATCATGAGCCGGCAGTGGAACTCGCAGCCTTGTTCAAGTCCTGAATAGTATTAGACGTCCATCCTACCAACAAAATCTATGTTCTCTTGTAATCTCCATGTCAGTACTGGTTATTATTGTTCACAAGCCGGCAAGCAGAACTCACAGCCTTGCTCAAGTCCTTGCATTCCTACCTAGCAGGCTAGCTATATATATGATTATGGGATTTTCTCCCTTGGCTGCTGCATGTGAGCTATCTTCTTCTATTCATGCTTGCGCCATACGACAGTGATAAGGAGTTTGCATCCTTGGTTTTTGTTTTTATTTGTGGGGCTATTAAAGCTGCAGACAAGGAGAAAATATCAAGTCCGCCATAATTCTATGTTTCAAATGCCACATTAATGTAATATCTATTCAATGTAATAAATTGGTTTATCTAAGACTTGTGTTAACATAAGGCATACCCAAGAAAAAAAAAAAAAAAAAAAAAAAAAAAAAAAAAAAAAAAGCGAAGTGGAAGGAGTATGTGTATGTTTAATGTTAGAACTGGAATTTCTGTTTTGTTAAAACAAAAAATGCCAAGAAACCTCAACTATATACATTCAATATTCTATATATATTCCTCCTGCAGATATGTACAGCTAAATTGATATGGATTGAATATATGAACTCTAAAAAAAATAAGAACTCATCATTTTGGAAGTAGGTTCGAAGTACTCTTGACATCATTTCTAGGCATAATATTTGTTGGGTTGAAACCTCCATGACCAAAATGATGATATTGCTGCTATAAGACTTCAATGAACAGGTCTGACAAATAGATAAATAAATATATTGATATAGATAGACAAAACATAGCCATCTTGATATAACTTCTTACCACAGTATAATTAGGAGTGACAATTTTTGTCTGCACAAAGTTCATACCATTTAGTTGGCTCAATTAAACACCCTATAATTGCCAAGTCCATGTGTCCCCAACATAAGGTTGTGCATACGCCTGTCGAAATCAAAATGTTACCTAGCTATATATGACTAGCTATAATAATCATCGAACATATATAGATGATTATGATCATACAAACTAAGCTTAGGAAATACTTACTATATATGATCTAAACAGGCATGCTCTTACAGCTGAATTTGGAAAAATAAAACACCGTTTCGTCTCTCACACTCTCTCTAAGCTATTCATACAGCCAACACCATGATGAAGCTGTGCTATGCGTGCTTTAGTTGAAATTAATTTTTTTTTTTTTTTTTACCATCTGTTCTTCTATAATAAATGTTATCTTTAAGAACATTTAAGTCAACTGCTTATTATTCATCCGACAAAAAAAAATCTTCTTATTCAATTAAAATTAAGGTTTTTTTACGGGAAATATTGTGGTTTTGGGAAAAATTACAATTAATCTCCTTTATATTTCTCTATTTTTCAAAGTACGCTCCTTATTCTCTCTAAATCTATTATCCGTCGTTCTAGAAAAGTTCTTTTTTCCATGTTAAATAACAATATGTGAAAGAGAGACAAATGTAAATATATTTTTAAAAGTTTAATATTTAAAGTTCATATTGTGAGAAATCGCATGAACAATTTATAACTTACGGATTCTTATTTTAATATATAAATTTTTCTGATTTGCAATCAAATATCAATTAGCAAATAATATTAAATCGAGCAAATTATGTAAAGAAGAGCATTTGATTCATTAAACTAATTTTGGATTAAAATTTTGTTGTTGATGTAAACATAGACTTATTTTTAATAGATATTTTTTTACATTAAATTTTAAGACTAATTCTATAACCTGCACGTAAGTATACGACTCTAACTCTAAGAAGTGACAAGAACCTACATATGGGAGAACCACCCCAACAATGTAAATGTACATTCTTAAATCATTATAATCAAAATTTTGATTAGGCAATCTTATAAAAAAAAAAATGATTTGACAAAGAGAAAATAATTGAAATACATAGAGATGAGGATTGTACACATCTTCATATCTTCATGTTAATCTGCGATTCTGCGTTACCCAAGCATGTCCGCATGGCGGCGAGAGCCAGGTGTCACATCCTGAACGACCGCACGTGTCGTCCACTCAGGAGACCAAGTGGGCCCACTGTATCAAAACGAAGCAAGGCAAGGGCGCAGCGAGCCGAATTCGATGATGATGATGTGCGGTGGTGATGATGCGATGGGAAATGTGGGGTCCAGATCTCACGGTGCTTGTCGACTTGCCGTGTTGGACCACCCCAAATAATGGAGCTCCCTAGTTTGAGAGCTGTGGACCACCAGATATTTACCCTGTTCGATTGACTGATTGGCGGGACCCACTTTGAAGTCAAAGAAAAATTAGATCTTCTCGCCTTTATTAGATTTGGCGTTCCATCTTTTGATGTCAATAAAAAAGTTAAGATTTGATTCCAATTTAACCATGGTCTTTTTAATTAGATTTGCATGCTAGATAGCCTAGATTTGGTTCCATTTTATTATGCTTGGTGTCTTTATTTTTTATTTAACTGAAAATTGAATTCACCACCTTCATAAAATGTGATGTTTCTATCATCTCACTAGAGTTGCTTTAATACAATATTCATCGATAATTAAAGCTTGTAATGATTGTTTAAGTTTATCCTTTATATTTTTAATAAGATTGAAATTGTTCTTTTTGAGTTCTCAATTGAATAAAAAAGTATCTTAAGGTCATAGACAGGAGGGTTTTTTTTCTTTTTTTTTTTTTAACTTAAGTGGCAGTTGAATTCATTACCTTTCAAAAATCTTTCCTTATAATAAATACCATTCCACTAAAGATACTTTGGTTGTTTGCCAATTGTGAAGAAGGGCTCATGTGATTTTGCAGTAAGAAAATAGGAAAACTTTTGTTAGTGAGGAAAGATGTGCACTCATGAGTGTGCGTGCATGCATCTGATGCACATCTAAGGGAGGCGCATAAATGCATGTCGCCTGTTCATGCCTCTCCTTTGAGTAACAACCCAGCTAATGGCTATAAGATACATCTCGAAAGATGATGTACATATCTCGACATGTACCGCACAACGGATCGGTGTTCAAAGTCGAAGGACAAGGGCTCCTAAATTGTATTCGAATTATTGGGTGAGGTACATTTTTGGTGCGCCGTGGAGTACTAGATAGGACGGGAAACACGTGGCGGGTGGGGGAGGGAGAAGGTGACAGAGAGGGTACGTGGCGAGCGAGGGATTGGCGGGATGTGAGTGCATGCGCGCGTGGGAGTTATCGAGGAATAGTGGTAATGATTTGGTGGAGGAGGGGAGCAGTGATGCTGGTGTAGTGCAGAGAAGCAAGCTAGCAACCATAATGATATGATATGATATGATATGATTTGATATTTAAGTAAACATTGAGAATGATTTCTTGTTTGTTTGGTTCCCTATGAACTGGGAATCTGCATTTAACTCTACTTCCCATTTCAATTCCTCACATTGCCTTTCCCACCCCCAAAAGTTCACCCCACTTTTCCCCAACAGAATTGTACTTTTTTTCGTTGAGAAAAAATTGTACATTATTTTTTTTTTAAGAGAAAAAATTGTATTTCTTACTTATAATGTTATTGAGACATTTAATTAAAAAAAAATTTGTTAAAGTGAATTTTTTTATTTTTTTCATTTTTTATTTTTTATAATTTTGTGTTTGAGTATAATGTTAAGGTTACCTATTACGGACACTTATTATGACTACAAAATTATTAAAAAATATATAAAAATCAAGGTGTATCATCATATGAGTGTCTGTAGTGAGTCACCTGTAACATTTTCCTTAAAAAAAATTAAATATTACATATTCCTTAAGCAATTGTGCAGCTGCATTGAATGCTCTTTTTAATTTTGTTGGATAATTGAAACTGATTGAGTTATGATGTTATCTCATTGTTGTTGAAATAAGTCTTAAAAGTTTTAATTTTGGTAGCATTGTTGTTATGAATAAACTGATTGTGTAGGGTTTAGGTGGGATGATGTGAAATTGGGTGTAGTTCCGGGGTTATAGCCTTGAATAAACTGATTGTTAAGAAGTAGTTGTTAATATTGTGGGTTTTTTTTTATCATATTAATATGTGAACTTAAATTTCACTCTAAAAAAAGACAAAATCTTGTGTCACTTATACTAGTTTTTAATAATTATTGATATATTTTGTTTTTAGAAAATTAATGGTACATCAAAAAAAATTTATATCCACTATAGTTCCATTTCTCAACTTTCCAAAAAGGAGAGGAAATTTTGAATACATCCAAAAGATATGTGCATGACAGCTTTTAGCTTTTGATCACCAATCCAAAATTTTGAATGCATCCATCCATATCCATTTCAAGTACCAAAAGAAATCCTTTGGAAAAAGAAAAGTACCAAAAGCAATCCTTTTTATCTCAACACTCAACTAATTTGGATTTTGTACAAATTACTTGAGAATTAATTTTTTTCTCAAATTTTCTCCATCTAATGAGATCAAGAAAATATGTGGACCTATGTCTGCATGCACCATGTACATGAATGGGTTACGTTGTGTTAGATTAATTAACAACATAAAATCAAATCAAATTATTATGTTCCCTATCGAATTATTTTTAACCTAGCTATAGTAGATAAGAGAAACCAAAAGATAGAAAAAGGTCCATGTCCATTGTGTCTCATTATGAGGACAACGAGGATTCGATTAAGTTTTACCAATCTAATTAACATTCGAGAAAGATAATTAATCCTTTCTTTCGAACCTTTGCTATAAGTTTTTCATTGTGATTAGGCAGGCTTAAAGTGTTTTAACTGCACCTTTGTTAATAATGAGATGCAAAAGTAGGTGTGCCCCATGTAATTATCAAGACATGGTAGTTTAAGCCTAGCTCCATCTTCTTGTTCAAAAAGTGAAAAATACAGTTCATGAGTTTCTTTGAAGAGATTTTGGAAAAAAAGGAAGAGATGATGAGGGTGGCTGCCTAGAAAGGAAACCAACAAAACCTAGATTGAAGCACATGGTGCCAATGCCCTTGATGAGTTCTTGTACGGCCCTTTATAAATTATTCAATTTATATTGTTATATAAATTAATATATGTTCCTTTTTGAATTTTTATTTCAATTAAAGGCGTGTTTATCTAATGTAATTGCTGTTTTCAAAAAAGCTAATGTAATTGCTACATGCAACATAGTTAGTTAATTAATTAATCAATTGTTTACCATGTAGTGTGGAAGAGATGATCTTTAGACAAAGATCTCTATTATTGAAGTTTAAAGTTTAAAAAATGAATTCAATTAGAACTTAATGGATGCTCAATTGTCACCAACTCTACTGTTACATTCAACAAATGGTAGAATGGTGTTATGAGCATTAACATTACTAAAATATTACAAAATCAACACCTCATTTGCTCATATCCATTGAAAAAACCTTGCAAATTAACTCTTTAAAATTATTGCTTAAAGTCATACACTTACTTGAAAATTGTTAAATGCACATAAAAATATGGATGATCCCTTAATAATCGTGATTGTCTAAACCTTTATTAATCTCTTCCTACTTAGGCACAATTAATATAAAAGAGTCAATTAATATGTACATATTATTATACATAAATCAAAGAACAAAAAACAAACAAAATCACCTCCCCAAATCTGTACAACCAACCTCTCCCCACATATAAAATCAAAATTGGGACTCCCACTACACTCTAGGCGTGACTACTCAAAATTCCCTCCTCTCACTTCTCTGCTCAAAAAATCAGACTACACAACATAAAATAAACAACACATCTCACCCATTTCACTCATTATGCCCACAATCATTATTCCTCTTCGCATGCTATTGCTCTCTCTCTATCCCTCTCACAACTTCCCTTATAAATCCCTATCACTTTCCCTCCAATCTCATATCCAATTCACCAAATTTAATTAAGTACCCCTCAAATTCAATTCTACCTCTTCAATTCAATTTATCTAAGCAAACATGGCCATTTCCGGCTTCGAAGGGTTCGAGAAGCGCTTAGAGCTCAATTTCTCCGGCGAAGGCGGCACTATAGCGGCGGAGAATAATGGCTTGAGAGACTTAGACTTTGAGGTGATACAACAAGTGCTAAGTGAGGTGCAGTGCACGGTGGTCTCGGCTTTGAGCAACACTTACATGGACTCCTATGTGTTATCTGAATCAAGCCTCTTTGTGTACCCTACAAAGATTATTATCAAAACATGTGGGACAACCCAACTCCTCAAATCCATTCCTCTGTTGGTGTCCCAGGCCCACCACCTTTTGGGCCTCCATGTCACCTCTTGTAGGTACACTAGAGGCTCCTTTATTTTCCCAAAATCACAACCCTTCCCTCACACTTCATTCAAAGATGAAGTCCATTATCTCAACCTCACATTGCCTTCTCACCTTTGCTATAGAAAAGCTAAGGTTCTTCACCCCTCCAAGAAATCATCTTCTTCACATTGCCATACATGGCATGTCTTTTGTGCTAGTGATCATCACCATGCTCATCTTTTTGATCATAATGAACATGAACATGAACATGATGATAATGGTGGTGATGATCATAGTGGAGCATCATTCACTATGGAAGTTTGCATGACAGAGCTCGATCAGGGTTTAGCCGAGAAGTTCTTCGGCGGAGGGGAGGTGACGGCAAGGGAGATGACATGGGCGACCGGAATTGGAGAGATAAATCCTAATCAACTCGTGTGCGACTTTGCATTCGATCCGTGTGGCTACTCAATGAATGGGATCGACGGAGCTTACTATTCTACTATTCATGTCACGCCCGAGGAAGGATTTAGTTATGCGAGTTTTGAATGCATTGGTCAATTAGAATTAGAAGAAGAAATATTGGAAGATGGTAGAGTAAATGTTTATGATATGTTGGAAAAAGTTGTGCAAGTCTTTCGACCGGCAAAGTTATCGGTGGCAATGACCGGAGCGAGTCGAAGTGTGTCAACTCGATTGAGAAGTGTCATTGAATCCTTCGGCTTGACTCGTCGAAGTTGCTCCGGGGACGAGTTCCCGGGCAGTGGGAAAATTGTGTTCCAAACCTTTAGCACTAGTAGAAGGAGGTAAGTGCATGTTAGTAGTGAGGGCTTTGTGAAAATTAATTCTTTCAAAAAAGGGGGGCCTTTAATTTTTTTTTTTTCTTCTTTTTTTTTGGGGGATGTACGTAGATGGATGATGATGATGTGATGATGTGGAGTGGATGTATGTGGGTTGACCTTGATGTTGATGGTGATGCACCCACTTAGGGAATGTCATGCACGCCTGTGTAGTGGGAGTAAGTGCCCTTATTTTAGGGGGATTTTGTTTTCTTACTCGTCTCTTTGTTTCTCAAGGCCACTTGAAAAGGGAAAAAGAAATCTTTTATAATTTTCAATCTTTTTCTTTATTATTTTTCGTTAGATTTAATGTTACTTTTTATATATTTTTTGTCAAATTATTGTAACTGATTTATGTTTCCAACAAATTTAATTAACATCACTTCTCAAAAAAAAAAAAAAAATTAACATCACTTCTCATGAGTCATGACATTTGAAAATCTCATCAAAAAATACTTCGGAAATATATTTGAGGCGATGAAGTTTGATGGAACATGTGCTCACATGAGGCTGAAATTCAACATTTCATTGTACTTATAACTTGGGATAATGCAAGTGTATACATAGACACTTCGACACGCGATCTCAATGACTAACAACGGTGTGCCAAATGTATATATGGATCAAAAAGTGTCTGAAAGGGTATTTTTTCAACTAAGAATGTCAAAATGTAAATTGATTAGCAAAGATAACAACAATTAATTGAAAGTAATTAACAAATTATATATACTCAATCAACGCACAATTAATTTGTCCCCCACTTTTATGGGCAAAATTACATCAAACGTAGCTTTGTTTAATCAAAAAGAGTTCGATAATTGGCCAGTCCCAGACATTAATCCCCATTCAACTAAGTTAATCAACCACATAATCATGGTTGTAGTCAAACTAATAAGTTTCTTCAACATAACTTTGTCCAAAATGTCTCTCTCAATGTTTATCGTAAATGCAAACGCAACGTTACGCTATATGCTTACGTATCGTGTCCAAGAGAAATGATTTGGACTTGTAATGGCCCACAAATAACTATTGATTAGACTCTACAGTATTATGAGCCCTTAATTAGAGCACTTATGTTATACTTCTTTAACTATAGATTGCATTTTGTATGTATAGGACCTCTCACTAGAAGAAACTTATGCTATACATCTTTTAACTATAGATCTTAAGAACAAATTTGGCTAAAATTTAGCTATCCATATGGGAGAACAGAGCTGGATTCTTCTTGCAATTCCCGGCAAAACCATTGTAATGTATCCCACACTTTTACTTAGAAAATGTATGCCTGAAAGGAGAAAGAATTAAGGGGAAATGTGAGGATGATGAACAACGTTTTCCATTTTATTAATAAAGGTAGAGCTAGCAGCTTACAAAAATAAAACAAGAATTAGAGTCATATGACAAGATAAGATAGGTATAAATTCATTGTTATGCACCATGACATGAAAAGATAGAATAAGGGTCTTGCACCCCAACGAAAAAGTCAAACATAAAAAAAATCAATTTTATTACAAAATGACTCTCATGTCCCTCAATCCCTCACTGTGATTAGTGCACCTCACCACCATTTCCTCTCGTTTTGTGTACCCCACCATCATCCCTCCACACACTCTCTCCTTGTGATTTTTAGGGGCATCATCGAGTGGCGTGAGAGCTAGCAAGTCTGAATTTTTAGTTGGAGAGTAGGCCAAAGCCCACCAAACCTCTAGTTGGATAGTCGATCAAAGTCTGTCAAACCTTTAATTGAAGAGTCGGTCGGAACCCACCAAACCTTTAGGTGTTGTCAACAAAATTTTACTAAAGAGGTTCGGTTGGAACATCATCGAACTTAGAAGATAAGTCTCGACTATATGTTGTCGAACCTAAAATAGAGGTATTGACTAAGATTTTTGGAGTCGGGTGCTTCAGTTGGTATGAAGGGGTATTTTGTTAAAAATGTGGGGTGCCTTTATATATTAAATTTTGAATTTGGGGTGCACTTAGCCGAGTTCTTTTTTTTTTAAGAGAAATCTAAATTTCATTAACCATTCATGGCTCAATACAGACCGATATATATAATCAACTAAATTGATTCGCTAATCCTATTTGTTCAAACAAATTGCCATTGATCTACCAAAAAAAATAAATTGCCATTGATTTGGTTGTGAATTGAATGATTGTGAAATTGAAACAATTTGACAATTAGGAGTTTCTCTTTATAACTTTGAAACTCATTATAATGCACAAACACCACTAGAAGTCTAGAACCACATAACGAATAACAAAACTTCTCAACAAGGATAAGAAAACCTAAAACTTCCATACGAGGATTTGACAAATCAAAGACTTCGAACTATAGAAGAAAACTATCTATAAAATGAAGAACTAAAGACAAGATCAATTCAACGTGCCGCACAAATCTACGCAATATTGTTGATAAAGATGCACCGCAACAAAGATTGACTAATCTCCACAAATCTGACTAGATCTGCAGTTTTTTTTTGATGAAAAGATATTTCCATTCTTATAAAATTATTATTACATCTGATTTAACAATGAAATTACATCAACAGCAGTATTTTCCCACTCCTTTATGAGATCAGATCGACATTGCGAAAGTTTGCAAACTTATATGTAACTTATACGCTTGTCTTTTGCATCTACAACAATAGATCCATAACGGAAAAATTAAACTTCCAACAAGGGAAGGCGAACAAAAACTTTCAATGAGGGAACACAAAAATAGACTTCCAATTAGGGAAGACAACATCTTATTGAAAAAGAAAACTTAGTGAATAAAGTGCAAATGGATTTGATTGGAACCACTGCCGATCAAAGAGGAGGATCGGCGGTGACTTAAGAACAAAAACCACAAAAGAGAATCAAGAAAAAGAATTTTAGGATTGTCTAAAAATCCTTTATTTGAATCATAGGCATTAATGATTTTCTAAGGAATTGGCAACCCATTTTGGAATTGATCCATATGTAACTGCTGTATTCTTTTTTCTACCGGCTGCAGGAAGCTTCAACTCTGTCTGATTTTTTTTGTTTTTAATTTGGTGCTGGTGTAACGGAACTATAGCCTGTACATCACGGGTCTAGCAGTACCCAATTTTGTAAGCAACATTTTTTATACTCAATATAACTTCCATTATCGAAAAAAAATTTCAATACTGTTTTGTTTCTCTTTTGTAGTCTCCCCAATGTCTAGTTGCATTTTTTTTTTCAGGAAAAGTCTAGTTGCATTTAAAACAAAGGTGTGCAACTATTGGACTTCACATTTTTTCATATTTACCATTACTTCATGTCTATCTTTTAGTGATTTTTGAATTATTTCTAGCTAAGTAAATGGATTTTCTTTAGGAATTGAACAAGAAAACTATTAGTATATTGGAATTTTATTTTATGCCACATTTACCATTACCTGTATATGTTAGCATCGTTCACACAATAGAGAAGAAAAATGAATTTCTTTTTTTTTTTTGATAGAAAAAAGAAAAATGAATTTCGATTTTATCATAAACGTGCGATCAGATTACGATCATGAGAATTCTCTGATCAATAAGAATCATGTACATGTCCATCATAATTTCAAGCATACTATAATTTCTATTGTATTTTATTTTATTTTATTTATAATTTATAATTTCATATTCTCATATATATATATATATATATGATGTTCTTAAGTCTAAATAGGCACAACAATCTATTCCAGCGAAAATAATAGGTATTTTGTTAGAATGAAGCTCAGAACTAAACCGACACCACGTACACGTGGTGATGCGACAACAAACCCTAACGGGCATAGCCACCCCCACAAGTGGAGACAACCACCCCTCATATAGGGACAACATCCCACAAGTGGGAGCAAAAAGATCCTAGATCTAACTAGGTAAAAGTAACTAAATAGACAAGCTGGATCTCAAGCTTTCAACGACAACGTCGTAACAGTCGCCGCTCACCACCCCTTGGGTCGGACATCGACGATCGCCGCAATTAACTTCAAGGCCACCACTTTGTTTCTCTGTTTCTCTTCCACCTGATCAAGTGTCTAGGTGACAAAAGGAGGGCCATCAATGTCATAGCGTTGGAAATCCGAAACCTCGTGACATCTATAAGCTGCTAACGTCATAGCATTGAAAACCTCAAAACCTCGTGACATCTATAAGCTGCCGGAGCCACCTACAAAAAAGAAAACAAAAAAAGGAAAAGAAAAAGAAAACAGAGAAGGTGGGTGGAAAAAAGAGGGAAAGAGATAAAGACGGACACTGGGAAAAAAAAAAAAAACAGAACAAGGATGGTGGAGTGGAGTGGAGTGGAGATGACGGAAAGAGGGAGGGGTGGTGAAGAATAATATCATCTAATTTTCTAATATCAATATATTAAAATTACGAATCCACACATTTCGACCGTGTTAAATTTACTGTTTTGTCCCTACCAATTCTGCAATTCCTCTTATCGCGACTTTTTGTTGTCCCTATTTTCATCTGAATTCGTTTCCAACTTTTGTTCATTCACTTGAACTTCTTCTCCAACTCTAACTCATCGATCATACCCTTTTATGTTTGCCTATTATAGTCAATCCCCAAAGGCATGAATCAATGTAGACTCTCCTTTGTTATCATTGCCAATTTAGGGCTCTCGCTAGGGCTTCTGGAGATTGTGCAACTGTTGATAATAACACATCAAGGTAAATTTCTTGTTTTTTTTTTGTTTTTTTTTGTTTTTTTCGTTTCTGAAGTATTATTCATAGGGCTTTTGGAAGTGAAGTATCTCTTTGGTTGACATTGAAGCTCAAACCTTTAATAACTATTGACAGAAAGACCATGACCTATACATACGATGAAATGACGAGCATCCGTGAACGTGATAAAAAGAAAGTGATCCGAGGAAAAGGATTTTAATTGATTAGTATATTTGACTATCCCTATTTTACGTTATAAGATTATGTGTTTCTTGGCATGATTTTTTTGTAAGACTATAATGTGTCTCATAACATATTATTTACTTTGTAAGCGTTGTTTAATATAACAAATAGATCAAATAGAGAATTATATGAGGAAGCGATAGATAGCGCACTCATGAGCCTCAACAGATTTGACATCTTGTTTGTACATCACTACTGAACCATCTGTTGCAATGCCCCAGAGCAACTCAACCTTTCCATCCGATTCCTACACATCACAGCAGGATAATGATATGAACATAACATTATTCCATCTACTGTTATTGGTTTTTAACGAACAAGCATAAATAGAGAAATCTAACTGTGCAACAAACACCTTTCACGAACCCAAAATCCTCGAGAATAGTCCTCTGTCTCTTAAGGTTCTATATGCTTCAATTATGAGCATTGCTTCATTAGTTTACCTACACAACCCATATTGCTTTAGAAGGAAAGATACATTGTTGAAGCTCCCCAAGAGGATACGATATATGCCATCAAAACCACGGAACAATTTCTAAGACCAACAAAACTTGAAATCTTGTCAAATACATAGGAGACTCAATTTCGAAGGGTACCCGATTCAACTATCATTGAAATCTAAAAATGCTTAATTATATAAAATCCATCAAAACATTATTTGAAACACCAATCCACACTCAATCGCATATAGGGGAGAAAAGACTTAGATTTGACTAAGGGATTTAGAAAAGGAAGCATTCGATCAGATAGAAAAGCCCTGAATTTGCAAAAAATCTAGACACGCAGAGCAGTGATAGAGACACAACAATGGAGAGAGCAATAGTTATTGGCAATAAATTGAAACAATTAACTCACCTTCTGCAAGCCCAGTTAGACATACGCACAGCAACAATGGTGAGCGAATGGAGAGATTTTTTTGTGAAAGAGACCTAGCATAGAGCTTATATATGGAAGAGGGAGATGAAGAAGACAGTTGATGGAGTTGTTCGATGAAGAACTCCAGATTGTGTCGAATCCCGGATTATTGAGACGATTGTGTTAAGTCTCGGATTTGATATCATCGATGAAAAACACCGAATTGTGGTGTTGGATTTGACGAAGAAGAAGAACGCAGATGCAGTTGGATTTGATGAATGAACGCAAAGATGAGAACGGAATTGGACTTTGAAGCGGATTGGGCAATGATTAAATCGTGAATTCATTACGGTCTAAATGTGGGGATTGGCTCTTTTAATATTACTAGTTTCATAACGTGCTCCGCACGATTAAGCTAGCTCGCTTCGCTCGCAGGAATTTAATTAAAGAAAGAAATAATTTTAATCACATGGCTGTCGAAGTGGGTAGTCCTTATTTCTGATTGAGCTGGCTATATATAACAATTTGGATGCATTTGTGACCAGTAATAATCTTCACTTCCAAATATTTTTCACTTGCTTGTATTTTCAGATGAGTCTTTGGATGAACTATAATATTTTATTAAGTTGTTTCACTATTGATTATTTTGTGATGGGATTGCAGGCATATTATTCAGCTGTGTAGGAGATCAGTGTCCATATTATGTATAGGAAGCTGAATTACAAGAAGCATACAAAAGAAATGCATGATACCTTCTTGCAGTGTCACTCTCCGAATAGCGTTTCAAAGAGGTGAAAACTCTTATTTTTGGAGCGTTTCAAGCTTGGAAGAAGAATCTGAACTGGACATGATTGCTGCTTCTCAACATACCATAATTCTAGGAAATCAAGAATGCTATGTACTGCACAATAGTGATGAATTAAATGATGTATTCCATGGTGTTACTGATCTATGAAGCAAATGTGGTAGGCAAATCATGTGTGACTGTTGCCAAAGTATTTGATTAAATAATATGTGAACATTAACCACTCCATATTTCATAAATAGTAGAAATGATTATATTTGCTATCTAAAATAGTAATACATGAAGAGTTGATTTACAGAGGACATTGTGAAAAGAAAAAAAAACTAATGTACATTCCTGTTTATGGAGATCTACAGAAGAAATATCATGCAACAAGGAATGGTAAAAACACTATCCCGCTGTCTGAGTGATGCTCTGCAGCAGTATGCTTCAATATTCTCACACCAGTAGGTTCTCGTCGCTCTATTCAATATAGGAAAAAATATACATAAATGACAACAATGCTTTAAAAATGATGAAGCACACACAAAGTCATATATTGGATAAGTAAGAACAATTTCAAGCAAATAATGACTTACCATTTGGCATGTCCCAGATAAGTCAATTGATGTAAAACCTGAACAGCGCTGCAAAGATTGTATTGACATTTCCAAGGTTAGATAAGTGAATTTCCATAGCCATTCCAACATCCTAAATTGCCTGAATTATCATTAAAAGTAATAACCATTAGTACTAAATTGGAATAGGATGAAGTGGATGAGATGGAGAAGCAAGTGAGGTCGACCAAACCAGAATAGATTGTCCGTGGGCTTCATTGGGTAGGTTCTGTGAACGACAGCTGTGTTGTTACTGCTCTTAAAACACATTTTGATTGTGATAACTTCTAGTTTTGTCCCTACCAGTAGTACCATCTGCATTGGGCAAATACATTCATGATCAGATGAAGGCAAAGCAATAACTTTTTATTTTACTGACCTTACCAGCAAAGGAATGATTGGAAGCTAGAAATAGTTATAAAACCCTGCAAGTAATCAAGTGATCAACAGTTAGAGCAAAAGGGTCTAATGTGAGCTAGTGCAGTAGGCACATATTTTCGTAACAGGAACTCCTACCATGTGCATTGAAAAAGATGGAAAGTATGGAGAAGATCCAAATCCAGAACCTGCAAAATAGTAAAAAGTATAGAAATTGAATTTAATGAAACATCGACCTTTGTTTAATTTATTATGTATTGTTATTTGAGATTGATGGTTTACCTCATTCCAACAACTTGTTCAAAATCTGCATTAAAATACAGATGAAGTCAACCACCAGCCCATAAGAATTAGAATGAAATTAATCAGGACTCACAAGCACATATGCACGGCATGATAATAGAAACATCCATGTATTCATTTATAGGCGATTTGGAATAAACCAAGTAAAAGGCATTCATTTCTTGACGTATGGCATATCAAAACATAGACAATCAAACTTATTAATTCTAAGAGATACATACTTTGAGATGGATACAACCACATAGCTCAGCTGCAAGTTTCCTGACCTCTTCAAATTTGTGTTCATTAAATGCCCTGATTGGCAAAGGAAACCAATAAAACCACAGTACAAATAAATAAGACAGTGAGGCAGATCCAGCTAAATAAGTGGAATTAATGTGCAGCACATGTATCTCTCCAGTAAGAGGTTTCCAATTCTAATGGGACTACGCACAATGAAACCTCTTCCTTCGAAGCCTTACACAATTAAAAAAACAACATACATAGTTCAACTTGAGCACGAAAGGAGATAAATTACAGTTAAGCAAATAAAATAAAACTGTTAGGTGAAGTTTCATCTGGTCAACCAAATTAAATTCATTCCCTCTCATAGAATGCAATGTCTAATCCAAGAACGGTTACTGTAGATGTTGGCTGGAAACCCAAGACTAAAGAAACAAAAGGCTGTACGAAGTACAAGTAAATACCACGTGTAGTTATTTGGTTGAGAACACGACCATACACCACAGAGGAGCCTAGATCATTAAAAGCTCTCAAGGGAAGCATCCTGATTATGAGTAAAGGACAGAGGTAATCAAACAGACACTGGTCCAACTCGGAGGAAATTCTATCAATTCTGCTAGACACACTGGACAAGAGTTAGCCATCCCTTCTGCATCAAGGCAAAGTATATATGACAAAAGAATGAGAAATAAACGAGTTAGAAAAAAAATAGATTAGGAAAGTGGAATCGTTCTCTTCTAGTACTTAATCATCTCTACAAAAGATGTACCATAATGTAACACTGCCAAGGTAGGGTCTGCAATTCACAGTAGTAGAAGAGAATGGAAATTTGACATCATTTGCCTAAGTATTTTGAAGCCCCATTAACCAAACACATGTATGATAGGCAACATGTTATATTTAGCATTTTTGCTTAGGTCAATGAACATGATAAATGAAGATTGAGAAGTGGAATATATCAATATATTTCTAAAGTAATAAATCATATTAAAATTAATTGTCTATACAAAGGCATGAAGGGAAAAAAAAAAAGAACATCAATCAAATAAAAAATTAATGTGCAAATCGAATAAAAAATCCTTTACCAATCAAACTTTAAATCAAAGTAAAAATAAAAGGGAATTTATGAAAACAAAACATGTAAAAATTCAATCACAAAATCAGGTATAATTGAAACTATAACTTTAAATCAAATTAAAATAAAAGGGGATTTATGAAAACAAAACATGTAAAAACAATCACAAAATCAGGTCTAATTGAAACTATAGAATGGAATTGATTCAGGTCTAATTGAAACTCTTGACATTACCTGCAATGGAGATCGAACAAATTCAATGAGATAGAGTACTGAGAGAACGTGATTGTATTTGAGAATAAAAAGAGCTTGGAGAGAGATAAAACAACGATAAACAAATCTCATAATTATAGATAAAGGTTGGAGTCGTTGGAATTATTGTCGAAGAGGGGAGACAGGGAGTAAAAGTTGATATAGTTGTTGTCGAGGTCGGAGAATGCAGATTGTGTGAATATTGAAGAAACAGATGAGAGGATTGTTGGAGCAGTAGGCGAAGTCGGACGAAAGTTCGAAGCTGTAGTTGAAGTCGAAGAGTTGTAGACGACTTGATTCGTGATTCGTGAAATTGTTGTCGAAGTCTGATTCGGACGAGTATTATCTCAAAGGAAAATAACGAGTCAAAAGAGAAACTCAAATGAGAGAAAGAGAAACTCAAATGAGAGAAAGATTTGATGGTTTTTTGATGGTTTTTTGATGGGCCCTATTGGTATCAGAGCCTGGTGATGGTATAATTATAAATTTAATAACAATTTTCAAATCATCAAAAAACCATCACCATACTCTTTGATGAATTAGGCTCTGATACCAATAGGGTATAATAAAAATCCCATCGATTGATCTATGGGATTGTGGTTATACACTGAATGGTAAGAGTAATCTATGTTTGATTGTCAAAAGAGAAACTCAAATGAGAGAAAGAGATAACAAGAAATTTTTTGAAACTAACCTCGAATCGAATGAATATTACTTCATTCGAGCTTTCTATTTATAAATGAAACTTGGTATGTACAGACAAAACTGACACTATTACAACAAACATTATTGTTGGTTACTATTCCAACAACCAGTCTACTAAGACTTACTGTTACAACAAACATTATTGACAGACACTATTCACGGACACTATTCATCCGTCACTATTCATTACTATTCACAGACACTATTCAAACACTATTTGCTACTATTACAACAACTTTTCTAACAACCTTCCGACAACTCTCAATAATTTACATAAGGAGACAAAATTTGTGACGTCTGTTGTCACATCGACTTTATGATCTTGATGACAACTGGATACGGTAATAGCTGGATGGCGGAAATAGCTGGATAAGTCTGACTGCTGATCTTGATAAATTAATTGACTGCATTATTGGGCTTCTGTTGATGACTTGATCGGCATCTGACTATTCTTGATAAACATGCATTTATTTTCTTCGCGTGATGCTTTCTTGAGAACCACTTAATGATGACAAGGATGGCTTGATACGTCTTGATGACGATGATCATAATGATCTTCTGGATTTCTTCTGAATAAGTCTTGATAATCGGCAGTCATTGGGCCTGGAGGCATGGGCCTGTATTATGAATTGGCATGGGCTGAGGCGAGCATAAGCCTGGTGATGGCAGGCATGGGCCTGGAGACATGGGCCTGAATAACTTAATTGGCATGGGCCTGAATTCGGTATTAATGGCATGGGCCTGAATAAGTTTTATTGGCATGGGCCTGAATTATCTTTGACACTGAATTTAGTAGAGTTCAACAATATACTCAGGGGCTCCTGAGCTTCCTTCATGATCTGAATGATTTCTTGATGAGGCAGAATGTACTTCTTCAATTCGTTGAAGTCTTTCATTTATTTTCCTGGATTCTTCCCGCATTTTCCTGGATTCTTCTTGCATTTTCTTCAACTCGTGAAGAATGAGACTTGATGTGTCTAATGTTTCTGATGAGGATGATATTTGAACTGGTTTTTCTTTCTTGGATGATTCTGCTTTATTTTCATTAATCTTTAAAGTTGCTTCTTTATAAGTCTTTGGTGGAGGCATTATACCGACTGATGGAGAAGGGTGATATGCCATTTCTTCTTCTCTCGATAGATGTAATATCAAACTTGTCCCACCATTTGACATAAATTTCTCGAACCGATGAGTAGCCGAGAGTCCTTCATTATTCTTGATTATAGAGTTCTTGTAACTCCATTTTAGTATCCACGGTATGGTGTATTGGGTTACAAACATATAGAGATTTAATCCTCCCTTTTTATAAAGGGTCGAACTTCAGGAGGAAAGATTGCTTCAGGGGACCGAATCGAGGTAACCATTCATAATGAAACCAAGTAGGAAAATTATGTCCTAATGGTTTTTTATACGTGATATACCATGAATGTCCTTCTGAAGGTCTTTTATAAAACAGTATGACTTTCCAAGCTTCAACATAATCGTTGTAGCTTCGGTATGGTGGTCTGATCTTCTATAGTCTTGATATTTTTCAAGGTGACAGGATAATGAATATGGCAAGGCATCGCCACTAAGCTGTATTGCTTAGACCATTCATTGCTTGATAAAACTTTCTGAATTTTGAATTTGGAGTACAAAATCTCTTCTGAACCAGGTTTTTTGAAATGATCGAAAATAACTGAGCCTGTTTGAGAAAGTAAAGCTTCATAGAACTTTATGGAGACATTTGGTCGTCTTGGGATGAAATTATCAGGTTGAGGAATGAGAGCATTGACTTGATTTTCTAGATCGAGATTATGATGAAAACCGTCAAGAGGATAGATGGAGAAAAAGGTTTTCAACTGATAACTGGATCTTTGATCAGAATTGGAAGCTGTATTGTACTGGCTGAATAATGGGGAAAATTTATTTTGTCTTTGATAAGTGTAAAGAGATTTACCCTTATCCATGATGATCTGAAACAAAGAATGAATTTATAGGGTTACAAGGAATTCTCTGGATAAGAAATCAGGAAGGGAGTTATTTTCTCCTTTTATATATTCGATATCAAAATCAAAAATACTTAAAATAGCTTGCCAACGAGCAAATATTTGTTTTGAAACTAAATTTTTTATATCTTTCAAAAGTATTTCTTTTGCTGATTTACAATCAACTCTTATCAAAAATCTTTGATTCAAAATATCTGCTTGAAATTTCTGAACGGATAAAACAATTGCAAGAATTTCCTTTTTGACCGTAGCGTAATTCTTTTGGGTATTATTCCAAAGTCTTGATGTATAGCAAACAAGCTGTTCATTTCCTTCAGGGGTTTTTTGGAGTAATATACCTCCATATCCTATGTCTGAGGCATCTGTCTGGATTATTTTTGGATAAGTAGAATTGGCTAAATGTAAGCATGGTAATGCTTTTACTTTTAACTTGATCTTTTGTATTGCTTCTGTATGAAGAGGGGTCCATATGAATTTATTATCTTTTTTAAGAAGTTCTAAAAGACATTTTTTATCTATTGCTGAATTTTTATAGAAATCGGATAAGTAATTTAAACAACCTAAAAATCTTTGTAACTGTTTTTTATCTACTAGTTGATCAGGGAATTTATTTGCAAATTCTATAACTCTATTGATTGGAGTTATGGTTTGATTCTGTATTTGAAATCCTAAAAAGTTTATTGTTATTTGAAAAAGTTTTATTTTCCTTTGAGATAATACTAATCCATTTTTAATTATGATAGATTGAAATGTATACAAGTGTTTCCAATGTTCATCAATTGATTTGGAAAATATAAGGATGTCGTCTATATAAACTAAAATATATTCATAGTAAGGATGAAATACTTCATTCATCATTTTTTGAAATTCTGATGGGGCATTTTTGAGACCGAATGGCATAACATTCCACTGATACTGACCAAATGGAGTGTTGAATGCTGTTTTATATCTATCTTTATTTGTAATTTGTATTTGCCAAAATCCTGACTTTAAATCAAATTTTGAAAAGATAACTGAATTGGTTATTCTCTTTATTAAATCATTCTTATTTGGTAATGGATATCGTATAGTCTTTAAAACATTATTTAATGGTTTATAATTTATAACAAGTCTTGGTGCTCCTCTTTCTAATTCTCGTTGCATTTTCTACATAAAAAGCGGTGCATTATCCAAGGAGATTTAGATGGAGTTATTAATTTCTTTTGTAACAAATCTTTTATTTCTTGATCACATAATTTTAGTAATCTTTCATTCATTTGTGAAGGATTGGCTTTTGTGGGTATTTTATCTTCATTAAAATCATTAATGTAAGGTAAAGAAACTTGATAAGTTTTTCTATCCCAAAATGCTGAGGGGATTTCTGAACAACACTTAATAATTAATTGATCTTGAAACATTTTGATTTTTTGTTGAAAGGATGGAGTATTTATAATCTGTTCTGTTTTTAAATTCTTAATTTCTGATTTTAATTGTCCTATAAAAGTTTGTTTATGTTCTACCAGATTGATTAATTGATTTAAGTATCTAGTTTTTGGTTTATTAATAAAATTGAAATTAACTTCTTTATTTTCTATACTTGATTTTATTCCACTGGATGTAACCGAGAATGGTTGAATTTTCTGTAAGAATGGGGTTCCTAATAACATATCATGCTGTAAATCTTTAACTATTATAAAGGATGTAGGTATACAAACATTATTTTTACATATATGAGCAATAGGTATTTTTAACTTAATTATTGATTTATTTCCTTCTCATTGTTGATATTCGATTGTTTGTCTTTTCACAAAGATTTTTAACGGTATTAATCCTTCTCTTATACAATTTAAATCTCACTTTGAATCTATTAAAGCTTGTAATGAACATTTATAATCTTTTATTTTTAAAGTTATTGGAGTAAACCATCGTTGATGAGTATAAGATGTAAGTGTTTCTATGAATACATTGTTGTCATAAATTGATAGGTTTTCGTAATTTATATTCTCGTCTTCTATCTTGATTATTTTTTCTTTAAGAATTTTTATTTCTTCTTTCAACCGATTTATTTCATCTTTAATGAATTTATGGTTGGTCCCGTAAAGGATTTAGATCTTTTATTTACATCTTGAATTATATCTTTCATAGTATGATAATTATTATGTATATCAATTTGATTTTGAAATTTTATTTCATTTTCATTTATCTCGAGAAGTGTTTTCATTTGCATTGTCTTTTTCTGTATTTAAAATTTCTGTATAATATTTATATTTTAATATTGGATCATCTATTTGTTCACCGATATCTAATATTAATTTTTCATGTGCTGTTAAAACATTAATTTCATTTTCTGAGTCTGAGCTAGATGTATATGTATTCTGTATATTTTCTATGCATTTACATGTATCTGAAGAGCTAGAGTTATCACTATTTACGACTTCATTTACTTTCTTTTTATAATTCTTTAAATGACATTTATTTGCGTAATGACCTGGTTTTCCACATTTAAAACATTTATTAGTTTTATTTTTATTAAATTTATAATTTTTTCTATAAGGTTTTCTCTTAGGTTTATTATAAAATTCTGGATTGTTTTTATTATTAAATCTTTGTAATCTTCTTCTTCTGTATTTTGGTTTATTAGAATGTGTTTGAGTTAGAGCAACTTCATGACCGAATTGATAACAAAAATCACCTATGTCTCTGCGATTATCTTTAGAGTCTTTATGTAATTGTCTTTTTAACTTTATATCATTACATATTGATAATCCTACTATCTCAATTGTTTGAATTAAATCACCATAAGTAAATCTGTTATAATTTAGAGTTCCATCGCATTTTTCTCTTAATATGTGTCTAACTTTTTCTCGCGAATGAGTATGGTAATCCGGAAACAAATCTTTCTTTATAGAATGGGGTTTCATCTGAAGTTAAAGTATAAACTTTTGATAAGAATGTATCTTTATACCATCTAAAATCGGATAATGTTCTGCATCTTAAACTTTGTAATTGTTCACGAATTTTTTCTTCAATATGACTTAATGTTCCTATGAAATGCCAAATTATATTAGTTAACAAGGTTCTTACACCATTAAATGTTTCTCTTCCATTATTATCTATTACTTTGGATTTCCATTTTCGTCTCTAACTACCGAATTTATAACTTCTTGTCTTTGAACAGTTGATAAAGAGTTATTCCACCAAACCATTCATTTGACCAAGAAATCCTACGAGATATGGCACCTACTATATTAGGTTCGGATGATTTTGAGTTTTGCATGTTTATTGCATAAGTTAACATTTGTTGCATTACTTGTAAAATTACGTATTCGATAATCCATCGATATTCCATTCGTAAATTGAATTTCCGTCAAACTTAATTCTTTTATCACTTTTTTCTTCTAATATCATGTCTACAGGAGATGGTCTAGAATAATAAGGTTTAGTATTCCATTTATTATATATATTATGTTTTCTAGGATAATGAATTTTATTTATATCTAAATCGATGATGTTTCAATACTTGGATTCTGTCATTTTTATTGACTGATTTCTAATGAATCTTCGATAGTTTATCCGAAGTTATTGATTGATTATTTTCTAAAATATTTATTTCGGGGTCTTTTCTTTTGTATCTTTTTGATTTATTTGTAGAGTACTAATTTTTGATGCTATTGTATGTAATAATTCATCTCAATAATTTGATTTTATAATGGGTATATTTCTAAAATTGTCTTTCATCATAGGCTTTTTCATTATTAGTTCATTTTCTATTTTTGTAATTTTAGAGTTTTCGGTATTTTTACTAGTAGAGGGATTATTGTGAGATATTTTTGATAAAGAAGATAAATATACATTAGTATAATTATTTTGTTCAATTATATGATTTAAATCTTTTCTTGATATAGGTCTTTCTTCTTCAAACGTAGTTTTTAATGGTAATGCTTGCCTTAATGTTTTCATTGATTTTTATAGAAGTTAATGGAGGATGAGTTTGAATGTATTTTTCACCTTTTGTTCCTTCCCATACTCGTATTTATCTTATGTATTATTTTTGGACAGATAATGTTAAATAATCAAAAAACTGAATATTTTGTTTATTATTTTTAATATAGGCAAAATATTTTTCTCTCAATATTGCTTGTTGGGATTTTGAACAAATTTTACGAATATAGGAGTCAATGGATGTTTAAGAAATTGTTCTTTTAAATTATGATAATCTATTTCAAAATCTTCTTCATAATCTATTTTAACCATATTAACTTGATAATCATTAAAATCATTGATGGAAACGTTATCTTCTTGGGGTAACAGGATAAGCTATATGAGTTGGTAATTTTGTTGTTGATGCATAAACAGGTTGAGTCTCATAATAATTCTCAGTGTTTGATGAAGATGGAATTGTAGAACAAGATTTTCTTGATGCGAAATTTATTTCAACTAGTCCGTTATCATGGGTTATTATAGTATCTATTTGATCATTTGTTTTATCTATAGGATTCTCTTCTTTATTTGTGTCTTGTATTAACCATGTTTTTGGTATGTCGATATCTTTCCAACTTAATTGTTTTCTAGTTATTACTTTATTTGCTATATTTGTCAAAAATAAAGTTGATGTTCCTTTTTGTAAACTTGTATATGCTACTTTGCGAGGATTATTGTATGCATTAATTTATAATAAATTCGATAGACTATCGCAACATTTGAACATATTCCTTTCATTTCAAATCCTTGTGTATATAAACTTAATGTTGATGCTTCATGTGCGAATTGATCATGTAAACTAATTGTGAAATTAGGGAAACAATTAAAGAAAATAGGTCCTTCAGACAAACTTCCTTCAATTATTCCTAATAACGAGTCATTAAACTTTATGTGTCTTTTATCTCTAACGGATGCTAATACGATGTATTTAGTCCTAGAGCGATTAATGGCTTTATTGCGACTTGTATTAATCCTATATGCAAATATTTATATTTTTCTTTATACGTATTTATTTTTTACGGAGAAATTAACAAGTATTTCTTGTCCTTCAAGCATCTATTGATCTAGTTTCTTCTTCTTAATTTTACTATATAATCTTGATTTTTGGAGAAAGTTCCATGGGTGTATATCTGTTTGGGATCTATGGTTGGTAAATTCCAATTTTGCGATGATTGTTCTATATCTACGTATGATATTTCACTTATATTTCTTAAATCTAATTTTGATGTCATTTTTTCGGCTTTATAATTGATCGATGATCGATTTTGATGTCGAGGAGGATGATTCAAACTTAGGACTATGTTTTCGTAATGAAAGAGAAGATTTCATTTTCTTCATTAATTCACTCATGTCTCACTGGGTTCTTAGAGTTCTAGCTTGGTCAACGATTTATTGCTAGACTTACGCTCTCTTTCTTCTAGCCTTACTACGCGACTAGGAAAGCTCCTAACTCCAATGGCGAAGGTTAAACACAAGATAAATTAACAGAAAGAAAACGGAATTTTAACTTTCAAAAGAAACGTCATAGTAATAAGTTTTGCAAATCCTTTTCGAAATCACAATCGAAATCATAATCAAACTTAAAATCAAACTTGAAATCAAAATCAAACTTAAAATCGATAGTAAATACTTACAGGAGAGAAGATTAGAGAACTTGATTTGAGAGATGGTGATGGTGCTGGATGGTAAGAGTAATCTATGTTGATGGTTTTTTGATGATTTGAATCCCATAGATTACTCTTTGATGGTATATGTAATAATTCTCAAATCAAGTTCTCTAATCTTCTCTCCTGTAAGTATTTACTATCGATTTTAAGTTTGATTTTGATTTCAACTTTGGTTTTAAGTTTGATTATGATTTCGATTGTGATTTCGAAAAGGATTTGCAAAACTTATTACTATGACGTTTCTTTTGAAAGTTAAAATTCCGTTTTCTTTCTGTTAATTTATCTTGTGTTTAACCTTCGCCATTGGAGTTAGGAGCTTTCCTAGTCGCGTAGTAAGGCTAGCGAAGGGAGCGTAAGTCTAGCAAGAAATCGTTGACCAAGCTAGAACTCTAAGAACCCAGGTGAGACATGAGTGAATGAATTAATGAAGAAAATGAAATCTTCTCTTTCATTACGAAAACATAGTCCTAAGTTTGAATCATCCTCCTCGACCTCAAAATCTGATCAACAGTCAATCATAAAGCCAGAAAAAATGCAATCAAAATTAGATTTAAGAAATATAAGTGAAATATCTTACGTAGATATAGAACAATCACTACAAAATTGGAATTTACCAACTATAGATCCCAAACAGATATACACCCATGGAACTTTCTCCAAAAATCAAGATTATATAGTAAAATTAGAAGAAGAAACTAGATCAATAGATGCAGAAGGACAAGAAATACTTGTTAATTTCTCCGAAAAAATAAATACGTATAAAGAAAAATATAAATATTTGCATATAGGATTAATACAAGTCGCAATAAAGCCATTAATCGCTTCTAGGACTAAATACATCTGTATTAGCATCCGTTAGAGATAAAAGACACATAAAGTTTAATGACTCGTTATTAGGAATAATTGAAGGAAGTTTGTCTGAAGGACCTATTTTCTTTAATTGTTTCCCTAATTTCACAATTAGTTTACATGATCAATTCGCACATGAAGCATCAACATTAAGTTTATATACACAAGGATTTGAAATGAAAGGAATATGTTCAAATGTTGCAGTAGTCTATCGAATTTATTATAAATTAATGCATACAATAATCCTGCAAAGTAGCATATACAAGTTTACAAAAGGAACATCAACTTTATTTTTAACAAATCTAGCAAATAAAGTAATAACTAGAAAACAATTAAGTTGGAAAGATATCGACATACCAAAAACATGGTTAATACAAGACACAAATAAAGAAGAGAATCCTATAGATAAAACAAATGATCAAATAGATACTATAATAACCCATGATAACGGACTAGTTGAAATAAATTTCGCATCAAGAAAATCTTGTTCTACAATTCCATCCTCATCAAATACTGAAAATTATTATGAAACTCAACCTGTTTATGCATCAACAACAAAATTACCAACTCATATAGCTTATCCTGTTACCCCAACAGAAGATAACGTTTCCATCAATGATTTTAATGATTATCAAGTTAATATGGTTAAAATAGATTATGAAGAAGATTTTGAAATAGATTATCATAATTTAAAAGATACAAAAGAAAAGACCCCTGAAATAAATATTTTAGAAGATAATCAATCAATAACTTCGGATAAACTATCAGAAGATTCATTAGAAATCAGTCCAATAAAAATGACAGAATCCAGTATTGAAACCTCATCAGACTTAGATATAAATAAAATTCATTATCCTAGAAAACATAATATATATAATAAATGGAATACTAAACCTTATTATTCTGGACCATCTCCTGTAGACATGATATTAGAAGAAAAAAGTGATAAAAGAATTAAGTTTGACGGAAATTCAATTTATGAATGGAATATCGATGGATTATCGAATACGTAATTTTACAAACAATGCAACAAATGCTAACTTATGCAAAGCGGATGCAAAACTCAAAATCATCCAACCTAATATAGTAGGTGCCATATCTCAGTAGGACTTACCGGTCAAATGAATGGTCAGGTGGAATAACTCTTTATCAACTGTTCAAAGACAAGAAGTTATAAATTCAAGAGTTAGAGACGAAAATGGAAATCCAAGAATAGATAATAATGGAAGAGAAACATTTAATGGTGTAAGAACCTTGTTAACTAATATAATTTGGCATTTCATAGGAACATTAAGTCATATTGAAGAAAAAATTCGTGAACAATTACAAAGTTTAAGATGCGAGAACATTATCCGATTTTAGATGGTATAAAGATACATTCTTATCAAAAGTTTATACTTTAACTTCAGATGAAACCCCATTCTATAAAGAAAGATTTGTTTCCTGATTACCATACTCATTCGCGAAAAAGTTAGACACATATTAAGAGAAAAATGCGATGGAACTCTAAATTATAACAGATTTACTTATGGTGATTTAATTCAAACAATTCAGATAGTAGGATTATCAATATGCAATGATATAAAGTTAAAGAGACAATTACATAAAGACTCTAAAGATAATCGCAGAGACATAGGTGATTTTTGTTATCAATTCGGTCATGAAGTTGCTCTAACTCAAACACATTCTAATAAACCAAAATACAGAAGAAGAAGATTACAAAGATTTAATAATAAAAACAATCCAGAATTTTATAATAAACCTAAGAGAAAACCTTATAGAAAAAATTATAAATTTAATAAAAATAAAACTAATAAATGTTTTAAATGTGGAAAACCAGGTCATTACGCAAATAAATGTCATTTAAAGAATTATAAAAAGAAAGTAAATGAAGTCGTAAATAGTGATAACTCTAGTTCTTCAGATACATGTAAATGCATAGAAAATATACGAATAATACATATACATCTACCTCGATTCGAAAAATGAAATTAATGTTTTAACAAAGACATGAAAAATTAATATTAGATATCGGTGAAACAAATAGGTGATCCAATATTAAAATATAAATATTATACGAAATTTTAAATACGAGAAAAGACAATGCAAATGAAAACACTTCTCAGATAAATGAAAATGAAATAAAATTTCAAAATCAAATTGATATACATAATAATTATCATACTATGAAAGATATAATTCAAGATGTAAATAAAAGATCTAAATCCTTTACAGACCAACCATAAATTCATTACAGCATGAAATAAATCAGTTGAAAGAAGAAATAAAAATTCTTAAAGAAAAAATAATCAAGATAGAAGACGAGAATATAAATTCTGAAAACCTATCAATTTATGACAACAATGTATTCATAGAAACACTTACATCTTATACTCATCAACGATGGTTTACTCCAATAACTTTAAAAATAAAAGATTATAAATGTTCATTACAAGCTTTAATAGATTCAGGTGCAGATTTAAATTGTATAAGAGAAGGATTAATACCGTTAAAATACTGTGAAAAGACAAACAGTCGAATATCAACAGCAGAAGGAAATAAATCAATAATTAAGTTGAAAATACCTATTGCTCATATATGTAAAAATAATGTTTGTATACCTACATCCTTTATAATAGTTAAAGATTTACAGCATGATATGTTATTAGGAACCCCATTCTTACAGAAAATTCAACCATTCTCGGTTACATCCAGTGGAATAAAATCAAGTATAGAAAATAAAGAAGTTAATTTCAATTTTATTAATAAACCAAAAACTAGATACTTAAATCAATTAATCAATCTGGTAGAACATAAACAAACTTTTATAGGACAATTAAAATCAGAAATTAAGAATTTAAAAACAGAACAGATTATAAATACTCCATCCTTTCAACAAAGAATCAAAATGTTTCAAGATCAATTAATTATTAAGTGTTGTTCAGAAATACCCTCAGCATTTTGGGATAGAAAAACTTATCAAGTTTCTTTACCTTATATTAATGATTTTAATGAAGACAAAATACCCACGAAAGCCAATCCTTCACAAATGAATGAAAGATTACTAAAATTATGTGATCAAGAAATAAAAGATTTGTTACAAAAGAAATTAATAACTCCATCTAAATCTCCTTGAGTCATGCATCAGCTTTTTATGTAGAAAATGCGTAGCGAGAATTAGAAAGAGGAGCACCAAGACTTGTTATAAATTATAAACCATTAAATAATGTTTTAAAGACTATACGATATCCATTACCAAATAAGAATGATTTAATAAAGAGAATAACCAATTCAGTTATCTTTTCAAAATTTGATTTAAAGTCGATTTTGGCAAATACAAATTACAAATAAAGATAGATATAAAACAAAGATTCAACACTCCATTTGGTCGAGATCGGTGGAATGTTATGCCATTCGGTCTCAAAAATGCCCCATCGAATTTCAAAAATGATGAATGAAGTATTTCATCCTTACTATGAATATATCTTAGTTTATATAGACGACATCCTTATATTTTCTAAATCAATCGATGAACATTGGAAACACTTGTATACATTTCAATCTATCATAATTAAAAATGGATTAGTATTATCTCAAAGGAAAATAAAACTTTTTCAAATAACGATAAACTTTTTAGGATTTCAAATACAGAATCAAACCATAACTCCAATCAATAGAGTTATAGAATTTGCAAATAAATTCCCTGATCAACTAGTAGATAAAAAACAGTTACAAAGATTTTTAGGTTGTTTAAATTACTTATCGATTTCTATAAAAATTCAAAGAATAGATAAAAAATGTCTTTTAGAACTTCTTAAAAAAGATAATAAATTCATCTCGTCCCCTATTCATACGAAGCTATACAAAAGATCAAGTTAAAAGTAAAAGCATTACCATGCTTACATTTAGCCAATTCTACTTATCCAAAAATAATTGAGACAGATGCCTCGGACATAGGATATGGAGGTATATTACTCCAAAAACCCCTGAAGGAAATGAACACTTGTTTGTTATACATCAAGACTTTGGAATAATACCCAAAAGAATTACGCTACGGTCAAAAAGGAAATTTGCAATTGTTTTATCCGTTCGAAATTTCAAGCGAGATATTTTGAATCAAAGATTTTTGATAAGAGTTGATTGTAAATCAAAGCAAAAAAATACTTTTGAAAGATATAAAAAATTTAGTTTCAAAACAAATATTTGCTCGTTGGCAAGCTATTTTAAGTATTTTTGATTTTGATATCGAATATATAAAAGGAGAAAATAACTCCCTTCCTGATTTCTTATCCAGAGAATTCCTTGTAACCCTATAAATTCATTCTTTGTTTCAGATCATCATGGATAAGGGTAAATCTCTTTACACTTATCAAAGACAAAATAAATTTTCCCCATTATTCACCAAGATCAATACGAGCTTCCAATTCGATCAAAGATCCAGGTATCGATTGAAAACCTTTTTCTCCATCTATCCTCTTGACGGTTTTCATCATAATCTCGATCTAGAAAATCAAGTCAATGCTCTCATTCCTCAACCTGATAATTTCATCCCAAGACGACCAAATGTCTCCATAAAGTTCTATGAAGCTTTACTTTCTCAAACAGCTCGAGTTATTTTCGATCATTTCAAAAACCTGGTTCGAAGAGATTTTGTACTCCAAATTCAAAATTCGTAAAGTTTTATCAAGCAATGAATGGTCTAAGCAATACAAATTAGTGGCGATGCCTTGCCATATTCATTATCCTGTCACCTTGAAAAATATCAAGACTATAGAAGATCAGACCACCATACCAGTAAGCTACAACGATTATGTTGAAGCTTGGAAAGTCATACTGTTTTATAAAAGACCTTCAGAAGGACATTCATGGTATATCACGTATAAAAAACCATTAGGACATAATTTTCCTACTTGGTTTCATTATGAATGGTTACCTCGATTCGGTCCTACTGGAAGCAATCTTTCCTCCTGAAGTTCTGACCCTTTATAAAAAGGGAGGATTAAATCTCTATATGTTTGTAACCCAATACACCATACCGTGGATACTAAAATGGAGTTACAGTAACTCTATAATCAAGAATAATGAAGGACTCTCAGCTACTCATCCGTTCGAGAAATTTATGTCAAATGGTGGGACAAGTTTGATATTACATCTATCGAGAGAAGAAGAAATGGCATATCACCCTTCTCCATCATCGGTATAATGCCTCCACCAAAGACTTATAAAGAAGCAACTTTAAAGATTAATGAAAATAAAGCGAGAATCATCCAAGAAAGAAAAACCAGCTTCAAATATCATCATCATCGAAACATTAGACACATCAAGTCTCATTCTTCACGAGTTGAAGAAAATGCAAGAAGAATCCAGAAAAATGCGGGAAGAATCCAGGAAAATAAATGAAAGACTTCAACGAATTGAAGAAGTACATTACGCTCATCAAGAAATCATTCAGATCATGAAGGAAGCTCAGAGCCCCCGAGTATATTGTTGAACTCTACTAAATTCGGTGTCAAAGATAATTCAGGCCCATGCCAATAAAACTTATTCAGGCCCATGCCATTAATCTAGATTCGGGCCCATGCCAATTAAGTTATTCAGGCCCATGCCTCCAGGCCCATGCTGCCATCACCAGCTTATGCACTGCCTCAGGCCATGCCAATTCATAATACAGGGCCCATGCCTCCAGGGCCCAATGCTGCCGATTATCAAGACTTATTCGAAGAAATCCAGAAGATCATTATGATCATCGTCATCAAGACGTATCAAGCCATCCTTGTCATCATTAAGTGGTTCTCAAGAAAGCATCACGCGAAGAAAATAAATGCATGTTTATCAAGAATAGTCAGATGCCGATCAAGTCATCAACGAAGCCCAATAATGCGGTCAATTAATTTATCAAGATCAATGATCGGACTTATCCAGCTATTTCAGCCATCCATTATTACAGTATCAGTGTCATCAAGATCATAAAGTCGATGTGACAACAGACGTCACAAATTTTGTCTCCTTATGTAAATTATTGAGAGTTGTCGGAAGGTTGTTAGAAAAGTTGTTGTAATAGTAGAATAGTGTCGTGAATAGTAATGAATAGTGACGGATGAATAGTGTCATAAGTGAATAGTGTCTGTCAATAATGTTTGTTGTAACAGTAAGTCTTCGTAGACTGGTTGTTGGAATAGTAACCAACAATAATGTTTGTTGCAACAGTGAGTCTTAGTAGACTAGTTGTTGGAATAGTAACCAACAATAATGTTTGTTGTAATAGTGTCGATTTTGTCGTACATACCAAGTTTCATCTATAAATAGAAAGCTCGAATGAAGTAATATTCATTCGATTCGAGGTTAGTTTCAAAAAATTTCTTGTTATCTCTTTCTCTCATTTGAGTTTCTCTTTTGACAATCAAACATAGATTACTCTTACCATTCAGTGTATAACCACAATCCCATATTGAAGATTAGTGAAGGAAGTTTGATTTGTGGTTATACACTGAATGGTAAGAGTAATCTATGTTTGATTGTCAAAAGAGAAACTCAAATGAGAGAAAGAGATAACAAGAAATTTTTTGAAACTAACCTCGAATCGAATGAATATTACTTCATTCGAGCTTTCTATTTATAGATGAAACTTGGTATGTACAGACAAAACTGACACTATTACAACAAACATTATTGTTGGTTACTATTCCAACAACTTGTCTACGAAGACTCACTGTTACAACAAACATTATTGTTGGTTACTATTCCAACAACCTTTCTACGAAGACTTACTGTTACAACAAACATTATTGACAAATACTATTCACGGACACTATTCATCCGTCACTATTCATCACTATTCACGAGACACTATTCAAACACTATTTGCTACTATTATAACAACTTTTCTAACAACCTTCCGACAACTCTCAATAATTTACATAAGGAGACAAAATTTGTGACGTCTCTTGTCACATCGACTTTATGATCTTGATGACAAATGGAGACTGTAATAGCCTGGATGGCGAAAAATAGCGGATAAGTCCGACTGCGATCTTGATAAATTCCGACTTGCTTGATCTTGATGAATTAATTAACGCATTATTGGGCTTCGTTTATGTTGATGACTTGATCGGCATCTGACTATTCTTGATAAGCATGCATTATTTTCTTCACGTGATGCTTTCTTGAGAACCATTTGATGATGACAAGGATGGCTTGATACGCTTGATGACAAGGATGGCTTGATACGTCTTGATGACGATGATCATAATGATCTTCTGGATTTCTTCTGAATAAGTCTTGATAATGGCAGGCATTGGGCCTGGAGGCATGGGCCTGTATTATGAATTGGCATGGGCCTGAGGCAGGCATAAGCCTGGTGATGGCAGGCATGGGCCTGGAGGCATGGGCCTGAATAACTTAATTGGCATGGGCCTGAATTCGGTATTAATGGCATGGGCCTGAATAAGTTTTATTGGCAAGGGCCTGAATTATCTTTGATGACACTGAATTTAGTAGAAATTTAGTAGAGTTCAACAATATACTCAGGGGCTCCTGAGTTTCCTTCATGATCTGAATGGTTTCTTGAGGAGGCGAGATGAAATCTTCAATTCTTTGAAGTCTTACATTTATTTTCATTCTTCTTTCTCCTTGCATTTTCTTCAACTCGTGAAGAATGAGACTTGATGTGTCTAATGTTTCGATGATGATGATACTTGAACTACATTTTTCTTTTTGATTGATTCTATTTATTTTTAGGCAAACATAGTTATCTCGAAAATATGAGGATAAAACTCGATTGTCTAGAGTCTCCAAAGTCCTTCATAAACATAAGTATTATCGATTCTCGATGTCTATAAAGATTTCTATTTTTGGGCACCCTAATAAAGTCCAAAGAGTTATAAGGGCTTTTTCTTCATCGCTAGACCAATTGAAAGCAAGAGAGGCGCATAAAGTCAGTATTGGCTTGTTGATTTGAACATCTCGTTTGAAAGGCCGAAATTATATAATTCATCCACTAACCAATTTATGAGAGGATCACGATACTGGGGTCCATGAATCTTTCAATTAATATCCTTTTCTTAATTAGTCCTTTCAAAAGAACTAAATCTGTTTGCAAAAGTAGAGCTTCATTAAATTTCATAAAATCTCATTGAGATATTTTGGAATGGAATTATAAGGAGTATGGTATTGATTTGATTATCAAAGTGAAATTATGATATTAATATGATTTTCAAAATTAGCTCAAGATTGAGGGTAATATAAATAGATAAAAACTTTTGATAATAGTTTTTCAATTGATAAATTATTTTTGATCGAAATTGGAGCTAGATTGTATTGTATTGGCTAAAATAATGGAGAAAATTTATTTTGTCTTTGATAAGTGTAAAGAGATTTACCCTTATCCATGATGATCTGAAACAAAGAATGAATTCATAGGGTTACAAGGAATTCTCTGGATAAGAAATCAGGAAGGGAGTTATTTTCTCCTTTTATATATTCGATATCAAAATCAAAAATACTTAAAATAGCTTGCCAACGAGCAAATATTTGTTTTGAAACTAAATTTTTTATATCTTTCAAAAGTATTTCTTTTGCTTTGATTTACAATCAACTCTTATCAAAAATCTTTGATTCAAAATATCTGCTTGAAATTTCTGAACGGATAAAACAATTGCAAGAATTTCCTTTTTGACCGTAGCGTAATTCTTTTGGGTATTATTCCAAAGTCTTGATGTATAGCAAACAAGTCGTTCATTTCCTTCAGGGGTTTTTTGAGTAATATACCTCCATATCCTATGTCCGAGGCATCTCTCGGATTATTTTTGGATAAGTAGAATTGGCTAAATGTAAGCATGGTAATGCTTTTACTTTTAACTTGATCTTTTGTATTGCTTCGTATGAAGAGGGGTCCATATAAATTTATTATCTTTTTTAAGAAGTTCTAAAAGACATTTTTTATCTATTGCTGAATTTTTATAGAAATCGGATAAGTAATTTAAACAACCTAAAAATCTTTGTAACTGTTTTTTATCTACTAGTTGATCGGGAATTTATTTGCAAATTCTATAACTCTATTGATTGGAGTTATGGTTTGATTCTGTATTTGAAATCCTAAAAAGTTTATCGTTATTTGAAAAAGTTTTATTTTCCTTTGAGATAATACTAATCCATTTTTAATTATGATAGATTGAAATGTATACAAGTGTTTCCAATGTTCATCGATTGATTTCGAAAATATAAGGATGTCGTCTATATAAACTAAGATATATTCATAGTAAGGATGAAATACTTCATTCATCATTTTTTGAAATTCGATGGGGCATTTTTGAGACCGAATGGCATAACATTCCACGATATCGACCAAATGGAGTGTTGAATGTTTGTTTTGTATCTATCTTTATTTGTAATTTGTATTTGCCAAAATCCTGACTTTAAATCAAATTTTGAAAAGATAACTGAATTGGTTATTCTCTTTATTAAATCATTCTTATTTGGTAATGGATATCTTATAGTTTTTAAAACATTATTTAATGGTTTATAATTTATAACAAGTCTTGGTGCTCCTCTTTCTAATTCTGCTGCATTTTCTACATAGAAAGCGGTACAGCTCCAAGGAGATTTAGATGGAGTTATTAATTTCTTTTGTAACAAATCTTTTATTTCTTGATCACATAATTTTAGTAATCTTTCATTCATTTGTGAAGGATTGGCTTTCGTGGGTATTTTGTCTTCATTAAAATCATTAATATAAGGTAAAGAAACTTGATAAATTTTTCTATCCCAAAATGCTTGAGGGTATTTCAACAACACTTAATAATTAATTGATCTTGAAACATTTTGATTTTTTTGTTGAAAGGATGGAGTATTTATAATGCTTCTGTTTTTAAATTCTTAATTTCGATTTTAATTGTCCTATAAAAGTTTGTTTATGTTCTACCAGATTGATTAATTGATTTAAATATCTAGTTTTTGGTTTATTAATAAAATTGAAATTAACTTCTTTATTTTCTATACTTGATTTTATTCCACTTGGATGTAACCGAGAATGGTTGAATTTTCTCGTAAGAATGGGGTTCCTAATAACATATCATCTTGTAAATCTTTAACTATTATAAAGGATGTAGGTATACAAACATTATTTTTACATATATGAGCAATAGGTATTTTTAACTTAATTATTGATTTATTTCCTTCTGCTTGTTGATATTCGATTTTTTTGTTTTTTTCACAAGATTTTTAAAGGGATTAAACCTTCTCTTATACAATTTAAATCGCACTTTTTGAATCTATTAAAGCTTGTAATGAACATTTATAATCTTTTATTTTTAAAGTTATTGGAGTAAACCATCGTTGATGAGTATAAGATGTAAGTGTTTCTATGAATACATTGTTATCATAAATTGATAGGTTTTCGAATTTATATTCTCGTCTTCTATCTTGATTATTTTTTCTTTAAGAATTTTTATTTCTTCTTTCAACTGATTTATTTCATGTCTTTGTAATGAATTTATGGTTGGTCTGTAAAGGATTTAGATCTTTTATTTACATCTTGAATTATATCTTTCATAAGTATATGATAATTATTATGTATATCAATTTGATTTTGAAATTTTATTTCATTTTCATTTATCTCGAGAAGTATTTTCATTTTCATTGTTCTTTTTCGTATTTAAAATTTCGTATAATATTTATATTTTAATATTGGATCACCTATTTGTTCACCGATATCTAATATTAATTTTTCATGTCTTTGTTAAAACATTAATTTCATTTTCTCGAATCTGAGCTAGATGTATATGTATTTTGTATATTTTCTATGCATTTACATGTATCTCGAAGAACTAGAGTTATCACTATTTACGACTTCATTTACTTTCTTTTTATAATTCTTTAAATGACATTTATTTGCGTAATGACCTGGTTTTCCACATTTAAAACATTTATTAGTTTTATTTTTAGTAAATTTATAATTTTTTCTATAAGGTTTTCTCTTAGGTTTATTATAAAATTCTGGATTGTTTTTATTATTAAATCTTTGTAATCTTTTCTTCTTCGTATTTTGGTTTATTAGATTGTGTTGATGTTAGAGCAACTTCATGACCGAATTGATAACAAAAATCACCTATGTCTCTACGATTATCTTTAGAGTCTTTATGTAATTGTCTCTTTAACTTTATATCATTGCATATTGATAATCCTACTATCTGAATTGTTTGAATTAAATCACCATAAGTGAATTTGTTATAATTTAGAGTTCCATCGCATTTTTCTCTTAATATGTGTCTAACTTTTTCTGCGAATGAGTATGGTAATCCGGAAACAAATCTTTCTTTATAAAATGGGGTTTCATCTGATGTTAAAGTATAAACTTTTGATAAGAATGTATCTTTATACCATCTAAAATCGGATAATGTTCTGCATCTTAAACTTTGTAATTGTTCACGAATTTTTTCTTCAATATGACTTAATGTTCCTATGAAATGCCAAATTATATTGGTTAGCAAGGTTCTTACACCATTAAATGATTCTCTTCCATTGTTATCTAGTATTGGATTTCCATTTTCATCTCTGACTATAGAATTTATAATTTCTTGTCTTTGAACAGTTGATAAAGAATTATTCCACCAGCCATTCATTTGACCAAGTAAATCCTACGAGATATGGCACCTACTATATGTAGGTTCGATGATTTTGAGTTTTGCATCTTCTTTTGCATAAGTTAACATTTGTTGCATTACTTGTAAAATTACAGTATTCGATAATCCATCGATATTCCATTCATAAATTGAATTTCCGTCAAACTTAATTCTTTTATCACTTTTTTCTTCTAATATCATGTCTACGGGAGATGGTCTAGAATAATAAGGTTTAGTATTCCATTTATTATATATATTATGTTTTCTAGGATAATGAATTTTATTTATATCTAAATCGATGATGTTTCAATACTTTGGATTCTGTCATTTTTATTGGATGATTTCTAATGAATTTTCGATAGTTTATCCGAAGTTATTGATTGATTATCTTCTAAAATATTTATTTCGGGGGTGTCTTTTCTTTTGTATCTTTTTGATTTATTTGTAAAGTACTAATTTTTGATGCTATTGTATGTAATAATTCATCGAATAATTTGGTTTTATAATGGGTATATTTCTAAAATTATCTTTCATCATAGGCTTTTTCATTATTAGTTCATTTTCTATTTTTGTATTTTTAGAGTTTTCGATACTTTTACTAGTAGAGGGATTTTTGTGAGAAGTATTTTTGATAAAGAAGATAAATATATGTTAGTATAATTATTTTGCTCAATTATATGATTTAAATCTTTTCTTGATATAGGTCTTTCTTCTTCAAAGATTGTTTTTAATGGTACTGCCTTAATGTTGTCATTGATTTTTATAGAAGTTAATGGAGGATGAGTTTGAATGTATTTTTCACCTTTTGTTCCTTCCCATACTGTATTTATCTTATGTATTATTTTTGGACAGGATAATGTTAAATAATCAAAAAACTGAATATTTTGTTTATTATTTTTAATATAGGCAAAATATTTTTCTCTGAATATTGCTTGTTGGGATTTTGAACAAATTTTACAGAATATAGGAGTCAATGGATGTTTAAGAAATTGTTCTTTTAAATTATGATAATCTATTTCAAAATCTTCTTCATAATCTATTTTAACCATATTAACTTGATAATCATTAAAATCATTGATGGAAACGTTATCTTCTGTTGGTGTAACAGGATAAGCTATATGAGTTGGTAATTTTGTTGTTGATGCATAAACAGGTTGAGTTTCATAATAATTCTCAGTGTTTGATGAAGATGGAATTGTAGAACAAGATTTTCTTGATGCGAAATTTATTTCAACTAATTCGTTATCATGGGTTATTATAGTATCTATTTGATCATTTGTTTTATCTACAGGATTCTCTTCTTTATTTGTGTCTTGTATTAACCATGTTTTTGGTATGTCGATATCTTTCCAACTTAATTGTTTTCTAGTTATTACTTTATTTGCTAGATTTGTTAAAAATAAAGTTGATGTTCCTTTTTGTAAACTTGTATATGCTACTGCAGGGATTATTGTATGCATTAATTTATAATAAATTCGATAAACTACGCAACATTTGAACATATTTCTTTCATTTCAAATCCTTGTGTGTATAAACTTAATGTTGATGCTTCATGTGCGAATTGATCATGTAAACTAATTGTGAAATTAGGAAAACAATTAAAGAAAATAGGTCCTTCAGACAAACTTCCTTCAATTATTCCTAATAACGAATCATTAAACTTTATGTGTCTTTTATCTCTAACGGATGCTAATACGGATGTATTTAGTCCTAAAGCGATTAATGGCTTTATTGCGACTTGTATTAATTCTATATGCAAATATTTATATTTTTCTTTATATGTATTTATTTTTTCGGAGAAATTAACGATATTTCTTGTCCTTCGCATTTATTGATCTAGTTTCTTCTTCTAATTTTACTATATAATCTTGATTTTTGGAGAAAGTTCCATGGGTATATATCTGTTTGGGATCTATGGTTGGTAAATTCCAATTTAGCAGTGATTGTTCTATATCTACGTATGATATTTCACTTATATTTCTTAAATCTAATTTTGATGTCATTTTTTCTGGGCTTTATGATTGATCGATGATCGATTTTGATGTCGAGGAGGATGATTCAAACTTAGGACTATGTTTTCGTAATGAAAGAGAAGATTTCATTTTCTTCATTAATTCACTCATGTCTCACTTTGGGTTCTTAGAGTTCTAGCTTGGTCAACGATTTATCTTGCTAGACTTACGCTCCCTTCTCGCTAGCCTTACTACGCGACTAGGAAAGCTCCTAACTCCAATGGCGAAGAAAATGAAATCTTTTAACTTTCATTACGAAACATAGTCCTAAGTTTGCAAATCCTCCTCGACATCAAAATCGAAATCATAATCAAACTTAAAACCAAACTTGAAATCAAAATCAAACTTGAAATATAGTGAAATATCTTACGTAGATATAGAACAATGATTTGAAGAAAATTGGAATTTACCAACCATAGATCCCAAACATGATATATACCCATGGAACTTTCTCCAAAAATCAAGATTATATAGTAAAATTAGAAGAAGAAACTAGATCAATAGATGCGAAGGACAAAAATACCGTTAATTTCTCCGTAAAAAATAAATACATATAAAGAAAAATATAAATATTTGCATATAGGATTAATACAAGTCGCAATAAAGCCATTAATCGCTTTAGACTAAATACATCCGTATTAGCATCCGTTAGAGATAAAAGACACATAAAGTTTAATGATTCGTTATTAGGAATAATTGAAGGAAGTTTGTCTCAAGGACCTATTTTCTTTAATTGTTTTCCTAATTTCACAATTAGTTTACATGATCAATTCGCACATGAAGCATCAACATTAAGTTTATATACACAAGGATTTGAAATGAAAGGAATATGTTCAAATGTTGCGTAGTTTATCGAATTTATTATAAATTAATGCATACAATAATAATCTCAGCAGTAGCATATACAAGTTTACAAAAAGGAACATCAACTTTATTTTTAACAAATCTAGCAAATAAAGTAATAACTAGAAAACAATTAAGTTGGAAAGATATCGACATACCAAAAACATGGTTAATACAAGACACAAATAAAAAAGAGAATCCTATAGATAAAACAAATGATCAAATAGATACTATAATAACCCATGATAACGGACTAGTTGAAATAAATTTCGCATCAAGAAAATCTTGTTCTACAATTCCATCTTCATCAAATACATCGAGAATTATTATGAAACTCAACCTGTTTATGCATCAACAACAAAATTACCAACTCATATAGCTTATCCTGTTACACCCAACAAGATAACGTTTCCATCAATGATTTTAATGATTATCAAGTTAATATGGTTAAAATAGATTATGAAGAAGATTTTGAAATAGATTATCATAATTTAAAAGAACAATTTCTTAAACATCCATTGACTCCTATATTCTTTTGTAAAATTTGTTCAAAATCCCAACAAGCAATATTCGAGAAAAATATTTTGCCTATATTAAAAATAATAAACAAAATATTCAGTTTTTTATTATTTAACATTATCCTGTCCAAAAATAATACATAAGATAAATACAAGATGGGAAGGAACAAAAGGTGAAAAATACATTCAAACTCATCCTCCATTAACTTCTATAAAAATCAATGAAAACATTAAGGCAAGATTACATTAAAAACTACTTTGAAGAAGAAAGACCTATATCAAGAAAAGATTTAAATCATATAATTGAACAAAATAATTATACTAACATATATTTATCTTCTTTATCAAAAATTCTCATAAAATCCTTCTACTAGTAAAAATATCGAAAACTCTAAAATACAAAAATAGAAAATGAACTAATAATGAAAAAGCCTATGATGAAAGATAATTTTAGAAATATACCCATTATAAAACCAAATTATTCGATGAATTATTACATACAATAGCATCAAAAATTAGTACTTTACAAATAAATCAAAAAGATACAAAAGAAAAGACACCTGAAATAAATATTTTAGAAGATAATCAATCAATAACTTCGGATAAACTATCGAAATTCATTAGAAATCATCCAATAAAAATGACAGAATCCAAGATTGAAACATCATCGATTTAGATATAAATAAAATCCATTATCCTAGAAAACATAATATATATAATAAATGGAATACTAAACCTTATTATTCTAGACCATCTCCTCGTAGACATGATATTAGAAGAAAAAAGTGATAAAAGAATTAAGTTTGACGGAAATTCAATTTATGAATGGAATATCGATGGATTATCATAATACAGAATTTTACAAACAATGCAACAAATGCTAACTTATGCAAGAAAGATGCAAAACTCAAAATCATCCAACCTCATATAGTAGGTGCAATATCTCGTAGGACTTACTCGGTCAAATGAATGGTCAGTGGAATAACTCTTTATCAACTCGCTCAAAGACAAGAAATTATAAATTCCATAGCCAGAGACGAAAATGGAAATCCAATAGTAGATAATAATGGAAGAGAAACATTTAATGGTGTAAGAACCTTGTTAACTAATATAATTTGGCATTTCATAGGAACATTAAGTCATATTGAAGAAAAAATTCGTGAACAATTACAAAGTTTAAGATGCAGAACATTATCCGATTTTAGATGGTATAAAGATACATTCTTATCAAAAGTTTATACTTTAACATCAGATGAAACCCCATTTTATAAAGAAAGATTTGTTTCCGGATTACCATACTCATTCGCAGAAAAAGTTAGACAAATATTAAGAGAAAAATGCGATGGAACTCTAAATTATAACAAATTCACTTATGGTGATATAATTCAAACAATTCAGATATAGTAGGATTATCAATATGCAATGATATAAAGTTAAAGAGACAATTACATAAAGACTCTAAAGATAATCGTAGAGACATAGGTGATTTTTGTTATCAATTCGGTCATGAAGTTGCTCTATCAACACAAACTAAATAAACCAAAATACGAAGAAAAAGATTACAAAGATTTAATAATAAAAACAATCCAGATTTTTATAATAAACCTAAGAGAAAACTTATAGAAAAAATTATAAATTTAATAAAAATAAAACTAATAAATGTTTTAAATGTGGAAAACCAGGTCATTACGCAAATAAATGTCATTTAAAGAATTATAAAAAGAAAGTAAATGAAGTCGCAAATAGTGATAACTCTAGTTCTTCGATACATGTAAATGCATAGAAAATATACGAATACATATACATCTAGCTCGATTCGAAAAATGAAATTAATGTTTTAACAAAGACATGAAAAATTAATATTAGATATCGGTGAACAAATAGATGATCCAATATTAAAATATAAATATTATACGAAAATTTTAAATACGAAAAAGAACAATGAAAATGAAAATACTTCTCGATAAATGAAAATGAAATAAAATTTCAAAATCAAATTGATATACATAATAATTATCATACTATGAAAGATATAATTCAAGATGTAAATAAAAGATCTAAATCCTTTACAGACCAACCATAAATTCATTACAAAGATGAAATAAATCAACTTGAAAGAAGAAATAAAAATTCTTAAAGAAAAAATAATCAAGATAGAAGACGAGAATATAAATTACGAAAACCTATCAATTTATGATAACAATGTATTCATAGAAACACTTACATCTTATACTCATCAACGATGGTTTACTCCAATAACTTTAAAAATAAAAGATTATAAATGTTCATTACAAGCTTTAATAGATTCAGGTGCAGATTTAAATTGTATAAGAGAAGGTTTAATCCCTTTAAAATACTTGTGAAAAAACAAACAAATCGAATATCAACAAAGCGAAGGAAATAAATCAATAATTAAGTTAAAAATTCCTATTGCTCATATATGTAAAAATAATGTTTGTATACCAACATCGTTTATAATAGTTAAAGATTTACAGCATGATATGTTATTAGGAACCCCATTCTTACAAAAAATTCAACCATTCTCTTACATCCAAGGAATAAAATCAAGTATAGAAAATAAAGAAGTTAATTTCAATTTTATTAATAAACCAAAAACTAGATATTTAAATCAATTAATCAATCTGGTAGAACATAAACAAACTTTTATAGGACAATTAAAATCGAAATTAAGAATTTAAAAACGAACATGCATTATAAATACCCATCCTTTCAACAAAGAATAAAAATGTTTCAAGATCAATTAATTATTAAGTGTTGTTCGAAATCCCTCAAAGATTTTGGGATAGAAAAACTTATCAAGTTTCTTTACCTTATATTAATGATTTTAATGAAGACAAAATACCCACGAAAGCCAATCCTTCACAAATGAATGAAAGATTACTAAAATTATGTGATCAAGAAATAAAAGATTTGTTACAAAAGAAATTAATAACTCCATCTAAATCTCCTTGGAGTCGCACCGCTTTTTATGTAGAAAATGCAAAGTGAGAATTAGAAAGAGGAGCACCAAGACTTGTTATAAATTATAAACCATTAAATAATGTTTTAAAACTATAAGATATCCATTACCAAATAAGAATGATTTAATAAAGAGAATAACCAATTCAGATTATCTTTTCAAAATTTGATTTAAAGTCGATTTTGGCAAATACAAATTACAAATAAAGATAGATATAAAACAAAGATTCAACACTCCATTTGGTCAGTATCAGTGGAATGTTATGCCATTCGGTCTCAAAAATGCCCCATCAGAATTTCAAAAAATGATGAATGAAGTATTTCATCCTTACTATGAATATATCTTAGTTTATATAGACGACATCCTTATATTTTCTAAATCAATCGATGAACATTGGAAACACTTGTATACATTTCAATCTATCATAATTAAAAATGGATTAGTATTATCTCAAAGGAAAATAAAACTTTTTCAAATAACGATAAACTTTTTAGGATTTCAAATACAGAATCAAACCATAACTCCAATCAATAGAGTTATAGAATTTGCAAATAAATTCCCGATCAACTAGTAGATAAAAAACAGCTTACAAAGATTTTTAGGTTGTTTAAATTACTTATCCGATTTCTATAAAAATTCAAAGCAATAGATAAAAAATGTCTTTTAGAACTTCTTAAAAAAGATAATAAATTCATATGGACCCCTATTCATACGTAAGCAATACAAAAGATCAAGTTAAAAGTAAAAGCATTACCATGCTTACATTTAGCCAATTCTACTTATCCAAAAATAATCCAGACAGATGCCTCGACATAGGATATGGAGGTATATTACTCCAAAAACCCCTCGAAGGAAATGAACAAATTTGTTTGCTATACATCAAGACTTTGGAATAATACCCAAAAGAATTACGCTACTTGGTCAAAAAGGAAATTCTTGCAATTGTTTTATCCGTTCGAAATTTCAAGCGAGATATTTTGAATCAAAAATTTTTGATAAGAGTTGATTGTAAATCAAGAAAAGAAATACTTTTGAAAGATATAAAAAATTAGTTTCAAAACAAATATTTGCTCGTTGGCAAGCTATTTTAAGTATTTTTGATTTTGATATCGAATATATAAAAGGAGAAAATAACTCCCTTCCTGATTTCTTATCCAGAGAATTCCTTGTAACCCTATGAATTCATTCTTTGTTTCAGATCATCATGGATAAGGGTAAATCTCTTTACACTTATCAAAGACAAAATAAATTTTCTCCATTATTCAGCCAATACAATACAATCTAAAACTTCCAATTCGATCAAAAATCCAAGATTATCAATTGAAAAACTATTTCTTTTTTACTTTCTCAATTCTAACATCTTACCCTAATCTTGAGCTTCAATTTTGAAAATCATATTAATATCATAATTTCTACTTTTCTAATCAAATCAATACTTCTACTCCTTCATAATTCCATTCCAAAATATCTCAATGAGATTTTATGAAATTTAATGAAGCTCTACTTTTGCAAACAGATTTAGTTCTTTTGAAAGGACTAATTAAGAAAAGGATATTAATTGAAAGATTCATGGACCCCAGATCTCGTGATCCTCTCATAAATTGGTTAGTGGATGAATTATATAATTTCGGCCTTCACCTAGATGTTCAAATCAACAAGCCAATACAAATTTTTATGCAAATTTTGCTTTCAATTGGTCTAGCGATGAAGAAAAAGCCCTTATAACTCTTTGGACTTTATTAGGGTGCCCAAAAATAGAAATCTTTATAGACATCAAAGCAGAATTGATAATACTTATGTTTATGAAGGACTTTGGAGAACTCTAGACAATCGCTTTTTATCCTCATATTTTCGAGATAACTATGTTTGCCTAAAAATAAATAAAATCAATCAAAATTGAAAATGTAGTTCAAGTATCATCATCATCGAAACATTAGACACATCAAGTCTCATTCTTCACGAGTTGAAGAAAATGCAAGAAGAATCCAGAAAAATGCGGAAGAATCCAGAAAATAAATGTAAGACTTCAAAGAATTGAAGAAGTACATTCTCCTCATCAAGAAACCATTCGATCATGAAGGAAGCTCAGGGAGCCCCCGAGTATATTGTTGAACTCTACTAAATTCGGTGTCAAAGATAACTAAATCATCAAAGATAATTCAGCCCATGCCAATAAAACTTATTCAGGCCCATGCCATTAATACCGAATTCAGGCCCATGCCAATTAAGTTATTCAGGCCCATGCCTCCAGGCCCATGCCGCCATCATCACCAGCTTATGCCGCCTCAGCCCATGCCAATTCATAATACAGCCCATGCCTCCAGGCCCAATGCCTGCCATTATCAAGACTTATTCGAAGAAATCCAAGATCATTATGATCATCGTCATCAAGATCGTTATCAAGCCATCCTTGTCATCAAGACGTATCAAGCCATCCTTGTCATCATCAAGTGGTTCTCAAGAAAGCATCACGAGAAGAAAAAATAATGCATGCTTATCAAGAATAGTCGATGCCGATCAAGTCATCAACAAGCCCAAGAATGCAAATCGACAATTAATTTATCAAGATCAGCAAGAAATAATTATCAAGATCGAGAATGACTTATCCAAATATTTTTCGCCATCCAAATTATTACCAGTATCCAAATTTGTCATCAAGATCATAAAGTCGATGTGACAACAGACGTCACAAATTTTGTCTCCTTATGAAAATTATTGAGAGTTGTCGGAAGGTTGTTAGAAAAGTTGTTGTAATAGTAGCAAATAGTGTTTGAATAGTGTTATGTGAATAGTGATGAATAGTGACGATGAATAGTGTCCGTGAATAGTATTTGTCAATAATGTTTGTTGTAACAAAGTCTTCGAGAAAGTTTGTTGGAATAGTAACCAACAATAATGTTTGTTGTAACAGTGAGTCTTCATAGACTAGTTGTTGGAATAGTAACCAACAATAATGTTTGTTGTAATAGTGTCAGTTTTGTCTGTACATACCAAGTTTCATCTATAAATAGAAAGCTCGAATGAAGTAATATTCATTCGATTCGAGGTTAGTTTCAAAAAATTTCTTGTTATCTCTTTCTCTCATTTGAGTTTCTCTTTTGACAATCAAACATAGATTACTCTTACCATTCAGTGTATAACCACAATCCCATATACCATTTCTTTGGTGAATCCGATCCTGCGTTATTGGTATCAGAGCCTTATTCATCAAAGAATCCAGCACAATCCCATAAATCAAGTTCTAAATTCTCATCTCCTGTAAGTATTTACTATCGATTTTAAGTTTGATTTTGATTTCAAGTTTGGTTTTAAGTTTGATTATGATTTCGATTGTGATTTCGAAAAGGATTTGCAAAACTTATTACTATGACGTTTCTTTTGAAAGTTAAAATTTCGTTTTCTTTCTGGTTAATTTATCTTGTGTTTAACCTTCGCCATTGGAGTTAGGAGCTTTCCTAGTCGCGTAGTAAGGCTAGCAGAAGGGAGCGTAAGTCTAGCAGTAAATCGTTGACCAAGCTAGAACTCTAAGAACCCAGGTGAGACATGAGTGAATTAATGAAGAAAATGAAATCTTCTCTTTCATTACGAAAACATAGTCCTAAGTTTGAATCATCCTCCTCGACATCAAAATCTGATCATCAGTCAATTATAAAGCCAGAAAAAATGACATCAAAATTAGATTTAAGAAATATAAGTGAAATATCATACGTAGATATAGAACAATCACTGCAAAATTGGAATTTACCAACCATAGATCCCAAACAGATATATACCCATGGAACTTTCTCCAAAAATCAAGATTATATAGTAAAATTAGAAGAAGAAACTAGATCAATAGATGCAGAAGGACAAGAAATACTGTTAATTTCTCCAGAAAAAATAAATACATATAAAGAAAAATATAAATATTTGCATATAGGATTAATACAAGTCGCAATAAAGCCATTAACTGCTTTAGGACTAAATACATCCGTATTAGCATCCGTTAGAGATAAAAGACACATAAAGTTTAATGATTCGTTATTAGGAATAATTGAAGGAAGTTTGTCTGAAGGACCTATTTTCTTTAATTGTTTTCCTAATTTCACAATTAGTTTACATGATCAATTCGCACATGAAGCATCAACATTAAGTTTATACACACAAGGATTTGAAATGAAAGGAATATGTTCAAATGTTGCAGTAGTTTATCGAATTTATTATAAATTAATGCATACAATAATCCCTGCAGTAGCATATACAAGTTTACAAAAAGGAACATCAACTTTATTTTTAACAAATCTAGCAAATAAAGTAATAACTAGAAAACAATTAAGTTGGAAAGATATCGACATACCAAAAACATGGTTAATACAAGACACAAATAAAGAAGAGAATCCTATAGATAAAACAAATGATCAAATAGATACTATAATAACCCATGATAACGGACTAGTTGAAATAAATTTCGCATCAAGAAAATCTTGTTCTACAATTCCATCTTCATCAAACACTGAGAATTATTATGAGACTCAACCTGTTTATGCATCAACAACAAAATTACCAACTCATATAGCTTATCCTGTTACCCCAACAGAAGATAACGTTTCCATCAATGATTTTAATGATTATCAAGTTAATATGGTTAAAATAGATTATGAAGAAGTTTTTGAAATAGATTATCATAATTTAAAAGAACAATTTCTTAAACATCCATTGACTCGTATATTCTGTAAAATTTGTTCAAAATCCCAACAAGCAATATTTAGAGAAAAATATTTTGCCTATATTAAAAATAATAAACAAAATATTCAGTTTTTTAATTATTTAACATTATCCTGTCCAAAAATAATACATAAGATAAATACAGTATGGGAAGGAACAAAAGGTGAAAAATACATTCAAACTCATCCTCCATTAACTTCTATAAAAATCAATGACAACATTAAGGCAGTACCATTAAAAACTATCTTTGAAGAAGAAAGACCTATATCAAGAAAAGATTTAAATCATATAATTGAACAAAATAATTATACTAACATATATTTATCTTCCTTATCCAATACTTCTCATAAAAATCCTTCTACTAGTAAAAGTATCGAAAACTTTAAAAATACAAAAATAGAAAATGAACTAATAATGAAAAAGCCTATGATGAAAGACAATTTTAGAAATATACCCATTATAAAACCAAATTATTCGATGAATTATTACATACAATAGCATCAAAAATTAGTACTTTACAAATAAATCAAAAAGATACAAAAGAAAAGACACCAGAAATAAATATTTTAGAAGATAATCAATCAATAACTTCGGATAACCTATCAGAAAATTCATTAGAAATCAGTCCAATAAAAATGACGAGAATCCAAATTGAAACCTCATCAGACTTAGATATAAATAAAATCCATTATCCTAGAAAACATAATATATATAATAAATGGAATACTAAACCTTATTATTCTAGACCATCTCCTGTAGACATGATATTAGAAGAAAAAAGTGATAAAAGAATTAAGTTTGACGGAAATTCAATTTATGAATGGAATATCGATGGATTATCAGAATACAGAATTTTACAAACAATGCAACAAATGCTAACTTATGCAGCAGCATGCAAAACTCAAAATCATCCAGAACCTAATATAGTAGGTGCCATATCTGTAGGACTTACTGGTCAAATGAATGGCTGGTGGAATAACTCTTTATCAACTGCTCAAAGACAAGAAATTATAAATTCCATAGCCGAGAGACGAAAATGGAAATCCAATAATAGACAATAATGGAAGAGAAACATTTAATGGTGTAAGAACCTTGTTAACTAATATAATTTGGCATTTCATAGGAACATTAAGTCATATTGAAGAAAAAATTCGTGAACAATTACAAAGTTTAAGATGCAGAACATTATCCGATTTTAGATGGTATAAAGATACATTCTTATCAAAAGTTTATACTTTAACTTGAGATGAAACCCCATTCTATAAAGAAAGATTTGTTTCCTGATTACCATACTCATTCGCAAAAAAGTTAGACACATATTAAGAGAAAAATGCGATGGAACTCTAAATTATAACAGATTTACTTATGGTGATTTAATTCAAACAATTCGAGATAGTAGGATTATCAATATGTAATGATATAAAGTTAAAAGGACAATTACATAAAGACTCTAAAGATAATCGCGAGAGACATAGGTGATTTTTGTTATCAATTCGGTCATGAAGTTGCTCTAACTCAAACACATTCTAATAAACCAAAATACGAAGAAGAAGATTACAAAGATTTAATAATAAAAACAATCCAGAATTTTATAATAAACCTAAGAGAAAACCTTATAGAAAAAATTATAAATTTAATAAAAATAAAACTAATAAATGTTTTAAATGTGGAAAACCAGGTCATTACGCAAATAAATGTCATTTAAAGAATTATAAAAAGAAAGTAAATGAAGTCGTAAATAGTGATAACTCTAGCTCTTCGAGATACATGTAAATGCATAGAAAATATACATAATACATATACATCTAGCTCGGACTCGAAAAATGAAATTAATGTTTTAACAAAGACATGAAAAATTAATATTAGATATCGGTGAACAAATAGATGATCCAATATTAAAATATAAATATTATACGAAATTTTAAATACGAGAAAAGACAATGCAAATGAAAACACTTCTCGAGATAAATGAAAATGAAATAAAATTTCAAAATCAAATTGATATACATAATAATTATCATACTATGAAAGATATAATTCAAGATGTAAATAAAAGATCTAAATCCTTTACAGACCAACCATAAATTCATTACGACATGAAATAAATCAGTTGAAAGAAGAAATAAAAATTCTTAAAGAAAAAATAATCAAGATAGAAGACGAGAATATAAATTAAAACCTATCAATTTATGACAACAATGTATTCATAGAAACACTTACATCTTATACTCATCAACGATGGTTTACTCCAATAACTTTAAAAATAAAAGATTATAAATGTTCATTACAAGCTTTAATAGATTCAAAGTGCAGATTTAAATTGTATAAGAGAAGGATTAATACCTTAAAATACTTGTGAAAAGACAAACAATCGAATATCAACAAACAGAAGGAAATAAATCAATAATTAAGTTGAAAATACCTATTGCTCATATATGTAAAAATAATGTTTGTATACCTACATCCTTTATAATAGTTAAAGATTTACAACATGATATGTTATTAGGAACCCCATTCTTACAAAAAAATTCAACCATTCTCGGTTACATCCAAGTGGAATAAAATCAAGTATAGAAAATAAAGAAGTTAATTTCAATTTTATTAATAAACCAAAAACTAGATACTTAAATCAATTAATCAATCTGGTAGAACATAAACAAACTTTTATAGGACAATTAAAATCGAAAAAATTAAGAATTTAAAAACAAAATAGATTATAAATACTCCAACCTTTCAACAAAGAATCAAAATGTTTCAAGATCAATTAATTATTAAGTGTTGTTCGAAATACCCTCAAGATTTTGGGATAGAAAAACTTATCAAGTTTCTTTACCTTATATTAATGATTTTAATGAAGACAAAATACCCACGAAAGCCAATCCTTCACAAATGAATGAAAGATTACTAAAATTATGTGATCAAGAAATAAAAGATTTGTTACAAAAGAAATTAATAACTCCATCTAAATCTCCTTGGAGCCTGTACCGCTTTTTATGTGGAAATGCAGCAGAATTAGAAAGAGGAGCACCAAGACTTGTTATAAATTATAAACCATTAAATAATGTTTTAAAGACTATACGATATCCATTACCAAATAAGAATGATTTAATAAAGAGAATAACCAATTCAGTTATCTTTTCAAAATTTGATTTAAAGTCAGGATTTTGGCAAATACAAATTACAAATAAAGATAGATATAAAACAGCATTCAACACTCCATTTGGTCAGTATCAGTGGAATGTTATGCCATTCGGTCTCAAAAATGCCCCATCAGAATTTCAAAAAATGATGAATGAAGTATTTCATCCTTACTATGAATATATCTTAGTTTATATAGACGACATCCTTATATTTTCTAAATCAATCGATGAACATTGGAAACACTTGTATACATTTCAATCTATCATAATTAAAAATGGATTAGTATTATCTCAAAGGAAAATAAAACTTTTTCAAATAACGATAAACTTTTTAGGATTTCAAATACAGAATCAAACCATAACTCCAATCAATAGAGTTATAGAATTTGCAAAAAAATTCCCGATCAACTAGTAGATAAAAAACAGATTACAAAGATTTTTAGGTTGTTTAAATTACTTATCCGATTTCTATAAAAATTCAAAGAATAGATAAAAAATGTCTTTTAGAACTTCTTAAAAAAGATAATAAATTCATCTGGTCCCCTATTCATACGAAGCTATACAAAAGATCAAGTTAAAAGTAAAAGCATTACCATGCTTACATTTAGCCAATTCTACTTATCCAAAAATAATTCGATGATGCCTCGGACATAGGATATGGAGGTATATTACTCCAAAAAACCCCTGAAGGAAATGAACAACTTGTTTGCTATACATCAAGACTTTGGAATAATACCCAAAAGAATTACGCTACGGTCAAAAAGGAAATTCTTGCAATTGTTTTATCCGTTCGAAATTTCAAGCGAGATATTTTGAATCAAAGATTTTTGATAAGAGTTGATTGTAAATCAACAAAAGAAATACTTTTGAAAGATATAAAAAATTTAGTTTCAAAACAAATATTTGCTCGTTGGCAAGCTATTTTAAGTATTTTTGATTTTGATATCGAATATATAAAAGGAGAAAATAACTCCCTTCCCGATTTCTTATCCGAGAGAATTCCTTGTAACCCTATGAATTCATTCTTTGTTTCAGATCATCATGGATAAGGGTAAATCTCTTTACACTTATCAAAGACAAAATAAATTTTCTCCATTATTCAAATTAAGAAAATCTGACCTCCAATTCGATCAAAGATCCAGTTATCGATTGAAAACCTTTTTCTCCATCTATCCTCTTGACGGTTTTCATCATAATCTCGATCTAGAAAATCAAGTCAATGCTCTCATTCCTCAACTTTGATAATTTCATCCCAAGACGACCAAATGTCTCCATAAAGTTCTATGAAGCTTTACTTTCTCAAACAGGCTCAGTTATTTTCGATCATTTCAAAAAACCTGGTTCAGAAGAGATTTTGTACTCCAAATTCAAAATTCAGAAAGTCTTATCAAGCAATGAATGGTCTAAGCAATATAGCCTAGTGGCGATGCCTTGCCATATTCATTATCCTGTCACCTTGAAAAATATCAAGACTATAGAAGATCAGACCACCATACCAGTAAGCTACAACGATTATGTTGAAGCCTGGAAAGTCATACTGTTTTATAAAAGACCTTCAGAAGGACATTCATGGTATATCACGTATAAAAAACCATTAGGACATAATTTTCCTACTTGGTTTCATTATGAATGGTTACCTCGATTTGGTCCTACGGAAGCAATCTTTCCTCCTGAAGTCCTGACCCTTTATAAAAAGGGAGGATTAAATCTCTATATGTTTGTAACCCAATACACCATACCGTGGATACTAAAATGGAGTTACAGTAACTCTATAATCAAGAATAATGAAGGACTCTCAGCTACTCATCTGGTTCGAGAAATTTATGTCAAATGGTGGGACAAGTTTGATATTACATCTATCAGAGAAGAAGAAATGGCATATCACCCTTCTCCATCAGTCGGTATAATGCCTCCACCAAAGACTTATAAAGAAGCAACTTTAAAGATTAATGAAAATAAAGCGAGAATCATCCAAGAAAGAAAAACCAGTTCAAATATCATCATCATCGAAACATTAGACACATCAAGTCTCATTCTTCACGAGTTGAAGAAAATGCAAGAAGAATCCAGAAAATGCGGGAAGAATCCAGGAAAATAAATGAAAGACTTCAACGAATTGAAGAAGTACATTCTCGCCTCATCAAGAAATCATTCGATCATGAAGGAAGCTCAGGAGCCCCCGAGTATATTGTTGAACTCTACTAAATTCAATTCAAAGATAATTCAGGCCCATGCCATAAAACTTATTCAGGCCCATGCCATTAATACCGAATTCAGCCCATGCCAATTAAGTTATTCAGGGCCCATGCCTCCAGGCCCATGCCCATGCCTGCCATCACCAGGCTTATGCACGCCTCAGGCCCATGCCAATTCATAATACAGGCCCATGCCTCCAGGCCCAATGCCTGCCGATTATCAAGACTTATTCAGAAGAAATCCAGAAGATCATTATGATCATCGTCATCAAGACGCATATCAAGCCATCCTTGTCATCATTAAGTGGTTCTCAAGAAAGCATCACGCGAAGAAAATAAATGCATGTTTATCAAGAATAGTCGATCGCATCATTTCGATCAAGTCATCAACGAAGCCCAATAATGCGGTCAATTAATTTATCAAGATCAGCAAGATCGACTTATCCAAATATTTCCGCCATCCAAATGCTATTACAGTATCCAAATTGTCATCAAGATCATAAAGTCGATGTGACAACGTCGTCACAAATTTTGTCTCCTTATGTAAATTATTGAGAGTTGTCGGAAGGTTGTTAGAAAAGTTGTTGTAATATAGTAAATAGTGTTTGAATAGTGTCTGTGAATAGTAATGAATAGTGACGGATGAATAGTGTCCGTGAATAGTGTCTGTCAATAATGTTTGTTGTAACAGTAAGTCTTCGTAGACTGGTTGTTGGAATAGTAACCAACAATAATGTTTGTTGCAACAGTGAGTCTTAGTAGACTAGTTGTTGGAATAGTAACCAACAATAATGTTTGTTGTAATAGTGTCAGTTTTGTCTGTACATACCAAGTTTCATCTATAAATAGAAAGCTCGAATGAAGTAATATTCATTCGATTCGAGGTTAGTTTCAAAAAATTTCTTGTCATCTCTTTCTCTCATTTAAGTTTCTCTTTTGTTTTCATCTCCACAATCAAACATAGATTACTCTTACCATTCAGTGTATAACCACAATCCCATATACCATCAAAGAACAATCCAGCACCATCACCATACGTCTGTTGTCAAATCAAATTATTGACAAAGTCAAAAATAGATTACTCTTACTCAATTTTAGAAATATACCCATTATAAAATCAAATTATTCAGATGAATTATTACATACAATAGCATCAAAAATTAGTACTCTACAAATAAATCAAAAAGATACAAAAGAAAAGACCCCTGAAATAAATATTTTAGAAGATAATCAATCAATAACTTCGGATAAACTATCAGAAGATTCATTAGAAATCAGTCCAATAAAAATGACAGAATCCAGTATTGAAACCTCATCAGACTTAGATATAAATAAAATTCATTATCCTAGAAAACATAATATATATAATAAATGGAATACTAAACCTTATTATTCTAGACCATCTCCTGTAGACATGATATTAGAGTCAAAAATAGATTACTCTAAATTATAACAGATTCCATCACCATCTCTCAAATCAAGTTCTCTAATCTTCTCTCCTGTAAGTATTTACTATCGATTTTAAGTTTGATTTTGATTTCAACTTTGGTTTTAAGTTTGATTATGATTTCGATTGTGATTTCGAAAAGGATTTGCAAAACTTATTACTATGACGTTTCTTTTGAAAGTTAAAATTTCGTTTTCTTTCTGTTAATTTATCTTGTGTTTAACCTTCGCCATTGGAGTTAGGAGCTTTCCTAGTCGCGTAGTAAGGCTAGCGAGAAGGGAGCGTAAGTCTAGCGAGAAATCGTTGACCAAGCTAGAACTCTAAGAACCCAGTGAGACATGAGTGAATTAATGAAGAAAATGAAATCTTCTCTTTCATTACGAAAACATAGTCCTAAGTTTGAATCATCCTCCTCGACATCAAAATCTGATCATCAGTCAATTATAAAGCCAGAAAAAATGACATCAAAATTAGATTTAAGAAATATAAGTGAAATATCATACGTAGATATAGAACAATCACTACAAAATTGGAATTTACCAACCATAGATCCCAAACAGATATACACCCATGGAACTTTCTCCAAAAATCAAGATTATATAGTAAAATTAGAAGAAGAAACTAGATCAATAGATGCAGAAGGACAAGAAATACTGTTAATTTCTCCAGAAAAAATAAATACGTATAAAGAAAAATATAAATATTTGCATATAGGATTAATACAAGTCGCAATAAAGCCATTAACTGCTCTAGGACTAAATACATCTGTATTAGCATCCGTTAGAGATAAAAGACACATAAAGTTTAATGACTCGTTATTAGGAATAATTGAAGGAAGTTTGTCTGAAGGACCTATTTTCTTTAATTGTTTCCCTAATTTCACAATTAGTTTACATGATCAATTCGCACATGAAGCATCAACATTAAGTTTATATACACAAGGATTTGAAATGAAAGGAATATGTTCAAATGTTGCAGTAGTCTATCGAATCTATTATAAATTAATGCATACAATAATCCCTGCAGTAGCATATACAAGTTTACAAAAAGGAACATCAACTTTATTTTTGACAAATATAGCAAATAAAGTAATAACTAGAAAACAATTAAGTTGGAAAGATATCGACATACCAAAAACATGGTTAAACACAAGACACAAATAAAGAAGAGAATCCTATAGATAAAACAAATGATCAAATAGATACTATAATAACCCATGATAACGGACTAGTTGAAATAAATTTCAGCATCAAGAAAATCTTGTTCTACAATTCCATCTTCATCAAACACCGAGAATTATTATGAGACTCAACCTGTTTATGCATCAACAACAAAATTACCAACTCATATAGCTTATCCTGTTACCCCAACAAGATAACGTTTCCATCAATGATTTTAATGATTATCAAGTTAATATGGTTAAAATAGATTATGAAGAAGATTTTGAAATAGATTATCATAATTTAAAAGAACAATTTCTTAAACATCCATTGACTCCTATATTCGTAAAATTTGTTCAAAATCCCAACAAGCAATATTCGAGAGAAAAATATTTTGCCTATATTAAAAATAATAAACAAAATATTCAGTTTTTTGATTATTTAACATTATCCTGTCCAAAAATAATACATAAGATAAATACAAGATATGGGAAGGAACAAAAGGTGAAAAATACATTCAAACTCATCCTCCATTAACTTCTATAAAAATCAATGAAAACATTAAGGCAGTACCATTAAAAACTACGTTTGAAGAAGAAAGACCTATATTAAGAAAAGATTTAAATCATATAATTGAACAAAATAATTATACTAATGTATATTTATCTTCTTTATCAAAAATATCTCACAATAATCCCTCTACTAGTAAAAATACTTGAAAACTCTAAAATTACAAAAATAGAAAATGAACTAATAATGAAAAAGCCTATGATGAAAGACAATTTTAGAAATATACCCATTATAAAATCAAATTATTCAGATGAATTATTACATACAATAGCATCAAAAATTAGTACTCTACAAATAAATCAAAAAGATACAAAAGAAAAGACCCCTGAAATAAATATTTTAGAAGATAATCAATCAATAACTTCGGATAAACTATCAGAAGATTCATTAGAAATCAGTCCAATAAAAATGACAGAATCCAGTATTGAAACCTCATCAGACTTAGATATAAATAAAATCCATTATCCTAGAAAACATAATATATATAATAAATGGAATACTAAACCTTATTATTCTAGACCATCTCCTGTAGACATGATATTAGAAGAAAAAAGTGATAAAAGAATTAAGTTTGACGGAAATTCAATTTACGAATGGAATATCGATGGATTATCAGAATACGAATTTTACAAGTAATGCAACAAATGTTAACTTATGCAAAGAAAGATGCAAAACTCAAAATCATCCGAACCTAATATAGTAGGTGCCATATCTCGTAGGACTTACTTGGTCAAATGAATGGTGGTGGAATAACTCTTTATCAACTGTTCAAAGACAAGAAGTTATAAATTCAATAGTTAGAGACGAAAATGGAAATCCAAATAGATAATAATGGAAGAGAAACATTTAATGGTGTAAGAACCTTGTTAACTAATATAATTTGGCATTTCATAGGAACATTAAGTCATATTGAAGAAAAAATTCGTGAACAATTACAAAGTTTAAGATGCGAGAACATTATCCGATTTTAGATGGTATAAAGATACATTCTTATCAAAAGTTTATACTTTAACTTCGAGATGAAACCCCATTCTATAAAGAAAGATTTGTTTCCTGGATTACCATACTCATTCGCGAAAAAGTTAGACACATATTAAGAGAAAAATGCGATGGAACTCTAAATTATAACAGATTTACTTATGGTGATTTAATTCAAACAATTCAGATAGTAGGATTATCAATATGTAATGATATAAAGTTAAAAAGACAATTACATAAAGACTCTAAAGATAATCGCAGAGACATAGGTGATTTTTGTTATCAATTCGGTCATGAAGTTGCTCTAACTCAAACACATTCTAATAAACCAAAATACAGAAGAAGAAGATTACAAAGATTTAATAATAAAAACAATCCAGAATTTTATAATAAACCTAAGAGAAAACCTTATAGAAAAAATTATAAAAATAAAACTAATAAATGTTTTAAATGTGGAAAACCAGGTCATTACGCAAATAAATGTCATTTAAAGAATTATAAAAAGAAAGTAAATGAAGTCGTAAATAGTGATAACTCTAGCTCTTCGATACATGTAAATGCATAGAAAATATACGAGAATACATATACATCTAGCTCGGACTCGAAAAAATGAAATTAATGTTTTAACAAAGACATGAAAAATTAATATTAGATATCGGTGAACAAATAGATGATCCAATATTAAAATATAAATATTATACGAAATTTTAAATACGAGAAAAAGACAATGCAAATGAAAACACTTCTCGAGATAAATGAAAATGAAATAAAATTTCAAAATCAAATTGATATACATAATAATTATCATACTATGAAAGATATAATTCAAGATGTAAATAAAAGATCTAAATCCTTTACAGGGACCAACCATAAATTCATTACAAAGATGAAATAAATCGGTTGAAAGAAGAAATAAAAATTCTTAAAGAAAAAATAATCAAGATAGAAGACGAGAATATAAATTAAAAACCTATCAATTTATGACAACAATGTATTCATAGAAACACTTACATCTTATACTCATCAACGATGGTTTACTCCAATAACTTTAAAAATAAAAGATTATAAATGTTCATTACAAGCTTTAATAGATTCAGGTGCAGATTTAAATTGTATAAGAGAAGGATTAATACTTTAAAATATCGTGAAAAGACAAACAGTCGAATATCAACAGCAGAAGGAAATAAATCAATAATTAAGTTAAAAATACCTATTGCTCATATATGTAAAAATAATGTTTGTATACCTACATCCTTTATAATAGTTAAAGATTTACAGCATGATATGTTATTAGGAACCCCATTCTTACAGAAAATTCAACCATTCTCGGTTACATCCAGTGGAATAAAATCAAGTATAGAAAATAAAGAAGTTAATTTCAATTTTATTAATAAACCAAAAACTAGATACTTAAATCAATTAATCAATCTGGTAGAACATAAACAAACTTTTATAGGACAATTAAAATCAGAAATTAAGAATTTAAAAACAGACAGTTATAAATACTCCATCCTTTCAACAAAAAATCAAAATGTTTCAAGATCAATTAATTATTAAGTGTTGTTCGAAAAATCCCCTCAGCATTTTGGGATAGAAAAACTTATCAAGTTTCTTTACCTTACATTAATGATTTTAATGAAGATAAAATACCCACAAAAGCCAATCCTTCACAAATGAATGAAAGATTACTAAAATTATGTGATCAAGAAATAAAAGATTTGTTACAAGAGAAATTAATAACTCCATCTAAATCTCCTTGGAGGCTGTACGCTTTTTATGTAGAAAATGCGTGAGAATTAGAAAGAGGAGCACCAAGACTTGTTATAAATTATAAACCATTAAATAATGTTTTAAAGACTATACGATATCCATTACCAAATAAGAATGATTTAATAAAGAGAATAACCAATTCAGTTATCTTTTCAAAATTTGATTTAAAGTCAAGATTTTGGCAAATACAAATTACAAATAAAGATAGATATAAAACAGCATTCAACACTCCATTTGGTCAGTATCAGTGGAATGTTATGCCATTCGGTCTCAAAAATGCCCCATCGTAATTTCAAAAATGATGAATGAAGTATTTCATCCTTACTATGAATATATTTTAGTTTATATAGACGACATCCTTATATTTTCCAAATCAATTGATGAACATTGGAAACACTTGTATACATTTCAATCTATCATAATTAAAAATGGATTAGTATTATCTCAAAGGAAAATAAAACTTTTTCAAATAACAATAAACTTTTTAGGATTTCAAATACGAGAATCAAACCATAACTCCAATCAATAGAGTCATAGAATTTGCAAATAAATTCCCGATCAATTAGTAGATAAAAAACAGTTACAAAGATTTTTAGGTTGTTTAAATTACTTATCGATTTCTATAAAAATTCAAAGCAATAGATAAAAAATGTCTTTTAGAACTTCTTAAAAAAGATAATAAATTCATCTCGTCCCCTATTCATACGAAGCTATACAAAAGATCAAGTTAAAAGTAAAAGCATTACCATGCTTACATTTAGCCAATTCTACTTATCCAAAAATAATTCAGACAGATGCCTCGGACATAGGATATGGAGGTATATTACTCCAAAAAACCCCAAGGAAATGAACAACTTGTTTGTTATACATCAAGACTTTGGAATAATACCCAAAAGAATTACGCTACGGTCAAAAAGGAAATTCTTGCAATTGTTTTATCCGTTCGAAATTTCAAGCGAGATATTTTGAATCAAAAATTTTTGATAAGAGTTGATTGTAAATCAAGCAAAAGAAATACTTTTGAAAGATATAAAAAATTTAGTTTCAAAACAAATATTTGCTCGTTGGCAAGCTATTTTAAGTATTTTTGATTTTGATATCGAATATATAAAAGGAGAAAATAACTCCCTTCCCGATTTCTTATCCGAGAATTTCTTGTGACCCTATAAATTCATTCTTTGTTTCAGATCATCATGGATAAGGGTAAATCTCTTTACACTTATCAAAGACAAAATAAATTTTCTCCATTATTCAAACCAATACAATACAAATTTCTCCAATTCGATAAAAAATCCAGGTTATCAATTGAAAAACTATTTCTTTGTTTACTTTCTCAATGTCTAACATCTTACCCTCAATCTTGAGCTTCAATTTTGAAAATCATATTAATATCATAATTTCTACTTTTCTACTCTTCTACTCTTCTTACTCCTTATAATTCCATTCCCGAATGTCACAATGAGATTATATGAAATTTTATGAAGCTTCGCAAAACAGATTCGCTCTTTTAAAAAGATTAATTAAGAAAGATTCATGGACCCCAGGTATCGTGATCCTCTCATAAATTGGTTAGTGGACGAATTATATAATTTCGGCCTTGACCAATGTGTTCAAATCAACAAGCCAATACAAATTTATGCACTCTTGCTTTCAATTGGTCTAGCGATGAAGAAAAGGCCCTTATAACTCTTTGGACTTTATTAGGGTGCCCAAAAATAGAAATCTTTATAGACATCAATGAAATCGATAATACTTATGTTTATGAAGGACTTTGGAGGACTCTAGACAATCGCTTTTTATCCTCATATTTTCAGATAACTATGTTTGCCTAACAATTAATAGAATCAATCAAGAAAGAAAAACCAGTTCAAGTATCATCATCATCAGAAACATTAGACACATCAAGTCTCATTCTTCACGAGTTGAAGAAAATGCAAGAAGAATAAATGAAAGACTTCAACGAATTGAAGAAGTACATTCTGCCTCATCAAGAAATCATTCAGATCATGAAGGAAGCTCAGGAGCCCCTGAGTATATTGTTGAACTCTACTAAATTCAGTGTCAAAGATAACTAAATTCAGTGTCAAAGATAATTCAGGCCCATGCCAATAAAACTTATTCAGGCCCATGCCATTAATACCGAATTCAGGCCCATGCCAATTAAGTTATTATTCAGGCCCATGCCTCCAGGCCCATGCTCGCCATCACCAGGCTTATGCACGCTCAGGCCCATGCCAATTCATAATACAGAGCCCATGCCTCCAGGGCCCAATGCCTGCCATTATCAAGACTTATTCAGAAGAAATCCAGAAGATCATTATGATCATCGTTATCAAGACGTATCAAGCCATCCTTGTCATCATCAAGTAGTTCTCAAGAAAGCATCACGAGAAGAAAATAATGCATGTTTATCAAGAATAGTCGATATCGATCGAGTCATCAACGAAGCCCAAATAATGCGATCAATTAATTTATCAAGATCAATGATCGAGACTTATCCAGCTATTTCCGCCATCCAGCTATTACCGTATCCAGCTGTCATCAAGATCATAAAGTCGATGTGACAAGAGACGTCACAAATTTTGTCTCCTTATGTAAATTATTGAGAGTTGTCGGAAGGCTGTTAGAAAAGTTGTTGTAATAGTAGCAAATAGTGTTTGAATAGTGTCTGTGAATAGTGATAAATAGTGACGGATGAATAGTGTCCGTGAATAGTGTCTGTCAATAAAGTTTGTTGTAACAGTAAGTCTTCGTAGACTGGTTGTTGGAATAGTAACCAACAATAATGTTTGTTGCAACAGTGAGTCTTAGTAGACTAGTTGTTGGAATAGTAACCAACAATAATGTTTGTTGTAATAGTGTCAGTTTTGTCTGTACATACCAAGTTTCATCTATAAATAGAAAGCTCGAATGAAGTAATATTCATTCGATTCGAGGTTAGTTTCAAAAAATTTCTTGTTATCTCTTTCTCTCATTTGAGTTTCTCTTTTGACAATCAAACATAGATTACTCTTACCATTCAGTGTATAACCACAATCCCATATTTCTAAAACATAGATTTCTCTTTTGACAATCAAACATAGATTACTCTTACCATTGTGGTTATACACTGAATGGTAAGAGTAATCTATGTTTGATTGTCAAAAGAGAAACTCAAATGAGAGAAAGAGATAACAAGAAATTTTTTGAAACTAACCTCGAATCGAATGAATATTACTTCATTCGAGCTTTCTATTTATAGATGAAACTTGGTATGTACAGACAAAACTGACACTATTACAACAAACATTATTGTTGGTTACTATTCCAACAACCAGTCTACGAAGACTTACTGTTACAACAAACTTTATTGACAGACACTATTCACGGACACTATTCATCCGTCACTATTTATCACTATTCACAGACACTATTCAAACACTATTTGCTACTATTACAACAACTTTTCTAACAGCCTTACGACAACTCTCAATAATTTACATAAGGAGACAAAATTTGTGACGTCTGTTGTCACATCGACTTTATGATCTTGATGACAGCTGGATACGGTAATAGCTGGATGGCTGAAATAGCTGGATAAGTCTGACTGCTGATCTTGATAAATTAATTGACTGCATTATTGGGCTTCTGTTGATGACTTGATCGGCATCTGACTATTCTTGATAAACATGCATTTATTTTCTTCGCGTGATGCTTTCTTGAGAACCACTTAATGATGACAAGGATGGCTTGATACGTCTTGATGACGATGATCATAATGATCTTCTGGATTTCTTCTGAATAAGTCTTGATAACTTCTGAATAAGTCTTGATAATCGGCAGGCATTGGGCCTGGAGGCATGGGCCTGTATTATGAATTGGCATGGGCCTGAGGCAGGCATAAGCCTGGTGATGGCAGGCATGGGCCTGGAGGCATGGGCCTGAATAACTTAATTGGCATGGGCCTGAATTCGATATTAATGGCATGGGCCTGAATAAGTTTTATTGGCATGGGCCTGAATTATCTTTGACACTGAATTTAGTTATCTTTGACACTGAATTTAGTAGAGTTCAACAATATACTCAGGGGCTCCTGAGCTTCCTTCATGATCTGAATGATTTCTTGATGAGCCAGAATGTACTTCTTCAATTCGTTGAAGTCTTTCATTTATTTTCCTGGATTCTTCCCGCATTTTTCTGGATTCTTCTTGCATTTTCTTCAACTCGTGAAGAATGAGACTTGATGTGTCTAATGTTTCTGATGAGGATGATATTTGAACTGGTTTTTCTTTCTTGGATGATTCTGCTTTATTTTCATTAATCTTTAAAGTTGCTTCTTTATAAGTCTTTGGTGGAGGCATTATACCGACTGATGGAGAAGGGTGATATGCCATTTCTTCTTCTCTCGATAGATGTAATATCAAACTTGTCCCACCATTTGACATAAATTTCTCGAACCGGATGAGTAGGCGAGAGTCCTTCATTATTCTTGATTATAGAGTTATTGTAACTCCATTTTAGTATCCACGGTATGGTGTATTGGGTTACAAACATATAGAGATTTAATCCTCCCTTTTTATAAAGGGTCGAACTTCAGGAGGAAAGATTGCTTCGATGGGACCGAATCGAGGTAACCATTCATAATGAAACCAAGTAGGAAAATTATGTCCTAATGGTTTTTTATACGTGATATACCATGAATGTCCTTCGAAGGTCTTTTATAAAACAAGATGACTTTCCAAGCTTCAACATAATCGTTGTAGCTTCTTGGTATGGTGGTCTGATCTTCTATAGTCTTGATATTTTTCAAGGTGACAGGATAATGAATATGGCAAGGCATCGCCACTAAGTTTGTATTGCTTAGACCATTCATTGCTTGATAAAACTTTCTGAATTTTGAATTTGGAGTACAAAATCTCTTCTCGAACCAGGTTTTTTGAAATGATCGAAAATAATGAGCTGTTTGAGAAAGTAAAGCTTCATAGAACTTTATGGAGACATTTGGTCGTCTTGGGATGAAATTATCGAGGTTGAGGAATGAGAGCATTGACTTGATTTTCTAGACTGAGATTATGATGAAAACCATCAAGAGGATAGATGGAGAAAAATGTTTTCAATCGATAACCTGGATCTTTGATCAGAATTGGAAGTCAGTATTGTATCTTGGTTTTGAATAATGGGAAAATTTATTTTGTCTTTGATAAGTGTAAAGAGATTTACCCTTATCCATGATGATCTGAAACAAAGAATGAATTCATAGGGTTACAAGGAATTCTCTGGATAAGAAATCGGGAAGGGAGTTATTTTCTCCTTTTATATATTCGATATCAAAATCAAAAATACTTAAAATAGCTTGCCAACGAGCAAATATTTGTTTTGAAACTAAATTTTTTATATCTTTCAAAAGTATTTCTTTTGCTTTGATTTACAATCAACTCTTATCAAAAATTTTTGATTCAAAATATCTCTTGAAATTTCGAACGGATAAAACAATTGCAAGAATTTCCTTTTTGGCCGTAGCGTAATTCTTTTGGGTATTATTCCAAAGTCTTGATGTATAGCAAACAAGTTGTTCATTTCCTTCAGGGGTTTTTTGGAGTAATATACCTCCATATCCTATGTCCGAGGCATCTGTCTCGGATTATTTTTGGATAAGTAGAATTGGCTAAATGTAAGCATGGTAATGCTTTTACTTTTAACTTGATCTTTTGTATAGCTTCGTATGAATAGGGGACGAGATGAATTTATTATCTTTTTTAAGAAGTTCTAAAAGACATTTTTTATCTATTGCTTTGAATTTTTATAGAAATCGATAAGTAATTTAAACAACCTAAAAATCTTTGTAACTGTTTTTTATCTACTAATTGATCAGGGAATTTATTTGCAAATTCTATGACTCTATTGATTGGAGTTATGGTTTGATTACTCATTATTTGAAATCCTAAAAAGTTTATTGTTATTTGAAAAAGTTTTATTTTCCTTTGAGATAATACTAATCCATTTTTAATTATGATAGATTGAAATGTATACAAGTGTTTCCAATGTTCATCAATTGATTTGGAAAATATAAGGATGTCGTCTATATAAACTAAAATATATTCATAGTAAGGATGAAATACTTCATTCATCATTTTTTGAAATTCTGATGGGGCATTTTTGAGACCGAATGGCATAACATTCCACTGATACTGACCAAATGGAGTGTTGAATGCTGTTTTATATCTATCTTTATTTGTAATTTGTATTTGCCAAAATCCTGACTTTAAATCAAATTTCGAAAAGATAACTGAATTGGTTATTCTCTTTATTAAATCATTCTTATTTGGTAATGGATATCGTATAGTCTTTAAAACATTATTTAATGGTTTATAATTTATAACAAGTCTTGGTGCTCCTCTTTCTAATTCTGCTGCATTTTCTACATAAAAAGCGGTACAGCTCCAAGGAGATTTAGATGGAGTTATTAATTTCTTTTGTAACAAATCTTTTATTTCTTGATCACATAATTTTAGTAATCTTTCATTCATTTGTGAAGGATTGGCTTTTGTGGGTATTTTATCTTCATTAAAATCATTAATGTAAGGTAAAGAAACTTGATAAGTTTTTCTATCCCAAAATCTTTGAGGGATTTCTGAACAACACTTAATAATTAATTGATCTTGAAACATTTTGATTTTTTGTTGAAAGGATGAAGTATTTATAATCTGTTCTGTTTTTAAATTCTTAATTTCTGATTTTAATTGTCCTATAAAAGTTTGTTTATGTTCTACCAGATTGATTAATTGATTTAAGTATCTAGTTTTTGGTTTATTAATAAAATTGAAATTAACTTCTTTATTTTCTATACTTGATTTTATTCCACTTGGATGTAACCGAGAATGGTTGAATTTTCTGTAAGAATGGGGTTCCTAATAACATATCATGCTGTAAATCTTTAACTATTATAAAGGATGTAGGTATACAAACATTATTTTTACATATATGAGCAATAGGTATTTTTAACTTAATTATTGATTTATTTCCTTCTACTTGATATTCGATTTTTGTCTTTTCACAAGATATTTTAACGGTATTAATCCTTCTCTTATACAATTTAAATCGCACTTTTTGAATCTATTAAAGCTTGTAATGAACATTTATAATCTTTTATTTTTAAAGTTATTGGAGTAAACCATCGTTGATGAGTATAAGATGTAAGTGTTTCTATGAATACATTGTTGTCATAAATTGATAGGTTTTCGAAATTTATATTCTCGTCTTCTATCTTGATTATTTTTTCTTTAAGAATTTTTATTTCTTCTTTCAACTGATTTATTTCATCTTTGTAATGAATTTATGGTTGGTCTGTAAAGGATTTAGATCTTTTATTTACATCTTGAATTATATCTTTCATAGTATGATAATTATTATGTATATCAATTTGATTTTGAAATTTTATTTCATTTTCATTTATCTCGAGAAGTGTTTTCATTTGCATTGTCTTTTTCGTATTTAAAATTTACGTATAATATTTATATTTTAATATTGGATCACCTATTTGTTCACCGATATCTAATATTAATTTTTCATGTCTTTGTTAAAACATTAATTTCATTTTCTCGAGTCTGAGCTAGATGTATATGTATTCTCGTATATTTTCTATGCATTTACATGTATCTGAAGAGCTAGAGTTATCACTATTTACGACTTCATTTACTTTCTTTTTATAATTCTTTAAATGACATTTATTTGCGTAATGACCTGGTTTTCCACATTTAAAACATTTATTAGTTTTATTTTTATTAAATTTATAATTTTTTCTATAAGGTTTTCTCTTAGGTTTATTATAAAATTCTGGATTGTTTTTATTATTAAATCTTTGTAATCTTCTTCTTCTATTTTTGGTTTATTAGAATGTGTTTGAGTTAGAGCAACTTCATGACCGAATTGATAACAAAAATCACCTATGTCTCTGCGATTATCTTTAGAGTCTTTATGTAATTGTCTTTTTAACTTTATATCATTACATATTGATAATCCTACTATCTGAATTGTTTGAATTAAATCACCATAAGTAAATCTGTTATAATTTAGAGTTCCATCGCATTTTTCTCTTAATATGTGTCTAACTTTTTCTCTGCGAATGAGTATGGTAATCCGGAAACAAATCTTTCTTTATAGAATGGGGTTTCATCTGAAGTTAAAGTATAAACTTTTGATAAGAATGTATCTTTATACCATCTAAAATCGGATAATGTTCTGCATCTTAAACTTTGTAATTGTTCACGAATTTTTTCTTCAATATGACTTAATGTTCCTATGAAATGCCAAATTATATTAGTTAACAAGGTTCTTACACCATTAAATGTTTCTCTTCCATTATTATCTATTATTGGATTTCCATTTTCGTCTCTAACTATTGAATTTATAACTTCTTGTCTTTGAACAGTTGATAAAGAGTTATTCCACCACCCATTCATTTGACCGATAAGTCCTACGAGATATGGCACCTACTATATTAGGTTACTGGATGATTTTGAGTTTTGCATCTTCTTTGCATAAGTTAGCATTTGTTGCATTACTTGTAAAATTACGTATTCGATAATCCATCGATATTCCATTCGTAAATAAATTGAATTTCCGTCAAACTTAATTCTTTTATCACTTTTTTCTTCTAATATCATGTCTACAGGAGATGGTCTAGAATAATAAGGTTTAGTATTCCATTTATTATATATATTATGTTTTCTAGGATAATGAATTTTATTTATATCTAAATCTGATGATGTTTCAATACTGGATTCTGTCATTTTTATTGGACTGATTTCTAATGAATCTTCTGATAGTTTATCCGAAGTTATTGATTGATTATCTTCTAAAATATTTATTTCAGGGGTCTTTTCTTTTGTATCTTTTTGATTTATTTGTAGAGTACTAATTTTTGATGCTATTGTATGTAATAATTCATCTGAATAATTTGATTTTATAATGGGTATATTTCTAAAATTGTCTTTCATCATAGGCTTTTTCATTATTAGTTCATTTTCTATTTTTGTAATTTTAGAGTTTTCAGTATTTTTACTAGTAGAGGGATTATTGTGAGATATTTTTGATAAAGAAGATAAATATACATTAGTATAATTATTTTGTTCAATTATATGATTTAAATCTTTTCTTGATATAGGTCTTTCTTCTTCAAACGTAGTTTTTAATGGTACTGCCTTAATGTTTTCATTGATTTTTATAGAGTTAATGGAGGATGAGTTTGAATGTATTTTTCACCTTTTGTTCCTTCCCATACTGTATTTATCTTATGTATTATTTTTGGACAGGATAATGTTAAATAATCAAAAAACTGAATATTTTGTTTATTATTTTTAATATAGGCAAAATATTTTTCTCTGAATATTGCTTGTTGGGATTTTGAACAAATTTTACAGAATATAGGAGTCAATGGATGTTTAAGAAATTGTTCTTTTAAATTATGATAATCTATTTCAAAATCTTCTTCATAATCTATTTTAACCATATTAACTTGATAATCATTAAAATCATTGATGGAAACGTTATCTTCTGTTGGGGTAACAGGATAAGCTATATGAGTTGGTAATTTTGTTGTTGATGCATAAACAGGTTGAGTCTCATAATAATTCTCAGTGTTTGATGAAGATGGAATTGTAGAACAAGATTTTCTTGATACGAAATTTATTTCAACTAATTCGTTATCATGGGTTATTATAGTATCTATTTGATCATTTGTTTTATCTACAGGATTCTCTTCTTTATTTGTGTCTTGTATTAACCATGTTTTTGGTATGTCGATATCTTTCCAACTTAATTGTTTTCTAGTTATTACTTTATTTGCTATATTTGTCAAAAATAAAGTTGATGTTCCTTTTTGTAAACTTGTATATGCTACTGCAGGGATTATTGTATGCATTAATTTATAATAGATTCGATAGACTACTGCAACATTTGAACATATTTCTTTCATTTCAAATCCTTGTGTGTATAAACTTAATGTTGATGCTTCATGTGCGAATTGATCATGTAAACTAATTGTGAAATTAGGAAAACAATTAAAGAAAATAGGTCCTTCAGACAAACTTCCTTCAATTATTCCTAATAACGAGTCATTAAACTTTATGTGTCTTTTATCTCTAACGGATGCTAATACGATGTATTTAGTCCTAGAGCAGTTAATGGCTTTATTGCGACTTGTATTAATCCTATATGCAAATATTTATATTTTTCTTTATATGTATTTATTTTTTCTGGAGAAATTAACAGTATTTCTTGTCCTTCTGCATCGATTGATCTAGTTTCTTCTTCTAATTTTACTATATAATCTTGATTTTTGGAGAAAGTTCCATGGGTGTATATCTGTTTGGGATCTATGGTTGGTAAATTCCAATTTTGCAGTGATTGTTCTATATCTACGTATGATATTTCACTTATATTTCTTAAATCTAATTTTGATGTCATTTTTTCTGGCTTTATAATTGACTGATGATCAGATTTTGATGTCGAGGAGGATGATTCAAACTTAGGACTATGTTTTCGTAATGAAAGAGAAGATTTCATTTTCTTCATTAATTCACTCATGTCTCACCTGGGTTCTTAGAGTTCTAGCTTGGTCAACGATTTACTTGCTAGACTTACGCTCTTTCTTTAGCCTTACTACGCGACTAGGAAAGCTCCTAACTCCAATGGCGAAGGTTAAACACAAGATAAATTAACGAAAAGAAAACGAATTTTAACTTTCAAAAGAAACGTCATAGTAATAAGTTTTGCAAATCCTTTTCGAAATCACAATCGAAATCATAATCAAACTTAAAACCAAAGTTGAAATCAAAATCAAACTTAAAATCGATAGTAAATACTTACAGGAGAGAAGATTAGAGAACTTGATTTGAGAGATGGTGATGGTGCTGGATTCTTTGATGAATTAGGGATTGTGGTTATACACTGAATGGTAAGAGTAATCTATGTTTGATTGTCAAAAGAGAAACTCAAATGAGAGAAAGAGATAACAAGAAATTTTTTGAAACTAACCTCGAATCGAATGAATATTACTTCATTCGAGCTTTCTATTTATAGATGAAACTTGGTATGTACAGACAAAACTGACACTATTACAACAAACATTATTGTTGGTTACTATTCCAACAACTAGTCTACTAAGACTCACTGTTGCAACAAACATTATTGTTGGTTACTATTCCAACAACCAGTCTACGAAGACTTACTGTTACAACAAACTTTATTGACATCACTATTCACGGACACTATTCATCCGTCACTATTTATCACTATTCACCAGACACTATTCAAACACTATTTGCTACTATTATAACAACTTTTCTAACAACCTTCCGACAACTCTCAATAATTTACATAAGGAGACAAAATTTGTGACGTCTTTTGTCACATCGACTTTATGATCTTGATGACACTGGATACTGGTAATAGCTTTGGATGGTTGGAAATAGGCTTTGGATAAGTCTCGATCATTTGGGCGATCTTGATAAATTAATTGAAATTGCATTATTGGGGCTTCGTTGATGACTTGATCGGCATCGACTATTCTTGATAAACATGCATTTATTTTCTTGCGTGATGCTTTCTTGAGAACCACTTAATGATGACAAGGATGGCTTGATACGTCTTGATGACGATGATCATAATGATCTTCGGATTTCTTCCAATAAGTCTTGATAACTTCGAATAAGTCTTGATAATCGGCAGCATTGGGCCTGGAGGCATGGGCTGATTATGAATTGGCATGGGCTGAGGCGAGCATAAGCTGGTGATGGCGGCATGGGCCTGGAGGCATGGGCTGAATAACTTAATTGGCATGGGCCCGAATAACTTGATTAATGGCATGGGCCTGAATAAGTTTTATTGGCATGGGCCTGAATTATCTTTGACACTGAATTTAGTTATCTTTGACATAATTTAGTAGAGTTCAACAATATACTCGGGGGCTCCCGAGCTTCCTTCATGATCTGAATGATTTCTTGATGAGCGCGATCGATGTATTCTTCAATTCTTTGAAGTCTTTCATTTATTTTCCTGGATTCTTCCCGCATTTTTCTCGATTCTTCTTGCATTTTCTTCAACTCTTGAAGAATGAGACTTGATGTGTCTAATGTTTCGATGAGGATGATATTTGAACTGGTTTTCTTTCTTGGATGATTCTCGCTTTATTTTCATTAATCTTTAAAGTTGCTTCTTTATAAGTCTTTGGAGGAGGCATTATACCGAATGATGGAGAAGGGTGATATGCCATTTCTTCTTCTCTAATAGATGTAATATCAAACTTGTCCCACCATTTGACATAAATTTCTCGAACCGATGAGTAGTGAGAGTCCTTCATTATTCTTGATTATGGAGTTATTGTAACTCCATTTTAGTATCCACGGTATGGTGTATTGGGTTACAAACATATAGAGATTTAATCCTCCTTTTTTATAAAGGGTCGAACTTCAGGAGGAAAGATTGCTTCATAGGACCGAATCGAGGTAACCATTCATAATGAAACCAAGTAGGAAAATTATGTCCTAATGGTTTTTTATACGTGATATACCATGAATGTCCTTACAAGGTCTTTTATAAAACAAGATGACTTTCCAAGCTTCAACATAATCGTTGTAGCTTCTTGGTATGGTTGGTCTGATCTTCTATAGTCTTGATATTTTTCAAGGTGACAGGATAATGAATATGGCAAGGCATCGCCACTAAGTGTATTGCTTAGACCATTCATTGCTTGATAAAACTTTCGAATTTTGAATTTGGAGTACAAAATCTCTTCCAACCAGGTTTTTTGAAATGATCGAAAATAACTGAACTTGTTTGAGAAAGTAAAGCTTCATAGAACTTTATGGAGACATTTGGTCGTCTTGGGATGAAATTATCGAGGTTGAGGAATGAGAGCATTGACTTGATTTTCTAGACTGAGATTATGATGAAAACCATCAAGAGGATAGATGGAGAAAAAGGTTTTCAACTGATAACTGGATTTTTGATCAGAATTGGAGGCTGTATTGTACTGGCTGAATAATGGGGAAAATTTATTTTGTCTTTGATAAGTGTAAAGAGATTTACCCTTATCCATGATGATCTGAAACAAAGAATGAATTTATAGGGTTACAAGGAATTCTCTGGATAAGAAATCAGGAAGGGAGTTATTTTCTCCTTTTATATATTCGATATCAAAATCAAAAATACTTAAAATAGCTTGCCAACGAGCAAATATTTGTTTTGAAACTAAATTTTTTATATCTTTCAAAAGTATTTCTTTTGCTGATTTACAATCAACTCTTATCAAAAATCTTTGATTCAAAATATCTGCTTGAAATTTCTGAACGGATAAAACAATTGCAAGAATTTCCTTTTTGACCGTAGCGTAATTCTTTTGGGTATTATTCCAAAGTCTTGATGTATAACAAACAAGCTGTTCATTTCCTTCGAGGGTTTTTTGGAGTAATATACCTCCATATCCTATGTCCGAGGCATCTGTCTCAATTATTTTTGGATAAGTAGAATTGGCTAAATGTAAGCATGGTAATGCTTTTACTTTTAACTTGATCTTTTGTATAGCTTCGTATGAATAGGGGTCCAGATAAATTTATTATCTTTTTTAAGAAGTTCTAAAAGACATTTTTTATCTATTGCTTTGAATTTTTATAGAAATCGATAAGTAATTTAAACAACCTAAAAATCTTTGTAATGTTTTTTATCTACTAATTGATCAGGAATTTATTTGCAAATTCTATGACTCTATTGATTGGAGTTATTGTTTGATTCTCGTATTTGAAATCCTAAAAAGTTTATTGTTATTTGAAAAAGTTTTATTTTCCTTTGAGATAATACTAATCCATTTTTAATTATTATAGATTGAAATGTATACAAGTGTTTCCAATGTTCATCAATTGATTTGGAAAATATAAGGATGTCGTCTATATAAACTAAAATATATTCATAATAAGGATGAAATACTTCATTCATCATTTTTTGAAATTACGATGGGGCATTTTTGAGACCGAATGGCATAACATTCCACGATATCTTGACCAAATGGAGTGTTGAATGTCTTTGTTTTATATCTATCTTTATTTGTAATTTGTATTTGCCAAAATCCCGACTTTAAATCAAATTTTGAAAAGATAAGCTGAATTGGTTATTCTCTTTATTAAATCATTCTTATTTGGTAATGGATATCTTAGTCTTTTAAAACATTATTTAATGGTTTATAATTTATAACAAGTCTTGGTGCTCCTCTTTCTAATTCTGCTTGCATTTTCTACATAAAAAGCGGTACAGCTCAAGGAGATTTAGATGGAGTTATTAATTTCTTTTGTAACAAATCTTTTATTTCTTGATCACATAATTTTAATAATCTTTCATTCATTTGTGAAGGATTGGCTTTTGTGGGTATTTTATCTTCATTAAAATCATTAATGTAAGGTAAAGAAACTTGATAAGTTTTTCTATCCCAAAATGCTTTGAGGGATTTCTCGAACAACACTTAATAATTAATTGATCTTGAAACATTTTGATTTTTTGTTGAAAGGATGGAGTATTTATAATCTTATCTGTTTTTAAATTCTTAATTTCGATTTTAATTGTCCTATAAAAGTTTGTTTATGTTCTACCAGATTGATTAATTGATTTAAGTATCTAGTTTTTGGTTTATTAATAAAATTGAAATTAACTTCTTTATTTTCTATACTTGATTTTATTCCACTTGGATGTAACCGAGAATGGTTGAATTTTTTGTAAGAATGGGGTTCCTAATAACATATCATGTTGTAAATCTTTAACTATTATAAAGGATGTTGGTATACAAACATTATTTTTACATATATGAGCAATAGGTATTTTTAACTTAATTATTGATTTATTTCCTTCTCTTTGTTGATATTCGATTTGTTTGTCTTTTCACAAGATTTTAAAGGGATTAAACCTTCTCTTATACAATTTAAATCTGCACCTGAATCTATTAAAGCTTGTAATGAACATTTATAATCTTTTATTTTTAAAGTTATTGGAGTAAACCATCGTTGATGAGTATATGATGTAAGTGTTTCTATGAATACATTGTTGTCATAAATTGATAGGTTTTCGAATTTATATTCTCGTCTTCTATCTTGATTATTTTTTCTTTAAGAATTTTTATTTCTTCTTTCAACTGATTTATTTCATCTTTGTAATGAATTTATGGTTGGTCCCGTAAAGGATTTAGATCTTTTATTTACATCTTGAATTATATCTTTCATAGTATGATAATTATTATGTATATCAATTTGATTTTGAAATTTTATTTCATTTTCATTTATCTCTGAGAAGTGTTTTCATTGTTTCTTTTTCTCTCGTATTTAAAATTTCGTATAATATTTATATTTTAATATTGGATCATCTATTTGTTCACCGATATCTAATATTAATTTTTCATGTCTTTGTTAATAACATTAATTTCATTTTCTCGAGTCTGAGCTAGATGTATATGTATTATGTATATTTTCTATGCATTTACATGTTTCAAGAACTAGAGTTATCACTATTTTACAACTTCATTTACTTTCTTTTTATAATTCTTTAAATGACATTTATTTGCGTAATGACCTGGTTTTCCACATTTAAAACATTTATTAGTTTTATTTTTATTAAATTTATAATTTTTTCTATAAGTTTTTCTCTTAGGTTTATTATAAAATTCTGGATTGTTTTTATTATTAAATCTTTGTAATCTTCTTCTTCGTATTTTGGTTTATTAGAATGTGTTTGATGTTTGAGCAACTTCATGACCGAATTGATAACAAAAATCACCTATGTCTCTACGATTATCTTTAGAGTCTTTATGTAATTGTCTTTTTAACTTTATATCATTACATATTGATAATCCTACTATCTGAATTGTTTGAATTAAATCACCATAAGTAAATCTGTTATAATTTAAAGTTCCATCGCATTTTTCTCTTAATATGTGTCTAACTTTTTCTAATGAGTATGGTAATCCGGAAACAAATCTTTCTTTATAAAATGGGGTTTCATCTCGAAGTTAAAGTATAAACTTTTGATAAGAATGTATCTTTATACCATCTAAAATCGGATAATGTTCTGCATCTTAAACTTTGTAATTGTTCACGAATTTTTTCTTCAATATGACTTAATGTTCCTATGAAATGCCAAATTATATTAGTTAACAAGGTTCTTACACCATTAAATGTTTCTCTTCCATTATTATCTATTATTGGATTTCCATTTTCGTCTCTGGCTATTGAATTTATAATTTCTTGTCTTTGAGCAGTTGATAAAGAATTATTCCACCACCATTCATTTGACCATTAAGTCCTACGAGATATTGCACCTACTATATTAGGTTCGGATGATTTTGAGTTTTGCATCTTCTTTGCATAAGTTAACATTTGTTGCATTACTTGTAAAATTCTGTATTCTGATAATCCATCAATATTCCATTCGTAAATTGAATTTCCATCAAACTTAATTCTTTTATTATCTTTTTCTTCTAATATCATGTCTACAGGAGATGGTCTAGAATAATAAGGTTTAGTATTCCATTTATTATATATATTATGTTTTCTAGGATAATGAATTTTATTTATATCTAAATCTGATGATGTTTCAATACTGGATTCTGTCATTTTTATTGGACTGATCTCTAATGAATTTTCAGATAAACTATCAGATATTATTGATTGATTATCTTCTAAAATATTTATTTCGGGGCATCTTTTCTTTTGTATCTTTTTGATTTATTTGTAGAGTACTAATTTTTGATGCTATTGTATGTAATAATTCATCTGAATAATTTGGTTTTATAATGGGTATATTTCTAAAATTGTCTTTCATCATAGGCTTTTTCATTATTAATTCATTTTCTATTTTTGTATTTTTAGAGTTTTCGTATTTTTACTAGTAGAGGGATTATTGTGAGAATTTTTGATAAAGAAGATAAATATATATTAGTATAATTATTTTGTTCAATTATATGATTTAAATCTTTTCTTGATATAGGTCTTTCTTCTTCAAACGTAGTTTTTAATGGTACTGCCTTAATGTTTTCATTGATTTTAATAGAAGTTAATGGAGGATGAGTTTGAATGTATTTTTCACCTTTTGTTCCTTCCCATACGGTATTTATCTTATGTATTATCTTTGGACAGGATATTGTTAAATAATCAAAAAACTGAATGTTTTGTTTATTATTTTTAATATAGGCAAAATATTTTTCTCTGAATATTGCTTGTTGAGATTTTGAACAAATTTTACAGAATATTGGAGTCAATGGATGTTTAAGAAATTGTTCTTTTAAATTATGATAATCTATTTCAAAATCTTCTTCATAATCTATTTTAACCATATTAACTTGATAATCATTAAAATCATTGATGGAAACGTTATCTTCTGTTGGTGTAACAGGATAAGCTATATGAGTTGGTAATTTTGTTGTTGATGCATAAACAGGTTGAGTTTCATAATAATTCTCAGTATTTGATGAAGATGGAATTGTAGAACAAGATTTTCTTGATGCGAAATTTATTTCAACTAGTTCGTCATTATGGGCTATTATAGTATGTATTTGATCATTTGTTTTATCTACAGGATTCTCTTCTTTATTTGTATCTTGAATTAACCATGTTTTTGGTATGTCTATATCTTTCCAACTTAATTGTTTTCTAGTAATTACTTTATTTGCTAAATTTGTTAAAAATAAAGTTGATGTTCCTTTTTGTAAATTTGTATATGCTACTGCAGGGATTATTGTATGCATTAATTTATAATAAATTCGATAAACTACTGCAACATTTGAACATATTCCTTTCATTTCAAATCCTTGTGTATATAAACTTAATGTTGATGCTTCATGTGCGAATTGATCATGTAAACTAATTGTGAAATTAGGAAAACAATTAAAGAAAATAGGTCCTTCAGACAAACTTCCTTCAATTATTCCTAATAACGAATCATTAAACTTTATGTGTCTTTTATCTCTAACGGATGCTAATACAGATGTATTTAGTCCTAGAAGCGATTAATGGCTTTATTGCGACTTGTATTAATCCTATATGCAAATATTTATATTTTTCTTTATATGTATTTATTTTTTCTGGAGAAATTAACAATATTTCTTGTCCTTCTGCATCAATTGATCTAGTTTCTTCTTCTAGTTTTACTATATAATCTTGATTTTTGGAGAAAGTTCCATGAGTGTATATCTGTTGGGATCTATGGTTGGTAAATTCCAATTTTGCGGTGATTGTTCTATATCTACGTATGATATTTCACTTATATTTCTTAAATCTAATTTTGATTCTATTTTTTCTAGCTTTATGATTGATTGATGATCAGATTTTGATGTCGAGGAGGATGATTCAAACTTAGGACTATGTTTTCGTAATGAAAGAGAAGATTTCATTTTCTTCATTAATTCACTCATGTCTCACCTGGGTTCTTAGAGTTCTAGCTTGGTCAACGATTTACTGCTAGACTTACGCTCCCTTCTGCTAGCCTTACTACGCGACTAGGAAAGCTCCTAACTCCAATGGCGAAGGTTAAACACAAGATAAATTAACAGAAAGAAAACGAAATTTTAACTTTCAAAAGAAACGTCATAGTAATAAGTTTTGCAAATCCTTTTCGAAATCACAATCGAAATCATAATCAAACTTAAAACCAAACTTGAAATCAAAATCAAACTTAAAATCGATAGTAAATACTTACAGGAGAGAAGATTAGAGAACTTGATTTGAGAGCCTAATTCATCTCCCGGTGATGGTTTTTTTTCCGATTTGATTAATAATTAATGTATGATTTGAAATGGTAACAATTATTTTGTGGTTATACACACAATAATGGTAAAGTAATCTATGTTTGATTGTCAAAACATCGACTTTATTAAACTTTAAATGAGAGAAAGAGTTAACAAGAAATTTTTTGCTCAAACTTTCGAACCTTAACTTTCGAATCGATTTTCGAATGAATATTACTTCATTCGAGCTTTCTATTTATAGATAAAACTTGGTATGTACGAGACAAAATGACACTATTACAACAAACATTATTGTTGGTTACTATTCCAACAACTATTACTATTTTGTTGCAACAAAATTATTGGTGAATACTATTCCAACAACTATTCATCCAACACTATTCATTACAACAATTCACTTTATTGACACTACACTTCATTCACGACACTATTCATCCGTCACTATTTATCACTATTCATTACATTATTCACCACTATTTGCTACTATTACAACAACTTTTCAACCACCTTTCCGACAACACTCAATAATTTACATAAAAAGACAAAACTTGTGACTACTTTTGTCACATCGACTTTATTATCAACTTTATTATTTGGATAGCTGGATGGTTGTGATAGCTGGATAAGTCGAAATAGCTGGATAAGTCGACTTGTGCGATCTTGATAAATTTATTGAGCTGCATTATTGGGGCTTCGTTGATGACTCGATTGGCATCTCGACTATTCTTGATAAACATGCATTATTTGCATTATTTTCTTGAGAACTACTTGATGATGACTGGCTTGATAACGTTTTGATAACGATGATCATAATGATTTATGATAATCGATTTCTTCTCAATAAGTCTTGATAATGGCGGGCATTGGGCCTGGAGGCATGGGCCTGATTATGAATTGGCATGGGCTGAGGCGAGGCATAAGCCTGGTGATGGCGAGCATGGGCCTGGAGGCATGGGCTTTGAATAACTTAATTGAATAATAACTTAATTGGCATGGGCTGAATAACTTGATTAATGGCATGGGCTGAATTTAGTTTCTTTGATGGGCTTTGAATTATCTTTGATGATTTTTTATTAATAGAGTTCAACAATATACTCAGGGGCTCTTGAGCTTCCTTCATGATCAGAATGATTTCTTGATGAGGCAGATCGAGATTCTTCAATTCTTTGAAGTCTTTCATTTATTTTCCTGGATTCTTCCCGCATTTTTCTGGATTCTTCTTGCATTTTCTTCAACTCTTGAAGAATGAGGCTTGATGCGTCTATTGTTTCTGATGATGATGATATTTGAACTGGATTTTCTTTCTTGGATGATTCTGCTTTATTTTCATTAATCTTTAAAGATGCTTCTTTATAAGTCTTTGGAGGAGGCATTATACCGAATGATGGAGAATGGTGGTATGCCATTTCTTCTTCTCTAATAGATGTAATATCAAACTTGTCCCACCATTTGATATAAATTTCTCGAACTGATGAGTGGTTTGAATGTCCTTCATTATTCTTGATTATGGTTATTGTAATTCCATTTTAGTATCCACGGTATGGTGTATTGGTTACAAACATATAGAGATTTAATCCTCCTTTTTATAAAGGTCGAACTTCGAGGAGGAAAGATTGCTTGATAGGACCGAATCGAGGTAACCATTCATAATGAAACCAAGTAGGAAAATTATGTCCTAATGGTTTTTTATACGTGATATACCATGAATGACCTTCTCGAAGGTCTTTTATAAAACAAGATGACTTTCCAAGCTTCAACATAATCGTTGTAGCTTCTTGGTATGGTGGTCTGATCTTCTATAGTCTTGATATTTTTCAAGGTGACAGATAATGAATATGACAAGGCATCGCACTAAGTTTATTGCTTAGACCATTCATTGCTTGATAAAACTTTCTACGAATTTTGAATTTGGAGTACAAAATCTCTTCGAACCAGGTTTTTGAAATGATCGAAAATAAGCTCGAACTGTTTGAAAAGTAAAGCTTCATAAAACTTTATGGAGACATTGGTCGTCTTGGGATGAAATTATGAGGTTGAGGAATGAGAGCATTGACTTGATTTTCTAGACTAAGAGTATGATGAAAACCATCAGAGGATAGATGGAGAAAAAGGTTTTCAATCGATAACTGGATCTTTGATCGGATTGGAAGTCTGTATTATGTCTTACTAATTTGAATAATGGAGAAAATTTATTTTGTCTTTGATAAGTGTAAAGAGATTTACCCTTATCCATGATGATCTGAAACAAAGAATGAATTTATAGGGTTACAAGGAATTCTCTGGATAAGAAATCAGGAAGGGAGTTATTTTCTCCTTTTATATATTCGATATCAAAATCAAAAATACTTAAAATAGCTTGCCAACGAGCAAATATTTGTTTTGAAACTAAATTTTTTATATCTTTCAAAAGTATTTCTTTTGTTGATTTACAATCAACTCTTATCAAAAATTTTTGATTCAAAATATCTGCTTGAAATTTCTGAACGGATAAAACAATTGCAAGAATTTCCTTTTGACCGTAGCGTAATTCTTTTGGGTATTATTCAAAGTCTTGATGTATAACAAACAAGTTGTTCATTTCCTTCGGGGTTTTTGGAGTAATATACCTCCATATCCTATGTCTGAGGCATCTGTCTGAATTATTTTTGGATAAGTAGAATTGGCTAAATGTAAGCATGGTAATGCTTTTACTTTTAACTTGATCTTTTGTATTGCTTCTGTATGAATAGGGGTCCAGATAAATTTATTATCTTTTTTAAGAAGTTCTAAAAGACATTTTTTATCTATTGCTGAATTTTTATAGAAATCGGATAAGTAATTTAAACAACCTAAAAATCTTTGTAACTGTTTTTTATCTACTAATTGATCAGGGAATTTATTTGCAAATTCTATAACTCTATTGATTGGAGTTATTGTTTGATTCTGTATTTGAAATCCTAAAAAGTTTATTGTTATTTGAAAAAGTTTTATTTTCCTTTGAGATAATACTAATCCATTTTTAATTATTATAGATTGAAATGTATACAAGTGTTTCCAATGTTCATCTATTGATTTGGAAAATATAAGGATGTCGTCTATATAAACTAAGATATATTCATAATAAGGATGAAATACTTCATTCATCATTTTTGAAATTCTGATGGGGCATTTTTGAGACCGAATGGCATAACATTCCACTGATACTGACCAAATGGAGTGTTGAATGTTGTTTTATATCTATCTTTATTTGTAATTTGTATTTGCCAAAATCCTGACTTTAAATCAAATTTTGAAAATATAACCTGAATTGGTTATTCTCTTTATTAAATCATTCTTATTTGGTAATGGATATCTTATAGTTTTTAAAACATTATTTAATGGTTTATAATTTATAACAAGTCTTGGTGCTCCTCGTTCTAATTCTGCTGCATTTTCTACATAAAAAGCGGTACAGCTCCAAGGAGATTTGGATGGAGTTATTAATTTCTTTTGTAACAAATCTTTTATTTCTTGATCACATAATTTTAATAATCTTTCATTCATTTGTGAAGGATTGGCTTTCGTGGGTATTTTATCTTCATTAAAATCATTAATATAAGGTAAAGAAACTTGATAAGTTTTTCTATCCCAAAATGCTGAGGGGATTTCTGAACAACATTTGATAATTAATTGATCTTGAAACATTTTAATTTTTTGTTGAAAGGATGGAGTATTTATAATAATTTCGTTTTTAAATTCTTAATTTCGATTTTAATTGTCCTATAAAAGTTTGTTTATGTTCTACCAGAGATTGATTAATTGATTTAAGTATCTAGTTTTTGGTTTATTAATAAAATTGAAATTAACTTCTTTATTTTCTATACTTGATTTTATTCCACTGGATGTAACCGAGAATGGTTGAATTTTTTGTAAGAATGGAGTTCCTAATAACATATCATGTTGTAAATCTTTAACTATTATAAAGGATGTTGGTATACAAACATTATTTTTACATATATGAGCAATAGGAATTTTTAACTTGATTATTGATTTATTTCCTTCTGCTGTTGATATTCGACTGTTTGTCTTTTCACAGTATTTTAAAGGGATTAAACCTTCTCTTATACAATTTAAATCTACACCTGAATCTATTAAAGCTTGTAATGAACATTTATAATCTTTTATTTTTAAAGTTATTGGTGTAAACCATCGTTGATGAGTATATGATGTAAGTGTTTCTATGAATACATTGTTGTCATAAATTGAAAGGTTTTCAGAATTTATATTCTCGTCTTCTATCTTAATTATTTTTTCTTTTAGAATTTTTATTTCTTCTTTCAACTGATTTATTTCATGCTGTAATGAATTTATGGTTGGTCTGTAAAGGATTTAGATCTTTTATTTACATCTTGAATTATATCTTTCATAGTATGATAATTATTATGTAACTGAATTTGGTTTTGAAATTTTATTTCATTTTCATTTATCTGTGAAATGTTTTCATTGTCCTTCTCTGTATTTAAAATTTCTGTATAATATTTATATTTTAATATTGGATCACCTATTTGTTCACCGATATCTAAAATTAATTTTTCATGTGTCGTTAATACATTGATTTCATTTTATGAGTCTGAGCTAGATGTATATGTATTTTGTATATTTTCTATGCATTTACATGTTTCTGAAGAACTAGAGTTATCACTATTTACAACTTCATTTACTTTCTTTTTGTAATTCTTTAAATGACATTTATTTGCATAATGACCTGGTTTTCCACATTTAAAACATTTATTAGTTTTATTTTTAGTGAAATTTATAATTTTTTCTATAAGTTTTTCTCTTAGGTTTATTATAAAATTCTTGATTGTTTTTATTATTAAATCTTTGCAATCTTCTTCTTCTGTATTTTGGTTTATTAGCTTGTGTTGATGTTTGAGCAACTTCATGACCGAATTGATAACAAAAATCACCTATGTCTCTACGGTTATCTTTAGAATCTTTATGTAATTGTCTTTTTAACTTTATATCATTGCATATTGATAATCCTACTATCTGAATTGTTTGAATTATATCACCATAAGTGAATCTGTTATAATTTAAAGTTCCATCGCATTTTTCTCTTAATATATGTCTAACTTTTTCTGCGAATGAGTATGGTAATCCGGAAACAAATCTTTCTTTATAAAATGGGGTTTCATCTGAAGTTAAAGTATAAACTTTTGATAAGAATGTATCTTTATACCATCTAAAATCTGATAATGTTCTACATCTTAAACTTTGTAATTGTTCACGAATTTTTTCTTCAATATGACTTAATGTTCCTATGAAATGCCAAATTATATTAGTTAACAAGGTTCTTACACCATTAAATGTTTCTCTTCCATTATTGTCTACTATTGGATTTCCATTTTCGTCTCTAACTTTGAATTTATAATTTCTTGTCTTTGAGCAGTTGATAAAGAATTATTCCACCAGACCATTCATTTGACCGATGAGTCCTACGAGATATTGCACCTACTATATGGTTGGTTGGATGATTTTGAGTTTTGCATCTTTCTTTGCATAAGTTAACATTTGTTGCATTACTTGTAAAATTACGTATTCTTATAATCCATCGATATTCCATTCGTAAATTGAATTTCCGTCAAACTTAATTCTTTTATTATCTTTTTCTTCTAATATCATGTCTACGGAGATGGTCTAGAATAATAAGGTTTAGTATTCCATTTATTATATATATTATGTTTTCTAGGATAATGAATTTTATTTATATCTAAATCGATGATGTTTCAATCTTTGGATTCTGTCATTTTTATTGGATGATCTCTAATGAATTTTTAGATAAACTTTATCGAGATATTATTGATTGATTATCTTCTAAAATATTTATTTCGAGCATCTTTTCTTTTGTATCTTTTTGATTTATTTGTAGAGTACTAATTTTTGATGCTATAGTCTGTAATAATTCATCTGAATAATTTGGTTTTATAATGGGTATATTTCTAAAATTGTCTTTTATCATAGGCTTTTTAAGTATTAATTCATTTTCTATTTTTGTATTTTTAGTGTTTTCAGTATTTTTACTAGTAGAGGGATTTTTATGAGAATTATTGGATAAAGAAGATAGATATATATTAGTATAATTATTTTGTTCAATTATATGATTTAAATCTTTTCTTGATATAGGTTTTTCTTCTTCAAACGTAGTTTTTAATGAATCTTGCTTTAATGTTTTCATTGATTTTAATAGAAGTTAATGGAGGATGAGTTTGAATGTATTTTTCACCTTTTGTTCCTTCCCATACTTGTATTTATCTTATGTATTATCTTTGACGAGGATATTGTTAAATAATCAAAAAAGCTGAATATTTTGTTTATTATTTTTAATATAGGCAAAATATTTTTCTCACGAATATTGCTTGTTGAGATTTTGAACAAATTTTACAGAATATTGGAGTCAATGGATGTTTAAGAAATTGTTCTTTTAAATTATGATAATCTATTTCAAAATCTTCTTCATAATCTATTTTAACCATATTAACTTGATAATCATTAAAATCATTGATGGAAACGTTATCTTCTGTTGGTGTAACAGGATAAGCTATATGAGTTGGTAATTTTGTTGTTGATGCATAAATAGGTTGAGTTTCATAATAATTCTCAGTATTAGATGAGGATGGAATTGTAGAACAAGATTTTCTTGATGCGAAATTTATTTCAACTAGTTCGTCATTATGGGCTATTATAGTATGTATTTGATCATTTGTCTTATCTACAGGATTCTCTTCTTTATTTGTATCTTGAATTAACCATGTTTTTTATATGTCTATATCTTTCCAACTTAATTGTTTTCTAGTAATTACTTTATTTGCTAAATTTGTTAAAAATAAAGTTGATGTTCCTTTTTGTAAATTTGTATGCTACTACTACGGGATTATTGTATGCATTAATTTATAATAAATTTGATAAACTACGCAACAACATTTGAACATATTCCTTTCATTTCAAATCCTTGTGTATATAAACTTAATGTTGATGCTTCATGTGCGAATTGATCATGTAAACTAATTGTGAAATTAGGAAAACAATTAAAGAAAATAGGTCCTTGAGACAAACTTCCTTCAATTATTCCTAATAACGAATCATTAAACTTTATGTGTCTTTTATCTCTAACGGATGCTAATACGAGATGTATTTAGTCCTAGAAGCGATTAATGGCTTTATTGCGACTTGTATTAATCCTATATGCAAATATTTATATTTTTCTTTATATGTATTTATTTTTTCGGAGAAATTAACAATATTTCTTGTCCTTACGCATCGATTGATCTAGTTTCTTCTTCTAGTTTTACTATATAATCTTGATTTTTGGAGAAAGTTCCATGAGTGTATATCTCTGTTTGGGATCTATAGTTGGTAAATTCCAATTTTTCGCGTGATTGTTCAATATCTACATATGATATTTCACTTATATTTCTTAAATCTAATTTTGATTCATTTTTTTTTCTCGGCTTTATGATTGATTGATGATCAGATTTTGATGTCGAGGAGGATGATTCAAACTTAGGACTATGTTTTGTAATGAAAGAGAAGATTTCATTTTCTTCATTAATTCACTCATGTCACACCTGGGTTCTTAGAGTTCTAGCTTGGTCAACGATTTACTGCTAGACTTACGCTCCCTTCTGCTTGCCTTACTACGCGACTAGGAAAGCTCCTAACTCCAATGGCGAAGGTTAAACACAAGATAAATTAACAGAAAGAAAACGAAATTTTAACTTTCAAAAGAAACGTCATAGTAATAAGTTTTGCAAATCCTTTTCGAAATCACAATCGAAATCATAATCAAACTTAAAACCAAACTTGAAATCAAAATCAAACTTGAAATCGATAGTAAATACTTACAGGAGATAAGATTAGGGAACTTGATTTGAGAGATGATCTGATGATGAATTAGGCTCGATGACCAATAAGTATGGGTAATAAATTCATCAAGATCGACAAGTCGATTTGAAAGGTCGGACTTATCCAATGAATATCGGCTTATCCAATCACAACCATCAGATATCCGAGATAATAAAGTTGATAATAAAGTCGATGTGAAAAAACCCTCTTTTTAAATACTTACAATAATGTCAAATTAATGGTAAATAGTAATGAATGGTATCGACATTAATTAGGTCAATGAAGAATAGTACTCATAGTGTCTCGTGAATAGTTTCGGATGAATAGTGTCGATGAATAGTGATGGGTGAATAGTATTCACCATAATTTCACCATCTCTCAAATCAAGTTTTATCTATAAATCTCGGATGAAGTAATATTCATTCGAAAATCGATTCGAAAGTTAAGGTTCGAAGTTTGAGCTTAAGAATTTCTTATCTCTTCTTCTCTTTTGAGTCTCTTTCGTTTCAACAATCAATCATAGATTACTCATTCCATTCAGTTTACTATCGATTTCAAGTTTGATTTTGATTTCAAGTTTGGTTTTCAGTTTGATTATGATTTCGATTGTGATTTCTAAAAGGATTTGCAAAACTTATTACTATGACGTTTCTTTTGAAAGTTAAAATTCCGTTTTCTTTCTGTTAATTTATCTTGTGTTTAACCTTCGCCATTGGAGTTAGGAGCTTTCCTAGTCGCGTAGTAAGGCTAGCGAAAGAGCGTAAGTCTAGCGATAAATCGTTGACCAAGCTAGAACTCTAAGAACCCAGTGAGACATGAGTGAATTAATGAAGAAAATGAAATCTTCTCTTTCATTACGAAAACATAGTCCTAAGTTTGAATCATCCTCCTCGACATCAAAATCTGATCATCAGTCAATCATAAAACCAGAAAAAATGAAGTCAAAATTAGATTTAAGAAATATAAGTGAAATATCATATGTAGATATTGAACAATCACTGCAAAATTGGAATTTACCAACTATAGATCCCAAGCAGATATATACTCATGGAACTTTCTCCAAAAATCAAGATTATATAGTAAAACTAGAAGAAGAAACTAGATCAATTGATGCAGAAGGACAAGAAATACTGTTAATTTCTCCAAAAAAAATAAATACATATAAAGAAAAATATAAATATTTGCATATTAGATTAATACAAGTCGCAATAAAGCCATTAACTGCTCTAGGACTAAATACATCTGTATTAGCATCCGTTAGAGATAAAAGACACATAAAGTTTAATGATTCGTTATTAGGAATAATTGAAGGAAGTTTGTCTGAAGGACCTATTTTCTTTAATTGTTTTCCTAATTTCACAATTAGTTTACATGATCAATTCGCACATGAAGCATCAACATTAAGTTTATATACACAAGGATTTGAAATGAAAGGAATATGTTCAAATGTTGCGATAGTTTATCGAATTTATTATAAATTAATGCATACAATAATCCTACTGATAGCATATACAAGTTTACAAAAAGGAACATCAACTTTATTTTTAACAAATTTAGCAAATAAAGTAATAACTAGAAAACAATTAAGTTGGAAAGATAGACATACCAAAAACATGGTTAATTCAAGATACAAATAAAGAAGAGAATCCTATAGATAAAACAAATGATCAAATACATACTATAATAACCCATGATAACGGACTAGTTGAAATAAATTTCGCATCAAGAAAATCTTGTTCTACAATTCCATCCTCATCAAATACTTGAAAATTATTATGAAACTCAACCTATTTATGCATCAACAACAAAATTACCAACTCATATAGCTTATCTGTTACACCAACGAAGATAACGTTTCCATCAATGATTTTAATGATTATCAAGTTAATATGGTTAAAATAGATTATGAAGAAGATTTTGAAATAGATTATCATAATTTAAAAGAACAATTTCTTAAACATCCATTGACTCCTATATTCGTAAAAAATTTGTTCAAAATCTCAACAAGCAATATTCGAGAAAAATATTTTGCCTATATTAAAAATAATAAACAAAACATTTAGTTTTTTGATTATTTAACAATATCTGTCCAAAAATAATACATAAGATAAATACGAGTATGGGAAGGAACAAAAGGTGAAAAATACATTCAAACTCATCCTCCATTAACTTCTATTAAAATCAATGAAAACATTAAAGGCGATACCATTAAAAACTACGTTTGAAGAAGAAACCTATATCAAGAAAAGATTTAAATCATATAATTGAACAAAATAATTATACTAATATATATTTATCTTCTTTATCCAATACTTCTCATAAAAATCCTTCTACTAGTAAAAATATCGAAAACTTTAAAAATACAAAAATAGAAAATGAATTAATAATGAAAAAGCCTATGATGAAAGACAATTTTAGAAATATACCCATTATAAAACCAAATTATTCAGATGAATTATTACATACTATAGCATCAAAAATTAGTACTCTACAAATAAATCAAAAAGATACAAAAGAAAAGATGCCCGAAATAAATATTTTAGAAGATAATCAATCAATAACTATCGAGAGTTTATCTAAAATTCATTAGAAATCATCAATAAAAATGACGAGAATCCATATTGAAACATCATCGAGACTTAGATATAAATAAAATTCATTATCCTAGAAAACATAATATATATAATAAATGGAATACTAAACCTTATTATTCTAGACCATCTCTGTAGACATGATATTAGAAGAAAAAGATAATAAAAGAATTAAGTTTGATGGAAATTCAATTTATGAATGGAATATCGATGGATTATCGAATACGAATTTTACAAACAATGCAACAAATGCTAACTTATGCGGCGGATGCAAAACTCAAAATCATCCAGAACCTAATATAGTAGGTGCATATCTCGTAGGACTTTTGGTCAATGAATGGTTTGGTGGAATAATTCTTTATCAACTGTTCAAAGACAAGAAATTATAAATTCAATAGCCGAGAGACGAAAATGGAAATCCAATAGTAGACAATAATGGAAGAGAAACATTTAATGGTGTAAGAACCTTGTTAACTAATATAATTTGGCATTTCATAGGAACATTAAGTCATATTGAAGAAAAAATTAAATGAACAATTACAAAGTTTAAGATGCGAGAACATTATCCGATTTTAGATGGTATAAAGATACATTCTTATCAAAAGTTTATACTTTAACTTCGAGATGAAACCCCATTTTATAAAGAAAGATTTGTTTCCTGGATTACCATACTCATTCGCGAGAAAAAGTTAGACATATATTAAGAGAAAAATGCGATGGAACTTTAAATTATAACAGATTCACTTATGGTGATATAATTCAAACAATTCAGATAGTAGGATTATCAATATGCAATGATATAAAGTTAAAGAGACAATTACATAAAGACTCTAAGATAATCGCAGAGACATAGGTGATTTTTGTTATCAATTCGGTCATGAAGTTGCTCAAACATCAACACAAGCTAATAAACCAAAATACGAAGAAGAAGATTACAAAGATTTAATAATAAAAACAATCTAATTTTATAATAAACCTAAGAAAAACCTTATAGAAAAAATTATAAATTTACTAAAAATAAAACTAATAAATGTTTTAAATGTGGAAAACCAGGTCATTATGCAAATAAATGTCATTTAAAGAATTATAAAAAGAAAGTAAATGAAGTTGTAAATAGTGATAACTCTAGTTCTTCGAAACATGTAAATGCATAGAAAATATACGAAATACATATACATCTAGCTCGATTCGAAAAATGAAATTAATGTATTAACGGCACATGAAAAATTAATTTTAGATATCGGTGAACAAATAGGTGATCCAATATTAAAATATAAATATTATACGAAAATTTTAAATACGAGAAAGACAATGAAAACAATGAAAACACTTCTCGATAAATGAAAATGAAATAAAATTTCAAAACAAATTGATATACATAATAATTATCATACTATGAAAGATATAATTCAAGATGTAAATAAAAGATCTAAATCCTTTACAGAGACCAACCATAAATTCATTACAAAGCATGAAATAAATCGATTGAAAGAAGAAATAAAAATTCTAAAAGAAAAAATAATCAAGATAGAAGACGAGAATATAAATTACGAAAACCTTTCAATTTATGACAACAATGTATTCATAGAAACACTTACATCATATACTCATCAACGATGGTTTACTCCAATAACTTTAAAAATAAAAGATTATAAATGTTCATTACAAGCTTTAATAGATTCAAAAAGCGATTTAAATTGTATAAGAGAAGGTTTAATCCCTTTAAAATATCTTGTGAAAAGACAAACGATCGAATATCAACAATGAAGAAGAAATAAATCAATAATTAAGTTAAAATTCCTATTGCTCATATATGTAAAAATAATGTTTGTATACTACATCCTTTATAATAGTTAAAGATTTACAACATGATATGTTATTAGGAACCCCATTCTTACAAAAAATTCAACCATTCTCGGTTACATCCAAGATGGAATAAAATCAAGTATAGAAAATAAAGAAGTTAATTTCAATTTTATTAATAAACCAAAAACTAGATACTTAAATCAATTAATCAATCTGGTAGAACATAAACAAACTTTTATAGGACAATTAAAATCAGAAATTAAGAATATAAAAAATAGAACAGATTATAAATACTCCATCCTTTCAACAAAAAATTAAAATGTTTCAAGATCAATTAATTATCAAATGTTGTTCAGAAATACCCTCAGCATTTTGGGATAGAAAAACTTATCAAGTTTCTTTACCTTACATTAATGATTTTAATGAAGATAAAATACCCACGAAAGCCAATCCTTCACAAATGAATGAAAGATTATTAAAATTATGTGATCAAGAAATAAAAGATTTGTTACAAAAGAAATTAATAACTCCATCTAAATCTCCTTGGAGTATACCGCTTTTATGTAGAAAATGCAGCAGAATTAGAAAGAGGAGCACCAAGACTTGTTATAAATTATAAACCATTAAATAATGTTTTAAAAACTATAAGATATCCATTACCAAATAAGAATGATTTAATAAAGAGAATAACCAATTCAGTTATCTTTTCAAAATTTGATTTAAAGTCAGGATTTTGGCAAATACAAATTACAAATAAAGATAGATATAAAACAACATTCAACACTCCATTTGGTCAGTATCAGTGGAATGTTATGCCATTCGGTCTCAAAAATGCCCCATCAGAATTTCAAAAAATGATGAATGAAGTATTTCATCCTTATTATGAATATATCTTAGTTTATATAGACGACATCCTTATATTTTCCAAATCAATCGATGAACATTGGAAACACTTGTATACATTTCAATCTATCATAATTAAAAATGGATTAGTATTATCTCAAAGGAAAATAAAACTTTTTCAAATAACAATAAACTTTTTAGGATTTCAAATACAGAATCAAACCATAACTCCAATCAATAGAGTTATAGAATTTGCAAATAAATTCCCTGATCAATTAGTAGATAAAAAACAATTACAAAGATTTTTAGGTTGTTTAAATTACTTATCCGATTTCTACAAAAATTCAGCAATAGATAAAAAATGTCTTTTAGAACTTCTTAAAAAAGATAATAAATTTATCTGGACCCCTATTCATACAGAAGCAATACAAAAGATCAAGTTAAAAGTAAAAGCATTACCATGCTTACATTTAGCCAATTCTACTTATCCAAAAATAATTCAGACAGATGCCTCAGACATAGGATATGGAGGTATATTACTCCAAAAAACCCCTGAAGGAAATGAACAACTTGTTTGTTATACATCAAGACTTTGGAATAATACCCAAAAGAATTACGCTTCACGGTCAAAAAGGAAATTCTTGCAATTGTTTTATCCGTTCGAAATTTCAAGCGAGATATTTTGAATCAAAAATTTTGATAAGAGAGTTGATTGTAAATCAAAAAAAGAAATACTTTTGAAAGATATAAAAAATTTAGTTTCAAAACAAATATTTGCTCGTTGGCAAGCTATTTTAAGTATTTTTGATTTTGATATCGAATATATAAAAGGAGAAAATAACTCCCTTCCTGATTTCTTATCCAGAGAATTCCTTGTAACCCTATAAATTCATTCTTTGTTTCAGATCATCATGGATAAGGGTAAATCTCTTTACACTTATCAAAGACAAAATAAAATTTTCCCATTATTCAACCGATATAATACGACTTCCAATTCGATCAAAGATCCGATTATCGATTGAAAACATTTTTCTCCATCTATCCTCTTGATGGTTTTCATCATAATCTTAGTCTAGAAAATCAAGTCAATGCTCTCATTCCTCAACCTCATAATTTCATCCCAAGACGACCAAATGTCTCCATAAAGTTCTATGAAGCTTTACTTTCTCAAACAGTTCGATTATTTTCGATCATTTCAAAAAACTGGTTCGAAGAGAGATTGTACTCCAAATTCAAAATTGAAAGTTTTATCAAGCAATGAATGGTCTAAGCAATACGACTTAGTTGCGATGCCTTGCCATATTCATTATCCATCACCTTGAAAAATATCAAGACTATAGAAGATCGAGACCACCATACCGATAAGCTACAACGATTATGTTGAAGCTTGGAAAGTCATCTTGTTTTATAAAAGACACTTGAAAGGACATTCATGGTATATCACGTATAAAAAACCATTAGGACATAATTTTCCTACTTGGTTTCATTATGAATGGTTACCCCGATTCGGTCCTACTGAAGCAATCTTTCCTCCTGAAGTTCAGACCTTTTATAAAAAAGGAGGATTAAATCTATATATGTTTGTAACTCAATACACAATACGTGGATACTAAAATAGAGTTACAATAACTCCATAATCAAGAATAATGAAGGACTCTCAACCACTCATCTGTTCGAGAAATTTATGTCAAATGGTGGGACAAGTTTGATATTACATTCTATCGAGAGAAGAAGAAATGGCATATCACCATTCTCCATCATTCGGTATAATGCCTCCTCCAAAGACTTATAAAGAAGCAACTTTAAAGATTAATGAAAATAAAGCGAGAATCATCCAAGAAAGAAAATCCGGTTCAAATATCATCATCATCGAAACATTAGACACATCAAGTCTCATTCTTCAAGAGTTGAAGAAAATGCAAGAAGAATCCAGAAAAATGCGGGAAGAATCCAGGAAAATAAATGAAAGACTTCAAAGAATTGAAGAATCTACGATTACTCGCCTCATCAAGAAATCATTCTGATCATGAAGGAAGCTCAAGAGCCCCTGAGTATATTGTTGAACTCTATTAATAAAATTCAGTGTCATCAAAGATAATTCAGGCCCATGCCAATAAAACTTATTCAGGCCCATGCCATTAATCAAGTTATTCAGGCCCATGCCAATTAAGTTATTCAGGCCCATGCCTCCAGGCCCATGCCTGCCATCACACCAGGCTTATGCACGCCTCAGGCCCATGCCAATTCATAATACAGAGGCCCATGCCTCCAGGCCCAATGCTGCCGATTATCAAGACTTATTCGAAGAAATCCAGAAGATCATTATGATCATCGTCATCAAGAATAGTATCAAGCCATCCTTGTCATCATTAAGTGGTTCTCAAGAAAGCATCACGCGAAGAAAATAAATGCATGTTTATCAAGAATAGTCGAGATGCCGATCAAGTCATCAACGAAGCCCAATAATGCGATCAATTAATTTATCAAGATCACGATCGGACTTATCCAGTTATTTCCGCCATCCATTGTCTATTATCAGTATCCAAATTGTCATCAAGATCATAAAGTCGATGTGACAACAGACGTCACAAATTTTGTCTCCTTATGTAAATTATTGAGAGTTGTCGGAAGGTTGTTAGAAAAGTTGTTGTAATAGTAGCAAATAGTGTTTGAATAGTGTCTGTGAATAGTAATGAATAGTGACGGATGAATAGTGTCCGTGAATAGTGTCTGTCAATAAATGTTTGTTGTAACGAGATAAGTCTTCGTAGGCTTTGGTTGTTGGAATAGTAACCAACAATAATGTTTGTTGCAACAGTGAGTCTTAGTAGACTAGTTGTTGGAATAGTAACCAACAATAATGTTTGTTGTAATAGTGTCAGTTTTGTCTGTACATACCAAGTTTCATCTATAAATAGAAAGCTCGAATGAAGTAATATTCATTCGATTCGAGGAGGTTAGTTTCAAAAAATTTCTTGTTATCTCTTTCTCTCATTTGAGTTTCTCTTTTTTGACAATCAAACATAGATTACTCTTACCATTCAGTGTATAACCACAATCCCATATACCATTTCACCAAAGAAATGGTATATGGGATTGTGGTTATACACTGAATGGTAAGAGTAATCTATGTTTGATTGTCAAAAGAGAAACTCAAATGAGAGAAAGAGATAACAAGAAATTTTTTGAAACTAACCTCGAATCGAATGAATATTACTTCATTCGAGCTTTCTATTTATAGATGAAACTTGGTATGTACAGACAAAACTGACACTATTACAACAAACATTATTGTTGGTTACTATTCCAACAACTAGTCTACTAAGACTCACTGTTGCAACAAACATTATTGTTGGTTACTATTCCAACAACCAGCTACGAAGACTTCTTTATTACAACAAACTTTATTGACGACACTATTCACGGACACTATTCATCCGTCACTATTTATCACTATTCACGACACTATTCAAACACTATTTGCTACTATTACAACAACTTTTCTAACAAATTCCTTCCGACAACTCTCAATAATTTACATAAGGAGACAAAATTTGTGACGTCTCTTGTCACATCGACTTTATGATCTTGATGACAAATGGATACGGTAATAAATGGATGGCGAAATAGTTTGGATAAGTCCGATCGCTGATCTTGATAAATTAATTGACTCGCATTATTGGGCTTCGTTGATGACTCGATCGATATCGACTATTCTTGATAACATGCATTATTTTCTTCTCGTGATGCTTTCTTGAGAACTACTTGATGATGACAAGGATGGCTTGATACGTCTTGATAACGATGATCATAATGATCTTCTGGATTTCTTCTCGAATAAGTCTTGATAATGGCGAGCATTGGGCTGGAGGCATGGGCCTCAGTATTATGAATTGGCATGGGCTGAGGCGGCATAAGCCTGGTGATGGCGGTATGGGCCTGGAGGCATGGGCCTGAATAACTTAATTGGCATGGGCCCGAATTCGGTATTAATGGCATGGGCCCGAATAAGTTTTATTGGCATGGGCTGAATTATCTTTGACATCTTGAATTTAGTTATCTTTGACACTTGAATTTAGTAGAGTTCAACAATATACTCGGGGGCTCCCGAGCTTCCTTCATGATCTCGAATGATTTCTTGATGAGGCGAATGTACTTCTTCAATTCGTTGAAGTCTTTCATTTATTTTCCTGGATTCTTCCCGCATTTTTCTCGGATTCTTCTTGCATTTTCTTCAACTCGTGAAGAATGAGACTTGATGTGTCTAATGTTTCGATGAGGATGATATTTGAACTGGTTTTTCTTTCTTGGATGATTCTCGCTTTATTTTCATTAATCTTTAAAGTTGCTTCTTTATAAGTCTTTGGTGGAGGCATTATACCGACCGATGGAGAAGGGTGATATGCCATTTCTTCTTCTCTCGATAGATGTAATATCAAACTTGTCCCACCATTTGACATAAATTTCTCGAACCGATGAGTAGTTGAGAGTCCTTCATTATTCTTGATTATAGAGTTACTTGTAACTCCATTTTAGTATCCACGGTATGGTGTATTGGGTTACAAACATATAGAGATTTAATCCTCCCTTTTTATAAAGGGTCGAACTTCAGGAGGAAAGATTGCTTCAAGAGGACCGAATCGAGGTAACCATTCATAATGAAACCAAGTAGGAAAATTATGTCCTAATGGTTTTTTATACGTGATATACCATGAATGTCCTTCGAAGGTCTTTTATAAAACAAGATGACTTTCCAAGCTTCAACATAATCGTTGTAGCTTCTTGGTATGGTGGTCGATCTTCTATAGTCTTGATATTTTTCAAGGTGACAGGATAATGAATATGGCAAGGCATCGCCACTAAGTTTGTATTGCTTAGACCATTCATTGCTTGATAAAACTTTCTCAATTTTGAATTTGGAGTACAAAATCTCTTCGAACCAGGTTTTTTGAAATGATCGAAAATAATCGAGCTGTTTGAGAAAGTAAAGCTTCATAGAACTTTATGGAGACATTTGGTCGTCTTGGGATGAAATTATCGAGGTTGAGGAATGAGAGCATTGACTTGATTTTCTAGATCGAGATTATGATGAAAACCGTCAAGAGGATAGATGGAGAAAAAGGTTTTCAATCGATAACTGGATCTTTGATCGAATTGGAAGCTGTATTGTACTGGCTGAATAATGGGAAAATTTATTTTGTCTTTGATAAGTGTAAAGAGATTTACCCTTATCCATGATGATCTGAAACAAAGAATGAATTCATAGGGTTACAAGGAATTCTCTGGATAAGAAATCGGAAGGGAGTTATTTTCTCCTTTTATATATTCGATATCAAAATCAAAAATACTTAAAATAGCTTGCCAACGAGCAAATATTTGTTTTGAAACTAAATTTTTTATATCTTTCAAAAGTATTTCTTTTGCTGATTTACAATCAACTCTTATCAAAAATTTTTGATTCAAAATATCTGCTTGAAATTTCTGAACGGATAAAACAATTGCAAGAATTTCCTTTTTGACCGTAGCGTAATTCTTTTGGGTATTATTCCAGCACCATTCATTGCTTGATTGTGGTATCAGAGCCTAATTCAGCAAAAATCACCTATGTCTCATTTGAGTTTCTCTTTTGGGTATTATTCCAGCACCATTCATTGTTTGACAATCAAACATAGATTACTCTTACCAGCAATGAATGGTCTAAGCAATACAGCTTAGTGGCGATGCCTTGCCATATTCATTATCCTGTCACCTTGAAAAATATCAAGACTATAGAAGATCAGACCACCATACCGGTAAGCTACAACGATTATGTTGAAGCTTGGAAAGTCATACTGTTTTATAAAAGACCTTCAGAAGGACATTCATGGTATATCACGTATAAAAAACCATTAGGACATAATTTTCCTACTTGGTTTCATTATGAATGGTTACCTCGATTCGGTCCTATCGAAGCAATCTTTCCTCCTGAAGTTCGACCCTTTATAAAAAGGGAGGATTAAATCTCTATATGTTTGTAACCCAATACACCATACCGTGGATACTAAAATGGAGTTACAAGAACTCTATAATCAAGAATAATGAAGGACTCTCAAATACTCATCCGGTTCGAGAAATTTATGTCAAATGGTGGGACAAGTTTGATATTACATCTATCGAGAGAAGAAGAAATGGCATATCACCCTTCTCCATCAGTCGGTATAATGCCTCCACCAAAGACTTATAAAGAAGCAACTTTAAAGATTAATGAAAATAAAGCAGAATCATCCAAGAAAGAAAAACCAGTTCAAATATCATCCTCATCAGAAACATTAGACACATCAAGTCTCATTCTTCACGAGTTGAAGAAAATGCAAGAAGAATCCGAAAAAATCGGGAAGAATCCAGGAAAATAAATGAAAGACTTCAACGAATTGAAGAAGTACATTCTGCCTCATCAAGAAATCATTCAGATCATGAAGGAAGCTCAGGAGCCCCTGAGTATATTGTTGAACTCTACTAAATTCAGTGTCAAAGATAACTAAATTCAGTGTCAAAGATAATTCAGGCCCATGCCAATAAAACTTATTCAGGCCCATGCCATTAATACCGAATTCAGGCCCATGCCAATTAAGTTATTCGGGCCATGCCTCCAGGCCCATGCTCGCCATCACCAGGCTTATGCCCGCCTCAGCCCATGCCAATTCATAATACAGGCCCATGCCTCCAGGCCCAATGCCTGCCGATTATCAAGACTTATTCAGAAGTTATCAAGACTTATTCAGAAGAAATCCAGAAGATCATTATGATCATCGTCATCAAGACGTATCAAGCCATCCTTGTCATCATTAAGTGGTTCTCAAGAAAGCATCACGCGAAGAAAATAAATGCATGTTTATCAAGAATAGTCAGATGCCGATCAAGTCATCAACAGAAGCCCAATAATGCAATCAATTAATTTATCAAGATCAGCAGTCAGACTTATCCAGCTATTTCCGCCATCCAGCTATTACCGTATCCAGCTGTCATCAAGATCATAAAGTCGATGTGACAAGAGACGTCACAAATTTTGTCTCCTTATGTAAATTATTGAGAGTTGTCGGAAGGCTGTTAGAAAAGTTGTTGTAATAGTAGCAAATAGTGTTTGAATAGTGTCTGTGAATAGTGATAAATAGTGACGGATGAATAGTGTCCGTGAATAGTGTCTCATCAATAAAGTTTGTTGTAACAAGAAGTCTTCGTAGGCTGGTTGTTGGAATAGTAACCAACAATAATGTTTGTTGTAATAGTGTCGATTTTATCTCAGTACATACCAAGTTTCATCTATAAATAGAAAGCTCGAATGAAGTAATATTCATTCGATTCGAGGTTAGTTTCAAAAAATTTCTTGTTATCTCTTTCTCTCATTTGAGTTTCTCTTTTGACAATCAAACATAGATTACTCTTACCATTCAGTGTATAACCACAATGGTAAGAGTAATCTATGTTTGATTGTCAAAAGAGAAATCTATGTTTTAGAAATATGGGATTGTGGTTATACACTGAATGGTAAGAGTAATCTATGTTTGATTGTCAAAAGAGAAACTCAAATGAGAGAAAGAGATGACAAGAAATTTTCAAATCATTGTGATGGTGCTGGATTCTTTGATGGTGATGGTTTTTTGATGGTATAATTATAAATTTAATACCAATAATTATACCATTTCAAATCATACCATTTCAAATCATCAAAAGTATGGTGATTCTTTGATGAATTAGGCTCTGATACCAATAGAGGCTCTGATACCAATAATTATACCATTTCAAATCATACCATTTCAAATCATCTGGTGAATTATTACATACAATGTGCTGGATCCCATAGATTACTCTTACCATTCATCAAAGAATCCAGCACCATCACCATCTCTCAAATCAAGTTCTAAATTCTCATCTCCTGTAAGTATTTACTATCGATTTTAAGTTTGATTTTGATTTCAAGTTTGGTTTTAAGTTTGATTATGATTTCGATTGTGATTTCGAAAAGGATTTGCAAAACTTATTACTATGACGTTTCTTTTGAAAGTTAAAATTTCGTTTTCTTTCTGTTAATTTATCTTGTGTTTAACCTTCGCCATTGGAGTTAGGAGCTTTCCTAGTCGCGTAGTAAGGCTAGCAGAAGGGAGCGTAAGTCTAGCAGTAAATCGTTGACCAAGCTAGAACTCTAAGAACCCAGGTGAGACATGAGTGAATTAATGAAGAAAATGAAATCTTCTCTTTCATTACGAAAACATAGTCCTAAGTTTGAATCATCCTCCTCGACATCAAAATCGATCAACAGTCAATCATAAAGCCAGAAAAAATGACATCAAAATTAGATTTAAGAAATATAAGTGAAATATCATACGTAGATATAGAACAATCACTGCAAAATTGGAATTTACCAACCATAGATCCCAAACAGATATACACCCATGGAACTTTCTCCAAAAATCAAGATTATATAGTAAAATTAGAAGAAGAAACTAGATCAATCGATGCAGAAGGACAAGAAATACTGTTAATTTCTCCAGAAAAAATAAATACATATAAAGAAAAATATAAATATTTGCATATAGGATTAATACAAGTCGCAATAAAGCCATTAACTGCTCTAGGACTAAATACATCTGTATTAGCATCCGTTAGAGATAAAAGACACATAAAGTTTAATGACTCGTTATTAGGAATAATTGAAGGAAGTTTGTCTGAAGGACCTATTTTCTTTAATTGTTTCCCTAATTTCACAATTAGTTTACATGATCAATTCGCACATGAAGCATCAACATTAAGTTTATATACACAAGGATTTGAAATGAAAGGAATATGTTCAAATGTTGCAGTAGTCTATCGAATTTATTATAAATTAATGCATACAATAATCCTATGTAGTAGCATATACAAGTTTACAAAAAGGAACATCAACTTTATTTTTAACAAATCTAGCAAATAAAGTAATAACTAGAAAACAATTAAGTTGGAAAGATATCGACATACCAAAAACATGGTTAATACAAGACACAAATAAAGAAGAGAATCCTGTAGATAAAACAAATGATCAAATAGATACTATAATAACCCATGATAACGAATTAGTTGAAATAAATTTCGCATCAAGAAAATCTTGTTCTACAATTCCATCCTCATCAAACACTGAGAATTATTATGAAACTCAACCTGTTTATGCATCAACAACAAAATTACCAACTCATATAGCTTATCCTGTTACACCAACAGAAGATAACGTTTCCATCAATGATTTTAATGATTATCAAGTTAATATGGTTAAAATAGATTATGAAGAAGATTTTGAAATAGATTATCATAATTTAAAAGAACAATTTCTTAAACATCCATTGACTCCTATATTCTGTAAAATTTGTTCAAAATCCCAACAAGCAATATTCGAGAGAAAAATATTTTGCCTATATTAAAAATAATAAACAAAATATTCAGTTTTTTGATTATTTAACATTATCCTGTCCAAAAATAATACATAAGATAAATACGAAGATGGGAAGGAACAAAAGGTGAAAAATACATTCAAACTCATCCTCCATTAACTTCTATAAAAATCAATGAAAACATTAAGGCAAGTACCATTAAAAACTACGTTTGAAGAAGAAAGACCTATATCAAGAAAAGATTTAAATCATATAATTGAACAAAATAATTATACTAATGTATATTTATCTTCTTTATCAAAAATATCTCACAATAATCCCTCTACTAGTAAAAATACTTGAAAACTCTAAAATTACAAAAATAGAAAATGAACTAATAATGAAAAAGCCTATGATGAAAGACAATTTTAGAAATATACCCATTATAAAATCAAATTATTCGAGATGAATTATTACATACAATAGCATCAAAAATTAGTACTCTACAAATAAATCAAAAAGATACAAAAGAAAAGACACGAGAAAATAAATATTTTAGAAGATAATCAATCAATAACTTCGGATAACCTATCGAAAATTCATTAGAAATCAGTCAATAAAAATGACAAGAATCCAAGATTGAAACCTCATCGACTTAGATATAAATAAAATCCATTATCCTAGAAAACATAATATATATAATAAATGGAATACTAAACCTTATTATTCTAGACCATCTCCTGTAGACATGATATTAGAAGAAAAAAGTGATAAAAGAATTAAGTTTGACGGAAATTCAATTTACGAATGGAATATCGATGGATTATCAGAATACAGAATTTTACAAGTAATGCAACAAATGTTAACTTATGCAGCAGCATGCAAAACTCAAAATCATCCAACCTAATATAGTAGGTGCCATATCGTAGGATTTTGGGTCAAATGAATGGTGGTGGAATAACTCTTTATCAACTGTTCAAAGACAAGAAGTTATAAATTCAGTAGTTAGAGACGAAAATGGAAATCCAGTAATAGATAATAATGGAAGAGAAACATTTAATGGTGTAAGAACCTTGTTAACTAATATAATTTGGCATTTCATAGGAACATTAAGTCATATTGAAGAAAAAATTCGTGAACAATTACAAAGTTTAAGATGCGAACATTATCCGATTTTAGATGGTATAAAGATACATTCTTATCAAAAGTTTATACTTTAACTTCAGATGAAACCCCATTCTATAAAGAAAGATTTGTTTCCTGATTACCATACTCATTCGCGAAAAAAGTTAGACACATATTAAGAGAAAAATGCGATGGAACTCTAAATTATAACAGATTTACTTATGGTGATTTAATTCAAACAATTCAGATAGTAGGATTATCAATATGTAATGATATAAAGTTAAAAAGACAATTACATAAAGACTCTAAAGATAATCGCAGAGACATAGGTGATTTTTGTTATCAATTCGGTCATGAAGTTGCTCTAACTCAAACACATTCTAATAAACCAAAATACAAAAGAAGAAGATTACAAAGATTTAATAATAAAAACAATCCAGAATTTTATAATAAACCTAAGAGAAAACCTTATAGAAAAAATTATAAATTTAATAAAAATAAAACTAATAAATGTTTTAAATGTGGAAAACCAGGTCATTACGCAAATAAATGTCATTTAAAGAATTATAAAAAGAAAGTAAATGAAGTCGTAAATAGTGATAACTCTAGCTCTTCAGATACATGTAAATGCATAGAAAATATACAAAATACATATACATCTAGCTCAGACTCAGAAAATGAAATTAATGTTTTAACAAAGACATGAAAAATTAATATTAGATATCGTGAACAAATAGATGATCCAATATTAAAATATAAATATTATACGAAATTTTAAATACGAAAAAGACAATGCAAATGAAAACACTTCTCGATAAATGAAAATGAAATAAAATTTCAAAATCAAATTGATATACATAATAATTATCATACTATGAAAGATATAATTCAAGATGTAAATAAAAGATCTAAATCCTTTACAGGACCAACCATAAATTCATTACAGCATGAAATAAATCAGTTGAAAGAAGAAATAAAAATTCTTAAAGAAAAATAATCAAGATAGAAGACGAAAATATAAATTAGAAAACCTATCAATTTATGACAACAATGTATTCATAGAAACACTTACATCTTATACTCATCAACGATGGTTTACTCCAATAACTTTAAAAATAAAAGATTATAAATGTTCATTACAAGCTTTAATAGATTCAGGTGCAGATTTAAATTGTATAAGAGAAGGTTTAATCCCTTTAAAATACTGTGAAAAGACAAACAGTCGAATATCAACAACAGAAGGAAATAAATCAATAATTAAGTTAAAAATACCTATTGCTCATATATGTAAAAATAATGTTTGTATACCAACATCCTTTATAATAGTTAAAGATTTACAACATGATATGTTATTAGGAACCCCATTCTTACAAAAAAATTCAACCATTCTCGGTTACATCCAAGTGGAATAAAATCAAGTATAGAAAATAAAGAAGTTAATTTCAATTTTATTAATAAACCAAAAACTAGATACTTAAATCAATTAATCAATCTGGTAGAACATAAACAAACTTTTATAGGACAATTAAAATCGAAATTAAGAATTTAAAAACAGAATGCAGTTATAAATACTCCATCCTTTCAACAAAAAATCAAAATGTTTCAAGATCAATTAATTATTAAGTGTTGTTCGAAATCCCTCTCAACATTTTGGGATAGAAAAACTTATCAAGTTTCTTTACCTTACATTAATGATTTTAATGAAGATAAAATACCCACAAAAGCCAATCCTTCACAAATGAATGAAAGATTACTAAAATTATGTGATCAAGAAATAAAAGATTTGTTACAAAAGAAATTAATAACTCCATCTAAATCTCCTTGGAGTACATGTACGCTTTTATGTAGAAAATGCGTGAAATTAGAAAGAGGAGCACCAAGACTTGTTATAAATTATAAACCATTAAATAATGTTTTAAAGACTATACGATATCCATTACCAAATAAGAATGATTTAATAAAGAGAATAACCAATTCAGTTATCTTTTCAAAATTTGATTTAAAGTCAGGATTTTGGCAAATACAAATTACAAATAAAGATAGATATAAAACAGCATTCAACACTCCATTTGGTCAGTATCAGTGGAATGTTATGCCATTCGGTCTCAAAAATGCCCCATCAGAATTTCAAAAAATGATGAATGAAGTATTTCATCCTTACTATGAATATATTTTAGTTTATATAGACGACATCCTTATATTTTCCAAATCAATTGATGAACATTGGAAACACTTGTATACATTTCAATCTATCATAATTAAAAATGGATTAGTATTATCTCAAAGGAAAATAAAACTTTTTCAAATAACAATAAACTTTTTAGGATTTCAAATACAGAATCAAACCATAACTCCAATCAATAGAGTCATAGAATTTGCAAATAAATTCCTGATCAATTAGTAGATAAAAAACAGCTTACAAAGATTTTTAGGTTGTTTAAATTACTTATCGATTTCTATAAAAATTCAATAGATAAAAAATGTCTTTTAGAACTTCTTAAAAAAGATAATAAATTCATCTCGTCCCCTATTCATACGAAGCTATACAAAAGATCAAGTTAAAAGTAAAAGCATTACCATGCTTACATTTAGCCAATTCTACTTATCCAAAAATAATTCGACAGATGCCTCGGACATAGGATATGGAGGTATATTACTCCAAAAAAAATCCCGAAGGAAATGAACAACTTGTTTGTTATACATCAAGACTTTGGAATAATACCCAAAAGAATTACGCTACGGTCAAAAAGGAAATTCTTGCAATTGTTTTATCCGTTCGAAATTTCAAGCGAGATATTTTGAATCAAAAATTTTTGATAAGAGTTGATTGTAAATCAAGAAAAAGAAATACTTTTGAAAGATATAAAAAATTTAGTTTCAAAACAAATATTTGCTCGTTGGCAAGCTATTTTAAGTATTTTTGATTTTGATATCGAATATATAAAAGGAGAAAATAACTCCCTTCCTAATTTCTTATCCAGAGAATTTCTTGTGACCCTATAAATTCATTCTTTGTTTCAGATCATCATGGATAAGGGTAAATCTCTTTACACTTATCAAAGACAAAATAAATTTTCCCCATTATTCACCACCCGTACAAAATCTGCTTTCCAATTCGATCAAAGATCCAGGTTATCGATTGAAAACCTTTTTCTCCATCTATCCTCTTGACGGTTTTCATCATAATCTCGATCTAGAAAATCAAGTCAATGCTCTCATTCCTCAACCTCGATAATTTCATCCCAAGACGACCAAATGTCTCCATAAAGTTCTATGAAGCTTTACTTTCTCAAACAGCTCGATTATTTTCGATCATTTCAAAAAACTCTGGTTCAAGAGATTTTGTACTCCAAATTCAAAATTCGAAAAGTTTTATCAAGCAATGAATGGTCTAAGCAATACGACTTAGTGGCGATGCCTTGCCATATTCATTATCCTGTCACCTTGAAAAATATCAAGACTATAGAAGATCGAGACCACCATACCGAAAGCTACAACGATTATGTTGAAGCTTGGAAAGTCATCTTGTTTTATAAAAGACCTTCGGGACATTCATGGTATATCACGTATAAAAAACCATTAGGACATAATTTTCCTACTTGGTTTCATTATGAATGGTTACCTCGATTCGGTCCCTATCTTGAAGCAATCTTTCCTCTGAAGTTCGACCCTTTATAAAAAGGGAGGATTAAATCTCTATATGTTTGTAACCCATACACCATACCGTGGATACTAAAATGGAGTTACAAGTAACTCTATAATCAAGAATAATGAAGGACTCTCATAGATACTCATCAGTTCGAGAAATTTATGTCAAATGGTGGGACAAGTTTGATATTACATCTATCGAGAAGAAGAAATGGCATATCACCCTTCTCCATCCTCGGTATAATGCCTCCACCAAAGACTTATAAAGAAGCAACTTTAAAGATTAATGAAAATAAAGCGAGAATCATCCAAGAAAGAAAAACCAGTTCAAATATCATCCTCATCGAAAACATTAGACACATCAAGTCTCATTCTTCACGAGTTGAAGAAAATGCAAGAAGAATCCAGAAAATGCGGGAAGAATCCAGGAAAATAAATGAAAGACTTCAACGAATTGAAGAAGTACATTCTCGCCTCATCAAGAAATCATTCAGATCATGAAGGAAGCTCGGGCAGCCCCGAGTATATTGTTGAACTCTACTAAATTCAATGTCAAAGATAACTAAATTCGGTGTCAAAAGATAATTCAGGCCCATGCCAATAAAACTTATTCAGGCCATGCCATTAATACCGAATTCAGGCCCATGCCAATTAAGTTATTCGGGCCCATGCCTCCAGGCCCATGCTGCCATCACCAGCTTATGCCGCCTCAGGCCCATGCCAATTCATAATCTGAGGCCCATGCCTCCAGGCCCAATGCCCAATATCATTGCTCATTAGATCATCAAGACTTATTCGAAGTTATCAAGACTTATTCAAGAAATCCAGGAAGATCATTATGATCATCGTCATCAAGACGTATCAAGCCATCCTTGTCATCATTAAGTGGTTCTCAAGAAAGCATCACGCGAAGAAAATAAATGCATGTTTATCAAGAATAGTCGAGATATCATTTCGATCAAGTCATCAACGAAGCCCAATAATGCGATCAATTAATTTATCAAGATCAAGATCGAGACTTATCCAAATCTATTATTTCGCCATCCAAATTATTACCGTATCCAAATTGTCATCAAGAGATCATAAAGTCGATGTGACAACAGTACGTCACAAATTTTGTCTCCTTATGTAAATTATTGAGAGTTTTGTCGGAAGGTTGTTAGAAAAGTTGTTATAATAGTAGCAAATAGTGTTTGAATAGTGTCTGTGAATAGTGATAAATAGTGACGGATGAATAGTGTCCGTGAATAGTATCGACATAAAGTTTGTTGTAATAATGAATCTTCGTAGGCTAGTTGTTGGAATAGTAACCAACAATAATGTTTGTTGCAACAGTGAGTCTTAGTAGACTAGTTGTTGGAATAGTAACCAACAATAATGTTTGTTGTAATAGTGTCAGTTTTGTCTGTACATACCAAGTTTCATCTATAAATAGAAAGCTCGAATGAAGTAATATTCATTCGATTAAGATTCGAGGTTAGTTTCAAAAAATTTCTTGTTATCTCTTTCTCTCATTTGAGTTTCTCTTTTGACAATCAAACATAGATTACTCTTACCATTCAGTGTATAACCACAATCCCATATACCATTTCTTTGGTGAAACCGATCCTGCCCTATTGGTATCAGAGCCTAATTCATCAAAGAATCCAGCACCATCACCATCTCTCAAATCAATTCTAAATTCTCATCTCTCAAGTTCTCTAAGTATTTACTATCGATTTTAAGTTTGATTTTGATTTCAAGTTTGGTTTTAAGTTTGATTATGATTTCGATTGTGATTTCGAAAAGGATTTGCAAAACTTATTACTATGACGTTTCTTTTGAAAGTTAAAATTTCGTTTTCTTTCCGTTAATTTATCTTGTGTTTAACCTTCGCCATTGGAGTTAGGAGCTTTCCTAATTGCGTAGTAAGGCTAGCGAGAAGGGCGTAAGTCTAGCGATAAATCGTTGACCAAGCTAGAACTCTAAGAACCCAGTGAGACATGAGTGAATTAATGAAGAAAATGAAATCTTCTCTTTCATTACGAAAACATAGTCCTAAGTTTGAATCATCCTCCTCGACATCAAAATCGATCATCATCAATTATAAAGCCGAAAAAATGACATCAAAATTAGATTTAAGAAATATAAGTGAAATATCATACGTAGATATAGAACAATCACTATAAAATTGGAATTTACCAACCATAGATCCCAAACAGATATACACCCATGGAACTTTCTCCAAAAATCAAGATTATATAGTAAAATTAGAAGAAGAAACTAGATCAATCGATGCGAAAGACAAGAAATACTTGTTAATTTCTCCGGAAAAAATAAATACATATAAAGAAAAATATAAATATTTGCATATAGGATTAATACAAGTCGCAATAAAGCCATTAATTGCTCTAGGACTAAATACATCTCGTATTAGCATCCATTAGAGATAAAAGACACATAAAGTTTAATGACTCGTTATTAGGAATAATTGAAGGAAGTTTGTCTCGAAGGACCTATTTTCTTTAATTGTTTCCCTAATTTCACAATTAGTTTACATGATCAATTCGCACATGAAGCATCAACATTAAGTTTATATATACACAAGGATTTGAAATGAAAGGAATATGTTCAAATGTTGCGTAGTCTATCGAATTTATTATAAATTAATGCATACAATAATCCTATGCATAGCATATACAAGTTTACAAAAAGGAACATCAACTTTATTTTTAACAAATCTAGCAAATAAAGTAATAACTAGAAAACAATTAAGTTGGAAAGATATAGACATACCAAAAACATGGTTAATACAAGACACAAATAAAGAAGAGAATCCTGTAGATAAAACAAATGATCAAATAGATACTATAATAACCCATGATAACGGACTAGTTGAAATAAATTTCGCATCAAGAAAATCTTGTTCTACAATTCCATCCTCATCAAACACTGAGAATTATTATGAAACTCAACTTTGTTTATGCATCAACAACAAAATTACCAACTCATATAGCTTATCTGTTACACCAACAAGATAACGTTTCCATCAATGATTTTAATGATTATCAAGTTAATATGGTTAAAATAGATTATGAAGAAGATTTTGAAATAGATTATCATAATTTAAAAGAACAATTTCTTAAACATCCATTGACTCCTATATTTTGTAAAATTTGTTCAAAATCCCAACAAGCAATATTCAGAGAAAAATATTTTGCCTATATTAAAAATAATAAACAAAATATTCAGTTTTTTGATTATTTAACATTATCCTGTCCAAAAATAATACATAAGATAAATACAGTATGGGAAGGAACAAAAGGTGAAAAATACATTCAAACTCATCCTCCATTAACTTCTATAAAAATCAATGAAAACATTAAGGCAGTACCATTAAAAACTACGTTTGAAGAAGAAAGACCTATATCAAGAAAAGATTTAAATCATATAATTGAACAAAATAATTATACTAATGTATATTTATCTTCTTTATCAAAAATATCTCACAATAATCCCTCTACTAGTAAAAATACTGAAAACTCTAAAATTACAAAAATAGAAAATGAACTAATAATGAAAAAGCCTATGATGAAAGACAATTTTAGAAATATACCCATTATAAAATCAAATTATTCGAGATGAATTATTACATACAATAGCATCAAAAATTAGTACTCTACAAATAAATCAAAAAGATACAAAAGAAAAGACCCTGAAATAAATATTTTAGAAGATAATCAATCAATAACTTCGATAAACTATCGAAAATTCATTAGAAATCAGTCAATAAAAATGACGAGAATCCAGTATTGAAACATCATCGATTTAGATATAAATAAAATTCATTATCCTAGAAAACATAATATATATAATAAATGGAATACTAAACCTTATTATTCTAGACCATCTCTACTGTAGACATGATATTAGAAGAAAAAAGTGATAAAAGAATTAAGTTTGACGGAAATTCAATTTACGAATGGAATATCGATGGATTATCGAAATACGAAATTTTACAAGTAATGCAACAAATGTTAACTTATGCGGCGAAAGATGCAAAACTCAAAATCATCCGAACCTAATATAGTAGGTGCCATATCTCGTAGGACTTACTTGGTCAAATGAATGGTGGTGGAATAACTCTTTATCAACTACTCAAAGACAAGAAGTTATAAATTCAATAGTTAGAGACGAAAATGGAAATCCAATAATAGATAATAATGGAAGAGAAACATTTAATGGTGTAAGAACCTTGTTAACTAATATAATTTGGCATTTCATAGGAACATTAAGTCATATTGAAGAAAAAATTCGTGAACAATTACAAAGTTTAAGATGCGAACATTATCCGATTTTAGATGGTATAAAGATACATTCTTATCAAAAGTTTATACTTTAACTTCAGATGAAACCCCATTCTATAAAGAAAGATTTGTTTCGGATTACCA